>CM036914.1:7893227-9343227 GCA_020800305.1 Porphyrio hochstetteri | reverse complement strand
ATGTAGGTATGTGGTGAGAAATATTTTTTGTTTTAAAAATAAGAAATATCACAAATTAAAACCTTTGAAGATATCTTGAGTAATTAAATTCTCATACCTGCATCATCTCTTTTTGCTACCTTTAATTCATATGTTTTGGTGTAATTAAAATGTGTATGTCCTTTGTAATATTCTTTTATCAAGTATATTAAAAGAACAGAAGCTTTAGACTCACAGGTATTCTAATTGGGGAAATTAATTTACTGTGTTTCATATATCAGTAAGTATACAGTACTTTTGGTTGCTCATAAATAAGTGCATCATAGTGCAGCATCAATGAACTGTTACGTTGCTATCATCACTACAGAGCTAGAGGTACACCAGCTATAAATTTAGAGGACCCTCGGTGACATCAGTATAAGCGAGAGATTAATTTGGTTCTGTGTTGATATGACAGGTTATATCGCTGGCTGTAGCTGCTCAGCTCTGTACTGAATACAGATGTCACTTATTTACCATCAGCCTAGTGCATTTTTAGTAAATTCTGTTTTCCTAGAGATGACTTACCAAATCATTTATCTTCATTCCTTTTGCTTGAAGAATGTTGTCTGTCCTGTATCACTTTTCAACTCTGAAACTGAGATGGGGAGGGAAGGGAAAAGGAGCACCACATTATTAATATAGTATTTGCTGCTGCACTGATTTTGCATTACCTCCCACTGAGCAAAGTGTGGAGTAGCATTAGTGTTGCCTTGTCTGCTCATCACTTTGGTGAGAAGAGAATTCCTCAATAACAGACTATGCTGCATATGTCAGGAAGTTAAAAATATGCCACGGTTCTAAACCTCTATTTCAGATTATATTTTACTGTAACCAACCAGGATCAGACTCTCCATCAAATGGCATCAGAAATACCGCTCACTGCAACTCTGCTGAAAGCCTTATCAAACGCTCATTTGCTTGTGCTGGTAGAAATGCACACTAGTGTGTAACATGGAAAGGGATTTGCTTTTGTTTCTGCAGTTCATGAAAACTGGTGGATTGTCTGTGTTATGGCAATAGAAAGATTGCAGGTAATTTTTACAGATGTCTCACAACAATCTGATTGAATACTACAGTGCAAAATGGGGGATGGGCAAATGGACAAAGGTGCTTTTGTAAAATTTTGTTGAGACCTAATGTTGAAATTTCTCAAATACATTATAAAAACACTTGTAATCACTGCTGAATTATTATTGTTTTCAGTTGCAATTGATTTAGGGAATATAAATGCATTTTAACTTTGACATGTTGATAGTATTGTAATGATTTAGAATGCAGCTCCTCATTATATTTGGAGCTAAGTGAAGAGACAGCATGCCATAGATTAAAATGCCTTGTAGAGATACAGTTGTATGCAACCCATGGGATATAAAATAGGACTATTGACTGTGCTTGAATTGGAAACACTGAGTTCATAGGAATATGATTTTAAGACTGGACCTGCAAAATCAGTGCATGACCATCATGCGTGGCATTGACAAATTGAAAAAAAAAAAAATCTATGAAAAAGATCCTGAATTGAAAGTAGTGTGTCTGCACCAGCTCTGGTTTGCTTTGCAATGTGACTTTGCAATGTAAAAAAGTGATGTAATTTGTCAGTCTCCAATTTAGTGTCTCATTCTGTTACAGGCTGCATTTGTTAGTAGGTGAAGTGCCAATTCACACTGTGTTATATGGTTCTCTGTCTTGCTGGAAATGCAAAGCAATTATGACTGAATTCCTGGCCTTCTGAGAAAGAGGACGAAAGAGACAGTCAAGAACTTTTAGCCCTTGATAAACCAATGTTAGGTGAGTGGAATCTGAAACAGCAGGGAAAGTAGAGCATCTCCAAAACTTTCTTGTTAAATATTTTACATGTTCCTCCTTAGTTATTCATCTTTAATCAGGCATGATGATGATGATGATTTTTAATTTAAAATAATATCAGTTACCTTGCCTTCTTGAAAAGGGTTTCCCCATGATGTGCTTAATGGTGGGAGATGGTGGGGCTTACTTTACTAATGAGTTTGAACACTAGATAGCCTCACTGCCAGTCTTATAGTGGGAAAGCTTCAAAAGCAGCAGATGCTATAAGCTCTTGTACTTTTTTATTTTGGAGATGAAACTTTCAGTCCTTTGAGTAGTGCATGGTGATGCAGTATTTAGTACTGTGCAAAACAAGACGCTAATTTTTTCTTTGAGCATCAGTTCAACCTCTTGCCCAGATCTCTACTCCCATTACAGTGAGTCAGCAGAAAAGAGAATTTTCTTCATCTCATGGAATCCCAATCTTCATTAAAGGGAAGAAACAGGTGATAAAATGTGTACTCATATCTATTTATGGTTTTATATACATCAAATTACTTACAGAGCTAATACGCTCTTGTCTATACAAGGCTGAGACTGCCAAATCCTAGAAACAGGGCACTCTCCAGATAACCCCTATTGCCCCTAGGTTTCTAATGTTTCCCATAGCTGGTTTGTAAAGGAAAAAGTTACGTGACAGCATTACACTTGAGTCTTGGCTGAAAATGAATAGGAATTGCTGGATTTACTTATGGTAACATCAACAGGGCTAGAGATAGGTATGGTAAGATATACCTAAGCTGTTTGTTAGGAGACTAGATCTAAACATTGGTAGATAGTCTTGTATGTTTAGAAGAGATAATGTTACTAAACCATAGTAGTTAATTTCTAAGAATGTTCACTGTGTATATAAAAATAGTTATGAAATTCTGTTTTATGTTTTCTTTCAAAAAAATCCAAAGTGCCACTCATTAGATCAGTTTGTGTCTTGAAACTGCTTAAGCAGTTAAAAGAAACAAAACTGCAAACCGAATTTACCTTTATGCAAAAATAACACAACTATATTATGAGAGGAAGATAAAAGTGAAGACAGAAAGACAGTGTTGCTATGTGGTCAGAGAACTGTTTGTTGTTTTTAAATAGACCTTAGGCTTCTGAATATACTGAAGTTCATAATTAATGTTTAGTGTAAATTTCCTGAGTTTCCATTGTTAATATTTTCTTGTAATACTATTTTACTTCAAAGTACTGAACCTTGATGATGAATTTGGTGTAAGACTATAGTATCATAAAGTACTGGTTGTTTATTACTAGTACTAGAATTTAAAACAAACCAAAATCGCACCAAAGTGTTAGAAATACAAACCCTATTGAGGTCTAATGGAGACTTGTGGTCTCAAGTGCCTTAATGCTTCCTTGTAACTACCAGTGATTCCCCTGTAATCTTGTTCTTTTGTTAGTAATCCCCATAACTCGCACATCCCATTTGTGTATGCACAGCACATGCAGTTCTTCACAGCATTTTTCTTTATACTGGATTCCAGAACATATTAAGTAAAACAGGAAACAAAATTCTGTATAATGGTCAGCAAAGCACTTTTCACTAACAGAGCCAAGAAAAATATTAGGAAAGAGAATTATTACTTTCATATAGATTTTGTAATTATGGAGTCAGTGAGGCAGAGATACAAGCAAGTAGTATGAAAAGGAAGAAGATGCAGAGAAGGCTTCTAAGTCATAGAGGGGAAAATTGCTGAAGGTTCTGTAAAAGTGGAAGGAACAATCTGGGATTAACTGATTATGTCAGTAAATTGAGAGCTTTGAAAATGAGATATGACTTCTAACTGATCTTTGAAATAACCAGAAAGGCTCATGTTTTTGTGAGAAAGAGTGAAACTGAATCCTTCTCTCTATTTAAAATAAATGTTTAACCCATGCTTTTAGAATAGAAGATAGTGGGTTTTTTTGTTTGTTTTTTTTTTTGTCCCTGCCCTGAGACAAGAAGATACCCAGCAGTAAGTGTTCAATAAACATCAGAAACCTCTGCTTGCTTCTCAGTGTATATTTTGACTGCAGAATATGGTGGAGATGGCATTATTGGTGTTCCTCAAGTGCCTTTAAACATCCCTGCCTGAAAGCTTCAGGAACTTCACAGCCATATTTTGCCTATGCTGTTTGTTATGGCCTGAGTAAAAACAAAGCAACATGTTGCCTACATTGGTCTGCAGGTCAAGTCCCTGTCACCCCTCCCAGAAATGCAGAAGTACTCTCAGAATGGGTCCGAAGATAAGATGAGAGTATCAATTCCATAGTAACTCTGGAAAAATCTCTGCAGGTGTTCTTACAAAAGCAAAGTTGGTGATTTAGGGAAACCTTGTATGTTAAGATGAGCAGAATGTGTGCCAGATTCCCTGCTCAGGTAGCATGCTAACAGTAACGGATAGGCTTTGGCCAGAGATGGGTTTGGTTTATAGCTCTTCAAAGCAACTTCCTTACATGATCAGCTTAGCCAGTAGAAGTTTAACATTAGTTTTGCAATAAAGGATTCATAACAAAATTAACCATGCAAAAAGTCTTGTGAGGAAACTCTCACTTTTTGTTTACAGGGATGATTTTTCATTATCAGTAGTTTGAAGGCTCAGGAAGATAAAACTGCTTTGTGATGGTGAATTACAGCTGACTTCTGATGAATGCAAAGTGGTGGCTTATTCAATAACTTGATGTAGCCAGGTAGAACATTATTAATTTTGTAAATGTACTTGATCATCTCCTTTATGTTCTAGCTTATTGTGTTACAATAAGTTATCAGATATGTTTTGGCTTTAATCTGAACCTTAACAAAACTTTGCTTGAGACGAAGTGATAATTTTTATTGAAACCTTCATTTTGAGGCACAGATAAATATATATTTATCTCTCAAACTAAGTGAAAACTACTGGGCTTGAAATACCATAATTAATTGTCCTTTTAAGAGAGGTAACTATTCCTAATTTCTTTTTAATATATTAGAATCATAGAATCATTTAGATAGGAAAAGACCTGTAAGAGACAATATACTTGTATACCTTTAAAACTTGTAAATTGGTAAAAGCCCTACAGAAATTCTGGGAGACATTAACACTCTTCATTTTGTATCCGCAGAAAGACAGAGGCCAATCATTGTCCTTTTTATGTTTACTCCCTGCAAAAAGAACCCCCAGTTCTTTCATTTGGATTAATTATTTACAATAAACTATTCTGCAATGTTACATAACAGTTCTGTGAAGCACTTTTTTGTTTTTCCAGAGACTGCTCTCCAGCACTGCTGCTCTTATATAAGAAGCTGATAAGTTACAAAGTAAGAATTAAAGCACTAGCACTCTCAATCTGTGATTTCGTGTTGTCACGTGTATATATATACATATGCACAAAGAAATGTTGTACATGAATAGTAACATTGATCTCTTCTATCATGACACATCCTGATACTGTTTCTTTTTAGTCAGTCCAGTAGCATGTGTTTATATTTTAACTGGAAGCACTGCCAATTTAATGAAATGCAGGAGACCGGACTAGATGATCATACAGGTTTCTTCTGGCCTTCCATCCTATGAATGGGATTGTAACCTCATGTGGGAAGGATCTCTCTGAAAAAAATGCCGTATTTATGTATGCTTGGAATTTCAACAGTATTTGGTTTTATTAGAGAATGATTAAAGATACTTTGGCTCTATGAAAGTACCAGCTTATGCAGATCCTGTCATGTTTCAACAGTTCTCTCCAATGGTAATAGTTTTACTACTGCCTAAGGCATACAGCCCTTAATGCAAACCTCACAGAGGTAAATTGGACATTTTTAAATTAAGCCCATGCTATCTGGTGCCATGTTGATGTGCAGTCTTAGCATCATTAGGTTTTCGTTTTCTGGGACTTACCTCTTTAAGATGAAGTTCAAATAATAAACACTGATTCAGAGAGATGTTACTCAGAATTCTGAATGTGCACCTATTAATTAATTTTGTGACTTCATACAATTATTTCATACCATGCTTTTACCTTTGAAGTGGACTATCAATTAGATGCATGGGAAAAGTGAAGTAAACACAGTACTAGCTCCAGGTCCCCAGATCCAGTAAATTAAATTAATTTTACTAAACTGCTTTATCATTTGTAACCCTCAACAGTTCTGCGAGGTAAGTAGAATCCCTTAACAAGAGGTCTCATGACATTGTGGCATGCAGACTCAGTAGAGCTACAGAGGTATAGCGTAGATTATTGCTGGGTTTTGTTGTTTGTTTTTCTTCTTAGCCAACATTTTTTTTTTTTTTTTTTTAAATTCAGCCTTCTAAGCTGAAGGTACTACCAGAAAGCTTTTTAGGGGAGCCATTAGCTGTGAAAAAGAAGATAAGGTCAGTTACTAATGTGTGTGCTGGGTACTCTGAAAGTGATATTCAGTTCTTGGCTATAGCACAGAATCTGTATATGACCTTGAACAACTCAGGTGGAGTTCTCATCCCATTTAACTAGTCAGTGATAGTTGTGCCATTGATTTTAATGGACCTGGGATTTTTTTTTTTCATAGTATCTCTGCATGAAAAATGAGAGAAATGGGATAGTAGCAGCTTTCTCAGGATATTGTGAATATAATAGTGTAAAGGATGTGTGTTATATACTAGGGTTGCCCAAACGAATGTAGGAGTTACATGCACTATACAATAGCAATTGACTAACAAATAAATCTGATCCAGAAATATTTGAGAAAATGCATCACCTCACCTTTTATCCTATATCATTCCTTTATTCCTCTGACATCAAGGTCATTTAAACAAATAAATACATATTTATGTAAAAGTCTTAGTCTTACTATCTGAGCATTTCTGAAATAAAACTTGCTAATAATTAGTTTTATCTAATGGGATTCTCACTGGATATTCTCAGTGTGACTAAGTTGCTTGCAAGCTGTGGCAGTTTATTGATTATTATTGAAAACTCTTAGGAATGGAGACTTATTTTTGTAGATATAGATTATTAAGAGCATAATCATTAAAGGCAGCTGAAATGTGTCTGCCTGGAAAATTACATCATAATTATAATGGTAGTAGGTTGTTCAAGTGATGCTGTCCCTTGTGTGTGTTCCTTTTAATGCACAGCAGAAGTTAGTCATGTAGAAAGCAAAAGAGATCAAAGGGAGAGCACCAGATGCTATTTCTGTTATTTCTGATTGTTCTTAAATAAATGCAGTTATCTAACAGGAGACGTGTCTCCAAGAAAATTAATGGTGTAATTGTTACTGAAGCTATAGTTAAGAGACAAAAGTGATGTTACATAGCTATCACTAAGGACCTTTACTTAATGTTCGTGCCTTCTTTATATTTGTAGTGACATAAAAAAGGTCTTATGTGATTTTTTTTTTTCTTACGTTTTGTTTACGATTTTATTTTTCATTGCATCCATTCCAAGTGAGTTGCGTGATATTGCATCAGACCTAGTTCCACTGGAAACTGTTCATTCTTAGCTTGAGTGAAACTGTGTGATGCATTCTGGAATTAGCTGCTCAAAGGACCCATAAGGAAAGATTTTAAATGGGTACAGAACAGGTTTGTTTCTTTCTTTGTTTTACTGTATGCATTTATAAAGTTTTGTACTTTGTGTTGAATGCTTAGCTTTGACTGTTTGCCAAGAGGGAGCTGCTTGGTCACTTGCTTATTTTGATCTGGTGGTACTGTTGTAGCTATGATCATCTATCCATATAAGTCAAGAAATTTTTTTATAGAAAGAGGTGGTATCTTTGTTTATTGGAAGAATTTAAAAAAGACAGAGATGCTTTCAGTGCTTTAGGCAAAGGTTTTTGCACCCCAAACCATGTCTCTTCCTCCTAATCATCATAGCTGGTCTACTAAAGGATATTACCTCTTGCTGAATATTTTGTATCTTGACCTAGAAACATATTTCTTGGTCAACATATTTATGATATTAACACACAATTTTGCTTGTTAATCACTCTCCTAGCTGCTTTTATTTAGCTGTTAACATAACTATTCAAAATATCATATAGACTTCTGAATTTTAAATGAACCAGTTCGACTAGGTTGTTAGTAAGTGCTGGAAACTTGCAGTTTTTGTCATTTCTGGGCCATGTTTCTCAGTATTGAGGTCCTTATCACTCTTATGCTCATTGCATTTATGAAGACTCTAGGACTCTTGCTAATGAATCTTGATCTATATATTATTTAAGGTACTCTAATACAAAACAGCCAATGAAAAGCCATTTACAATTTGTAATGCTAATTACACAGAAAATATCTTCTATAGTTTTTTTGAAAGTATGATATTGTCATTGTAATTATCATTTACTGATACTGTCATTATCATCATTCATTAACAACAAGAATATCAACTGCCCTGTGTGTTTCTGTCATCAGAACTATAAATAGGATATATTTGGGTTCAGACTGTTCATGGTAACTTAGAGTTGCTTTCAGAAATACAGATTAAGGTTGGGGAAAATGCCAGCAGCTTAATTTTTTATCTCGATAACAAAGAATTGCTGACATGTAGCAATATATAGTATGGTTAATCTGGCTTTTATATTTTCAGATGCTTTCTAATGTAATAAGAAGTGTTGACTTGAACGTGGATGGTCATAACATCTGAGCATACTCATACTGCCTTAATGCTTTGCTGTTCAGAAGTCATTTGCTAAACCTTCACCTGATGGAAATGACCCGTATAGAGAGGATAGTTGTTTATTTTCTCTGTGCAGTGATAGCTGAAGTCCATGTTTTAATAATCTCTCATTATAAAAGACTATTCATCAAACCTGTGGTTTTGTCCCTATTTTAAAAATCGATAAAAATGTCCCTACATATATCTCAGCAGTCACCCATGTTTCTTTTATACTGTGTACCTCCTGATACTGCACCTCTGATTGCTGTTTCCCAACTGCCATCCTTGGAATGTCAGCAAATATAATCAACTGCTTTCTTTTCCCTTAATACTTTCAGATTTAGTGGGTATTTTTCCCCTTTTTGCTTGGATTTCTTTCCAATGGTTCCCCTCCCCCTCATCTTTAGTTTACAGACTTCTCCAATGCTTTTTTTTCTCTGTGCTGATTGCAGGAACACCCATCTTTCTGTGGTTTTAGTAGAGCCTTTCATGCCCTTTTCTCTGTACTAGCCCTCTAACCAGATATTTAGGCCAATTATTCTGTTCAGTTTCATTATTCTGCTCCCACAACTACAGTAATAGCCCACTTGAAAGATCACTTGGCTTTTTCTACTGTTGAGACTGCTTGCTAGTTCCCAGAACGGCATCTTCACATCCTGTGATCTTCTTTTTTTTTTTTTCCTTTTTTTTAATTCCAGAATTTTATTTAAATTAAAAAAGAGTGGAGGTTAAAAGGAAACGCACACACATACAAAGGGGCAGGGGAAGAAGCCCAGATATCAAATACATATTTTCAGGAAGGGAGATTCCAACACTGGCAGTTTGCAGGAGACACAGACTATCAAATGCCATTATTTCATTCATTTTCTACAACAGGACTGTTGAATAAAAATCCTATTGAGATTCCTAGAGCAAGTGTTTCCTGCTCTTTGTTTTGCAGTCACACAGAGTGTGCATTTCACCTACAATTACAAAATGAGACCCAGAAAACCTTTACTTGTTTTACTCATGCACATTCAAATTTGAGGCTCTCACTTAAAAATTCTTTGCTAAATAAATGTTTTAATAAATAAATAAATTTTATATCACAGTGTTAATGTCTCCCAGATTATAGATATCATTTAAATAGAACTTTGGGTTTTAAAGTCTAACTTTTCTCCCTCCTTTCCTCTTTCTTCTTTTTTCCCTATTGTCTTCCATTTTAATCGCTAATAGAAAAAATAGTATTTGCTCTCTTCACCCTTCTCTCCTCTGAACTAAGACTGAAGATATACAGAAATATATAATGCTTATTTCTTCTGTGACTGTTACCAACAGATGAGAATTTTAAGACTGGATCTTGCTATTTATGCCTTGTTAAACATACTTTATTTTCATTGTTTATCTGAGATGAAAAATAGAGTAATTCAACAAGCGTCATTTGCATGATGCTTGTTCATATCTGTTCCAGATCTTTTTTCTTCCTCTATAATTAGTATTTTTTCAATTGTGCAGCAAAACACAGATGACTTGGGGCAGTGATTTTTTTTTTTTCCCCAAATATTGTATCAAACATTGAAAGAGTACCACATACTTCTAAAGAGAAAAACAAAGCCAAATGTCTCATACCTTTTTCAGTCTTATAAATAGCAGGAATATGCATCTGTGAGAACTTCGTAGCTCACTGCCATCTATGCAGACAGTGCGAACATGCAAAGTGCTTAAATGATCAGGCACTCCTTGCCATAGATTCCTTAATTACCTTAAGTTTTAGGTGATTTTAATTTCTGTCCTTTCAACCAAATATGAGCCTGCAACTGTATAAACTGTATTACTGACAGTACTGGTGTTACTTGCAGAGAGGATGCTCAACCACACATAGAAGAGTTCTTTCTACATGGTGTTCTGTGCTGCAATGAGCTGATGCTCTTTCTCAGTCTACTCCCTAATGAACAGGTGCCTTGTGCCACTGTGGTTGCCTTTCTTGTTAGCAGTTTCAGTAGAGAGGCTAATGATTAAACAGGCACTTCTCAAGGTCAAGGATAAATTACATACCCGGGAGAGTGTGAAGGAAAATTGCATTGCTACTCTGTACTGTATCAATTCAGGAGAAGGAGGACTTCACTTATCAGAGCTGTCAGTCCAACAGCTTTCCCAGTCAGTCAGCTCATCTAAAGAAAATACTGAGAATTCTGAATTTCTTTAATTGTTCTTATACACACAATCACATGTTGAAAAGGTTCTCTATAATGAGTGGGCTATTATAAATCACATATGACAAGCAGTTTCACTACTTAAATGAGAAAAAGTTCTTCCTTTCTATATTTAGTGATATGGTAAACTAAAAACTAGAATGGAGGACGTGTTTGAACTTTCATCCAAGTATCAAATAGTTAACTATTTTGTTTGTAGAAATATATTCAGATAAAAGGTGAATGCCTCCGTTTCTCTCTCTTTCAGAAGCTTAAACTCATGATCTAAAATGCTGTTTTCAAATCACAGATACGATGACTGAGGGGTGATGTACCTAAAATACTCTTGTGGATTTTAATGTATCTTCTTCGAGGAAAGAAATTATTTATGGAGGGAAGTAAAGATAGGGCTCAGGCCTAGAACCGTTCTGTAAGTATGTAGTGGACCATGCTGATTGACTGTATATGCATTTTCTTAAATTTTATTATTAAAAATGTGTTACTAAGACTTTTGATGTGTCCAACAAGCAGAATATTTTCATCTTTTCCCTATATAATCCAATTTATGCTTGGTGTATCTCCAAAGTACAGAGCCTAAAATTTTAGCTATATAGTTAAATTAATACTTCTGAGGTTATGGTTTTGCACGGATAAAAAAGACCATTCTCTTCCATAATTGATTTTCAGAGCCAGAGCACACCACCTGTAGGCAGCATCCCAAGCCATTGGGATTGCCTGTTAGTACAACTTGGACTTTTCAGCCTTTTGGGAGACATATATATTTATACACACACTTCGTCTATGTTTCTTGAGTTAAGGGGAAGAGAGAAATGCCCTGTCATGCTCTCTTTGTCTCTCCCACGTTGTTCTTTTGTGGGATTTACTTCAGACCATCAGCTACAAGGTCTGTATGTGGTAAAATCTCCCAGTGTAGTGGAGAAATATAATACAAAATAAAGGACCTTGCTTTTCAGTAACAGCTAAAGATACATTTTCAGTTTCTCTGTTTGAGTTATGAGGTACATTCAGGGAATATCTACCTGGTGGATATTCCCTGAACAAACTGTGGCCTGTGGAGGGCCTGTGCTGGGTGAGGTTTATCTGGAAGAACTGCAGCTTGCAAAGAACCTGTGCAAGAGCAGTTCTTGAAGGACCGTAACCTGTGGGAAGGATCCATGTTGGGGCAGTGGAAAGGCGTAAGGAGGAAGAAGCAGCAGAGTGGGACTGTCATGATCTGACCGCAACCCCCCTCTTCCCACTCAGCATGCAACAGATGCCAAGCATTCTTGGCAACACTGTTTTAATGCACTTGCCAAATGCAGTTTTACCTTCATATTTGTGTGTCCAAGACACCTTTTTGGCAACATTAGAAAATAACTACCAGTCTCTGACAAACAAATTAACTCTCAGTGAATAAAAACTTTTACAAATGGTTGATCAGGAGTTGGTTAAATTATTTGCTACAAGATAAAGCAACCTGCTGATTTTGTCACAGCATAGAAACAGCAAAAACTTTTGAATTCATTATCCCATTAGAATTGTCTAACAGTGCAGACTGACTCCCTGAGAGCAACTTGTAGATATCCAAGTTTGAATTGCCATACTGTAATCCAGTATGGTCTCCCCCCAGGCTGCAGGAGGACAGCCTGCCTCCACCACACTTTCCCTGCATGCTGCAGGGGAGCCCATGTTTTAGCACCTTCAGCACCTCCTCCCTTCTCTTTCACTCACCTGGGCTCTTGCATGCTGTTTCTAAAACTTTTTTTCCCTCAGTCCTGTGACAAAAACACTTCTGGGAGTTATTCTGCCCTTTTTTTCAACATGCTTTCCCAGCAGTGCTCCCAGTGTGGCTGAGAAGCTCAGCTGGACGGGAAGGGGCTAGAACCGGCTAGAACCAGCTAGAACCAAAGTGAGGCAACCTCTCCTCACAGAGAACCCCAGCTGCCAGCACCTCACCACCAACACAGGTGCCACTGTTTTCTAGTTTCCTAAAGTTAAAAGGGAGTGTTTTTTCTAATTTTTCTTACATTAAAAGTATGTATATAGAAGAAGGTGAGCAAGCCTTGGGAGTATAGAATGTGTTACATTGAGTGAAGGGTGATACTGTCAGGAGAATAGTAAAAAGTCATTTCTGTTAGGGCTTTCAAAGATATTTCCTCTGTCTCCATGTTGTAGATAATTACAGCTACGCATGCAACTTCCAAATCCCTTTGTAAATTTTTAAGTACTTCAAAAATATTAAAGTTTCCTGTAGGGTCATGGGATCAAACAGTTCTTTGTCTATTCCTGGCCCTTGAATTCTTCATGCAAGGAAAATACCTCTGTGTCTCTTGTATACTGTAGGAATCTACTGGATATCAAAAGTTTACTCATAAAAAGTAATAACAGAACTAACTGAAGCTTTATGTGTTATAGGATAGGAATAGACATTGCCTCAGGTACACAGAGAATGTAAAACTTGATGTGGTAAATCAGAAAGCTTGTTAAATTTTTCTGTTGTTCTGTCACCACTTATAAAATAGCAAAATCTTCTGAATTCATTAATGCAATAGAATTGTTAGGTATGTTAGGACAGTCTTTATGGAGAAATTAGACCTGAATGCTAATGGCTGAAGCTCTCCTGTAAATACAAGAATCTCAAGACATGTTATTTCTTTACAATATGCTATGGAAGTGTTTAGAGGATGCTGGAGATTCAGAAGAATACTAAGGATAGAAATACAGTATAATCTTGAAATTTACCAAAGAAAATATTGTAATAGTAAAAAAAAAAAAAAAAAAAGAAAGCAGGCAAAGGAGAGTTCTCAAACTTTGTGATTTCCTCATCAGGCCCTATTGCCAAGCTGCACCTGGGAGTTTCATGCAGGGCACACAGGAAGAAAAAAAGAATTCTCATGTGTGAAGTATTTCAATACTGGAACTTGGTGCTACAACTGAGTTGATACACTATGAACATAGCTTTGTTACCTCTAAAATCTACAGAACTGCTGAGTGGGGAAGGCAGCAAAAAGCACAAGATAAAAGTCCCCTCCTGCCCTTCCCCAGTCACAGTTGCTGTCAATTGTAATCAATTAATTAACTCAACCACACCCATGCTGCTAAAGTAAATGCTAGAGCTTGGCCTGTGGGATGCAGTGTAGAGAGGGACATGGGTTTTGGCTTGTTCTGTTCACATTGTTAAATTAAATTCACAAGTGAGTTGTTGAGGGGTTTTTTAATATATATTCTTTGATATGTTCTTAAGTGTTTGAATATGTTGGGCTTCTTTGTTTCTGTAGTAGTTTTTGCAGGTAATTTAGATCAGTTTATGTGTTCAAATGTATTAATCTGGTTTTCCTTCTATGCTCTTTTTTTGGGAGTTCCAGTGTGTAAGTAAGCTTTCCTTTGATGTTACTAGCTGTAGAATAATTTAGATGGATCCAATTTGTAGAGTTTTATGCATACTAAATGTAAGTTTTCTAATTCAAAAGGTAGTCTACTGTAATAATTGTTTTTTCAGATTACAGTCTTAATGGATTTGCTTTTTTTTTTCTGATAAGGGTTTTGTTTGTTTGGATAATCTAAGAACTTTCTAAAGGATGTGCAAACAATTAAACCTGTATTTACAGAACGCTTTTTAAGTACTATCCTCAATGGACTTCCCAAGCAAGATGCTTTTAAGTTAATTTAATTTTTAAAAAAACTAACCATTCATGTTCATAGATTGTTAATGTTAGCCACTACATGCACACACAGAGAAAACCACACCTAAAATGAGATTATATTGAAATGCATGGTAATTACCTCAGCCTTAACCATGACAGAAATTTTCCTTAAGATAGAAACATTGTCATCTATTATTATGAATCTACCTAACTTTAACAGAAGGTTTGAACAATATTATAGCTTTTTGTTTAAGATACTTCATTGGTATTCTTTGTTTTTCTTAGTCCTTTAACAACCTGATTTGTAGATTGAATATTTCACCTAGTCAAGTGAGCCTACCTAATTTAGCGAATTATTTTCTTTGGCTTGGTACAGTCATCTTAGAACAGAAATAACTCTTTTTCCTGGCTGTCACATGAAGGAAAGAGTAGGTTGTTCCTAGATAGCTCCACAGCTGACTTGCTCACTGCTTCATTGACCGCGTGTTGAGATACTCCCTACCTCAATTGTGAAGTCATTGCTTTCAGTGTTTCAGAGGCATGAAGTGATCACACTAAGAACCTTTCATAGGCTCTCATTCTGGGATGTTGTGAGTTGTGGAGATTTAGTGTGGATTAAATAGTCCATGATGATACACAGTGTCATAGAGGCACCGTCAGTGAAATGCTTGTCTTTTTGCTATTACTAATTTCTTCAAAGACTTTTATGTGGTTACAGCAATAACCTATATTTAATCATTGCTATCAGAAATAACTTGCCACTTTCATACACTATATCACTAACTCTTTGGTTCTCATATCAGACAAAATCTGACTCCATTAAAGGTCCAAGGAGTACTAGACACACACACACACACACATCCCTGCCCAGTGACAGTGGGGTTTTTTTAATGTTTTCCTACCTGTGTGAGAGATCCTTTTCTGCATCCTGCTCCGAAGGGTGTTCAAAGACATTCATTCTAGTCATTTTGACAAGTAAGGCATATGAATAATCTTATCAGCTCAATGTAAGTGCTGCTCCTTAAAATCAGCTTGGTGATTGCTGTTTCCTGTTTCTGGTTGATCTGGCCAAGCTCCTTTACAAAAACAGTCTTTGAAAGCAACAATATTGAAGCTGCTTCCAAACACCAGTGAACAATAAGTGTTACTGACAAGAAGTGTCTGATGTCCTGATTCTGGAAGCAGTGGCCAAATCCCATGCACTGACAAAGCCATAGCTTGTAATGGTGAAATGCTCTGTGTCCCAGGAGAAACTCCATTTCACTTTGATATATTACAGCAAAAGTATTTTTTTCCTGCATGCAAAAAACTAGATGTCAGTGAGGGAAACTGCACAGATACAATTTGATTAATATCTTGGGTATATGTTAATGGGTTTCTGCTCCTTGGTCAATAGCTCAAACTAATGCCCAGGTTAGCTACCAACTTCAGTGTCGTAGTTAAATGAGTTTGGTGACTTCACCTTGTCTAAAGACTTTTCTTTCTTTTTTTGCCTCAAAAGCCACCACAGCTGCACTAACTGACAATAACGGGAATATTCATTAATACTGTTATAGGGTTAAAAGATCAGCAATGAATGGGCACAAAGACTGAAATTAGAGTTATTCACAACTATGTGGAAATATGTTAGTGGGGAAAGAGATGACTAGGCTGATATTTAAGAAAAAAATTGCATTTTTTTAAAAAGTGTTTCTTAAAAATAAATATTTAAACAAAAGGCACAATTCTTTAAGCTCATCATTCCAATACAGAAAAGCTATATTTACCAAAAAAGGGTTTTTTTTAAAATCACCTTATAATTCTCATTGTATAGGTAATCTAATTAACTCATTTATTTTGATAATGATAAATTCCCAGATGAAACCAGTAACACAAATCAGTCCCTAACAACCTAACAAGTGTTTATGTATCTCGTTCAAAATCTGAACTGTGTGGAAAAATTGGTTTCAGTTAACTTCTGAGTTTTTCTAGTGGAATTGAAAAATGCATTGAACAGTATGATTACCTCAAACTTATTTTTAATTTCTGTTTCATTAAATTCACATAAACTTATTTCACTATTTTGTTAACTAATATGTTTCCCTGTAAAAATACATTTAAAAGAAACACATTCCAGTCTGGGTTGTTTAGGGTTTTATTTTTATTGTTTAGCATGCAGGCACACGCACCAAGTTCTCTGGATGCTTTCTACTCCTCTACTTTTGCTTTCAATGCATGTATATAATTATGTGTTCATGTTGTCATGGTAATTGAAACTGGAGTTGTCAGAATGTGGAAATTACTTGTGTTAGGCTGGAGCATAGAAGTCCAGTTAAAGAACACCATGCGACCAGTCTAATGGCTGAAGGTTGACGTGGCCAGAGGTTATCCAGAGAGATGTGTTTATTTCATTTGCTTAATTAGTATCTAAAAAGCTTTCCAAATATTAAGGTTACTGCATATTGTATCTTAATGTGTTCAGATATCTACTTCAGGCAATTTACAGAGATTTTTGTAAAGTATGGGTTTTTTTTTTGACGGCTCACTATTTGTGAGCAGATTCAGACTCAAGTTCAGAGATGCTTGCAATGGGGTTTCATGTTTGGTTGATGCACCTGAAGGTTCAGAAGGGGAAGAGGAAGGTTTAGGAACAGAGGTATTTTAATTGGCTTAGCACTATAACCTCATGAAGCTTGAGGAGAAGCTATATTAAATGTTGATATGTGTAAAAGTTTTAACAGGATTTGATGAAATTACATATTCAACTACTTTTGTGGTTTATTTTAAGATAAAAGAATAAGTGGGGGGAAAGCTTGAAAAAACCTTAAGGAATTGTCTTAAGTACAGAATTTGTTCTAGCTAAACCACTCCTGACGTTTTTCTAACTAGTTTCCAAAGCTTTTCAGGGATTGTCTGTTTTCCTTGCAAATCTGCCTTGAATTCAGTAAAGTCTTTTTGTTTCGGGTTTTTTTTAATGTCTAAATCAAATCTCTATTTCTGGAATAAAAGTGCATATTTCTGTTGTGTTAAAGTAAGGTCCGATATTTCAGTCTTTTATAGATTGTCTTTTAGACTACTACTCTTTCAGATTAACTACATCTTATTTTTAACCTTCAGGCAGTGTCCATAGCTAAAAAGTAATCCGTTTAAGGCCGTATCAAAACCAAGCAAAGCCAAAAGATCATTTCAGGTGGCATTCAGGGAATGCTTTATTTGGTCTATAAGACTTTCAGTATGATACTTGCTTTTTTTGCAATGGCTTTGTAGCTTCAGGTTTAGTTTCTGATCCAGATAGTTTAGTGCAGAACTGGTACATTGTTTCTCAACCTACATTTCTGCAGTTGATTATTTCTGAGAGTGAGGAATAATATACTTCTCCTTGAACTGCAGTTAATCTTTTTCAAACCATTTCTACTGAGATTTCTGTGGATCTGTAATTGTGGCCCCCAGTTTACCTGCAGACCTTCCTAGCTTAGACCTCACTTCAAACATCATGGGAGCAGCGTGTTGTCTGCCATCAAGCTTAATGATGAAAATGAAGTACTGGGTTCTGTGCTTACCCACAACTCCACTTGGTGACTCTTCCTTTTACACAGTGAATCACTGATAGCTCTAGCGTTATATTTTTTTCCCTGTAGTAATACTGTTAAGATTCTGTTTCCTGGTTAGACCAGGAGAGTCCTGTATGATGATGCTAAAAATCTTCCTAAAATCATGAAATGTGACATCAGTTATTTTCCATACTAAGAGCCTTGTTACCTTGTAATGCCTTGTTCTTGATGTTTTCATGCTCAATTAGTAACTTCCTGGTTTTAAATTAACTTACAAAATTTGAAAATAAATAGAGTATCCAGGCTATAACATCGTCTTCCTTTTAAGGCAGGTGTTATTTTTCCTCTTTTTAAAGGCTTTTCTACCCATATCCATCTGTCATATGCTTTCAAGAATCATTCTAATTGTAACAGCTTTCAAGCAGGCACAGCTCTGATAGTCAACTTCTCTAAGACTTGGGGCAAATTTAATAGGCCTAGCCAACTTCGAGTTATTTGACCTATATATTTTTCCTAATCTTTTCCTCTTTTCCTTCCTTGTTCTTCTATCTTGTGTGTTCTGCTTTGGTTTTGGGAGTTTTTTGGCTTTTAATTGTTGGAGCCAGTTGATTACAATGAAGATTCTTAGTGAAAACTGTCAAGCAGCAAAAACCCATCATACTTCTTGGTAAAATATGTGCAAAGTTTGCTTTCACTTTCAAGCTGCTGACCAACCACCTCATTTGCATATATGACTTCATTTCTAACTACCTAAATAAAACCATATCTCAATTCCTGAAACTGAGTCAAGCGTAAAGTATGTTGTCCTGAAATGCCTAGTACCCTTATCCCCACCTGGGGCAAAGCAGAAAAATAGGGTTCTGAATACTACTTTCAATAACTTACAGGTTGTTACTGATACAGCATATTGTCCTAGTAGTGTATTTTTTGTTGGTTTTTTTCCCACCCAAATCAGTAATTTATCTTTTTGTATTTTAAAAGTTTTATTTAAAGACACTTTAATTTGAAATTATTTAATACCCAGATTGGATAGGATTTTTTTAATGTATTTGAGATAAGCAACTAAAACCTCCCTATTAGAATCAAATACTTTTTAGGAAGCATCTGCATCAGGTGTTCCATATACTCAGAACCATATATACCCTTTTTACAGTGGTTTCAAAAACTTAGGAAAGGGCTCAGAATAAGACAAGGAAACATTAAAAGGAATAAAGAGCTAGGTCAGGGATGAGTGTAGAGGAGGTTGCCTTCCTGAGGTAGTTTCACACCTAGAGCAAACCACACTTGTGCTCCTTGACTTGCATTGCCTTCCTTTAGGTGTCAGGGAGTTCAGTATGCTCACTTCGAAGTCCAGAAGCTCTGGGAACAGCTTCCCAGCAAGTCATTTTACATACCACAGCACAGCAATCAAGATGAACCAAAGCACTTAAACAGAACTCTTATTGTGTAAATGGGAGCAAGTTACTGGCAGGGCACTTTCTGTGTGTTTTATTAATCAATCTGCTCTACCTGAAATGATTTAACAGACATTTATAGTTTTGTGGTTAGAAGTCACAAAACAAGCTTATCTTTTCATTTTTGCTGATGCTTCTTTGAATGTTATTAATACTGCTTGGGTTTATCAACCACAGTGATTTAAAATGTTAATGATATGTGACAGAATCTTTACACTTATTAGCTTTCTTCTTGCCTGGTATAATGAAATCTGATAATGACCCTTCTACAACTCTAAAGGAAGGGAAACTATAAATTGCTGTTCAAAGTGTCTGTGCCAAATAGGGTAGTTGATAGCCATTGGGGTTAACAGACCTTGTTTGTTGTATGGGTGTCTTGGGCTGAGATTTTTGAATTAGAGGAATATATGACAATGAGTTTGTGATTTGGAAGCTGAGAACAAATCAAACATATCTTGAATGAAAATCATCAAGAGCCAATGGAAACAGCTTTTATGACTTTTCTATGAAAGGAATTATTTTTGAGATTTTGGTTGGTTTGGCCTGCTACACGGATGCACATTCTATAATTATGTTACCTAGGTGGATATGTCTTAGGGCACTCTCTCTGACTTTCATTAGCTTTGGTAATGACTGTTACCTGGGAATTAGTATTCCTAAACTGAGTGCTTCAAGACCACAAAATGCACGAGGTAAGCTTAGCAAGGGATTTGTTCATTTACCTGAAAAATTTAATCTAGGCTAAGATATCATTCAAAAGTGAAATAGCTATTCAGAAATTCTCACGAAAACAGCTGTAGTGGATACCAATTCCAGTTGTTTTTGGAGCCCACTATTTGACAATTATCAAAAATTAAGCCATCTTTTATATCAACAGTGTTTTAAAGTTAAAAAATCATCTCAAATATTACTAATTCTGTCTCCCTGTGACAGTGACTGGTGCTTTTACCCAGAAGTAGGTGTTCAGCAGGAGCCAAAGTTGTAACACAAAAATAGTCCTTTAGCTTAGAGTAGCCAGTTGGGCAAATATACTCCATCATTATGGAGAGTTCAAGTGGGAAATACAGCATGCACTTTTAGATAAATAACACTGTTGTTTGAGCAACAGGACTGGGTTTGGCGTTCCTGTTCCGTCTTGCCCCTGAGAGAAACATATTCAGCAGTAGTATGGCCAAATGCAATGATGCCCCTTTATAAGTAGGTGTGTGAGGACAAGAAGTAGAATGAAAAGTAGTAGAATGAAAAGACATGGACCTATACTATTAGGGTTTACCTCAAATTTATAGGGTGGGGGTGTGAGCAGAGTCCTGCTTAAACAAGCAAAGCAAAACAGGAGAAAAAAAAAAACTGAACCCAAACAACCCTGCAATTGGCTTTTGATTAATCCTTCAGTGTGCATTACAAGATTGCTAATTATGTGTCCTGTATGAGATGTGTTCTGTGGGTCAAGTCTGTCTGTGTCTTCCTGGAAGGCAGTGAATGCTTAGTCATTCTGAAGAGTGTGGTTGCAACTATATGCCTTTTTTGGTATGCTGCCTACCTTCTGACTTTTCACACGGGTTCTCAGACTACATTGGTGCTGTAACAAAATGTTATTTTCTGCTTGGGCTACTCTTTTTTTTTCCCCAAATGGCTCTTAAGACTAGATTTGCTGTTCTTACCACTACTGAGCAATATTTTCAGAGAGCGATCTACAATGATTATGAGGTGTTTTGTATAACTACTCAGTAAAGCCCCTCATTGAAGATGTAAAGTTGGGGTGAATTGCTAATCATTTAGTAATCATGAGTATAATGGAAAGATACTATTACCACTAGAGCTTCTACTAATTTCAGATGAGATGTTGCATATTTGAGCTCCTTAGAGGTATGTGCTCTGGCAGTGATTCTTGGTTCTTGCATTGGCAGCCAGAGCTTAAAACAAAGTGCTGGGGTTTTGCCTGTCCGATGAGATGGTGTTTACAATGAGTTTTTTAATCTCTTTGTGCAAGAATGAGTGTACTTTTTCAGTAGGACGCAGTCTAAGTTTCAATAATCCATTGGCTTCTGCACCAGAGTTGTGGTTCAGAAGTTCCTTCCCTGCACCAGTTTCTAGCCTCCTATGTGTTTTGCCTAGCTTTCCTCTTTTTATCTTTCCTCACAACTAAAAATGCTCATTTTTAGCCTCGATTATCTCAGTGCCTTTACATAAATACTGTTATGCAGGCAGGTGGATCTGTGACAAAGCACCATGAATCAGTGGCTAGCTTCACATTTTAAATTGTAGTATTGCTACACTAGTTGGGGCTGAAAAGAGAAAATCCTAAATATGTCAGAAAACTCCGTTTTATTGCTACTAATACATTTATGAACTGCTGTTAACTGTATGTAAAGGGAGTTCTTGCTGCTTTAGTTGTGTGTTGACCTGCAAATACAAGTATTTGTGTGCTTCTATAAATTTGCCTTAGTTACACGTATGTCATGGGGAGGGGTTATGAACACTAATATCTTATGGGAAATTTCATCAGGGCTAAGATGTGTTAGGAACCATGGTTTGTTGTATGAAAGTGTTCTATCTGTGCAGTAAACTGGAGGAAGTCTCAATCTTGGCAGAAACCAGTGAACATTTTGCTGCTATGTATCTGGCTTCAGGAGAGTTATGATTTCACCCTCTGCAGCTGACTGGCAAAGCCTAATGCTAATGTTGTAGAAGGGACTCCTAGGAAGCAGCAGCAGAAATGCAGATAATATATTTGTAAGGGTATCTAAATATGTTACGGGCATTTTACCTGCTGTTTTGCACACTATATAAAATTACATGCCATCGTAATGAAAGAAAAAGGTGTTGAGACTTTCAACCTCTGAGAGGTGTTCTGTTACATAACTCAGTTGTCCAACTTTCACTTAATTAGCAAGGCTTTCTGTAAAAGCATACCAACCCAAAGGATCATAGCTATTCCTGTAATTTGATTATAAATGTAATGCCTGTGTGACACCTTTCTGCCTATAATGTTATGTGTAATCCTTTCTCTGTGTGGGTACAGCTCTTGTAAGTTCTGTATTAAACTCAGTACTGTGGTTATTCGTGAATGAAATTACTGGAACAGTGTTGGAGGAAAAAGTACACGGAAGGATTTAAGGCAGAACATGGCAAAGCAAAGGCTGCAATTATCTGCAGCTGAAAACAAGTAGCTTTTAATATGTCCATTCACCTAAGAAGGGAGGGAGAATTATAGACCACATGCTCTTTCTTTCCCTTTTTCTATCATTTCTCTTCTTCTTTTTCCTTTATACAGTTTATCACCCATAATTTCAGGATGTGTTTTGTTTCTTTAAGCTGTTTTATCTATAGGCTTATGAGGTCAGTCATGTGTGAATTCTTTTGTTAGTCACCTCACCTTTTGCCTTGATGATAGAAAATTGATCAGGCCTAAAGTACAAGTTCAATAGACAACCCCCTTGGTCCTTTGTCTAGGAGAATAGCTACCATTGAAGGCCATGAGCAGGTTGCTATTAATATGACAGCCTGCTCTATCTCCCACTGTAATTTATAATGAAATACCTAATCTCCATTATTTTGATCCAAGCAGGCGATCCCATGAAAAAGTCTTTTCATCCAGTTCCCAATGGCAGTTACATGAGAAATGGCAAACCAATAATTTTTGTCAAGTTTTTTAAGCCAACAGAAATGCTTTTCCACTGCTACAGTTTCAAAAGGCACAGATAAAGCTCATTCACTGAGATGAATGAAAAAGCCATCTGGGGTTTTTCTTTTTGACTTCCTTTCCTTTTCTCCATCCTTGTAATCAAATTTGAGCAAAATCAAATGGGGCTTTCTATGAAAGTACCTTTTGTTGATCTGAACGAGCTGGTAATTTACAAAATACCCTTCCTTTGTGAGGAAGGCTAAAGAAAAAAAGAATCAGTAGCTTTTAAAGCTGGGCCTTGGTGGGACTCTAAATGCAGTGAAAGCAGTCTGTGTTGAGAGATTGAAATGCATTTCAAAGCCAGGCCTGAGTCAGGGTACAGGGAAGAAAAAACCTATGTGCATTTTATAAGAAGAAAAACCTGAATGGGAAGGGGAAAAGAGAGAGAGAGAGAGGGGAAAAAAATCTGGATAATACATTAATCATTATTTTGGAAATTGTCTTCCTTACCGACACATACTGCGTAACTAATGATTGAGAACTCGGATTTTTGTTCTATTATAGGCATCTCAACATTTGTCTGTGCTGCTTTAAAGTTTGAGAGGCAAGGATCCTTGAACACTGCTGGACTATGTTTTAAATGTGTATATATATTTTTTCAACTTTGCTTTTTTTGGTTCTTTTTTTAACTTGCCTGTGAAGTATTATGGGGAAAAATACTTGCAGAAAAGCTGAGTTTATTCTTTTTGGCATGCTAATGTTTATTTTTATTGTATTTCTGCTTACCAGATTTCCTAGTGGTAATTATTTCCCATTGACTCGGACCGAAGGACAGTGTGGACACCTAACAAACAGTAAGTTTATGCCTCATTTTTGTTATTCGTATTTCATGATTAATGTGGAAAAGCTGAAAATATTTCATTAATTACAAATTCTGTATGGTAAGAACGTTTTACAGCTGTATGCATATATTAATGTGAAATATTGTTGTGGTTTAACTCTTATCTCTGTTACTTACCATAACTGTTTAGTCAGATACAGATAAGTGCATTGTTCTGTGTTGATGATAATACAGCTTGTGAAATAAACATTAATTTACATGTCATATTTGAAGATGTGAGCAAACCTAGCCCATGTTTTAATCTTTTTACATTCTAAGCAAGTCTGTAAATATGAGATGTTTCTCATTTTTCCACTCATGTTTTGATGCAGGATATAGATGCCTTTTAAAAACAGCTTCCTAGTTGCACAATATAAAACGTTATGAGCAATTTTACAAAAATATAGGCAACTCAGAGTAGAAATTCCTGGGTTTGTTGGGGACTTTATTATTATTTTTTAAAGAAAGTTTCTTCGTGTTATTTTTAACTTGGCTTATGCTGTATTCTGTTAGGAATAGAGAGATGTCAATGTTGCTGCCTGAGATGATGTTAATAAAACTCTAGTAAAATCACATTGGCTTTTCAATTATACCTATTCAAGTATAATAACCATGGAAATAATTAAAAACTGGGAACTTCAGTTATAAGCTGTTTGATTTTGATGAAATGTTATGAGACATGACTTGGTTTGTGTTCCGTATCCATGTGTGTGTTCGATATTGTGATATCAAGTTAGAAAGCTTACTATAGGAAAACAGGCTAGGATAAGTGTTTTGCTTTAATGTTTTTAATGAAAATCCAGAGTCAACCATATAAAGTTTAAGTGTGGTTTTCATTAATGAGATCCCCAATTTTTTAGCAAATAGCTTCCAAACTGTTTTCTTTGATGTAACCTGACATGTGATTGAATTGGAGAATATCAATAACTTGCTTTTGTATCTGAATTAATTTCCCACTCCTATTTCTTACTATCCTATACTCTTTCAGTTTCCTACAGGATTTGTTTTCTCACATGGTTTCGAGCCATTTGCTGCCTCCTAATGTCTGACTTATAAAACAGCAAACATGGAAAATTTCCAAAAAACTTTTTCTGGAACTATCACTGCTGCATATTTTGTGATTGTCTACCACAAGAAATTTGTGAAATTAATGGATTTACTCTTTGATTTTTATTTTTTTAGCAGAACATCAGACTTTCCTACTTTGAGAAATACAGCGCACATTGCATTAGTAGTACTTTTCTAGGTACTGAGCATGAAAACAAGGACACAAGTAGTTGACTTTGTTTGCATCGTCATGTAGATAACATAAGAATCTATGGCTTCACAGGCTTGCATACCAGTATCATATGATGCTGATTTTAGTTAAATGATTGTCTCCTTCCCCTACCTTTTTCTAAAAATAATATTTAACCTTTATTTATTTTTGTATCTTTCCTCCTTTATACCTTCTTAAACTTTAAGATATAGTCTTCATTAAAGACTTTGACAAACATTAGGTTTTATTGACTATTTAATAAGTGAAACAATAGGAAAGCAAAGTAGTGTCCCTTGTCTGGTATCAATGTTTGTTGTCTTTCTATGTACTGTTTGTAGCACAGTGCAGCACCAGTTTGCTCAAAAAATTTGGGATCTGTCAACACGCAAATATTAAGAGTTATATGGGACATGGAGACAACAAGGATTTTTATCTCTGTGTGATCTTTACCCTCCTATAAATTCTTCTATAGTTTTTAAGGATGCAATCATGTAAGTAGAACAAATATCTTAAATTGGGATGAATGTTGAGTGGAGTTCTGACTTTGCCTCCTCTAAACTTTTCTCTATGTTGAGTTGCACTCAGTGACTACTCCGTTTGTGGCAGAATGTTTTTAAACCACTGCAAGGTTCTTAAACATGGGTGGGATCTTACAGGAGTACCTCCAACTATAACTGATTTCAAGTAGCCAAGTCTTGTGCTTGAACCTTTCAAGCTCAAACACATTTTGCATTCGAATAGGATGAATTTGTCTAATAAATTACTTGCAGAATTATTTCTTTTTAATAAATCTCCTCCATCATTTCAATTACCTTTTGGGAAGTCTTTGGTGCAGGAGATACTCCTAGCAACAAATGATAACTACTTTTTTTGAGAATGTGTATAATTATGTACTTAATTTGTATGCATAAATTGCAGTCTCCGATTTGGGTCTTTGAGAGCATTTTACAGTAATGAAACAATAAAATGGGAACTGAAGTTATATTAAATAAGTTTAAAAGTACTTCTTCTGTTAGAGAAAGTGATCCAGTGCAGCATAAATTGAACACAGAAATATACTCTGACAGGTTAGCAACACAATGGGTGAGCTGTTGTATCTGTTGAAGTGACATGAATATAAGTACATTATTCTAGTCCCCAAGGTTAGGGTGCTTAATGATTTGGTTGTTTAATCAGACTGAGTTGGATTGGGATGGGAAAAGATTTTTTTCAGTGGGCTTTTCAGTGGCTTTTTTTTTAATGTCTTAAACAGCAAGAGGTGGGGACAAAGGATGAGAATTCCTGGGTCTCATGTGCCCTCTAGGGTTCTGCACTGCCTGCAAGAAACACTTCCTTCCAGCTAAATTTTTCAGTTACTGAACACTAAAAGCATACTCAGCCTTAGTGAACATATGTAACAGCTTATGGTATAATTGGGGTCTCATAATGATCATAAGAAATGCAGTTAGGCAGTCTCATAGCTAAGAGTTCCTCAAAGGAAAACAAAAGTGTGTGTTTAAAAAAAAAAAAGTAAAAATTTATGGAAAGATATGGGAATTCCAGTGAGCATAAAATGTTACAGAAGAGATAAGAAGCATTTGAAAAGTGTAGTGTTGATATAAGAAAAAGGCATTAATACATAGTTGTGCCTGGGCTCGGGCCTTTTTCTGAAGGTCCTAACCACCATTTAGATTCACTGTCCCAGGGACGATTGCTTTATTCATTAAAAGTGGTGTCAGTGTTCATGTTAGCCTAAAAATAGCAATTTTTAAAAGTTGGCTTTTCGTACTGTACTGTTACTATTCAGTGTGGTCTTCTTAAAAGAAATAGGAACTTCTCCTCTGAAACACTAACAAAGCCAGACTTTGCATTCAGGTACTGATGAGCAAAACAGGATATGTCTACAGTAGTGCTGGACAATTCTGTTTTTCCTGGAGGCATTGTTGATCTT
Source organism: Porphyrio hochstetteri (assembly GCA_020800305.1). Classification (NCBI taxonomy): domain Eukaryota; kingdom Metazoa; phylum Chordata; class Aves; order Gruiformes; family Rallidae; genus Porphyrio; species Porphyrio hochstetteri. Next base: position 9,316,284 of record CM036914.1, on the reverse strand, counting down.
AATTTGAAAAACAGAGTAATGTGCACAGTGTTCTCTCTTTTGTTTAATGAAATTCTCACCAAACATCTCAAGATGCTTCCAAAATTCTTAACATTTCAGACTAGGCTTTCAATGAGTATGCTGGCTGCCAGTTATGGGTGGGACAGTAGTATCAATGCATTCAAGAACTGATATAGAATATTACTGTGGTGACGTAGACCTGTTGTTCTAGTGGCATTCCTGATATTCTGTGAACTTGGTGTAGTTGGGCCTAGAATAAAGATAAAATTGCTGTTCAGCATGATCTGTGGTGATAGTGTGTTTTGTTTAGAATTTTTTTCTATGTGTGGTGGTTTTGGGGGTTTAACGTTTGTTTTTTAACAGCTTATTCCTTGTGGATTTGTAGAACCACCCTCAAAATATCTTAGTGTTTCGTTATTCTAAGCACCTACTTGGACTTTTCATTTAGTTATGTAGTCAGATTTGACTGGATAGCAAATACTTTGCATTACGTAAGAGGTAAGACAAAGATGTGTTCTTGTAGAGTATTTCTGGGCTTACATGTAACATGCCATAAGCAGACAAAATATTCCAGTAAATTATTACATGGATCCCACTGTAGTATATTCAGTGATTTAAGAATGCTCAAGATTTGAGATTAAAAATTTTCAACTAGTCTTTAAAAATACTTTTATTTTCACATTTCTTGTAGGGTACATTGCTAAACAGTAGACCTGTGATGGCTGGATAATACCACTTTAAAATAGTTACTAACAGTATTATCCTTCTGTTTTGAGTGGAACAAAACCTCTGAAGTGTTGGATGTAAGTGCTGTAAGTGTTCATAGAGTAGCTATCACCCACAATATCAGTGTCTGGTTTAATATTTTTGTTTTCCCTTCCCTACCCAATTAAAAAGATCCAATGCTACTCTTATACTTTTGTTGGATAAGGAAGACTTTAAAAACTTGAAAGTTTGTTATTTATTATTCAAAGATCATAAAACCTGTGAAACAACTGGAACTACAAGTTGTAGTCTTTTTATTTTCCTCGTTAATAAATTAGACCTGTAAGACATGGGTATGTTTTTGCTTCAACTTCTTCAGTCTGTGTTTATAATAGCATACCTAGAGCAACATGAAATGAGATTATTCTATGCTCTCCTGGCAATTTGTCTTCAGAATTAGAAAGCTGGTGGTTAAGGGCAGAACTACAGGAGAAGGGGGTCTAGGAACTACTCCGTGAAAAAACTTGATCTGTAACAGGGTTGAAAGGTAAAAGTACTGTTTGTTGCAAGGCTCCTTAGACAGTTTGATGGTTTTACCTGAGGCATCTCCACAGTGATGTCTTCTAACTGATCCAGGAAGTGGAAGTTGTGCATTCATTGACATAACGCTAATACTGAGGGATGTCCTTTTCAGCATCAAGTATGTGTAGCCCTCAATGTGGTACTTCTGATTTTAACTGTAAGACATCCCTTCCATTTTGTTTTAAAAATGACTTTGTTTAAAATATTTTTGTTAGTCAATCTCTGTAGAGGTGGAATATTTAGAGCAGCCAGCACCACTGCACTATATGCTTTGTTAGATGGTCATTTATTCCTCGTTCTTCCAGTGAGTATTCCACCCAAAGGATGGTAGAACAGTCTCATTCTTTGTGCCATGATGTACAGACATTCCACAATGGCACTTCGGCAAGTGCGATCTTTTGAGCAGTCCAAGGTCTGGTCTCTGAAGTATTATGAACAAACAATTTCAAATGTTGATGCTTTTTGTTTTGAAAGAAAGTGATTTAGATCAATCACTGAGTTGAACAGTTGTTAATTTTGGGTCGGAGTCAGCTGCATACTCAAAGTGCTTTATCATGTGCATCTCTTGCTGTCACAAGGAGAGTCTGTGTAGATGGCAGTGTTTGCTTCTGTCTGAAGTCTTATGTGACATAAATGACTTGTAGACACAGTTTCTTAGTAGTGTGCAAGAGGAGCCAGTTGCCTAGAAAGGCAGCAGATGAGATCTGTCAGAGTGGCGGTAGCTTACTGGAGCTCCTGTAGCCTCTCAGGCCAGCAAACTCCTTAACCATGCATAAGAAGAAAATGTAACTCTGCTGTTTAAAAGATTGTGCACTCGATGCTAAAATGCTGCATTAGTGCTTGGGATAGTTACGGATGAATTCTACTGACAAGTGCATTAGGTTAGTTTCAACTAATTATACTTAGACTATTTTTTGGAGCCTGATATAAAGAGTATCTGTTAAACAAAGGGCAAGCACATCTTTTAGATGAGGGATTTATGGGGGTGCTCCCTGTTCCTTTTATTTGGAATGTTAGATATACTGAGGATATGTTTCTTGGATTATTTTTTTAAACTTTATTAATTTTCTTAGATTGCTTTCCTACACTGTTTTCTCTTTCTTTACTAGTGTGTACATGTGAGAGTTTCTGAGGTCATTGATGGCTTTACTGCACTTGAAAACAGACATCAAAGACCCAATTCTTGACTGATGATTCTGGGTGCTTCTGTGCCACCTTATCTGTGAAAGCAGAGCAATATTTTTATGTTAGCCTTGTATTGGCAACCTTAACTTCAAAGGTCACATTTTGCACTGATGCAATGCTTTTTCAATTAAGAAGATTAAGGAAGGATAACTATATAGGCAATAGCAAAATAATTTTTTCTCTATTATGCTGATGCAAGCCACCTGTGTGTTGTGGAAATGCACTAAGTTTCCTAACCTAACCTTGCAGATCTGTCCGCTTAATCCAGTACTGTCAGTAAGATACTTTTGAATCTAGTGGGAGGTGGTACAGTGGTGTGAAGAGCTCTTGAAATATTGGGTCGCTTCTAGGACTTATGTTTGCTGTGTCAAGTGACTAAGATCATCACTACCCATTTTGTGGTTAGCAAGATGCTTATTAGGAATTCTCATCATTATTTCAAAAATAAAAGGTAATAGAAAATGACTAAGAATATTAGACTAAGTTCCCTGATGATTCCGTGGTTGAGATTTGATAGTCTATGATGGCATCTCTTGAGTTAGAAACATATATGTAGTTGAGTTTTATTGATTTATGTACACAGAAAACATGAATATCCTTGTGCAAAAAATGTTCTTTTACAGTTTAAGGGTGCAAATCCTTCTGAGATCTCTGTGTTCTATCAGCTATTGTGTTTTAATGCCTCCTATTTCCTGTGTTTGAATGGGAGGCTTCTGAGGCTTCTCTCATCGAAGCTTTGCAGTACAGCATTTCTGGTGTCTGTCAGGTCTAACAGGTAGGTATGACTTTTCTTATGCTTGCTGGTAACAGTACAGGTCAACTAGAAGTGTGGAATAGGTAGAGAGAAAGTATGGACTAGAGGGAAATCTGGAAACTAAACAGGTATGCACACTACCTACCTAATTTAGGAAGATGTGGTAGTTGAGAGCAGGGGAAAATTAAACAATTGACGGAAACTGAATTTGCAATCTGAAAATGCCTGTGGCAAGGGCTGAGGTTTTGTAAATTTTGTAACATTTTAAGCTGAAATTCTTTCCGAAGTTAAAGTTCTTTTACATGTTTTTTTAGTCAAGTATACCTGATTTGGTTTATGGAAAAAGCATAGCCTGATGTGCAAGAGAAATGTTTGAGGGGATCAGTGGCTTGCAAAAATAGATGAAGAAAATTATCAACTCAGTCTAAATGCTGAATGGATTTGTGGCAGAGTGTGAAGTTAAATTATATTTGATTTAAACAGAATAAGTAAAATATCTTTTGCTTGCTGTGTAAATTCAGCCTATTAAAGATAAATGAAAAAAGTTATGAAATGAAAAGTAGCTGTAATATACAGATTGAATGTTTGGGTGGGAGTGAAAGTAGGAGTTACCAGGTAGGAAGAAATTCCTTAGGATGTGTCACATCATACCATTAAAATAAAGAGCTAGACATAGTAATTTTAAAGGGATGTTGTGTAAAAGTTGGGAGATATTAATGCGGTAAAATACATTGATAGATTCCAAACTTGATGTGATACATAATACCTGTAGATGACAAAGTATATTCTTCATGTACTGGATTATTTGTGAAGGGAATTACTATATGTTAGAAAACTTTGTATTTGCTCCCTCTGTATGCAGTTGTGATTTCATTAGATGATTCCTCTAACGGATTCATTTTTGATTGAATTTCTAAAACCTTCATAAAGGTCCTAAATTTTCATTTGTGTGTGCTTATATTCTTAGCCGCTCCAGTCCTCGTGAGAAGGCCAAAGGATGAAGAAATTGCTTCACTTTCTTTTGTTCTGCCACAGACATCTTAATGGCCATGGGCAACACACTATCTATTCTCCACTGATATCTAGTTTCATACTGATAGTATTTTGATGATAAATATTTTTTTTAAAATACTTAAACACTATGGATAAGAGGGTTTTATGAATTATCAAGGTTTTTGATACAGCAAGATATAAAACTGTCTAGGTCTTTGACACAGTTAGATGTTTTATTGTAGATATTTTAGTTGCTACTTGGTTCCCCACACTGTCTTATCTGGGCACCTTGCTATTTATACCTATAGTTGCAGTACCCTACCTTCCGCTTTTATTATGGCATTCTTTGGTATAGAAACTAGTTTTTTCTTAGGGTAGATCTGAGGAGAGCTGCAAACTGAACTCAAGTCTCCTAGCACTAAAGTCTGATCCAGTCTTCCAGGGACAGCCCATCTTGGGCTCCCTTTATAGTATTGGAAAGTCTCTTCTGGCAGTAAGCTGTACAGCCTTCTGTACAACTGTGCTTCTGTGCACATCCTCTCAAGTTCCCTGTCCCAACTCCATTCTCTTCAATAGTTAGCCAACACTGTTTTTGCTGATGATGGATGTACATCCCCCACCATGAGAAATGCTATCCTGCAAAAGGATCATTTATTTATTTATTTGTTTTAGTCTAGCAGGAGCTTCCCCAAAAAAGTAAAGTACAAAAGAATGATACAAGTTGGGGGTGGTAAGTGGTAAATCCCATTTGGTTTATGTTGAAAAAGAGTAAGGAACTAGGAAGAAACATGAAGCCTGGATTTTCTGCAGTGCAGAATTGTGTCTGGTATATCATTAAGATGGCGCAGTAAGCATCTAAAAGTGTATCTGAATTTTACAGCGGTAGCTATCATTTGTTCTACCATTCCTTTAATGTTTTACAAATTGTATCAAGGAACAAAAACACTTTTTAAAACCCTTTTTTAAGGAAAGAAGGAGATATAGGCTTTTTTAACTTAATGTGAAGGTTATGATACATATTTAACAAAGACTTGGAATTCCAAAGTGTAGACAGCCATTGTCTTGTCTTTACCCAGCGGTGTGAGTAAAGGATATGGTGTCAGCCTTAACTTTAAATTTTCCTGGCTCCTGTCACTTCATGTCACAACCTTAACATTAGTAATATACTTTTTTTTGTCAAGGAACAATAGCTAAAAATGTATTTTGACTAGTAAAATTAAGGAGATGACACGTAAGTCATAGAAGTTAGCTGTGCAATAGTGATGTGTGTCTTTTTTTAATACAAGTGTAATTTTAAGTACTTGGTAACTACTATCTATAGCTACAGAAATATCATCACCTCCTGCCTTTTGGCAAGAAACTATATTTTAAGTTTTATATATAGACTACGCAATGAGAGAAAGGGAAAGAATTTAGCTGAACATTATACTTTAGTACAGAGTAGGAACTAATATAGCAGCTACGTCATCACAGCAAGGTTTCTTTGTGGCAAATAAAAAAAATAACAGCAGACATGTACATTACTGCTGGTACAGAGTCATTAGAGATAAAGATGGTTACAGAAGCTGATTACCGAAGGTCCTATCTTAATTGCTAACAGGTGAACCTAAGCAATGTCACTTCAACCACTAGGACTTGTTTTGCAAAGTCTCTCATTCTTCTCATTAATCTCATTTTGGAGAAAGTCATGAGAAACCTGAGGTTTCATCTCTGAGGAATGCCCACTTTAACCTTAACTAACCAAAGGAGTACTTGCTGCTACTTCTTTCTTGAGCATAGCAGCTATTCAAGCCTGTTGGCAAGCCTCATACGCTTCCCCCTAAGGAGGCAGTAATTCAACCCATTTGCAAAGAAAGGAAGGAGAGAGCAGAAGAAATCTAGGGGCTCAGGACAGCAGCTCTAAGCTGGTCTCTGTCCTTTCCATCTTCTCTATTTCCCTTTACTCAGTTTGATATCAAGAGGAGGAAGAATAAGCTTGAGGGCTGAAACTGCAGCTTCCATGAATCTCTGAGAGGGATACATATGACTGTGGGAAAAACTATGTGGTTCTCAGGGTTAGATGAAGATGACTATATGGGACAGGGAGAAATTGAGGTCTTTCTGGGCACAAAGATGGGCAGCCATTAATGGCAAACACAGAATACAAGATTGACTATGTTTTTCTCAACTCCAAGACCCAAAAAGCGTTCAAGGACAGGTCTGCTAGGAGAATGTGCAGAGCTCAGTTAAACCAGCACAGTTGGACAATGTTAATTGTGTGTTTTTCTTAGAAGCATAGCTGCTTGCTGAAAATAAGATTAAACTATTTGTCCTTGTTTCTGCTACAATAGTTAACTTTCTAGCAGTTGGTATAGTGCTGTATTTTGGATTTAGTGTGAGAATAATGTTAACACACTGATGTTATTAGCTGTTGATAAGCAGTCAAGGACTTCTCAGCTTCTCATACCAGCCTACACACAAGGGGAGAGACACAGCCAGGACAGCTGACCCACAGTGGCCAAAGGGCTATTCCATACCATATGGTTTAATTATATGCTCTGCATATAACTGGGGGAGGGGGTGGTGGTCCAGGAGGCAGTTTGGCTCAAAAAATGAGTTTTGGCTTTGTTTGGCACATATCACCTGTTTTGTATGCTCTTTTATCATTACTATTATTATTATTGTCTTCCTTGTTCTGTCCCATTAATTTGCTTTTATCTCAACCTATGAGCTCTAACTTTGTTTTTGCTTTTTTTTTCTCCTGATTCTCTCCCCCATCATGGGGGAAGTAAGCAAATGGCTGTGTGGTTATTTTAGCTGCTACTCAGGCTAAACCACAACACCATTATAACCTGTATTGTTGGTTTAATTGAGTTTTAACTTTGTGAGCTAGTTGAGCTACAGTATAGGACTGAGTCAAGTCTTAGAAGTATTATCTGTGCTGTTCCTATTAGCTTTCCACAGAACCTGAAAGATAATGTCTGTGTATAAGAAACTGTTTTCCAGATGAGTAATTCATTTAAGTCTAGCTCTCAATTCCACTTATAGTCAGTGAGTAAACTGTCATGTAAGGTTCAGGACCTGATCTTCGTTCTCCCAAGTTAGGGCTTTCCCCGGCTATGGAAATATGATCCCTTTTGCTGAATCATGATGTGTTTGCAAAATAGGGCTATTCGAAATTTAAAAGGGTTCTACTGCCAGCTAACATATTACATGGGGATTATAGGCCCTTCATCTGGGGTATTAGAGTGCAAACCTCCTTAAAGAGATGATGACCACTTTTACAAAATCTGGACAGTGCTCTAATGGCTAAAATGCTGCGTAAAAAGGAGTATTACCACCTCTAGCACCATCTTGTGTTTTCCCTTAAAATGAAAGGGAAGGAGGGTCTAAACCATTCTGTATGTTGGTCACTCTGAACAAGCTATTGGACTGTACTGTTTGGAGATTCAATCAGAAAGTTGTTTGGGCAGGATCCTTCCTAAGCCTACTATAGAATAAGAAAAGATGTCCTGGCCTCACTTTGTTTTTGAGGAATAACGGGTGATTTGCTAAGCTTGGAAGAAAAATGCTGGCAATTTATCTGCAGACTTTAGTTGCCTGGCAGTTGAGGCATGCAAATCCCTCTCTGCAATTTGGTTCTTTTTTGGTTTGGGACCATAGTACTTGGTTGTGGCACAGTTTTGTGTTTGGGGCTTTTCTGTTGTTGTTTGATTTTTTTTTTTTTTTTTTTTTTTTTTTTTTTTTTTTCCCCCCCCCCCCACTAAAGCTCACATTCACAACATTTTCATGCTTAACTTTCATTTTCTTAAATATGTAATGAACTTTGTAGGTCGGGTTGTAAGAGCCTGATCCTGCAAGGTTCGTGACATATCATAGTCCTGATGCTGAAGTCAGTGGAATGTTACTTCATTTGTGGAGCAGAAGAAGGTTGCATACGATATAGATAGTCTGTCCTGTATGTGAGATCAAGAATCACCATGGTTACTTATCCAGTATTTTGTATGTGCATGCTCTCTTTTTTTTTTATTTTAGTATACTGAAGACAGGGTCTAAATCTGAAGGGTAAAACAATTTTGTCTGTGACATATTTGCAGGAACCTTTTAAAAGTTTATTGCTTTACAGCAGTGATGTGTCTGTTAGTATCAGGAAGCAGTGGCTGATAGGTGTCCCAGAACTGCTGCTCATCACTCAGAGCATGCTTCTTGACCTGTATACGCCTGCTTGCAAATGGGAATTTTTTGCTTTATTTATGTAAAAAAATTATTACTGGCAGTGACATTTTCCTCTTATTACGGGACTGTACATTCCCTGTAACAGTGGCAAACTGCTATCTGAACGTTAAGTTTTGCGTAACTGCACATATTTAGCACTCAAGGAGACAATCTTTCAGGATTTAAGCAATGAAGCTTCATTCTCTTTGGTGGTCCCATTTATGAGCTAGTCTTCCTGGTGACTGTCACTGAGCAATTCAGTGCTTTTAGTAACTGCTGAATAGCAAAGTATTAGCAGTGTAATCCAACACCACAAAAATATATGTAACATTCTATGAATAAACAATAAGGAATCAGTCAGAAGACTTCTCTTTTCTCAACTGGAATGAATATTCTTGTTCATCAAGTATATCCTCCTGTTTTTCGATCGTGTGACAAGGGCAATGAGGGGTGGGCAAAATGCTATGTGAGCTTGTCGTTATGTAGATTAGTTTGCTCAGCAGTTAAGTTACTAATAGACCAAGGTATATAGAATTATTTTTAGCTTCAAATGTTTGTTTAGACACCAAAGCACTTATATGAATCTATGGAAAGTTGAGCACCAAAATAGGACTTAGGGGTCGATCTGTCTTTCTGTATATGGGGGATAGATCTGTTTCAAGTGTTAAGTGATAAATTTTGCTTTTCTAGCTGCATCTTAGTCTAATTTGGTGATCTGTGGTTATTCTTAACATTTGTGGGATTGTAGGTGACCTTGCTTTTCTTGCCTATGGCCTTGAGGGACAAAGTGATACTGTGGTGTATTTTGGGAATTATGTTTCACTACATACAAACTGATACACTACTGCTACTGTTCTGGTTTAGTTCACTTAGCTTTCTTACTGCAGTTTTGTACTACTGCATTTATAAAGTAGGCTTATCAGTTATAGAAAAAAGTAGGGAAGCTAAGAGATTGTAACCAGCTAAAAAGGAAACTAATGGAAGGAAAGTTGTTCAGCTGAAAAATAGAAACTTTATTTAAGATGTTTTGGAGCAGATTTTGAGCAGTGCTTGTTAAGGAGGTTAGTCATGTAGAATAGATGGTAGTATCCTTAGTAAGGAGAGTAATGATAGAAAACAACCAATAGGAATATGGACAAGTAAAGAATAATTAGAGATCACCTTGAAATAGCCTAAGAGTAAGAATTTTTTGCTCTCTTCATATCGTTCTGTGTTGTGCCTTTTGCTAGGATTTTACACATTAAGATTGCCACGTATTGCTTAGTATTGTTAATGCGCAAAATCCTGGCAAAAGGTTGACATTGTAATGGCTCTAAAGGACCCATTTCAATGTAAATCCTGAGGGTCTATCAATGCGCAGGGGATTTATGTGGGTGAGTCCCATTAATGGTAATGGGACTTATGTGCGTAAATCTCTTCTGCATTGATGGGAAAATAGACTCCTTAGTATGCAAAGTCTCATTTGAAATCAAAGAGCATTTGCATAAGATCCATACATAGCATGGAACTCTATGTGTTAAAAACAGTATGAAAAGACGATAATACACCTTAACTACTTTAGTGGATGAATACTAGTGTAAAAAGAATATTCTTTATATTATGTATTTTACTTTTTAAAATTGCAGCAATATTTACACAATTATGTCCAAAATACTTGTGTTTCTGCTAATGTGGATGGCTGCTTTTTACATGAGTGTAGTTGAGAAAAATAATTATGTGTAGTTGTGGAACTTTTGCACTGAGCTCATGTCCCAACTTTCTGAATAAACTATTTAATTTGGAATGACTTAAAGAGTATAAGCAAGAAATATCTGCAGTCCCAGTAATGCTGTAGTTCTCAAAGCCTATTGATCTAACAAATACTCTCAAATAAGATGTTTTGTGTTTTGCTTTTATTTTATTTTATCAAAAAGTACTAAAGAAGTGACACTGCCCCTCAGAATAATCCAGCCTTTGATACAAAAAGTTTTAATTTTGTACTAAAAAGTGTTTCCAGTGCGCGTGCATGTACGAACTGAATGACATCACAGCTGTCGTATATATGGCAGGAGCCTGAAAATACAGAAACTAAGAGCCCGGTGCTTTCCAGCAGGTGTCACTGTTGGCAAGTGTAAAACTAACACTAGGTTTATCACAGCTCATGGAGAGTTAAAAATATTTTGAAGGAGGCAATGTACCTTTTATTTTAATCTCTTCCTTGCAGTATAGAGGTGCTTGTTTTGTTTAACTGTTTAGTATATTTTGCTTAACTTGGAGAGGTTCAAATGGGCATGAATGTTACAACAAAATTATAGTATTGCTTGGAGAGTATCTGAAATGTTAACAGGCTACGTTGGTCTTTGCTGTCCAGCATCTAGATTTGCAGTGTTATTTTTGAAAAGGAAGTATAAGCACGAAAAGTTTAATTATTTTTCTATTTCTAAGTTTTGGAAGTGGGTGAAGAAGAGTTAAGTCGATTTTGCTGATGCAGGCAAGAAGTGGCCTGCAGAATTGCTTGGGTTTTTTTAATCAGAGAGGGAGGAACCTAGATGTAGGTAGCTTTTTTGGATGAGAGTTTTGAGTATGTGTGACTATGTAACGTTTTATCTGCTGCAAAGAGGAAGAGCTGTATTATCTAGTACCCCACCTCAGCAATTGCTATAGTGCTTTTAATGAGATTTCTCTCAGAATGAGATGCCCTCTGAGGATAGAGATGAGTGGAATGTCTTTTAATAATAAGGATATCTGCTTTTTGGGTTCAGGATAAATATAACAGTTGTCAGTATAGATATTAAGTTGTAGAAATGTTCTTTTCCTTTATATTTATGTGAACAACATTAATCTTGCAACCTTCATCTCATTATTCAGCGTATTCTGAATAATTAAGAGTTGCTGTAGGAATGCAGCTTTAAATAAACTTTAACAGTCGCTACAGAGTGCAACAAACTTCTCAAATTCCCTTCTTTCTGCTGGACAGAATGTAAGTGTTTTGTGGTTTACATCAGAAGCATTTTTACATGTAATACTTTGTATTTAGAGAAGCTGGAGTGTGAATGGCACAGGTGAAAGCAATATGTCCAGTTTTTCAACAAGTTGATATTTCTATGTGGATTGACTTTGTCTTTCCCCTTCTGTGTAGCACAGAATTTTAATTTATCCAGCCTGATAATAGAGTTCCTAAAGGATGCTTTATATAAGATGGACAAACTTCTTTCTGAGGATGATATATTATAAAGTCAGATCCTTTTTTCTGTTGGATAGCATCTCGCTACTTTTCTGAAAGTCTTCCTGGGAAGTCTTACATCAAATGATTGCACAGGCACTGGGTTATATCCCTGATGTAATTGCATCACGCTCAGTAGAGTTACATTGGGAATGGATTTGTATTTCTACCTGTTTTTGAAGGAAAACTTTCCTGCTCCTGTTTTTGTGAGCAGGTGATATAAGTGAAGGATCTAGACCTATTACATGCAAGGGAAAACAGCATGCCTGATTGCAGCACCTGACTGCACAGGTAAATTGCATCAGAGACCTAGGTATCAGCTGAGTATTGTTCATCCAGCAGCAATTAGCACACCTCAGCTGGGAAGAATTGAGTTTAAAACCAAGCAGCCTTCACAAGTAAACTATTTAAAAGGAGGGAATGGGTCCTGAAGCTTTTCAGCTAAATTCATCAAGAGTGCTCTGAGAAGGAAGGATGGCAGAAGGAGCTGTGTTTTGCCTCCAAGCTGAGTTACAAGCCTCAGGAACTGGAGTGAGGGGACTGTTTGTGCTGCCTCCTCTCAGCCATGTGTCTATGAAGTGATGACCCACTGTGCTTGGGGAACAGCGGCATGCCTGCCCTGGAGGAAAGTTCTGCCACTGTCTGTGTTGCTTTCCTGTTACGCCTCCAATAGCATCATTTGGGTAATGTACCTGATGCTTTTTTTTTTTCCTTTTTTACCTGTAAGATATAAATGAGCTCCTTAAGGTAACTTTAAGACTGAGAGAGAGGCTCTGTTAATGAGTGGTTGCTGTAGAAATAAGGTTCCTGTAACAGCAGTTTGTGTAGAATCCAAATGCATCTCTTGGTACTTGTGCCCTCCACAGTGGTGCACCACAACATGATTAAATATTTTTATGGGTATATAAAATCAGAAAGAAATCAAGATGTTTCAGCATCTGATATACCTGTAACTTCAGGTTAACAGAAAATTTTAAAATTTAATAGACTTATTAAAATACACAAAACATGAAATAACTATCTTTGAAAGTCATGAGCAATTGTATGTTATAGTTGCTCTATCTGTGGCTAAGTATGCTGAGTGAATGCAACTTTAGTACTCTGTTCTTACTGTATTACAAAGGAGCTTGTCAATTTATCCTACAAAGTGATTTTGACTAGATGGTTTATGATGTAATGTAAAAGAAATATCACACATAAAAGTAAGTGCACTTAACCAAAAAGTTGCAGCTAAAAAAGGGCCTGTTTCTTGGGTCCTACAAATGAGCAATGTTAACTAATTTTAGTGAGTTTTATGACTATTTACTATTTTTACTTGCACATGTCATAATGAAACTGGTTTTCATAGTCCTGTCCAGACCAAGACTATATGTGATGTTTATATGGGGAAGCAGAATAACTCCCTCTGTGTGTGTGTGTGTGTTTTGCCTGCTTTCTGAACAGTTTTTGTTGGGTTATTTGGGGGTTGTTTGGGATTTTTTAGATTTGCCTCAATTAGATGTTTAGGACTTTTTTTTTTTAAATTCAGGAGCTTAACCCTCTCTTTCTGAGTTTGTTTGTTTGAGTATTTTATTCTTTGTGTTATTAATGTCAATTTTGCAATCAATATCTGTAGCTCAGGGGAGGAAGGAAAGGCAGGGAGTGCAGTGCTATTCTGCTCTGCAGATTTGGCAATGGGATGTTTGGCGTAATGGCTTCAGCAGTGAAGTCTTTAGAGACTTTTCCATTGTGCTTTTTGCACTTTATTTTGCCATAAGAACACAAATGCTGTCGTGCTTAATAAAAAAGCCATGTTTGCAGGTACAGAACATCGAAAGAGCTGTAGTAATAGTGAACTGCTGATGGGTTTAGTGTATTCTGGAATTCTGCATTGGGAAAAATGTCTTTTGAATGCAGCGTCGGCCCTGAAACCATTCTGGAACATGGTGATAGGCCTGAGAAATACAGACTCTTTGATGTTTATAAAGCGAACACAATGTGGAAAAGATACATCTCAATCAGAATGGAAAATAGAAAGGGGATGATGAAGGGAAAAGGGGGATCTCTAAATGTGTTGATTATGACTTTTGTAGTCTGGGTTTTAACTCGTGTTCTCTGCAGTCAGCAATAGAATTTCATCTTCAGGTGCCTACGCTTGGCCTTCCAGGAAGTTGCAGTTGAACAGAAGTAGTGAGAGAAACTGTATATGGTGGGTTGAGAAATTGATACACAAGATGAAAATATGATTTTCTTCTGGCAGAAGTGCATTTTATGTCCTGTGGGAATGATAAAGTTCAACTAATGCAGAACAGTACAGAATAATACTCTGATGCAATGGTAACAAGTAAATGCATTTCTCTGGTGTAGAAATGGTAATCCCACAATTACCCTGAAGTAGAAAACAATCTGTGGGATAAACAAATATTATTGTAGTCCTTTATTTAAGAGAAATTAATTAGGCTTTTCACTACTTCTATTAAATTATCATTTTGTGAAAGGTAGGTCTTTCACACTTAGCTCCAAATTAAGCTGCTTTTTGATTTTAATTTGGAAGAGTTCTCAGTATCTTCAGTCCTTTGTACATTCAAATATACCAATGGACGTATATAAAATTATGGGTATAATGTATTTAGAGTACAACTCAAAGTGAAGACTTGGGTTATAGCTGTATTTGTGTTCTTCCAGGTTACTTTCTAGTCCTACTCCTCTGAAAATCTGATATGTATTAAAGTGTGGGTTGCTGACTAGATGCTCCAAACATGGTTGCATGGACTATCTACTCTAGATCTTCTAAGTGGTTATTACAAAGGAAATTAGAATAATTCTGATTAATAATTCCTAAATTAAACCGAAGTGTTATGCTATTTACTCTACAGTCTGATACTGCACTAAATTGTCCAATCTTTATATGTGTGTGTTTTAGCAGACCATGTGGCTCAGTTTTCAAAACTCTGATGGAAAAATCACTCTCATCCTAATTTTTTCAAATCTCAAAAACATAAGTAGCTCTTCTATCTTGCTTACCCATAGGATCAGAATTTTGGGGTGTCTGATGGACTGCTTTTCCTTCTGCACCTGTTTGGTAGCTACTTTGAGACTCTCACATTCAACTTTCTAGTGAATAATTTACTTTGCTTTGTATATGGGAATATTTGAAAAGATTAAATATCATAAGCTTCTCACCTAAGCACTCAGTGTTATAGTTTCATGTGACAATTTGTTACATAATATTGGAGGGTGCACCCTAGTGTAGTCTTAAAAACATTAACTGGAGGAAAATTTGTATTTCCCAGGCAAAGGCTTTCAGTTGCGCTCTTGGTATTCAGTTTTCTTTACCATTTGTCTCTTATTTCTTTTTCAGACTGCTTATGCTTTAATCAAATATGGTGAAAGCAGGCACGCTTGGCAATGTATTTTAAACCAATTCTGTATGTTTGGATACAAGGGGTCATGCTTCTGTTATTTTTAAGGTAGATTTGTGAAAGTACATTTCAATGGTACCTTCTTCCTTTTCTCTTTAATGAACATGTGTGCAGTGGGTTGACCTTGGCTGGATGCCAGGTGCTTACCAAGCCACTCTCCCCTCCTCAGCAGGACAGGGAGAGGAGAAAATTAAGGTGGAAAAAAACCCTTGTGGGTCAAGCTAAAGGCAGTTTAATAAAGCAAAAGTAAAGGTCACACAGGGAAGCAAAGGAAAATATTTTCTATTTTCCATCAGTAGGCCACTTCCCGGGAAGCAGGACTTCAGTACATGTAGCAGTTGCTCCAAAAGACAAATATCATAATACTTAATTCCACCCATATCCTTTCTACTAGCTTATATTGCTGAGCAAATGTCATATGGTATCCCTTTGGTCAGCTGAGGTCAGTTGTCCTGGCTGTGTCCCCTCCCAAGATCTTACCCACCCCTGGACCACTGGTGGCAGGGAATGCTTGAGGAACAGCCTTGATGCTGTGCCACCTCTGCTCCTTAGTAGTCACAACAGCTACTGTTGTCAGCACCTTGCTGGCTACTGATACCCAGCACTGTGAGGGGTGCTGTGGGAAAAATTAACTCCATCTCAGCCAGAGCCAACACAAAATATGATAGGAATTGCCTATCTAACTCAAGGAATTTTGTGGGTTCAAAATTGGACTTCAGTCATTTAGTAGAAAAATGCTTTACTAGGAAAAGAACATGTTATAGTCTGAGTATACTTATCCAGAGAAATCACCATATCAGGAATTCCATGCCCATTCAAGTGTCTAAGCCTAAAGATTCCTCTGATGAGGCAGGAATTTCTGTCTCTCAACCTTCTACCTCTATTTAAAATTATATTTGGGGCTAGAAATAAAGAATGAATGCTGCTCCTGCCAATTAGATTAACTTCTGTATTTACAAACAGTTTGCTCTGGTAAAAGAGCTCTGATCACAACTAGAAAAGATGATGAGTTAAGTAGTATTGCTATGGTCATGTTTGAGGAATGGACTTTACAAGACACGGGGAATATCTAATAGGCACTGATCATAAAAGACTGCAGATTATCTAAAACCCAGTGCACAATCTGAATGAATAAAAGCTTAAATCCAGTGACTTAATTCTTTTGAACAGCTTGTGAGAGAAGTTATACCTGTTCCTTTTGTCTGGAAACATAGGAGTTGCTGAGCAGTGAGGAAATTACTACATCATTTGATGATCATAGAATCATAGGGGTTGGAAGAGACCTCAAGAAATCATCAGGTCCAACCCCCCTGTCAGAGCAGGTTCCCTAACTCATATTGCACAGATAGGCATCCGGACGAGTCTTGAATATCTCCAGAGAAGGAGACTCCACCACCTCCCTGGGCAGCCTGTCCCAGGGTTCTGTCACCCTCACTGTGTAAAAGTTCCTCCGCATGTTGGTGCAGAACTTCCTATGCTCTAACTTGCAGCCATTGCCCCTTGTCCTGTCCCCACAGACCACTGAAAAGGGGCTGGCCTTTTCCCCCTGCATCCCACACTTAAGATATTTATAAAAATTAATAAGGTCCCCCCATAGTCGTCTTTTCCCCAGACTGAACAGTCCCAGCTCACTCAGCCTTTCCTCACAGGGGAGATGCTCCAGGCCCTTAATCATCTTCATAGCCCTCCTCTGGACTCTCTCCAGGAGATCCCTGTCTTTTTTTATACCAGGGAGCCCAGAACTGGACACAATACTCTGCCTGACCAGGGCAGAGTAGAGGAGGAGGATCACCTCCTTAGACCTGCTGGCCACACTCTTCCTGATGCACCCCAGTATCCCATTGGCTCTCTTAGCCACCGAGGCACTCTGCTGGCTCATGGCCAACTTGTCATCAACCAGGACCCCCAGATTCTTCTCCACAGAGCTCTTCTCCAGCAGGTCATCCCCCAGCCAGTATTGATTCAAGCAGTTATTCCTTCCCAGGTGCAAGCCTCTACACTTGCTTTTATTAAACCTCATCTGGTTTCTCCCTGCCCAGCTCTCCAGCCTGTCCAGGTCTCGCTGGATGGCAGCGCAGTGTTCCTGCGTGTCAGCCACCCCTCCCAGCTTTGTATCATTGGCACTTGCTGAGGGTGGATGCAATTCCCTCATCAAGGTCGTTGATGAAGATATTAAACAGGACTGGACCCAACACCGAGCCCTGGGGAACACCGCTAGTCACAGGTCTCCAGTCAGACTCTGCTCCACTGATCACGACCCTCTGAGCCCGGTCCAACAGCCAGTTCTCAACCCACCTCACTGTCTACTCATCTATCCCATATCCTCTCAGCTTTGCTATCAGGATGTCATGGGATGTGAATATGAAAAGCAGTTCTAGCTATCTTGTTCTTTCTTGTAATGGTTACCCATTTATGACTGACCCAATACAGATTGTGAACCTTGTTCCTTGACTCTCACTGGATTTGTTGTTCAATGCACATATTTTTCTGATGAAGAAATAGACTTTTCTACCATTGCTTTTGTGTTTTGAGTGTTAGTTGAAATGAGGCCACAATTTTGAATGGTAAAAAGAGGAAATGTCAGAAATGCTGGTTTTCTAAGCCCAGGATTGATTAATGCAAGTGGTCTATAGAGATGGCTCAATGTGTTTGTTTAAAAAGAAAAAAACCCCACAAAACACATGTTTATGCAGTTTTTAATAAAATTCCATCTCTCTTCAGTTTCTGTATTTTTTAAAATTATATGGCTTTTTCTTAAAAAGTGTAAGCTGTTAACAAATTTAGTAGTTAGTGCTCAAAGACTGTTAAAACCCACTTGAAATAACATGACAATCTCATCTTTACTGTAATACTAGGTTGTTAATTAGCTGAGCTACCCAAATACTGAGATTATAGTTAAAATGGCTCTGAGTAGGAGGTGATAATGATGCGCTGCCTGTTTTACAACACATTATGTGCACTGCACATTAATTCTGGTTTTTAAAAGAAAATTTTCCATCATATTAAAAAGCTCTCATTTTAAAGAATAAAATCTCAGTAAAGCTAACCTTATTAAATATGTCTATAATAGATATTACTATATCTCAAAATGAGAAGAATCACAGATGTGTGCTTTAAAAAGAACAGGTGTGCTGCTACTAAAAAAAAAAGAATCAATGATCAGAAGCTTCGCCTCAAATTTAACCAAGTGCCCAAATCTGAAAATCTGGTTTGATGAAAATAGTTTAAAATGTTTGTTGGGGTTTTTTCCCCTCATCTTGTGTTTACAGTGAAATCCTTAGCTGCTTTTGGATATTGGTTTGGGTAGATACTGGAAATAACTGGTGAGGGGCCATTTCTCGCATGACTTTCTGGCAGTGATCCCTGTGGTGCCCCCTTTAACCAGTTAGTCTTCATGGGTGTACTTACCTGAACTACAACTGTAGATCTACCATTCCATGAAGAAAAAAACCCCATGCTTGACATGTAAGAAATGACTGTTCCATTTTTGGCTATTTTTGCAAAAATGAAGTTCATACACAAACATGTTTTCTCAAGAGCTGTGTGGGTGGTTGTTGTTTGGGTTTGTTCTTTCCTCAAGAAACCCAGGAAGTGCACTTCTTAAAGAGCTTGTAAAAAAGGAATGGAAATACCTAGAGACTTTCTGTTCTGTTTCCAGCCATCTTTTTCATTCTTTCTGTTTTCCTTCAGAGCATAGTTATTTAATGAAATCCGATAGAGTTGATCTTACAAGTCCTGAGTCAGATTTGTTGAGAAAAAATGAGAGAATTTTCTCTCATGTGGCATCAACACTTGTGCCCACGATACTAAGTAGGAGAACTTCTATTTGGGCTTGGTTTGGGGTGGGGTTTTTCTGGTAGCTTAGGAGCTTGAGGAGCTCTTGTCTTCTGGGAACTCAAGTTTTAAGTTTTATGACAGAATTGAATGGACTCTTGCTTGTTTTAGAAAACTTCAGATTTATCTTATTAGGTGAGCAGTAAAGATAATATCTTCATCTAAGAACAGATAAAATAATGTGAATAACTGAAAGTAAAGCTTTATTGCTGTCATGGTGAATATTCTGATTTTAGGACAATGTTAGGAGTTGCCAGTATCCATCTTAAAGAGCTAAATAATACTTAAACAATAAAAGATTATAAACTTCTGGGTATTTTCTGACACTTGAAAATTGTCGAAGTTCACTGTCTCTCTGCAGACAATAAAGAAAGCAGGTTTTTAGGTGCTCGTTACACTTGCACTTAGAATTTTTTCATTATAAAAAAGCAAGTTTGCTATCTGAAAACTAAGCAGCACATTTGTCATTTACTGCTTCCTTTTCTGGGTTAAATTGCCGAGAGGACTTTGACAAGAGGAAGTCCACTCCACCTGCTGTTTGGGTGCCTCAGTCATTGCAGAAGTTTCTTCCCTGATTGAGGTAATCAAAAATAGATTTTAATTTTGAAAAAAATCCCACCCTGTCAGTAGGCATCTGAAGCCAGTAAATAGTTCCTATTGCTATAGCTTCAGACATTCCTGCTTACTGACCCTTTCAGAGGTCACTGGGAGTATGGCAGGCATACAGTTTGCAGAATGAGGTCCTTGATTAGTTAAATGCATAGCTGTCCATGCTCAAGAGCAAGGTCTAGTGCTTTTATTGTCAAACTGATATTTGTATTAGGCATGATACAGTTACTTTAAGCTTAACAGTATTTAACTACAGCTGGCAAAATTTTCTGAGAGAAAGACATAACAGCATAGTTAATTTTATGCCTTTAAGTATCTTTATTGTATGTAATTGAATAAGAGTGTGCTGTGCAATAAGGTGCATACCAATGTCCAGGTAGTGGGATAGAGCTATAAGACATTAGTGACATCCACAATTCCACTTTTTTGTATTTCCCTTTGTTTACATAATCTGTATATTCTCTGCAAGCATAGCTCTAAAACAACAATAATTTTTGTAATTATAGACATGTCTGAAATTCATTATGTGGTAAATGTATAGTCTCAAGGATGACTAATGTGCTTAGAGGATTGTGCATAATGAGGCTTTGCAATTTATAGATTTGATCCAGAGAGAGGGGAAGATCTGTGTACAATTTCCTGAACACCTTAATGTATCAGCTAGAGAAACCAGCAGTTAAAATGCACACATCTTTTAACATGGGTCCTGCAGGATACTAGTGTGCATGTGCTTAAATAATGTCCTCCTTCAGAAGACTGGGAGGAATTCACATTACAAACAGCAATATATATGTTAACCTTACTTTTGCTAGTATGGTGGACCACCTTTTGTTCAAGAAGCACTTAAAAATTGTATGTATTTGGCCAAGAATACTATACAGTCCCTCACGTACACTGGGGATAAAAAAATTAAAAACAAGAAATCCATGGGAAGAGAGGAAAAAGACCTTCTATGTGATAAGCTGGTCTACTAATTGCACCTTAAGGGGATGCAAGCAGATAACTTGAGCAGACCCTTCTTGTGTTTGAACTCCAGGCATTGTGGATCTTCTGCTTTTTCTCCGTTCAAAAAAAATGAATCTCCACAAAAAAAAATACTAGTCGTTTTTAAATCCTGCAAGATTTCTTTGTTTTGTTTTTAAGTTAGTGCATTTGATTTCTTTTAAGAAAGTGGTTTTAGTCACAATTAAGAGATACTGAGCTTAGTTTTAATTAAACAAATTAATGTGAATATATGATTGAGTCCTGAGGGGGTTAGATTTTTCCCAGCTGTGAGAGAGATCACATTAGAAGTGGGATAATTTGTAAGTTAACTGCATGAGTTAAATGAATTTGCAGTAAAAATATGAATGTATTTGTTTCTAAACTAAAATGGCAGAATATTTTATGGTCTTGGATGGCTTTAATAATACACTGTTAGTGGGACGAAGAAACTAAATTGTAAGTCTGTGGTAGAGAGAGGGCAGAACTTGCCTCTTCTGTGGAAAATGGCAATTTTTCTTTTTGGAAGAGTGAAGAAGTCCTGAATATTTCTAGTGTTCAATGAAATCCTAGAAAATTACCCCTTCCCTCCACAGCTTTTACTTAGCATGCCTTGGAGAAAAAGAATAAGGAAACATATGGAAGTAGTAACTTTTGAGACATGGGAGGGTGGTGCATCGCTTGAAAACAGGTGATGCTTTCTACAAGTGATGCTTGCTACAGTTTCCAAATAAATTTGTTTCATTTGCAGATTTATTTTCCCATTTTCTGTTGCCATTTTCAGCAGAGTGTGGTTCAGGACGAAGTCTGAAGTTGATCTTTGGGGAGAGTAAGGGTTGGATCAGATGACTTGCAAAGGCTTTTTGCAACCCAATTGATTCTGTGATTACAGTTTGATGTATGTCTTTGGATCCACTGTATGAGAAGACATCTCTGGCATTGGGTTCTGCAAATAGTTGTAATGTCCTGGTAATCACAAAGAAATCCTTTATTATGCAAGATGTTGATCCTAAGGCCACTTATAAGGAATTTTCTGGGTTTTTAGGAGTCTTGATTTTTCTTTTTAACAGATAATAATAAGAAACAATTATGTGGCTGTATTTAGATCTAATTATTTTACAGAAGGTGTAGGATTTGCATACTCTGACGTGTAATTTCAGAAAATTAGGAACAAGAAAGGTTTTTCTTTGTTTCCCTCAAACAGCTGCGATGTATGTCTATAACACTCCCTGAGAATGGGAAACAAATGTTTTTACCGGTTTTTGTCTTTGTACCAATGGATTTGACATGTATCACTGAATTCTCATCTGCTCTTTCCTGAGTGTGTTAGACCTTGAATCATGGCACCTATACATGATAGCCTGAAGATGGCTAGCATTACAAGATCTCTACATTATGGCTGTACACAAGCATTTTTCTGTTAAATTGTGTCATTGTGTTACTGAAAGTTTCTCCTGACTGTCTTGGTTCTGAAAATTGTGCTGTAAAATTTCCAAAGTTGCTCCTTACCTTTTATAGAGAAAATGTTTGGTTTGGGTTTTTTTTTGGCTACCTCTTCTGTGGTGCTTGACATACCCTTTTACAGCTAATGGAGCGCTTAATGGCATTTGCTTGGATTTTAAGCTTCCTAGTACACTGCTCACATATATTATGAAGGATATCCCCATAACTGAGAAGAAAAAATTTAAAAGTATGGTGATTGATATGAGAACTTAAATGCAAAAGGTGTGTTTGTTGAGGGGGAGAGGTTTGATTGATTGTTTGGTTTTGTTTTTTATTTAACTGTTCCCTTTGTAGTAAACCTGGTTTAGGCAGGCTTCTTCCAGGAATTTGCCATGAGGAAGCCTGTTCCTACAACTGGCTCTGTTGTTCCTGAACAACAGCTGTACACTGCAGCCTCTTAAATTGTACCACATTTGCATAAGCTTGCCTGTCCCTAGCACTTTTTTTTGGGTGGGGGGACAATTGACATATGTAGGAGGGAGGTATAGGCTACCAGGAAGTCTCTTGAGAGCTTACTGAACCATATGAATATAGAATCCTGTTTTTTATTTATTACTTTTATTTTCAAAAACTGGTATTACTGAGTCTAGCACATACAATACCCTTTAATTTTTCGGTTTCTTCTGCTACTTAACATTTTGAACTACTTGTTTTATTCTGTTTCTCCTACCGAGATACTTGGGAAGAAAATGTACAAAAGAAATACCAGTTTTCATGTTAGAAAGCTGTCTTTTGCGTGCTATTAAGTTGCTTGGAAACTTTGAAATAATTTTGAAAATCCAGAGTTTACCTCTGGAAAACTCTGGAAGGAAAAAATCCTTCTCATAACAAAGAGTATCTTCATTTTTTAAAAAAAAAAAATTTAAATACTTCCTCTGGTAACTCTTAATCTTGGTACATTATCCCGTGCCCTATTAAGTACAAGATAGGCAAATACTAAAAGTTGAAAGGCTTGAATAAGTCAAAAGGGTCTTGGAGTATAATACATTCTTTGGCAAGCTTAATGTTTTATAAAAGCAGTAACAATCAACTGGATATTTACTGCCATATGTGGCTAATAAGGCCAATACTGATGCTGCATATGCTGAAGGGATATATGTCTGTAGCAAATATTTTATGATGCATATTCTTGGATTTATAGAATTTATAAAATTGGTGTTACAACAAGAAATCTATGTTTGGAGAAGAACCTAAGAAAAAACAGAGTACTAGTATTTAAAATATCCAGTATTTCAGTTAATTTAAAATAAATGGGGAAATTAAATTTAAATATTTTTAAAGAGTCCTTGAATGGTTTGTTGATTAGAAACTAATGTAACTCCTTGTCTAAGATAAAACACCAAACAGGCAGCAGCTGCTAGTAATTGGTGCAAGTAATTGTAGAGCCAATAAGTTGAAGAAGTGCTTATTAAAAGAAACTGCCTTCCTATCTGCTTGTAAGTTCAATTGAGTAATGCACTCTACGTGTGGTCTGACGGTAGGTAAATTATACACCTGATTTAAAAACACTCCATCCATAAGAGCTCCTATTTTGCTCATCCATAAAATTTTTACTTTCTTTATTACTAACTACTTGCAGCAGCATATGGCATAATATCTATCAAATTAGGCTTTGAGGACATCTCAGAATGGCACCCTGCTGACTTGAAACATGTGCTTAATGCATATTGCAGTGGTTTTAACCCGTTAAGTGCCCCTAGGATAGGCTTCATACACCCAGGGCAGGAATGCCCATGTGGCCTCTCTGATACAGACTGCACATCATGCTGCTCTGCTGGCATTCCACTGAAAGTGGTGAATCTGCCTTGCAATGGCTGTTGCACAGACATCATTTAAAGCTCATTCTAATAAAACTTTGATACCTCATCTTAGTTTTGAACTGATAAGAAAATAGATGGATCAAAGAGTAATTCAAACTTAAGAATATATTTAAAGAATTTTAAAAATCATTTTAAGATTGAAATTAAGCCACACTACTCCTTCAGTGTATTAGTTTCCATGCAGGTTGTTCGGAAAAAAATCCATTTGTTTGCTGAAGTTCTCTTCTAGTTGAAGTTATCTGAGGTGGTAATGTGTACTCATCATGAAGATAGAGGAGTTTCCGTTCACAGAAGTGATTTCCTTTGCACTGCTTCTAAAACAACCAAAACCAATTTTTCTCAGCTCCAAATGTGTCTTCAACTTAAAGAAAAGCATTCATAGTCATCTTTTCCTTTAAAGAAACTGGAAGAAGTTCCAATTGTCTACGGGTCTGAAAGTTTTGGTGTACCTTTTGCAAGTGATGTCCTGTTGGTAAAACCTGAGGAAAAATTACTGTAGACATCCCCTAAACTGATAATTAAATATTGGGCGGGGGGGAATAAAGGCAGCTGGCTCAACAGCCACAGAAAAGTCATTTGGATGTTTTCATTGTGGGCTTTATGAAAGCTTTTTGGAAACAATTTAAAATATGAATACTGCTTTCCCTTGCTTCTTGACAGTGATTTCTTTTTTTAAATGGAAAATTTTCACTGGAACTTTTTAAGTTAGAATTTTCATTTTTAAACCAAAATAAACTTACATCTTGAGTTGTAACTTTGGCAATGGGTTTATCCTGGTCCTGTATGGTTGCAGTGGTTTTCTTGAGTGTATTTGGACAAGATTTGTGCTGCCAAGTTCTGCTGCCAAGGTTGGATTACAGTCTGAGAAAATGGCAGTCATATACTGCTGATGGGCATGCTGTACCACATAAGCTAAATTCCTGGGAAAAGGTGCCTGTGCCTGCTGGTGCTCTAGGGAGCAATGAGCTACTTTTGTCCTGGTGAATGCATCCCCACTAGAGGACTTTATTGGGCTAGCTAAAGAAATCTGAGGAAGTCAATAAAAATAAATACCAGTATCTATCAGTAATGTTAAAATTAACAGCTAATTCTTTTCTACAGTGACATAGGTTTCGTTGAGATGTTACCTGAAACCACAAGCACTTCTTGTAAGCAAAGAGAGGAAGATAGAATTGAGCATATGGGTAGACAAACAGATTACAGAAAAGTAAGCTCAAGGAGCCCACTTTACAGTAGCAGCCCCTATAAACACTCGGGAGCATACCTCTCTCCCAGTGGGAGGAAGGCCATCCTATTTACCTTAACAGAAGGATGTGCACAAAAGGAGTTTCTGATGCATGTGAGACTGTTTGGACCAAAAGGCTATTTTGCCCAGTGTCTTGTTACAATGAGGTATTCCCTAATATACTAACGAATTACAAGATCAAGGCAAAAAAATGTATGAAACTTCATTGTTGCTCCTGCTTTAAATTATTTTTTCAGCTCAGCAGCGTCACTTTTGGGTTTATGCTGGAAGTGTAATAGTTTAAGGGTTACTAAGCCAATTCTTCAGTCTTCCTTTGAGCCCATAAACTTCTGTCTTAATGTTTTTCATTAACAAGTTCCAGGAATCTGTTTAGCCATCGAGTAAGGCGCTGTCTCCTTTTACTTTGAACATGGCTCCTACTGGCATCACTTGATGCCCTAAATTGCAGATTTACCTTTTCTCGTATTCTGGCAGCTTGCGTGTATGACCCCTAGCCTAGACCCTCCAGTCTCTGGATGTGTCATCTCCTCCTTTTGCCATGTCTTGGTGCTGTGGGAATGGAGCTGCTGTGCACTGTTGATTATGGTTGAAAGCTAGTGAATATCAAGAAAGCTGCCTTTTGTTTGGTTGGGGTTTTTTTGGTTTTGTTTGGGTTGTGTGTTGTTTTTATTTGGATTTTTTGGGTTTTGATTTCATTTTTTACTTTATTTTTATAATGTTCTATTTATTTTATCTTTACCAACTCTTTGCTACCAAGAAGGTGACAAAGAAATCCAGCTTACCTTTTAAAAACTGTGATTATTTTGAGGTTTTGTAGGTTGTTGCTAGCAGGTTGGAAGAGTTGTTGGGTTTTTTCCCTCAACTTTCAGCAGTTTTCAGTGCCATGTTCTGAAGCAGTAATGGGGTTTCTCTATGACCTTCAGTGGACTTCTATGCTGCTGTTTCACTTATTTTGTAAAATTCAACTTAAATTTTGTAGTGTTTTAACCTCCCTCACCTCTAGAGTCCAGATTTTTACAATCTTTGTTTCCTTCTTTATATCTTTACTGTTGCTATTATGTATTTTGGGGAGGAAAAGGGAAGAACTGAATTCACTAATCAAGAAACAGAAACACCATGTCACTTTATAATTTGTTCTCTATCTCTCTCTTAAATATTCACAATGTTTAGATGCCTTTGCAAGTTAGCATTGAGGTAGTGTTTTCATAGAACAATCTATTCTGTTACCAAATATCAATAGCCATCTTAACCTCTGTATCCATAGGTAAAATGAGACTGTTTATGCTTCATAATTGTCTTAACTTTTAATAGCAACTTCAATGATTTTAATATCCTCTTTAATGATTAATTATCATCATCATTAACCAATTAAAATCATCTACCATTTTATTGCTCAGTCACTTGGTACTGCAGCATTCTTCCATGATTCACCAATATGGGATTTTTTTTTTTTCTCCACTTTAGTAATCTAGCTTCTTTGAATACTACACATGCTGTGGGACTTTAGCACAGACCTTCCTGAGCTGCTCTGGCTGACCTCATACCACTATAAAAATTGTTTGCCTTCTGCTTAACCTCTATTTCCTTTGGTTTTTAAATTTCATTTATTTATTATCCAGGTGAGAATCGTCCATCTTATCTTGTGGCAACTTATTTTTTTAATAGCTTTTTACAATGGACTTTGCTAACAGCCTTTTTGAATTTCAAGGTTTTATCACTTAGATATTACCCATACATATATTTGCTGCATTCTTTTAAAAACACTGAAGTAATGCTTCTTTTTTGTAAACAGCATACTGATTCTTCCTTAACGTATTCTGATTCAGCATACTGATTCTTCTCATGTATTTATGTGCACATCATTCTCTTCTTTAAACTCCATCTTTACATCAGGATTTAGCTTTGGGTGTTACTATTTGGATTTTGCTATGGAAAACAAAATATATAATAAAGCACCATCTCCCCATGAAGGAAATAGCACAAGATTAAAGTCTTTCTGACTTAAAAAGTGGTTCAGAGTCCTAAAGATGACCCAAGAAAATACTTCCTGCTTTCTCTCATTCGCTCTTTCTTTCTCCAGAATCTCTAGATATTTGTAAGAAAACACAATCCTTACAATGTCATGAATGTGGATTGACATGGGAAAGAGATCCAGTCAAACAGTCTACCCTCCTTCACACATCACTACTGTCCTACAATTGGGTTACTTCATATGTTATGCTTGTATTTGCTTTTTACCATGCCACCCAAAAGATAGAGCTCCCACTAAAAGGATTAATGGAAGTTTGACTTTGTCCTCTAAAAGGAAAAAAACACCAGGTCAAATATGGTTCAATGCTGTATTTGCCTTAGTCTGCTATTAAAGATATCTAGAAAGTTGAAAATTGTATTTTTCACTGTGTTTGCAATTTCCAGCTTTATTCTTTACACCAAGCACTCTGCAACCTTAAGGTGATGACCTGACTCATCAATCGAATGGGGTCAGACTTTCATCAGGTAGCTGCAATTGATTTAATCCACCAGACTCTGCATATTCAACATGTGAGCTGAGCTACCCATACTTTGGCAACGTGGTTGTGCAGTGAAGGCAACTGCTGCAAGTAGAATCCCAAATTTATTTTCTAGAAGTGTTAAGCAATGTTAATTGAATTAAGCAAGGAATTGCTAGAAGAGAAAGCCATTATCTGTTGACATGATCAGTTGCCAGTAAAATTCCTGATTAGAAATTTTGGGTTCAATTTTACTATCTTGTTAAAACGTTTTGAGTACAATCCTGATGATGTGTTAAGAATATGACCAAGAAATACATGTTTAAATATCAGTATGTCTGTGCACAGTTTTTGTTGATGGTGAAGTTAGACTACAGTAGACTGCTGCATGATAGACATTTATGAGATCAAGAACGAAGGCAATGTCACTAAGGGCTAGAATGGCAGAACTTCGTGGATTTAGTAGTAGGTACATGTTTATGGGAAATCAAAGTTATGTTAATTTTGAAAGCAAAATTAGTTTTTGAATCTGTATTTTGTTATGCTCCAGAAATAGCTTAATTGACTTTTACTTCAACTACTTTAAATCCTCTAAAAATATTATGTTAGAAAAAACACACTTTAAAAATTTTTCTCTCCCTCCAGTAAGGAGTTGCTTTAAGAGAAAAAATAAAAACCTGAACTACATATTGAATTTTCCAGGCTGTGTTTCTGCACAGCAATCTTCTGAAAAAGTGCAATTATTTTTTTTTCCCACTCAAACGTGCATTTGAGAGGAATGAGTAGATCAGATAAAGAGCTGAGATTCAATTCAACTCAACCTTGAGTCACTCTCTGACTCTGTCTCTTTAAAAAGAAAAAAAAAAACAAGGTGGCAAAATCAATACAAACCAATAATAACTTCACATTTGTGGAAGCAACATGAATGGCTCTCCAAAATATTGAGACACATCCAAGTACATTTTAGCAGAGCTGATATTTATCAGAAGTCATTTGCCCTCAAGCAGATGCTCTCTTTCATTGTGCTCCTGTCACAAATGACTAAGATTTATGACAGACAATTACAGCATCTGCAGTTAGCAGCCTTATAATCAGCACCATTATTTAACGATTGGTGCAATAAACTGACTCCTGTTACTGTTTATCAGATATCAGTCAGTTCTGGCTATTTTCTTCAGCTCCCCAAATCACAGTATGGTGCAACCACTGCCTTTTAATGGCTAGTCAGAAGCAGGCACATTTTCACGTTTTGTACAGACTGCCGAGGAAAAAGAAAAAGCAACCAATTACATGTATGTATGGTGCCCTCTCATTTGAGATGCCTGTGTATGTAACTATCTCTATACAGTCTAAAACCTCTTGAAAAAAAATAACAGCTTTTACTATTTCAGATAAGAGCTTCTATTTAGGCTTCTGCATGGGGAAAAATGTCTTCTGTTTAAATATTCATGTTTTAAAGAATGAATACAATGTTGATATACTGGAGTAGTCATACTCTTGCAGCATGAATTCCGTGTGCATTGGAGGAAGGGACAACATCCATTCATTATTCAGCCTCCTGAGCGTTAGGCAAACAACAGGATTGTATTTTAAATTTGGTAACGTTTTTATCAAAATGAAAAGCTTGAGAAATGTCTCAGTTGAGGTTTTTAACCAACATGTGTGATGTATGTTATGAGACTTCTATTTGGTCTGCATTTTTTCTTGGAAACCTTGGTGGCGGGAGCTGGATGATGTTTGAGCTGCAAGTCCAACTGAAAACTGTATTAAGACTGACTTGTGCTCCAAAAGAAAAGATGCCGTTTCAGTGCCCCGTTCTGGCATTACTTAGACCAGTGGCCATCAGGTGTGAGTCTGGTTTCCTTAAATAAACACTATTGTAAGCAAATGCTTTGTGTAACTGGGAGAAGAATTTGTCCCCTATAGCCTGAACACTAAGTTTCTTGATTTTTTTTTTTTTTTTTTTTTTTCCAATTGCAACGCCTGCATCTTGTCTGCATTAGTTCTTGTCAGAGTAGGGTACATTTTATGTTTATTGACATATTCTTCTGGTTTAGCTGCTAAATGAGAAGGCTTGTTATCCATAAAGTTTCTGAGGAAAAAATAGGCTGTGTTGACTAAGGAAAATTAGTTAGCTTGGTTTTATTTTCTGTCATTAGAAAAAGCGAAATAAATAGTGCTGTTCCAGTCTTTATGGAGACAAGTCATCCTGTCAACAAGCAGAATTTAAAATCACTTCAAATACTGAACTGAAAGGGCTTGATACAGACATTTCCTGATATGTAGTCTTAAAAATACCTATATTTCATGTTTGTTACCCTGTATATTAATAAGCTAAGAACAGGCTGGGCTGATTATGTTTCTTGGTTCAACAAGTACCTAACCTGTTGTTGTTTATCTTAAATAACTGATCACTCGTGTTTCTGAGATATTCTGGACAAAGAGTCAGAAGGTAAAGGTATTATACATGCTTTTGATTATAATTTCCCTTTTGGTGATATTTTTGTAGTCATTTGAATGCATGTATTCACTTTTTTTTTTAAAGAGAGTACATGTGAGTAGTTACAATCTTAGCAATTCTTAAACAAAATCTAGGCCTTTGATTTCTTTCTGTCTATGGTACTCACCATTTAAATTGACTTCTTATATTTTCATTAGGTCATAAGAACAGTTTTCTTTTAAACTAAATTTATATGAAATCTGCACTAATAGGATAGTTCTAAAATCTACTGAAACTGACTGCATGACATATGGATAAGTGTGGACAAGAAATTGTGTAATGTTGTAACACACTTGAGAGAGTATATATTTTAAAAAACCCAACCAAAACCTGACCCAACCCAAAACAACAAAAAAAAATCGCCACAAAACCAAAATATCCACAGTAGAAAAGCTGATTTATGAAGATTACACCTTGGTCTGTATAATTCTGATTTTAGAAGTAATTTGTGAACATGGAATATCGTCAGTATGCAGTTTGTTTATGCTGATAGATATCTGACAGGGACTAGGTTGAGACAACTTCATTAATTTTATTTTCAGCTGCTAATATTTAAGGTGAATAATGGTAGATTATACACTTAATGGGATTCCATCACTACTAAGTAGCTTCTACAAATATTCAAATCAATAGAATTTAGTCTTCTAACTTAGAGCTTTTTTATTCTATCGTTCTGAAGTACAAACCAATCTATTTATCCGTTTAAAGTTGTTCACATAATCTAAGAGATCCCTTAGTTAAATAAAAGCCAGTTATAAGACTTGGTTTTATATATATATGAGTTCATGCTGATGGATTAACTCTGCCAGGCAGGAATATTTGATGCCCCACAATGAAAGTTTGCATTAGTAAAACTGTAAACCTACAGTAAATTCATGTAAGGATGCCTTCTCTTAGCTCCAGTATAAGAGGCATCGAGAGGCTGGCAACATCACGGTAATACAAGCTGTTTAAAGTGAATGTTCAGACACTGAAAAGTTTTAGAAGTGAAACTAGAATTTTTTGCTTTCAACTAAAATTAGAGACTAATTACTCTATTATGTCTATTACTGATGTCAAAATTCATAGTAGGTGTTGCTGTAGATATTTGTGACATAGGTCGTAGAGTGAACTCGCTTATTAACTCCAACTGATCCAGCACATATTCTCATCTGTGGAAAAGACTGTCCTTTATCATAATGGGTGCTGAATCAAGCTAGTTAATAATGAGTTATTATGGTTTTAGAAAAAAATAACATGGCCAGTCCTGTTGATAAGGCTTTGATATGCTGTAGTGTGATAGGGTGTTAAGATCTGTGAAAGCTTCTAAGCAGTTTATTCCCAATTTATAAAAAAAAAATTAAAACTGAAATCTCCTTTTTTTTTTTTCAATCTTGTCACTGTTGCTTTAATTAGTAAAAATCATTAGAATCCCCTGACAACCAAGTTTGTTTGGAACTGGCTTTTATTAAAGTAAAACCATCGCCCTCTACTTCTCAAATAGAAGTCAGGAAAAGAGACAATGAAACTTGCTGCTAGCTTTAAGTTATACTTTCCTTCATATTTCAGTGAAATGCTATTTAATGTGTAGGGTTGGGGTTTTTTCCCAGCTCTTTCTCTTCCTTTATTGCATGTGTGAGTAGATTTTACTCTCCATGCCTACTATGTACCATCTTTCTGTTTATAAAAATTATAAACTGTGACCCAGGACTTAGAAATTACGGAAACACATTGGAGAAGTGCTCTGTGTGATAAGGTGTGTTTAATTTGGCATGAGCCAGC
Organism: Porphyrio hochstetteri; assembly: GCA_020800305.1. Classification (NCBI taxonomy): domain Eukaryota; kingdom Metazoa; phylum Chordata; class Aves; order Gruiformes; family Rallidae; genus Porphyrio; species Porphyrio hochstetteri. The sequence goes on along the minus strand of CM036914.1, from coordinate 9,284,525 downwards.
ATTAAATATCTATAAGCCTCTGTTCCAGAAGAACAGTATGGTGGCAAGCAGCACGCAGTTATCCTCTGAAAGGAAGTTTGTAATGCTCTTCCCATTGAACACCTATTCATCTTACAGTTAACCAAGAAATCCAGAGGAAAATTTGGGAAGTGAAGCATTGGCAGTAGAAGTCTGTGAACTAGGACAAAAATAAAAAAACTTCACTCTTCTGCAAGGAGTCATTGTTCGGTAATGCACCACTGTTTTCACAAAATATTAGTTTCTGTCAGATAGGAACGCAAATTAGTAGGGCTGTATCCCTGGAAGCATTTTTTCCAAAATATACTGAAGATTAATACTAAATAAGCAGCAAAACATGATCCCCTAGTGTCAAGCTGAAGCAAAGGCATCAAAAGCAACCTTTGGACATAGCACCAAGCAAATAGTGCTAGTACTAAGGAATTACTAAATCAATTATCTCATACTTCAGCTTTACTGAAATACTTCATATGGTTGTGCGGTTATTTAAACTTGGTGGGTGATATGAGATTTTTTTAAATGTGGGGGTTTTTTGGTGGGTTTTTTTTTTAATTTATCCTTCTCCCTCCCCCAAAAGTCAAGTAGCGACTTGGCCAGCATGCAATAAGCTGCATGAAAGACTGTTACTGATAGCTGAGAGTTACTGTTGGTAAAGGATGCTTAACAGAGCCACCCTTCCAAACCAAACTGAAATTCAGACTAGAATCAAAATATGTTTTCAGTACCAGTTTTTATATCCCTCATTTCAAACTGTTATTCAAAATAGCTTTTTTTTTGGTCACATACTCTTATTGCTTATTCTGTGAGAAGTTTCTAATTCTGGAACTGCAGAGAGGAAACTGTACTTTGTTTCATCGAAGAACTTAAGCTGCTTTAGTTGCAACATTTTTCTGAGTAGCTGGGCAGTATAACACTGTCATGATAGACGTTATCAGTGTTCTCTTCCCTATAACATTTACGCTTCCGCAAAGTTAGAACGCTTATCAGTATGCAATCAATAAAAATTTGTAGTAGCAAAACTTGTGCAATTAGTTCATTCAGTAGTTCATAGACTTATGAATGCCTGAAAAAACAAAATATCTCCACGCAGGACCAGCTTTACTGATTCTGTATTTTGCCCTAGAAAGAAATCTGAACTGGCTGTCCCTACAGCCTGCTGTCTCTGTCCTTAATATGTTGAGTAACTACTTACTCTTGCCAGCGAATTACAACATGAAAATTACCTTAATCTTCTTTTAGTGAAGAAAGGTGATAGGTTCAATCAGTCAATCACTAGATTTCTTGAAATTAGAAACATTTCCTTTCACACTTGCACAAGCACAGGAAAAAATATCAGCTATTCCACTTGAAAAACACTTACCTCTTCTTTGTCATCAGTACATGATTTTCTGACAAAGTTCTGAGCTTGTTTATTTAATAGAGTGTACAAGTGCATCCTGTGGAATTTGAGAAACGTTCCCTGTAGTGTTGAGGAGATAGGGATGGACAGCAATGAATGTAAAATGCACATGTGTCATCTGGTATATATGCATCTAGGGTATTTGCGACTTGGGAAAATGAGTGATAGTAACGTTCTTACTACTTCCTCATGCAAATATTTCTGTAATTGTCAGTGTAACACCCTATGGGGGCAATGGAGAAATGTTATCCAGGGAAACACTGGTCTGAAGAGTTCTACAGATTCCTTCTCTCATTGGCGTTGATTCATAGTTGTTAATCAAGTGCTGTATTATTTCTTTAATATTCCCAGCATATCTTTCTGTGATGTCAGATTTTTTTTCTGGATCACAAAGTTTAGATCAAATCTACTTTTAATTACATTTTAAGGGTCACAGTCTGAGATGCAGTTGAGTTGAGTCTTAGTTATAAGGAAACAAACCTGGTAAAACATTGCTTCTACTCAAGAGATAGTATCTGCTGTGTAACAGCTTTATACTCTCCTTTCCGCTGATGTTTCTGTCATTGCAGTCCCAGAATGACCAAGCCAGGCCAGACCAAATGAACCTCAATCCATGGCCCTTTCTCTCTAGCATCTTTAAATAAAGATATTAAAAGCAATGTCTATGATTTTCTACTTGAGTTTTCTACTGGTAATGCTAATGACATGACATACAGGGCAGCTGGTGGGCAAAGATTTTAAAAAAAAAAAAAAAGCCATGTGATGAATAGAGAGTAGGGCATTCAGAAGAAGAAATGAAGTAGTAAAATTAAAGTAATTTTTAAGATTTTGTTTATTGTTGCTTACTTTTGCAAGTGTTTTCTATTACTAAAATTGCATTTATTTATGACAATAAGGTTGAAGCATTCTTGTCAAATACCCTATTCTTTCAAAATGTATGCTAGAAAAACATCATGGTCTGGGCAATTACAGCAATATGGTAAATAGTAAAAGAAAACAAAGATAATTGATAACTGAAAGGGCAAACACATGAAAGTACCATATTTTCAAGGTCTTAGTTTAAGAAATAAAACATATGCTTACAAGTAGAACAAACACTAATTTCCCCTTTTGTATGATGTCAAAAACTTATATGATATTTAACTTCTTGGAATGAATGACCAAATCTATATTTGAACAAGAGATCTTTGGCATTACTTGGAACCTATTTTTAAACAAATTAATTGTTTTCAGACATAGCAGATTAGTGTAGCATCAGAGCACTGCGCTTGTTCTTTTTCAACATCTGAAATTCAGTGCCTGACACCTGCCATTGTGGCTCCTTTAACCCTTCATAAGTAGTTTTCTCTCATTCTAGGAATCCTGTTGACATCTGTGGAACTGTGTTGGGTGTTGTTGGGTTTTTTGAAGACTGAACAGTTGGGCAAAATTTTACAGCCATGTATGATAGCCTGTTCTTGATTTTGAAAGCTGCAGCTGAGTGGGCAATTTTCACCATAATACTTGAAAGGAATCAACAATTAAAATAATGATTTACCAGATCAAGTCTTTTTTTCTTTTTAGGGAAGAGATTTTCTTGCTATCACAAACTGATTAGAGTCTTTAAAAATGAAAAAAAACCCAAATTGGTGCATTCTAGAAGACTAAAACTTGCAGGCACATGATATGTCAAATCAGAATTTATTCCTTATACTCTTAGACAAACATTCTGTGTAACTGCTGAATAATAATGCGAAAGGAAAAGGTAATAGTAAAGTGTTTAGTGTAGTGGCTTTGCTTATTTATGCTACTGTTGAATAAATAGTATAGTGGTCATGTTATAGAGGTGAAATTGCATGATATGTGGTAGTAGTAGTAGGAGAACAGTTCTATATTAGGGCAGGCTTTATAATAATATCAATAAAATAATTTTTAAAAAGAGTACGAGTGATTTTAATTTATTTCTATGGCTTTCATTATTTGTTTAATATTTACTGGTATATTTAGGGACTTGAGTTTCAGTGCTGTCACAGAAATACTTGTGTTTATCAGCTAGAGGTGTTTATAAGTCGATTTAAAAAGATGTTTTTAGAGGGTTAAACTTTCAGCTAATTGTTTTTGTACAGTGCAGTGATCTAGCTCCCCCTAGTGTATTAAAAATCCCCCAAAGATTTAATCCAGTGTTTAATGAATTAATAAAACAGGAAAATGTAGTTTTATAACATACATAACATAACACCCTGTTCCACTGGAAAAATGGTTACAATTTTTAGAAAGGAGCAAAAATTACCTTTTTTCTGAGTTCTTTCCACTACAGTTTTTCCACTGATGTGTCATGTTGGTGAAATAATTTTTTCATAAATTTGCTAATAGGAAATAAAGCTTCTGAAACATTTCTTTAAACACCAGAATGTGTTACAGAGTTCTGGGAGTGACTGTAAATTTACTGGCTTTCTGTCCTCCTCTTAGGAAAAGATTTGTGTCAAATGGAACTGTTTAGAGCAGCTCTTTCTAAAATGAAATCCTCTTTCTTTTTGTAGCTGTTATACTCTATGCATCTAATGAAATCATAAACAGAAAATTATAGCTTCATTCTAGGGAATGTGAAGACTTATTCCAACAGATGGCATCAAAACACCGGTCTGAACTATATGATTGCTGATTGTTAATTGCTTCTGTAAAACAATCCTTTTAAACAGAGTAATGCATTTTATCATACAGATTATAGTTCTACGCATTTTGGTTTTTCAATATGTGTTAACATTTTCTCCTCCAGTGTAAGATTTAGTGTTTGCATAATTATCGGATTAAACAACAGTGACTCAATTTTTTTTTTTAAAGAAACGAGGACAAGAAGATAGAGAATTATGAATCACAATTTCTGTTTATTCAGAAATGCTAAATTACTGTACAAGTATGAGCTTTTATTATGCACAAAACAAATGGAGCAAGATGCCCTTAAGTGCAAAAACAATTACCTAGTCCAGCATTTTTCACTCAAGAAACTCCCCGTGACGTTAGTGGAAGCCTTGGCTGTGTAAAGAAAACAGAGTGCAAAGAAGATACTGTACAATATCCATTAATCATTATGAAATCAATACACCTGGTTATCCATTGGTATTGCTCTTTCACCATGAGGGCTGGATATTTTATGCAAAGCTAAATGAATGAGAAAATTCTTTTAGGTGACTCGGTTCGTCCATCAGTAATGATGTGAGGAATTACATGTGAATTTGTTTTGTGGTGTTCTCTTGTTTCTAATGTAGTCAGCCCGAGAGTGTTGCAGAAATAGCATGCTCATGTTTGAGGACTCTGGAGGCTTGCACCTTTCTGGTGCTTTCTGCCCTTAAGCCAGTGGAGAGTTGTCTGGTTCCGATGGAGGACTGCATCGAGTTCGCCAGTTGTGATTCAGGTTGTGGTGTGCTATTTTCTCATAAAGGACTCTTGTGACCTTGCCTGGGTGAGTGTTGCCTTTTACCTCAACATAATGGAGGTAGCCAGAGCAGTGAGACAATTGGGCTTGGAAAATAAATTTTAAAATATCTGTGCATACTTTCAGGACTTCTACTCCAGACTGTCTTTAGTTGCAGTATTACACTGTTATATGTTCGAAAATGCCTATTACATATAGAATGAGTAATTATATTGATATCATAACCATATTGTAATCAATATGCAGATGTCTGCTAAATGGAATATGGGGCCTGCAGTAACATGCCATTAATTGGCTTTCATGGCTACTACAAAAAGAGATGCGACATGATCGTGTCCTGCAATCTGTTTTACCTCAGTGGATCAGGAGGGGCTGTGCTATAAAGGAGCACTCTTACGTCAAAGTGCTGTTGGTTTATGTTTCTGTTTGGGGTGCGATGGAAGCCAGGCATAGTGAAAAGGATTTTCCTCTTCTGCAGTGAAGTTGTCTGTGTGTAACAAACTTTTGATCTAATGGTTCTAAGAAAGGTGGTTAAATGCAAATCTGTCTATAAACCTCCATCCTTTGCTAGCATGTCCTAATGCTTTTGATTGAGAGCAGTAAATGGATAACAGGCAATTCACACAGAGTTTTAGTATCATTAACTTATTTGACAGTGTTTGTGACACTGGGAAATACCTAGTTGCATTGCTGAGTAAAAATAAATTGGCCTGGAACAGACTAGAGACTGCTAGGTATTAAATTGTTGAGTCATGTAAGTGTGCCAGGCATACAGTTCGATGAACTCATCCTTCCTTCCCTAGGTTACTCCCGAAACGGCACAGGAATTTTAAGCCACTTAAAAAGGGTCAGGAAACTGGAAGCAGTAAGTTTGTCTAGACCAATTTAGGAAGTCCTCGATCTGTTCCTAGAGTACCATCTGAGTGCTCTACAAAAGCCTTTTCCCTAACACTAGAAGAGAACAATAAAAAAGAAACAGGCAAATCTTTGATGTTATAAAATACACCTCTATTTTACCCTAAGACACTACAGCTGGGTAAACTGAGGCAAGGGTTAATGGCTTGATTTTCGAGAGGGTTTTATTCCCACATTTTTCATTTAAAAGGGATTGTGAAGTGACAGGAGAGCAAAATGCATCTATATGATCGTGAGAATACACGGTCTCTCATCTGAGCCTTGTGCTTCTATATTATTCACTTTGCCAAGAACTTTACTTACAGTTACAAACCTTTCATTCTACCATGTAACGCAGCACAAATGCTTTCGAAGTGGGGTCATCTAATTTCCAGTTAATTTGGAATGGGACAGAATCGGCTTCATGCCAGTAGAACAGAAACTGGATTAGACAGTGTAATAGTCTGTTGCAGAAGCTGTTGTTTTTGGAGTTGACTGATGCATTAACAAGAATGTACATGTGTGAAGTTAAATGTCTGAATTCTTTTGTAAGAAATCTGGCTTTCCGAGGGTGAAGAATGGTAGGTGTTTAGCATTTCTGAAGTCAGGCCATTTATTGTAGTGATAGAATAAAGATTCTACAGTCAAAGTATGGTGAGAATAAAAAAAAAATCCATATTAAGTTGTATTTTGTTTTTTTGTTTTCACTTTCTAAAGATTAAAAAAAAAATTACTTATTCAGGCATGCTATAGACTGATACTTACTGTAGGTTTATATTGTGTATGTGCAAAATTCATTTGTATTGCCATCTGTTGTCACATCAATAGTACCTGTGTGTACTGACCTGGTGGAGATATAGTTAAGCTGATGCTGATTGAATTGCTCCCCATGCCCCAAGAAATAAAAAAATCAGAAAACAAAAAACAAACAAAAAAACCAAACCAAAAAGCCCACAAAGAAATTAATGACTTGCCCACCGTATTGCTTATGCTGGTAAAAGAGCTGATACCACAAGTGAAGGCTCTTTTATTGTTTACACATTTTTAAGCAATTAATTATTTCATATGTAAAATCACAAAACTGTCATATTAAACAAGGTGTTACTAAATAATTTTGGATGCTCATTCAAAGTGGAATAATCTATTAGCATTGCAGAAAGGATTCATAATTAACAAGGCTGTAGAGGTAGGCCTGCCTACTGGGCTGTAAGAAATTGTGGAAATAAGCTGTTTCACTGATCGTCATGAAAAGCAATTTTACCCAAGAAATGTAGTTTAAAAATCAGAATTGTGGCAAGTATGCCGTGAAGCTAGATTATATTTTTTAAAGCCATGATATGGGGTTTTTTTACTGTCCTTGATTAATACAGAGCAGGTATTTTCTGTACATCACATTTTTTTGTTGTTCTATGCATTATATACAGCCAGTGTAGATCTATCTTCAGGCTGGCAAGACTTCTAATTTAATATCCTCAGTAAACCTGTTAATTTCTGGTTTTGACGGAACAGTCACTGGAAGTTTGAAGGGGACAGAATGGAGCATGAGAGTGTTGGTATGTGGGGCTCAGACCAGCTCCCTTCCCTTGTTGAAGAAGTCCTTGTTCCCTCCATAATGTGGTCAAGATGACTGTCTTGGCTCAGGAAATGAAAGACCGAAATCTCTTTTATTCAAAATAATCATTATTATTATAATCACAGTATTATAAATTAATTTTATTCAGAGGGTCTCCAGTGTTAGAAATTGCTATCTTTCATTTATGCAATTATTTTTAAGTTACTTTCATAATCTCTAATCTTTAGGGATTTGGGGGCTTCTTTTGTTTACCTTTTAGAAGCTGTCTTAATTAGGTTGTTTTATAGCAGAGTTTTCAGCTTTTCTTAAATAGCATTAGCTAGACTATTCTTTTCCAATTTCCTATCTGCTAATGCAGCTTTTTTCTTTTACCAAATTTTAACAGGACTCCATATCACTGTTATTAGGATGTCACACACAAAAAAAAAATGCCAATGATGTTTTCAGCATGGGTGTTTTATTGTGTTTATTTTTAAATACATTTCATGAGGTTCCCTGGACAGAATAAAATAAATGAATCCTGCAAACATCTTCATTATGGTGTATCCAGAAAAGAAAGGAATCTGAATTAGGACTGTATTCTTAGCATAGTTCATAATAAGCGTTATCTTTATGACAAGCTTAAAGAACATAAATTGCTGAATCCCTAACAAAAAGCATTTGAAACAATCGGCTAATTAGGAAGGGGGGGAGAAAGAGCAATATTTGTTTTCCTTTTCAGTCTAGATAAATAACGCTTAACATGAATACATAACTTATTTTGAATGATCTGTTGTGTCAGTATCTGGCACGTCTTTTTCAGTGACAACAATTAAGGATACGTGTAAATGGAAATGCAGACTATCTGTCATTGTCCATTTCCTGGTAGTGAAGCATGCAGTCTGCCTCCCAGCAAGATCATTTTGCCAGGATGTGAGTGAGCTGGTCACAAAATGCATAGTTGATTATCTCATCGAAACACACTAATCCTGGCAAAGCTATCCACTATAGAAGACCCATTGTTTGTAATAGGTCAGTTGTTACGTGGCTTTCAAACCTGACTTTGGGTATATGTTTTATATATTTACTTACTGAAGCAAAATTATATGTCACAAGGAAAACCAAACCTGAGTGAAGAAGAAGATATATTAATAAGGATATTAATGGAAAAGAAAGGATGCTATGAAAATGCTGTCTCTCTGGAGGGAAGAGATGAGGCAGTCACAAACACATTATTTGGCTCAGTACAGGAATAACTGAAATTATATGGCCCAGACTATAGAAGAGATCTGATTGGATGATCTTAACGGTTTCTTTGAATATTTAATTGAAGATGGAGTTCAGCACAGAATGCATTTGAAGAACATTAATAAACATCCTGTTGTATAATAATGTAGGAATTAGATGATAGAGAAAATATCACTGGTTTATATTTCTTAAAATGGAAAAGCTGCATTAGAAATTTGACGGCTTCTTCAGCGCTGCTCTATTGGCAGCAAGTAGTTTCCTAATGAAACGTTAAAAGCAATTTACACAGAATGAGGGATACATTTTTTTCTAGCAGACTAAGTTGAGTACAAAAAATTGTATCAAAACAATACTTTCAAAATTAATTATAACTCTTAATATTTTGTGTTTTCCATGCAGCCCTTAGCTTATAATTGTGGGAGAAAAAAATTTTTTTTCAATTCCAACATGAAAAAAATCAGACACGTTTTAAAGAAGAAGCTGTTAAATTTGGTTTAGTTATGAAGTAGTTTTGTATTGTCCTTCAAGTACTTTCCAGTGTGTAATAATTCTTCCCTAAGAAATGTTGGCAAATTGCAACGGTTTCCTAGCTAAATATATTTTATGTATTTTCATAATTTAGGTGATCACAGGATGCTTGTTAATACTTATCTAAAGACTATAACAATATTAAAAGAGCTAGATTAAGTGAAAAATACATGGAGAGTGGGAGGAAAGAAACATGAAGGAGAGAGAAACTTCATCAATTCCAAGCAATATTTCATAAATTTATTTTTTTATATAATTTCACATAAAAATCAGAATACTGTTTTTTCCTGCTGCTCAGGGAGTGACAATAAACTTGAAGAGGAGATACTGGCTTAAAGGACACAGTGTGCAACTTCCTTGCTAAAATGCGAGGTAATAACATCCTTTAACCTGACAAGGTAGTTTCAGTCCCAAACAACCTCATCTCATACACACATCTCCTGAGTTTTCTCTTGGTATGACTGGACATTGCCATGAGACTGTCCTGTACCTTTGCCGAAGATCCTTTTCCCTCGTGGTTCAGTCCTGCTGCCTGGCTGTGCTGAGCTGAGCTATGCCAGCAGCACCTGAAGACTTGCCTAAATTCCCCTTGGCCACACCCGATGCAAACAAATGAGAATTTTGAAGATCTAAAACGAAAGAAAAGATTTTATATCAAGGTAACGCCCTTCAGAGAAAGTGGGACTAGACAGTTCTGTGCTTTAGAAGGAGAAATATGTGCTTTGTTACTGCTAGCAGATTTTTAGATCACTTGAAACAGTAATAAACATGCAATGCATGCAATGAATAGTCTGAATATCCTTAGCCCCCCTGGTCTGCTGTCTGGCCTGAATTTCCTCCCTGTGAGAGGAAAAACTCACGACTGCTGAAGCCACCTCACTGTGGATGTAACTGTAATTCTGCAGAGGGCTGGGAATCCCAGCTTCCTGCTCGTAAAGATGCCTTCACTGTCTGACTTGTTTGTGTATGCTCTATTTTGAACAAGAACAGACTGATAAACATGCTTAGTCCTTTCACAGCATTTTCTTTCTTGGGGTCTCTCAGCACTTTCTGAATTCAAATGAGTAATCTTCACAGTATAAATAACAAAGCAAGAAGCTGATTCCAGATCGCTTGATGTGAACCTGTTAGGAAATTGTAGCTTGGTTTACTGTTGTGCAGGGACAGTGCCTCTCACTGTGTCTGTCTGTATTTCTGCCCAGTACCTTTGACCCTTATTAGCTAAACTCAACCAGATTAGGAAGAAAAGTGGAAGTATCAAATATATGCTCCTAAAAGTTTTGTGAAGATTGGTGGCAAGTTAAGTCCAAACATGTTTCCATACTTGAGCAGATTTGCAACCTTACACACATCCTGTTTGGCAGCAAGTGGCCAGCCAGTAGGCGTGCTCTGTTTTCTCATAGTAGTCACACCACATGCCATTGCCTCCTGGGAATGCCCTGCAAGAATGGCTATGAAGGACCTTAGATTACCATAGTGGGAACAGCCTGTGAGCAAAATAAAAAATTAATTCTTAAGAAAAAAGTAAATTGCTCCATGAGCAAGGAAACTAATTAAATTACAGTGTGCAGCTAACATGATGCTGAATATAACATATGCTAAAATACCTGCTGTTTCCAGGAAAACTGATATGCCTGTGTGTACTTCCAGTTTAAATGATAATGCTGCTTTTGCATATATGTAATTTCTAATCAAATAAAGTTAAAAAATTTGTGTCATAAGATATCTAAATAGTAGTTTTCAATAACCTAATTTTAAATAGGGATTAAAAATGAAAATACTCTTTACTCAGAGGACTTCAGAAGAGAAGTCTCCCAGCAACTATAGGTACAATATTATCCTTGACTGGAGAAAAGATAGTTTAAAGGGAAGTTAGATTAGGTCAGTAGAAGTGTTCTTTCAGGTGTTTTTTGGTCCAGGTTGGAAGTATGTTATAATGCAAATTCATGTGTTTGAGCTGTATCAGTAGTAATTTGCATGTTGGAGGACTCTGTTCCTCATGCTGTCATTCTCTAGATAGAGTTACGGTAGTGACTTTAGATAATGTTACATGCTGTGTAAATGCAAAAAAAAATTATTGTACCAGCAAAGGCTAATAAACACAGGAACTCTGACAGCAACAGCATTATGCTCTTTTCTAATAGAAAAGTTTGTGGGTTTGTAGACTTCCCCTGGAGCAGAAGCTTTCCAAGTTCCCTGCATTGCTTTTTGGGATTGGCACCATGATGCGTTTTCCACAGTCAACTTTATGATTAAAGATGTCAAAAAGTATGTGTAGATAAGTGGAATATTTTTGAAAGGTGAGTTGCTTCCTACTTTCCTGTTTATGGAATGTCTACTAATTCTAAAAAGTACATTGAAATACCTGCAAAACTCAAATTAATCAAAGGAGAATAGATATGTGGAGAAGATTCTCTTCATCTCCTAGTTTGATATGTAGTTCTTTACAACCTTCTTGGTTGTAAAGCTCTTCCATAGAGGTTAACCTTAGTAGGAAATGATTTCCAGGAAAAAAGTAAGTCATTTAGAAGAAAAACTTTTTGGCCAGCTGTCAGCACAAAATCTTCAGAATAGGTATTACAGTTCACTAGAATTTTCTGTATTATCTTTCTCTGTCAACTGTGTAACAGTTTCTTCAACTAGTTGAGTGCTCTGGTGTTATGAAAGCAGTTACATATAAAACTCTATTCACTGCTTAGTAAAGACAGCATGTCCTTTGCTAAAGATACTGCCTGAAATAAACATTGTTAGGCAGGTTAATTTATATGTTTTTATAGTCTTGGGTGAATAGTGTTCACATCCAAGATCCTAAAGCCTATATACTGATGCATTCAATGATGGTCTATCTTTTGATTTGACCTTGCAGCCAATGTACACTTTGGATCCTATAGATCTGGAGCAAAGCTACCAAGGCAAAAGTTATCCAGATTGACTTCGAGCAATTGTCTCAAGCATAAATTTCTGATTTGGCATTGCTTCACAGTACCTATAGGCCAGGTACTAGAATGCAATGCTTCCCTGCAGGAGTCAATGCCTGGAATTTCTCAATGCAGGATCTGTATATGAAGAAGTGTTCCCATTTGAGTTTTTCCTATTTCTTCTTCCATGTGTGAAGTATGTTGTTTGATAGAATGACTAGTGCTTCCCACATCTATTTCTGGGAATTGGTAGGGAGCTTCAAAACTGTCTTGTATGTATTTAAGAATACATAGCTGTACAGTAGCTTTTATGGTAGATCAGTGCGACTAAAAGCTATTCCTATGAGAATTATTATCTACTTTGCTGCTTATGCTGAATATAAAACATCAGCTTGTTATGGCTTCAACAGCACCAGTAAATACTTTCTGGCTATCTGCTACTTGAACATCTGGTGTAACCTGTGAATTACAATGCTTGGCCAACCTCTGTGTTATCTAACCCCTGGGGCACTAATTCTGTGTGTGAGTCTCCTGAGGAAGATGATGTGTTTCATGAGACTAGGGGAAGTGGCAGTAGATCATTTCAGTAATGAGAAAAGGCTTGTTGTTGAGCAATGCTTTTACAGCTGCTCTGAAGCAACAGGATCCATGTGAAGCAGTCCATACGCAGTGCTACTCATTGACTGAAGCCATGAAACCTGTAAATTGGAAGAAAAGTAGTTATTCCATTGAAGTTAGAATACTGTCCTGTACAGCCCCTTCTTTCTCCCACTGTTTCTTGCCATAATAAATAGTTATTCTGTTGCTCTGTACTGAGTATATGGTAACTGTATGCTGTGTACAGTGATAGATGGAGGTTACTGATAGTCTGAGAGGAAAATAGATTTTTCTGAAAATTTCTAACCACCTCTATCAGCAAGCTGGTCCAGCAAGATTGAGGGTCAATGACTTCTGACTTCTTTGAGATACAATATAGGATATACCAATATCACAGGTAGAAGCCTCATATATGACATCAGCTAACTAATAACAGTTCAGATTTGAATATAATTTGTGTCTAGTGTATACATAGAAAATGCAAGAGAAATTCTATTGAATACTGCTGATGAGGGAGAGAAAAAAAAATACACATATGCTTAGGTTCAAAGAAAGGGAAGACTGCGATTTGGTTTGGGCTCTTTCCAGTAAGCCAAAGTACCTCAGAAGTCTTTTAACAGTGAAGGGGACCTATAATGCACAAAAGTAGACAAGTAAAGTAGCAGCCAGTATTGCGCTTGCCGGGGAAGAGATTTAATGTGTTAGTTGTCTGTCACTCCAACTTTCTGCCTTGTAATAACTGTACAGAGAAAAATAGAATGTTGGATCTCTCTTTTTTTTTTTGGCAGAAATGTTCTAGAAATGACATTAATATCATATTTTCTAGCAACATGAATTAAATGTATTTCTGTTGTTCAGACACACATTCCAAGTTCTCAAGAGTCTGATTTTATTGTTATTTAGCACTAAACTTTTCCATCCACTTTTCTATATACTTCTGTAGTTGGATACGTATGCTGTAAACTAAGAAATCCTTATGTCTATCAGAGCATGTGTATATCAGAGAATGTTTAATGGGTCTATAATTGAATCTAAGTAGTAAGAGACTTTTAAAAAATATTGCTTAGTGTTTCTATCCTAATGGGATAAATGTCATATTTTAACTATTGCTCTGTATCAAATCTATTATGCACAGTATTCAATAATTCCCCAAATCTTGATTTACCCAATTGAAAGTGACCCTGGGCATAAATTCTAAGCAGAGGAAGGCTCTGATTCCTTGATCTTTGCCACTCTTTTGTTGAAACAGAACATGGTGTCTTAAATCAGCAGAATAATTTAGGAATGGTAGATACTGCAACAACTAATTTTTCTTTCCTGTAATCTGCATAGACTTCAAAATGCCTACAAAGCACAAAGTGCCAGTTCATATAATTTGTTGGCAAGGATAAAAAGAAGAAAGGAAATGATTTCCTAAGCGTGTGAATCAGCCCAGCTTTAACAGATATTTTTCTGTCATGTGCAGCCTGAGGGCTTATGCCTATCTGAGCTTTATTTGACAATTACCACTTGCCAGCATAATTAAATGATAATTTATAAATACTGAGAGAGCATTATGGGGAAGAGCAAATAGGTGCTTATCAGGGCATTGAATAAACTTGATCTGCCTCACTGGCAATTTTCATCTCTTATCTAGGTTGTTAACTGGTCTCCTTTTTTTCCCTGTTTTGTTTTGTTTAGGTTTGATAGCTGTTGGATTGATTATATCTACCTGCCTATATTTCTTTTTTTCTTTTCCTTTCATATTCTTAGCATTATTTTTTCTTATACGACTTTTGCCATCAATATTTTGCGAAATACCAAATAGTAAAATGAACATCAGACAGCGTAATATCCGTGCCTGTGGGAGAATGAAAAGAAAATCCACACGGTTCATGTTTGTTAGATTTTTCATGAGTTTCCTGACTGTAAATCTCCTGCTTTTATTTGGTTTTGTATGTAATGATTTTTGAGTAAGAGGAAGGTTCTCTAATATCATGGTCAGTGGTGGATGATAGCCTATTGCAGAAAAGCTTTTTCATGGTTGCGGTTAGATAAAAGTGATACTAAAGAGGCATCACCAAAATTCTCGCACACTGGATAAAAAAAAAAGCCCAAGTAAAGAATTCCTGTGGTTTGAGGTCTTTTTGTACCATCGATGTTTCATTTCAAGGTCCTTGAGCCATTATAAACAGTCGTGCCATTTCCCAGGAAAGCATGTTAGAATATGGGTGGAAACACAGACTGGTGCTGGGCAATCTAGATAAAGAAATGCAAGAAAAATCTTCTATTTGAATGGAAACAAATCAGTTGAATGGCAAAAAATTGAATTTCCACGCCTTTTGAAAAGCATGTACAAGGAATAGAAGGGGGTGGGGAAAGCAAGGCACATTAGTGGGTCACTAGGAGATAGTTTTTGAGTCATCATGAAATTAAATAATTTTAGGAACTTCTGATTGGAGTTATAGTGGTTTGAGTGAACAGTTAAGCCACCCATGTACCAGAGAATGAAAAAATAAAGGGCTTCTGTGTTTAAGGTTGTCAATTTCTCAAATTATTCAGCATTTACTGCTTATAAATAGTAATTATTTGCTTTTTCCCCTCCAGAGCTGAAAATTATCTTTCATATTCAAATATTTAAATATACAGTGCTGTAGTTGGGGCACAAAAATTCCTAATGTCAGAACAGATTTTTGTACAAAGAATAATTTGAAAGTGGGGGATTAGTTTCCACCTTTTGAAACACAGTGCTTTCCGTAATCTTCAAACATTATTTAGGATAATGGAAGCCATCATCCTGGTTCTCAAATGTTAGCACTTCCATTAGAATTTGCTGCTACCTCTTATTTTTTTATATTAAAATACAAGGCTTAAAAGGTATTATCTTACTAAAGGAGAGCAATTGTAGAGATGATTTGATTGAATAAAGGAAAAAGCTGTACAGGCCTTTTAAGATCAAGGATGTATTGATGGAAAGCTATCATTAGAGACAATTAATGTTCTCCAAGGGAAGAAATTGATTATGGACAGAGATGGACCCTAAGGAGCAGATATGTCTTAATGCTCCAGGGCCTTAAGGATTATACATTCCATTCACAGCATCTGTATTTTAACCCTTTGTAAGGGCTGGAGTAGGGTCTAGCACTTAAGAAAACTCTGCATAGAGTTTAATGGGGGAGTCTGTGTGTTTGGTGGCTGACACATACTATTTCTTTAAGCGTGTATTTGTTGAGCAGATATCATTTTACCTAATAAAATGTGACTTCATAGATTTGATATGTAGGTTTGGATCATTTTAAGCTGCAGGAACACAGTGCCAGTATAATCAGATATGAAGTAAAAATTTTCAATGTTAGTGTGCATTGGTAAGTGTATTTTGTGGCTGAGAAGATACTTCTATTGTCTGGATCTAAGTGTTGAGAAGACTGGGGTTTTTTGTTCTGGGTTTTTTTGTTGCTGTTGTTGTAGTTGTTGTTTCTTGGAGGGGCATCCTTTAATAAAATTTGTTAGAAGGATGAACATGTTAGAGACATAAATGGGGTAGTCTGGGTATGGAAACTAAATTTTCATATTCTGAGTTTGAGCAAAAATACTGATGAAGCAGCCCTGATATTGTTGTTCAGAGTTGCAGAGTCAATTCACAGATGGGCTGTTTTATCATGACAGTTTTCTTTGGCTTAGTTCTTAATGAAGGCAAATATTTGGCATATATGCTCAAGTTTGGGTTTGTGTTTTTGTTTTTTTTTTTTTTTAAACTGGCTAAAATATAAATGCCTAGAAGTGAGCAACACAGTATTTTCCCAACACCTCTAAAGCCCAAGATCAGTTGCAGCATAATGCAGCAGTGCTGTGCCAAAATAAATCCTGCCCCATCTTCACCTCTCTGAGTTGGGCGTATATATGACTTCTCTTCCTGGCTTATGCAAATGCCTGCCTGTGCTGTTACACAGTCCAGCAGACCCGTGAGGAGGGGAGGTAACAGCAGTTCAATTTGTCTTAAATTCTGTAAACGTATTTGCATTCTCTTCAGTGGTATTGTTTTTTTTTAATCTTCAAGTAAGGAACTCTAATCTTAAGGTTGAAATTTAGTAGAAAAAGCAAGGAAAGATTTTTTTCATCTCAATATTTCGAACTTGCTTAGAACTAACATAGTATAGCTAAAACCTACTGCATCTTATTTGTAGAACAGGCTGAGAAAATACCTTTTTCTGTAGCTTTGATTTCTTTTTAAACTCTTTTAGTATGTAATAGTCTGATCATACGTGAAGTAGTCCTACTTGCTTTTAATACCCTCCACATTGGTTTTGATATGCAGATAATCAGATTTATTTTCTAGAGTGGTTTCTAACTGATTTTATGATCTAATTTTAATTCATCTGCCCAAAGGTATTTGGGTATATTGCACAGAACAGTTATTTAAAAGGTAACTTGAAAAATTGTGCTGGAGTGTACCATTTTCTCCTGACTCACATATATATGTAGATTGTTGATATTGTGCTGCCCTGAAGAGCAGTGTATAGGTTTCAATGAATAATAGTGTTGATACATTAAACAGGTGAAAATAATGATACTATAATTAATAGGGTAAGTCCAAGTTTTATACAGATGAATAGGTGAGTCCCATTGTATACTGGTATGTATAGGCAACACTCCTTTGGAGATCACATATAACACGCTTGGCAGGACTAAGGAGATTAAAATAAGAGACGGAAATAAACAAAAAGAGAGCTCAGAAATGCAAGTGAGGAAACACATGGGGAAAAGGGTGATTCCAGGGAAAACCTATGCTTATTCTGCATGCAGTTATTTTTTAAAATTACTTGATATTATTTTTAAACAATTACTATTTGGAAGATAGGATCTTTCCTCTTTCCCCTCCACACGCACACACTCCCTCTTCTTCCTGTGCATCATTAGGGAAATACCCAAATCACAAGACAGAGAATGAGAATGTAAGTGCATGTTAAATACACTGGGCAGAATCAGCTTTCACCTGTGTTTTTTTCAAGCTGTGAGCACTCTTTAATTGCAAGGTTAAAAAAACCAAAACACACACATTTAAGACGGGTAACATATGTTGTTGTCAGCATGTATTTAGCACCTGCAGAAATGAACATGGAAAATGTGACAGCCCATAGGTAGAACACCCACTGCGCTGGCTAGGGAGACTGTCAACAAATTTTACTTTGTTAATTTTTTTATTTTAAAAAATCCAAGAAAAAATCCTTAATGGCACAGGTGTTTTGAGCATCATAGAAAGAGGGTGTAATGGGGAAGAGGCAGCAACCCTTGCCATTGTCCACAGTAATGTGACTGAAAAACATTCTTTTTCTTATTACAAATTAAAATCATGAGGTCCAATCCTATGAGCATTTACTAGTAAATTTGTCAGGAGCTTCGCCACATTGGCCCTGCTTATATTCCTGTCTCCTTCGGTATATCGTTCCTCCTTTAAGCCCCTTTTCCTCTTTGTTTCTATTTCTCATTTTAATCTTCTTACAAAATCCAAGCACATTATTGAGATTACACAGTGAGGAGGCAGGCACTGGGGTGAGGCTTTGCAGGATCAGGCCCCTGGTGATTATGATACTATCGCTTCTCCAGCAAAGTGCAGTTTCTGCAAGGGACACTGACGTTCTCCTTTGTGGATTTGCCAGCAGGTGTTGCTGTGTAACTTGTCACCCACCCTGCTCAGATGGTGAAAGCTTTTTCTCCCAAGCTATGACACCAACTGTCCTGTAACCTCCTGGACTGTTCCTCTAACAAAATGTCTCAAATATGACTTATAAGTGCATGAAGTACCTGGAAAAAAATGTAGGTGTGTTTAAATTTTGAAATTTATCAACAAAATGGCAATATTTTTCTTCATGTCAAAAGTTGAATGGGTTTTAATTTATTTTTTATTACATATTGCAGCATTGTCTAGAGATTCTGGTTGATGAGACACTATGGAAGTCTTTTAACTTATTTGGTGTGCTTTGTATCAAATCTGTGTGTCTGGATAGGAAAAGAGGGTCTCTGGTCCAAATACTTGCAGTTAAGAATATGAACTTGACCCAGGCCAAATGAACACAGTTTTTCATGGAAATGCTAAAATGAAATTGATGGCATATCTTAAGTTACCTGATTCCTATGCAAACAGCTGTATAACCTGTCGAATATACCTGAGCTTTGTGTCAGCAGAACCATCTGTCCTAACAGCACAGCTTGTTCAGCCTTCCTGCCGTTGGTCTCTGCCTGGATTACCAAAAAGGAATACACTTGTCTCTTTGGGTGGATATTTGTCTGGTAGACTCAAACTTAAGATAACGAGCTAAGCTGTTGAACTATCACCAGAGAATAATAATTTCTTGGTTATTAGTTTCAGTTCTAAGTGTGCAGTCAGTGAGCATTTAAAAAGAAATGTAGAACCCAAAACTCTACTGTTGTTTATGTGACTCTGCACATGAGGTGAGGGGTTTTTATGCCAGCATCTGTTTTGTTAATGTTTCCTCACTAAAATATCTTGCTCTCATGTTGGTGCAGATCAGGAAGAATTCTGGGGATGTTAGGGGCAATAAGATAGCTGTTCTTCCTTAGAGTAGAAGGTGGGGTCAAAGCTGATGAACATTTTTTGAATGTGGTGCTTTTCAGGACAGCCAAGGGTTTTCCTTTCCATTCCATTTTGCTTTGGGTAATATACCAGAGGCTCCTCTGGACTTTGCTGAGTCCTAATGGGTGTGTGAGCCCTCCTTTCTCTTGAGGTTCAGAATCCAATACTTGCTGCACTCCTGAAAAATTTTGGAAGCTACTGGAGTCTCCTGAGGGTCTTGCATTAAGGAAGCTCCAGGGTGTATGTTACAGAGCAGTGTTGGCTAGATCGAGCTTGTAACTGGCACGAAGAAGCAGGTGTTTTGACCTCTATGATAGAAGCTGAAATGCTGCTGGCTGCACTGGAATATGTCTGCTTTCCCTGAAACAAACCCAGCCAGAGCATGAATGGGGAAGCCTCTTGATTCTTCATTTGAAGAGCTTTCCCTTACTGTTCTGTGCAAGCCCTAACTGAGGGATAGAATAAAAGTTAGCATCAGTTTTTCTGTTTCTCCAATCAGTTCTTCATCCCTAATTCCAAGTGCATATTAATCCTCCTTAAAGTGTAATTTTTTTCAGAATGATTTCCACCTGGGAAGAGAAATTGGACTTCACAGACACACACACACTCTATTACCAGTATATATTGGAATGTTAGATACCAAATTTTGGACTAAAGAGCAGCGCTGGTAACTCCAAGCTTCTCCTAGAAGAATAGACTTAAAAATTTAGATCTGACTTACTGCTGAAAAAACCCTGCAATGGTCAGTCTGTTAAGGCCAGGTGGTGTCTATTGGTTTTGGGCTAAATAAGTAAGTTAATATTTTGACTAATATAAAAGTAATGCATTAAGGTGTTACTGTAATAAGAAATTGGAACAAGTTTATAGAAGCTTTTTTCTGTGGTGTTAACTGTGATTCCAGTCTGACTCATATCTATTCAGGAAGCACATAAAATGTTGCTAATGAATATGTAATACATAAGCTCATATTTCATATATTCAAAATAGTCTGTGAATGCCCAGTGTTTAGCTACTGAATAGGTAGGCAGGGTAGCTGAAGCTGCATGAGGGGAGTGACAGCACTGCCCAAGCCTAGGGTGTGACAATTTAAACTCCCTTTAAAAAAAGGAAAAGGTATTTAATGGTCTCTATTTGCAAGACTACAATGAGCAGCATAAAGCATAATAAAATAAAACCTTTTACTGCCATTCTGAGCAACTGTTGGTTGTGGAGTGGCAGTGTGGACATACGAGCAGCTGTGTTTGGGGGAGGCATGTGCATCCTTACTGCTCTGCCAGGGCCCCAGAAGCGCTGTGTTTTGCACCTCAGAGCAGAGGTTAGCCAGCACTTTGCTGAGGTCCCAAAGGGGCTATCAGTATAACAAGAATCTGTTTGCAGTAATCGGTGGCAGCGTTGACAGAATGTTCCAAACCATCTGCTCGAGGGGATGGCGTTAACTCTATCAAATCCTCATATTTTAAGAACGCTGATCTCCAGACCCAAGAGGACTGGTGACAGGGAGTCCTTGCCAGGCCTGCATTAGGCTGCCTTCATCTCATCACCAAATATACTAATGCCCTCTAGACAAGATGCTAAATATGTGTGAAATTAGAGAAGCAGAATTATGGAATGGAGCAATAGCAGACAGAAATTTTCCTGCTTTCTGTTAGTGGTTCACTTACCTTCTTTTAGTTGTAATATGAATATTTACTTCATTGTGCAAACATACTTTTACAAAATCATGATTCACTACAGAGAGATAGGGAATGCTGTATTTTGACTCTTGCTTTAAGGTGATAGAATGACTGAAATATGCAGGCCTTTAGTAACCCTGTTGCATCTCTGAGTTTTGAAGAAGTTGCTGCCTGTGGGAAAATTGTCTCATTTTTAGCAAATACCGAGCTGGTTAACAGCTTTGCACAGAATATGCTGATAGTTTTGACATCATATTAAGAAAGAGCTGATATCTTGCCCTGAGTGTTAAGGGCATCGAACATTACTTTGCATATCTCCTCAAACCTTGCACTCGTAGGTTTCTTTCATTCAAAGTATTCTGAACATTATAGAGAAGGGATCATGTGTACAGGGTTACTCACAAGGATTAGGTTTAGCCTACTGATACTAACGTCCCTTTGCTTCCTGTGTTGCCAGTGGGGAGGCAGAGAGGGAGGGCAGAGAGAGGCTCCTTCAGGACATCTCTCAAAGAGCACATCTTTTGACTTTCCCTATAGTTGAGTGTGTGTAGTGAGATCAGCTTCATTAGGTCTTTGTGCGTACCTCCCTCCTCTTAATGCATATGATTCATCCTCCTGACATCTGTGTAAGTACTCTTCTCACCATCTTTGTAGTATTAGGAGACATATTTGCTTTACATGGCAAGATTGGGGTGGGGGGTGGTGGTAGGGTGTACAGCCCCTGTAAGAAGAGACTCCAAAAGACCCACCAATGGTCAAAGCAGAGCCCATTATGGATGCTGATGGTGCCTCTGTGAAAACACATTTATGAAGGGATAGCAAAAACTACTCAACAGGTGAGATAGAGAGGAGGCAGACTGAACATTTGCAACATGTTTCTTAATGTGATGAGTTGAACCAAAGCTACATGTAGCTTAGCACTGGGTTCCTAATTGCACTTGGTAGCATATAGGGAAAAAAGATAACTAGAGAAGATGGGACTCTTTCCATGATACTCTCCTTTGAGTGACAAGTGGCTCAGACACTGAATCATGGCAGTTCTATTTAATTGAAGGGACCTTTCTTCTGTGAACATGCTGAGTCACTTTTCCTTTTTGAAAATAAGAAATTACTTGTGGTGATTAGTTATTTAATTAGTTCAACTGATAACATACATCGTTTGTATGTTTAAAAGCTGTTGCCTGGTATTTTCATTAAGGGCATCTTTCCTTTTCTGTGTTGTGAGAAAGTGATTAATAGTACACCACTCCCTGAGGTTCATGACCATACCTATCCCAGTGAGGCCAAGATGTTCCAGACAGAAGCTGGTTGATATCTCTATTCATCTACATTGCTCTTTACGATACCTCTATATCTTCCAAGAAGGCTGGTCAAGCTGTGGGCACATATTAGATTTATATGGTAGCATAATTATATTCTTTCATATGCTGAACTCGTTTGCTATAATTCCTAACATTTTTCTTTTTACTGGTAGTTGAGCTGTGAGTTGAAAATTCTGCAATTTCATGTTTGAGTTTCTTTAGAGGTTTTTGGTGAACTGTGTAGTTCTAGAAGCCTGTTTCTAGAAATTTTAGCTGTTTCTTCTAAAAGTCCTTCTTCCAGCACTACTTCTGACTTTAAGTATAAAAACAGTTAATACTGGGAGGTGTATTGTCTTAATGGTCAAGTCTTCCAAAGGCAGTAGTTCCTTGTTTTTGTAGCATCTTGAATAATGCAAAACAGAATTCTTCTCACTTGTTTATTCTGAGAATGTAACAGTTTCACCCATAGGTTTCTCCACCAGCATTAGAATTAGAAATCTGAAATACCTACTGATTTAAGTTCTGAAAAATACTTTGGAGAATTTCAAAATTATTTTCGTTTTATTTTCCTTAAAACCTGTAATAAATATGGCTTTAGGACAGTTGCAGACAGTATTTCAAGTTTGAAGACAAAAGATCCAAGTATCAGTTGTTAACCAAATACGATGACTTGAAGGAGGAACTCTACAAGTTTAACTTTTCCAAATGGCTGTTGGGAGCCACAATAGCTTTATAGTTATTTTGACTCTTGAAAGCTATTTTAGCAACTCTGTGGTACAGTACACAGAAATGTGTAAATGGGGAAATTCCAGAAGGAGCAAATAACTAAAATTTCTTCCTTGGCAGGTATTTCCAGACTTCCTTTGGGTTCAAGCCTCTAAGACATACGGATTTTGTTTGTTAGCACAACAATGCCATAGATCTAACAAAATGCCACTGGTTTTCTTTACCATGTTCTTGAGAAGAGTTAATCTGTAAAGGCCTACCATTGCTGGAGGACTTGGGATGTATATAGCAGGTCTTTTTAATCTGCTCAGAGACGGAGGGTAGGGAAGGTGATGGCACCTAGGGAGAAAAAGTAGGTAAACTTGTAGCTTTTAGTGCCTTAATTCTGTGATACTGGTGTGCTAAACATCACTTGAGGCATGGGAGTTGTCATTCCAGCATCTTGTGATCAAGTGTGTCAGAATAAGACTTGTTATTATCTTCTGAATGTGGTTTTTTTTTTTTTCTGCTGATCTGAAAATAATGACAAGTAGGAAATTCAATGTCATTTAGTTTGTTGTTTGGGGGGGAGACAATAAAAGGGAGGGAGACGTGTGTTTTCCTGGAGGAAGTGCTTGAGGGCTTTTGCTAGTCCCCTTAGTGCATCTCATCTCTTGCACTTGCTTCATTGAATACAGTCCCTTGTAGCTCATTTTTTCCAGCTGCTTCAATGAGTACCCACATTGTATTTCATCTCCTATGGCTGCTTCATTGAGTTCCTTTAGTCTGTCTCTTCTGTTAATCCTCCATCCTGCTCTGCCCTCTCCTTCAGCTCAGTAACGTGCAGAGGAAATGATTCTAGCAGTGATGAATGACGCTTCTTCGATGAGAATATGTACATGTGTAATGTTTGCACTTATTTATGATTCTGTTCCTGCTTTTATATGAAAGTTAAATATAGGTGGTGGCTTTCCACTGTTCAGATCAGCAGTCAGTTTAAATAGCCTCATCCCCGGGGAAAAATACAAGAATTTTAACTTTGTTATTAAAAAAAAACTTATGGGAATACATACAAGGAAAAGAGCCATAACACACTCTCTGTTTCAAGTAAACAGTTGAGACAGTAATTGAACGAATCCTGGTAGTAAATGGTATTCTAAAGTTTGGTTAATCATTCAGTCATCTTTCTGCTGCAAAGAAAAAAAGTTTTGTAATTCCAGATATATATTAGTATGTCAGACAATATTTAAACTATTTGTTAATATACAGATTAGTGAATACTTAAAATGCTTCTCAGCTATTGTCTGCTTTGACATTGTTTCTATATTTTTCATGATAAATAAATTTTCCTTGCACTGTTCCTTGAAATAATATGGAATTTAATTTTTTTTTTTAAAAATCTCAAAAATCTCTAGATGGAAACTCATCAGATGTTCACACTGAAAACTTTTATGTGGAGGGAACTAAGAACAAACTCTGACCTATGTACTCCATCTAAATATCCCATTTTCAGCTATTAAACATAGCAAACCATAAATAAAAGTCTCTCTATAAAAATGATTTTGTAACTTGAATAAGAAATAAATATAACAGCAATTCAAGTGATTCACAAGCAGAGAGTCAGAAGTCATCAAAACATTTTAGGAACTAATCACTTGGCTTTGTTTCTTATTATGATGCAAATTTAGTATGTTTTATCCAACTAAAATATGTTTGAAATTGTTATTCACTGAAATCATGCATTAAGAATATTACTTTTGTTACCTTATATTTATAAATTTACATGTACTTTGTATTTTTGTAATGGTCTGAAATGTTAAACTTCTTGATCTTCTTTTTGCTTTGTCATCTTAATTTCTGTTCTTTGCCAAACTTACAGTGAAAATATGCAAATAATTTTATTGAATAGGCATTTTGATTTCTTATTACATTGCCTTTGAGATTTCTAAACTCTCATTTGTTTTACAATGTTGTTTGTGAAAACAATTCCACAAATCTAAAATTCAGCCCTAGATTTTGGAACCTTAAGGTAGACCTTAAGCACCCACCATATTTATCAAGAGGAATGTTGAGATCCTTTGTGAAATGTGTTTTATGTAGTTCCGATTGCACTGATAATTGGATATTTGGCAAAACCATAGAGGGAAAAGAGATCCAAAATGATTAATAGCACAAATCCCTCTAGGCTTGTATAAAAATTGTCAATCTTTCAAAGTTTTAAGGATTGTAGAATTGTTTTATGATACTTTTTTAAGGTATGTAAATCATTGTTTCATACTTTATATTTTCAGTGCAAGGAGATCTGTACTTTCTTCAGAAGATTTTTCCATAGAAGTAATTTGTTTTGAATCGGTTGGACTGATGATTTTGTGAAGCAGATTATTTATAGAGCCAACATGTTGACACACTATCAACTGTTTAAAAAAAAAAAAAAAGACTAATAAGGTTAATTGTCATATGAACCCTCCTCTGTAGTCTGCAATCTGTAGGCTTTGATTGTTTCTCTGGGGGAAACTCTGCCCAGATGGCATTTTCCTCAAGGCCCTGACCCACAAGAGGCCTGTGGAGATGGAGAACAAGGTGCATCTCCACAGACTAATTAATTTACTATTATAGCACCTGTTCCAGAATAGATAGGGCTGGAAAGGAAAACAGTCCCTGGGCACAGTGGTAGGCTCACTGGTAAATGGATTTGAGCTGATTATATTAAGCTGATGCTTTGATCATCTAAAGGCGTTAAAATGGAAATATGTTTTTGCTGGCTGTTGGCCTCCATGTGAGTGCAGTTTGTATTATAAGTGAGCAGTAAGGAAAAAGCTGTTTTGGATTCGAGCAAATAGCTTTTTAAAAGTGCACAAGAAAAGTGCACTCCCCCACATTTCAAATTCAGGAACACTAACACACAGGATCATTTGCACTTGAAGTATTTCCTTAGGTATTTTGGTATTTTGTTCATATTCTCCTATGTCATCAGTATGAAACCCTAGAAACACCCCTATTTTCTGTCATCCATAGGGTGTCAATACATATTCTTGCCCCTGATTAAAGCACATTTTGGGTCTTTAAGGAATGGATTTATATTTGTCAGAAATTGAAGTAACCTCTTCAGTAAAATCTTGGCAAACTGTGCAATTAAATGCTGATCGAATGGTAACAGGGAATGGCAAATCCTTGTGTAAACATTGCTGGGTAGTAAGTGGATTTACAATGTGTTAATCTGTACTCACTTTCACTTTATTGCCATTCGGATTCCCAGAAGGATTAGCTGTAATTTTATTGGCCCTTTGAGGCTATACTACTGTTTCCTTTTTCAAATCAAGTCAGTGATTTTTTTTTTTATTTATTTAACAAGCATGGATCCTATAAGTTGTAGGGAAAATTAATTGACCCTTACCAATTTAAGGTTAAAATTGTGTGTAATTAAGGTCCTGTTATTAATGTTTTCTTTAAAGCAGCAGCAAAATTACAGCAAGCTATGTCAAATTTAAATAGCATATATGGTATTAATACACAAGACAAATGGATTCGCTCTGTCAAAACTTATAAAAATGTTTCCAAGTGTATACAATACTTTGAAAGCAAATTTATATGAGGATTGTATGATAAGTAACTTCATATGTTATCATAAAAATAACATCATGAAACAACCCATTTGCTAAAGAGCAGTGCTTGAACATTATTCTAGATGTTGGCATGACTTATTTTAACAACAGCGTGGCACTCAAACACCTGATGGATTAATAAAATACAGTGCAAATTGTAAAAATTGTCTCCTAAAGCAATTTGGGGAGTTAGTTGACACTGCGACAAATAGCTGAAAGATAATAGAGAATCATAAAGCAATCACACAGTATGTTGATGGCTAGAGTTTCAGCACTTCTTGAGAATCAGTAGAGTAAATCAAGGCAATAAAGCTATTTAGCAGTTTCAGGGAAGAAGGCTCTGCATTGTTCTCTTTAGTGAACTGGGTTTGCAGGATGGAAGCAGCTTTCAAGAGGGAATGGAGTCTAGGTTGGTGGATGTGACTCCCTTGCATGAGGTCAGTCTGATTTCCAGTTGTAGCACGTTGCTGTAGCATACAGTTAAGTTACGGTCAGTACTGTGGCTCTGCGTTTTGTTATTACATTCTGCACTGAGCTGTGCTAAATGGAATGCTGCACAAGGTAAAAGCCAAGAGTAAAGGTTGGTAGAGATTGTTAATTAAAACTGAAGGCCAAAATTTGGGGTTAATCTTAGCGCTTCCTGTGTTCAGAATTAATGATTCCAATTATGATACTTGAATCAATGGCAAAGCTTCTTTGACTTGGAGTGGAAAAGACCCATGTTTTGCAAGATGATAGGATAATTGAAAAATTAGCTCAAAGGCATTTTTTAAGTGATAAGATATCATTAGTAAATTTTTCATTAAGGAAAAAAGCAAACCCTAAATTATTTCTATTTTAAAACATGCATTCTAATCCAGGATATATTTTACTCTTAATTTTGGGGTTTTTTTTATATGAGATAAAGATAACTATCTGAAGATCAGTGAGCACCTTTCTTTAAGTATTTGTCCTGAAGAACAGGTAGCAGCCCAATGTTTTTAAAACAGATAAATCTTTAAGAAAAATGCTAAAATATCCTCAGTGTGTCACCAGCTAATTGGCTGTGGAGCAAATAATAAAATCTGGACTCTAAATTTAGTGCTCTGAGCTCAAACCAGACCGTTCTGTAAATGAGAACCAAGGGTAAATACTAGGAAACTGGTTCATCTTGGAACAGCCCATGAAATTCAAAAAAAGTTATGAGTATGGAAAGGAAAGGGTGAAAGAGATAAATTTAAAATGGATAGTGTACAATAAAATTTTCATAAAGTAAGATTAAAACTATTTCCTATATGCTTTTATTTTGCCATATGTTTTTTGCAACTTTGAGCAACATGATGCTGCAAGAGGAAAATTATAATAAGTAATTTTTTAAAAAGATAAAACAACCAAAATGCCTAATTACTGGGCAAAGAAGTTGTTTCTTAAGTCTGGAGAGTGATTCCTCAGTTAAAAGAAAATCACTGAAATGGCTGAAACTCTGAGAAATTTGACAATTAAATTGCTTCCTCTGCCTGTTGACCTGGTTACATCTGTAAAGATGGAATTCTAGCTAATGCATGGATTTATATATGCATCACTTAACCTAAAACCTATTCCTCCCAGACTTCCCTTTTCCCTTCTGTTTTTCCTTCCCTCCTTCCTCAAGTTTTAAATCTTCTTGTACAAAACAGTAGTTGTTCTCCTCTTCGGCAGAGAAGCACAGTGTCTTTCTCTATCTGTTTGATCAGATACACTAAGAAAAAGAAGTTTGATCCATACATTCTCTTTGTTACAGATGGCTTCCAAGCCCCTATCCACTTCAGTCTTTGGCATGTTTTAGCTGTTGCCTCATTTCTTCATTTTGCTTGATTGTCAGTGTCTTCTGAGCAGCTTCTCAATGGGCAAAGAAGGAATGTCCCTGTGAAACATTCACACTCCACTTGCAGGTTCCAAGCAATACTGGGAGATTGAACTGCTTTTTAAAAACCCAGAAGTAGGCCTGTGAGATCATCAGTCATCCAAAGAAACAGAGATTTTTTTTTTTTTTTTTTTTTTTTTCAGGTACATAAAGCTTGGGACAAGCCAGGTGAGACACTGTCAAACCATTAAACCATAGAAAACTAGAAATAGGCACAAACTCCATACTAGAGGCTTTCCTCTGTTATGATGATAAATATTTACAGAATAATTAAAGCCTCTATTGTTACAAAGAATTTTTTCTCATTTAAAGGCTGCATAGCTGAAAGTATACCTAGAAAAACTAATTCAGGAAAGAGAAAGCAAACAAACTGAGAATGCCCAAGGCAGAATGACTGATAGAGACTTGGCAAATAGAGAAACATCTGGTGAAGGAAAGCATCTGTTTGTGGGTTGGGTTTTTCTAAACCACTTAATAACTGCTAAAGTTGTGAAATCAGCAGGTATTAGGTTGTTAGTGCTTTTTTTTTTTTGCTAATTCTATGTATGCCATTTGATTAAAACAAGGAGTGACAGGTGACTGAGAGCAGAGCGCTTGTTATGAAGAATTCCAGTGGATTGTTTTAATGGTGCTGAAGAAAAATGTCAGTGAAATCCACTCAAAACTTTACGTGATGTTCGTAGCCTTCTGTGCCATTATGTACAAAGTGAGAAAATACTTTCAAAACTATCCAATATTATACTTAAATAGCATTTTTCATTTCTTATGGTGTGAAGCACTTTTAGTATAGAAGAAGCAATTTTTCTGAAAGGGATGATGAACTAGGAAGCTGGGCATGTGGAAGATATTTATCTATCATGGTTTGTCAAAGCTGGTGTTTGTTTTCAGTTGCATGTGCACTGAACAAGAATAGATTAACTAGCATCTCCCCAGCTTGTTAGGAGACTCCATGTCTGTTTGTATGTTAATTTTAAGTGGGTGACTCTCAAGCACCTCAGTTGTAAGCAGAGATGGGGATATTTTAAAGTTCAAATTACTTGGTATAAGGCTTGCTTATTTTGTAAATCAGAAGCTGTTTGCTGAATAGTATTAGACCAATCTCTTGCTTAACTATATCTTATCACAATATTTGAAGTTACAGGGGTCTTTGCAAATTGATACTCCCAAGGCTGTTTGCAGTTTTCTATTAACACAAGCGTACTGATTAGCAAATGCTATTAAAAATGGGTTCACATTCAACCAGTATTATGACATACACATTTTAAAATACACAACGCTGGCTCTGTTGTCGGTTTTCTCTGATTTATGTTCTAGATGAATAGTATTATAACAATGTACTGCTGTTACTCTGGTTTGATATTTATTACACAATTACCTTCATTGCAATTACTTTCTGCTGGTTAAAAGCACTATTCAAACTTTTTAAAAAGCAAGACTTTAGTAATAGCTCTTTTTTTATATGTACTTGATGCTGTACTAGAGCCAGCTTATTTGAAGACTGGGATCAGTGTTTTAAAAAAAAAATGGTCACCAAGCAGAAGCAGTATGGATTTGTCATCACAACAGCCTTGTTAGTATGGGACAAATCCAGTCTATTGCCTGCTTACCAGTTTCAGGACAATACCTGTCTGTTGCCTGCTTACCAGGGGAGTTCACCTTGGCTGTCAATGTACATTGCTACAATGTGAATTTTAAAAATAGCTTAGCCCCTAACAGCTTTGGGTGCTGGTATGAAAAGCTGAAAAATAATGGGAAAGCTACTTAAGAAAGGTATTATATCAGTACTAGAGTGGAGGAAGCAAGGAGCTGGACCTGCAGGGGTGGAACATCTCTATTTGTACTATTGAAAGACAACTAACCAGACCGTCCTGAGCAGCAGATGAATATGGAAGAAGTTTCATGCTCTCATTTACACTGATGTTGCAGAGAAGCTGCATCTTTTCTGGGTGAAGGCAGACACAAATGTACTTACTACCTGTGAAATGATAGCACTTTAGCAGTTTAGTTATTAAGGAGGAATATGTTGTTGACATCACTCTGGTTCTGCTTGATGAGAATTGTATAAAAGTATGTTTCATTTTCTGCAACACAGAGATCCAAGACAGATGGGGTTTGTATAGTTCTATTAATAATATAGTGAGCATCAAACAAAAATATTTTCTGAGAAGTGTAAGCTATGGGAATTATATTAATCTCCTGAACTGGAACTGTAGAGGCTTAGAAAGCTTAAATCAAGGGCATCCAATTTTGCCCAACTGAGGGCTGTGTTGGCATCTTGTCTGGAGCTAGAGGGTTGAATCTCATTGATTATTGCCGGTCTCCTCTTTAACATGGAGCTGCAGCTAACTAAGATAAGCTCAAAACTAGAGTAAACCATTCCTGGTACCTACACTAGAATTGGGGGGGTGGAGGGGTGGGATTTGTATTAAAATGACTATGTATACAGCAGAAAACAGTTATTCTTCTTTTCACTCCTCAATAGTTTTCATGTTCAGTGATTTCAGGATATACTAGCTTAGAATGCACGATACGAGATGCTTCCTTTCAGTCTAATGTGTCGACAACAGTAATAAAGTGTCTGCATGAAAAAATGATTTCATCTAACCTGTGCGTGTTGGTTCACTTATAGAACCTGCTTTGAATTGTGAAGATTTGGGTTTTACTGACCAATTCTGACACTGTATAAAGTATCATATAACAAGTAACCAATAACAAATAACCGGGGAAATCTTCTTTAATTTTAAGCATTGCCTTCAGTAGGTTTCTTTTTTCCTTCTTCCTGGACACTTGTAACAGTAACATCATATGGGGTCATCTTGCAATTGCAACATACTAGTTCATATAATGAACTTCATTCCAGGACTTGTGTTGGACCTCAGAGCCACAAAGAAAAGTTCATTACTTTCTTCCTGGCTCTTTCAGTACTTTTCCTGCCATTCCATGTTGACCTGATTGACAGCTATAAAATCATGACTTGAACAATGTCCAAATTGTTCTGAATTCAAATAATAACAGCTAGACTGACAAATTCAGACTGTAGGACAGTAGGAAGAGCATTTGTTTCTCATCCCTCATAGCATATCTACCATAACCATGAGGACATAGATATCAGTTTGTAGCTATAAAGTTTTTACAGCTTTTGGTAATTTCTTTTGGGTTTGGATACGCATGCACCCAAGTTTCATTTGTGGTACATATACCAATATACACTATATGTCACAACTTTTAAATAACCGCTTTACTTAGAAAAGTAATTTGGATTTTCAGATCTCCAAGAACAAATGTGTGTATATGGGTATTTGATCAATCCACCACTCTGCTTCTTGCATCTGTTATTTTCAGTGATACAACATTTTTGTTAAATCTCTCACATTAAATGAAAAATACATTTACAATGAGTATTACACTGAGGTTTAGATGCTTAAACAAATGGGTTAATAGAGATGGATTCACTGAAGGAGTCCCACAGGCAAATAACTTTATTTCAACAAGATTTTCATCTTTGGTTTTGGAAGGCAAAAAGAAAAGGAGGTGCATATTAAATAGCCGTTGAAGATAAAGAGATTATTTGAATGGATGGGTGGGGTAGCATTTATTTTATTTTATTTCAGATAGAAGAAAGTTGCTTTATGTGCAGGTGGATTGCAGAAGGTTTCCCTCTTCTGAAGCCCATCTGGGAAGTTAGTTTAGCTCTATTGATGTTTAAGACTCCTTCTTTCATCACAACCACATGCCAAGACAATAAGTAATTGAACTGCGTGTTTTGCCTTTTTAAAAAGGTGTAATCTCCTTCTGAAGTGTAGAGAGATGTTTAGCAGGATTTTTTCCAATTTATCTGTCATCGCACCATGCAGGCGAGTTTCCAAGCCTAGACTGCAGTATCTCTTTATCATCTCCTTTTGATGAACACCTGTTTCTGGTGTACAAATGTGTATCTGCTGAGATGCAAAATTGAAATAATTTTAACAGTATAAGAATAATTAGGAATCTTTTTTAAAGGTCCACCTGTTCAGAATACTGTTTTGTTTATTTCTACATTACATATAACATAGACACATATGCTTAGCAATTCTGGTTGCATAGCCATCATTTTTCTGTAATATTTTAACCTAAAAATGAAATTAATTGTAGTACAAAAACCCCCACAGAAGTCTAGAAGTTAAAAAGTGTATTTAGGCATAGGTTCCACTTTATTTACTGTCTTTAAGATAGATATTAAAAAAAAATAAATGTTATCTTTTAAACTGCTTCATGTTTTTAGATTTATAAAGTGAAAATAGATATGGATATAAACTTACTCTTTTGAGAGAGCCGTTTTATTTACAATATTAAAATCTATTTCACACCAAAAAATCCTCATAAAAAAGTAAATACTATAGAATTTTGAAAT
Organism: Porphyrio hochstetteri; assembly: GCA_020800305.1. NCBI lineage: Eukaryota > Metazoa > Chordata > Aves > Gruiformes > Rallidae > Porphyrio > Porphyrio hochstetteri. The sequence goes on along the minus strand of CM036914.1, from coordinate 9,251,835 downwards.
TATTTTATAAATGTAGCTACGCATGGTCCACTTCAAAACCAGAAACAATAACTAGGACCTTTATATATTTAATCGTGGATCCCTCATTCATTTATTTATTTTGTCTTAAAATGTAGTGTCCTATTTTTAAAATGGGATCAGAAATTCTAATAATTTGCTCCTAATTTGTTATCCCACAGAGAACAAATCTTAAAAATTAAATTTCAAATTAAAAAATCTATATTCATATAGAAATGCAAAAATGCATCCCTTAGTTCATAAGTAATGTCAAGTCTTTATAGACTTATCCCTTCACCAGCAGGAGACATTTTGAAGGCTCGTTATAGATTGTTACCAGCGATTCATCAACATCGAGATAGGTGTGTGTATTTACAATTACAATGTAGTTCTTATGTCTCTTACAATTTATATTTCCTAATTTAATTTCAAAGAATTGAAGTATATCTAAACTAGAGAAGTATAATTTTTTCAATAGATAATGCCTCTTAAAATACATGAAATAAAATATCATAAGTTTAAGGATAAGGGAAATATCAAAAATAGATGCAGTTTTATTCTCACTAGTATGTCTGTAATTCACTGAGTATTTTAGGGAGTAACGTTCACAGACGAGTGGGACTAGTTGATTGTTAAATCAATCTCCATGTCTTTCATATTTTAGTCAAATTATCTAACTCAGTTGAAGAGATTTCCTACTAGTTTCTACTCCTGTCTTGAATACTTTTACTGTTATTGATCTCATGTACCTTTCATGGAAGGTTAATCCATTGTTTAGTGGAACAATGGAATAAACCTGACTATTAACTATAATGAACCCTATAAATGGTAGTTAAGAATTTAGGTTTTGCAAGTTTCCATTGTAACACCTTGCTTTCATCTGCTTTAAGGTTGCTAGGATTTAACAATTTGAGAAATTTTGCTTAACTAGTTTCTGCTCTCAGCCTATGATGTTTTATGGCTTGTTTGAAAGTTGAAATAATAAAATCTCTCCAGCCATTTTGTAGATGGAGGCAGTAGATAACAAAATACTTTTTAACTCTTCACAGCCTAGAGGAAAATGGAATAATAGGAATTGGTTTTGACTGGGAAGAGGCTGAAGCATGGGCACAATCATCTGTAAATGAACACCTCAGCTGAACTTAGGGAAATAAATAAGGGAAAAAAGTTGCATTTCAAAGTTCGTTTTGAAGAGTTGTTTTCTGTATCCTGAGATTTTCATAGATCTTTATGAAGTGCTGTGTTTGAAAGCTAAAACAAATTTCTCCTCACATAGAACTCAAAACCTTTTCTTGTTTTGAGCCATGATTTGTGGTCCATGTGTCCTTCAGTTTCATCACTTAACTTTTCATAAATGTAACAAGAAAATCATTTATGTCAAATCAATGAACTGTACCTAAACTGACTACCTTGTCTTTCATACATTGTATATCTATCACTCATGTTGCCATAGCAAGCGAATAGTTACAGGACCAGAGTGAACATGTGACAATGGCAAAGGCTATCAAAAGACTTTATGTAGGATGGAATAGGAACATTAGTGGAGTAAAGAAAATTTACTATCTCCACCTTTCCATCATACTTTAAACCTCTTCTCATTGTTTACTGTAGCACTGTGGCATTGAAATAAGAAACATAGTTAGACACTGTCCTGAAAATAGAAGTATCAAACCGACAGATCTAAAAAAAAAAAAAAAAGGGGGGGGGGGGGCAGCAGATTCAGTGATGCTTCACTGTTTTAGCAGATGTATCTATCTCACTGAGTTATTTGCGTATTAAAAAACCCCAAAATTTAAAAAGGCATATTAATTAATTTTAACTCTTAAATTGCTACGTTACCTGTTAAATTTGATTTTATTTTATGAATCTCAAAATTAAAGACAAAAATGTGAGAGAGAGAGAGATATATATGACCAAATAGTAACATTTTATTTTCACGGTGACATAAAAATAGTGAAAAAATCCTAAATTTATAGAAAGCTGGAAAAGAAATTATTTGCTCAGCTCATGATGCAAGTAATGTTGAGTAGATAAAAACTATTGAATTAATGAGGGGGGGGAAAATTTGGATATGGTTATAGCAAGTTCTATAGAAACATGCAGAAATAGGAGGACCTTTTTTGTTTGTTTTTTAAATGTCTATATTCCTTAGTTCATGCTCTTCTACATGTTTTATGCTTTCATTTTAAAAATTAATTTCTGGGGGTTTTCCTATTGCAGTGATACAGATGTCACAGAGCAGACAGACACCCTGTCATATTGAATTTAGTCTTGCGGAAAGGTGTCTCTAGACAAACAATAACAGCAGCAAAAGTGGAACTGCCATGTTCCTACATCACGTTCTCTACGATGAACACTTCACAGTCTAGTTGCAACCATTTACAGTCAAACCTAATTAAACACAGGCATGTTTTTCTTTCTACTAAAAGCAAACAATCCATGTATAATGGTTATATTGTTAACCTTAATAAAAAGCTACAAACTGTGAAGGATGAGATTTCAACTGCAAGGTTAAGTCAGTGATGTATGTACATGGAGTTTTGGATTCCGTGTGTTGTTGAACAGTTCAGCTGGTTAGAAAATAGAAAAAACAATGTTTTGAAAAATTTCAGTTTTATATGGGGCTCTGTTACAGGATTAAAAACATTTTTTTTTCTTTTTTTCCAACTCGGTTCCATCATGAATGCTGACATTTGAAGTGACTTTTTTTTAATTATACTTTTCCTAGGTAATACATGATGCTTTGTTGCCTAAGGAAATCTGACTTATCTTTGAAACTCAGTATATGTGTATACCTTAGTGTGTGAGTACACAGAATTCAGTGGAAAGAAAAGGATTATGCTAAACTATTGACATTTTCTTTCTGAACAGATAAAAGTTTCAGAAAATGTGAAAGCGTATAGCTTCAAACAAAAATTGGGGTGGGGAATGGTGTGACCTTAAACAATTCCATTTTAAAACTGTACGGAAAACGCAAGACCCAACCATGAAGCAAACTTCATCATTGCTATGGAGGAGACTTTAATTAGGCACTTATTAATCATAGATATATATTCTCTATTTGTGCAAGGCTGCACGAAATGAGTATGTGGAAGAAGATGCTGTTTTCATTGAATGCAGGATGCAGTCTCTTACTCCTCTTTGAGATCAAACTGGCAAGTGAAATTAAAATGCTCAGTGAACACTGGCATACTGAGCTTTAGTGTCTTCTGTTCCACAATGTGTTCTGTACTTTATTTTCCATTTAGTTCTGATCATTTAAGTAGGATCATTTATCCTCAGTCTAGCATGGATTTACAACACTGTGTTTCCTTCTCACTTTTCCTGATTGCTGAAAATCAGCTTGTGTATATTGATACCTGGAGAGATGCCCATTTGTTTTGTTATGTTCCTATGTACAGAAGTTCCACACAGTATTTTTCTCATTAGAAATTTATGAAACTAGTTCAAATACAATAACTAAGGGAATTCTTACGTCTAGCTGAAACATTTCCTTTCTTACAGGCTATTATAACTTTGGAACCTGAAATGATTGTTGAGAGCAATCTTCCGTTTCAGTGATGCTTTGTATTTATTTTGTTGAACATGATATCCCCTTTTTTGTGTGTGTGCGCCATGGAAATTCACTTCTTTTAACCCTTCTCCTTGCATCCTTTCTTAAACCTTAAGCATCACTGTCCTTATTTGTTTCTAATTCAGACATACAGTAGAGTGTGTCAGCCCACAAACACATGTGCTATTCCACGTGTGTATTAGTGATTTCTGTAAACAAAGTGGATGCCTATATTTCTGTCTGCTTCCTTTTTAATCTTTTCATCCTAATTGTCATGTCATCACACATACCTATAAAACACACGCTAATTACCAGACTAATTAAGGTAATCTTCACTTTCTATCCTATATGAAAATGCCAGGCCCAGCATCAGTAATACATTCTGTTAGGCTATAGTTGCTCTAAATATAAGTTATGTTCTTGGGACAGTTTTAAGAAGGGTAAGGATGATGTGAAATCTTACAATGGCTACCAAAAGCTAAAACTTCATGATCAGAAACTTGAGCCCTGTTATAAGAATTATTAGTATTTTTATTATATCAGTGTCTGAAGCTCTAGCTATTTGTCCAGACCCTTTTTATTATAACATAAGGTACAAATACAGAACAAAAAGATAGACCCTGACCTAAAGAACTTACAGTCAAAGTAGAATCATGAGCAGAGAGAGAATGAGGGTGTCAGAAGTCTTTCATTAGAGTGATTGAGAAAAATGATGCATTTGGGGAGGTGTCAAAGGGGAGGCATTAAGAGATATTAGAGATACCAGTTGGAGTTAGAAGAATGGTTTAAAGTAGGGAGAAAAAGGCAACCTTGAACTTATCTCTGAGAAAAGCTTTTATAGTAAACCTTTGAGTATTATGAAATTCAGTGGACACTAAGTCTATGCAGTTGAACTAAGAACATTGTATTTCAAGAGAGTCATCTGCTCATTATTCTTTGCTGAGTTGTTTTTGAGTAGACCAAGATTTCAGAGTAGATGAAAATTTTCTTTTTTCTCTGTCATACCAAAATATGAATATATATATAATTTATATATGCTCTATGCTTTTCAGCTAGATCAAATATTCCATTTAGAATTAGAATGCTACAGATAACCTGTGTGAACGCTGATGAATCCTGATTTGGATTTCATACAGTACTTCTTGATTCATGGAAGACATTACAGTCTTGTTGCTTTCAGTGCTTTAGTGCTTTTGATGGTACTGTAGAGACATTCAGGTGAAAAGGGATTGATAATGTTATTGCTTTTTTTAGTTATAAAATCCATATACAATAACAACAAAAAAGTAAATGTTAAAAGAAAATCTATTTGCTCATAAAACTTTGGGAGATTGTCATTTTGCAATTATTATCATGTATTCTTGAATGTGGTCATACTGTCAATTTTCTTGAAGCTTTGGTAATCGTCAGTATCTTAGTGACACAGTACTTCAGGTTACTTCGTTGTAGGGGAGGTTGGAGGTACCTACTGGAAGCTCACCTGAACATTTGTCTACTTTTCTTGATTCCTTCCATCTTCTCTTTCTGGTTCCCAGCCTTTTCTGGCCTTCTGGACAACCACAGAGAATCCATGCTTCACCTGGAATTTCCATGCTACTGTTTTCTCATAGGACCAACATCCACCTAATAAATACATATTTTATTGTTTCATGATGGTGATTAGATCCTAAGTTAATAGGACATTTTGCCCAAACACTTTTTTACAGGTCTTACTGTTCATAGACAGCTTTCTACATTTGTAATTAACTGATGGTACGTCGAATAATGTTTTCTCCTTTACCTGCTTCTAGCAGATAACAAAGGAAAGGAACATAAAAATTTTGTTAGAAATTTTCATTAACCATTTTGTTGTTCAGCAGAGCTTTGGTTGTCCTCCACATATACCTTTTCCTCTGGGGACTGAAAGAGGAGGTTGCAATTGGTTTCCGTTATCTGCACTCATGCAACCTTGTTTCATGGGTCACAGATTTCTTAATCTGGGTCAAAAGGAACAAAGACTGGGTGTTTGGCCTGGGATTTAAGCAGGCTACCTGCTTTAAACTAAAAAAAAAAAAAATTAAGTACTCTAGTGAACTGTATTTCTGATTTTTTTTTAAAGCCTTGTAGAGTAGAGTGGGAGAATTACAGATGGCAATTGTGGGTTGTTACTGATATGTGACAATGGCTGGTTGATTCCCCCCCCAGCAGAAAACTGGAATCTCAGCGAAGTTAAATACGTTGCAGGAAATATCAGTCTTCCTCTTTCTAGAAAAAATGTTAAAACATGTCAGATTTTTTTTTTTAATTTACTACTTTTATTCTAAATGTATAATTTATTCCATGCTACTTACAGTTGCACATCTTTTAGAGGAAAAAGATGGGTTGCAGAGAGGCAACTAGAGACACTAGTTCATGTTGTGAAAGACAGCTAGGGAGGAACCTATGATGGATACATAATTAGTTACTCAGTAAGGTGAAAGGCCAGGAGATGGCCTCCAGCCGAGAGATACGGGTTGTGAGGGAGTTCAGAAAGAAGTCCTCTTTGCACAGAGATAGGTTGCATGGCTTGAGATAACCTGTATGGTGATGAAGATATACTGAAGAAGTGGGCTTTTGTGAAAGAAAGGAGAAAATGAAGGTGCAGAAAAACTCCTTTCTGCAGGGGAAGGACAAGAGGGTATTCCTAGTGTTTGGGAGCTCCAGTCAACCAGGTCTGGAGTCTGGTTTTGTAAGTCAGGAAAAGAATGGCTCAGCCAGTCTAGTGCCTGCAAAATGTACACAGAAAAAGTGGCATGGTGGATTGTTACTGATCTAGTGAATCTGTTTGTCACGTTCCCCATCCAAACCATCCATTTCTTGAGCAATGATAACAGAAGATCTTTTTAATGAAGACTGAGTTTTAACTGCACAAAATTTGGAGATTTAGTTCTGTACTAGGAAAAATATATAACAAAACCAAGAGTTTTCCTACTATCAAAACTTGCTTGACTGAACAAGTTAGAAATCCACACAGTGAATGATCTTATCTCTTATATACTGACAGGTATCTCTACTACCAGAATAGGCTCAATATTTAGTACCAGTCAAAAGTATGAAAACAATGCAGATTTCTGGTAAATACTGTCAGAAATTAATTACACATCATATTGTGTGATACAGTAGTTAAACACTTCTGTTTACTGTGATCATATCCAGTGATTTGAAGGATTAAATTTGTTTTTTAAAACTTTCTAGAATAAGATGTGTAGATCCAAACACTCCTTCTTTGAGATTACAGGATAATGTGTGAACTATTTATTCCGTTCCAGTTTTCCCAAGTACCCAATAAAATTGTGTATTGCTTTCATTTTGATCATTTGAATATAGGTAAGACTGACCATCCCAACCACATGATGTCAAACTTTTTCTTCCTTTTTTCTATTGCAATAAACTAGCAGGTCAAGTTAGAGAATCCATATCTAACCATCTCCAGTGCTGAAATGCAGACCTGGAACTACTTAAATTGTCATTGGGATTCCTATTAGATTTTTGGGCATCCCTAATTTAAATCTGTGTTGGTTAGAGCTAATGATCTAAGGGAACCTTTTTGGAATCCCAGAAGCATGTGGGCTATGCACTATTCAAGTACCATAGTACATCTTTTGGGTGCTACTGAGACTTAAATAATAACGATAATAATATTTTTCAGCCTAAGTAGCTTGAACTCATCTTGAAATGTAAACTGAAACAAGGTCAGAAAGATCCAACAGCTCAGTAGGATATGGCAGATTTTGGTCATAGTATTGTGGGAAACGGTACCAGTTTAAACAAAACAAAGCAAAACAAATCCTCTAAAGCTAGAGAAATAATCATTAACTCCTTTGTGATACAGGATTTCTTTGGTGCAGAAGATATCATCTTCTATTATCCCCGCCTTAGGGTTTCAAGAGGGCAGAAATGCACATGGTACTTGCTCTGCCACCTTAAACTTTGACTGAGGGAGGCAAGGGAAATGCTTAGAGCGGAGTCATGGGAGGGCAAGGTTTTAAATAAAAATTGCATTGCAACACAATGCAACTCTTCAGGAGTATGTATCCTGTACAATACAATCCCTGTCCCTGAAATCTTCAAGGTGACCTCCCACTTGTGTTGAAAAAAAGTCTTTGGGAGGGACCACCCGGCTAGGAACTAGAGCTGTAAGTGTTGCCTTGTAGGTCTAGTAGAGTTCAGGAATGTCCCTGTTTAGATTGCTTTGTATTTTTTGTTTTAATTGTTCTCTCAGCTCTGAATGAAAAAATGAACAATAATAGAGCTGTGTGAGATTGAAATATATGAATCCATAATAATTTCCCTCGGCTTTCAGGAAAGCTAAAGAGTAAATATCAAACCGCTCAGAATTAGTGATCTCTAAGTCTTCTGTCTCTTCTGACCCTTTTTAATTCTAGTCTTACATTGTAGGTGCCACATTGCTACAAAGCAGCATTTAAAGTGATCTGAGAGCTATTGTGGTGTTTTTGGGTCATCAGCTAGAGAGAGCTACTTTTAGGCCAGCAATTGTTCATTCCCCCTGTCTGTCTCCTAATTTTCTTTCATTTTTCACATATTTTTGTGTCTTTTGTACAGTAGCTTTGCTCAAGGTTTATAGCTTGTTATCTTCTCATTTGCCCTCATTATTTCAAACTTAAACAAAAATTAAGAACAGATGCTAAACAAAAATAAACCAATTCTGTTGTGAGAGTAACCCAGAAAAACTTGTTTCACTGGTTCCTGTAATAATAGAAACTAATATTTTAATCTCATTAATCATAAACCTTCCTTAGTGCCTTACGGTGTTTTTGTGTGGATAAGTTAAAAACAAAGGCCTTAGTGCAACTGCAGGAAATGCTTAGACTTAACGACAGACATCCTGTTATAGTTTATGGTATTTTGAGAGCAAATAGACTAATGACAAATGTGCCTGTTGAAATCTAAGCTCTCTTCTGAAAATGCGTTAGTATTGGCATCTCCTCAATTTAAATACTATGCATTCTGCTGTATTTTGTGCATTTAAAGAAAGTCAGATTCTTTTCCCTCCTGCCTTCAATGCAGTCAGCATCTCTTTAATTTTTTCCAATAATATTGCAGTACTTCAGTACTCATTTTAAAGATAGATGGATTTTTTTCTCATAAAGAAGAACATTGTGGGGTAAAAAAACCCGCTGGATGTGATTTCAAAAAATGTCAAAATATGTCAAACGCAGAAACCACTCAAGGGTTTCATTAACTGAAGCTTTGGTGATAAGTGTCATCTTGTCAAAGACCCACCCATCTCTCCCAATACATTACCAAATGTACTAATTTCCTTGCTGAGCTTGATGTTTATTGTATAGCTGAAATTGAAAATGGTCGGTAATGGAGTGAGCTTCAATCCAAGACCAATTCTGAATCTAAATTACTTGCTTCTTTCAATAGCATTGACAGAGGAGAGCTTTGTGCACCTTGTACCTAATCAACCCTTACTGTGACCCTAAATTCAGCAGTCTTCAGAGATTAATAATAAAATCCTCAGTTCAAACAAGTATTTGCCCTGAACAAGTTGCCCATTTCTTATGCTGAAAATGAAAGAATGTGACATTTTTTTAAAGCTCTGCATGTTGTGGACCCTCACTAGTTTTTGATCTTTGGCCTAAGAAGGCAGTTTTATGAATAAAAATTCCACGTAGAGCAGAGGTATGTGTTCTTAAACAAAACATCTTTTTTGAAGGAATAATTTTATTTTTATTCTGGTTTAAAATAAAAATTAAATTATAGTATGTATTTAAAAGTGTGAAATAAGTGCTAGAGGGTATTTTTGTCTACTTCCATCAAAGAACAAGTAATTAAGGGTAATACATTAAGAGAAAAGGTTAGGTAATTTAATTTTATTTCTTTTATGGATTTATAAACCCTTTTCAAGCTAGAGATTTACCCGGTTTCAAAAGTTTTCACTGGGTTACAAAAGTGAGAGAGCTGTTGTATCTTTGCTTTCTGTCCCACAGATGGCACAGGTCATTGTACAGAGTACTTGGTTGGTAATTTGAAATCTTAATCTAAATACTTTGAGACAAAGGGGGAAAGTTGGCTTTACTTAAATCAACAGGAAAAAGTTCTAACCAGAAAAGGAAAATGATGATCCAGACCGATGGGGCAGAATGAAATTTCCTTTTGTTTAGCAAAATGCAATTTCAGTGCAGAAGACCATAACATGGTCTTTATCAGTTGGAAAATACAGGCTGCAGGCATCTTAGGAAGCAGAGTTTTCTGGCTGCTTTAGGTGAAATCCAAGAGTATGATGAAAGGGATAGGAAAATGATGTTGCAACATAGTTAAGTACACTGCTTTCCTTCAGTAGAGGGCAATAGTGAGGTATGTGACATTGTCATCATTTGTCTACTAATTCAGTGGGAAAAGTGAATTTTGAGAGATTAGCTGTTCCTTATAGAATTATTTACTTACATGAGCTGGTGGATTTGTCAGTGAAGCTGTGTAGAAGAACATTGGTTAGCTTATACATTGCAGAGTCCCTCATTTTTCCCAGCATGTGTTTTCCACTCCATGTTTGGTTTGTGGCTCTTGGCCACAATGGCCTTCTTGCAACCAGCAGGCCCCAGCCCATCTTGCTTGGAGTAGTGGGTTGGAGTGGAGCAGCTGAGTTGTGATACACAATCCCAATTGCTTTGGAGATCAGAAAGAGCTAGTTTCTATGAGATCACACATCGTCAATCCAGTGAACCATATTAAATGGATTTTTGTGGTTAAACCAAGGCAGCAATAATATTTTGTAGCTGAAGCTAGTTAGTAGGGGTTGGAATGTGTTACTGTTCTTTCACACTGGAACCAATGATGGGGGATTCTGCAAATATTTTGGATAAGGAACAGTAAGCATATTCAGAAGTTCCTCTGTCCTGGGTCATAATTTTTATTGAGTCTTATCAAGACACTGGAAAAAGTCACAGGCTTTTCTTCCCTGACTTTCACACCAGGATGTATTGACGGGAAGGTTTGGTTATGCTGGGTTGAAGACAAAACTGATACATTTTCTAGAAACCCAACGAGTCATTCACATTACTGATATGTCCCCTCTGCCCTTGTAATTTGTATTCACTGTTTTGTTTCCTATTTCTTTGATTTATATTGATAGAAAGTAGATTTAAACCTGGCCATCATAGTTATACCACTGTTAGGTCTAATGTAAACGCATGGAAGTTCCACAACACTAAACTTTCTATCACTGTCAAATGATGCAGCATAGAGACACAGCCTCCACAGCAAGTCACATCCTTGCAGGGTAGCTGCAGAAATCTACTAAATCCAAATCACTACTTGGTAACAATTATGACAGTGTCTGTCTTTCTTGCACTTTGCAAAGATTTAAATGAGTAAATAGAAGATGATGGGGAAATAGGCAAAATTTGCTACATGCTGAGAATCTCAGATTATGGGGAAATTTTTGAGATCATTTTGCATATTCATTTCAATAAAGAGAAGAGGTTGTTTTCCCTGCACGTAACAGTGAGAATAGAAAGAAACGTGCCTGCTTATCATTCATTCATCTCATCTGTAAAATGGGAACTTGTCTCCTGGGTGGAATTAAACAATCCTTTAATGCTTATAAAACACTTTTAGTGAGAGTAAATGATAGCTATAAAATTCTGAATAGTTGTGTTTATTAATAACCAAGTACAGCAGTCTCTACTTCACTGCATTTCAGATCTTTAGTTTCAATATTCCATTGAAATAATTCATGACAAAGCAAAAAACTCAATTGTACTGAAAATAATAAATTGTATGGTCTTATGTACCATTCCTGTATTGGAGTACTAACAGTCTGGAGAGTTTCTGAGAAAGCATCAATACTTGCATCAGTCCTTCTCAGAATCACATGCACAACAAATGTGGTTATTGGTTTCAGGCACTAGATTGCACTTAGTCTGGATGCTTATTGGCTGAAAAAAGGGGTTTGTAATTATTCTTCTGTCCTAAAAAGAGATTCTAACAGAAAACCATATCCTTTCTATACTTCAAGGGCTAATTGTTGAATATTTAGTGAATTGCTGCCACAGTTTTTGATAGAGCTTTTTTGATAATCTATTTTATCTCATGACACACTAGAATCACCTCATCTTTCAAATTTTTTTTCTCTGGGATTCTTGTTGGGTCTTTCATTCCCTGCATTCCTGTTGCTCTTTTAAGTGGTAGTCCATACCTTTCTCATGCTTTTCGTTTGAGATTGAACCTATAAACTGGCGTAGATCACTGATGTGGCTGAACTAGTAATAAACCTCCCACACATTATATCCATATTCTAATCAGACATTATTTCTTTCATTAATATCTCAATTAATACTTTGCTGGCCATAACTTAAATATCATGTGATTACTACTTGCCTCTTTTGTAACAAATGGCTGTGTCTGACAAACACTTCAAGTACTTTGTTGGCCTGTGATTAGTAGAAGGGGCAGTTGAGTCCGGACTTTTTTATTTAAGCCAGATATGATTTGAGGTTTAATTCAGTAAGACTTAATCAACATCTATACAGAGTGCTTTGAGAATTTATCATTCTATTTAATCTATGTATGCTTGTTTATGTTTCCTAGGACACAGGTGTCTTTCAGTGCTCAAAGTTGTTGGGGTTTTTTGTTTATCTTAGTAGGAACTATAGGGTAAGCTTATGGCTCCACGCTCAGTTCCTGTGGGAAACATAAATGCATGTATGGACATAAATGTATATTCTATTTTCCTGTATTACTTGATTGAACCTGAGGTTCATTTTCTGGTGACCAGCTGCTTTGTGATTATTCCTCATTTTTAGCTCTTTCACTCATAGGAAAACATCTTCGAAGGTGTTCCCAGCTGATGTAAACTTTTCTTTCTATTTCAGTTCCTTTTGGAGGTCATTAGTGTTTCGTTCAGCTTGGAGTGAGAGCACCTTTGAGCTGGGTGCCAAATACCATTTTCAGTGTTATTGTATCTATTTTGCATTCTGGATTTTTCCAGCTTGGTTATCAAGCCTTAGCTGAGGTATGGCCAAGGAATTGTCAGATCCTGCTCTATTTGTGAGTGCGGTTACTGTGGAGCTTTCTTACTAATTTAGATCTGCTTTTTTTTAACGGTTGGCTTGGTTCCTTACATTAGGTACAACTAGGTGATCTTTAAAGGTACCTTCCTACCTAACATGTTCTATGATTCTATGAATCTTAACCATTTGCATTTCATGACTTCAGTAATGGATGTTTTTTGGCAATAGTGTGTGCATGCTTACTTCTGGTCAGACAAGTCCTGCTGAATAGCAGGAACCAGGCATCACCACCCTGCTTCCCTGAGAGTTTTATTGAGCCCAGGTGTGACCCTTAGTCCAAGCTGGAGACCTGTTTTTCAGTGGGATCCCAGGCGTTTTCAGGATTGTTGTTTTGACAGGAAGATGGGTTAGACCTATGAGGATAATTCCCCTTATGCACCTCTTCTCCTTATAGAACCAGCTTTACTCGAGGCAGTCTCTGAATCCTGTATGAGACAGCACTTGTAGCATGAATGTGTCACATGGGATACAGCTAATATTAGTTGCAGCCCTTTTCTTATACAACAAACTAAAATTTCTGTTCAGTGCAACATTGCATGTAGTAAGTAGTTTATTAAAATCTTCCGTTAGTGTTCTAGATATCATTTTATAGGCTATAAGAGGTGGCAATAATAGATCTAATTTTCTTGCTAATTGGTTAGAAAACCATCACCATGGATTTTTCTATCCAATAATTGATCGTCACATCAATTATTCATCTGAGCTGAAGATATAGCTAGCTAATAAATGTCATAATCAAGCATAAAGCTCATAACAAAAAAAATAAAAATTGGCAAAAAATAGGAAACACAGGCACTGAATGAGATTTATCAAACTCGCAACATTTAGACTTAACTTGTAAAATTTACTAATGTTTATTTTCACCAAATGTAATGTGGTTATGCAAAGTATGAGAGAGATCTTTGGGTTACTAACTCCTAGATTTTGGAAATATTTAAACTTCTTAGCTATATGCATCATAGTATTTGTCATTTGGGCATTTTAGCTGCATATTTGCTGTGTAATTTTATTTGAAGTTGTGGGTAACACTACACTAGGCAGGTGTGATGGGAGTGTATAAATGCTCAAAGAAATTCTGGAATTAAAAAAAAAATTTATGCCACACCTAAACTGAAACTTGTTTCCCCAAATATATATCTGTTGCATATTTTTGTTTTCATATTTTCAAAGTAAACTGATTTTAACTTTTATATATATTTCTGGTTTTACTGATTATGTTTTATCCCATGCTAATAACCCAAAAAATTAAGTAGAAAAGAATGCACAACATGTATATCTTTTTTAAGTTCTGATTTTAAATAATGGTCTATGTGCTCCCTGCTGATTGCAACAAGCGGTTAGTTATCATGAGAGTTTATGGCTATTGCTAAAACTCAGTGGTTAGCAGCTGATCAGTTTGAGTAAATGGTTCACTTACATTGGCAGAGATTTAAGATTGCATTAGTATTCAGGAATTCAGTAGTATTCAGTAACTTGGTATTGATACCAAGAAAATTAAGCTCTTGGGGGCTGGGGGAAGAGGTAATAAGCTTCTCAGGTTATTGGGCCCATGTGAACCTTACAAAGTTCAACAAAGCTAAGTCCAAGGTCCTGCACATGGGTCAGGGCTATCCCAAGCACAAATATAGGCTGGGCAGAGAATGGATTGAGAGTAGCCCTAAGGAGAAAGAAGGTCATGGGGTGTTGCTTGATGAGAAGCTGTACACGAGCCAGGAATGTACACTTGCAGCTCAGCAACCGTTTCCTGGGCTGCATCAAAACCAGTGTGACCAGCAGGTTGAAGAAGGCAATTGTCCCCCATTCCTGCCCTCTTGTGTGACCCCACCTGGAGTATTGCATCCAGGTCTGGAGTCCCCACTACAAGACAGCCACGGACCTGTTGGAACAAATACAGAGGAGGGCCACAAAGCTGACCAGAGGGCTGGAGTACCTCTCCTATGAAGACAGGCTGAGTTGGGCTTGTTCAGCCTGGAGAAGAGAAGGAGCTGGGGAGACCTTATAGCAGCTTGTAGGGAGAGGGGCTCTTTGTCAGGGAGTGTAATGATAAACAAGGGGTAATGGCTTTAAGCTAAAGGAGGGCACATTTAGATTAGCTATTAGGAAGAAATTCTTGCTACCTGTGTGGTGATATTTTTACTGATTAGAGCCTTATTATATTACCTGTTATGTAAAACTGGAAGATATGCTTCCACCCCAAAAGAATTTATACTCTTAGCAGTCAGTCAGTTAAAAGAGTGGGAGGAGGCAATTTGCCAAAATCATACTGGAGGTTGGTAACAAAGTTGGAAGTCCCAATGCAAAGTTTATTCTGTAACCAGGTGAACATAATTAAATTTAATCAGTTATACACCTTGATGTATCAGGGCTCCCTATGGCCATTATCAAGAACGCTGTATAGATAACACTGTCAGTGGTAGTTAGCTAAAGGTAAATGTGCTTTCTAAGGAGATGACTGCTTAGTTCACTTAAATTATGTATTTTTTTCCTGCTTCTTATTTTCAGATTATTTAAGAATATTTTTATTAGGTTCTAGGAGGTGGTTTTGGGTATTATGTGAAGTATATTGAGACAAAGTTGCAGGTCACACTGTTGCTAGCGGTAATATTATTTACTGTTCCAGCCAGAAAGACACAAAGATGGTTTTAAATCTGTACCTTGAAGTTTTCTTGCTTTTTTTTCTCTCTGTTGGACCCCTAGTATTGATTGAACACATTTATTTCTGAGACTTAAAATGAAAATTTCCTGAATAAATAGAAACAGCGGTAACTACATTTTGTGGCATTTATGGATATTTACAGCTGTTTGGTTAATAGTAGTGTTTACAGGTACTGTCAGACTCTTTACTTATTAAAAAGCCTGAATACTTTAACAAAAGATCACAAAATAAAAAGTAACTTGGAATATGCTCTTATGAGAGCTCCTGTATGCAGTCTTGTGACAATGCTTCAGTGGGGAATAATTCAGAGTAAGGAATGTAAGAGTCTGACTTGTAAAGTTCTAGTAATATTGTGTTAATCTATCACTGAAAATAACTTGCAAAATATTTGGGGAGATTTTTTTAATATTATGTCTGCCTTTAGTGTATTAAAGTGTTAAGTCCTCAGCCCATATGAATTGACATCACTCTATTAACATTAAAATGGCAATGATGACCTTCTGAGGATCAGCATTTAGATTTCATTTAAACATTTTTAGGGTTTTAGATTTTAAATTTTAGATAAAATCATACAGCAGATAAAAAACTAAAAACATTGTTAAGGTAATTCAAAAGTATAGATCTTTATAACTGTGTGTGTAATTCTTCATGTGGCCATTTTCATAGCTTCTAATTCTGCTTCCACTTGCATACAGCTCATTACACAGAATGACAGAGCAGTCTTAACCATGTTGGGCAGATATTCTGGCCAAGCAGATTTATTTTAGCACTTTGCCATGTGCTTGTCACTGTCCTTTCCAGAGAGCAGTACAGAAATGAGGATCTATATGGTTTTTTGTGTGTCTGTGTGAATATTGTGTGTGTTTTAGTTGCCTTCATCTGATACAAAAACATGGTAGATTATATTCATAAATTTGTAGAAATCATTAGGAAGAGCACAGAGACTTGTGTATAAATATTGGAAATCATGAACTGAATTTATCTGTAGCAAAGAATTGAAAGATACTTGAAAAAGTTAATACATTGAAATTGTCAAAGTGGAATCCTTCGCCTTGAATCACAAGGGTAACCAGTGACTGAGAAACAAGATAAATTGAATAGAAAATGCATCCTGGAATAAACAGCTGTGGGAAACTGGAGTCCTTGAAAACAAATACTTTATTGATTTATCCTATCTTTTGATAATAAAACTTGCCTTGTGTTCCCCATGTTCTCTCTGTAAAAAGACTGTAAAAATAATCTCAGTATGCCAGCATTGTGCATGGGATCGCTATTAAGAGATGACAAAAAATGAAGGGGTATCTTGAAATGAAAATAACTTTTCTTACTGTTCACCACACTATGCAGAAGCCACATTAAAATTTTGCACCAGTCCATGTTAAATCATAGAAATTCTTTGGATTCCTTTGGGTACCACTGATTGTCATACTGGCCTCTTCTACAAACGCAGGTTATCTGTCTGAAGAGTGGGGAGACATGGGCATGTTAAAAACAACAAAAGGTGCTGCTAGAGGAAGCTGACAAACGTCTGGAATAAAGAGATCAGGTTACACAGGTGTTAGTTAGCATTACAGCATTCTGGACTTTGATGCAAGTTGATTCTATTCCACTGATGCTGTGGTATCAACAGCATGTCTGAACCTGTTACACAGAATCACAAGGTTGGAAAAGACCTTTGAAGATCATCAAGTCCAACCATTCTCATCCTAAACTAAACCATATCCCTAATTACCTCATCCACCCTTTTTTTGAACACATCCAGGGAAGGTGACTCAACCACCTCCCTGGGCAGCCTGTTCCAGGCCCTGACAACTCTTTCAGTAAAAATTTTTTTTCTAATGTCCAATCTAAACCTGCCCTGGCACAGCTTCATGCCATTCCCCCTTGTCCTATCGCCTGTCACATGGCTGAAGAGACCATCACCTACCTCTCTGTAACCTCTGTTCCAAAACAACTTCTGGTTCTTCCAATGGGACAATCTCTGAAAACATTTCAGACAGTTTCTCTCATTTTATCTCCTCTTAAAAGTTTTACTATAGTTATGTCAAAGGAGGTGGCACCTCATGCTACCGTGTTACACTGTCAAGGAGAAAGTGCTGCAAAACAGCATGAGGAAGATGTATCAGATGCTTTATATATGCAGGAGATGTCCAGGAGCTCCACTGACAGGAATTAATCTTTATCACGGCAGACATTAATAAAGGGAACCTAAAATACACTCACAAGAGAGAAAACAGGCTTCTGGTGTTTCATGGCCTTATTTAGTCTCACTGCTCTTGTCTTATTAGGGCCTCTTCTTTAGTCAGAGGTGAGATCCATGCCTCCTGAAACTAGGGATGTTGGTAGGAAATATAAGGCCTTGCAAGTAGGGATATTTGTTGGTAGGGAATAAGGTCCATTTCCCTGAACTTGTTTTTAAATGTGTTCCTGTGGAAAGAACCAGTAAAGTAGGATCTACTGAGCATCAGAAGGATGAGTGAGAGTTGGCTGATCAGAGCTGCTCTCATTATACTCTCCCAACCTGTATGTCCATTGCTGGCTCAGCAGTGACATCAGCCCTTTTACTTAATCTGATAGAACCAGAAAAACTTGTTAATTGAGGAGAAATGTAACGTGACAGGATAAATTCTGGCAACCTGTGCTTGATGAATCCCCAAAAGCTAAATGCTAAATAGTTGTACAAGTTTATAATTGAGATTTACCTAAATCAGTTTTCTGGCTGTGATTTCCAGACTTCATTCATATTAAAGCAATTTTTCATGGGACAAGCACTGCAAAAGCTTACTTAGTTATTTAAATAAGTTCAGAATTTTGAAAGTCAGGTTTCTTGTGTGTTTTGCAAATAATAATTAGATTACAGTGAAGTTCATTGGACTATGTACAGAGAAGTGTAAATTAGTATTTCTCTTCTGTTTCAGAATCAAGTTATATTCTCCAGGGCAAAAGTGACTTACATGGTGTGATCTAGATTCATTCTTACACAATTTTCTCGAAGTTTTGAACTCAGCTCTCACATTCACAAAACAGAAGCACCTAGTACGTCATTCAGCTGCTCAATTTGGCAAAGCAGTGCCCTGCTTGCTGATTAAATAGCATGCCATTGTCAGCTTGCTTAGATGAGAAACTATCATGGAATGCTTTCACACCATTTCATAAGGACTCCTTAGAAGCCATTCAAAGAAGGAATGGAAGTTACTTACCTATAAGTACACTTTCTTTTTCAAAATGTATTCTACATGTTCACATTTCCTATCAATCTTCCTTTCTTCAAATTCTTAATTTCAGTCTTGAACTTAGGCAGGCAGCGTGATTTGAGTGTCATGTCTCCTATATGATAAGAAGAGCAGAATTCCAGCGCACTGCAGCACATGCTGCTATGGGAAGAAGCCAATGTCAGAGACTCAACTAGCATGGGTCCCACAAATGCTGTTGTAAAGAGTGATTAACTTAATTTTAATTTGCAAAAATTTGGCTTCTTAAATTCTAAAGTATGTTTTATGTAAACCTTTTCTATTTTGTAGACTGATTTAACAGATGATGTTCTGATGAAGTTCTGCACAGTTATTGATTCTCAGGTTCTGTGAAACTGGAATCACATGTGACTGTTCAAAAAGTTGGTTGTTTTGAAGAAATTTGTATTGGAGATTGATAGGTAGTTGTTTGGGGTTTAGAAATAATATTTCATAGCATTGCAAAGTCACACATCAATAAAAGCTTTCTGAAGGTTATATTAAGATATAGACTGCATTCCCCATAAATATTATGATCTTATTGTTACTGGATCTACGTATTAATTCTCATACCAGGGAAATATTGATACACAGCTGCCTGTTAATTTTGCTTAGTTATGGTCATAACATACATCAATCTCCATGATGAAAACCACAAGAAGAATTTGAGGGTGGCAGGCATGAGGGACTACAGGTTGAGAACCCATAAAGCCTATATTTACAATACAGCAAGTTCAAAGTTTGTGGGACCTGTGTCATTCTCGTATCTTCATTTAGACAGTGTCATCTGCAGTATATCCACATTCCATGTTACCCCATAAAGGTGAAAATAGTACCCCATATAGTGAAAATAGGAGACCTGAGTAATAGCATAAATCCATAAAATGCTCCAATCTTACAACCACTGTGTGCTTGTCCACTGTCTTAAAACATCTTTATCTTGTTTCATGGTTTAGAAGGGCTCCAGTCCATATCCCAGGGGATTAATATCTTGGGGGGAAGTTGTGGGCACTTTTTGTCCACTTGCTTTACAGTGCTAACTGGCAAGAGGGTGAATGTGTGGTATTAATTAATCCATCAGCTTTATACTTCAGGGGATTAGACTTGTGCTAACCTGATAGTTCTGGGAATAGATGTGTCATGGTGTAAGGCCACGCAAGGTGGTCATATTCAAGGAGAATGCACCTCGGTAATACTGTAATGCTCATGGCCACCTAAACTATAGTGTGCTGCACTCTCAGTAAGTATAGTGAATACAAATCTTGCTGTTTTAAAAGCATTGCTTTTAGTTAAATATAGAGTTCTAAAATAAAAAAATTAATCAAAATCTTAAGAGCTCTTATTTTTCAGGACGCGATAATACAGTTTTTGGAGTAACTGGTTACACTCTGGCTTAAACTCAAGGCTAGATCCCTTAGCACATGCAAACAAATACAGCTCTTCTGACTTCAATGGAGCTAAGCTAATGTGCCTCAGCTATCAATGTAATACTATTCAAGAGAGTAAATCATATTTTCCATGTTTAAAATATCTTAAAAAAACCCAGTATTGTCATTAAATGATCCAAACTACACTAAATCTCACTGTACAAATGAGAAAGTCCCCTGTTTATTTCTACATATTGTTTCAATAACATTGCCACAATTGGGGAGAAAGGAAAAAAACCTGAAAATAAAAATATAGCAATTATAGCGAATGTAGCAAGCATACAGAACGTGCATATTTTTAAGTACTTCTTTTGTAAACATTGCTGGTTGGGAATTAATGTTATGCTTCTTAATGCTAGTCCACACTGTTTCAGTTCTAACAACAAATTGAATGAGACTTTTATGAAAAAAGAAGGAAGGTTTACCCAGTTCACATCTTGGAGGTTATAGTATGTTTAAACAGATATATTTTCTTTTAGTCTAACCTTGTCTGGAAGATATAGGAAAACTAATTTGCCTTATTTACATATGGCACAATCTATCCAGTATTCAAGGGTTTGTCAGAAACAGGAACATTGTGCATTTCCATGGTAACAGATGGCATGCTGACAGTATCTGGCTCGTTGCAGCTTCGTCTAGGCAGGCCAGCAATTAATCAGCCATCTACATGCACAAAATTCTTTGTGAGTGAATGGCACTGCTCCTCTGTAGTGCTGCCTGTGCTTTTACAATTTTTGTATTCCTGCAGGGCAAAGTACTTTTTTGTCTCTTATGCTCATTTTCTGTAGCTTCCAAAAAAACACCAGTAAAGAATATGAAAATGGAAAGAAGTCTGCACATAATTTAGAAAAGACATTCTTTTTTTAGCATATAAGATGTGTGGGGATCTTGGTTTTTATTCCATTGCTTTCCTTGTTCCCTGTCCCTTTCTCCCTACTTCTCACAGGTTTTTTTGCCATGTGTTTTCTGCAACCTATTTGATATAGGTGAGGCTTTTGCAAACAGATAATTCTCCAAAGGTGTGCAGAAAGGGAGTGGTCACCTGCATGGCTGGTCCAGGGCTTTTATGCCAACAGAAGTGCCATGGTTAAAGCAAGCCTTGAGCAACATGCAAAAAGCCCCTCATTGCCTGTTTAAATGGCTTCTTCTATCACTCTGCTTCCCCACTGGCAGCTGCATTGCACCATCAGGCTTGGGGAATTGACCATGTTCTTACATCAAGTGACCAATCTTCATAATTAATGCAAGACCTAATTTATCAGAGATCTTCTACTGCCCCTGTTTGAATGTGCTGTGAAAGAAAATAAGCTCCTTAGGATGTTTTTTCGTTCCTTGTGTATTTGCCTAAGGCAGAGCTGAGTTCGAGCTTTGCTTCTGGTGTTCATAGATGTACTTACTATTGACAGCACTTCATATCCAGCTGCATAACGAGATCCTACTCCCTTCATCTTCTAGAGAAACATTTCCCTTTCAGGGTGGTTATTTTCATGACTGCTGCTTTACTAAGTTCTAAGCAGGGTATCAGCATTTGTCTGATTTCAAAGTCATGAGACGCGAGACTTCAGGGGGTTGTATTGATGAACCTGGGATATGGTGGCCTGTGAATTGTCAAGGTCAAAATATTTGCAGTACAACTGGATCTGTAAATTTTGTTTAGTTTTTAAAAAAATATCTCTGCTAACATGCCAAAGCCTTACCTCCAAGATGAACCTGTATATTAAGTAGGATTAAACTTTATTTTTTGTTAGCCTGTAAGCAATCAAAGCAAGCATGAGTTTTGTGTTTGAAGATTTATTTGCTTGGATCTCTTATTGCCATTGAAACAACAACAAGAATTTTCACCATAGTTATGCAGATTCTGCTTATGTAACCTTGACTTAAAAGAAAATCCAAGACTAGTCTGCACAGGTTTACTTCCTGAGCAAGTAGGCTTGGGATGCACAAAGATTTGAGAGGGGACACAGCTGGGACAGCTGACCCCAGCTGACTAAAGAGATATTCCTTACCATATGATGTCATTCTCAGCATATAAAGGTTAGGGAGGAGGTTCAGGGGGGTATTGCTCAGGGACTGAATGGGCATTGTTTGATTGGCAGTGAGCAGTTGTTTTCATTTCCATCACTTGCCTTTCTTGGCTTGGAGGGGTTTTTTTCTTCTTTTCCTGACCTTGTTGTTTATTTTTTTTAAAACTATTAAACTCTTTTTATCTCAATCCGTGAGTTTTCTCACTTTCACCCTTCCAGTTCTCTCCCACATCCACTAGTGCAGGGAGTGAATGTCTGTCTGTGTGGGGTTTAGATGCCAGCTGGAATTAAACCACAACAATGAGAGAAGACAATCTTACCATGCCCTAAATGGTTACCTTCCATTAACTGGTGGTGAAATAAGTCCAGTGAGAAAGAAATATGTTAAGTACATGCCAGCAATTGATTTTCCTATTGGCTTATATTTGGGGTATTTTGACCAAATTTTATTTGATATATTGTAATATATGTGTGTAAGGGTACTAGTAGTTTGATATTGTGTTTCTGAAAATCTCTCTGTAGAAAATCTAAGTTATTTTAACGGCTGCCCTCAGTAAAGCACTGCAAATCTCTGTCTCATACTGAAATTCACAGACATGAAGGATGTAATCACTCCCACAGGATTTGGCCCTTTTTTAAGGAATGGAAAGTAAAGATAAACTTTTTTTAAATCTTTAAACTGTATTTGGCAAAAAAGCCATGATTGTGCAAGTTAAATATATGCCTAACTTAAAACATGGAAATACACTTATTAAATTCAATAGGACTGCTTTCTCCCTTATTAAAGCTTAGCATATGCTGAAGTGCATTGATGTGTTGAGGTAATGATACTTTTAAAAGCATAAATAGTCCCATTATCATTTATTACACTTCTGCATGGCCAAGCCATGACATCTGTGGTGACAGAGTTGCCTGTGCTTTATGCAACTTGGTCATCTTGTCCCAGAGCTGCAGCAAAGCAGAACTCTGCAGAGCTCTGCAGAAAGGACTCCTGAAGGACTAGAGATGACCTGCCTGGTCCAAGTATGTCTGATCCCATCAGTCTTCCAGTATGTGCACAGTGCTTTGGATACCAAGCAAGTGAGAACTGAAGCATGTTAATTTATTTTAAAACTAACCTCTTTATTAGTGCAGTCATGTATTAGTGAGCTGTCATTTAACGTATACACTGTTAGTATAAGCTATTGTTTCATCACTAACACCAATACTGGCTTGGGCTGTTGTACAATATAGTCACACAGCACTGGACTGGGTTAGTTGACATTGTTACATAGTCTCAGAAGGCTGATTATTTCTGTGAAAAGATGTACTTTTTTATTGGGAACAAAATATGCAAATGTACAGAGAGAATGTATAGCTGTATATGCATGTATATACACTTTAATAACTTTCTAGTTAATTTGGCTCCAGCAAGCAGTCTAATTGTCTGATCCATTTTTACAGAATTCTTTTTACATAAGTCCATCAGCAAATGCCTCTTCCATAGAAGTTTTAGTGCTTTTCTTACTTTGTTACCTCCTTTCAAGTAGTCTCCCAGAAGGTTGATGTTACTATGCTTTTAGTTACTTCACACTGACAATTAATATATAGCGGAAACCCAGCCAACACTTAAAAATATAAATCTCTGGAAAGATTTCCTGTAGAAGTTTCAGAGCTTTCCTGTACGTCGTCACTCTCCATTAGTTTTCTTAAGATTTTGACAGAATACATAAATGGTTTAATCAGAATCATTGATCACTGAATACAATTTGTGCAGGATTGGCATGTCCTGCTCTTTCCCAGTTAGTACATATCACCCCTCTGTAATCCTCCATGCGCTTGAGTGACTTTCTTGTTTATTGTGGTTTCTGGAATTTTTAGGGCTTTTATAAAGCTGCTGCTTTAGCAAAATAATGTTGCTGCCTTGTAAATTCTTACCTTGTAAACTATTTCTAGGGTTTGGGCATGCCCCCCCCCCTTTTTTTTCAAGGTTACTGTAATTTAAGTACATCTTTCTCATTTAGAAACATTTTTAGCCACCTACTGAAACTGCTACTAAAATTTTAAGTCCCTTTCAGTCTTGCTCATCTTTTTCTCAGAATTTTACTTCCTCTCCCTCTTGCTGCCTTTTTTCCTTTTTTTTTTGTTTTTAAACGTTTTCCTTGGAATGCACTAGGAAGTTTTGAAATCTTGATTTTCCTGAAATTGGTCTGATAGGAAAGGTGCTTTATGCTAGACTTTTCTTTCTACTCTTCAGGTATCTTGGCTTGGCTTTTTTTTAATTAAATCTAGAAATGGAGAAATGGTGAGGATTACAAAAACTTTTTTAACTAATCTGTATAGCTAGCTACATTGGAAAGAATAATCAAGAATTTGAGCAGTATGGAATTGTAAGGAATTAATTGGATCATGAGGTCCATTTCATTGGAATTACAACCAACAATATCATCTGGTTGCCATAAATAAACTCTTAATCAAAATAAAGCTGATTTCTCCTGTGAAGGCCCTGAGTAAGGAATGGGATGTCACAAGATCTTAAACTTAAACTGAGATCCAGGTGTGATATGTTCTGTGCAGGGGAAGTTAGCCACAGCATATCCAGCACCTGATGTAAGCTACATGGAATCAACACGAGTAGCTAATGCCTGATGAGTGAATGAGGATTGTTTAAATACATTTTATTTCTGTATTATTAATATGGAGAACATATATTTAAAAAGAAAAATAATGTATTGAGTGAAATGCACAGTTATATTATTGTTTTACTTACTAATGCATTCAAATATAGGCATTGACACTGAAAAATATCACCTTATCAAACATGCAGAGTAATTCATACTTAAAAAAGACCGAATGGCATTAACCCATCACAAGATACCTTTAAAGATAAATTTTGATGGCATCTTTAGGGCTCCTTACATTTTTACATTTAAAACTTCCAAACCTCCTGCTCCTCCTGCTTTAGACTTCATTTGTCCCAGTAGGATGACAGGGTTTCCTCGGCAGTTGACTTGGCGAGGGGAAGACGTGGGGGTTGATTTTGCTGTATGTGGCCAATTATGTTGACCTTTGTGATGGCAAGCCTGGAATCTCGAGTTTTCCACCTATTTAGGACTCCTTCATAGCAGCATAATACATTGCTGCCATGTCAGTTTGTGGTCTAATATTTTTACAACCCAGCAATGCACATTTGGAGATTGTGATTAGCATCCTTAATTCCTAGAAAAAAAAATTTAAAAAGCCTTGTTAGAACTAGAAAGCTGAAGTCTAAAATAGTCCACCTGCTGTTCTAAAGAGTATTATTTTAGTGCCCTGGGGACATGCAAAGTTGTAACCTACTGATGTCAGGATTAGATTTTATAGGGCTTTTTTAATGTAAGTGGTTTTGATAACTTGGCAAAGCATTTTCTGTTGTTCATTTCTGTTCAACATTTCTTAAAAACAGCATTCCAAGATCCACAGAGACAGTAGCTTATAAAATGGATCACGTCCCATTTCCTTTTCACTATATGATATTTACTTGATAATGAATTAAGATGATTATCAACTAATCACAAGATAAAATTATTTTTCCTAGAGTTATTTTTTTAAGTTGAATTTTACTCATTTTATAATTCTGTGGTTACTGAATGTAGTGGATTTTCTTTTTGTATGACTAACTCTTCATAGTGACAATAACAACAACAAAAATATACAAAAATAACATAAATATACAAAAATCTGTTTCCTGTGATGGGAGTGTTTATGCTACTCATTTTAATGTGCCTGTCTGACAGTAGGGAGGCAGAGATGTTTGGTTTGTGCTCAGTAGTGCTTAGATTCATAACTGCCACTGCAATAAAATCCCTCCATTGTTCTGAGATGAATCAGTATTCAGGTAAGATCTTTAAAATGCGTACTTTCCCTCTGTTGAATTTAGGTTTAGTAACTGGTTTAGATGGCACCACCTTCTATGGAGTTGTTAGGGACCCATCTTCCAGGCATGGCCTTAGTGATGGTAGGCTATCTGCATCGCCTTGCTTCAGTGAAAAATATTAACTGAACCTATTTTCCCTGGTTGCAACTTAAAGTCTCTGAAACTAACCACTTTTACCTAAAATAGTCCTTCTCTCCTCACTCTTAAGTGTCTTGTAATAATCTTATTTTCTGCAGAAAAAATGGTTAGAATTTTTTTTTTCCCCTAAAAATGGGCACGCAAGACACTTGGGGCAAAAGGATTCACAATCACATATAGAAGACTGCTGCCATGAAGACTTATAATTTAAGAAAGTAACTGCCTGTATGGACTTATTTTTTGGTTACTTCCTTTTCTTCATTTTAGATATTAGAGAAGGCAGTTTTCTAATAAGAAACATACTTAGTTCTAATCAGAGTTTGGAAAACGCTTGAGAGCTAATTTAAACTTTTTCGGTAAAGATGATAGTGTTTATAGTAGCCAATTTGTTCATTAAATATCACTTTTTTGTATGCACCTTTAATTGCAAGCAGACAATGAGTTTCTTAAATCTATTGAAACAATTGTGTGATTAATTTGTGCAAGTAATTTTCAGTTTTCTGTGCTTGTATGCTGCCCCTTTGCATTGCAGTCACTGAATAATTGGGTTTTGCTATTTTGATGTTTTATTTATGCTCACTGCCTTTTTTTCCCCATATGCCTAGATACTTGTGTGGGGAATACTCCTTCCTGTTAGAGGTGGGGAGACCTCAGAGAATTGCTGAAAGGTTTTGGGAGAAACAACATTGTGTCTCTGTC
The DNA here is from genome assembly GCA_020800305.1 of Porphyrio hochstetteri. Lineage (NCBI taxonomy): Eukaryota > Metazoa > Chordata > Aves > Gruiformes > Rallidae > Porphyrio > Porphyrio hochstetteri. The sequence continues at coordinate 9,225,160 of CM036914.1, read as the reverse complement.
CGGTTTTTATATAGGACACCTAAGCCTTCTGGTTACCTTCAGAGAGGGTATGAAGTTAGATGAACCTTTCATCTGACTCTCAGCAGAGAACATGGATCAGACCCAATATGTGTCTGTTCCTCTCACAGACCTGCCAGGTTTTTTAAGCCCTTCCTCCTTCCTTCTTTTGCATCAAGGATGTTAGTCCTTTGTCTGCTGGGCTCTTTGTCCTGTGGCTGATCTTAGCTTGGCACAAGTGAGCTGGCTGAATCTTGACTGTAATAGAAATCCAACGGATTTGCTTTACTGGTGGTGTGAAGTGGTAGATTATATCGTCGGTGGTTTGCATTTGAAAGAGTGGCCATGGCTTAAAAAGGGTCCTTGCTGCTAAAAATGCAACTTGTGCAGAAGGACTATTGCTGCATGATGAGGCATATGCTGTCATGTGTGAACCACTTGCAGTCCCCTCCACCCGGTTCTCCAACTGCCAGCTTGAAGGAAGGAGAAAATTTCCTGCTGGGGTTTGAGGCAGAGGTGGGATGTTTTAGATGATGCATCTCAGCCTTTGAGCTTGTAGCTCTGAGTTGTTTCCTACTTGAAAGTCATGCTTGGTATTGCTGTTCTTAGTTTGACTTAAAATCTTACCTTTGCTTTCAGTCATATTAAGGAGAGCGTGTCGTTTTGTTTGTCTTCGAAGAGTAGCTGCAGAAAGCAGATGCCAGGTGTTGAATCCTAGCTAAACCAAATTTGCTTAACTCAGAGTCTCAAATGTCAGTGTATCCATGGTTCAGGTGATCTTTCTCTTTCCTTAGGCGAAACAGTTGGTAAAACAATATAGAGTCCTAAGGAAGAATCTCAGTGATCCCAATTTATCACAGTGCTTAATTGAGTCTATGAATTTCTCATGTTGACTGATGATGATGAAGCTCAGGGGGCTCATATTAATACTAAAATTATTTAAGTTTTTATTAATTACTTATTAATGCAGAAAATGCCGCTATGGACTGTCCATTAATAAAATGTGTACTAAATCCTTAGAACAGTTTTCTAAATGCTGAAAAATGACTGATTAATTGTAGACTCCTACTAGATGTTAAGAAAATAAAATGTACAAATTTTTTGGCACTAAAAGAAAATTACAGGTAACTCCAGATGAAATGATAATTAGAACAGCAAGTGGTACTGTGATGGAGCAAATTAAATCCTTTAGGTATCTTGTGGTTATTTTGGATGAATCTCTACTTTCTCTAATCACTTGGATTATATTGTTCAGAGAGTAAACTTGTGATTGGGGGATTAATACACATATAATTTGACTCTGGATGCCAAGAGAATTGTAGCTCTCAATAGTAAATATTGTCAATTACTTATTCTGGTTGTATAATTTACAGTGCAGCTTCCTGATAAATTCCGATTCTAATCCTATCAATATAGAGTAGTTTCTGTGTTTATTTGTTCTGCTTGGTATGAAATATTATTGTATGTTGTATCAGAAAGAGAAAAAGGGGAGTAGGAGTCCCCAAATACCTGCTGTTCAGCTCATCACTACTACAGACTTTACTGGGAGCCTTTTAGGGCTAATCTCTGTCTTGCTATATTCTTTCTCATCCCTCTTCACAACAGTGAAGAAAAATTAGATTTTTTTCCATCACAGGGATCACAACCACCTGCAAAGGCTTAAGAGCCTGCACCAATGCTGGTTAATACATGCTCTTCTATCTGTTGCTAGATGAGAAGGTGAGAAAACCACTGGTCAGTGAAATACCTATCTTTGTTTTCTTATAAGGCAAGATACTTAAGGATGAGTCTGGCTTTAGATATATGATTAATCCCATTTTAATCAATGTGATTTAAGACAGATATGTGCTGAAGTACCTTGTTGAATATCAGTGTCAAGAGTGATACACAGATTTTGAGACAGAGAGATAGAATGGATATGTTTGTGGTTTGGTTTTCTTTTTTTCTCTTTCTCTGTTGCCTTAAACAAAAAAAAAAAGGATACTTGGATATAGCAAAAAGTTGAAATCCGATTATTACAAGTAAAAGTTCAGGGATATATTAAACACATTCAAATCTGTCACAAGATTGAAGAAATTTTGGTATCGTTTGAAGTAGCTGAGTTAATTTTCTTGTAGTGATTATTTAAAAAAATTGCTAGGATTTATGATGGGCTAAAAATAGTTGCACAATGAACAAGGAAATCTTGAATACCTCTCTGAATTCTGCAACAGTGCTATGGATCAGGTAACACTTAGTACTCTTGAATTAAATGAGAACTTATTCACTACTGATGAGTCAGTAAGGGAAACATTGGAAACCTGTTGAAATAAAAACTGAAACAAAACAAGGATTCGGGGCAGGAACTCCTGTCTAAGATTTTATGTGACTTTCAGCTTTGAACAAGTAACAGCTCAAATTACAATGCAAACTGATCTCAACAAAAGCCCTTATGTGTATGTTTATCACAGGTTTCTGTTAGTGATCAGTAGCTCAGATATTAGGATTACTTCAGAAATGGAGCTTGGAGGTTCTTACATCTATGTTTTGTCTTACCCTGTGAAAGAGAGTGTATACATTCACTACATATCTGTATGGTTCTGTATTTTTCTTAAATGAATCAGAATTCAGTCTTGCCAAGATTGGGGCTTGTGTTTGTTTATGAATATTTTCAAGGCTTAGATAAAAGGACATTTACTCAGTCTACCATCAACACACTGCCATGGTTTAAGGGGGAGGGAAGAGAACCCGCAGTATATATGAGGAATATATGAAAATGTGATTCACATAGATGTTCTTTTATTTACAACCATCATTTATTTTCTATTTAAAGATGAACTAAATAGGAAATGAAAGAAAACATAATACAGCTCTGGTTGAGGCAGAAAATGGTAATTAAATCAGTGAACATCTGCATGACAGGATATTTTTTTTAAAAAGGAGCTATTTCTTGATTGTTACATATTTTGATTTTTAAAGAAGTCTGAGGAATCTAGGACCTCAGCAACCACTGAATCTGGAGAAGTGCTGGGTGCCAAATTGCCTTTTGTGTCTTTCTGAAAATTATCTGCATGTCCAGTATTGTTGTTGACATCTCCAGGATCCCAACCTCACAAGTGTGAAGTTGTGTGATGTAAAAGTTGATATTCACCATTGCAGCAAAGAACATCAGGTGTGTGTTGACCTTGAGAAAATACTATTGTGTGTAACTTACCACAGTGTGGCATATGCACTTTTGTGTACCTGCACAAAATCTGTTACAATGAATGCTGTTTGCAACTGCATGTGATTAATGACTTGTCTCCAGTGTACATACAGTAGCACACCCAAGAAATACAGTATGAGAGTCCCATAATTCCCTGAAGACATATCATCACAATGAGACACTTTTTTCAGTTATTATGCGGCTTTTTGTGTTCTGTTTTGGTCTGAACAGACAAATATTTATTCCTTTTATACAGTTTTCCTCCTTACTGCCCATTGTTCTAACTCAACTTACAAAGATATGGGTGTACATATGCAGACACAGTAAAACTGAAGTTGAGTACTAAAACAGTAAGAGTAATGCATACTGATAATATACAATAAAAGCATCCTAAAGTCTCTGGGAGTGACATGTTACTTATGGAAACTAAAATAGACCAAATTCATTTTTTTGTATTATTTTGAAATTTAGGATTTGTGTGTGTGTGTAGGGGAGGATAGTTTTGCAAAAGGCAACTATTATCAAGGTGCTGAAATTAATTGGCTGCTTTAATTGAGGTAGATTACTAGCTAATGCTTTCTTGAATACAGTAATTCTCCTATTAAATTATCTTTGAATAATTACCTGAAATTTCTCAGCTGCAGGGACTGATGGCTATTTAATTGCACAGTGATGTTGCTATATAATTACTTAACAAGGTGTCCTTTAATAGTTTAATTCCCCTTTTCCAAGAAAAAAAAACCTACAAGCACGACTTCTTTTTTTAAGTACTGTTATTTTATTTATTTATTTTACAGATAACTGTATCTGAAACAGTAAAAGAAAGCTATTTGTTGACTTGCTTTTAAAAGTAAGTCTTTTGATTGTTCAAGCATAGATTTGGACTCAGAAGAGTTGTGGAAACAAATAAAATGGTTAGGCATTCCTTTAGTTTGATTATATTTATTTTGTGGTTTTATTATTTGGTTTACAGTGTACTTGGTATGAGATCTGGCCTGATACACAGACTTAATTAGGTGTTTGAGTTTTGCAGGTAGGGAGTTGTCCAGCTAATGGTATCTCATGTGCTGAAGCAAAGCAGAATGATCAGGATTTTTAAACTTTTCTTGCTACTGAATCCTAGCAGCTAGAAAGAATAAACAGGGAAAACAGCTATTTGATCAAAGGTGTTGAACAAAAAGGTTGAAATGCTCAAGAGTTACAAGAAAAGTGGCTTAGGATCATCTATATGACATAAATTTCTGTGGTAGTTCTAGGAAAGATTGGGTTTTGCTGACAAGACATAACCTATATTGAGCAATACAAAACTTGACAGCTATAAAGCAGCTTGTTGTTAGGTCAAAACTTGAGACTGAAACTGTGAATCTGGATAGAGCATTCTGGAAAATTGAAGAGAGGTGTGGTAGGGTCACCTTACCTCTTTAGTTTAGGTATAAAAACATTTTAATTTATATGTATATAGATCTGCTGAACCTCTATGTTACCCCAAAGCAATAAGTTCTGAACTATGAACAAAACCAGTTGTCCATCTGAAATGTGAGGGCTTTTAAATTTCTTTTTTAAAACAGTTATATGCACATAGGTGTTACTGATCAGTGTGAGTTCCATGCTGATCCATGGAAGGTATGACCTATAAACATCTTCACCTGGGAGCCTGTCACTGTTTGTCAGAGCCTTGGGACTTTGTTGACATGCTAAGTTCCATCCAAAATAGCATTCAACATATACGGCAGTCTTTTACAAACAGGTCAGTAGACTGGTGCAGAGTGTGTGCAAGACAAAAATGTATGTTGGCAACATACATGGCAACACAGCTTTTTTGAGGCAGAGTTCCAAAACCTTTATTTGTATATGCCACTTTAAGATCAGAAGAGAATGATCAGTCCAGTATTTTAAAAATACTCTCTGTCCACAGGGGTTTGGTTTTGTTTTTTTTTTTTTTAGACAAATCTGTAAAAGATAAAGCTAGCAGAAGAATGACTGTAGTAGATCAGAGCAAAGACACGTGTAGCCCAACCTTTTGGGAATGAAGGCATCAGAACTACATGTTATTTCATGAACATACAATCCTTGATTCATATCATCTAGTGTTATTTCCACTTTGTCCAAGTAGAACCCCTGACAAAGGGGGCTTTAGTGTTCATTGACCTTGCAAGCCTGATACGAGACATTCATTGCCTGATTTTCAGAGAATGTTCAACTCCACAAGATGGCCAACAGCCATCAAATCAGGCACTAAAGATAGATTTTTTTAATTAAACTGATGTAGAGTTGTTGACTGGATGTGAATTTGCATAAATAAGGCTGAAATTTGCATGGCACTCTTGTAATATTTTCCTTAATGCTTTAGTGTCACGGAGGGACAAACCCAAGAATTGAAATATTTTAGGACGCATTTCTTGGCTAAGCACAAATCCATCCCTTTTTTCCTCTAATTTCTTAGTAGTTTATGTCAGCAAGACAATTTTTTTCCTTGGCCATGAGGAGGCTTGGGCCTTTACCTCATTTAATAGAGAAAAAATTGTCATCTTTGTGAAGTGCCCCTAGTAATTTCTGCTAGAGAAGAGTGGCCCAGGATGTATCTGGCACTGAGATTCCACAGAGGAATTGAAGATGTGCAGAGCTCTTGGCCACTGCTCTCTTACAAGTGTCACTGATCCTCCTTCACCCAGAGAGTTCAGACTCCTCCTGCAGCAGAGCCTCAGTGTATCACTGTGCTCATATTTTCATTAGGTGTTTGTAATAATATGGGATATAAACAAATATTATTTGTTTATTCTTTAATGAATCCAGAGATCTGAGATTGACTGGAGCCCAGCTATACTATACTATTATACTATAATCCTGTACAGTTGGGGATTTTGTCCTGTCTAGATATAGGGATATAAATAAAAGTCCCTGAGGCAAAATACTCCCATCCTAAAGCTCGTTCGTCCTGCTGGTGGTAGGTCGCATGAAGGATAGGTGGTGTGAGTATAAATAGATAAAGGGACGTACACATCATCTCTCCAGAAAATTTCCAAGTCTCAGAAGTACGTAAGCCTCTTCTCTGCTTCTCTTGCTTTCTTATTCTTTTATTTTCTGTTTTCTTTCTTCTGTGCTTTGACCTCTGCTTGTTCTTCATCTCTTTCTCCCCTCATGCAAACCCTCCCTTTTCATTCTCAACTCTTTCTATTTCACTCCTCCCCTTACTCATTCTCTTCAGCATTGCAGCAATAGTAGTCAAAAGAAGAAAGGCACAGAATTATCTTTTACTAAATGGGTGGTGCTGAAGGAAAATTAGGGAGGAGGAAAAGAAGAATTAATTATCCATAATTTAGGGGTTAAGAAGTAAGATTTTCCCAACTAACACTAATATCTGAAGAAATCCTAAATTTTTGAGAAATGCGGACATTGCTTCTTCCTTCATCAGAAGGTTTTGTAGCTATAGAGTTAGTACAGGAGAGGGCCAAACCTTGCTTTTATCCCTGTGTTCTGCAAGTAACCTGCAAAGAGTCGTGTTTTTTCCTTAATGTTGTTCAGCATCTGCTGCTCCAATTTCTCGGTTTCACAGGAAGGGTGAGGTGTAATTGTAATCTGTTGCTTTGAGAACCTTCAATGAAAGACGTGAAAGAAGTACAAGTTGTTAATCCTAGGAGGCAGTGTATACAGCCAGTCAGTGACTAGAAGATCATCCCTTAATTTTGTTTGTCTGTTTTTCAAAAGGTATGCAACTGGTACGGAGAATATGCCAAGTCACCTGGATGAGTCGGCACAGGTAACGCAAAGTGAGTTTGATTGGGTTTTTAAAGAAAAATAATCATGCTCCAGGTCAATTTACTGCATTATTAAATGGAATTACAAACCCAGGAAAGTGTCATTAATATTTACTTAAGTTTCTATTGGAAATATGGCTCCATAACCACTGAGTGGAGGGGCAGAGAGTTAAGCTGCTCTCTCTGTGTGACTGTTTACACATTTTTTAAAAAGTCATTTCTTCAGCACCATCTTTGAGTAAAAGCTGATAACATATATTACACTAGAGAATATTTGTCCACGGACTTTCATTATCAAAACTTCAGAGCAATGATAGCCAAAAGCATTTCCTCCTGTAAATGTGTTTTGCAAATGTGTCTGCATTGGTCTGAACTCTCACTGGCCACTCACTAACACAAATAAGGTTTTTGAAAATAGATTCCTTTCTGCTGTGGAGTGGAAACACATCAAATGTTGTCTCAGTATGTATGAGCAGGCATTATTTTTGTGGGCGTTTCAGCTTTATATTTATAAATTGGACAGAATGCTGATAATGCCCAAATAACCTACTACAAAATAAAGGCAAATGCAATTGCAGATTGATTTTACTTGAAGGGATATGCAAGGTGATATGCAGATGCTTAGACCTTCTGTAACCCTATGTGGTGTTTGGGGCTGGAGTGTGGTTTTCTGAAATTTGAGAGAGGAATTAAGACAGCATAAAGTTGGTGGCAATGGCATTATATTCAACCTCTGAATTATTTCATAGAGAAAATTAACCAGAAGATGATTGTCATCTTCCTCCTTATGTTTTGCTGCTAGATGTGAGATTTGTTTGAGTACCCACTGAAATATATGTTTGAGTTGCACTTGGTGAATTTTGTGTTAGGATCATGGATAATGAGATATCACAAGGCTACTGTGAAATGCGGGGTACCAGGGAGGAAAGGGACCTCACTGCTCTAAGCCGTTGTCAGAAATGAGAACTGCAAATAGGGATCATAAAATCAGCTCTTTCCACAAAGGCCTGTGATGAGCACTGTGATCAGTGCATCCAGGCCTCAGTTTCCTCAGCCTTCTGTTGAGCATGAGCACTGTCCTGTTAGCAGTTAAAAGAAGATAAAGCACTGCTATTTGCTCTTTCTGAAACTCAGTTTTTAAAACTACAACTCTTTGAACACAGGACATTATGTGCCCCCATAAGCTCTATTCTTTTGATTTTTTTTTAATGCCAAACTTTCAGTGGAATACTAGGAGTGGGGAATGGCTTTTGAATTCAGAAATTTGCAATTTCAGTTCAGAATTGCATCCTTAACTAATAGATTAAAGGAAAAAAGCAGTACTTGTGGATTTTTTGTTGGTTTTTTTATACTTTTTTTACCTTAGTCAATTGGTCTCATGATTTGGAATATAGCAGAGCAAAGAAGTTATTTTTCAGTTAGTGGTTGTAACAGAAGTTGTATTATCAGCTTGGGTGTTTAATGCTTTTTCAGAATTAAATGTAGCCAAACTGTCTTAAAAATTAAAATTTTCTTAAGGTGGAAAATCCAACTATATTGAAAAAATACAAATTAAAAACATTTAGTGGATACACCTTCAGAGGATTGGGTGAGACAACTTTTTCATTTGTGAGCTACAGGCCCTGCTCAAGCAGAGTTTGCAGGAGGGGGCAGCAAAGATGACCACTGTAGAACTGAAAGGCTGAAGCTCCCTTAGAGCCTGGAAGGTGGTAGGGAGGAGCAGTGACACCTTCAAGGTAACAGAAGGTAGAGTTTCTTGGACTGGGCAAAGTTACCTGTAAATCAAAGTCTCTCAGTCTGCTGGAACTGGGCATAGAAACAAAGATGTGCCTGTAAAGACACAGTGGGCAAGGTTGGAGCTGTATGTGAGTCGTCTTTATTTCAGTTGTGACCAGCTTTTCTGATGCTTAAAGAAATAATAAGTAATAAGGAAAAAACCCACTGGTATCAGATTAGTCAAGAATTGGCCAGATAAAGCTGCTGTAATAAAAAACCACATAGTTTTGTATCATGAAAAGTGCTGCTGAGTTTGTATATGTGAAGTTTGCATTTTCATACTCCATATATTTAATTTTCTTTGACCTTATCGCTTAGTTTCAGTTTTGGGGTTTTTTTATACTTTTTCTGGAGATCTTAAATATTCATCTTCAGTTTCCTGGTGTGTATTTTAATCTAGAATAGAAATTAAGTTCTCAGGTCTAAACTTGGCAGCAAATATCTCAATGTTTTCCTGTCTCAATACATGTGAATCATGTGACAAGTCATATCTCCTTGTCTGACTATCTGACAAGGGCATCACCTATCAAATAATGGGTGTGGACAGTGCCACATACTGGGTTTGCTGGGTCTCCTATGTGTAGCTGTCGTGTGCAGATACATAGAGCTGCACTCGCAAGTGACTTCTAGGAGACAGGATCTCTACTGGAAAGCTGATATCCCTCTGTATCCCACCAGAGCTTTTCACCTGCTCAGGCATCCTGTATACAAGACTGATGGTTAGTAGAATCAACTCTACCTCCTGGGATGATGAAGCAGGAAAGGATCCTTGACTCACTCTGTCACAAAATGTAGACAACCATCTGTAAAATGAGTGTTAAGTGTGGACAAATCAGAGTCAATGAGACTTGGTAGGTGTGATAGGGTTTCTATCTAGATTAATATGAAAACATGTTGAGGTGAGGTCACTGGGTGAAGATGAGTTTTTCAGTTCAAGTTGGCAAAAAAATTTTATTATCATAAACCAAAAATTATTGTTATTTGTAAAATACTTGATCTAGAAGCAAAGTAACCATATCCTCTTCAGCATTATTTCTTGTGATGCTGTAGGAAAAAAAGTGGATCTTGATTAACTGAGTTGTATATCTGGCTCCTGTTAATCGTGAATAATCAAAACCTGTGAACTAGTAGCCATCATTCAATGTGCCAAGTATAACATTACAGAAATTATATTTTTGGAATGGATGCATTAGTCAAGCAGCTTTAGGTGTGTTTTTTTACAAGGGGTTTTTATTGATATTTTGTTTATAAGACTGAAATTCTGGATACTTTCTGTTTCTGAGTAGGTAGAACTGAGGCAGAGTCTCTTTTGGTATGGGAAGATTAGGTATTTTCTTCTTGCTTTTAGTGGAAGGCTCATACTTGTTTCTCTGGTACTTCTTGGGGTCAGAGAAGACAAAATTTGGTCATCAGGAAAGTTCAAAATTAAACATTTTCTTATACTGCTCCTACAGACAAGGTTCTCGGGCATTATAGCAATTGTATCAAATTTGAAGGTATGGACATGTGCACATATTCCTCATTGCCATTACCAAACAGTTAGCAAGACTACTCTACCTTTACATCTAAACTTTGGTACTAGGAAAAAATCTCAGAATAAAATTAGTGTTGCAAATTATTTAATTTGGATCAAACAGACTAGGTTGAACTCAGGTCCTTTGGTTAACAAGTTGAACTAGATTGTCTTTTGTGAATCTCAGGAAAAAAATAGGATGTAAATTCCTAAATTCAATCAGTGTACACAACTCTCCTTCCTTTTCACAGCCTCTTGTGAGTTTACTTTACATGCTACACTTTTCCTGAATTCTACCACTTGCTTCAGTCTCAAATTCCAGACACTGGGTATTCGCTCCCTGGTAGTAAGGGAATATTTACCTTGTTCATGACTTTCTACTGAACTTTCAAGTTCTTGTTATCTATATGGTAAAAGATAAAATATTCACACTCAAAGTGTTCTTAAAATATTCAGTCTTTGATTTATATTTACCTCCTCTATTTAAAGGATAAAGTTTGAAACACAAGCTCTGCATGTAAAGTTGATATATTGATATGCAACTATTATATCTCAAATATCAAGCCTACAATCATTACAGAAAAGTACAATGTAATTCTAACTGACCCAAAGCCGCTACCCCCAAAATTAGATACTAGAATTACATTACCATCTAAGGACACTTAGATGTCCACCTTAGATCATGCTTCCAAACTCTGGCTTTATTAATAATAAAGGAAGCTTTCTTTCTTTTCTTTTGTAGGTATGAAGTAGAGTTAGGGCCGACTTAACAATGTACTTGGCATTGAATCTAACTAGTAATAGGATTCAAGAGAAAACACTGTTCTTTTAAATGTTTCAAACTTTTGTAGACCATTCAATGAAAAGTTCCAGTTATCTTTAATGCATCTTTCTTGAAACCTTGAAGATCTTAATATTTGGCCTGAAAATAATTTGGTTTCATGTTATTGTGTGTGCATTTGAAATAGTAATGCCCAACAAAGAGAGGACTGGCGATGTTTTGTGCTGCCCTTGCACTTGGTTCGAGGCTGCAGTGGAGCTGCAGCCAGGAGGGGGCACAATGAGAAGCTTTTCCCATTAACCCTTTGAAAAGTTGATGGTATAATCAGAGAAAATTTATGCAGGGTTTCATACAGCACCTTTTTATTGCACTTCTAACGTATGACTGATATAGTGGCAAGGAGAAAAAGCCAGAGTGTTATATAATAGAAGAAATAAATTATAACTTTCTTTTCCTTCACATCTTTTTGCCTTTTCCACATCTTAAGTCTTCAAATGGTACTTAAGACATAAAATCTCAGAATAGTTTTCCTTTGATCCTAATAAAAATCAGGTTTTGCTAGATTTGTATAAAAACTTGTTTCTTCATTATTGTGTAACTGGAATAGTGTAAAAGTTAGGTTTTTGTGACTGTGGCCTGTAGACGTGTAATTCATGTGTGAGATGTCTAATCAGATCTATGGATCTTGAGAATATATAAACTCAAAGCAATTGTTAGATCTGACATTTCTTACTTTGGGCAAGACTTTTAGCACATTGGGCAATTAAGTATTTGTGTGCACCAAGTATGCGCTCAACTGCTTGTATAATTTGCATGAATAGCTAGTTGCACACATAAGTACATAATTAATTAGCTGCCTGTGCTATTAACTGCTGTGGACATACAGCTATATCAGTTTGCTTTTTTAGGAGTGTTAGTGAGAAATTTGTAGTGCTTGTGTGTTCTTTCTCTACTCCTGTAGCCAACAATAAATATGGCACTTTGTATGTATAAGTATGATCCATGCAAGTTGTTATCTTCATAAGCCAGTAGCTGCTATTTTAAAATTCTACTTTATTGCAAAGCATCTAAGAATCATTTTCAATAAACTTATCTTCATGCTGACCTGTAAATCCAAACACTGTTGTATGCAACTTAAACTCTGGTGTTTAAACCTCAGTAACACTTTTTATGTACAACTCTTACATCATGTGTTCCAACTTGGTCATGCAGCTCTTATCTTTTAAATGTGAAACATTTGTGGAGAAGATGGGAGCCCAAGAGCTGAAGCCAGTGCAAGTTCCTTCCTTGCCCTCACTGGGCTTTGGATCAGACTCATCAAACCCAGTGAGGGGCAGATCACTTCCACAACAGTTACAGAGGCTCTTCCCCATGAATGAATAAACCATTTATAATTGTATTTTGTAAAGTGCACAGTTACCATAAATGGTATGAGATTTTTTTTTTCCCCTGAATTGGGCTCTTTGTACTGAAATGTGTAGTTAGCACAAATATTCATCCTGCTCTGCTGTATGGGCTGAAAGGGCCAGGGGAAGCTATGAATGTGCAAGTCACACTGACATTTCACTCCTCGGTCCTTTGCGCTGATATTATAACTTTGCTGTTTCTCATCAAAGGCGTAAGTGGGGAATATATCCAGCTAATACAAGAAAACTTCAGCTCTTTATGAGTGATAAAATTCACGGCTGAAATGGTGATATTATATTAAGTGAATTCTCCGCTCCTTTTTTATATTTGTGAGTTTTAGGATCAGGAACCTCATGCAGTTATGAAGCAAGAGAGATGTGTGTAGACTGCTTATTTTTTGAAAACCAACAGCAAGTGCTACAGTACTTAGAAGGGAATTATAATTGCTCTAAGCTTTTCCTCTTCTGGGGTGTTACAGTACTCTGATCTTCATAATCCTGGGTATTGAGAAGCTGAATAACAGTTGTCTTGTTTAAAATAAAGTGAAAAACATCAGTTGCATCTCCCTTCCCTGACTCTTGCCCAGCAGTATTGGCTTGAAAAGCAATTTTTCTCCAGAACCATTGACACATTAGTGTCCTTAAATTTAAGATGATGTTTCATTAGTCCTCCAGATTCTGAAAGCAAATCACCATCAGTGTTCTTTATTTGAATATCTTACATGAACATAAAAAGTGGAAGGACTGTGTAAGTAAAAAGATGTCTTTTTCACACCTAATGTTTGTGGTGGAATGCTTCTTTGATGAGAATTAAGCTTCAGAATCAAGGTAGCTGTAATAGTTAACATCCCCTTGAAAACGTGCATGCTCTTTAAACATAAGACTTCTATTTTTCTAGTCAGGATCTCTATACATATTTTATAGCAATGTTTCTCCATCAGTGTTTTCTCTCAAAGTCACATTAGAAATAACTAATAGAGAAAATACTTGTACCCATGCTTTAGAGTAACAGAAACAAACAAACAACCCCCCCCCCAAGTAATTGTCAGCCCATGTCAGCAATTCGGTTATTAGGATCACATAAACCCATGTCTTATATATTCCACCCAGAATTGTTTTAAGGTCCTTGTATGCATAGAATTTTGAAATATATTATTTGAATATAAAAGTAGATTATGTATTTCCCCTGTGGCTGGCCAAATGTCTTTCCAACAAAGGGTAAAATAAGAAGGCTATTTTTTTGTGTAAAAGAGTGATCTTTTTAGTCATGCTTGATTGCTTTTTCAGGACTGTCTCCATTTATAATGAGATATTCTTGGACTCATTTGAACCAGAAAGTTTAGTAAAATTGTGACATTTTTATATAAAATACCTTGAATTATTTAAACTGCCTCAAACTCAATATTTTTTAAGTATATGTAATGTGTGTTGGATTTTTTTTTTTTTTGCTTCACAGATTGAACATGGCATAAAATGGAAATGTATTTAGCATATTTACAAGAAATATTTGTTTTAATCTTTCATACTTGTCTGCACTTCACACTAATTTAGTCTTATCTGCTGCTAAGGAGTATCGCAGTAAAGGATGCACTTGTTATTCAAATCCCTGTTAATGTTCCATATCATAGTTTGGCAAGAAAGCTGTTCCTGTATTGGACTATGATACAGGAAAGTTTTAATATCTGTACTTTTCAGAGAACTTGGCCTATGAGGTCTGTGCTAGAGTGCTGAGAACAATGGCATGAATTTACTTTTATCAGCAGTTTAAAATGGCATTATGAAATGTGTTCTATGATACTGTTTTTATAAGATCTGATGTGCAATGAAATGTGCACAGCTTGAGGAAAAATGTATTTTTTATTAGAATGGCAGCGCTCAGATAAAATGGCAAGTATGCAATGCTTTAGAAGCGTTTATTTGGAGTTAAAGATGTATTTTGTATTGCATAAGTTTGTGTTTTACAATTGGAAAAGGCAGTCATACTTCCATGCTTAGCTTGTGTCTAGTTCTTACGTTACTCTGTATTTAATGTTTTCAATGTATTTTGTAAAACATTTCATTGTAATAATAATAGAGTTTACTTAAGGATTCCTGTACTTTACAGGCAAACCCCCCCCCCCCAAAAAACCACCAAACCCTATCAGTTGTACATCAAGTAGCAAACCCCTACAGCAATTCTTTTTCAAAGGAACAAATTGATTGATATTCAAAATTTTGTTTTACGGTATATTCATCAGGCAGTATGAGAAGCAGCTCTTTTACTTCTGAACCCACAGCAAAAGCCCGTGTCTCCTCTCTCCTGTAATAGTCCGTTCTTTTTATAAGATTTATTTTTGCCTGTGGTGCTGAACTGAAAAAGTCACCCAGCTAAAATGTAGTTACTTCATTTCCAAGTAAAAACAATAGTGTTTTCATGTCCATACTTATTATTATTCTGAGAATGTACTAATTTGTTACATCCAAGATGACGGTTAGTTTGGTCCATGAAAGGGGCACTGTGCCAACTACTGCAGTTAAGTAAAAGGACTTCTTTCATGGACAGAAAGTAGCCTGCAGTGCGTGTGGGTACAGGGAGGCAGATTGCCAACAGAGTCATCCTGGTATCAGGCTTTACTGTGTTGGGTTCTGAATGAAGCTAAAACTATGATTTCATTAAATGTCGGCTTGGGCAGCCAAATTTTCAAACCACTAGTGCTCTAAGGAGCAACTGATAAATGTTTTATCCCTGCGGGCTGTAGTTGATGTTGCACAAGGATTTTGCATGTGCTCAATGCATTATCATTCTTGGCATTAAGCTTAGATAATTGTCTACTTATATTGAGCCTGTAATAGCAAAATACAAGTGAAGAGGCATGTTTTACAAAGTAAAACTATGAAATAGGTTTAGCTATATTACTATGGATTTTTTTTTTTTTGTTCTCTCCTGCTAAATTTGAATGAGAATGAAGTATGATTCTATACCTTAATTCTGCTCAAACCAGGGTGGTCTCATAATTTTGTTTTACATGCATGACATTGCTTAAGGTCATTAGTTGTAAATCTTAGTATAAAAAGACTGAAAATATATTCAGTACTTTGTAGTTACCGAATACATATTTAAAAGCCTCTATGAAAAGTCGGGACCTACATGGCAGATTTTCAGTTACTGAATGGTCAATTTAATGATGTAGATTAGCTGTATCTAAACAGTAAATGGAGATAGGCTGTTACAAGGCTTTGATGAATCTCTCTGATGCATATCCCAGTTGATCAATTTTCTAATTTTGGAAATTAATATTCTGCTTTTCAATCCTAGTATACTCTCTGGTTACATTCTATTTGAAATTTAACTTAGGTCAGGTACAGCCTTATTTATATTTTTTTGTTGTTCTGCTGTAACAAGTCCAACAAACACAAAATTTGAATTTGGCTTTTTTCTTTTCAGTGACTAATGTAATGGTCTCATTTTTCCCCTCATTTTTTTCTTACCGTTACCTGATATTATTTAATTATTTAAATCACTATTGTATATTTTAAAAAGCATTCCATATTGCTTTAAATGTTTTAAAGTGGGTTGTGATGACAGATTTTGTTCAGGATAAATTCAACCATTAAGAGTTTAGCAGCTAAAACTTTAATAGAGAGAAATTACTTCTTTATCACACAGGTAATTGCTGCAATAGCTGTGTAGATCGTTGTGATAGCTGTGCATAGTATGACTAACTTTATTATATATATAAATTCTGTTTATGCAGTATCTATTGAGAACATGTACAGCACTTCGTGTGTAAATAATAAGGCATATTTAAATAATTTATTTGGGAAAAATCCTATTTTGTTTCTATTGTTCATGTTGCTGGGGCTGAAGTAGTTTCTGCAAATGGGTGTATTACTTTTTTTTTTTTTAACATTTTCAAGATGACGGCTACTAGTGTCAAATCAATTGATAAAACAACTTCTCAGATATATGCAAATCCAAATAGGTTATTAATTATTCTATTTATTTCACCTTCATAAATGCAGGATCTTTAGCATACAGAATAATTAAATATTTGTAATAAAACAGTTAACTCGAGCAGTTTATTGCTGTGATTTGCAAAACTACATTGAGCCGCTTTCTTTTCATTTCATTGATGGTGGAACAAACATTTCTTTAATAAGGCTACAGCACATTCTAATTTTGTTGCAAAAGCTTAGATAAGGATCAGGCCCCCTCTGAATCACTGCTTTGACCTATGACACTGAAAGTGCTGAAGCGCTTTGGCAAAAGAAGAGTTAGTCATTCATTATTATGCACAGGACTTTCCAGTTCTAAAGGGGCTCTGTGCTTTCTCTCAGATAGACTTTGTTTGTTGGAAATGAGAACTGTATTTTGGCAGTAAAGGACAAGAACTGAAGCAACTCTGCAGGCAGACTCATTATGACATAATCCTTCATTAATCCTTATTCTCTATTAATAGATCATGACAGAAGTTTTGCTTTGGTTGACCATCTTCACCAGCAAGCTGTGAGGAAAGCATTAATAGACAAAGGTCCCAACTCAGCTTTTAGGGCTATCATTTTATTTCCAGTTTTATGAAGTTATGTATTACCTTGGTGAAGCTAGTATACTCAGTGATCTGTTTTCTTGGAGAGTAACCTAACTATGTACCTTAGAAATTTTATTTATCTATTGGAAAATTGATTACTTATGTCACTCACCTGGCTGATAAGTACACTGTAAAAATTAGGTGTTCATTGCAGACTTGCTGCAGGAAAAATATAGGAATGCAAGGCTGTGGGCGGGGAGGGGTATGAAAATATAAAAGGACTGACAGAAGAGTATTTCACTAGCTGATGAAATGATTGTGGCAAAATGTGACTAAGAGAAGAAAAATTTGAAGGCTTTTTCTTTCAGAGAAAGACCAGGAGAAGAACTTGGAACATAAGTGTGGCGTGTTTTGGAATATATTTTTATATAACAGTTACCAAAAAAATATTGTTGTCTTATTTGTTGCAGGAAAACAAAGTTATAAGTCAAGAATAATGAGATTTGTATTTTCCTGACATAGCAGTATATGGTCCTTGGCTGTTTGCAAGCTATCATAAACAGACATCAGTGAGGTACAGTAAGTGGCGAGGAAAAATAAGTACATTAAATAGTTTTGGTGCACTGTTGACCGTTGACTAAGCTGTGCCTATTTTTTGTCAGAGCCGGATTTGCTTGCATTAGATCTTGGCTGTGTCATCATGTATAGACCTTCAAGAACAGTTTGCTTATCAGCTGAGATATTCCTGTAAGGCTGCTGATGACAGGGTAGGCTAGAGGGTTTTGTTATACAAATTACGCTGTGTAACATGTATTAATATTTTCATAAATAATTTTAATATAAAACCAAATGTGATTTCTGGAATAACTGCCTGTATTCTATGAAAGCTGTACTGCACTGTTCATTTAACCTGTGGTCCATTTAAACTGCAGTCATTCAATGCGGTAAGCAAGACTATCTCCATTACCTTCTGTGAAACTATGCTGACTTGCAGCCATTGTGAATTAGATCACTAATTTTAGTACATCTTCTTATGCTTTTGTATCTCTTTGTTATGATCCATCCTCTGTAGTATCAGTTTGGCTGGGGTAAAATAGCGTAGAAAATTCCAGTGATTTAGAAGCTTGAGTGCAGAAGACTCGGTTTTTTATCAAAAAATATATGTGCTCCTGAAGCACTTCCAGGATGCAGTGCCTAGCGAGGTGAGAAGAGCAAGTACATCTGAAAATATAATAATAAAGATAAAATTTTCTTTGCTCTTAGCAGGACAATGTTTTATGTCTGAAATTTTCCATATATTCTTTTCTGTATTTTCTTAACATTCTGGGGGGTTTTGTTCAGAAAGGTATGAAATAGGAATGGATTTTTAAATTTTTCTCTAGAGAAGCTTCATGATTCAAATAAGATAATGCAATATGTTTGACAATTCATAATTTTTCTTGCCATTTAATGTAGCACTTTACAGAAACAAAAGTTGTGCACTTGCTATATGCTGTGAGAAACTGTTGACAAGTTTGTTTTCCCCACTGCAAGTAACATTTAGTAATTCAACTTTTCTGGTGAGAATTAATTTTGAATCTGATTTAGAAATAATAAGAACTTTTATTTAGGGAAAACTTAATTCAGAATTGCTGAACTATTTATGTTATTCTCTTGTTTCTGGGAGAATGCATGATAAAACTGACTTCTGAGTGCAATTTTACTCCTCTTGCTACATATGCACAGTAAAATGTTGATAGCTTTGACACTAGCTATGGTTACATAAAGGCCTTTGAGTGTTCAAGTCCTGACTAAAAGTCGCTGCTTCACAGCATCCATATTTAATAGTTGCTTTCTGAAGAAGAGATTTCTGGTAGTAGGCAGCCCTTTAGTCTAGGAGAAAAGAAGTCATAACAGGATCCGATAGATGGACACTAAGACTGGGCCAAATTTAGTCTGGCTAAAGCATACCAACTTTTAGCATTGAGAGTAACTGTCCATCAGAGCAACTTAGCAACAGGCTGGAACTTCTATCATGCTAAACTTTGCAGTTGAAACATCACTATTTGAATAGGTGCTATGTATGGAATGCAAGTAACAGGCTGGAAGAAATAATAATTCTGAATGATGAACTTCCCCACTGCTCTGTTATCTGTGGCTTTAAAAACAGTTATTGTATTTTCTGAAGTTCAATCATCATTCATAATTTACTGTTATACTATTGTATATGATTCAGATCAAATCATCTCTTACTACTGAAAGTTCTGTAGTAAACCAAGAGAAAAAGAATGATTCATCATGTTTTCAAGTATTCAAAACTAGCGGCACCAGGCTGCCTTGTGGCACTGGCACACTTAGCCTCCAAGAACCTGAATTGCTGCTGGCATCTATAAATAGTAACACTATATTGTCCTTTGCATTTGATGTCCTTCTTTTGGCACTGAAATTATGTCTTTGGGAAAATCTATTCTCGTGTGCCCCTGTCTCCTTGGTAATCTCAGAAAATAAGTGGGGTTCAGCACACCCAATCATCCATTTTCCTACTATGTTACATCTTAGTATTCAGCTTTTCATTGGACACTATGACAAGGTCTGGGATATTAGTTGTGCATCCCTGTATCATGTATTTAATTTTAATTTATTTTTTTCTTAAGGTTAGACAGAAGTTTTTCAGAAAATGAGATGGTGGGTATGCAGGATTGCAAACTGAATGACATTGTGCTGTTCTGAGAAAACCAATATTCTGGATTATATTCAGCAAATTTGTGAAACAGTTGTTCTGTGCTGCTTGTCACTGACAAGACCAAGGATAAGAAATAATGGATTTAAATTACGGCAACAAAGATTCTTGGTTAGAAAGAAAGAGAATCCTTCCAGTAGTTAGGATGGAAAGTCACTGAAATAGTTTACCTGGAGATTTATGAAGTCATGATCATTACAGGTATTTTAACAAGTTAAGCAAACATCTTTTGGGAGTGGAGTAATCGTGGATGATTCTGTTTTTGTTAGGAGAATTTTGTTTGGACAACAGGAAGGTGAAGAAAAAGCAAAGGCCAGACTAGTACTTGAGGTTTTTGCCTGCCATGCTCTCCCTAAATAAAACAATGGAATAAAGTAACCCATAATATCCAGATTCCAGGATTTTCTGTGGGCTGTCTCTCTGTATAAGAAGTCAAAGCAGCAGCATAAGCTGTAGAGGATCTTCTCTCTTCTACTTCCAGGAGAATGTGACTTTAAAATAGAGACAGAAGTTATGGGTGTAGTTGTAGCACTGGTGGTTGACTAGATAAGGTTACCCACCATCTCAAATGAAATGTCAAGAAGCACCAAAACCACTGATGTCTGCCTGATCCTGTTCTTTCTAGTAGTAACTACAAACAAGCAAGTCTGGCAGAATAAAAGAGTAGAGATGAAAAAAATCTTGTATAGCACATATTCTTCAGAAAGCTTGCATTGTGGAATGACCAGAGATCACCTTCACAGATATGGTATCAAATAAAATCATAGGGGGACTTCACTTTCAAAGTCTCAGATCATAGCCAAGACCAGTTTGCATGGCACTTCTAGAAGCAAGGGATATGGCTCCACCTCATGCATTAGCAGCAGTGGTCATGCTGTTCTCATTTCACCTGCAATCATTCACATTTTCCCAGGGAATGGAAAATGAACTTCTGGAGGACTTGCCATTTGAATTGGTAGAGTTGCTTGGCTTCAAAAAGAACGATGAATTTTATATCCCAAAGAGAATGAGGCAAGCAATCTATTCCATAGGGTCTTATATCACAGCATCCATATATCTATATCTTAACCAGAATTCCAAAGAATCACTCACAACCACCATGAATTTTTCAAGTTATCTCAGAAAAGCATGGATAGTTCAGAATTGCTACCAGTTCAAAGTCCTGTAAATATTCATAGGAAAACAGTATATTTTGGGGAAAACAGTGTAGAAATATGTCTATAAATTGAATACAGTAGTTGCTTTTTGCAGGTGTCTGAAGTTATTTTATATCATCTTTAATTTGTTTTGGACTTAATTTGAAAGTAAATATTTAGAAACTAAACCTAATAGCATCACCTAAGTGTCTTGAGTTTTGCATTTATTTAGGGCCTTGTCAGCCTGGTTTTGCTATTGCTAGCTAATTCAGCTGGAGTGATGACAACTCAGAGCTCACAAACTGTACTGATCCAACATGAAGCTATAATACAATGTCACAACACAGGTCCGTACGGTGTTGATTAGGATTAGTAGGTACTTGAATGTGCTGGTCTTTATTCTGAGATCTCCCATAAGGTCTTTTGCTTTTATTTTCTTTCAGTACCTGTTACTATCATGATGGATGCCTCATTGCTGGACAGGGAAGTGAATATAGATGACTTTGAGGGTCAGTTCTTGTGTCTTCAGAAAAAGAAATGTAAAGGCATGATAACATTTTGGAGTCAAGGGTGATTTGCAGAACCTCTAAATCCATGGTGCAGCTGATTTTAGGAGACCTGATACATAGCAAGGATGATGCTGCTATAGCCATGTCTATGTAAGCAAACAAAGTAGGATGTGTACCCCCTTGAGCAGAAATGAACTCTGGAAACAGAGTATCAGATACCAGTTTCCATTCTAGAGTACCTGTCCACTCATCCTTCAGAACAGCTAGACAGAAAGATTTAAGGACACTTACCTTACATGGCTTACATCATCACGAGACAGCATTACAGATTACAATGACTGCAAAACAGGTACCTCTGCAATGCAAACTTAAAGACTGAGGTGGGCTGGGGTTTGAGTTAGGGTTTTTAGTTTGTCTTGTTTTGTTGTGAGTTGGGTTTTTTTGGGAGCTAGTTTTTTTCCCAGTTAACAGCTGAATTAAAAATACCTATTCATTCACTTCCTGACCTGTCAGTACTTTTTGATTCTCTGAAAAGTCAGATAATACTTGCCATATTTTGTTTTGGATTCTTCATGCGTAAGGTTCCCAGTTTTAGTTCCCAGCATTGTTCTGAAGTGCTGTGTTTTATTCTGAGGTATTGGAAGCTGCCTGTAAACTCCGATTTGAATATTATGTTAAAAAAAATAATCAAGCAGATTATCTATTGCTTTGGGATCCTCATACATAATATGTGTGTTTAGTAGATCATTCAGTTGTGAAAGATTATTATTCTGCAGTAACTGGCGGGTTTCAAGGTGAAGTCCACACAAAATTCTATAGCCTGCTCTCTTGGGTTTGGTTTGGGAGATTTTGGTTGGGTTTTTTCAGTTTGTCATATCTGTATCCTCACAACTGAAGGGAAACTCAGGCATGACAGATGTATTCTGTCCTTTTTGTGCCATTGTAGAAAGTATGAGTACAGACAGAGAGTGTTTGCGCTATTAATGGTTACCAGACACAGTGACCTCTGCTTGGAGCTCAAGAAACATCACAGGCTATGTATATGAATTACAAAGCTCAAACTAGTTTGGGTAAATAAGATCTCTCTAACTTCACAGGAACATAGTATTTCTTCCATGAAGCTACTTCTGGTTGTGTTTCTATACATTCTACTTTTGTCGGTTGTAGATGGCAGATCCCTGTTGAATCACCCTCATGTACTTGGGTCCTGAAAAAAAATGCACTGGTCGATGTAAGAGTCACTGCTGTTAATTATCATTAAAAGGATCACTTTCCAAGTGTAGCTCTTCTGTAATGTCTTTACATGGTTACTTTTTGGCTTGGCCTTTCTGCTTGTGCCAGTGTATGGAGTTATAACCATGGAAATAGTGAACCAAATTATACATGTCATTTCTAAGCTCTCCGCCTATATATACACGATGGGGCAGCTGATCAAGTGAGCTAGTGGTTAATAGTCTCATAGCAGAAAGTAGAGGGGTATGTTTTATGTGGGAAGGCAGGGGTTTTGGCACTGGAAGTGGTTTTAAATCATTTTAGGCTCTGGAGTTGTGTGACTTATCCAACAGATGGAATACGGTGAATCTAGGTATTCAAAGGAAAGTGAATGGAAATTGCCATTTGTCATGACAGGAGAACGAGTTTGTTATGGGCCAAATAAGAAACAAATATGTGCAGATTTGTTCTAAAGATCTGCCAACAACGCTGAAACTTCTGGTGTCCCTGGGATGAATTTTAGAATCTGAAAGGAAACAAACAACCAGAAGAACAGAATAGAACAAAAGTAATTGAAAACATGTGATCCCAGGTCTTGTGCACAGATTTAATTAAGATCTCTACCTTCTAATGCCTTTGCCAAGCAGTGTTTCAAAACCTTAAGCAGAATAGGTTGGCTAGTCCACATTTGGAGGCACCAGCATTAATTTTCATGGTACAGAGGGAATGCTTTTGTTCAGAACTATGTTACTTCAAACGAGTATTTCATTAGGGTGAATATTTATGTAAATTTTTGATATGCTCTGTGTACTGGAAAAACTCTCCCCAAAAATATGCAGCGCATCAGTAATGAGTTGTTGTCATGTGGGGTTTTTTTCCCACTGCCTTGTACTGTTCTTAGAGATGTAAAGCAACACATCTCATGTTTCCTCCCCTTCTTGCACACAGAATAGAAATTACAGCTACAGCTTAGCTTGTTTTGCCTGTGGATCAATGCCAGAAAGCAGTTTTGAAGGTGTTTTAAAATGAAGACATCTGGCAGCTGGCATACTTAGAATTCATTTGCCAAAGACAAGTTACATGCTGTTGGAATTTTCAATTGAAGGTCACGCACCAGGTAAAGATCAGTCAGGTGGAGCTTGTGTGTGGTGAACCCACACACTTGAAGAATTGTTGGCTCGGGGATGTGTGGGTGGGCTAAGCTGTGAAGTATGTTTGTCTAATTTTTCCTCTTTAAAATGTGAAACTCAAAGCTAAAAAGAGGTCAGTAAAGCTGACAAGGAATCACAAGGCTATGATGTTTCAGTGGAACCACCATCAATTAGTTTGAGCAGAGGGTGCCAAAAAAAAAAAAAAAGAAGAAAGATGAATAACAGAATCTGACATAATGTTGGACAAACACTCTGCTGTCAACTGAGTGGTCACAGAGTTTTTACTCTCATTTTTTTTCAGTAAGAAATAGCCTGGAGGATTATTTGTACACAGCTTTCTACTGACAGTGAATTAGTAACAGTGTGTCATTGTGCATTCAGTGATTCACTGACAGCTCTGAGACTAAGCTGTTTACATTAATTGATGTTTAATGGTATTAATGCAGCATGTTTTAGCATTACAAACTTTCTCTCCATCAGTATGGTTACTTACTAAGATACTAATATTTCTAAATCACAAGGGATCTGCACCCAGAATGACTTTACTTACGTTTACATGGAAAATTCATGTCGTCTTTGTGTGACATGGGGAAATGTTCAGTTTTACTGCTGTGAAAATAACAGCACGAGCCTTGAAATCTCTCATTTAAGCATGTTTTACATAAAAAAGCTGCTTTTACTTTAATAGATATACTTATGACTTGAATTCATGTAAAAAAGTTGAAAACCAGGCCTAGGGTTACATATATGCTGCAACCTTTAAAAGTCTAAATGTAACAGATTGTTCTGTGTCTTGCTAGATGAAAGTTTTCATGTGGCATTTTGAAATGTTTTGCATTCATAACTTTTTTAGATATAAATAATCACAGAATCACAGAACTGTAAGGGTTGGAAGGGACCTCAAGAGATCATCAGGTCCAACCCCTCTGCCAAAGCAGGCTCCCTAGCTCATATTGCACAGATAGGTATCCAGATGAGTCTTGAATATCTCCAGAGAAGGAGACTCCACCACCTCCCTGGGCAGCCTGTCCCAGGGCTCTGTCACCCTCACTGGGTAAAAGTTCCTCCGCATGTTGTTGCGGAACTTCCTATGCTCCAACTTGCAGCCATTGCCCCTTGTCCTGTCTCCACAGACCACTGAAAAGGGGCTGGCTATTTCCCCCTGCATCCCATACTTAAGATATTTATAAACATTAATTAGGTCCCCCCTCAGTCTTCTTTTCCCCAGACTGAACAGCCCCAGCTCACTCAGCCTTTCCTCATACGGGAGCTGTTCCAGGCCCTTAATCATCTTCGTAGCCCTTCTCTGGATTCTCTCAAGGAGACCCCTGTCTTTTTTATACCAGGCAGCCCAGAACTGGACACAATACTCCAGGTGGGGCCTGACCAGGGCAGAGTAGAGGGGGAGGATCACCTCCTTAGACCTGCTGGTCACACTTCCTGATGCATCGCAGGATCCCATTGGCTCTCTTAGCCACCAGGGCACACTGCTGGCTCATGGCCAACTTGTCATCAACCAGGACCCCCAGGTCCTTCTCCACAGAGCTCTTCTCCAGCAGGTCATCCCCTAGCCTGTACTGATACAGACAGTTATTCCTCCCCAGGTGCAAGACTTTACATTTGCTTTTGTTGAATTTCATTAGGTTTCTCCCTGCCCAGCTTTCCAGCCTGTCCAGGTCTCGCTGGATGGCAGCGCAGTGTTCCTGCGTGTCAGCCACTCCTCCCAGCTTTGTAAATAATCTTAATTCCTTATGAAAAGTTTGGATAATGTTGGGTTTGCTGAAGTATAAGAAAAGCTATCTTCCTTATGTTTCTGAGAAGGGAACTTCAGAAATTAATTGAGCAGCATTATTCACTTGGTAAGGTCAATGCTACTCCTCATCAAGCAGTGGAGGGTAGTGCTGGTGGCTTCTGCTTGGTAGGTACATCAAAAGTTAATTTTGTCATGTTTTATCTAGAGTTCTTTAGCAGAAGGACCAGGGATCCCAACTAAAGGTCTTTCTTCTGAAGCTTAGCCCCTAAACTCTTAGGCTGACTGAAAAGATATTATTCAAACTATTACTTTTGTACATAGCTCAGACAAGGAGTAGGAGAAATAAGGAATGACTAATTACAGTATGCAATGCAGGCACATGGATTTCTCTGCTTTTAAAGAAGTTACTTGCAATGGTTTGACTGCACTGCAGTATGGACTCATGGCTAAAATACTGAAGGATCCACTAGAGCCAGAAGCTCCCAAATTCCACTAGAATGTTATTTATAGCAACAGAAAACTTAGAGGTAAACACATCTCTTTAAGCAATTAGTTGTCAATGAAGAGTAAAATTATATGAAAAAAGAATCCCACTGAATGTTCAACTTAAACCCCTTAAATGTGATTTCTTACTAGGTAAAACTCAAGCTATACCCCTCTTTTTTCCATTAAGTTGTAGGCTGGCACTTTGGTGGTCAGATTTTGGACAGTTGGACTTTACAACAGTCCCTACAGGTTCTCCTGTTATGTCCTTGTGAGGCTTGCAGGTCAACAGCAGCATAACATGGCTGAAGCCTGGAGTATTACCATAAAAGAAATCCTTGCTAATTGCTGATATGAATTGCGTTGAACGAAAGACTTTGACTGGTGTCAGAATATGGTGTACAAAGAAAAGGTGAAACTGTTTCACTCCTTGAACAGTGCTATGTAAATTGTTTAAATGTAACATACTGTAAAATGCTGGATAATTTTTTTACTTCATGTAAGAAGGAATGCAGAGTCTAAAGATGAAATATGAAACTGCTTTGAGATGAGGATCTAGAGGAAATGCTGATGATTTGTCACAACTGTTCATCATTGCGCTAAACCTGTTTTGTTTTCCTGCTCAAATTCCTGACAGATAATGGCAATCTGACATTCTTAGTGTTTTCATTTTACTGCAGAAAAGATCTACAGATAAGGGGCTGAAACCAAGTAATGTTATTACATTGCAAGGCTCTTAGTCTCTTAAGATTGATTTCTTGAGTAACATAAGATGTTTCTACTGCAGTCACGTGAATATTTTGAAGCTACTCTTGCTTAATGTGAAATTCTGTTGCTGGTTGAAGGGAACCCTTGGTTACCTTGCATAACTATCTCCAGGCATATGAAATAGCATTCTCCTATAGACACGTCAGGGGGAATTATAACTATTGTATGGGACGTGTTCAAAGTAGTGCACCTAAGGAAGTGTCCTGATTTGATTCTGAATAAAAGATTTTGTTGGTTCCTTTTAGGCTTTTGGATGGCTGTGGAAAAGCGTTGTCATCTTAATTTTTATGTATGGAATGATGCTTGCCAGCTTTATGCTTGAATGCAGCAAGACATGCCTGCCCTTTTGACTAAAATTCACTATTATCCTGCTTTGTGTATTATCTTGGAACCCTGAGCCTGTTGCAATAAGAATCAACTGAGCTCTTGGAGAATTTTTACAGATTTTACAACAGCTCTCCAAAGGCCTTCAGCTATAGCTGCTTTTGTTTAACAACAAACTTAGTACTCTGTGTCATCATGTCCCAAGTTATAGTAGTGTCTTTCCTCACTTTTAAGATGCTCTGCTACTAGATCTTGGTTTTCCTGACAAATTAGCATGAAAACTCTCAATTCTGAGGAGCACTTCACCTTGGGTGCCAGTAGATCCAACGTGAAACCTCCCGGAGTATCTTTAAAGGCTCTGTATAGTGGAAATTCTACTTCAAGTGGTGTATCCATAAGGAGTTTTCATTAATAATTTCTGAAGCTATAGGGATGAGGATACTGCCCTCATGTCTGTGTTCTGATTATGCTGAAAGGTTAGCCCTAAATTCAGTGTTTTTATTGAAGCCTTTCCTTGGCATAATGATGTATTTAGTTTAGTTATTGTTTCTGTTAATTCTAATGCCCCCTGCTGCTGAGGAAATGGCATGTGCTTTATAAATGGAATTATAAATATGTTAAATGATACAAATTCTAGTCTTCCGATACAAGTGGGTATTTGGAAAGTAAGAAGTAATGCTGTATTAGAATGCAATAACCAATGGCATCTTCTGGATAAAATAGATCCAAACATATACTGAAAATACAGTAAGAAATAACTACAACCACATAACTACTATGGGAATATTTATATCCATAGGTGTATGTGTGCATGTATGTATGAACTATTTTTTACACATCTCTGGTGATATAGAATAGAATGGAAGGATTGGTGCAAACAAATTTTAGAAAAAGATAAAGGATCATCACTGGAAAAGAGACTAAGGACATAGGTGAGAGATCTTTTTTTCAGAGATATTTCTATGTTTAAATGTTTGGGGGGGGAGTGTTCTTGTTTTGGTGATACAAAATTTTCTGCAGGAAACTTTTAGTCATGGCATTTACTCTTCTGAATTTAATAATCTGGATTGAAAATTGCTTGACAAACAACAAGATTATTAATGGGCATTATCCTAAGAAAAAAAGGACTTTGACACTGTTTTAACAAGATAGAATTTGCTTAAAGATACTGAAAAATATGTCATTGTTATTTGAAGATGAGGTAAAATTCAGTAGTGTTGAGAAAGAAAATTAAGACTGTAGGTAGAAAGAGCCAGTAAAAATTCAGTATGTAAATATGCTGTAGATCTAAATAAAACTCAAGAAGAATTTTTTTTTGCTTAAAAATGATAATTTAAATATAGCGAGAAAGATGATTCAGTAATGAATATTCATTGGGAGAGAGAACCTTAGAAATGAAACCAGAGAAAATTATGCATAGATAGCAAAGAAACATAATGGTCAGCCATAATTATTAGATGGTGTAGTGCAGTAGTCCTAAAGAGTGGTCATCAGAAGAAACCCCCTTGACATATAGTGTGTGTAAGGTTGTACGGTATAAAATTCTCAAAAATATAATGAAAGAAGTAACCTAGCTATTTCCTTTAAATATTTTTCAACCCGTCTATATTTTTAATATTTTAACAGTTCTGTATTCTTGTATCTCATTTGTGTTTCTCTATGAACTGCATTACTTGGTGAGCTTCTCTTATTCTAGTCTTCATCATAGATATCCCATTGCACTTGCCTCACTTCTTCTCATGAGGTGTAGAGAGAGGAACCCTTCTAGACAATGATTAATCCAGTACTGGCATAAGAGCTCTTGTAGGGCCAACCCTATTTCCATCATTCTTATGTGTACAAAAAATGCAAACTTTGTAATTCTTTGTCATTTAGTGTATGAATGTATGAATTTCAAACATTCAATTTCTTCCTGTTTAAATTCTTCGTATTTAGGGTCTTACAGTCCCATGTGTGTATTTTATGTACAGTGAATCGCTGAAAACAGAATTCCTGTTTGCTGACAGTAGGGTCCAGTAAAGGGTTGGGATTTTAAAATTATAAATTATTTTGCACTGGCAACATGCTAATTGCAAGCTGTGTAATGAAATAGATGGGAATAAAGTCTGGAGTTGGGCAAAGGGAATTAAACTCTACTGACATACTTTGCCAGTAATACATCCTTTCTTTTTGGCAATAAAATGTGACCAGAAGAAATAACACCTCCTCTAATACAACCATTGTCTTTCAAAGAGGCAGGGGCAGTGTTCTTTCCCACATCCAAATGGCCACTGCGTGGCATGGAAGAAATTACAGCCATAAAATATGGGCCTCAAAACAGGTATAGACTTGCAACCTACATCAGATACAGGGAACTGTAGTGGAATTTAGAGCTTCAGCTGTAAAAGTGCCCAGTTAAGAGACCTCTTAAAACCAAAGTTGCCTGGTTTATGGAACTTAGTTACATGTTTCTTTTCTTTCTTGGAAAATGCACAGTATGTATTTCCTATACATATAGGAAATATACATAATTACATAAATTAATGAATAGGAATTGTCCTTAATTTCCTCTAATGTCTTACAGTCCTATGAAATATCAGTTCAATTCCTTTATCATAGCATATCCATTTGTAGAGAGACCTCAGTGAGCTTGATAACGTCAGAGCCTTTATATCTTAACATGTCTGGAAATGATAATTTGTTTTCTTATGAGTCACTTCAATGGGTGGCTTAATACATCTCCAGGGAATAAGCATTTCCAGCTGCCAGTGAGGTCAGCAGAAGCTGAGAGAATCCAGTATTATTAGCTGTGCTCTGGACTGAGCTTGTCAACACCTTCAGCTTAACAGTGATGCTGAGCAGCTTGGCAATTTGGAACCAAATTCCACTTTCACATTCAACACCTTACGTATGTATAAAGAGTTTGAAGTACATACCTGAGGGCATGAGCTGGCTCTGTGTGACGAATGCACATAGTGTTATTCACAGAACCTATTTGAAAATGTTTAGAATCAGTATCAGAAAGTTTGGATAAGTGTATACTCTGCGGTATCTTTACCACAGAAATTTTCAGTTGCAAGCTGCCATGCTCAAGTATGCATTTCTTTTATGAATGAAGGTCTTTTGTGCATCAAGATTAAAATCCTCTGCGCCTCTGCTATGAAGGGGAAAAAAAAATCTCTTTGAGAGTGCAGTTCATGTAAACCATTTCTTTAAAAACAGAGCCCTTAAATAGCTCCAAGTACATTTCTGTGTATGACACATAAATGTCCACTAATTGCATGAAGGGAGAACTGAGATTCCAATAGCAAATTCTGTAAAAAGTAGATATACAAAGAAAAGTGGAAGCATCTGTTTAATATATACGACATTAGAATTTAATTTTACCTCTGTGATGCTTTTGTGTAGCTGCAGTGTTACAGAGGAGCACATAAGCATAGTAGTGCAGTGTCAGCAGGTGCATGCCACCAAATTACTGCTTTTAATTTGCATATTCATCTGCTAAGAAGCATGTCATTATCATATCAAAGGGATACTAAGCAACATCTAGCTTCGAGAGATGTGGCATAGTTTCAATACGAGCAATTAATGCAAGATGAGGACTCTCTTTTTGTCGTGTCTCCTAGGGCTAGCTGTAATCGGGCTTATTATTGGATACCAATAAGACTGAGGTACCAGTTGGCAGAGAATGGGAGAAGTACAGAAAAACAGAGCTGTATGAGGCGTCTTAACTATACACTTGATAGCAAACCAATTCTCTGGTCACTTTTTAAAAACAAAAGCTTCTACTATCTGCTGAATAATTCTGATCAAAGATAAACATTATATGTAGCATAGCTTTAAAGGGAGGCGAAAGAGAAAAAATTAAACCAAAATAGGTTATATTTTCCATGAAATGAGTAAGTAAAGCTGACTATGACATGTCAAATCAGGGCTCGTAGAATTCTGTGCCCTTGGTGAAACGGATTTATAAGTAAGCTTTTATTTCGAAGATCCTTGTTGCAATAGGTCACACTACTCCATGAGACAAAGGAGGTAGATGCAGATCATATGTTCAAGAAGGATGGCAGGTCTCATGCCACTGCTTTGTGGGTTGCATTGTGCTTTGTCAGCTCTCACAAACAATAGCAGGAAAGTAGATGGAGTTTTAAGTGTCAAACAATTTAAGTATTCAAAAATAGTTTCCTGTGGGTGAAGATGACTTGCTCTTGTGGACTGTTTTAAGAAAACATGCCAGAAGAAAAAATAGATTGCTCTTAAGGGAATGAAGAGACGTACCTGAGGATATCTATAGTCAGTGTAGGGCCTGCTGTACCCAGCATGCTGTGTCCGGTATGTAGGGAGAAACAGAGGACTAAGGCAAACATACAAGAGTATATCTGTGAGCTTATCCTCTGAGCTTCCACCACTTTGCAGGGCCTTCCCAGGACATCTCGGTTCAGCAGCTGCAGGAAAACTTTGAGGAAACAGGTTTTACCCTGGTTGAATACAGAAGGGTCCAAAAGTGTGATGTATGTAAGATTCCTTGGAGTACAGGAGTTCTCAGACTGGTATTTTATGGGGGCAACTTTAGCCAAGAACTGGGTAATAACATTTCTGATTTTATTCAACAATGTTTCTGCCATCATTTATCTCTTGTAGTTTAACCCTCTTGAGGAACTTAACCTCTCACAGCTGTCAAAGTGCAGTCAGTCTTCATCTCCATCATCTGCGAATCTGATCCATAAATGCAGAGAATTTTAATTTCTTTTGCCTGTGTACAAAGAAACTTGAACTACACTGAACAACTTCACTTTTTCAAGGAGAAGGGTATTATTCCCCTTTCTGTCACTGGGCTATCATCTTTTGATACATACTAATTGTATAGGAAGTCCTCCTTTGCATTTTTTAGTACTTTTAACTCTATGCTTGCCACCAAGATGGATTAATTTGCATGGATTATTTCCAATAATTTCAATACATCTGGGATTTTGCCCTCTTTAGGCACTATTGAATTGGATTCATGGCAGTAGCTGCCCCAGCCTCATGATAATAATCAGTTGTTAGTGGCAGTTAGTCATTATAATGTGGGATGAAAAAGCAGCTGTAATGTTTAAATATCATGATTATAAGGTTAGTAGTAGTCTTCCATGATTTATGCAATTATGTATAGGTACAATGACATGTGCTTCATGTCAGGAATGTGAATACAGATAAACAAAAAGGTGTGCCACATACAGGATATAGGGGCTTTTGTAAGCTTTTCTAAACAAGTTTCATTGTGTTGCATAGCAGGTGTTAATAGCATTTTACAAAACATCTTGGTAGACTTAGATAATTTTGTAGGCCTTTCTGTCTCACTGGATTAACTGGATAATCTTAACATTGGTATTTCCCTACATTTTGAACACTCGGGAATTGGCTGTTGAAGTTCTCTGCCCTATCTATAGTGGTGGTTGTTACATGATGATTCCGCTAATGTCTGATGATAGGAAGTTAAACAAACTTAAAATTTCTATTGATAACCTATGTGAGATCTTATATACTGTTTCATTGGGTTTCAATGGTTTTGAAAACATTATACCATTTTAATCATTATACCATTTACTATGAAAGGTTTAGGTCTTTTGAAATAATTATAATAATTCTGCCTGAAATGAGAAAAGGAGAAAGAAAATCCAGAGTCAGTTTAGTGGTCTCTACTGCACTGGAGCTCACCAAGAACAACATTTCTCTCTTTTCATGAAAGAATGTCTCAGTGATCTCTGGGAAGAAAGGAGAAAAGGAAAAAAAGAAAAAACAAAACCAAACCAAACAAACAAAAGATAACCCCCCTCAGATTTTCTAAACCATCTTATCCAACACCAGTTGTGTTTTAACAACTTTTAAGATAAAGGAAAATTTGAGGGGTCCGTTCACCCTCTCAGAGATACATTGCTTCCAACAGAGATGGAAGCTTACAAAGAATTTTAAAGAACTGGAAGTTGTTGCTGCCATTAATCATGGCTTTGAAATAAATATTGATGTTTCCTAGTGAGGAGTAGAAAAGAGAGGTTATTCTCCCCCTCTGCTCTTGTGAAAGCCCACCTGGAGTATTGCATCCAGCTCTGGGATCCCCACTACAAAAGACATGGACCTGTTGGAGTGAGTCCAGAGTGCCACAATGATCAGAGGGCTGGAGCACTTCTCTAAGAGGACAGGCTAAGAGAACTGGGCTTGTTCAGCCTGTAGAAGAGAAGGCTCCAGGGAGACTTTATAACAGTCTTCCAGTAGCTAAAAGGGCCTACAGAAAAGCTGGAGAGGGACTGTTTCAAGGTCAGGGAGTGACAGGACAAGAAACAATGGCTTTAAGATAAAAGAGAGTAGATTAAGATTAGCTGTTAGGAAGAAATTCTTTATGATGAGGGTGGTGAGGCCCTGGCACAGGCTGCTCAGAGAAGCTGTGAATGCCCCATCACTGGAAGTGTTCAAGGCTGGGTTGGATGGGGCTTTGGGCAACCTGGGCTAGTGGAGGGTGTCCCTGCCCATGGCAGGGGGTTGGAACTATATGTTCTTCAAGGCCCTGCCAACCCAAAGCATTCTGTGATTCTATGATTCATTTGAAGTGACTTCAGTGTGTATATTTTCTAAAATATATTTTCGGTATTTTATTATAAAATTTAATGATACATTTTTTCAGCAAATGATAAAAAAGTTGTTAAAATGAAAAATTAATGTTGCCCTCATGAAAATACATGGACTTCTCACCAAAAGCTAAACTTTTATCAGGCTTTTAGAGATGCAAATCCTATACTATAGCCTTAATCTATCTGTTTCCATACGAGCAAATAATTTTGTAATAGAAGGAAATTGCATCAATGAAAAAAACCCACATAATTAGGTTTTGTTGTTAAAATTTGAAAGAAGTGTCATTTTGGAGCTCATACATTGGATTGCTAGCCTTCAGGCTTTGCAGCAAAGGATTTATAAAGTGATGTTGAATAGTTTTGTTTTACTTTCAGACTCCGTTTCCTCATCTGTTAAAATGAAGTGACTGTTCCCTACTGCTATTATTTACTATATTATTTATCTAAATCACAAAAAATTTAAGTTCTTATACTTTTATTGGCATAACCTATATGGAAATTAGGCAACTGTAACTCTTCTTTTGTCTTCAAAAGTTGACTCGAGAAATGACTCTACATTTTGTGAAATTATCATTTTTGGTAGCACTCAAAGAAGGATATCCAAGTAGTTAGAAAACAAAATTTTTGAGAGACTGTTGCTTATTTACTTTCTTGGGGTTTAATGCAGTAGAAACCACTATATAGCCATTTTTTGCAAGGTAGAATGGAGATAATAATGAATTAAAGTATTGGAGGGTTTCCTTGATGTATTACAGTATATAACTTTTAATTCTGCTTATAATTTGGCATGGTCTTGTCTATGATGCTAAACCTCGCTTTATTACATGGCTAAATAACAACTCTGTATACCAAAAAACTCTCCAAGTATTTAATTCTATGGATTTAAAACATATTACCTTAAACTCAAAAGGTATTCACTGTAAAGGTAAAATATTCAAAGTATTACACAGAAAACTGGACAACTTCTTTCAGTGTCCTGCACTGAGCTGTGTTTGAACATAAAACTTCTGTCTCATCTCTCAGCTCACTCTTTTACTGGATGAAACTGGATTAGTTTACTTTAAATAAACATGATTTATTAGATGATACATTAGTAACATTTTCAAGCTTATCAGCTGGATAATTATGGTTTTGTTTCTAATGTCACCATTGTAAACAATGTTGCACATTAATTTCTTTCCTAAAATTAACTGGAACACTGATATGGGTCATGTTTCTAGCATTTTGCTCCAAGACTGAAGGTATGGTGCAAAGCATATGTTTAATTTTTGCACAGTGTGTTCTTTACTGAAATATAAGTATAATATAAAAGTACAGTTAAAGGCATTCAGCTGTGGTGCAGGCTCTGTTATGATGTCATCCCTCCTGTTTGTTCATAAACAGTAACAGTTTATGTAATGTATCGTATCTGTGAACTGTAAAAGATTATTCATGCACATTTTTCTGATGCACACTGTGATAGAAGGACTAAATTGAAGTAGCTAAACTCATTGTTTCCAAAGACATTTTAGACTTGGGGGTTGAAAGAGGAGAGCCCTGACATAATAGGCCAGAACCCTACCCAATGCAGTAACTGCTGAGGATAGACAGTAAGATTTCAGCTCTATTATTGCAACAAACATTCACCAGTTGTGGAGCATTTTCCTTCCAATCCCATACCAGTGTATTTTTCTGGTGTCAGTAACAAAGTCTTATTGTTTAGACTGATGATTGGCTGGAGCCAGCCCATGCTTATGTGTGGCTTTCTGCCACAGGGTCCAGTCCTGCCCAGCACTGAGTACCCTCAGCTCCCTTTGTTGGTTTCAGTGGGAGGTGGAGAACCTCTCAGGAGGGTGCTCGATGCGTTGCAAGATCAGACACTGATAATTGAATCAGGCAAGACAGTGGTACAAGAAAACTGTTCTCTTTCCAATTTTACCCTGCTGACGTCAAACAGACTTTCCACAGCATGTTTGTAAGTGCCTAGGGCCGTATCCTACAAGATGATGTTTAATATTTGCAGTTCCTTTTTGCTTCATTAGGATCTAAGGCCCTCAGCCTGTTACTGGATTGGACTTTTTTTTAATCATACTTTGTTGTTTATTATGATGAGCAAAATTGATACTTCTCTCCAAATCTATTAAAGCAAATATTGTTTCTTGCAGAGATCACAGATCATCTTCTGATGATAACTGAAGTAACACTACAAACTATGTAGTATTAGGTATTATTATTCATAAATAAAGTTTAACATGTATTTTAAAAGAAGCAGAATTTAAGCAAATTATAGTCCCAAATTTTTTGTAGATTTATTTAAAATAGATGGTTGGTAAATTCTTTTAAATAATAATTTGCTGGTTAAAAAGAAAAGGTTGATGTAAGAGTGAATTAAATCACATCATTTTAAACACGATCTTTCTAATACAAATAGAATTACTATAAATAGACTGTGGTTATTGTTGAGTAATGCGTTCAGTTATGCTAGACTAATAACTCCTCAGCTATGTATTAATCTACATT
This sequence comes from Porphyrio hochstetteri, assembly GCA_020800305.1. Lineage (NCBI taxonomy): Eukaryota > Metazoa > Chordata > Aves > Gruiformes > Rallidae > Porphyrio > Porphyrio hochstetteri. The sequence continues at coordinate 9,189,102 of CM036914.1, read as the reverse complement.
GTTTTAATGTCGGTAAATGTTCTAATCGGCTCAGCTGTAGCTTGTGGACATAACACAGTAGCTGACTATGAGAAGTACATTTTAACTTCCCAGTTTTCATTTAATGTTTGCTTTTTTATCCTCTATATAAGACACATCAGTGCTTCTACTAACTTTTTTCCTGTAACACATTTTTCTTTGCTAATACTGCATGGCAGAAGCATCTGATTTTTCCGCGTCAAATGCTTTTTTGCATACTCTTTCATGTATGAACTCATCAGTTAACAACTGAGAACTTGGCGATGATGAATAAAGTTTCATATTTTCAGTCATCATCTTAGTGCCATTTCTCTCTAACCAAGACTCAGCAGGTGAGACTGCATATTTTATCCCACTGATACAGGGCTCTTTTTCTCCAAGAATTAACATCTCGCTGCCAGCTGTGTCCTGCTTTCAAAAAGGGATGTGAAGCCCTTCTAGAACTTGAGACACAAGGGATTCCAAGGAGAGGGAGAAATCAGAAACTGCCTCTGCAGTTATCATTACAAATCGCTCATGAATGAATGCTCAGAGATACTTAACCCCTATATGACTTCATCAGTTGTTCAAGCATGAATTCTACTAGTGCACTGATGACTTCATTCACAGGTTTGTGGAGAGGATATTGAAGCCCTTAGCTGAAGTGATTACAGAATCACAGAATCATAGGGGTTGGAAGGGACCTCGAGAGATCATCGGGTCCAACCCCCCTGCCAAAGCAGCTCCCTAGCACATATTGCACAGGTAGGCATCCAGACGAGTCTTGAATATCTCCAGAGAAGGAGACTCCACCACCTCCCTGGGCAGCCTGTTCCAGGGCTCTGTCACCCTCACTGTGTAAAAGTTCTTCCACATGTTGGTGCGGAACTTCCTGTGCACCAATTTGCAGCCAATTTAGTCAAGGTTGTATATTCGACCACACCAGAGCTAGCACTAGTTCCCAGGAGTTCCTGGTTCTTACACTTGGACTTTTATAGTACCAGAAGGAAGGATGACTGATTGAACACAGGCCTGTGGAAGACTTGCAGCCCTCTAGGAGACTTAGCTGAATATAATGTAATGCTGACCATTTTGACTCAATACCAAATGGAACAGAACTATGACAAGATCCTTTTCCCTGCTGGTATTATAAATACTAGAAAGATGTTAACACCATTATTAGTTTCTCTGCTGGCACTAGATGTGGTAAATCTTGTAAAGAAAAGGCAGTCCCAGCTTGAAAGCATAGTGCTAGACTTTTCCTAGGAGAGCCAGAACTGCCTGGTGCCTCATATAAACCCGAGAGTTTGGAGACTTCTGGGGATGATTTTATTATTATTATTTCTTACCTTTAGAAAATGTGGTAAACTGCATGGAAAGTTTCAATACAAGATGCAATAAAAAACTGTTGTTCTGCATGAGGAAATTATAAGATTGAAAGGAGTGAATCATAGCTGTCATTATATAAGAACTGGGAAAATTATTTAGGTATTAATTTATATGATTTGAGCCAATGATAACTTTCTTTTCCTGCAATAGTCAGTCTCTACCCTCTTCCCTTGCTCCCTCCCTTTCCAAACTCCAGAAAAATGCCATCAATATCGGAGCACTGAGGCAATGGAGGATTGTTATCTGAAGTTCTTCTAAGTAAGCCATCAGAAAAGACTGATGAGGCAGCCCTCATCTTTTAGCAGTCTGCCAGGTGTGACTTATCAGTAAGGTATCCACAGATAATTCAGTGGTCATGTTATGTACTCATATTTATCCTCAGTTTTGTGATTAAATATGAATGCTGAATTCTGTAATCCTTCCTCCATCTCACTTTTTTGGTTAAAATGTTGTCTGGTCCTCAGCTGATCTTGCCTATCAGATTTTTTTATAGTGTCATAAACTGAAGTTGCTTACGTTTCCTTTGTGGAAGTAACCCAACTCATTCTTTTGTGAGTGGGTCCCACACTCCTCTCCCTCCTTATTTACCAGATAAGTAGTCTATTCCCATCAAAAATATAACAAAAATCCAAACAAAAAAATCCCAACCCTCTCCCCCATGAGTTATCCATATAATTGTAACAGTGACATATAACAAGAGAATTTCTAAACTCCAGAGTCCATTTGAAACTTTTTTTTATGTGGTGGAACTTCAGACATTATGGTCATTAGAGACAACGTAAAATCCAAATACAGGTAAATAGATAGTGAAAGAAAGGAAGGAGAAAAAAAATAAAATCAAAATCTCATATTTAAAACAATTCAAAACAAACAAAAAAGATTAAAATGCATACTCTCATCTCGAGGTAGCCATTGCATTTTCTTCCCAGCTCTTACTTCACCTTTCTCACTTTTCTTATGTTCAAGATATATTTACAGTAGAAGATATTGGGGCTTGATTTTATTTTCAGAAAGAAGTATATCATATTTTGGGGTGCTGAAAAGAAATAATAGCCCTAGTGTTATAAAACTGATCAGTGTTGCTACAATGTGCAGCACATCAGAAGGAACCAGCTCCGTGGTGGACTGCCTTGGAAATATTCTACCTCACCTTTGAAATGTTGTTCGTATCTATACATAGTTTCTTTGGCACCACCTTAAAGTAAATCTTCCTGAAATAAGTCAAGAAAGTATCAGAATAAGACTCAATATAGAAAAACACCATTCTATATGTTCTTATGACAATATTTATTTGAAATCACCTGCCAACGTTTAGATTAATGTCTAGTCAACAGAGAATCACATCATAATAAGCAAGTTTGGGGTCTTCATAACTTTTTGAAAGACAAGCTGAACTATTCTAAGCACAGAATAACATGCCATTATTCACTGTATAACGCTTTTGTACTTGGCATTCCTCTGATTTTGTGTTTTGCACGATGCCAAGGGCTTTTCACTTTTGGAACTGTCTTTGAGCTTTTCTCATCCTTGGCTTTGAGTCCAAGTAGAATTCATCTGTCAGCATTTGCATTTCCCATCTATTTGTCTTGGAGTTATTGCTGAGATTACTGAAAGGAGAAACTTGAGTCTGTTCTACTGCAATGTGTAGCAGAATTGAAATTCAAGTCATAAACTTGGTAGATGGTAGCCTCAGGTACTGCTACTGGTAGGATTAAATTGGTGCTTTGGAATTGGGTGCTAGTGTCTGGGAATACTTTTTTTCAATATTTACTTATGAAACCATAGCTTGCTTTCGGAACAATTTCTTTCATGATGTAGTTATTGACAGGTAGAGAATATGAGATACTTGGCCTTTTAGCCAAATGTTTCTTTCAGTATGGAGGGATTCATTTAGGTATTTTCTCTAATCACTTAGAATAGGATTCCATGGAAATGTCTTACAATGTGGATGTGGCAAACATCTGGGGCAAAAGCAGTTAGTGTCTGCGTAATGATCGCATACGAAAAAGCCACTGAATATATGTATATGGATGAGTAGACTCTGAAACTTCCAGTACTCATGGACTTGAGTTCATTTGCAGTCCCTCTGGGTCAGAAGTAAAAATCCACAGTCCATCCAACAGCAAAGAAATCCATTTCTTATTATGCTTTGACATACTGTTCCTGATAATAGGCCTCTAATAGCATGAATTTGTAAATCAAAACTACAGTAAATATATCAACTGTACAATACTATCCATGTCTAAATAAACAGTTTTTTTCACTTTCACTTTTATCTTCAGGATGTCAAGCAAGAGATTAGAAGGCAATTTTCAAACTAAAGGGGGGAGGGGAACCACGATGTTATTCTGTAGAAGTTATTTGATTGCTCTTCATAGTCTTTTCATTACAATTGGCATTTAGAAACTCAACCACACATGCCGCTCCACACCTTTCTACATGATACTGTTTCTTCCTGTTCTCCTTATCTGTAACTGTGATGATGCACAGCTTTCTCCTATTTCTTTCTTGTGGGTTTGTGCAGTTTCTTGATGTTTGTGACAGGCCACGATAGGGGAAGCTTTTATCACTGTGGGGTTTGGAGGCCTCAGTAAATTGAAAATTGCAAATGAAATCCACTGGGCTTGAATTCATCAGCTATTATGTCAGATGACCTTTGGCAGCTGCTGATAAAAATGAGAGAATGTTAGCTCTGATCCAATTTTCAGCACTAACCATTCCTTTTCAAATCCATTCACAGTCAGGCAGCAGACACATGGGAAGTGAAAATGATAGGGTTTCAAGAGAGCGGCATTGTGTTGCAGATTAAGATTTTCTCCCCCTATTTCTAGAGGTCGGCCCCCAGGCCCCTGTCTGGTATCTACCTATTGTCCAATCAGTTTCAATATCTGCTTCAGAGGACATGTTAGCCATCCTTACAGATAAGTGCTTACAGGAGAAAATGTTGGACTTAATAGTTTTGCTTAGGAGGCATCAAGGGTCACAGTGTACCAATATTGACTGGCACATGTTAGTTTAATCTGACATTCTTAGGAATGCAAGACTAGATTCTTTTGGAGTTGTTGATCTTTCTGAGATTTTTGTTCCCAGGTCTAGGTTTTATAAATTTTATTTTCCTGTAACTGTTTATATTCATGAGCTACTGATATTCATACAAACGTCTGCCATAGCTGGGCCCAGGTGTCCCTTACCTTATATCCCTATTTTATGGGTTGCATAAATTATGAAACCAGAGCTGCATGTTGGTACAGTGCTTTTTCTTGTTAAACTGGTAAGATGTAGCCATTTTGTCAGCACTTTCAAACTATCTAATGCAGAAAATGTAACAAGCTTTCAAAAGAAAATTAATGTAATAATTTTTCCAGGGATAGACGTGAATTTTGTCTTCAATGACTTTGGAGTGGGAGGAGCCCCACCCTCTGCCTTTGGTTTCCTGAAGAACAAGTACACTCTGCACCTCCAGATCTTGTTCATGAGTTCAAGGGCTGCACCCTAGTTCAGAATGACCTGTCAAACCAACATAGTGTTAATTTGTGAGCACCATTTCCCATTGGCTTTTTCTCTACCGAATTTATTAAGGAAAAGCATGAAACTCTGGACTCTGTTTCCTTGGAAAAATAATGTATGTCATCACAATTGCAAAGTTTTAGAATAGTACCTTCTACTGCTTAGTTCTTCAGTTTTTACAGAGGCATAGCTCCCATTGAATTCTGTTTTTAGAAGGCAATAATGATATGTAGATTGGACTTGTTTGGACAAGAATTCAAAAATCAGATTCCTTGACTGATCACACTGTCATTCTTCAAAACATTGCTATTAGGTCTTCATTGGAAACGATTTTCCTAATAGTCTTGCCAAAATGTTTCGAGAGTATATTGCCATCTTAAAGTTACATACATTTTATATTTAACGCTTTTACCGATTCCTTTAGCTAGAATGTGAATAAATCATTCAGTGGCTCAGCTTAACAAGCAAGCAGATTAATTTTAGTTTATGTAATGTGGGAGGATCTAAGAATTTATATTAATAATGCTAAAAATCTAAGTGCTAATTTTAAAAGTAACTTTGTACTAATTTTTGTAAAGGTATTAAATAATGTAAAAAAATGTACTTGCTTCTGTGTAATTGTTAGCGGTCTGAACACTGAAGAATGAGGAACAAGCCCATGGTTTTAAAGCTTAAACTGGAATATGCGCATGCACCAATTGTGTCCTTCACTAAATTAAGACTAAAACTGAAGTTGAAATAATTACATTTTATTCATTTCTCTATATAACATTGAAAGACATTTAAGTCAGTTGCGAGCCTAGCTGTATCCTTTTATTGTGGGCAAAATGTATAGTTTACTCTGAAAGCAATCACCTATTTTGCATAAGTATTTGTCAAACTTTGCAAATCATCATAAGATATGAAAATGGCATAACAATCACTGTTACCCTTAGACCTGTTCGTGCTTGAAACTTCAGGAAATCAGACTGCAGATCCAAACCTTTTCTTGCCTCTCTGTTTCTACAGATAGAAGAATAAAAAGTTCTGTCTCAATTTTCTTCTCCATCCCCATGAATTTCTGATCTCTGCAACACCATCATTAAACCTTTTATAGTTTCTTATCACAAATAAGGAATTTTCATCAAATGTCAACAAAGCTGAAGCCTCTGTTAAATGCCTCCTTATTTTAAATCGTGATGTTGAATTAAGCTATATTAGAATAAGATTTTTTTTTAAAAAATTCCCATGGAAACAGCAATTTATCAAACCAACCAAGCAAAGCTGGCTGGAGCTGACTTTGAAAGAAAAAGCAAAGACCAGGCTGTTTGGTGGGTTGAAGAGTGTTTTGATTTCAATGGTGTTTGTGGCTTTCCCCAGGAGCTCTACAGATGTGTGTATTCACACTGTCCCAGGAGATCGACTTTTCTTCTAGGAGTCTTAGAGTATAAGGAGGTGCTGCTTTTCATTATTTGTTCACTTTTAAGCATCATTATGAACTTATTGTGACTATCTTCTTTTATGGGAAAAAACAGAATTTGTTTGGATAGAGGAAAATACTCACCATAAGTGAGATTTGGATAATTTCTTATGGGTCCTTCAGCTGGACATTGCTACTCACATTTTACTTTTGGTCTTTAGTAATTGCAATGGAAACAGTTACCTCGATTTACAGTGAGAAGAAACAATTTCAGGTCGTGCTCACAAAGTATATATTGGCTAAACTTGATTTAAATTTAACTATATCTGCTATTCAAAGCAAATAGCAAATTGTGAAGGGTATTAACCAACATTCTGTCAGAGTTTAGCATGGATCTTTGGAAGTTATTTCAGAAAACAGGGAATGCAACAATGAAAGCAGTTCTTTCTTTGTGAGGGTTTTTGAATCTTACTTTTGGATCTGCATTTTCTATTAAATACACCAAGTCATCTTATAGTATTTAATATCTTATTAAATTATGTGGCACTTGAATTGCTGTGTTCTGCTGCTTAGAAGAGAACGTTATTTCCTACCAAACTTTCACAGCTTTTATTCTGTTAGCAAATTAACTTAAACAGTATTAAAGAAACTTTCCTTTAAATTCCTTAAACCTGTTCCAGTAGTATGTTTAAAAGGTGGTGTTAGGGGTCATGACACCCTTAAAAGTTTCTATGAAAGTGAAAATAAGTCACAGTAAGCATCTGGTGAAGCAAAACCCAAAATATGTCTATAACCCGTTATGTTTCTGAAATGCCAAGAATATTTGGAGGGCTTGAAGTGCCCAGAATGACAGAACAAATGAATTTCTCTTTGAATGAGCAATGACTTCTGTGCAGAAGTTGTCTAGGGGCTATTGAATGCTTCCCTACTGCCTCCTCGCTCAGAGACGTGCAAGCGCTGGCCCAGGGACCACCTTCTCTGTTATGTCCAGTTTCTTTGTGTCTTCTCTTCACCTCCTTGTGGACCCAGTTTGGCTCCCAGTGTTTACAAGTCTCAACGCTATGGAGTTATACCCATCAAAGGATGTGATAGAATTTAAGTTCCTGTCTTTTACATATATAAGTTATTTTAACAAAATCTTTAGTAATTAAGTCTAATTATAATATAAGCCACAGTAGTTTGATGATTTCTTTGGCACATGTCCTTTCCTTTTCATAGTGTGATTGTAAATGAGGCGAAAACCTGAACCTGCATTAGGGTAACTATTTAAATTCTGTATTTGTATCCTTATTTTATTATATGACAAAGTTTTGATGAATTCTCCCATGCTACTTAAGAAATGTGTGATGAGAAAGAATAGAACATTTTTCCTGCTCAGCTTACAGTTTAATTAAGCTGAAAAAAACCCAAGGATTAGCAAACAGTAGAGTTGGTGGAGAGGAGAAACAGGTGCATAAATGTGCAGGAACACATATATCAGGGATTTTTACATTTCTGTACATAAATGTTGTGATTCTAAGTGCTGTGGTCAGGAGAATAGGTGAAGACCATGCTTTAAAATAGGAAAAGACCACATTTTTTCCTGATCCATCTTACTGATTTGTTAAAGGACCTGTTTGATTTGCAATTTGCCTTGTGTGTCATCTCCTAAACATAAACACTAACTGTATGGCAGAGTAGTACTACTTTATTTTGGGTTTCTTAGCTTCCGTTGATTCATGTATTATTTTTCATTAAAATTGTTTCCTAAAAATGGTAGCATAACCAGTATTTGCTATGGTTAAGGTAGTTTTTTCAAAGTGTTGGTCATTCTCCCAGATGAGTTTTTCCTGCAGTGTCCAACATGACTCACTTCTTGAAAAAACATTTTATAAACAATGTTTTTCTCATCCTGGTATTGAAAAAATAAAGTTGTGTGAAGAATTATAAAGAATAAAGTATCATTTGGGGAGGATTTATCATATAGAAGTTGATGTTTGTTGTCTCAGTATGTTTACTCCTTAGGAGAACTCTAGGTGTCTAGATAAAAATCCAGAATAGCTTCATTGAAGTCAGTGGTGTTATTCCACTGCGTATTGGTGTAACTAAGATTAGATTTTGGTCACTTAGTGTTTCCTGTATTTTTCACAATGAGAGTTATGCAGTTGCCATTTTAGTAGTCATGCATACATTTATCAGGAATTTTACCAGTGCCATGTCATGTAAGCAGTCTGTCTGCTGTATTATTTCTTGCTGTAGTGCGTTTAACTGCTGACTCCATCGATGAGCATTTCATGTGTTTGTTCATGTCTTTTTTTGAATGATGCATCAATGATGACACTTATACTGAAGCTTGTAGAGCAATTAATGTTGCTGCTGTTAAAGAAAATGTATTTGCATCTCTTTAATGAAGACATCTGGGGGAAATGCTGATCCTTCTGTTTAAAAATCTTTCTTTGAATGTTCAACTTTGAAGGGTTATAGATAACATTCATGTATGTGCAGATGGAAAATATACAGAAAAAGACTAAAACATGCCAAAATCTTATTTTGACTAGGGAATGTCCAGTCATTCAAAATTAGACAACATATTTGATTTTGTCTCTTTACTTGAATTAATTAGGAGCCCTGAACTTGGACATTAATGTACATAGAACCCGTCCTTTTTTATGGAAAAATCACAAAAGGGAAAAAATGCAGTTAGCTTCCTAAATAGTTATTCCTTTGTAGAAAGATTACTCTCAAAATGGAAACTAATAGATTCAGAAGTCTAAGATTCTCAAAAGTTCTGCAGAGAAAGTAGCTAGCCATCTGACAGATACAGTAGTTTGGCAAAGTTTATGTCCCAACAGTATTCCTTTGGCTGCCTTTCCATAGTGGCATCACGTATTCCTGAAATCTTTACTTAGTGTGAAGTTTGGGTAGGAACCTCTTCATGCACATGGACTTGTAGAGTTGGTATTGACAATGAAGTGTACCAGTGCACTCCCACCACTGAAAGGTTTCAGCCTGTAAGGAGTATCAGTAAGGTCTTGAGACCAAAGCTGCTGTTTCTTCTTCTTCCTTCTGCGCTACAGGTATGTGTAACATAGTGCAGCTCTATATGATTTTGTAAACTAAAAGACACAGTTTTCAGCAAGCTCTCTTGCTGAAATTATCAAAATTGTTGGATGATCTATAATTATAATTTTCTATCTTCATCAGGTGAATTGCAAATTTTTTTCTTTTAGAGGATGCAGATGCTTTGCAAATGACTTCTGAAAAGGAATTGTACAAAGGAATCAAGTTAGTATCTTAAAAGCCTTATGTGTACCTGATGCTGATGCTCTGGTAAAATTACATGGTTAACAGTGTAGGAAGGCGTGCAAAAAAGCCATGTCCCAGAATACAGTTCAACCATCAGTAATTTGTATTTCTTTTTCAAAGTGGTAAAAACAGTGACCTGAAGAAAAGAGAATGAAACCTGTTTGTTCCTCCTGTTCTGATTTTTTGTTTGTTGTCCTTTCTCTGTTGTGCTATACGTAACTACGGAACACAAGTAAGAGTTCTAAGGTTTGTGACGCTAACTTCCTTCTCTGACAAATGTTTTTCCTCACATTTGGGAAAGAATGAATGGAAGGAGAGCAGTTTGCAGACACTGCAGATTTGGCAAAGGTCATCTGCAGTTGACTCTATTTTATTTAATTCTTTTTGCTCATGTGTGATATACAAGATAAGAAAGGATTTACTTTTGAATTCAGTATTTTTCTTCATACACACATTTACATCTGAAATTTGATAATGTTCTTCAGTGAATAATCTGCAGATCTCTTAGGAAATATGCTACACTTAGAGATTTTAGTGACCTGTTGCAAAAAAAGGGATATGTCTTGCAGCCTATCTGTGTTTCATAGGCTGACCAGCATGAGTTACGATGATATTGAATTGTAACCCCAAATTTTAGTTGAGTGAAATAATTCATCAATGGCTACGTTCCTGGTGAATTTTCTTAGATTCTTTTATCTTATGCTACTTTAAAGAATGGATGAGCATTACTTGCTAAATCATATTTGCAACATATTAAGTGAAGAGTAATAACAAGGCTTATAATTTACAGGCGAATGAGTAATTCCTCATTTCCTGGTCTCAGGCCTGATTAATTTGCTATACTATTGTCTTTTGATAGTTTCCATTTTTCTTTTTTTATCATTTTTCAAATTACTAATTGTTCCAAAGCACAGTAAATTAAAGCCAATTGATTCCTTTGTTTGGATTTTATAGCCAATGTTCATTTTAAAGAATAAAATTGGGTTTCTGCATACATAGCTGGGAATGGATTCAATTTCATAAAATTACATGAAAACATAGTACTAAAGGATACAAAATCACCTAAAAAAGTTGTTAACAAATTCAGCATAAATTTTGAGAATTATATTGTCTCTCTTTGGTTCAATACAGTGATATTGCAGTTTCTAGGTAGCTAGCAATTGCTTGTAGGAGAATGTTTGTTTTAAGATATTTTTTGTTGTTAGATTTTTATACTCACTGGAATTGTTTCAGTGTGGTGTTATTATTTATCAGAGCTCTACAAGGTCTCTTTCTGCTACAGTCAAATGTTGTGAAAATGCATGTGGAGCCTGGCAGCTGGGAGTGTTGATGCCACACAGTGTCTCTCTATCAGTGGCATCTGGATGTGAGATTGGCCTCCTTCCTAGGCTGTTGGCTAGCTGCACTGCTGCCTATTCGGATGTATCTGTACTAAAGCATGACAAATTTACATACATTTTGCATAAAGCTTTCAAGCTATTGCTTCTGTTTCAGGTTGCAGACTGCTACACTGAAAATTAATCAGAAAACAGAAGTATTATAGATATCAAACTATTATTCAAAAATATATTTTAATCTGTGTATTTTTTATAAATTAATCACTTGGGACTTCTGTATTTCATGCAGCAATAAATTAAAATGGGGAATGGAATGACACACTGGTAAGCAAATTTAGAGATGTTTTCATGAAGGGTAGACTGAAGGTTATTCCTACCTTCTCTTAATTATTAAAGGGCAAATATTAGATCTCCTTAGACTGTTACTCAGGTGATGAGGCTTGTGGAGCTAGTACTCATACTGTTTTCTCACTAAGCTCCTCCAACTGTAAAAGAATGACTAGGAAGTTTATGGAAAGTTGTTCCATACTGGGTGGTTATCAGGTGAGCTAAATGCCATCCAGTTATGAAGCCCTTTCCCACAGTTGACTACATCTGCAGAAGAGTTCATGCAGCAGTTCATGTTTAAAAGCATGTTTGTAATCAACCAGGACAAAGAAATGGAATCTTTCTTTTCTGCTGCTATTAGAAAACATTGAAATGGAAAAACCATCCAGTTGGTTAATAAAGATGTATGGCTGTGACTCTTGTAGAAGTAATGGGCCAATTCCGTGTCTTCAGGGTTTTCCATTAAAGGTTCAGATTACTGTAATTCTTTTGTTCTGTAAGCAGAGATATATATTGTGGTTTCTCTCCTAGAACCGATTTAAGCAGTACTTTCTATGCCTTTTTTTTCTTTCACGTCTTCTGATGTGCTAAATCTTTGCACATACATTGTATTTCATTTCTGAGGAAACTATTGAGTTTTCTTTTTCCAGCAGACCAATCTTAATGAACATATCTGATGTTCTTTGAGTTCAGAAGGCTGTAACTTCTGATATAGGGATATAGGGAAACCTCTTCAGTAGAGTCACAATTTTTCAGCCTGTAGGTTCTCTTCTAAATTTAATTTCTAATTGGAGGACTGGAAAGACCTCTTATGTGGACAGTCTGATGTGTTATCTGACCAACTATTACATTCTTTCACATGCACATATGAAAGCCTGAACTAATGATTTAGTTTTGGTTTATTTTTATTTGGCCTGTAAGAAGATGACAGCGACATTGCTTCATATTTTGGGTTTGAGAATGACATTGGATTGGTGGCAAAATCTGAGTTTACTGGGTTTTGTGACTCTGGGTTCATGTCTTTTCACTTGTGATGTGTAGGCTTTTTAACACATGTCTTTTTGCATAAGAATATATATTTTACAGCATAGCTATAACCATGCATGAGGACAAAAAAATTATGCTTATGCTTTCCAAAGAGCATCCTGATACAGCTCTGGTTGTACCTAGGAATTTATTAGATCCTACTGTGCTGAGCATAGATCAATCCCATAAATGGATAACTTTCATGCCCCACTATTATATATTTCAGGAATTTTCTAAGTGTAAATTAGCGAGATCTAATTGTCCTTCAGAAGAAATCTATGCATCTTTTGTGGTGGAATGAAAGGCATACTGATTTCCCATAGCAGTCAGGTACATGTCATAACCACTGACATAAGAAATAAAACTGAGTCAACTCTTAGAATGATAAGCTTTTAAAATATATCTATATAAATATTTGTTTGTATGTATTCATCTATGTAGGCTTATGTATGTATGTAAGTTCCTTGAAAGAACATTTGTGAGTGTCTATTCCATGATCTGGACTAATTGTGACTATGCTAAATTTGTCTGCAGTTGTGAACTCTGCGAGGTCATCTTGTCAAAACACAATTTTGAGCTCTGAAATAAATGAACAGAAGAGAAACAAACATGCTGGATTAAAACACTCTTCCAGTGTTGTCAGATAATTACCAAAAAGAAAGTGCCTACACTGGAAATATCAATAACTGTAATGTGGGAGATTTGTTAAAACACGCAAACTCGCTCTCCACTGACTGTCACTAATGTTTATTCGTCCGGTGACTGTTAATCACACCAAGTTTACAGTCCCGTACAGCACCTGTCACAGGTGTTGATCATTAATCAGCTATTACAGCAGTTTATTCTGCTGCTGACAACTTGCAATTTTCTACTGATTCAGCTAGTTTGTCAGGTGGGAATTATGGCATAGCACATGTGACAAAACACATCACACATTTCTCTCTCTCCTCTCTCTCTCTCTCTCCCCCCTTCTTTTTTTTTTTCTTTTTTTTTTTTTTTCATTTTCAGGCTTCTCTCTCTTCCTCTCTCTCCCCCTTTTTAGACAAACAATATCTGGGAACTCAGAAGTAATAAGGCGGAATGTATAATTAATTACCCAGCTTGCTCTAATTAGGGATGAATAAGTTGTGTCCCTCTCATCATCACAAATGTGGTGATGGGTAATACCAGTTTATGCTGTATTAACTGCAAATATGCAATCCTTCTGAGAGCACTTTTGTTGATGAATTTGATGAATGTGACAATAATTAGCAGAGACAGATGAGAGCTAAATTACTACTGACAATGTAATGCTATCCCGCTCGAGGGTCTGAGAACGTGGCAGGCTAACATGGCAGGGACCAGGGCCTCGTTTCTAATTAATAGTCGTCTTTTTTTTTTCCTTTTTTTTTCTTTTTTTTTTTTTTTTTGCCAGTGGGGAAAGAAAAGGAGGAACGGTAATTGTTTTCGTCAAAGGCTGCAGGGAGTTATCAGGGTAATAAAGTTAATTAGCAGAACAAACATCCTTTCACTGCCTTACCAGATTGAGGAAAAGAGGGTAATTCAAACTGCAGAAAGATATGACTAGATGAGATGATAAGGAGAAAAATTTTACACAGGAGGCTAACATAGAAGAATAATATTTTTTTCTTCATTTCTTTTGGCTTAGTCCATGGAAAGGAATTACACATTCTCTTCTTTCAGCTCATAAAGTTGCTTATGTATAAAACTTTATTGTTATAATTTCTGCAATGGATGGGAAATGAAGTGAAGAAAGATCATATTACATTGTTCAGTTTTTCCAGGGCCTTCCAAATAGCAATTGTTTTGTTACATTATGTGAAATTTCCTTTTTTATTAAAGTGACTTTTCCTAATATCCACGGCCCTGTATTGATCTCATAATGTTCTTCAAAACGAAACCTGTTTTTACTTCGTCTCCAGGTTTTCAATGGACTCATTGAGTGTGGCCATTGTACTTGGTTCTGAAGTAGCTAGCTCAGAGTTTGAATTAGTTGATGGATTTCTTTGAGCAGCATTTCTTTTACTATCCTCTAGTGTAAGTATGAAAAGAAAGTCCTTGTTCCTGCCAGCGTTAATGCATGTGACTAGCTTTATGCATGAGTAGTCCTATTACATTTGCCTCCATTCAGTTACTTGTACACATAGGCAGGGCCAAGGTCCAAAAGGAGAGACTTTCAAAAGTAGTAACATTGAGGTTTTTAGGTTACTTTGGATGGCAGTTCTTATTCTCACATATTTTCAGTTATGTTACCTACCATTTCTCTTGCAAGGTATTGGCCTACCTCCGTGATATGGCTGGCATCATACTGTACTGTGTTAGTACATGCTATTAATGTGTATGGGCTTCCAGCAGGATTTGTAAATGCAGAGGGATCCACTGAAGCAAAAATATGTTCATGTGGTAAGGTTTTGGGAAACTTAGTGTGAAATACCAAATCAGGGTGTGTCAACTGTTGTGAGATGTCTGACCATGTTACATGCTCTTGCTGTCCACCTTAAGGTCAGGTAGGAGGTCACTGAAGGTAGCCTACTATCATAAGCAATCTACGTTGCATTTGCCACAAAATAAAAGTGAAAGTGTAAATAGCGACTAAAGACCAACTACTATCCCGTAAGATTCCACTACCCAATAGCATAACATGCTTCTGTCTGTACCTTTGGTTATCAGTATTACATTGTCCTCTTAAACCATTGTGAAATAACTTCTGACAGATGCTTAGTCTCCTCCTGGCACATGAGGTGGAGTGCATTGTGGGATGTTAATGGAAAATTATCATGGGTTACAGTAAGCTGCAGGGCTCCCTCTTCCAAAGGGAAGGAGATTAAACTGTCTTACACTGCACAACACTGAAACAGGATCCCAAACCTGGGAGTGGTCCAGGTCTGATATTTTAGTATGTGTGATGCAATGAGAATGTTGTATATTTCTACTGCCAAGCAGCCTCTTCCTTCAACACAAGCAGAAGGGCACAGAGATTAGTGCTAGTAAAACTCTTGGTGTGACTACACCCAAATTCCTTATATTGATCTTCTGAACCCCATGCAAGACTACCGAACTTAACATAAGTAAAGCTGGACTTTCAGCCTTTGTCTCTCTGGATGTCTCTCCCTGTTAATAGGTAATTATATGTCCTGCCTTTATCTGTACCCACTGAATGTAAATGCACAAAGATTGTGAGGGTCTCTGTAGAGAAAACATCGTATAACCATGTAGAGCAGACAAGGACATAATCCTAAGAAAGTTTCCCATTAACTTTTCTCATAACTGAAGACAACTCAGCTTCTGTAATCAATTACTGTCTCTTTTATGCCACTTTCTGGCTCAGGCTGACCTGAGCCAACCTTTTCTCAACCATTTCAGTCAGTGATGTCTTTGCCCTTCTTCCCTTCTGTGCTCATCTCTCTATTTTAACTTCCTTTTTCTTTATTATAGCAACTATCAGGTGTAACTTGTGCTATGTCAAAAGTGCTGGCAAATGCAGTTACTGTCATTGAAACAGCCAATCAGTTTCATTTACGATCATGTTGGTGACACTTTCTATATTTGTTAATAGAACTTGTAAAGGAGAGATAAAATATAGAACAGAGATTAGATAATGTTTTTTCACGGTTCGTTAAGCGTATGTTGGCTACTGCAAAGGGTTGCATATTTTAATAGGTGCAGAACTGGAATACTGGGACTCCCAGCAGAGTGGATGAGGCAGTATAGAGCTGCTCAGGATCAGATGCTTTTCCAAAGTCCTGTTCTTTATTAACAGCCTGTGCAGGGAAAACTCCTTGTCAGGAGGTAAAAGCAACAAACTATGACCAATCTATTAAGAAAAAACTGTGCATTATCTCCTTTAATAACTTTTCACTGTAAACATAATTTATTAATATTAAGGAGTGTAGAGCTGTATGTTCTACATCTTTGCATTCTGTCTTCAAACTCTAAATGATCAGTGGAGAAAAATATAGACGTCCAGTGGCCATGGTATATTACAGTTCCACAAATTAACATTATCCAAGCAATTTAAAATATCATTTTTGAAGAAGACTTTCTGCTTCTATCAGAAAGCTGCGTTACTTCAGGTTCAATGCTAACAGTGCTACTGTTAGTGTAGTACCAAAATACTGTAGTGAGGAGTGTGTTCACTGTACCTTGAGCTCCTTCCTCAGTGGAGCTTCCTAAACACATCAGCACTTGACCTGAAGTCTTTCCTGTCTGTGCAACCCCCCTTTTAAGAACCTGAAGTGGTTCTGTTTATCTCTGAAACCTTCCACAGCATTGCCCTGCACTATACTGAAGCTTTCTGTCTGTGTGCAGAGTCCTGTGCAACTGTGCCTTGCCCCTTGTAGCTGCTGTTGTCATCATCAGCTTCTCATGTGCAGAGTGCAGCAGCTTCTCTCCCAGTCTCTATACCTGAAATATTATTTTCCTGATACTGTGTGAAAAGTCCCTTCCTCCTCAGCACTCATCCTTCTTCTTTCAAAGATTAGAGAAAGCAGAAGAAATACATTTTTAATATAACATGATTATCAAATTAGCCACCATCACCACTACTGTTAACATACATTTCCTCTCTCTTTTCAGTGCTCCTGTGTCTTTCCATTGTAATGACCTGGAGAAAGGGACTTTGTGCTTTTCATGCCCAGAGAGCACTGCTGTGTGTGCCAGCAGGTCGGCAATAACTGAAAGAATATTTAAGCTCATAAGGACTAGGAAACTGCCCTGTTATTTCATTCTTGTTTTTCCTCTCTGACTACCACACTTGACACTAACTCTGATCTACCTGAAAACAGATAGAAGAAACCATCCCTGAGATTATGGGGTTCATTGGTTAGTATATTTATGCCTCTTGACATACGTTTTACACCTGGTTCATGAGGGGAGTATCTCATCATGCTTATTGATCCAGGGATGGTTTGTAGCCATAGATTAACTGAGTTTTTACTTTTAAAATGTGGGGAAGTTGAAAGTCCCTCAATATGTAACAATCCATGGTTTGTCAAGAGACTTTAATTGTAAAAAAGGCTTTGGAAATTGGATGAACATACTTTAATTATCAATCTTTCCTTTATTAGTACTTTTGACTTTGGCTCCAGTGAATAGGGTTTGTCCAGTGTGTGGAAGCTTGCTGTTACCCTTAACTCAGATGTGCATAAGAACATAGTTAAACAAACAGAAAGGGCTCAAGTTCAAAGATTTTAAGTGATAACATTATTTAAATGTTCTTTTATGCAACTGAGGTACTGTAGTGCTGTCTAATGAAATGACAGCACTGCATAAAATCATTAAAAACTGCATGCAAACAAATATTTGTACACAAGGTGGTGATGTTAGCAGCCAGCTTCTTTTTATTAACAACCCACAATAAATAACACCACATTGTTTTGGGTCTGAGGTATCTTAAGTTAACTTTGGCTACTTCTATGTGGACAGATCTGAAATATCAGCAAGAAAACTGTGAATCGGTCTCAAGGTATCAATGAAAAATAACTGTAGAGCTTAAAAGTCTTCATATCTTTCAGGGCTTCTCATTTTCTTATGACATAATTGCACCATGAGAATCACATAAAACTTCAAATATAATGATGGTAAATGCAACATGTATCAGAAAAGGTAGGTAATGCAACCTTTTATTAAAGATATCTTTATTTTAAATATTTCTCATTCTACAACTAAGTGGTTTAAAAATAGCAGCAGTTAAGACTGACTGGGAAGAAAGGAAAGTCTTTCTTTTTAAACTGACATAGAACAAGGATAGAGCTAAAACCAAGGAAAGGGGTAATAAATAATGACAACAGATGTTTGTAAACCTTTTGCTCCTGTGTTCACTGTTTCCATGTGTTTTCTTGTCTTGATGTGCTGTCAGCCTCCTCTCACCTGGGACTAGTGATATCTTATCAAAGCCTAAGCAGTTCCTCTTCACAACAGGCAGATAATAGTGCCTTTCAATTTATCATACTAGAAGTCTAAAAGAACCATGGGAACGATTGGTCAGGTGACAGTTTGATGGACAGTTTGACAGCCCTTAAAGCATCATGGGAAATGGTTGTCACCTGATTTTTCAGAGCAACTGGGGAGATAACCTTCAGCATGACAGGAAAAACAAAAATCTGAATATTTGTGTAGGGTTTGCTAACAGCCATAATGCTCACTTAAGTGGTAATGAGGATGAATTTAGATTACGTGAAATGGAGTTATCTGAGCTGGGATCTGTTTAGCCTGTAAATGTTTTTGACATCTTTAGCTGCTTTTCAACACTTTTACTGAATATGTAATTCTTCAAACAGAAGTAATGTAAGGCGTGCAGATAGATTATGTGTTTGTATTTTGTCAGACTCTCCACACAGTATGTATATTGTCTGCTGAATGAAATCAGAAAGACAAAACTAAAAAATTTTACTTCTTGCTTTTCATATTACTGTTTGGACTAGTGAAAAAAAATCAGTCCTTACTGTGAAATGAATCTCTCTTCCTGGTACTATTTTAGTGTAAACCAGACAGATGTTTGCATCTGAAATCACCCTCACAATGGCCACTGCTGTGGACTCCTGCTGAGATTAACAAACAGGTCAAATATTGACCTGACAAAGACAATATCCTACTCTTAGGTCAAGACTGAGGCCTTTGAAAAGAAAATATGTAAATGCCGGCATTGCTGCCACCCTGGTTTTACTGCCATGGATAAATGCAAGATGCAGTTTTCTAGGTAGTGTGGTTCTGGTACTTTGTGCAAACACTGAAAAATAAAATCTTGAAAAATAAGAGCAGAACTGTAGGATTTGAAGGAGAAACTGGATGGTAAAAATGGTTAAGCATTTGTTTTTATCACCAAAACCTGAATACATGCTGCGTCTGTGATAGATTAAATCAATGTAGAGGTCTCAACATTGTCCTCCAAGAGGAACAGAGGAGGTTGATGTTATGAGTGAACTCCATTTGGGAAAAGCCAATAATATCACTCAACTGATCAGTAAGATCAGGAGGAGATGCTTTGGAAACCATTCCTATACCTATTTAAAAACTACAGAGATAGTTTGAGCAAGTTAGGAAGTTTCTTACAGGTTTTTAGTTCCTCTTCTATTGCACATTACAGACTGTTTCTGTCTGATTCTCCATTAATCTAACCAAGATGCCATGACATTCCTTCACTCTTCTTGCTGTATTAATGATATCCACACCACCTGCAACCATGTTTGCAGTTCTGCAATTATGTTGTGCAATAAGTCTTTGGTTTCAAGATCCTGAACAACCGAGCTCTTGCAACTTTTTCCACTTGTTTTCTGTTCCCTCATCTCTATTTTTTCTGTTGCATAAAAATGACAGATACATCTTCAGACTGCAGAGCCATGTTCTATGCAGCTTTCAGCTAGTATCCTGCCATCTTTCCACTTTAGAGTCCCTCTTTTAAAGTATGCTTCAATGATTTTTCTGGTGAAGTTTGTAAACCACATGTTTCTTCCACAAGAAGCCATATATTTATGATCACTGACCGAAAAAGAATAACACATGAATTACTAAGTTTTTTCAGCATAAAATATGTATTTGGTCCTTCTTGTCTTTCCAGAGGCAAATTTTAATATATTGTCAAAAATTTTAGCAAGCTGCAGATACTGTTTGAGCCATTAGAAATTTCAAAATTTCATTCAGAGCACATTCAGTATTTATGCTATGTAGAAACTATTCTTAGTTTAATCATAAATGAAAACAATTTTGTCCAGATAATTTAGCATAATTTCTATTATAACCATAAACTATAACTAGGATTTTTCAGTAAAATGCATGTATTTCACAATCTGAAGCCAGCTTATTATTGGGGTTGCAGTTTAAAATAATACTTTAGGATGTGACTGTGAACAAGCATGCATAATATGTCTGCACACACATCCCACTCTATACTGCCTGAATATCAGTATAGCAAGGTACAAGCTAACTGCATGCTGGTTGTGCCTGTGGATGTCCACAGTACTGAACGATAGACTGGCTTTGGCCAGGCCATGGCAGATGGTGTGTTTGGATGTGGGTTTTTCCAGATGAAGGTAGAGAAATCTCTCTTTAGGCTTTCACAGCTTGCCATGTAAATACTATTGTTCCGGTCAGCTCTGATTTATATCCAAGGCTATGGTAAGATAAAAAAGGGCCCTTACCCTTCTGTCACAAACTCCTCTTTGTTGAAGTTTCTTTTGTCAAATAGCTCATACTCTGACTCATCTTTTTTCAATACTGTGTTTAGTTTCAGAACTTGGTACTGTTTATTCAAATTACACTTTAATTACAAAATTAGTATTTCCTGGGTAAAGATTGCAGACTTACTGTTTAATTTAGATTTAATATTATAAAGATTTAATATAATTTTTGCATATCAGTACTGAAAGAATCATCTAAGTTGAGCTTTTCTACATTGCTTTTTTTAAATAATTGTAAAATCTCCTACTGTAAATGAGTTTAACAAAATATTTCCAAGTGTATCCACAGCTTCTAGAGAATGCAAGTTGCAACTAAAGGTTTTTCCCTCTGCATTTTTGCAAACAAACAATGTGGTTGTCAGAGAACCTAATCAGTATTTGAGCTGACAAACAACCAAACAAAAAAGGTATTTAGCAGGGCCTCTGATTTCCCTAATGACAGAATATACCCATCAAGGAAACTCAGTAGCAGCTGCTCCATTGTGTTAAAGATTTGAAGATGTCTTCGTGTTAAAAAAGTTCGGAGGGTTTTCTTTACTTTCACCAGAGAATATGTAAAGAGGCATTTTTATTTCTTTTTGATGTGGGAAGAGAGAAATCAGCTGATTAGCCAACTTAACGCTGCTTTCTGTAACAGTGTGTGCTAAGTTCTTCAGTTTCAAAACTACCTCTTGTATGTCAGTTGTGATCAGATAATTACTGATAAGAAATACAGCTTGCTCACTGGGCTCTCACATAACATCCATGTGGAAAAACTCCAACGTGCACCTTGAGGAAAAAAGGAGAACCCTCATCTGGTTGCAGGTGACAGTTTCTTGTAGGTTGAATTCACATCCCCTTTATTGTTTTATTGTGGCTGCTTTGATACTTTAAGTCCATAACATCCATTGCCATAATGTGATGGGGTTTCCAGATAGTTCAAATGAAATACATATAATATTTCATGGTTGGGTGAACATTTAGATCTGTTTTCCGCTTGAGGTGGAAAATTGATCTTGTGTTAAACAAGATAGATATTGATAAGAACACAGATACTCATCTCAGCTGAAATCAATGTTTTCTCGTAACTGATTACAGAATTCTACGATTAGCAGCTAAAGGAATTCAGTAATAAAGGTGTGAAGACTTGATTCATCTTGATTCATCTGGGTAAAGAGAAAGAGTAGAGAGAAGTAGTGAATTGTAAAATCAGAGTGAAAGACTTGAACAAGAGAGGGAATGCAGGATAAACCAAGATTAGTTGTCTAAAACTGAGACAGGAGAAACAAGTGATCAAGGAGAATGAAACAGCAGATTAGAATGGCTTCAGTGAAGAAGGTCAGTAATAAGAATAAAAATTCCCAGGCAAAATCTGGAACCTTGACTGGGGCAGAAAAACCCGCTTGTCTGTCATAGCATTAATCCCAAAATTTCACACAGTGTTCTAGTTATTACACTGACTTCATGATTTCCATGTATTTTGAAGACATGGCCAGAGCCTCCAGAGGTCCGTTTATGCCGCTCTGAAATTGGTAGATTCTTATATCCAGAAGAATCAAAGTCATCAGAGAAGGCTGGAAGAATGATGCCTGCAATGGCAGCAGGATTTTACCCAGAAAATGAAAGCCTGAAAAGGGGTTTCTGTGTTGCATCATTGTGTCACAAGCAACTATTTTCAGATTATGACATTTGTAATACTTTGGCGGAATTAGATATGCTGATACTCAGTGGAGACGTCCTGAACTTGCTTTGGAATCACAAGTTGGATTCTTAGCTATGATCTGTGCAGCCAGGATGTCTGCAGTGTTGGTCACGCTTAGGAATATTTGGAGGAGAAATGGGAGAGCTGTTCACCGAATGAAGCACTTGGCCACTTCGCGTTAAGTGCTGGCAATTCCTTATAACACTTTTACCAGTGAAGAAGAGTGTAAGTAGGATTCATGATCTTGGGTGTGTATTATGTAGAATATTTAGCACTTTGTGAGTGTACAGAGCTTTAGAAAGAATAGAAGTGTTTGTATGCTGGCATAGGACGCATCCTCACAAGAGGAGCTTTATGAGTGTACACCTGTACTACCTGTTCTTTTTTGAAGTGCTTCACTGCTGCTTTTCAGTGTTTGGTATTTTGCTGGTGACCCGTAGGCACTTAGCCTTACAATGAAGCATTGTCTACTACAGGCAGCTCAAAGGACTTGAATTTGTAGTTTCAGTAAGAGTTGAGATATGAAAAAATAAGGCATAGACACAACATAGTGGATGACTTCCTTGCCATTCCAGTCTTTGTTTTCTATTGTTGCTGTGGATGCTCCTGCTTCTCTTTCTGCATCTGGCATACATTATGGAAAAACACTGTATATATAAATACTTTAGATATGCAATAAGTACTTATACAAAGATTCTTTAAGGTTTATTATAGGTGTCCTTAGAATTTGATTGAGTTCACAGGTCTGCTTCAGTGATAGAAAATTCAGAGTGGTCTTGATGAGGCGATCATTTCCCTAAAAGAGCGGCTCCATTGTCGAGTCCTGTTTGTTTACATCTAATCAGGAAATTGGGGTCAAAATTTAACTTAATCTAGAGGTTCACCCATATCTTCTTTTTCAAATCTGAGGCAAATGATTGAAGTAATGCATCTGGGGAGTTTTACAGCTTTTGCCTTATCAGCATCCCCATCAGTAAGAAAGTTAGTGAGTTCATTTATGAACTCATTATTGTACCCTGAAGTGGACACAAAATCTATATTAACTTATTGCTAGAATGCTGAATTTAAATTAATTTGTCTTAATTGAGACAGCTTTTTTGGATTTGATATTTGAAGAGAGGATTAATTCATAGACATCTCTTATCTTGCCTTGGTTAATGATAGACTCAGCAGTTTGGGGAAATGAAATGAACAGGCACAGGGGTCACTGTCATTATCTGGATCATTTCATGTGATGCAAATTAAGTCAGGTACATCGCTGCAGCTAATACTGCATATGGTTCATTTAGTGAAGGCTCTCACATTGATCAGTTTTAACTTTGGTTCAGAAGGCTCATATTGCTGTCTTCAAGGTGATGTCTTAGGTACCAGTCATGTGCAAAGAGTAGACAGTAGGTATGGTAGCTACTTTCTTTTGTCTCTTCTTGATTCTTAGACAGTTTTTGCAGATTTGGGGTTTGGTAGGAAAACAGGCTTGTTGCTCGTGGGTGTTTGGAGGGAAGAAAGGTTACCCAGTTAGCCAGATATTGTTATGAGCTGCAATTGTGCAACCTCTTTGCAACTATAACTGGAATTGATATGCAGGAAGATTATTTGATTATTGAAGTTGTAGTAGAGTGGAAGTGCTGCAAGCCCAGGAATTTAGGGGTGACTATGAAATGACATAAAATGCATTGCATTCAGAAACTGACAGTTACTATGCAAATTTTGTCTGTGAATCTACAAACACTCCAGTGACCCAGTTACATTTTGTTGTTTATTTTCCATTGATTTTCATATTTAGGGGCATTCTCATGCGCTTGGGCTCTAATACTTTAGATCAGATTTTCATGGGGATAGAAAAAATATTGCTTTGTTATTCCTGTCTTTCACCACCTTGGTCATGGAAAGGAATCTGGGAGCCAGTGCAAAGCACTGCCAGAGCATGATAAATATCCTTCAGCAGAGATGAAAATTAGGCTCTGACATGTTTCTGGCGCAAGCAGAAACTTTTAAACAATGTTGCTGTTATTATTTTGCTTATGAGGAGAAGCTTTTACCATGAGACTAAATCACTTATCACACATTTAATTAAAACTTTAGTGCTTTACAAGGTAGAAATCTTCTCTAGTTAGCAGAGATGGGAGCTGAAAAATAAAGTGACTTAATCAGTGCCCTGTAGTGAGTCCTCAGCAGTTCTTGGACTCAAATGCAGGAATCCTGCTTTTCAGTCTCATCTACTTAATATTTGGTACTGACTGTGGCTATAGCAGTTCCATCAGCATTATCCCTGTCTTGCACCTGTTTTTCAATGATGGGCTCTAGTTGTGACGTTTCATTAGTATGTGCAGATTTTGTTAGCTTTCAGTGCAAATGGCCCTCAAGTATTTTACTGTTCTTTTTCCTTCAGTAAATAGTTTAAGGCCACACCAAATTTATTAATATTATTATTATTTTGCTAATGCACTATACTGTGTATTTGATAGTAAGTAGTTTCACATCTGTGGCTGAATGATAGAAGCTAAAGCTGATATGGATTTTCTATTTTCCATCACTCCATATCATTTGTAAACTCTTTAGTTCTGTAAAAGATCTGCTTTAAATAAATAAATGTATCCTGACTAATCCTCTTTGAATAAGTGGAAAGCATTTAATCCCATGATTCTGTAAATCCAGGGTAGCTGTCAAATTGTGTGTTCATTTTTCTGTATTATCTAAATCGGTTTGTATCAGATCTTTCATTGAAAACAACAGTTTGTTATTTGGATTAAACACCTCTCATGCTCTATAACCTTTCATTTAAGAGTCATTTGCATCCCTTTTTTTGGCTGCTACTTCAATCATCTGTATTTTAACAGTTCTTTAGGAATATTTGCAGCTAAATATTCGTACTGCATTTAAAATTGCTTTTTTTTTTTTTCAAATTGCTAACTCTTCTTCAGGATCTGAAATTCAAACTATTTTTGTTTGTGTCACCAAAAGGCTGAATTCATTTATCAGTTTTCAATTTAAGAAAATAAAAATAGATGATTCATGAACTTCAGTTCAAATTTTTTTAAAGTGGTTCATTAATTGAACAGCAGCTGGGGGGAAAAACTAATCAGCTCATTTCAACTCGAATAGCTCATTATCATTTTGTCTGATGAAATCTTTGGAGGCTGGTTTCATGGGAAATGGGTCCTTCAGACAGTTGCCCCTCAACTGCCTGGAAAAAGGTCAATTGACCCCATACAGTGATTAAAACTCATATTAGGACATGCACTTCCATTTTTTAATTGCTAGGGATAGACGCCCTCTTGTTGCCTTTTGACATGAAGGAAATATTTGTTTTCTTTCAGTTCTTGAGCATAGTTTCCAATGGCTGAAACTGAGAAATAATAATTTCTAAAAACAGTAAATATGAGGCGTATTTTCTGAGTAGCTGGTAAATATCTTAATTTTGTCCACAGGGATGTAAAAGATTGCATCTCAATTTTAGTTTGCAATACCCAGAGTTGGGCAAGATTTGGTTTGGGAATCAAGGAGGCTTTGGAGATGGTGTACGTAATTCAAGGCCATATTTTACTTCTTGAACTTTGCAGTCTTAATAGCATTCCTTTAGGACAGACCTTATTTTTAAATATGTTTCCATTGAAGTAGTATAGACTCATAAATGAATGCAAAAGGTGGAGAGTTAAGATTCCTGGATTCTGTTCCCTGGTGTTGTTTGACCTGGGACAAACTTCGTGTGTCTTGTTTTGAGACTTTTAAAATCAAACTTTCCTATAACCATTGTTATGTTAAAGTTCCATCCCTTATTTTTTGCAAAGGGCTTTGAAATGTCTGGATGAGATGTGTGAGATATGTATAAACTGTAGTAGCTATAATTTTAGTATTAGGTTTTGCCAGTGATCAGCACTGCACTACAGTAACAAAACTCTCTAACTTTTAGAAAGTAATCTCTGTTCTTTAAGGTTCAGATATCCAAACGTACGTTTCAATATTTCAACTATAGAAGAAAAACCTTATTATTCAACTGTAGCATTTGACACTTGATAAAGCTTAATTATAAATACAAAAGCAAGTTCTTTTCTTCATTATCTTGGAGGCAAAATATGTTTATAAAGTAAGATATAAGCAAGTGATGGATTTTATGATTTCTCAAGCCTATCATGTATCCTTGCAGTTTTTCTTTCACACTGTGCAGACCAGCATAACACAATTGAGGTCATGGATAACTAATAAAAAAATTCTAAAATAACCCTGACACACTGCTAGGCAGAGTACTAATTTTTATTAATTAATTGTACATCTGCTATGAAGTAATTGATGAAAGATCTACAAATTTTGTAATTAAAAATTGCAAGGATGGAAAGTACTGAAAAATAGATGTTTTGTTTGAGCTTCCACACTAGCCCACTAGGACACGCTTTCAATAAGAAAAGTAAAGCTGGTTATAAAACTAAATCTGGCTAGGATTTAAAATACTTTGCTAAACTTTTCCACACTAAATATTAGATTTCTTCAAAAGGAAAATCTGTATTTAAAGCATTTTTAGTGAATAATTAACTTTCTCAGGGAAAATTTATATAAAAGCAATTCCTTTCTAATCTTCCTTTTAGACTGTGGGGGGAAATATCTGCTTTAATAATGATCCTATGTATAAGTCTTTTGTTTATAAAAAGTTGTTGGTACTACCAGCATATGGTGAAAAACTTGAAAAAGTTCTTTCTGCTTTTCAATTTATAATTTCACTTAATAACAACTCCAGTTTCTCACAACAATGTTTCATTTTCTCTGCCTTTTAAATTCTAAGCCAATAGAGTTTAGTGGATTATATTGTCTAGTTTCTCTCTGCCACCATGAGGGCAAAAATTTACTTTTCTGGGACAAGTTGTTAAGTTAACTTTACCTAAGAGCTGAAAAGTTGAGAGTATTTGGTGTGCTTCATAAATACATGCTAAACTCTGAGACGCATCAGTAGCGTAATTAAATAAAAATCTCTGGTGAAGGTTACTGGCCCCATTTCCATCTGCTTTCTCAGTGCTTGAGAGGAAAATCAGGGCTCTTCAATCTTCCATTGGAAGCATCACATAGGTAGAATGAGACTGACCTGGGCAAATAAACTTTAACTCAGCCCCAAACCCAAGCAGTTCATACTGTTTATCTTCAAGATCCTATCTTCTGTGTAGTAAGTATGTGCTGAAAAATAATTCTGGAGCACTGTGTTTGGAAACTACTTAAGTCTCTCCCTTTCTGTGCACGTGAGAGATGTTTGCCAGATACAACGTGGGTTTTAGCCTCTGCTGCTGCTTAGCCAAACGTACTGGATTTCACAGGCATTTTCACATTGAAGTAATGAATGATCTGCTATGATTCTGTAAATATGTAATCTTATCCTACAAACAAGTAACTTTGAGTTTTATATACTCCCTATAGGAAGAAAATTGCTATTTAACTGTGGGGAGATGAAATAACGATATTGCACAATAAATAATTAAAAAATATTTCTCTTTATTTCAAAATTGTCAGGTATATGATGAGATTAAGTAATTTCTTGCTATTGATACACAGTTTCATTGTTACAGCTTTGCAGCAAAGTACCTTTTCCACCTTCCTCCATAAATTCTAACTTGATTCTCCCCTGAGATCAGTAGATATGTCTGGATCCAGATGTATGTCTGTTATACATTAACTGTGCTCTTCAAAACATGGCTTTGTGCTTCCAGCTTTTTCTAACAACTGTGTTTTATACTAATGTTGGTGATATGAAAAACAAGCTTTAAAAGAATAGAACATAACTAAACAAGAGTTTTTCAGTGACTTTCTCAGCATATGTCAGGGAGTTTAGTATGAACTTAGTTCTCCCCTTATGATTACCATAATCATGGATAATTCCTGTCTGGGAGATCCATGTTAAAATCAGTTTTAGACTTTGATACAAGTGAGTTTTATGGGCATGGCTACCAAATAGTGAAGAGATCGTATTTCAAAATTTACAAGAAAGAATCAAATCCCGTGCCCACAGCCAGGCAGCAACCCTCACCTACTGCGGTGACCAGACACCAGAAGAGAAGCATCTGATGAAGTGATGCAGGTGAGCACAAAATCTGTGTTCTCATGAAACTTCAGAGCAACATGGGAACAGAACTTTTGTATTTTAAAATTTCTGTAATATTCTAGTTGCATTTCATTGAGCCAGTTTCAACATCACATTTGTCAGGAGCATCAGAGGAATCGTATGGTTGATGCTCCCAGTTTCAGTTTCATGTTATTGGCTCCTTTTACTGCATCCTGTCCCTAAATGTGGCTCTGCAGCAGGCTGGCAGACCCCCAGCCCTTACTCCTCCTAGTGCCACCGCAATTACACTATGAGTGTGAAACACCCATAGTATGGATCTATGGAGTAAAAATGTTGGTGACAGATGTGGAGTAGTGACTAAGTGCAGTGTGATGGCTTCATTAGGTGCTCCAATGGATAAAATGACCTGGAAGGAAATGGCAGTTTTGTCCCAGGGACAAGACCCTTGTGCTTAAGTGATACCCGTATTTTTCATTCACTTGCTTTGGTGCAGATCTTTGTGAATGATAACTTCTTCACCTTCTTCTAAGCTAATAGCTCTGTGCAGTCCCTGGTTGCTGCCAGGCTGTGGGCAGCAGGCAGCGCAGGCGCTGTGTGAGACCTCCCCAAAGTCTTAGTTGAAGTCTCCAAGGAAACAATGTGATATATAGGATTTTGTGGCTGCAGAAGACACAATACCCAACTACTGTGCACTCCTGGTATAAGTGGTTAACTCTGAATTTTACATGCCCAAATGCTCTCCATATTCAAGTGTTTCAAAGTGCATATTTTGAACTGAATTGGCACTTTTGTGAAAGTGTCCTATTGATGATAGGCAAGGTATGCTCAGTAAATCAGCTCCCAGTAGTTTCACCAAGAACTGAGTTCAATTAATGTGCCTCATTCTTGTCAGTTTGCTTTTGCACATGCTATCAGAAACCATGCTTTTTTATAAAGACTTTTTAGATTCAGTCCTCAGATTTTGTAAAGATTAAATTTTGCCAAAGCAGAGGAGGAATGGAAATGTCTATATTTTAAATAAAAAAATCAGTGGACACAATTTTGATGATGAATGCTGTGCAATCTCTCCAAGAAACTGAAAGTTAAACATATTGTAAGTAAAAGAAAAAAAATGTATTTTGTAATTGTTATTCAATCAGGGGAGAGGGGGGAGAACAGCAAGATTTAGAGTTAAAGAAAAAATTCAATTTCATCCAGGTACAGTACTCATGAAAAATTAATATTTTATTGAGAAAAAGCCCTCATGCTGTTAAGTTTAGTTGGGAATTAAATTTTGCTGGATATTAATGTAGGTTTTTTTCTTGAGTTATACTACTTTCATTGTGTTATTTTAAGGTACATTAAAAGAATCTAGGCTTCTATACTGAAATAGAATTAATAATCTAAATAAATATTTTGCTTAAATTCTCAGAATTACAGGTTGATAGTCCAGGTTGATAGTTCCCTTTAATAAATTAGAGTCCTTTGAGGATGGAGCTTGTCATTAACACACATCATCAGCTGATGCATTTTAATAATACATAGAGTTGGAAGAGAGAGGAAGTGTAAACTACTGAAGCTTGCAAAACCAATCCCCTAAAGCTTTCATGTTTTATTTGAGCATATGTTTTGGAAGTGGTGGTGTTGACACTCGTGGCGCTAATCTCCTCTTTATCTTGTTTTGATTAAAAGGATATTTGAATATTATTTTTGGCAAACTTTTATCTAGCCTCAAAGGGGTTCCCTTGTAGCAGCTACAGGGAAATGGCTGTAATAAACACATTGTATGATGCACTTACATCATATGTTACTGCCACTGCTGGTGTAGTCCGAGAATGCAAAATACTCCCAAAAAAATCAAATGAGCTTGTGTTCAGTGCCAAGCATGTGAAAATATAAAATTATGTGCTCTCATTTGTTTTTGTTTTGCTGGGTATATTACTTCAAACCAGTCTGGGTGTATTACTTCATCTGTGTAAATGAAACTCTGCATTAGATTATTCAATAATTCAGTTAGGAGACTATGGTTAGGAGACAAAAGGTTATGGCAGTTTTATGATAGACTTACTTTTTTGTAAAAGTCTACATCACCTTTTCTTTACATCTTTTTTACCTCTCAGATGGCTGGGTTCACATTCCATCAAACCTTACTTGTTATATACCTGAAGTTGTATGAGTGGTATAAAACTTAATTTTCAAAATAGACAACAACAATATTCTTTATCATTTTCCTTCATAGGATGTGCAGATGTGTGTCACTGCCTGCAGACAGTGTGCACTGTGTAGCTCTGTGCACTCTTTGTTACCAGAGGACAACTGGTAGGGAAATGATTAATCTGTTTAATAAAATATCTCAACTGGGGAAGATACCTGTATTCTGCTGTCCCTTTGCCATTTTTTCACTCTAAAGCAAATGGCAAAAAGTGCACAGTAGACCTTCTTCACTGTGTATTTGTATGTGACAAAGCCTTTGATTTCTTTGGTTTGGATCAAGCCTCCAGTCTCCATTTCAGCAATGTTAGCATATTACTTCTTGTCTTCATCCCTGTGGAATTTGTTTATAAATAATATTGACTGCTTTTAGAGCTTGATTTCCTCAGACCCCATGCTGCTTATTTTGATTCTTACATATGGATTAATGTGTCATAATTTTAGGGTTTTAATTGCATATACACTTTCAATTGAGAGCTGTGGGATTCACAGTTGCTCGGTAAAATCAGATCACTTTTATATGCGCTTAATTTCAGACCATTTTAATTATCCAGAGAAGAAACACACCCCCATCTAAAGCCTGCAGAGTGGATTTGTTAATACTGGGTCTTATTAGTCAAGAAAAAAGTAGAATCACATTGTGCGATATGGTGTAACTATTGGTTGTTACTTATTTTACTTTGCAGTCTCTCAACATTGTGCTGGTGTGATTCTTTCAAATTACTTGTAGTTCAGCAGAAATGCTTGCCAATTCTTATTTCTTCTTCTAAAGCTTCAAGTGTCTCTGCCCTGTTAGTCATCTGTTTATTCACAGAGGGGACCTTTCTGTTCTCTGACTTCTCAAGGGTCACAGAGGGTGGCATGCTTCCACTGGCTGATGCTTCTCTGTGTTTGGCACCTCGTCAAAACGCTTCTTTTTGAGAAATTCAGAGTTAGTGTGATCTTGTCCTCTTGGTTTTGTTCTTTTTTGAAAAGTTCTGTTTTAGGACTGGCTGCTTGGTCACTTATGTTGCTTTGCTTTTCTACGTGGTACACAATGGTAATGCTGCTTTTCTGCTTCTCTTTGCATAATGTTTCCTCCAACTCAGAACTCCTCTCATTTTGTCCTTGCTGCTCTGTTTCATAGATTGCTTCTATGGGAAAAATGTTTCATTGTTCTGGTTGCCTACAATGTTCTCTCTTGTTTGAGATGTTGCTGTAGTTATGCTCCTCCTCAACATGCATGTCCTCAGACTCAAAGCTCACATGAGCTTGCTGTTCCATTCCAGATATTAGGAATAAAGTGCTCATGTTTTCTGCTTCTATGTTTCCATTCCTCCTCCTTTGGTACCTCAGAGAAGTCCCATTCCTCATTAAAAAGTATGTTCTGAGACTCTGAAAATATGTTGTCTTGGTAGTTGGGGTTCTGTTAATAGGTTACTCCTGAAAACAAAACGGAATACCAAAGTGTTTGGGTCAGGTTCTGTGTTCAGATGGTTACTGCCCAGTACTTGGTACCTCCTGGGATCTTTTCTGCAGAGCAGTATCTGCAGTCACATCATAGAATCACAGAATGGCATGGGTTGGAAGGGACCCCACGGATCACAGAGCTCCAACCCCCCTGCCACAGGCAGGGCCACCAACCTCAGGCCTGGATCTACACAAGGTTGCCCAGGGCCCCGTCCAACCTGGCCTTGAACACTTCCAGGGACGGGGCACCCACCACCTCTCTGGGCAGCCTGTTCCAGCACCTCACCACTCTTTCTGTAAAAAACTTCCCCCTAATATCTAATATAAACCTTCCTTCCTTTAGTTTTAATCCATTCCCCCTTGTCCTGTCATTGTCTATCCTTTTAAAAAGTTGAATCCCCTCCTGTTTATAAGCTCCCTTCAGGTCCTGGAAGGCTGCAATGAGGTCCCCCCGCAGCCTTCTCTTCTCCAGACTGAACAAGCCCAGCTCCCTCAGCCTCTCTTCATAGGGCAGGTGCTCCAGGCCTCTAATCATCTTTGTGGCCCTCCTCTGAACCCTCTCCAACAGTTCCACATCCTTCTTGTATTGGGGGCCCCAGATGTGGACACAGGACTCCAGATGGGTCCTCACGAGGGCAGAGTAGAGAGGGACAATCACCTCCCTGTCCGTGCTGGCCACCCCTCTTCTGATGGAGCCCAGGATACCATTGTCCTTGCGAGCTGCAAGAGCACACTGCTGGCTCATGTTAAGTTTCTCATCCACCAGAATCCCCAAGTCCTTCTCAGCAGGGCTACTCTCAAGTAGCTCTTCTCCCAGTCTGTATCTATGTCTGGGATTCTTCCGGCCCAAGTGCAACACCTGACACTTTGCAGTGTTGAACCTCATTAGGTTCACCCGGGCCCATCTCTCCAGCCTGTCAAGATCCCTCTGGATGTCTTCCTTTCCTTCTAGGGTGTCAACCACACCACTCAGCTTGGTGTCATCTGCAAACTTGCTGAGGGTGCACTCAATTCCATCATTGATGTCATTGATAAAGATGTTAAAGAGAACTGGTCCCAAGACAGACCCCTGGGGGACCCCCCCACTTGTCACCGGCCTCCACCTGGACATAGACCCATTGACCATCCTTCCATCTTTTCTAGTGCATTGTTTTTTTTAATAGATTGCGTTTAAAAATGAAGTGTTTAGGGTAGCTGGTCCCAAAGAGAGTTGTTCTTCTATGGGGGGGTAATCACAGATACTGGACTCATGTTGCAAAGAAATTTTATGAGTCCCTGTTGTAAATACTTTTGTCCTCTCCTCTAACCCATGTCTCAATATTTTAACTAACAATGCCTTTGAATAATACACTGAACTCATATCTTCACCATCTAAACAGTCCTTGACTTCTTCATCTATGTGGCAAAGACTATGTCAGTCTTTAAGAAGTTGGGTCATAGGGACTATCAAGTTAAATAGCAACAGCACTTTATTAAACAGCAACCTCTGAAAGCAGCAAAACCAGTAGGTTGTTAAATTTTCAAAGCTGCAGCAATCCTGAAGACATTCCCTTTCTTTTTCATTGACATTTGTCACTGCTAAGTCCTCACTACATGTGCTCTTCTTGTTCATACTCTCAAACACAGCACAGAGAAAGAGAAGAATAAACACACTTGGTTTGATGGAGATGGTGACATGGAGAAGAGTATTTAAGGGTATATTAATTTTCAAGTACTTTAGCATGATTAAAAATTAGTTCATATTAAAATAAGAGCTATGACTACTATCTGAACTTCATCAGCTTTTAGGAGATGATATTAAAATTCTTACCATTAGTCTATATCATATTGGTTGAGTTGATGCCTATAAAACATTCAAAAATCATATTGATGAATGTTAGGAGAGAGGCTTATTTAGATTGATTTAGATCCTTTATGGAAAGCTTTGTTGTTGTTTAGTTATCCATTTGAAATGTAATGGTTCACTGGCTTACTTCTAGGAGCAGTGATTTTATGAGTTACTTATTTACTATACAAAGATGCAGCTAAATTTTTGCTACTCCTTCAGCACTTTTCTTCACAAGCAGTTGCTGTTTTGGAAATGATGAGACCTTTGAATTGTCTAGATGATCCCCAACCTATATTTTAGTCTAATAAATCTTTTCTTTTTTTCTTTATTTTTCTCCCTCAATTTAACACCCAGACATTATATATTTTGTTTATACACATGGATTAGGTATTTTATAGGACATGTATATGTTTTATAACTTATGAACCCAATGAAGCAACCTAAAAGAAAACAGAGGTGATAGATGGCTTCCTGGCTTCTATTCAAAACTCTTGTTATATTCTGGAGTACTTACTATGAATGCTTGGCAACAAAAAGGCAGAGATCCTATGTTATACAAATACTTAAAAGCATGCACCCAGAGACAAGAGAATGAAACAAGAGGTGATTTCATATATGTAGTCCCTGCTGTCTCCTTCACCTCTCCTGGGAAGTAGTTATGACATAATAGGATTTGAAGGTTACTCTTCAAATTTCCTTTCACCTTCAAGTGAGTAACCCATGTCACGCATCACAGAAAGCTGTCGTCTTGACATCTAGTGATGCCAAGATGGCTTGGAATAAGTCTTTCTGCTAGAAAGAATTTTAAATCAGACTTGCAAAAGTTAAAACTTAATTCTATTCTATTTTTTGTTGTTTAAATTTTCAAACCATCATTCAGGTTAAGAAAAAGCTACTTTAAATACATATGCATAACAGCACATAACAGGTTTGAAAGCCTCCAGTTTAAAGTTTTCATTTGTGAAAATCAGTTGTATCTTTCTTTTCTTGCATCATTAAACTGTTCTTGCTAGGAACCAAGAATGCTATATTATTTCAAAGCTACTGACATTTAATCTCATATTTTTAATTTACTCAAGAAATATTACAAATAAACGTTTGGGAATTTTGTCCTATAAATGATTGCCAGAGCCTCTTTTTTTTTTTCAACCTCTGAAAAGATAATTGGTCTAGGAAATATTAGTTAGGAATATTAAAGAATAAATTTATATGTGGACAAAGATGTTTCCTAGAAAGAATTATTAATCTGACAAAGTGTATTTTCAGACAGTTATAGCTGATTTTAGTTGCAGTTCTTCTCAGCACAGATTTGTAGTACAATTGTGGTTAATTGTTTAAAACTCAATTTTAAATCAACTAAAGATGACCCTCATGGTATTTCCTTTTTATTCTCTGTTGTGCCTTTTCAAATCATATTTATATACATTATTAGCAGCCGTCCTCCTTCCATCTAGTTAACGCAGCAGTACACTAACTCTGTAATTTACTGATTTAATACCAGCTATTTCTCACTGGATGTTGGTACATGGGCATGGAATTCTTTGAAAAAGTAACAACAATGGAAGAGATTAACAATATGAATTTTACATCAATAATTTCCCTACTAGTACTCTAATAGTTGTCATAAAACATCTGAGATGTATTACCTTCTGTATTTTCTTATACTTTTCTTTTCCTTTAATAATACAGGGTTCTTTACTCTCAGAAGTCTTTTCAATAATAGGTATTTGCAGACTATGGTTAGTCTTCTTTTAGGTGAGCTTTAGTCTTTGGTTGGAGGGTAGGTTTTCCAGGTCAAATCTCTCAACTCTCTTTTGCCCATCTCTTTTAGATACTAGTACAGGGTAGAGATATCTAGAAGTAGTCTTGCTTATAGATTGAGGGGGGTGGGGGGAATAACTGAACACAATGTTCTAAGGAGGTGATCCTTCCCCTCTACTCTGCCCTGGTCAGGCCCCACCTGAAGTATTGTGTCCAGTTCTGTGCTCCCTGGTGTAAAAGAGACAGGGATCTCCTTGAGAGAGTCCAGAGAAGGGCTACGAAGATGATTAAGGGCCTGGAACATCTCCCGTATGAGGAAAGGCTGAGTGAGCTGGGGCTGTTCAGCCTGGAGAAAAGAATACTGAGGGGGACCTAATTAATGTTTATAAATATCTTAAGTATGGGATGCAGGGGGAAATAGCCAGCCCCTTTTCAGTGCTCTGTGGAGATAGGACAAGGGGCAATGGCTGTAAACTGGAGCACAGGAAGTTCTGCACCAACATGTGGAAGAACTTTTACACAGTGAGGGTGACAGAGCCCTGGGACAGGCTGCCCAGGGAGGTGGTGGAGTCTCCTTCTCTGGAGATATTCAAGACTCGTCTGGACGCCTATCTGTGCAATATGTGCTAGGGAGCTGCTTTGGCAGGGGGGTTGGACCCGATGATCTCTCGAGGTCCCTTCCAACCCCTACAATTCTGTGATTCTGTGATATCTGATTCAGAGGAGAGTAAAGTAACCGCCATTAAGGGCCCACCTCTTTAGAAAGGATCCATCCATGGTAGCATAAAATAAATTAGAAGAAAACTCTTTTCCTGACTAAATTAGTGGAGACTTGAACACTAGATGACCTTGATGTTTGCTTATAACCAAACCATGGGAAAGCTCATATCTAAAAGCTAGCAATAATGGTGACCTGAAGTGCCAATACTCATATAACTTATCAGCCTGCAAAAAGTAATGCATTTGTGAAAGTAATTTAAAGGACATCATCTGAACTGGAGGATCTGTTAGCAGTTGGATCTTGTACTGTAAGTAAACAGGCTTTTATAGCATTACAAAATATTTTGGCCACACCAAAACAGAGTTAGATTTAGTGTTTAGTTAAATAATAAGAAATAACGAGTCTATTTTTGGTTTTATTTTAAAGTGCTCTCCAATGCACAAATGAACAAAACCCAATGAATCATTCTCTGTCTTTGCAGTGTATTTAATGCTCTGAAAACTGCCCTTAATTGTACCGCACAATCAAAAGTTTTCACTATCTTTCCATGCAGGAGCTAAAAATTCTATTAAAAGTAGTAGGGGTTTGGGTTTAGATAGACTCACATTTCTTTTCCATCTCAACATCACTAAAACCAACCATGGGAATGGTGCCAAATTCTTATTAATACACTTCAGCTATTGCAAAAATACAACGACAAATTTATTTTATTTTGTAGTGACAAATACATTCCCTCCTAATTTTGTGGGAGTGTTTTACCCCTACAAGGAATAAATTGCGCATTCTGGAAATAAGTTAGTCATTCTGAAGTTCAGAATTCATGAAGCTGTTCCAGCAGAGAATGGATACGGAATTGCAGCAAAATCTCAAGGTCACTGGGAATATTCTTTGGGGTATTCTTATGTGGCTTATCTGTGCTCACATGCCTAATTTTTTTTTCAGTGCAAAGAATAGCCACTTGTAGAGAATGGAAGCCTTAGCCCGGCCCTGTGCCATCCCTTATTCAAGTTCTTTTATACTCCTCTTTTTAAAGAAGCTGTCAAGTTCTTTTCTGAAGCTGACAGGAAAGGCCAAATCTGCAGTACAGGAAGAGAGGCAAAAAAGAAACTTTTTGTGTTGATGTTTTACTAAGTGAGCTAAGGAGAATTTTAGAATCATGTAATTTACTCTGGAGGCATTTACTGTACATAGCTATAGTGATGGTAATTTCTTTCATTGTGGAAGTGAAAAGATAACCATCAATCAGTTGTCAATTGGTCAATTGCAGAAGTGATGAAAAGAAACTGGTAGGAACAATCACTTCTGTGGCTACCTAGACTATTTGGGGTTTTAAGGAAAATATGGGAACTGGAGTCCTTAGAAATGGAGCGAGGTTGGAACATAAAAAATCATCTGTGCAGGGGTAGATGGATCTCCCATAAATACTGTATTTTAATTATTTTTTTTTCACGGTGTACAAGTGCTGCAAAAATAGAGCTGAGTTTGCACCAAAGGACCTTTGAACCGAACGTGTTGAGAACTGGAGATGTGATGTGGTGCAAGTATCTATTAAATGGAGGTTTGAAAATAGAAGAATTTTTCGTAAAAAATGAGCAAGCTACTAAATTATTTCAAATATTGTTATAAACCCAGCAAGAATTGCAGTTATAAGCCTGTGTGTGAAGGAAAATCTGGTTTGTGTTGTTTCCTAAGAGAGACATTATTATGTTTCAGTTGCAAAGTATTGTAAGAAATTGTATGAAGCTGGGTACAGCACTGCTATTAAATACATAATGTGGAAGTTGTTTTTAAATGAGCCCCACGGCACAGGACAGCATGAATGCTGTGCATTTAACAGTTATTTAAGTAGTGTGAAAGGCACGTATTTAATTATATATGCATATTGCAGTGGGGGGGGTAAGCTTAGGACAGAAGTAGGAAAAAGATTAATTTATTTATGAAAAGAGCTCAAACATTATCGATACGGAGTGGTTTATGCTGTAGTGTTTTGTTTTGGGTTTTCTTCTCCCCTTCTGTGGTAGGTAATAAAAAGGATTACAGGCCCTCCAGAAGGATGAGATATCATCAGTTTGTAATCCAGCCCATGGTTTCCTAGATACCGTATTGTCTATTCTGTTCCGCTATGTGAAAAATGTTGAATATCAACAATGGGTTTCAGTGCTGTATTGTTGAGTTTTGTATGAACTAATCTAGCTTCACTAAAAAAAAAAAAAAAAAAACCTACAGCTTTGGACAAAAGTCTATAGCCAGTGCATTCGTAACTCCCCATGCACAAGAGCTGACTGTGGCTCTGGGAAGACATTTTACTCATTTGATTTCTTTTTTCTTGTAGTCTTCTTGTCCAGTTCTCAGGTGTTTACCACCTATTAGAATTTCACCTGTATGGGTCCTGTGTTTGAGAAAGTCCCAGGACTTGTCAGCTGTGTAGGCCTCATAAAAGACAGCTCTGTTCAGGGTTTGAAAGGTAAGCTTTTGCCTCAGTCCTCTGCTGTCTATGCTTTAAGATGCTAACTTTATTGGCCTAGTTCTGAAACTTTGCAGCTTATCACTTATTTGGAGCTTTTGTAGAGGGCGAGCGAGGGGAACAGGTTTCAGCTTAACAGGGAAAATAACCAGTCTTGGAGTGAGAGGTGGTGGGGTTAGAGGGGATGGATTTGAATGAAATGTGCCTTTCCTCCTATAGAAACTGAATTCTAACTAACTAGTGAAAGTAAGGGAGTGTGTTACCTGCACAATGAGGGGGTTCGAAAGCAGGTATTCTGCAAATAAGTGTGCTCCAAAGATAGGGTAAAAGGGAAAGTGTTTGACCTGTGAGCATGATGTTTCCAGGACATCGGTAGCACAGACAGTCATATGGCTTTGAACTGTTTTACTGAAACATTTTACATAAGCACTGATTTGTCTTGTCTTTTCATTCTCTTTCTTTCTGTTCTTTTCTTTCTCTTTCTTTCTGTTCTTTTCTTTCTCTTTCTTTCTTTCTTTCTTTCTTTCTTTCTTTCTTTCTTTCTTTCTTTCTTTCTTTCTTTCTTTCTTTCTTTCTTTCTTTCTTTCTTTCTTTCTTTCTTTCTTTCTTTCTTTCTTTCTTTCTTTCTTTCTTTCTTTCTCTCTCTTCTGTAGTCTCAGAACTGTCTTAATGTTTTGTGGAAATGCTATTGGGGGTGCTATTTGCTTGAAATAAAGTGGGCGGAGAACAATTGAGGGTAAATAAGTTTCGTGATCAGAAAGATTCTGTCATTAGTCAAATTTCTGAAAGAATTTGCTGGGTTTTCCTCTTCAATTAAGTTTTTTGTAGATTTATTAAAGCAAGTCAACAATAAGTAAAAGACCCTACAAAAATAAGAATGTACATACCTATAACTTGCGGTGATCCAGATTAGATGCACAGTAAATTTTTAATTGTGGATTTAAAAGGGTATTGTTAATTGCTTAACTTTAATACATGCATTTTATCTTAAAATATTTCAGCCGTTTTAATTACAAATTGTCTTCTATATATCTATATTTTCATTTTGATCTTCTCAGTGCATGAGACTGTGAATTACTTCAATTCATTGGAAAAGTAACTTTATAGGCAAATACTTTTGTGCTTACTGTAAATGCGGAAGGCTGTATTTATGGAGTAACAGAATTTCACACCTGCTTTATTTATTTTAATATAACTAATATACTGATGCTGTGATTAGAAACCAGCTTCCAAAAATCCTCCAGGTACTTTTGTGTCTCTGTGGAAGGTTTTTGCAGAAGATATGCCAGCTTTCAAAATCTTCCCTTTACCCTGCAACAGTGTGAATGTTTTCCCCATCCCCCTCTTAACCTAGGAATTAGAAGAAAGTACAGATGATGCTTGCTTAACCCTGCATTTAGTGCCAAGCAGTGATGTGCTCCCTATGAAACCATTTCTGACCCTCTGCTTGCAGTGGTGAGCCTGAATTTTTCCCCTTCCTTGCCCATCATTGTCGGTCAATTATGGGACGGAACTGAACCAGAAAATCTGGTACAGTCTGGCAATTAGTACAAAGGGTTTCCAGTCTAGTGTGAAGACAGAGATGCAAGAGCCCCAGCAGCTAGAGAAATAGTTTTGATTGGCCATGGACATTGCCTTTTAGTGCTGCTTGGTTACTTCCTAAAGATAGTGGCTCTTCTACCCTACAGGTCTTCTCCTTAAAGTACTGCATTACGGGCCTACTTTTTATAAGTCTTTTGGGAAGTGTGTGTGAGGGGGTCGTCTTTTTTTAGCTCTAGCTTCTCCCATTTGCAGACTGTCATTTTAACCCATCAAACAGACACATTTTGACTTGTACAACAAAGAACCAAGTTATCAACATTCACAGAAACTGACATTTTTAATTCAGGCTTCATTATGTCTTCGGTTTATGACAGTGAGCTACAAAGACATTTAAAGTTTTTTTATTTTTTTTCCATTTTAAATTCAGCATTGGGATGTTTATCTTGCTTTTAATGCTCATATTTCCCTTTCTACCTTTATTCTTTAGTAATATATAATTAGCATTATCAAAACCATCAGCTATTATCCACTATGACTTTTGACCTTTGTTTTTATCTATCTAGCATTTTACAAAATAAATTGCAATACAAATCCTGTTTATGTTACATCATTACAGTAAAATGTAATTAGTTACGTTCCCTAATACATTCATCATAAAAATAATCTCTTTTGATATTATTAGATTTAATGAATGAATTACTACATATATGTAAACTTGTTAAGTATCTGGTATAGTAAGATAAGAATTAATAATGAAATAAAAAATGTAATTCAAAAATAACATACCAAAGTCAGGGCTTTTCATATGTAACCAGCATTTTTAAGAATTATCACTGAGTCTGTGGCTAATGTTTCCTGCTATCCTAAGAGAGAAATAAATTCTGGTATAAGTTTGATGGAAGTTTAGAGGAAGAGCTAGTTGTTCCAGATAAAAATTTTAGACTGTTATTTCCAGGAAAGCTGATAACCTCACTGAATATATGAAGACAGTACTCAGTCAAATCTTGTTCAAAGCTAAAATGCAGTATAATTAGGTAGCACTGCAAGCAGTTGCCAAAGTAATAGGAACATCGGGCATTCAACCATAACCATAGTGTTTTGTTTCTGAGAGTTTTTGTTTTCATACAAGTCAGAAGTTTCTGGTTTATGCTTGGATAACTGTGGATTTGGGATGTTGTCTTTTGTAGTTGTAAAAAAAGTAAATGTGCAAGCTAATCTTCATATGTATACATGAAGTATTACAAATACACATTCAGCGTTTATATTGTCATATTTTTCTTCATTCTGTCTGTCTCTGCACAGTGGTACTATGGGAATCCCTCAAGGTGGCTTTAGGCACATGATAGCAGAATATTCCACTCAGCAGTTAAATACTCTTTGGCTGTATTAACGGCAAGTATAGAAGTGAGGGCTGTAAATGTGATGGCAATATTAGCACGTTGCCTGCTTCAATTGGGTACCTCTTGGGTTTGTATTTATCGCTCGTCCTTCCCAGTTGACTGATAGCTGTCATGCAATAGCTTTGTTTGGCTAGGTTTGGCTAGAAAGAGAAAGAGCTTTCTTTAAAGATGTCAGCAGTGCTGCTGTCTTCCAGAAGAGGTCATTTACACTGGTAGTCTACATAGAACAATGAATTAGTAGCTTCTCTTGTAGATCTTTTTGTAGTGTACATAGGAAATTATGTGATAGTGTTATTACACCAGGAAGCTAATAGCCTAGTGTAGGTCAAAATCTAATCTGGTTATCCAGAAACACATTGCCCAAGGATGCACTGATGATGTTTTAGAAAGGAATTATGTATAATAATTAACCATATATTAATATCTGCCAATTTCTTGCTTGTCTAACAGAGAAATAAAGAAAATTGTAACTTGCATTCAAGTGCATAGGCAAAGAAAAAAGATAACTAATTGTGTCTTGGCATAAAGCATTGGTTTAAAAAGGCACAAGGGCAATTGACATTTCTCACCTCTTGTGGTTTAACAGATAACTAGTAATGACACTAACATTATACACACCAAATGCACTTTAGTTGGATTTTTTCCATTAGTTCTGTTTGTCTTCAGTGACCAAGATAATTTGACATAGAACAGGGCCTACCCCATCTTAATTTGTAACTCTTCAGTCATGGTATTATGGCCTTTGGGTTAAGTACTTACACAAACACAGTTGGGCTGTGAGCTTTGGCACTGAATCACTGTGTCAGATTGTTTAATTGTGAAGTTATTTTCAAAGAGATAAAGATCTGTTCCTAGCTTTCATCACTTTTCTATCATAGAATTATTTTAGTTCTATACAAGTATTTTCTTCTTTCCCTCCAAATGCGTTCTCCAAACATTGCTAAACCTATTAAATATTTACCTATAATTAAAGTTTCAAAGTGTCATTTTTCATATGAGAAAACTGAGGCATAGAAGGTCTGAGTGACAACAATACATCTCGGTGTGGATTACTGCTTAGACAGTGTGTTTGGAATATATTTAAGATCTCCCTGCTCAATGTGTTGCAACAGCTTGTTTTTTTCAGTAGTGACTACTTCATGAGTGCTTTCTGGATTTCATGCTCTTTTTATCATCATATCATAGAACCATAGAATGGTTTGGGTTGGAAGGGATCTTAAAGATCATCTAGTTCTAACACCCTGGGATGAGCAAGGACACAAGAATGTTGTGCAGAACAGTGTCAAATGCTTTGCACAAGTCCAAGTAGGTTGTCCTTTACCTCTTAATAATTGCAGCGTCCACAAGATGGATTTTGGACAAACTTACCAGCTGCAAGATCCATTCTTACTACCATTAATCACAGTTCTCTGATGTCAGTGGGATGGTCTGGTTCAGTTGTTGGTTCCTCTGCTGTTCTAAAAAATTAGGCAGCATGTTAGTAGAGTTTAGTTGGAAGGTAGTTCTGTGCCATAAAAGAAATCATGGAAATAACATATATGTAGGAAACATCTAATCTTGGCTTCTTATTTTCTATTATTCTATTTTCTGAGTTTATGAGATCTCTGCCTGGAAGGAGGAGGGGAAAAAAAAAAACCAATAAACCAACCATCATCACGAAGGTCAGGAGTGTGTAGCTGCGGTGCGAATTGGCTCTTGTCAGCTTTTGTATGCGCCCAGGAGCAGGTCTCAGCCATTACGTGCTGAGAACTGTCAGTGAAAGCATAGGAGCTTGTGTCCTCAGAGAATGAGGCACTCAATGAGCTAGTCTCCAGTTCATCAGCTGCACTGTTTGTGCATTCTGCTTTTGTCCTTACTCTGTGCTTAAATTTATTTGGCAACTGGCTGCTGGGTCTGTTGATTTGGGAAATTAGTCAGGCTAAATGTACTAGTAGAAAATCATGGAAGTTTTATAATTTGGGAGCCCAGTGTCTGAGCCATGATCTACCAGTTTTCCTATTCCTGGAAATGTTTCCTTTACATGACAGGTCATCCTCAGCCCTTCTACTCATCTGTGTTCCTCAGGGTGGGAAAGCAGCTGAAAGCTTCACCCTGTAAAAGTTTTTTAGACACATAACAGGGTTTTATGTTCCCAGTTCCCATTGACTTTCAATTCAATTATCACTTAGATGAAATTCAATAGGAACAAAGTACCCAATTCCTTTATGCCACTGAGAATCTTCTGTCCTGAGCCTTACAGTAGGCTACGGAATGAGTGAACATTGGCTGTTAGTGAGATATGACAAGCATTAAGAAATAAGAGATTGGATCAGTGTATTTCATGGGACTTTATACAAAGGTAAGCAATTGGCATTTCATATAAAATGACTGGTTTCGTATAAGGAAGAAGGAGAAAATGACTAGTAAAGACACAGTGACAGCAGTTTCTTAAAGAACAGGTACCAAAGGTACAAGCAGAAACTATACCATTGAGGGGATGACAGGCTGTCTACTGAGTGACATCTTTTGTTACAACATAAGCTTCAACCAAAGACTCAAAAAGGAATTTTATAGGAATCGGATTATTAATAAAAAGCCAAAAGGAATATCATGAGCCTACAGAGACAGAATTCAAGTAATCATGAGACAAAAATGGGATGTGACTGGAAAGATGCATGAAACTGCATTGTATGACCATTCAAAGCAAAAGGGTAACCAAAGTGTAGGCTTGCTAGTCAGCAGAAGGTGATGTCATTGACAAATGAGGCTGAAAATGAAGAGGTACCTAATACCTGTGATATATAGAATCAGAATGGTTTTGGTTGGAAGGGACCTTAAAGATTATCTAGTTCCAACCCCCACTGCCACGGGCAGGGACACCACCCGCCAGCCCAGGTTGCCCAAAGCCCCATCCAACCTGTCCTTGAACACTTCTAGGGAGCATCCCATCCACAGCTGCTGTAGACAGCCTTCCAGTGCCTCACCACTGTCATCGTACATAATTTCTTCCTAACAGCTAATCTTCATCTACCCTCTTTCATCTTAAAGCCATTACCTCTTGTCCTGTTGCTACATGCCTTTGTAAACACCTCTCCAGCTTTTCTGTAGGCCCCTTTAGGTACTGGCAGGCTGCTATAAGATCTCACTGGAGCCTTCCCCAAGCTGAAAAAGCCAAAATCTTACACACAGCCTTTCTTCACAGCAGAGGCACTACAGCCCTCCAATCATCTTTGTGACCCTCCTCTGGACTCACTCCAACAAGTCCATGTCTGTCTTGTACTGGGGACCCCAGAGTTGGATGCAGTGTACTCCATATGGGGTTTCACAAAAGCATCATAGAGGGGAGAATCACCTCCCTCAATCTGCTGGTCATGCTTCTTGTGATGCACCCACGTTGGCTTTCTGGGCTGTAAGCATGCACTGTT
The DNA here is from genome assembly GCA_020800305.1 of Porphyrio hochstetteri. Classification (NCBI taxonomy): domain Eukaryota; kingdom Metazoa; phylum Chordata; class Aves; order Gruiformes; family Rallidae; genus Porphyrio; species Porphyrio hochstetteri. The sequence continues at coordinate 9,144,181 of CM036914.1, read as the reverse complement.
GGGTCATGTTGAGCAGATGACGATGAGAACATCAACCAGTACCCTCAAGACCTTCTCATCGGGGCTGGTCTCTATCCATTCTCTGCCCGGACTGTATTTGTGCTTGGGATTGCCCCGACATATGTGCAGGACCTTGCACTTACCCTTATTGAACTTCATGAACCCAATATAATGTTTTACTTAAAAAAAAAAAAAAAAAATCAGCTGTGAGGAGATGGCTAGCACAAATAGGGTAAGTTACAAGATGATATGGATGGTATACAATTTTTTGGAAGTCATCTTCTGATGCCTTACATGTTGCATGGACTCACAGCTAATCCACTGATCTTGGGCTGAGAAAAGTAAACTACATGACCATCCAAAGTCCCTTACAGAACATTTCTTTTAATGATTCACTGGCATTGTGATGAGGACAGGAATTGTGGTGGCCTCTTCCTCACTTCTGTTTCACCCCTTCCTAGAATAATTGTTAATTTTTTCATTTACCCCTTGTGTCTGTCTTAGTAGCTTAGCTGATTGTTACTTTCTGTTTCTTTCTGTACTTGCAATTATCTTTTCAGTTCAGTCCTATGGATTTTCCCTCTTCCAAATTGTTTAATTCTTCAGTTTACTCAGTATATTCTTCACCGTCTTTCAGCCCCTATTTGTTCAAAATTTTCTTGTGCCATTTTGTGAATTGAGGAGGAAGCTAAAAAATGGTGCTGATTTGTGTTACAGTGGCACTGACTGAAGGAAAGATAACCCTTGGCCTCTGTGAGGTCCTGTGTATCTGTAAATAAATCTGTTTATTTCATTCCTGACCCATGTAGGTATTCTGCCCAGCCAAACAGCACCTTTAAGTTTTCATCATGTCATTTGTATTTTTTCTCTAATGGTAAAACAATCTCAGATATGCAAATAATTTCTCACTATTAAAATGCCATTTTCAAACAGTCATTTCTACAACTTTGTGGCTAAAAATGTTCAAGAAGTCATTTAAAAAAAAAAATCAGAAACTCTGTGCTAGAATTTTGAAGGGAAAAAAAATGTTCCAAACTTTCCAAAGCACTTCAAATTTTCCTTTTTCTTTCTTTGGAAGAATATTTACCTTGTCAGCCACTTGTGCCAGGAGAAGTGTTAACTTCTGCATGTTAGAGCCCTAATTAGATTAAGTTGGATCCACACTTCGCATGTTCTCCCAAGCTAATTCCCATGATAACCATGCTTTTAAACCTCTATTAGGGTTTTTTGTTAAAGATGCATCACTTTACTGTTGTTATTCATCTGACAAGAAGACTGAATTCAAATGTATCCTCCTTTCAAAGCTGTTTGTCACTGACCTCCGATGTTGAACCGAGAAGAGAATTAGTTTCTAAGCACTGCACTGTGTGTGCAATGCCAAGAAAACTGGAGAGTTCTGACTGGCATCCTTCTAAGAGAGGTGATTTGAAAACCTTATTCTCTTGTGTGTTACATCCATCAGAGCCAAAAATACTTGGGTGTTGTTAAATGACATAGAGATTCAAAACTGGTTATTGTCTCTCTAGCAAGAAGTTGTCAAGATGAAATGAAGGAGGCAGCACTATGGAGAAAGAAGTCTTGAGATCTCAGTTTGAAAGAGGAGGTTATGCCTAGAGGTGTAGAAACTTCCTTCTTTGATCTGTGAGGAAAGTGGGAAGACAGCAAGTAGTAGTGAGGTGGCAGTCTGTTGATGATACCGGGTTTTCCAGGATGATAAAGATGAGGACACTTAGCAAGACTGAATCAAGGATCTTATGAAACTTGGTGAGTAGTCCCTAAAATATCCCGTGAAATTCAGTTTAGATAACAGTTAAAGTGACACATCTGGGAATAATCAAAATTTCGCAAATAAAATGATGGGCTTTCAGCTGTCTTACACCAAGGTATGAGATCTTGGGATTGTAAGAGAGCTCCATGAAAGAATCTGCTTAGTGGTTAGTGGTGTTCAATGAATGTTAGGGATAAATAGGAAAGGAATAAAAGATAAGTACAGAATACTTATGTATGAATCCATGGTGCATCCACATCTTGCATATTGCCTGCCCTTACCTTTTCAAAAAGTAACCAAAAGGGCAACCAGGATGATCACAGGAACAGAGAGCTTTCCAAAGCATTATAAAGTGGTTCCCTACACATGGTTTTTACAGTAATTTCCAGGACAAGAAATGAAGACAAATGACAGGTATGACAACTGGAAAAGAAACAGAAGATCTTTAGATATAACATAGTTAAGTAGCCACAGGGTACTGTCAGAGTTTAAAGTTTATATGGGTTCAAGGGCAGCTCGAACAACTTCCCAAAAGAGAAATCCATAGAGGTTAAAAATAGACATGAACCTTATCTGGCTCAGGTAATCTTCCAGACTCAGAATGGTGGAAGCTGTAAGAGTACTTTGGGAAAGTGTTATTACGTGCCTATTCTGTTCTTGTCTAGGCACTTGCTTCTAGATACTGATTGAGACAGTGCTTGGCTAAATGGACATTTGGCCTTACCCAGTACAGCCATTTTATGTCATTATGATACCATTCATTTACGTCCTGAGCTCACACTTCCTCTTCATATCCAGATGAAGGACAGATCAGAAATGAGAGGTAGCCTGGACATATTATTTGAATGCTGGAATCTCTGTTTTCTTTTTGCATATATCTTCCTCTTCAGCTAAGCTAAGGAAGGATCTTTCACAGTGCATGTAGCTGGCAATCAGAGGGAAATACTGACAATTAGAGGCATGTTTTTAAAGCTCCAAAGTTCAGATTAATATGATTTTTAAAAACATGGGGAAATCCATGAAAAATTTATCAGTATATAATAGCTGAACAATCTCTCCAGGAGACTTTAATTTCTGCTTCTAATCTTTTCATCTCGATCTGCTGGGTCAGCTTTGCACTTCTCCTTGTGTGCACAATGGGGAACAATGTTTAGCTGATGACAGAAGTGCAGGATGGGGATTAAGTACCCCCCAAGCTCTCTGTATTTTAGTAATGGTATTGAAAGTTCCCCAGTCCCTGATTTTTCTTCCCTCCTACTCTTCCAATAAATTAACTGCTAAATCTAAAAATCAAGATGTAACTTTGCTGGGTAGGGAAAATACACCCTGCAAGTTTTCCTAAATACCCCTTTAGATAAAGCCCAAGTTTTATTATTGTAATTGATTATTTTAAGCTCCTGAGTGTCAGGATTCTGCACTACAATCATCATGTAACTTAATGAGAAACTGGATTTGGCAGCAGTCTTTGGTGTCCTCACCTCAGCACTCCCACCAGTTCTCCAAGTGCCAAAACCCCAAGTTTTCTCCCCTGATCCTAGTTGCAGGTTAAAAATTAAGGCAATCTAAGTATTCATTACTGTTAAAAGCATCAGTTACACTGTGAACTTTCTCTCTGTCTTCCCTTCTCCCTGTGACAGCACAAGTGCTGTGGGACTGTGTGCTTAGAGAAACAGAAGTTTCTTAGAAGGGTCAGTTGTCAGCCCAGTGAGCTCCTTGATACAGCTAACCACCAGTGCCAGCACATGGCGGCTGGAGGGAACACGTGGTTTGGGGATAGGAAGGTGGCCTTCTGTTAGGTGGTAAGTCAGAGTTGGGAATGTTTAAGCCTACCATGAAGTTGCACTTCCTGTGGTGTATTGTTCCTGCATGGTAAGAGTCTCAAGTCAATCTAGGTGTCCTGGTTTTGGCTGGGATGGAATTAATTTTCTTTCTAGTAGCTGGTGTGGTGCTGTGTTTGGATTTAGTGTGGGAATAATCTTGATAATGCACTGATGTTTCTAGGTGGTTGTACTGTCTATGCAAGGTCAAGGACTTTTCAGCTTCCCACACACTACCAGCTGCCCAAGAAGCTGGGAGAGCACAGCCAGGACTTCTGGCCCAAGGGATGTTCCCTGCCACAGAGTGACATGCCCCAGATATAGCTGGGGAAGTGAGCTGAGAGGTGGGATTCCTGCTCAGAAACAGACTGGGCATCAGGGTTTGGAGTTTTTTCACAGGGTGAGCAATCGCACTTGTGAATCACTTGTTTTATTTTGTTATATTATTATCATCATCAACATTATTGTTCTTATTATCTTCCCTTGTTTTCCTATTAGACTGTTTTATCTCAACCCACAAGTTGGGTTTTTTCCATTCTTTTTCCCATTCCCCTGGATAAGGGATGGAGGGGTGAGTGAGAAGCTGTGTGGTACTTTTTTACCAGCTGGGAATAAATCATGATGCTGTGTAACAAGTAACTTAACAGACAATCTCCAAAAGAATGTGAGAAAAAACTTACTCAAGTAATAAAAAGTAATAATAGCCTTTTTTTCTAGCACATCAGGAGCATGATTACTGCCAGAAAATCTGTAAGATGCTCAAGCCATGAAAGGAGCATTCAAAAAAGATAAAGCCGTAGCAGAAAAGCTGTGATTTTTTTGCACCTGTGCTTACCATGGGGGAGGTTGGAGAGATTCCCATCTCAGAATCTTAATTTATGGAATGCATTTTAGGATTTGTTTCAAATTGAAGTGTCCATAAATAGTTTATAGAATAAATGGACAAAACAAGCTATAACAACTCATCAGGAACAGAGGCATTCACACAGAAATTCTAAAGAAAGTCATGAGAGAAACAGGTGATTGTGGTGTACTGCTTCTCAGTTCAAATCATTCTGAGCCAGAGGACTGAAATCTGACTAATGCAGCAGCAGATTTTAAAAAGGGATTCAGGCAGATCCAGAAAAACTGCAGTCCAGTGAATCTAGCATCTGTGCTGGGAAAATGAGTAGGAGCTATAACAAATAATAGAATTAGTGTAATCTAAATAATTATGAAATATTGTGAAGTGTCAACATAATTTTTAAAAGACAAATCCTGGATTAAAAATATATTTAAATTCTCTGAAGGAATCTACAAGTAGAATAACACAGGAGACCCAGCTGATGTCACCTACTTGGGTGTTCAAGAGATGTTTGACAAGGTCCATCCCTAAAAGCATTTAAGAAAATAAAATGTACTGGAATAAAAAGGAAGATCCTCACATCAGTAAATAACTGTTTGACAGTAGAAAGCAGAGTATAGGAATAAATGGCCAGTTTTCACAGTGGAAGTAGGTCATCACTGAAAACCCCATGGAGATCTGTGCTATTCAACATATTCCTAAGTGATCTGAAAAATAAAAAGGGGCATAGTGAGGGAACAAAATTTGCTGATGGCACTAAGTTACTCAGGGAAGTTAAGAGAAAGACCAGCTATGGTGCATTGTGAAAGATCTTACAATGCTGGCAATAATGGACAAAAAATGACATGAAATTCAGTGCAGACAAATGCACACAGGAAAAATAACTCTATCTTTACATATTAAGTGGTGGGCTGGGAACTGACCATCGCTTCTTAGAAATGAGATCTTGAAGTTAAATGGACAGTTCTGCAAAACTGTCACATCAGGAACAGTCGAACCAAAAATTTAAGAATAGAGAACAAAATAAAAGCCATTGTTAGTACCAGACTACTCGACTTAGAAAGAACAGTGCAAATACAGAAAAGGTTGAAAGACAGGTGGCAAGGACGGTCACCATGACAGAATGAGTTCAAGGAATATGACTGGGATCTAGCAAGCTGGATAGGATATGACCAGTACTGGTGCAGTTTGATAGATGTCTAGGTCTTGACCAGTTCAAAAGCTTGTTTTACAGCATCATGACAGAAACAGATACACTAGCATGAGTGAGGAGATGATGGACTTCCAGTACAAAAATGGGAATGAGACAGAAGTCCTAAAACAAGCACGTTGCTGAGCTACCACATCAGAAAGTTAGAGGAACAAGCTATGCTAATAGTTAAGAAACTGGCCATGTAGCAGTATTCACAAGGCACTTAATTTGTCCAGTTGAGTCTTGTTAGATCCTTTTCTCTGCAGCCAGTGGAGAGAGAAAGTCTCTCCATTTGGGCAATTAAGAGCACCTAAATTTGGTTGCTTTTCTGAGCTGGACTCTAAAGGACCACCCTCTCTGTCTCCATCAACTAGAAAGGTGGCATAAGGAGATGGCCAGCCAGCAAGGCAAAACTGGATACCTGCCACTGGGTAAGACAGATGCCATGATAGGTCTGAGAGGCTGTACTGTTCCTATGTACGGGTATATGGAAACGAGCTGTCATTGTGTTATGACTCCTGTTAATGGGCTGATGAGGATAGAAAGCTCCAGATCTTGTCTTCTCATGGCATGTTTACATAACTGTAACCAGGGGTTAAAGATGTGGTCCCAGGAGAATAGTACTGTAAAACTAGGCAGTGGTGTTCAGAATCAACGTCGTAATCAGGGTTCCTCTGTCCTATACTAGACTGCAGATAATTTGTCTATTCTTTTAAAAGAGCATCTCTGCAACTCGGCATATATTCCATTCTTCAGGGTTGCTCTTACCAACAGTGTTATGGACTGCCTGAGCACTGTGGCAGAAAACAACCTGTTATGAAGCCCATGGAGGTTACCTGGAGTTGCAGGTGTGACAGCAATGTCTCAAACTGCGTTTCATTTTGAAGCATTCACAAAATCAGTGTGAGTTCACTAACTACTTTTACCCATAGTTTTAAGCTGTGTATTTTTCAACAGAGTTCAGTTTTTCTAACCGAAACAGAAATTCCTTAGTACCTACTGAGGGAAGACTCTAAATCTCTAAATATACTGACACTGGCAAGTAACTTAGTTTTGAAATAAATTGCATTAATTTTTAAGTAGTATTTGCCTGCTGCTGCTTTTTCTTTTTTTCCATTCAGTTATTTAAATTAATTTCTTCTCAGCATTTTATTTTTGGTATTTTATTATTCCTTTTCCCTTTAGTTCTTTTGCTACTCCACAAACAACAATCCTTCCTATGGAGAAAATGGGGACAAAGGAAGTTTGAGATCAGGGTAGACTTTTGAACCATGAAATCCAAGAGTTTAATTTAGCACAGATGATTTTGTCCATTTCTAGTAGCTATGTCCTTTTAATACTGCTTCTAGTTCTGATAATATTTCTGAATTTGCAGCATATATACTATTTAAAATTAACTAGAAAGGCAAATAAAGATGTGAATCTTAATGCTTCAAGGCATACATTAGTTGCCATCAACTCAGTCTGATTCTTCCTTTCTGCGGCACTATAAATAGAATTTGATAATCATTTATGGTCAGTACTAGTATAGAAATTTATCCTCAATCTTTGTTGGTCATTATTAGTAAGCTTCTGGGTTTTTTTAGAATCCTCAGAAATGTTAGTGGGAAATGGTGAATTTAGAGAAATTTGTGTTTTCAATACGGTTATAGTGAAGTTATTGCAATTATAAAGCTGCTGCTTCTTCTCACACGTAAGCTTTCCACTTAGACTTGCTTTGCTTTAAGTTTTCAGTACTGACAAGAAATTTTGACAGACTGTGTGTGTTTTATGTTAGCTTTTGTAATGGCCTAGGAAGCAGCTTTGAGGCAATAAATTAGCCCTTACCTGATTTATTGAAAGAATAACCTCAAGATATTTCATTGGCAGATTTTTAGATCATTGCTTTTTGCTGTCTAATGTTGAACACCTTTACCTTGCTCATTTTGTATCTGAAGGAGAGGAGCATGCTCTAGTGACGAAAAGTCTCCTTGGCCATGACTAAGATCTGTGATGGCTTCTTTGAGTATCAAAGAATTTTGTTTATAATTCTCTAAATTATAATTAAAACAGGCACGGAAATAATTTAAAGTAAGTGAAACTTATTATGTAAAATTCATGCATGGTGTGTTTTTAATAAACAACAACAAGAAAAACCATTCAAATAAATGAAGCAATTGTCTGTGGGCGCTTGAATTTTCTTTTAAAAAAGTTGAGTTCGTCTTAACTTATTGATTTTGAAGACACTATAATAAAGAATTACTGGAGGAAATATTGCTTTTACTGTTTTCAGATAATGCTTAATGTTGTTGCAAATTATAAAATTTAATTAGCTATATAAATGCCAGAGGAACAAATAATGTGCTATTGTCTTGATATCTTTCCAGAAATTAGTCTTTTAAAACAAATTTGCCATATTAATCATCTAAAAATATTTTTGATCACTGAATTAATAGTTTGCAGCCTGTTTTCAGGTATTCATTGCCATAGGTGATTGCCTCTTAATTACTACATGGGCGCTTTCTATTCACTCTTATTAATTCATGTTTTCTGGCACAGTCCCAAAAGGCAGCCTTGCCCTATATCTTCTAATTACTTCTATAATTGAATTTGCCCACTTTTTCTAACCTATTTTTTAAACTGACTGTGTTTGTTCATGGTTTATTGTGTCTTTTTTGTGTCAGTTCTCTGCAAGCAGAATGTACATTGATTCTTTCCTCGTTTCTCATTAATTTTCAAGAGCTTTGCTGCATGTCTGTTTTTTCAGCCTGTCAGACCTATTGCTAGACCAAAAAAAGATTCTTATTATTAAAGGTTAGGTAAAATAGACTGAAGTTAATTAATTCATTAGTAACTCTGAGCCAATTACTGAAGCCTTCTCTTATTTATATACTTGTTAACAAGACAGAGATGAGAAAGGCCTATTATAGGCACATGTCCTTCAGAAGTTGGGCAAACCCTCTGGAGCATATGCGTTTAGTTCCACCAAAGAGAAAGAATTGACTCCAAAATGAAGACTTGAAGATCTAGCTGGCAAATACTTCATAACCTGATGGACCTTCTTGTGGCCATCCAAATGTTATTTTTTATTCTGTCTTTTGATCTCAAGGAGAAAAAAAGCCTTATGAATCACACCCATAATGTCTGAATCTAAATATATTGACTTAGCAACTTCCCTAGAATTATTTCTTTGAGATGTTTGGAAATAGTTGAACAAAGAGGAATTACCCATGCGTATCTATGCAATTAAGACATGAGTGGTTGATTGTGACTTCCCACAAGTTTTGTATTGATAAATGCAAGGAGATATGCAGCTGGAAAAAATGGATTTTTTGTAAATATTCTGCATGTTATGAACCTTACATGAAAACTGAAGCAATTCAGAAGCTACAGTCTTATAAATAAAATAGGGAAGGTATCTAGTGGGTCACTGATCAAGGTCAGATGTTTGTACTAATGACATCAACATTTACTTTTAAGCATTGTATTCAATACCTGACCTTATATTTCTTAAGGCTAAAGCATCACTAAACACTGTTCTGTCTCACTGAATTCATAAGAATACAACTTAAGGGTTACTGATACTTTATTGGAGGAAAAAATCCAAGCAAACCTTTGGGGTTTTGTTCTCAACAGCTTGACCAGAAATCATTAAAATTAGAAAGCCTTTATAATAATTTTTTGTCAAGTGTCTTGCAAACCTGGGCTGGTATCTAAATATAGAGGAAAATTACACTAAGAATAAAGAATATTATATGAGCATTTTAAGAAGAGATACAAAGCATGGATTTATAAACAACTTCCACTTTGGTTCTTATAGAATATGAATCCAAAAATAAATTTTAACAGGAAGAAAAAAGTATTGGAAGTACAGGAGACCAAAAAGCTTAGCATAGCCCAGTCAATTATATTTTGAAGAACAATTAGTCTGTAGATTGAGATTTAAAATTATACAGGGGCAGTTGATAAATTGGTTGGAAATCCTACCCCCATGCTAGAAGTAACTTTAGATTAAAATCTTCAGCTACCACTGTAGGAGTTATTTTCTGCTCCACAGTTATTTCAAACTTGAGAGACAATACGAAGAAATTGAATAAACTAATACAACATCTGACAATATGTGCTCCTCACCTGCATCTGGTCGCTGGTGTAAGATCTGGATACAATCACCACACTGCCAAAATGTCTATTTGCCTGTGCATATCATTTCAGCACCTTTCTCACTGCCCCTTTCATGCCATACAGCTCACTGCAGAATAAGGTCTTTACCCTTCAATCTTGCTCATTCATTCTCTTCCCAAAGTTAGTTAGGAAATAACTGGCTGATTGGAACTGATAATATCTCCATCAGATCTTCATTCTTTCTGGTCTGAAATAAACAAGCAATTAATTTTGAAAGTGCTCAGGCTGAACTGTTGTTAAAATAGCTTTGAGATTTGCACTTAAAACAGATGCTTGCTTCTTCAATGTGTGGGAACTGCATGGTGTGGACTTGCCAAATTTATGTTGTTTATTTGTGGAATGGAAAGTTACTTGTTTTGAGAACTTTTCAAGTACATCTTTTATCCTTAAGACTGTGCAAGTGAGATTCTCCAGATAATTGGATCCTTTCAGTAGAAACAGCACAAACAGGTTTTTGAAAAAATTATGAGAATGGTACCTGTAGACAGTTCAGAAATGTAATGAAATTAAAGAGGTTCTCTTGATATTTCAATTTTCTACTAATGAACTGCTATCAGAATGAGTCCTATTTTATGTAATAGTATTGAAATATTCTTTTCCAATATCTAGTGTATGTTATGAGGAGGGGTTCACAAATCTGCCCCCATCTTAACATTGTTCACAGTTTTGGCAGAAGTGAGGACTTGCTTTAGTTCCATATGGACACGTTGTCTAATAAATTCAGTAAGGTTTTAAGCAAATGAGAGATGCATTTCTATGTAATCAGTTATGTTATCAGAACCAGAATAACTTACATATGTTGAAATTTAAGCTGATCATCAAAGGATGTTATGGGCTTTTCAACAGCATACATTGACAGTGACAATATTATCCAATCAAAATAATGGAGTGTTTGTGGTGGTTACTCTATGGAGAGCAACTGCAGACAGGACAGCTACCCCGTTTTCTTTTTTACAAGACACTTTAACATAACTCTCAAATTATAAAAGCAGAAATAAAAGAATGAAGGGTTTGCTGTTTGAAAAGTTCCTATTTTATCATAGTTTTTGTAGTTCTTGCATGCTTTATAAATTTGTTTTCATCCTTTACTTACGTACGTGTTATGATGTCTTACTTGTCATATGTACTGAATTCAAAAATTCACTGTTACTGATTTCCTTCCAAACTCTTCTTGCTCCAAGTACCCTCTACCATGTCTTGAAAATATTTCTCTGCCTACTGTTCTTATCTCATTTCATGTGAATGCATTTCAGCTTCTGCACAAGCCACCGTAGGGCTTTTCCCTTAATTCCATATCTTTTCAGTAACTTCATGTAGTCATCAAGGAACTTGTGAAGAGTGTATTGACTTCCAGGAACATACTTGTCTCTTGTGGCATTTCCTATAGTTCATTATTGCTTCTACTTTGTAAAACATCCTGTGAATGCAGCAAGTGGATAGGTTGAGTTGAAGTTGTAAATCATAATCGTCATTTACATGCAAGGAAGCGGGGATGCTGAGATCTTGTGACTTTCCATACATGATTAGAGAGGAATAGGGCAGAGCTAGCAACACAGCACCTATTGCCTGGTTTGTAGTCCTTGGCTTTTGCTGTTGGAATGTCTTTTCAGTCCTTTTTGGTACACACTCTGATGATCAGATGAGTAATATTAGAACATAGTTTATTGTTACAGTGAGTAGAATCTTCTAATTATTGGTGGATTTGAAAAACTTTTTACAGAAGAAATATTTTATAATATTTTGTCACTTTTAATGAAATTAGAACTTTTAAAAAGTTGTTAGTATCTTGGATATTAGAACTTTTTCCTGTAGATCACAGACTTACCTGAAAACTCAGTCATCTGGTTGAGTAAAACAGTGAATGTCAGCAATGTTAAATATCATTCCTGCTTTCCCGATGTTGTGCTCTTTGACTTTCAGTGTAACAGTATTTAATAAGAATAGGCAATATGAAATAAAACTGTGACATGTTAGAGGGAAAAAGGACAAAATTCTGTTCAAAGAATTCCTTGATAAACATGAACACTGCATGAGGCTCAAATTCAAGGCAGGGAATTCAGCATCCAGTGCTGGCCTTAGGCAAAAGCAGGGCAACTGGGCATTTAAGGTTCTGTGTTGAAGCTGACCTTTCTTTCTGGATCTTGAGGGAAGAAAATCATTAGATCTCCTTCAGTGCTAGAAGCACAGTGCTGGAGAACTTATTCCTAGTTTCACCTACTACAGCAGCAAACTCAAGCATCAAGACTTGCAAGAGAGCAGTTTCTGTATTAAGATGTATTTGATAAGCTGTTTCTTAACTGATATTTCATTATCTTCCTGAGTAAGCTGCAAATGTTTTAAGGAGACGTTAAAAAAAAAAAGGAGGAGACGTTAATGAATGGTTTTCTTTTACTTCCAGTTGTAGTGCTAGTTCCTAGGTTTCAGAGTTTCAAACAAGGCAGGAAGCCATGTGAAAGCTGTTGACCTTTTAAAGCCTAAGACCATTCCTGGTCTTTCAGGTCAGTTTGTAAGAGCAGAGAAGTTATTCATTAATAAGAAAGAAAGAAAATCTATAATTGCAAGCACATATTAATATTCTTTTTAACACAAAGTTTTAATCAAAACATCAGCCCAGCACTGATCACAACAGGATCAGTCCTTGTGTTCGTAGCATCTGTTTCAGGACACCTAAGAATGTAACTGTGTTTCTTGTGGGTATCCAAACTGCTAATACAAAACAAATATGAGTAGCTATTATGTCCATGTTGGCATTATGTATTTTACATCTACAGTAAGTGCCACCACTCAAATGCCAAACCTGTGCTTAACATTGTGCCAATTGGCCTCCTCGCTGATAAACCTTGACAGTACATTGTTCTCTTGTCAAGGGGCATTATCCTAGCAATTCAGCAAAAATTTTTCTTCATTTGGACAGTGCATCTTTCAGACATTCCCTTCTTCTATTGATTTGTTTTCTCCTGTCCCTTTCTCCTTCTTTTGTTTTCTTATCATAGCTTCAGGTTATTAAGTGCAAAGTATTGATGGGAATGGATGGTTTTGGTCGATGGAGAGCTAATGCATCCCTAATCCCACCATTGTCACAGAGTTATGCTTTACTCTGGTTCCTGATGGGGGAAAAGGTGCAAAGCTCTTGATCCTAGTTTTATTTGTCACAAACCCATCCATCAATCAAGCACAAGCATGTCTGAATGCTGAATGACATGTGGGTCTCAGCTGAAAAAATTCGATAACACTGTATTGTCAGGTTGCTCACTCTTTTTTTTTCGATAAGAAATACATTTGACTGAAATAGATAAGCATGCAACTACTAAAGACTTGAAGAGAGAGAGTGACATACGTGGCACCGAAGGTTGTCGATCTTTGGTATTAATGATGCTTATGAGTAAATAAAATAGAAGCTCTAGACATGCAACATGCTTAAATCCTGTTGGTTTTTTTATTAAGTTGGGGTTTCAAGTTTTTAATCTGGACATATATTAGCCTGCCACCTAGCTCCAAATGCTGATAGAATCTATGACTGAATTTATATATTTTTTAAATTATATTGGTTAACTTAGCAGATATTGATGACTAAAATTTTAATATGTGTTGAGAAGTCTGCCCATTATGTCTGAAAAATCATGAAGATATATAGATATATGTGTATGTAAGCATTATCCTTTTGGGATTTGAAAACGTTTTAAATATATAATTATAGTACATATGCATAGATATTTTATACTATGCAAATACATATGTATATCATTTCGAAAACATCCTTTGAAACTGTAATTGTATCCTCAGCTATGTTTTTGGTATCTCTCTATGCGAGTTATTGTGTGATGTACATTAACACACAGTTAAAAGCTTATCCCCATACTTATATACAATTTTTTCTTCATGCTCACTAAAGATAATTGCATTTAGGAACTGTTAAAATATTACAATACTCCATCTGTACATTGTAAGTTTGGGAAAAGTAATCAACAGATTGGAACAATTTTTTAAATCCTTTTTATTTCCTTGCCATAGAAGTATACATCTTAGAATGGAGAACCACATTATATGACCTAAAAAATCCATCAACAAAGGTAACAAAAAGACAACCCAAATCAGAGGCTCCAAGATAAACATGATGTAGCCCCAAGTACTAGCACACTCTATGAGTAAGCCATTTTTTTTTCTCTGCTCTGTGACTAGGGGCTACAAAACTGCAAAAATCAATGTGGGAGTGCTTTAGATTTCTTGGGTAAATTACATGTGCTTGGCTGCTCTATTGTATCTGGCCCATATTCTATACTAGATACTTTTAGATGGAACTGTCACATAATACAAATACTTGATATTGATTTTTATAGATTTAACAGAGCTTGAACTGAACTCTGGTAAACAAGGAAAAACTTGAAGTACAGCTTCTCAAAATTGGGATGAGCACATAAATATAGAAATACTGTTGAGTGTTTGTATCTGGGATTCTCTTGGCCAAGTTTTAATTTGGTATGGGTAGAATCATCATTACTTACCCAAAAACTCCTGCCATTAAATATTTATTGGTTTGTCTTTAAGGGCAATTTGGTGTCTATTTCATGTGTTATTTTTCTTAAATTTGTATTAAGAGCAAGTTGAACAGGAAGAGTTATAAAATTTTTAAAAGATGTTTTGGGTATTATCTGAATGCTAGATGATTTCAAATGAAATTCAAAACACCTCTGCTAGCAACAAAAATCATTTTAGGGCCTCTGTGTGCATCATGAACAAATTATTTTAGTTCCATTTCAGTGCATTCAGTAAAGACAATGACTTTCAGATGCAGGACACCACAGTCTACATTCAGATATGTGAATAGGTGGTCACATTTTGAGTTGCTTGTAACTTCTTATTAAATTAAAATAAAAATTAAAAATACATTAATTCATATGTCTAAATTTGAAACATGGAAAATTTGGCTGCCTTTGAAAGTCTCCATGTTATTTATCAAATATGAGGTAATCAAGTGTAAACAGTCTGCTAGATTTTAGGTCACAACCTAGTGTAACAGGACCAATAACACTCCCTAATAAACCCAAGGCAGCTAATATTTTCCCAGGAGAAAGCAAAAATATTTATAACTTTAAAAAGCAAAATAAGACTGCAAATGCTAATTTACCTTCATTGTATTTGTAAAGAGTTTATTACTACCGGTGTGTGTTCAGAGTAAATGCGTCTTTAAATACTGGTCCCAGAGTAGTTTGGGATCAGACAATACTTGCTGTAGCCCATAAAGCACAGTTAGAATTACTTTAAAAACAAATCCCCCTGGGTTCATATCCATCCATCCATCCATCCATCCATCCCTGCACTTTTAAAGTCCTGACCCAGCATGCACTTACCAGTATGCTTGTAACACAGTTAGAGGCAAAAACATGAAGGGGAGGGGGATGGTAATTCTGTAGTTAAGGACTTCTGGTCACTTCTGTGATAGAGGATGCTGAAAATGTATTTAGAGGAAGGAGAGAAAACAGGTCTTAAATTTCAGGAGAATGCTTTCACATAACCAGCATTACTCCTTGTTCCTCACCTCTACCTTGAGCTACTGGCATGTGATCTACAGGGGCTAAAACTGCAGGATCGCTGGGACACGTCAGGTAGTCTGCCTACTTACGGCTTTGAATGCCTGGAGAACAGGCAGCGCACAGTCTTTGGGTTATAGGCACCCTTACAAACAGCCAGCTTGCACCATCTGCAATTCAGAATCTTACTTTTAAACTTTATATATCTCTTAATGGTTTTACTGTATTTAAAAATAGCAGGACATGTCCTCAGCTGGTGTTAATTGACATAATTCCAATAATGTTCTTGTTAGGACAGCGGTTTCCACTAATGAATATCCAGCATTGTATCTCTGATAGCATTCAGATGTGGTAATCAGACCAGTCAGCCTCTAAGAGTAAAGCAGAGCCTTGTTAGGGGGCCTCCACTTTAAAACTTTGCCTCTTGGTCTGTCAATGCTTGATTTTATTATTCTAAGGGCATTTTGATAACCCCTCTGTGTTTGGGTCTTCATGGTGTGAAGGTCTGACTAAATAATGAGGCTACTTTCTCTTTTATCTTTAGAGGGAGGATTTACTTATTACTGCTCATAATATGGGTCAGATTTTCAAAGGTGTGTTAACTTCACCTCCATGTTTGTACTACATAAACACTTGCAATTGCTTTTGTATCCAGTCACTTCTACAGATGAGCATTTACCATTATTTTGCTATGCAAGTGATGCTTGTGCATGTATTCTTCTATCTTGTTTCTATAGATAAATATACACAGGCACAAATGGGTGTCATGCTTTTATATGGTATTTTGCAATGCTGAGTATTAAGTGGATGGGATACTAGCACCATTTTCATTCTCAAGACATGTGATGCACTTGTTTTGTACATTGAGGAGGAAAAGTAAAAAAAAAAGATTGTGAATTCAGGCTTTTCCCTTTTGCTTTAGTTTTGTACTCATGTGACCAGATGCCATGAAAGATTTATAATCATATGTGAAATTCCCAATAAATAAATTACCTCTCTATATCCTAACACTATTTGCTACACTACCTAATGGTACTGATCCCTCATTTTTATGAAACATAAATTAGTCATACGAAAAAGAACTTTACCTTTCATAAAAGCAGTGTGGCTCTGTTCCTGAGACAATAACAGAAGGACAGAAACAGAGGCTACTTACTGCTTTTTGAAAGCAAAATGCATGCAAATAGAGTGTCATGAACGAAAGTGCATGTTCCAGAGTTCAATTCTACTTATATAGTCTCAGCCATTTAACACCATGACTTCTGAGTGCTGACTGTTTGAGAACTTGATGCCAGTGAAGGAAATGCTCTTTTGTTCCTAGGTAGCAGCTGTGCTGTATTTTCAGTTTACTCTTAGGTGCTACAATAGAGTCTGTGATGGTATGCTTAGATGCAAATCAACTGCTGAAGTGAATGACAGTAACATTGTTGACATCCAGTATATATTAGAAGTCAGCACAAGTGTCATGTTGGTCTATGTCTAGTGGACGTCCAGGACCACTCAAGAGGTTAAGGACGTTGTTCATCAACTGGGAATGCACCTTGAGAAATGTAAAGCCAACAGAATTAGAAAGAAAGGGCAAAAACACCGTATGATTTCTCTGCTTAAGTGCCATATGGCATCTCTTTAAAATGTATGGTACTAGGGAAAAAAAAGAGATTAGTGCAAAATGTAAGAGCTGCTTCATAGGGCCCTAAGGACCAGCAGTTCAAAATCCTAGAGTATCCAGACAGCCTTGCCTGCAACTTAAGGAATAAATGTCAAGCTACATAAAATGATGCATCCAGTACTTCTTGTTAGCTTGACACATGTCCCAGAGTAGAATGATCAGTACAGTACTGTTGCATGATTGCTACATGAGTATGTTGTGCTGTAAGATATAGCTGTTGTATAACTGTACAATTCTGCTGAGTTAGCAGGAGCGTTAATCCTCAGGTGTAGCCTACAGCTGAGGTGACAAGTTGTAGTATTTCTCTAGTGGCTTGCTACAAAGAGAGGTTACCGAGATCAATTACTGTTTTCTTAAACTGCCTTAAACTAAATTTTTGCTATTATAGGTGTGTGTTATTAGTCTACATGTTCATGATAGTTTGGTGGGATTTGATTTGTAATGAGAGTAATTGCTGGTCTGTACACTGGCAGCTCTGCTGCATCCTGTGCCATTGGTACTCTCCAGGCAGACACCGATCACCTTCAAGTGGTTTCTGCTCACTGGATCATGCGTGTTTCAGGGCACAGGACAGTGTCCTTGCTCTGGGTCTCAAGGGCAGCAGGATTTCTCCTGATTAATTCCATATTTGACACCTTCCTTGTGAACTGGGATATCATGGATAAAACAGTTTCTGACTTGGTTTCTAAGACTTCATTTTCAATTTTAATTTTCTTTTTATATCCTAATTTGAGACTCTGTCAGTACAGCAAGGGAACACAGGTTTGATATTTTGCAAATTATACACATTTGTTTTATTTTTAAGGCACAGGCAAGCCTCTGTCAGTCAGCATTTCAGCACTTTAGCAATTCCAGATCTGGTTTGAGCAAAATAAATAAATATGTACCTATTATTATACATTCTCCATACATATATATGTTACAAACACACTCAAATACATATTTTATATATTGGTTTTCATCTGAACCAGCTGAACTGACTCAACTGAACTTGCAGCCACATGAATTTAAAACAAAAAGTAGGTTCTGGTATTGAAGCCTATTTCCAAACCACTAATTTTGAGAAAAGGAATTTAGAAGAAGAACCTTGCTTAATTTTCACACCTCAGTTTAATTATTTTTTAAGAAGAGGGTGAAAATCATTGACTGGTTTGGACTTTTCAGACATCTGTGAAGTATTACATTATGAAGTTTCCTGAAGTACCAAAAGAGTTATTTCTTCATTTAGCACATGCAAAATTTTAAAGGTTCATTTATTAGATATGAAAAATATACATACTGGAGAAATCTACAAATTCTTAGTAAAAAAATAACAAATTTGAATAGTTGTTCTTAGCTGTTTGTGGACCTGATTCTGTGCTCTTTATTTTTGCTACTTTGCCAATGATTCCTACAAAGGAAAAGAACTCAAAAGGGGATCTTTGAATTGGTCCCTACAGCTGTGTAACTTCAGATATGAGATAAAAACTCAGAGTGCTCTACAGCATTAACTGAGAACAGATGAAATTGTTCCGTTTACCCAAAGCCCCTGAAAGCTATGCATTTGCCTCCCTTTATTCTCATGTAACTCCCAGTAATGTCAATGAGAGCAACTTGCACTCTCAAAGCAGAAATCCACCCAAAGGCAATAATTCATAATGAAGGGGGGGGGGGGGGGGGGGGGGGGAGGAGGGGGAAGGAGGCAGGAACAAAAATTTTCCATCTTGAATTAAAAAACCCTCAACTTCATCACATATGTTTGATTCAAACAATATTTTGTTGGCTGTAAATTGTTTGCAATTGGAATGCTGTATTTTTAGAGGAAATAATCCAGAAAAGCATTCCACCAAACTCATGATAATTTGATTGCACGGTCCATATTTGGAGCATATTAGCATATTCACTTGTGTGTACAAATACATAAACTGTCATCTCCCAGGCAGTGAGAAGAAAATTGACAGAGGCGGTTCAGATGGGGGAGAAGGGAAAGAGTTGCCAATAAGGCCAAAGGCTTGCCAAAATCCTGTAAGCGAAGGAAACGAAACAAAACACAGAGAATAGACAAGGAGAATGAGTGGCTAATTACTGTACATCCCACTCAGCTAAAAATGAAACATACAGGCACGAGACATCAGAGAGGCACATATTGCATAGGCACATCCTGACAGCAGTGACAAAACAGTGTAATCACAAACAGAAAACTAGGAACCTTTTCCTCTTTGTTGGCAGTGTTGGTTGAATGTATTCTAGCAGAGAGGCTGTTACTCCCCTGTCACTGCCAGTCCCTTTTCTTTCCTGTGCAGAAAGAAATGGCTCTGGGAAAAGTGAGACCCCGGATCTGGCAGGGTTCTTGTGCCTGCAGGGTCCAATTTATTTCCCATCAGAGCCAATGCTTTCCCTCACTCTTCCTTGATGCAGGTGGCCGGTATGTTGTATGCTCACACTTGGGTACGTGTAGGTCAAGTCTTGATACAAATTACTGGTTAGAAATTTGGGATGGCTGAGAGATCCCCACTCTCTGCATGATTCCCTGTGTCATTGTGAACAGGTGTCATCTCTTGGTACTGAAGTTTTTATGATTTTAAGATGTAGCCATTGTTTATTTAAATCATTTGCAACCCCTGTGTAAAAGGCACACTATGTGGTCAAAGGCTTTTGACTTTTCCAAGGTTTAGCTGATAATCACCGTACCATCCTGTCATTTGCCATACTGATATCTTACTTTGCATTGCAGTGAATATGAAGTGGTTTAGTGACTGGTCACTTTATTATTTTAATATCAATTAACCAAATATAGCCAAATTAAAGTATTCTGAAAGAAATGACTGTAACTCAAAGCTGAGGAATTTGAACACTGTGGGATATTATGAAAACACTTTTGTACGTGCTCATCTCCTGCCAGCAGGCACCTGGCTTGTACTTAGAGATGTGCACAACCCAGAGTGGTCTCTACATATGGGACCTGATTCTCACATTTGGCTGTATAGTGCTTACAGTCATATGAATTGGCCATATAGAATCACAGAATGGTTTAATTTGGAAAAGACCTCCAAGATCGTTGAGTCCAAACAATCTATGGATGGGTTCAAAGCAGTATAGATTTGGTGAAGAAAGGAAAGAAATACCATTGTGTTTCCCAATGAACTCAAAAGGAGTTGATGTTGCCAACTGAAACAGAAAGGAATTACAGCTGGAAGCAATTAGCTAGATAGTTAAATATGTACTGGCTGATGAGATTTGCAAAACTCATTGTAAATTTGCTCCAGTCTCCCTCTGGATCTCAGCCCCTCCGCTCTAAGTGGGCCAACTCCTTGGTTGGCAGTAGATACAGAAAGGTACAGTAGTTCTATGAGGATACAGGTGCAGCCTCACACAATTTGATCCCAGCAGCAGTTAGTTTGCATTCGTACAGCAAACACACCAAGCTAATGAAGGTACTTCATTAGGGACCTCTGCCTTCTCTTCAAAGGCCCTGAGGGTGAGAGGGAAGCAAGAAACACTGTCTTAGCAAAGAAATGTTTTAGCTATCCTGCTTTTTACAGAACACCAGTTAGAAACTGAATAAAGGCAGACCTCTCCATATGTGACTTCTTTCCCTGGGTGAACCCAATGCCTTCCTAGTCCTGTTTGCATGAGGTGAAAGCCAGATCCCTGCTTCTGAGGGTCACTCACCCCCAAGGAGATCCTTGAGCTGTGGGTAGGGAGCACCCCTTGTCTCCCACCTCTGTTGAGGCTCTCTGCAGAAGGCTTATTACATTGCAATGTGGTTTTCAGGAAGAAATCCAGTTTGATGGCCATCCACTATTGGACAGTTTCCCCACTTTATTCAGCAAGGTCCCTGTTCCTGTTCCTGCCTGAGGCAAAGTAACTGGTTTGTATATTAATGGTACATGGCAGTTGTAACACGAAGTGAGGGGTTTGTAATGTGGACAGAGGCATGATCCAGTTAGCTGTGATTCCCCTCCTCCCAAACACCGTTTCGCCTAGAGTTTGTATGATTCATAGTTTATGCATTTTGCTTATTTATTTCATTAGTAATCTGTGCATGTGTCTACATGACATGAGGTGTTCTTGGGAATATTTTGGGGTGTTGCTTAAAAAAAATAAACCACATTATTTCTGCTTAAGGACACTGTGACTTACACTTAAGGAAGCTGTGCTCTGCAGCTATGAAGTGACTGCAAAATGTTCTGAATTTAGTATAGAGCATTCTTCAACACTGGTTTGAGCTCACCATTCTGTAGCACTTCTAGACTGAGAAACCTGTTACAGTACTGAATTGTGCCTAGAGTTATGATGGAGGTACCATGACTCTATCTTCCTTATGGAGAAGGTTATGTGATTGCAGCAAGTAGTGTTGCTCTTAGACGGTAATTGAGTAATCTACAATTCAAGACTAGTGAAAAGACCTTTGTGAGTAATGCTTTCTACCATCTTCAGTTCAGTATAATAATGGTCTAGTGTTAAGTATGCCTTAGTCAGCTCCCAGTTGTACTGCAATGCAGCATGTTCAAGTATGACTGTGGAGAAAACTATTGTGAATGTTCCTTTAGCAGTATTGGCTACTGACAACCTTAGATCTGTCCTCTGAATGCTATACCAAGTACCGGCTATCGCACAAAATCAGGTGAAAATTCTTAGTCTTTTCCATTTTGGTTTTGATAAGCTCACAAACAACAGATTTGGTCACCAAAAAAGTGAGATCTTGACAACATCTGAATCTCTCTAAAAAATTGGCATTAACAATATCATTTTTACTCATTTGGTTATAGAACTGTGGGGAAAAGTAGGCTAGGAAAAATAATGCAACACGAAACCTGATCTCTTGATGGCACAGAGCATTGGTTGGTTTCTGACTTGACATGGGATTGAGAACAGATGGCAGGAACTGTAAAGCTGCCCCTCAGTTCTGTAAGGCTGTAGGACCGCAAACCTCTTCCCTGGCAAGTAGCTGTTACTGGAGTATATTGATTTAGTTAACTCTTCTCATTTCTTTTAATTGCTCCTCCTTGCTACCAGAGGAGGCATAAATGAATTTTCAGCCTGCTGGCTGCACTGCCCCACCATCCTTGGATGGAGAGGGAACCTCCCATGCCAACTCCTCTAGCTTGCTGTAGTTTAAACCAGTTGAGTATTAACTAAATCACAACTGTATATGCACAAACAATAGTAACTAGTGAAAGCATTGAAATTAACTGGCAAACAGCATACAGCAAGAAGGCACCTTTAGAACTTCAGTCCTTTCTCTTTTAGGGTACTCTCTTTGGTGACCAGTGATAGCACCTGAGGGAACTGTATGAAGCTGCAACAAGGGAGGTTTAGGTTGGATATGAGGAAGAAGCTCTTTACTGAGAGGGTGGTCAGGCACTGGAACAGGCTCCCCAGGGAAGCGGTCACAGCACTGAGCTTGACTGAGTTCAGGAAGTGTCTGGACAATGCGCTTAATGCATGCTCTGACTTGTCTGGCCCCGTGTGGAGCCACAAATTGGACCTGATGATCCTTATGGGTCACTTCCAGCTCAGGAGGTTCTATGAGATTCTATTTTGCCAGTAAATAATCAGGGCTGCAGTGGTGGTCTGTATATGGTATATCGTGCTGCTCTGCAGGTTTCCTAACATAATGGTTAATGTCATGTCAGAATGTATTCTGGGTGGTTTTGTCTGACTGGTTCAGAGCAAGACCAAAGTAGGCACACAGTTGTCTGTACCTGTCAGAGCAACCATGAACAGCAAGAGGAGGATGTGCCCATGCATTTTTTATCCTGCAGGATGTCTCCTCAGAGAGAAGGGAATTCTTTTTTGAGGGTGAGAATGTTTCCATTACATGATCTGCAGAGCAATAAACTTAACAAAAACAGGATTTATTAGAAAAAGTAACTCAATGGGGCAAGGATACAGACAAAGTAAAGCCAGTTTCTTCTGAATAAAAGTAATCCCATGGAAATTTATTTTACTTTAACTGATGCTTTAAATTTGAGTTCACCCCTTTGCTTAATTTGACTTAAATTGTCCAAATGTCTCAAGGTAGAGATGGCTAACTTTGTATTCAGAAAACGCAAAAAAAAAGTGTCCTGCTATTGTTTTCAAGTGACAGATCATCTTGTTTCAGAATTCTTTATGTTCCAGCAGGTGTTGGCAGGAGGAAGATTGGCTCACAGGCTGAAACATAATAGTAAGAGGAAAAAGACAAAGTAGTTTCTGGGGAAAGACTTGAGAAAATGTTGCTTTTGCCATTCCAACCATGTACATATTTTTTTCTTTTTTCAATGTCACATGTCTATCCTGAGCTTTATAAAATACTTAACTGACATAGTATAAATCCTGCAACATTTTCTGATCTCAAAACCCAAATGAAGAAATGGATGACAAGCAACAAATAAAACTGAAATCCAAGCCAGACACTCCATTACCCAGAAATGAAAGGCATTCTTCTCCTCTGTTCCCAAAGGTTTGAATAGATGATGAACCAAAGATGGATAATATGATATACCCAAAGGCTCAGCAAGCTTTGAGTAATTTGGAACAAGGATCTGAGAATTTGCACAGCAGCTCCTGCAATCCCCTGTGCCCTAGGCAAAGAGCTTTCAGTGATGTTCTCAGAGTTAAGGCCATTCAGTCCACTGATAGGAACATTAGGTTCTCTGTCAAGTCCAGTGGAAACTCTTCTATCTAACAGCTAAAGCAAATTTTGCAGTTCCTCTATTTAAACTTTTAATAGGAGAAAAAAAAAAAAGAACGGGGAGGAAAAGGTTGCTGAATGGTTCAGTTACTTGCAACAAAATTGCACAGACATTGAGGATCCCATTGCATATTTTGATACCTTAGTTTATTACAGGCAGACAAACTAAGGTTTTGGGTTGGTTTACCATTTTTGTTAGCAAGTAGCTGCACCCTGTGAAACTAACCTGGTGGGGAGAAGACAACAGGTAAGGCAGAACCCTCTCAAATGTCTCTTTTGGAGCAAAACCAGAGGTCAGGAGAGCTGAGCTGTTTCTACTTACTTATAAGGAAGGACTGAAGACCATCTGTGGAGAAATGGTCATACCCTTTCTGCCAGGCTGTGGCCAGGTTTTTCATGCTCTTTCCAGCCAGCAAGCTGCAGAGAACCACTCAAAACCTACTTTTTCCATCTCAGCAGGTTTCCATGCAGATTTCCACCTGTTGGCATGGCAGATGTGCAGTCACAATGAGACGGTGACTCTGTGACTCCTACAGTCATGCTAACATGCAGGTGAACATGCAGTCCCTCCCCATTAGTAATATGCTGCTGATATGGGTGAAAAGTTACCAACCACTCCTTGTCCATATCTCCAGCAACATTTATGGCAGCTTCACACCTGCTAGCGTAGCTGTATATATTCTGTCAATCTGATTCAGTTTAAAACAAAACAAAGAAAGAAAAAATACACAAACCAAACAAAAAGAAAAATAACTTGTAAACATTTTCAAGATAAACCAGATAATATTAACAGAACCTGTTCACAAACATTATATGTGCAGTTGAGTTGGAATGGGAGCTTCTGACAAGAGGTAGCTAAGAAAAGATGGTGACAGGAACCTCCTCAACTGAATCAGCAACAGCCAGAGCACAGAGTGAGTGCAACAAAGAAAATTATTAGGTAGGGGATTGAAAAAGTGATATTTCATTGCCCATAATTCACCTGTGACACTCATTTTGGTAACACATGTTTAAGAAAAAAAAAATAATAAGGGGGCAAATAAAGGGAAGAAAATTTTATCAAAATGCTATTAAAAATGATCTCCGACTCTGAAAGTTCCTGAACTTTGAGTTACTAGACATGGGGTGAATATGGCAGGGAAATAACACTCTGTCCTGACACTCCTCTATGCTTGCACTGACCTTTACTGTTGGAAGAGGATACAGAGCTAGATGCAGCTGTAATGCAACCACTCTTAGTATTTGAGATTTCATGTAATCAGGTCTTGTAAGCATGCTATGTGAATCTGCAATCACACATGCTAAAGCCTACAAAGTTCTTAGCCTTTTCTGAAGTGCACAGAAGGTACTTGTAAAGTCTGGTCTCAGTCCTGAAACTTCTATCCTCCCTTACACATATTGGAAATAAACTTACTCTCCCCAATAGAGTGCTCCCATTTCTGTGCTATTTTATAGTAGGAAGGGAGAGCAATTTAGCTCAAATGAGGGCTTGTGTGATATGACCATTTAAGTTGCTGACCTTTCCCAACCTGCACTGCGTGCACATATATCACTGTGTTTGTGATTTGGCCTTTTAAGGGTAGGGAATGTTTAGAATCAAACAAATGTTCTTTCTTACTTTGCTCTGAGAAAAGTAATGTGACTTGGTTAATCTGCAACAAGTGTCCTGATTAAAGAAAAGAAATATAAAACTTTTGTGTTCTTAGTAGGACTTAATTTAGTCATTCCCAAATGTAGAATAGCTACTTCATCTATTAAACAGTGTAGTCTCAGTTATCATCCTCTGAAGTACATCTTTTTCCAGCGTTGTAATGGAAATATAATGAATGGCAAAAAAAATGAGTGTAAGGAAAAGAAAATTATGCTAGGTCCTCTGAAATTGAACATTTTAATGGCAATAGGCTGGGGAGGAGATGTATGTTGCAAAGGACTTTTCACTTGGATTATAATTTTTTTTCCATAATTGGAACAACCTAAATGATATTATGATATTTTGTATGTGAGATTAGATTATTAGCATGAGTAAAGGTAGAAAAAGACACAAAAAGGCAAATTTCAAGCATTTGGCACTGGAAGAGCAGTACTAACAATAAGAAATTACTCACCAAGACTCCAGTCCAGTAGTTACCAACGTGCTTAGGTTCACATAAGTGATTTTTTGCTGTGGAACGTTAGGCTGGACATGATCCTATGATCTTCTAAAATTGGGGATAAATTAGTCTTCTACAGAATTATGTTTTGGGTTTTTTTGATTTAGCTTTGGTCACTACCTGAGTAGTGCTATGACAGGTTTTATGGGGAAATTCAATTACTTAAAAAATAGAGTTAACCACACAGTTCCCTTTTGCTTCTCTGGATGGTAAAAAGTGTCCTGGACACTGTCACTATGCATCCAACAGCACTGAGGGCCAACAACAGCCCCACACTGTGCATCTGCATTACCAATGATGGGCAAAATCAAAGGTAGAGAAGTCGTATCACTGTCATCTGATGATCAGTCAGCGTCACTTCAATCTTATCCAGGGATCTTTGGTCATTTAACTCCATTTTGTCTCCCTGTCCCAACAAGGTGTAACATTTGAAAGAATAAATCATGTCCTTGAGAGATGTAGACTCATATGGATGAATGTATTGAGGAGCCTGAAGCTCTTTGATTTCCCAGTACCTTTGGGGGTCTGGACCATAATGTTGACTATCGTCATTGAAAATAGCATAGAACATACCTCTTCGCTAACTGTTTTATTATCTCTAAATGCCTACTGCGGAGAAGAAAAGACAAGATAGATCCCCACAGGACTTGCCATGGAAACACTGATCCTGGGGGGAAGAAGCCACTCAAGATCAGTGCTGTCCACTCTATGCAAGTACAGAAACATTCTGGAGCATTGTATGAAAAAATGTTTGTAGGTGTAAGAATTATAAGTACAAGTATCAGATCATCAGCCACTGGCAGGGTGAATGTAGCTATTAACTAATTAGCAACAGGACTTGCATAGCCTGCAACTCTCAAACATTTTTATGAATAAATTGATGGTCATCCAAATACTTGCAAATGAATTAATTAAAAGCGATGATAGGATTCTACAGATAACCAAATGAAACTAACCATTTTTAGTAATTAAAACATTTTACCCTTATGACTACACACCTAATTCTACAGGGGACATTATTTTTCTCTACTTCACTGGAAAAATCATAGCCTGTTACTATAATTTTCTTTCTGCTCTTTATTTACTCTTTTATCTCTTGACCGTGATGGTCTGTCCAATGTATAAAACAAATGCATTCTTTTGTTAGCAATTAGCACTTAGGCAGGACTTGGGAAAATTTAGAGCATCTAAAATTCTCCAGCTGGCTGCTACTGTCTATTTTAACTGCTACAAAACTCACTCATACCAACAGCGTAGCTCTCTTGTCCTTCGGTAATTAATAGGCAAAAGGTGCAAAAAAAAAGAAAACTAAAAATCTGTTGCCCTGGCTCTATTAGAACAGGAACTATGAGCCTCTAAAAAGTGTGAAATACCTTATGCTGTGTTTAGAGCAGCTCATATTATTTTGTGTTTGTGGCCTTGAAGGATTTTGATTTCATCTTAGAAAACAGGGCTGATCTGGATGAATTCCAGCTGAAGCTACAGGAATTGAAGAATTAAGCTACAGAACATAATGAAATTATTCAGTCCCATGCAATCTGATGAGCATCACTGTGTGTAATGGGATGTGTGTGTGGTTGCATCTGAAGCTGGTTGTATACCATTGATTACAAAAGTACCTTTTACACATAGTGTAAGATAATTACTTTGTATGAAAAGCAGACTATTTTAAAGCATTTATTTTAATAAATACATTTAGCACTAGTTTTCTGTATGTGGGTATATTGTTAGTGGGTAGTATTCAAGGCTAAAGCCCTTACCTTTGTGCTGATGCTGAAAACTATCAATTATAAAACACCTAACAATGTCCTACCAATGAGCGCGCTCTGTTAGCGGCACGTTCCTATTCCTCTCTTTAAAAGACAGATATTGCTGTGTGCAGGAGCACTGAGACTGGGGTACCATTGTTAGGGCTGATTAAGGGGAGGAGGAACTGTTCAAATTTTAGGGTTCTTTTCTTATCAGACATCTATTGAACTGAATAGCATTTTGTTTTATATCACACTTTTTATGGCCTAGGTATCTCAGAGCTCTTTACAAAACACTCTGTTTCAATAATAAATATTACTAGTATAGTGAATGTGTAGGCATCTATTATGAGATCTGCAATAGCTCACGTACTCTTTGGCATTTGAACAATGCATTTAGGTAGTAAGGTGATGGGAATATGTAAGATAGTTTTATTTGTGAGTGTTAAAATAAATGTTTAAGAATCTTAGCACTGAAACAAAACTAGGAAGAAAATGTTTATCCTGCAGCTTGTAATTTGGTAAAATCTGCTGAGCATCCACCTGGATATGGAGTTGCAGTAGGCAAGAAAACCCAGAGCAGTAATTGTTCAGTGGAGGGGTGGCGCTCTTGAAAGAAATAGTCACGACCTACAAACATCTCACAAGTGGCTTAGGACCACAGTAGAAATGGTCTTTGTCACCGAATTGTCTTTGTTAGTGTGGTGGACCTCAGTCTACATGGAGTAGGTCCACAATTTCAGCTAATTTGCCTGTACATGAGGAGAATATAGGAGGGGGGCATATAATCAAGGCTGAAGAGGCAGTGAGAAACAAAGAAGGGGAAAATAAGAAAATAAGGTAGTAAGGTTTCTGTGCATATCCTTCCAAAACTGCTGGATCAGTCTCAAACAGTACTGGTGCAGAGTTGTCCTCTATGTCCTCAGTAAAATTACTGCATTGCTAGCAGAGGCCATGAAAAGATATGCATCTGCAGCTCAGCCACCACAGTTCTCAGTCCAGCAGAGTGCAAACTAGGGGAGGCAGTAGAATTATTAAAATCCTGTATTGTCCCCAACCAAATAGATTTTCCTGAATGTGGGCTTTCTTACAGGTACAGATGTGACAGGCTTACAGCTACGTGGATGCCTTTCTCTGACTGTGCACCCCAGATGCATTTTATCTTTCTTTTCTCTAGATTTCTGGCTATCTGTGCCCTAGCTATCTTTTCCTGTAGTCAAGGTCTCTCTCTCTTCTTTCTCAACCTCCAGCTGCTCTCATCTCCCTTTCAACTCTTCTCTGGCCCCCCTCCTTCAACCTGGACAACACTGCACCTCTTTTCAAAGCCTTTATTTTTACAAGAAAATAAAATACATGAAATCTGAATGACTTCAAAACCATATTCTGGTGCTTTCTCTTGCTTCTCAGTCCACTATTGTTGTTCAGACAGTGTATAGAGCACTATATCAAGTAATTGGGTATTATCTTCTGGACTGTAGTTCAGGCACTAAAAATAGCATATTAGTGACCACTTTGTTCCATATGCCTTCTTTACAAAAAGAGCTACGGCACTTTTTCAGGTTTTCCATGTTGGAACATTAACTTCTAGCAGAGGTGCCATTCTTTTTGTGGTGAAAGTATGTTATAAAATAAGTATGAGCTGGATATGATCATCACTTCCATGTCATGTTGTAAAATTCATTGCCACATGATTATTCTCTGTCACCAGGCTCATACTTGCAAGTTCAGACTGACATGGTCTCCACTACTGTTGTTTGACAACGTTGCTTTGTTGTTCTGCTATTCTTTATCCTGTGCTCTAAAAGAGTAGGGCACTGATAAAATCTTCCTCATTAAGACAACCACCAAGTGGGCTACTGTTACTGAAGGTGGCTGATGATTCTGGTTTTCAGCTAGCAACATCTCACAGGAGCCTGACTATCACAAATGATAAGCAACTGCCTTCTCCAAAAATGGAGGAACCCAAAATACCTGGTCACTCTTTGAAATCTTCTCTCTGCTGTCCACAATCAGGCGATCTTCAGGACTGGGCAGTGGTTTCTATCTCTGGATGTGTAAAAGGACCAACATGGTCCTGAAAAATTGGCTTGAAAGCCTATTTATGTGGAGTATATCTTCCCATGTACCCCTTTCTGTTCAATTGTTGGGAGACCCCTGGAACATGCTTTTATTTCTGAAAGTCCTGCTGGTTGTTGTCGTGCTCACTTACTTCATCATCAGCTGGTGAGGTCGAGCTTCTGTGCATCACTGCAAGGTGATCTCTTTTTCTTACTGCAGATGTTGAGAACAAGGATGACCAGCTGACAGTAAAATTGCTTAGTACTGATGAGCCCTTGGCTTTGTTACTGTGGTAAAACATACATCATTTGACAGCTGCTTGTGCATGGAAAAAACCATAGATGATTAATGGTTTCCTATCTTTTCTTGCTACTGATCTTCTTTGCTTATGACAGATGAGACTCAGATGTCTATTTTTAAGAGAGAGAGAGAGAAAGGGAGAATATTCAAACTTGTTCTCACCTAAGTCTTTTATGTTATCCTAAGGACCTTATTTGTGGTAGAGATTTTTTTTCTGAATTTCAGCTCTCCTAAAATGATCAGCTCTGTCATTCAGCTGTAAAAGGAATGTATATTCTCCCCCTTTGGGATTTTTTTTTTTTTTTGCAAAAGGGTATAATGCTAATTTTACTTATTCAGAAATTAAAATAGCAAACAGTTTATATGAGGTGTTGATAATTACCTATATTACTGTAATGCTGTGACAGATGTTGGCAAAAAGAGGCAGAAAATGCCTACAGCTGTGCACTCCATGACATCCAGTTTATACTCAGACAGAAGGCTAACAGATGTTCTGAACTGTCACTTTGCCTAAATGTTTTTAAAGTCTAAGGATCTGCTTTATAATTCACTAGGGCCTTGTTTAGTTTCACAGAGGTCCTCAGAATTCCCATCTGTGACAATTAATGTCGAAGACTTTTATAAATCAACCCCTGTCCTTATTAGCCCTCTGCAAATAGATACTGTGTATCTGTATACTCCTGAGATTGCTATTTTTTTGTGACCTACTTATTAATTTCCACAACTTGTATGTAGCATAACTCTTGTTTCAATCAGAGAGAAAATTGGATGACATGAATACAGCTAGAGCAACCGAGTCAGAAGATTGCTGATGTACATTTGACTGACCTCAGAATACCTATCTTATAATATTCTTTATTGTCTTCCTGAATGTTGTGGTCATTTCTAATGTGGCTGTAAATGCTAGCAACTTCAAACCACTTGTTTTTCCAAAGGGAAACATAAATCTTGGTGGCATTAAAATATAGCTCTTAAGCAAGCATGTTCAGCTACCAGAGATGGTCCTATTCCTACAGAACATTCATATTCCAGAATAGTTAAATCACTTAAGGGATGCTTTAAAATACAAAACAAGTTTTGTGTCTTAAATTATGGTCTTTCATTTCAAAATGGATGTTATAAAAAGAATGTGTGTGTAACGTGCCTGTGGAAAAACTGAGATTTAAAATAGTTTTCAATCTTTAGGCTCCACCCAAATTTTCCAGCATACCTTTAGATAAGCAAAAAATATTTCTAGTGTAAAGCAACTTAATCAATAGTTGCCATTTCTTTTTAAAAGCTGGATTCCTGTTGTACAGTAGTTTAATAGTTTAAACATTGTGCTACCATAATCAGTGTTTGGCCTC
Organism: Porphyrio hochstetteri; assembly: GCA_020800305.1. NCBI lineage: Eukaryota > Metazoa > Chordata > Aves > Gruiformes > Rallidae > Porphyrio > Porphyrio hochstetteri. The sequence continues at coordinate 9,112,942 of CM036914.1, read as the reverse complement.
TTCTGTTCCCCAATCCTGTATAGAAGCAGAACTCCAAATTGTACATCTTTCTGGGTTTGTTTCTAAATTACTCCCCACACTTAATTACGAGGATGAGAGGGATGCCTTATTCCTCTTTGTTATAGGCTAAGCTCTCAGTAATCCCAAACAAAAGAGCCAGTTCTGGAAGATATAGGATTTGCTAGCAGGATTATGGTCTCATAGATAATGATGTGCAGTCAGCAGAAGCGAAGCTTTATTTTAATTCAAATAAGCTAGTAAACAAACCACTGACAAGTCTGCTGGTGAGAGTAACTGGCTTCTGTTGCCACATTGGCAGCTAAATTATAGAAAATCTATTATACCCTGTTCACCATATGTTTAATTTAATACAGATACAAATTAAACTATCCACAGTGCCTATTAAAATAACAATACATATTTTTTAAATATATGAATGTTTTAAGATACATTCCCTTGACCTTAAGAAGGGCAATGCTGATTTGGGAGACTACAGCAAAACACATGCTATAGTCAACAGTTTCCCTTCAACAACAACAACAACAAGTCATTTGAAAAACCCAGAATATTAATAGTACAGTTTTGCTACAGATAATGAGGTTAATTGGGGTGTTTTACCTTCTAAGCGTCTGCTCTTACCCACTTCCCTCCCCCTAGGTTCCTGGGCCTTGCATTTGTTAGAAGTGGTTGATATCTAATCCATTGCATACTTTTTAATTCAGTGCCGGCTACAGTACAAGGTTTTTGCCCTTTTCCTGCTGCAAATAGCTATCCCTCATTTCTGGACATTCTCATTTATTAATGTTCTTTCAAGTCACCTGGATTTCCTGACCTGTTAAGAGCCCTGGAATCACTAGTCTGCAATACCAGTGGAAGGTTTCGAATGATGCAGAGGGATTCGTACGTAAAGCCTATGTTGTTGGGAGGAAGAAGTGTTGAGGAATGTGTTGTAGCCCAATATGGACCCTGATTGTTATCTTGAGTTCTAAAATGGCTAGAGTGAAAATAAGGATTGGGGACAAAAGTGAGAATAATAGGAGGTAAATATTGTAAGGATCGATCTAAACCTGGGTGTTTCCAAATAAACTGAATTTACCTCATAAAGTCAGTAAATCGCTGGGAGATTACTTGAAACCATACAGAAAAAAAAATAACCTCCCCAGACTTACACGAGGTTTTAAGTCAGTTATGATAAAGTGCCAGGCAAAATGCTGCCAGTGATGAACTCTCTGGAACTCATTGGGAGCCTCCTGCCAAGGTTGGCGCTCTCCATTCCAGTTCCAGTCGGTAACAGCAGCAAGGAGCATGCAGTGCAGACTTCAGTTTTGAGAAATGACCTGTGTGTAGGTTGTGGATTGTCACCTTACTCCGCGGTAATATATTTACAATTTAGCACTCAAAATGTATGTTTCTCACATCAGTTATGATGTAAGAATACAGGCAAACTCCATGTGCATTGGCAGAGGTATGTGTGAAGGGAGTCTCTGACTCCTATGCATGTGTGGTATTTTATGCCCTGTATGTACCAGGCACTAGGTTGTGTACTGTCACACATAACAGTGTATAGCATCTCCATGGGTAGGAGATGTACAGTGTAAAGCATATATATTCACTGTGTGCACATGAATGCGTATTGTCTATTTTTTAATTGCTGCTGTTTTTTGCCAAAGTATTTTCAGAATCAATGTACATAGGAATGCATAACATATGCAGGAATTTAATAGGTGTTGCACTGATTTGATAAATTCATTTTTAGTATGTTACAAAAGTTCAGTTCCAAAGAAAGTTGCTGTCTAAAGAATTGAATATGTGAAACTGTCAAGTGCCAGAGAGATCTGGACATAATACTTGCAAAATATCAGTGGTGATATACTTTCTGCTCCTCTTCCAAAGTTAAATTTATCCTATACCATGTAGCCATCTTCCAGTAAAGGTATATTTGGCACCACAGCTGCCCAGAGCAAAAATATTTCACTAAATGTTGAGGTAATAAATGACCAGGTATCCGATGTCTCGTAGCAATCGTGAAAAAAACTGAACAGTTGAAAAATCTCAAATTTAGGAGGCACATCTGGAGTTCTTACATACATTTCCATACAGTGAAAGGCCTGCCCACGTGCAAACCTGCAGCTTCTCAAGAGCTACTTTTGGAAAGTGCAGGTTCTTTGCTTTAAGTAACCAAATTTTTTACTGTCGTATCCTGGATGGGTTGGGAGAACAACGGATCAAACCCAGCTATCCGTGTTACACAAATGTTCTTTTAAGGCTGTAAGGTGGTGAGAAGCTTGTCCAATCTTTCCAGGGATTGTATATCCAGGCACACTGGTGCACAGGCAGCACATCACAGACTTTGCATATAGCTTTATGGTTAGTAAAGCCGGAACATTGTTAAAATTAAACGAGAGGATGACAACTCCTGGAAACGGTAATTTGGGAAGCCCTTTCCCACCGGGAAGGGGAGAAAAAAAAAAAAAAAAAAAGAAAAAAGGGTTGAAGGGAAGGTAACGACCCGCGAGTGAGCGCCCCTGCGGGCTCCGCGCCCCGGCTCCCCCATCCCCTTAGGAGAGGGACGTGGGCGCAGCAACTTTCCTCCGCAGCTGCCCGGAGCCAGAGGGAGGTGGCGGCTGGCGGAAGCTGCGGGAACCGCACTCCCCATCCAGGCTGTCCTCCGGCGCAGCCCTTGCGGGGCTCCGGCCCCCCGACCGGGCCCTGGCTGCTCGTACCCCCTCCCCTCCCCGCCTCTGGGTGCGGCGCGGCCAGGCCCCCCGACCCTCCGCGGAGCTCTGCGGCGGGGTCGCCCTGCCCGCCCCCACCCGGTTCAGGTCCCGCGTGGCCGGGGGCAGCCGTGGGCAGGCTGTGACTCGGGGCAGCCCGCTGGTATTAAACTTTAACCCTCTTGTCAGCGAGCCAGAATGGAAAACAAGGGCTTGTCCCGTTTCGTGTTAACCTTAATTCCTCCGGGGAAGATTAACTTCGGAGCGGCGGCAGAGCCCCGGGGCGGAGGATAGCGGGTCCGTGTGCGGCTGGAGCCGGGCAGAGGTTGTGGCTGAGCAGCTGTGCGGATGCCAGAGCGGATGCAGCAAGTGCAGAAATATTGGTCGGAGAGAGACATGCCAGAAGCAGACTGGCTCTTCCTCTCTCCTTAAGAGCACGGCCAGTCATTTGCCTTGGGTAGGAACCCCAAAATCCAGAAATTATTTATTCTCTGGGCACAGTTGTGGGTCAGACATCCGCACTCAGCTCCTCTACGGAAGAGCTAGCCTGGCAAACACTTTACTGGACTTTTCTGTCTGGATATACAACATAGAGACATAGATGTATTTCGCAAATTTGGAGTGACCCGTTATTTTATTTGTGCACCTAGGCGCAGGTGTTTTGGTTTTGGGGTTTTTTGTTGGATTTGTTTGGGGTGTGGTTTTGGGGGATTCTTTCGGAGTCAAAAATTAATTGAGAACGCCAAAATCTAGGACATTAATTTTCTCACCCCGTAGGATCGGTCTTGGCGCAGAGACTTAACGGTACCGACGCCCGCCTGGGAGCGCAGCCCTCCACAGATCAGGGAGAAAAATGTATGTTGAGACGCGACTTTCTTTTGGAGCCCTTCCAACCTGTGGTTCACTCTTTTTCCCTTTTTTTTTTAATTTTTTTTTTCCTTCCTTCTCTCCAGAAAGTCTTAGAAATTGCTGCAGAACCTTAGAAAGTTGCAGCCACCCCGTCCACGCACTGATGATTTCGTTTCTGGTTATCTGCAAAATGAGCTTTAAGCCAATTTCGTGCTTCAGGCTAAGGAGAAGGATTCGTATTTCCCTCCTAGATGCGTGGCATTCCTGGAATCTCTTTGTCAGCTTGCTGTAGGATGCTGCTGTAATTTGCCTGGAAACTCTCTCCCAGATTTATATACAGCGGTTAAGAACGACGTAAAATTTCTGAGCCATTGGGTTGTTTTGTCTGGAAAGAAAAAAAAATCGTCTTTGCTTGATAAGTCGGCATTAAATTGTTCAGAGTCTGGTTCCCATTTAACCCAAAGAACCACCGTAGGTAGCAAAATGTTCATTTCCTCCTAATCCCTCTCCTTCACTGCTCTGAAAAATAAAATACCTCTTTATGAGAAGCGGTACTTTATTTCCTAATCTTACCAGTTTAGGAAAAGTTCTTGCACGATTTCCTTAACTTTGTCACGTTTGGATCTTTTATGCCATTGCCCCGCTCCCCCTCCTCCTCCCCCTTTGCATGTAAAGGCTCTTGCGAAATGACAGGAGGTTGCTTGAACTATGTGCGTGGAGGTGAGCTCTGGCACCCTCCCTGCAAGCCTTCTCTTGGCGTTAAGCTCGGAAAGCAAAGCTCCATGCGTCCCCTGAAAGCACGGCCCCCCTGTCATGGGACGAGCGGGCTGACCGACACCACTGCGGCCGGGCGCTGCCGGCGGGGACGCGGCCGCTGCTCCGCGGCCGCCCCGGAGAGGCTCCCGGCACCCTCCCCGCTCCGGCGGAGTGAGCTGGAGCGAAGATGTTTATCCTGAGACGGAAAATGGGTTGTTGAAAAACAAGCCATGTGCAAATAGTTTAATTTTCCGTTTTGATGCTTATCTTTGTCTCCCGAATTTCATCGGAGAGGCTTTAATTGGCGTGTGGGTAATAGTTCCTAAATAATCCCTTATTAGATGACTTCAGACATGTTGTGAACCAATAACGTCTTAGTCCCAAAAGTGAAAGTAGAATTTGAAGGAGCAGGTCAGTTTTTGTCAAAGGGCTCATTTGAGCATCTTTTGGTTTGCTGAAAAAGCTAATTAAAGAATGTTTGAAGGTTAAAGTCATTATTCCGTGCTGTTGTCGAGCTACAAGTGAGCCGAGTTTTGTGAAAACACAAAGGGCAGAAGTCACAGAGGTGGATTACTGTCAGTCCAGGCTACAGAGGCACAGAGAACTGTGGCATTAATTCCTATAGAAAGGTAGACAAACACAGTCACTGACTAACAACTTTCCCGCAGAGCCCTATTGTCTAAGCACTTTCTTTTGCTTTGGGGCTCTCTTCGAGTTTGCTACAGTCGTAACCAGATCCAAAACTAGGTAACGGGGAGACTTTCGGGCGCAGAATTCTTGACCTGTGAAACAATTTCACAGACAAAAAATAGCCGCGAGGTCTTGGCATTTCCCTCTAATATTTATTTTCCCCTTCAGCGGTGTTAATTTATTCATTACTGAGCAGAAAGTTAGCAACGCACAAGAACTCTGCTAGAGTCCGGAGCCCCCGAGGTACTCGCTCACTCCCTCCCAGCTGCTGCTGCCCGGTGCACTGCGCAGGCTGCGGCTCCGGCGCTGCGGAGGGGACAGATCGGGAGCCTGATTTGCGGGGACGACTCTGGAGGGACTGAGGAACTTTGAGGGCGGCGGCCCCGCGTCCCAGCCGCGCTGCGCGGCAGCTGCGCGCCGCGGAGGGTCCTGGAGCGCACGGACACGCGGCGTGTCCGCACACCGGGAAATCCCGTGGGTTAATCCCAGTGGCCGTTAGCACCGGTTTGCGCCTTTGTGTTTGCGTGTGCGTGGACAGCAGATTGCAAAACAAGGCACACAAAGATACGCGCACACACTGCACAGCCGGGGCTCCTCAGCCTCGCCTCTCCATCGCCCGCTGCCTTCGCCTCTGAGCCGCTCTGCCCCGTTCGCTCTTGAAGTCTAGATTTTTAGGTCTGGCTACGACTACAGATCTCCCCAAATTCAAAGAAACAGATGTTTGGGTTGATTAGGGATGGGGCGCGGGGGGAGGAGGGATCCCTGCAGCTGCAACTCAAAGAAATATATTGATAAAATATTTCAGTGGTAATAAATACACAGAGATCAGCTCGACCTTGCGAGGTCTTTATTTTAATTCCCCCCCCCATATACAAAAATCTTTATCAAACCTCTATTCTATGGCTTCAATAAACAGAACCCATTACCTCACGGCAGCTTTTGTTGGCCTGTATACAAGCGAGAACAAAATGGTTATTCAGGAGAACGCTTTCGATTTTTATTGTGTGTAGTATGCACAAAGAGCAGTGTTATTGTATTAAAAGAACCATCTGTAGCAGAAACAATGGCATCAAATTATCTTTGAATACCCACTGCAAAAATATAAAGCTTTTTTATTATTCTTCTGCTGTACGGCGGGGGACAGAGAAGTGACTTTTTTGTTGTTGTGGGTGCATTCTTATAACACACACACACAAAATCAGCCATTTGGATTTTTTAAGCCATAAACGATTTTTTCCCCTCTTGTTCCAGGGACTGCAGTTAAAAGCTAGGCTAGGACTTGGAGGATGTGTAGGCAAACGGAAGGAGAGCCGGGGGAAGAAAAACCGAAATGGATTCATTCTCTGTCCTGGATGGAGGAGGAGAGGAGAAGAGAAAGGGACGTGCGAGCTTCCTTCAACTGCCTCTGTCCGGTGAAAAGTGCTCAGACCCCCGGGGCTGAGCGGGGCTCAGGAGTCCGCGCGGACTTTCGCTTTAAGCTGCCAATCAAAGCGCTAACTAGCCACCACCCTGCTCTGGCACCGACATGTAAGTAGCTGCAGCACAACTTTGACATTCACAGTTTTTTTTCCTCCTCCTCCCCCGTGACCTTTAAAATGATCTGGAAACGTAGCTCCCACCTACGACCCGCCGCTCCCAGCTCCACAGCGTTAACCCCGGGGACTCGTGTGCGCGTTTGGGCTCGGCTGAAATTGCGCGGTAGCTGATCGCGACCGTACCGCTGGGCAGAAGCGTCCCCCTTCCACGGGCTGCCTCTGCCCTGCCTGCCCCTCTCTCCCGGAGCACACGGCCCGGGGGGAACCGCTGGGCTGGAGCGGAGCCGGGACACTCCCCTCGCCCCCCCATCCCCCACCTCCCCAACCCCCGGGGTGTTTCAGACGGGGTCGCTATTTTCCGTTCCCCAGCGGGGTGAACCGCGGAGCGCGGGGTGGGAGTAGCTCCCAATTGCGCAGCGCTTATCCCGCCCGGTGGCAAGCACTAAGCCATCCCGCCGCTCCCAGCGATGCGCTGTCGATTTTCCTTTGCCGGGACGTGCCTCCGGCTGGGGCGTTCCGCCGGGGCGGCCGGAGCTGTGCGCGGGTGCGGTGCAGCGGCCCGGGCGGCGGTTACCTGGGCGCGCAAGGGGCGCGCAGCGCTGGCGCGGCCCCCCCGCGGCGGCTGCTCTCTGGCGCCCCCTCTCGGCGGCGCGGCGCGCAGCCCGCACCCTCCTGCCGCTCCCCGACTGCGCCGCGGGTTCCAGCCCTCTCCCGGGGAAAGGAGTGAGGGGTTCGGCCCCCGTGGGGCTCCCCGGGCCCCGTACGCTGAAAGAGGGGTTACACCGAAGGGGAGGCACAGCGCATCCTCGGGCAAGGCTCTGGCTGGGGGGCGGGGGGACCGTGCCCAGGGGAAGTCGAAAATAAATCGATACATTTAACTGCCTCGGTCTAACGCTGCCTTCTGATGCGCGGCAATTTGGGTTTGGAAAAGATCGATTTTGACATTTTGGCTCATTATAATAACATTTAAAGGGAAGCTCTTTTTAGTTACAGTTAGCAAAGTTGAGGTTGGATTTTGCCCCTCTTTTTTTCCCCCTCTTTTTTTTTTTTTTGGTAAGAATTTGGTAGATAAAGGTTAATCTTGGGCTGAATGATAGAGCTGTGATTGACAAGAGAAAAGGTGTTGAGGGCAGGTCGAGCTGTCTTATTTACAGCCCACTGCTTGCTATAGAGCCTTTGTTAGGACTGGAAAGCTAATTTAGTGCTGATCAAAAGCACCACAGAGTTAAAGGACTGGTAATGACTGCTAATTTCATTTCAGCCTCATACATCCCCAACTGCTGTAATTAAAGACGTGCTATTTAAATACAGGTGAAGAGTTTTTGTAGTAGGGGGAAAGTGGGTAGCCGGTTACAATTTTATTTATGCTTAATATGGTAAAAGACCAACATTTGATTTATGATTTTAGCGCTTTGCTTTTGTGCGGTGTTCTGCTCTGCTCTCCCCAGAGCAGGGCTGTGCGGCAGGGGCCGGTCGTGCAGAGGCAGGGCGAGGACAGCGCGCTGCAAAATGAGGGATGCGAGCCCCCATCTAGCGTGGGTTTATTTTATTTTTAATTATTCCCATCAAACGGCAGTCAGGAAACATCCGGAGCGCTAGGGAGAGGGGAGACGGAGGGGCATGTGTCAGCTTTTAAGTGCCTCTGCGGAAACTCGGGTCCTCATATTATTATTATTTTTAATTAAATTATTTTACCACTCCACGGCTGGTTCGCTGGCTCTGAAACGATGTAATTTCCCAACCGATATAACAGTTTCTTTCTGGGAAACATCAAAGGATAAAAGCCCTACGTTTTCGTAGTTGGTTAAAATTGATACAAAAAAAAAAGAGAGAGAGAGACAGGGGGAAAAAAAAAAAGAATTTAGCCTTTAATCTCTTTTTATCCACGAAGACTAAAGATCTGTACTCGACCCCGCTAAGCTCCGGGCTCTCCCCCTCTTCCGGGGCAGCGCCGGGCGGGAGGCGGCGCCGAATGCGGGTGGCGGCGCCCCCTGTCGGCCGCGCCTGGGGCTCCCCCGCCGCCCGCGGGAAACTTCCGCGGGAGACGCGCGCCGCAATTAGAGCCAGAGCGCGTGGGGGGGATGAAAGGGAAGCGGCGCCTGGAAGTGGTTTGGAATCGCCTGGGGCGGGGAAGGGGTAGAGTAAGCGCGGTGAAGAGCAGGGACGGGGATGGTGAGCAGCTAGCCCAGCCCAGCCATCGTGGAAGCCGCCTCCGGCTTGTGCTGTGTGCTCCGTGGGTACGCAAACATTAAAAATTATAATAAAAGCCACCGATTTGTGTTTAAGCCGAGCTTTCCGAAAGCCTGGGTCCTATAGAAATGTCGGTATATGTTGCTCTCCCCCCACCCGGGAAGAACAAGGGTGCTGCTGCGGGACCGCGCTGCCAGCTCGAGCTCTGCTCGCCGGGCAGCGGGGCAACCCCAGAGGACCAACTTCTTTACTGGTAGCGTTAGGCACAGAAACAAGGATTAATTTTGACTCGTTCCTTCGGTGTTGCAGTGCTGTCAGCAAACGCCAGCCTCTCAGAGGCTTGTACTTGCGTTTTCCTCCCGAGGTGTCTTAAATAAGTCAGCATTGACAGGTGTTGCTGCGAGCAGCGTTGAACGTTTCATAAAGGGAAAAAGAAATCTAAAATGGCATATGTGAAGCAATAAAGTCGTCTCACCACCCCCCACCCCAAAAAAAAAAGCAACCACCAGCAAAATAAACACCCCCTCCCCCAATTCCTGGAAAAGGAAGAAGCGTTATCTTAAGTGAATGCCTGGGGTGGGTGGGTGTTGGGTTTTTTCATCCTCACTGTGGAGATGATAGATTTAAAAGAAACCCGGGTGATATAAAACGATTAGCCAAAATACGTGAAGTGCTACATTGTCACCAACTTTTAAGATGAATTAGCTGCTTATTTTATAGGCATCTGCGTAGCTCTGTGTAGTGCATTTAACGGCGGTATTTGCGAGTTGCGTTAAGACCCAGCACGGTTTATGCGTCTTTGGTGCGAAGAGAAACACTAATGGAAACCAAATTATTTCTGCTAAATTTGGGTTATTTTGTATCTCCTGTTGACAGCCTGGATGAAAGTCGTAACGTCGCAGTTTTTCTATTAAATGAATCCTATGGCTGCTGGTTTCACAATAAACTTTTCGCTTTAGAAATTACATGCGAATAGATTTTTATAAAAGATTATTGTTTGTCACGCCGAGTATACTTTCTCCATTCTCTCGGTTTGATCTCCGCTTGAGACTCCTAATAAGGCAATTCTGTAGTAAGAGCGCCCAAAATAAAGACATAGCATTTTCTATAAATAATAGCAAGAGTCCTGCACAGATTTCCCGCACAACGGAATTCCCAGATTTCCTTTACTGTTTCTTTAGTTAGCATGCGTTGGGTATATATAACTCTGAAATTAAGCAAAAATGTACATCTGTATAGATCTGTCAAGCTACCTATAAACAGAGATATTATATGTCAATTACCACAGGAAACAGAAAAAATACAGAGCGGTTGGTACACACGGTTTAACGTCAGGAGGCACTTTACAAAAAATTTAGTGACTCCTGCTGAAAAGGGAATGATTAACCCGGTTTCAGGAGAGGGGCTGTTAGTGCTCCCCTTAAAAATAGCAGTTGTGAGGGTGGCTGTAAAGGGGTCGTAAACTCCCCTCTCCTAAGGGCAGGAGTTGGCACATAAAATCAAGGGTCCCGGGTGATTGCTTTAACCAAAATGCGGTTTTCCTGGGCTCGGTCCGTAACTCAGCTGCCGGGTTTTATACTGCGGGCGTTACTCAAGGGAGCAAATGCTGTAAATCGGGGATGGGGTCCCAGGCTTGGCAGACAGCTGGCAGCGAGGGGGGTGTGGGAGTGTGTGTGTGTATCTTAGCTCTGTGCTCGTTCTCGTTCATCTCCACTTGGAGGAAAAGTGCATTTTTAGTTTATTTATGTATTTTGGAAGGAGGTTTTTTGGATGCCGGCATTTCCTACAACTCTCTCTCTAGCGATTGAAGGGGGAACTTGAAGAAACAAACCAGAAAAGCCACCTCAAATGCCATTTTACCACCTTACTTTTTATTTTCCTCTCCCTGGCACATGCTAGCGTGAGCACCTGCCTGTCCACAGCCCTGCCCCTGCCCTTCCTCCGCTGGAGCAAGCCCAGCCCGGTGGAGACTCCCGTGGGCCTTTCACCCCACGTTTATCCGCCCCCACCGGGAAGGCTTCTGCGGGGACAGGCGGGATGTTTGGAGAAGCCCTGGTCCCCCGTGATTTCTATGGAAAAAGGGCTGTGTTACCCCCCAACCCACCAACCTAGATGTGCTCCAGATCCTTATGTGCCTAAAACGCTTCTCCTGTGCCTGCTAGTCCACACACACATCCATGGCCTAAGCCTGGGCAGAAGATGCCGGGGAGGCAGCCAGGCTCCCCTTCCCTGCCTCGGGGGAGCTGCCTCTCCCCTCCCGCGGCCTGAGACACCCTTGCCTCCCTCTCACGCAACCGGGGCTTCCTCCCACAAAGGCTCTTTCAGGTGTTTGGATGAACAGACACATGGGAAGTGTTATTATTTATAGCACCATCTCTCTGCTCCGATTAAGCGCCGTCTAAATATGAATTCACAGTATAGACAGCTAGTCTATAATTTGAATTAAAATCCCCCCAACGAGCCCGTCGCTGGGAGAATTCTGAAATCACAAGCCTAAGTTGACACAATGAGCCCATGGTGTCAATAAACCATGGACGAGATGGAGAGATTGTCACTCCAGACCATAACAGTTCTGAAAGTGTCATTACCGTCTGTCCTGTCAATGAGCTCCAAATTAAGGACTATGAGGAACAGCGAGATAAAAGTCACCGTCTTGGCTCCATTATGGGCGATCGTGTCAGTGATCTGAGAATCACTGGAAAGGGTTTTTTTCCCCCCCTTTTTTTCCCTTTTTATTTTTTTTTTAAATGTACTTTTCAAACCATGCCTCGGGATGCCAGGGTTTGAGGTGCGCTGAGGAGAGAAGCAACCTTGAAGCACCCCAGGCTGTGCTTCAGGCGTTCCCATTGAAACTGCCAGAGCTTCTTTGGGAAACGGTGTGAATTCAATGGAGGAGCCAGAATAATTCCATCAAAACTGCGCTGGGGCCAAAGAGGACTTCATTTGATTTGGGCGACACGTGTGATCCCATGAACAGACACTTTTTTACACCATTATTTTCTTAAGTCAACACAAAGATGGTGAAGGGGAAAGAGGGGAATAAAATAGAAGCCTCATCTTTAGCGAAAGACAATACATCTCTATTTGAGATAGCCCCATCCAGGCGCTAAGACTTTCAGAATATGTCCCCAATGCCTCTCTCCTGCGAGCCTGAGAGAGTTAAGGGGACTTAGCCAGGAATTGGAAACCTTCAATTCTGGATTTTTGTGCCTTTGTGGGTTTAAGCAAAGCAGTTAGCGTTCTTCAGGAGGGGTTTTGTGTTTAATATACATGAGTTCTTTCAACTACAATGGGAAAAGAAAACTCATTTGTTCTTATAAAACTAGGAAGGAAAGATAACTTTAAATAGACTGCCAAAAAGGATCCTGCTCGAGGGGGTTGCCTTGCCGCTAAAGGGCCTACATTCAACTGTAATTTCTCCCTGTTATGTTGTGCAGTAATTCCTGAGTTTATCCTCGCCACTGGTGTTTGATTTTCTGATTTATTTTTAAGGTCATGTAAGGAAAAGTACGGGCTTCAATTATACTCTCCTCTGGGAAGGAGGTCCGGGGAGTGTTATTTTAGATGCAGGAAAAAAATTGCAGAGAGTTTGAGGAGGTTGTTGGCTATTTATGAAGAGTCCTGGAAGCGTGTTTGGACAATCGGCTTCTCCGTTTATCGAGAAGCCTTTTGAAAGCGACTTTGGGAGGTGGTGTGTGTGTGAGTCGGCTTTGCTGATGTTTATTCTGTGCGTTAAACTCGTCCCAGGATCTGAGCTTTTTTTTTTTCTTTTTTTAAATTTCAGTTCTCGTAGCACTGGAGAAAGGTGGAGCCGGTTCTTTTTCTCTCCCCCCGCACCCCTTTTTTTTTTTTTTTAAACTTTTTAACCTCCCCACAATTTGCTTTTTAACGCCTATCCACTCCACCCCCCAGGAGCAACGCGTTCATGCATGCGGGAGGGGAGGTGGCAGAGGGGCAGCTCGGAAGGCACGGCCGGTACCCGCCACCGCGGGCGGGCTACGGGAGAGCCCGGCCACGCAGGAGAGCCGGGACCGCTTCCCCCGGCTTCTCCCGGCATCTCCCCGGCGCCCCCCAGGCCCCGCGGCTCGGAGAGGGCTCGGGCTGTGCGCTGTCCGCCCGGCCGCACGTGTGCTCGCCCTGCGGTTTCATTAGGGAGAAGAAGGATGAAAGGGGAGGCCGGGAGGAACGCGGAGCTCCCTCTGCATTCCCCGGCTTTCAAGGGTCCTTAGAGCCCTTGAATGAAATTATTGGGCGAAATGGGGTCTGGCGGGAGCGGTTGTGACTCGCCCCCCTCGTTGGTTTGTACGTGTAATGCCACTTCTAAGAGTGACAATCGGGCTACTTGCTGGACAGGCAGGGACAAAAAGGAGATTAAACCGTTTTAAATAATAATAAAAAATATCCAAAACGTAAGCAGAGTGGATTACACTTGCTCCAGCGCCTCGGTTCCCCCCAGATTCTATAACAGTCGCCCTCGGGCCTCGCAGAGAGGGTGGCCCGGCCCGGGCCTGGACAGCGGCGGGGAGCCCCGGTGGGGCGCGGGCCGGGCGCGCCGCTGCCCCCCCGCCCCCTTCCCTTGTCCCCCCCGCTCGGCCCTGCCAAACTTTTGAAGTTTTTTTTGAGCTGCTTTCCCCCCCCACCAACCCCCCTCTCCCTCCCCAGCGCCCGGCGGCTGTCCCTGGGTCTCCCCCAGTCACCGCATGAGATATTTGTCTGAGGAAATCTCGCATTTTCCCGACTTCGGGAGCGTGCAGGAGGCTGGGAATTGGCGGTTTTGGAGGGTCGGGTAGTGGGGCTACTTGCCTCCTGCACCATCCGTGGCCACTACCCCTTCCCTGGGTCCGTACCCACTCCAAATGTGTTTTTTATTCTAGGCCTTCAGGGTGCATCTCCCCAACTCTTTCTCGGGACATTAACGCGAACGCACCATGTGATAACTCAAAGTCCCCAGAGATTTGGGTATAGTTAGTGCGGTGGAACTTCCCTGGCTAACTTCGGCTCCCGAGGGCTGGGCTGTTACAGCGTCAATGGGGCAAGAGGAAATTTCTCTGTACATTTTCGTCTTAACTTTTTTTTTTTTAGCTTTTTTTTTTTAGCTTTTTTTTTTTTAAACGTAATGAAATTAAAACTTTTGGAGCTCACAGTTGACATTTTGCAGAAAATTGAGTTATCAAGGCAGTAATTATTTCACAGGGAGATAAAACTCTCGTAGCCCTAACTGTCAAATAGGGCCCTTTTCAGATTTTAATTACAAAATAAAATTAGTCTGCTCTTCCTCGGAAGGGTTTGTGAGTGGCTAAACAGAGCTTTCCCCAATACTGGTGGTCGTCAAACTCTGCTAATTAGCAATGCTGAGAAATTCCAGTTAACAAGGACATTCTCTAAGTCTCTGCAGGTTCCCTGCCGTTCGCCTTCATTTCCATAAGAAGATTAAGAGTGGAGGGGAACACACTCAAATGCAGATGCAGAAAAGAAGCGTTTTTAACAAGCATCATAATAGTAAGATGCTTGGCTAGTTCTCACCTAATTACTGCAAGTTAAACCTCTATTTGCAGCGAAGGACAAAAAATGGAGCTGCAATCTCCCATCTCCACAAGCCTGCTTAATAGTTTGCTTTAGATTGGTTACTAGTAGGTTCAGGAAAAAAATAATATGAAAATGCGTATATTCTTTCCGATACAGTTAACACGATAGGTCGTATCCTTAGGGCTTTTAGAGAAATCGGCGAGTATTAGAACAATAAATACATAAAATCCAAGTCGTTAACATTCATTTTCTTTTAAAGAAACTCATAACCTGGAAATAAGAGTGTGTGTGCCGCAGAGCCCATCACTGCGAACATTTGCAGACTATTTGTTTAATGTAAGCACTTTTCATTTCCATAAATTATACCAAAGGCAACGATTTTTTAAATCCACTCAGATTAAACCATCCCTCCGCAGGCCTCCCTTCCAACGTGGCTATATTCTTCCCGAGAGTGGTGGTGGTATTGTCATTAAGACAGAAAAATCACGGACCATTTCATCTTTTTTTTTTTAATGTATTTATTATTTCATAGCCAACATCCCGGTCTCCCTCTGCTTCCATCTGTGTGTGTACGTATTGCCAACGAAGCACACCTCCATACCCAGAGGAAAGGGAGAAAATGCCCCAAAAGACCCTCACCCGCACCTTATTTTCTGTAGTGCATTATTATGTATATATACCAGATAGTTTATTGCACCGATAATTAAAACAGTTAATTAAAATGGAGCTGTAAATACTCCCGATAACACAATTGTTTGCCATTTCCCATCCTTTCTTCGTGTGATAAGTGCAATTAGGAAAGGGCCAGGCCCCGAAAGGCCTCCAGCGTGCGCAGGGCAGCCCACGCTGCCCTGGTCCTGCTCGGAGCCCCGGGCTGCGCACCCCACGCATCGCTTGCAGCTATAGCCGCAGCAAAAATAACGCTTTGCTTGGGCACCACTCAGTTATCCTTTTATTATGATGAATAAACACCAATCACCTTCCCAGCCTCCAGCCCCCGAAATAAATTATTCCTAAGATTTTTAAGGGTGGGGGTAAGGTCATCAACTGCAGACCAAAGGGAGAACAATAAGAAAGTAAAGAGCCGCCGTGTCTGGACAGAGTGTCTGGACAATCAGAATCCGTTTATATCCCACATCTAGTAATTTGCACCTATTTTTCGACGGTTTAACCTATCACTTATCTACGGGTTATATATACATTTTCCAATTAAACACATTAAACCCGATAGGATTTATTTGCATAATCCACACACAGAAAAAAGATGCATTCTTGTTCGCTGGCGGGTTTTTATTATTATTATTTAGATTGGGTGTAATTGCCCGGTCCCTTCCTCCCCCCCGCCCCGGCTCCCCGTCCCTCTCCCGGCTCCTGGCGGCGCCTCCCCGCCCGGGGCGCGTCCAGGCCGGCAGGGGGCGCCGCAGCGCCGCGGCTGAGCCGGCGCGGGGCTCCAGGCGCTGCCCCGGCCCCCCGCTCCGGGGTCCCCGCCGCCCCTCACCCCCTCCGGCTTAACGCCGTCAGGGGGATCGGACCGAAAGGCGGAGCAGCCCCGTCGAGGCGGGGGAAGGCACGGAGCGGAGCGCGGCTCCACGGATGGGGCGGGCGCGGCGGCAGCGGCGCGCGTGGAGCGGGACAAGGCGAGCGGCTCCCCCCTCTCCCACTCCGCGTCCTCTCTCCCCTCCTTCCTTTGTCGTCAAGTGCGTTTTAGCAACAAAGATCCCAACAAGAGAGTGGAAGTAAACTTAGCCGGGGCTTTGTGCGGCCCATGTAGTGACAACAAGAGAAACAAAACTACCTATTTGTAGAGCCGGGCCGCGCTCCCCCCGCGCTGCGCGCCCACCCAGCGCCGCTGGCGCCCGCACAATGGGCTCTGGGTAACGTTACGCCGCCGGGTCCGGGCGCGCCCCGGCCCCCTCCCCAGCCCGTGCGGAGGGTGTCCCTGCCTCGCTTTGTGTTCTGCAGGGATGGCGTTTGGGGGGGGCCTGTGTTTGCACTGGACACCTCCCATCCTATGAGGCTGGAGGGAAGGGTTGTGCGTTGTGTGCTGCGGCTGGAGTAGAGCCGGGCCCTGGGGAAGGCCGTGAGAAGGGCACAGCCTCTTCCCGGGCTGTGCGGTGCGAACTCGGCTCCCCGGCTGTGGTAGGCAGCAGGACGGCCCCGGAGAGGCGCCGCGCAAGACCCGGCTGGAGGGGGGACGGGAGGGCCTCCCTTTTCACGGGGACCCTACGGCGGCCAGGGCTCGACGCGCAGGGCCGGTCTGGACAGGGCAAGCGCCGCACACTCCCGAGGGGCACTGGCAAAGGGAAGCGGGGGCCGGGGGAAAGCCTTTCCCGCTCCGCTCCCCCCATGGCTTCTCTCATCCCCAAGCCAACACCAACTTTAAAAAAAAAAAAAAAAACCCACGTAGCAACAATGCTGTTTACCCACTTCCTCCAAAAGGCGTGTGTGACCTGTTGCTGGAAGGGGAGATACAAAGGCTTCCCAGTGGCTGCCTGGGCCGCCTCCGGGCCCGCCTCCCCCGCCGAGCCGTCCCGGCGGCTCCGAGCCCCCGCCCCGTTTCATGCAAAACCAGGGGTAGAGACTTGTCCTCAGTGGCGGAGCCGCCGCGCGCTGATTGGCCGGGGCGAACACATTTATTCCCTGACAAGCCCCCATCACATGGATGGTTGTCTATTAACTTGTTCAAAAAAGTATCAGGAGTTGTCAAGGCAGAGAGAGAGAGTGTGTGTGTTTGCAAAAGGGGGTAAAGTAGTTTGCTGGCTCTTTAAGACTGAGGTGGAGAGAGAGAGAGAGAGAGCGCGGCAGGCAGAGAAAAGGGAAAAAGGAGGAAGAAGAAGTTTTTTAAAATCAAGGCTCCGGCGGTAATAATAGCAGTTATTGGCATTATTAATCCGTCAGCGAAGAGGAAGATCCTGATCTTGATCCAAGTGTGGTTTTGGGGAGTCCCCCTCCCCCCTTTCCTACCCCTCCCTAGGAAAAAAAAAAAAAAAAAAAAAGTCCGGCTTGGGACTTCGCTGCGGCTGCTCCTCGCTTCTCTGCTCAAGGCTGGTTCCAGGCAAAAGTAGTTTGAATGTACAACATGATGGAAACCGAGCTGAAACCTCCCGCCCCCCAGCAAACTTCGGGGGGAGGCACAGGCAACTCCAACTCGGCCGCTAACAACCAGAAGAACAGCCCGGACCGGGTCAAGCGCCCGATGAACGCGTTCATGGTGTGGTCCCGCGGCCAGCGGCGGAAAATGGCCCAGGAGAACCCGAAAATGCACAACTCCGAGATCAGCAAGCGGCTCGGGGCGGAGTGGAAACTTTTATCCGAGGCGGAAAAGAGACCCTTCATTGACGAAGCCAAGCGGCTCAGAGCTCTGCACATGAAGGAGCACCCGGATTATAAATACCGACCCCGGAGGAAAACCAAGACCCTCATGAAGAAGGATAAGTACACGTTGCCAGGGGGCTTACTGGCACCGGGCACAAATACCATGACGACTGGGGTAGGGGTTGGGGCCACCTTGGGAGCTGGGGTGAACCAGAGGATGGACAGTTACGCGCACATGAACGGCTGGACCAACGGAGGCTATGGGATGATGCAAGAGCAGCTCGGCTACCCGCAGCACCCGGGTTTAAACGCGCACAACGCGGCACAGATGCAGCCCATGCACCGCTACGACGTGAGCGCCCTGCAGTACAACTCCATGACCAGCTCGCAGACTTACATGAACGGATCGCCTACCTACAGCATGTCTTACTCCCAGCAAGGGACCCCGGGCATGGCCCTGGGCTCCATGGGCTCGGTGGTCAAGACGGAATCCAGCTCCAGTCCCCCCGTAGTCACTTCCTCGTCTCATTCAAGGGCTCCTTGCCAAGCTGGGGACCTTCGGGACATGATCAGCATGTATCTACCAGGTGCTGAAGTACCAGAACCAGCTGCCCCAAGCAGACTTCATATGTCCCAACACTACCAGAGTGCACCTGTTCCTGGCACAGCCATTAATGGCACACTCCCTCTATCACATATGTAAGACAAAGGGGCCGGGGGGGGGGGGGGGGGGGAGCGGGGGGAGGGAGGAAAACTAAACAAAACAAACAACAAAAAACTTTTATTAGAAATTCTGGACTTTTTTTTTTTTCCTGGACTATTTTTGTACAGAGAAAACTCGGGGAGGGAGGGGGGGAAGGGAGGGGGGAGAAATTAAACCGACAAGGAACTTGTATAGATCTCGGAGGGGAAGCAACTACACAAAACTTTTAAAAAGTTCTAGTGAAAACGGTAGGAACTTTGCAGAATGTTTGCAAAAGTCTTTACCAATAATATTTAGAGCTAGACTCAAAGAGCGAAGAGGAAAATGTTTTAATATTTGCAGGCAACTTTTGTACAGTATTTATCAAAAGAAACATGGCAATCAGTATGTCCATTGGTAATATAGGGAGAAGGAAAAAAAAAAACTAAACCCTCGCGAATTTGCCAATTATTTTTTAAAAATAGAGTCTACTTGGAGCATTGTGGCTTTGGCAGCTGAATTTATAGCAGCTGTGAGAGGAGAGGAAATTATTTTACAGCATTTGGACATTTAAATTGTTTTAGAAATTGTACAAAAGACAAAAAAGGTAGGATGAGTACTTGCGAACCATGGGCTTGGTTTGCTGTAAAAGGGCAAACGTTTAGATTGTACTAAATTTTTTTTTTTTTACTTCTTGTTAAAAGCAAAAATTGCCATGCAGGTTCACACGCCGTTTGTTAATTTATAATAACTTTTTGTTTCCAGACTTCATCCTGTTCAAAGAAAAGAAAAGGAAAAAAAAAAAAAAAACAAAACACAAACCCCTGAAATTACTGTGTTTGAAATATTTTCTTATGGTTTGTAATATTTCTGTAAATTTATTGTGATGATATTTTAAGTTCTTTTTTTTTCTCATTTTCGTAGTTGTATTTTAAAGATTCGGCTCTGTATTATTTGAAATCAGTCTGCCGACAGTCCATGTATATATTTGAACTAATACCATCCTTATAACAGGTACATATTCAAGTTAAGTTTTTACTCCATTATGCACAGTTTGAGATAAATAAATTTTTGACATATGGACACTGAAGTTCCGCTTGAGTCTTGGATTTATTTTTGTAACGCAAGATGTTTTTTAAATAATTCATGCAGTTGAAAGTATCATCGTAGCCAACCGAGTACGATAAATAATGCAGCAATATATGTAAAGCATGAATATTTTTATATGTATGTATATATAGAGAGAGAAAGTATGGTAGCTTTAATGGAATAACTGCCTGTGCCGCCTTCGGGGTGTGTGTGGGGCGGTGGTGGAACGGGAATGAGCAGTGAGACGCTGGTTTCCCAATTTCTTTCCCTTCCGAGGAGGCCGGGAGCGATGGGTTAAGGGAGGTTTCGGACTCGGCTGCTTTTGACCACTTGTTGCCTCCGGCGGGGCCGAGCCGGGGCCGGCGGGGCGCGGAGCCGGCGCGGGAGCGGCAGCCCGGCCAGGGGCACTGCGAGCGGGCGCCTTGTTTGCATATACAGATAATTTATTTTTCTCTTTTCCCAACGATGCCTTCTTCCTCCGGGGCACGCAGGAGGGGAGCCGGCTTTTCATGGCTGGGAACCCCAGCGCGGCCGGCCTGGCGGCTGCAGCTGCGGCGCGGCGCTGGCAGGGGGCTGAGCGCTCCCCGCTCCCTTTGTTCGGGACTGCCCAAACTTTCCTCTCCTGGCTTCTGGGCAGCGCAGGAGGAGGTGAGAGGTGGGGGCGGGGGTGGGCTCGGCCGGGCTAAGGTAAGAAACAACAACAACCAAAAAAAAAAAAAAAGGGGAGCCAACAAACAAAAACAATGGAATGCCAAAGACTTTCACGCTTTATCACAGCTCTTTCTTGAATCCTATTTCTTAAATTGCCAGCGCGGTGTAGCCCCGTTTCGGACAGTCTCTGCAGCCGGTCACAAGCCCCAAAGGAAAGCGGTGGCGCTCGCCAAATAGGAGGAGAGATCCGCCATCCGTGCCAGGTAGAGTTTTACTTTGTACAGTTGTAACCGCAATTGCCGAGGACACGGCTCCACGCTGCTGCGCGTTGCGGCCGCGCTCCGGCCGGCGACAGGGCCCGTCGCCCCTTGACAGGACAGGGGCAGGGGGCGTCGGGCAGCAGAGCCGAGCAGCCGCTGAGGCAGCCCGCGTTCCTCCCCTTGAAGCCCCAGTGTTTATTTGGTGCTGCTAACGCGGCTGCGGTTTCCCTTGGGAGACGCGCGTGAGGGAGATAATAATAACAACAATAATGATAACAATAATAATACGAAATTTGGGCCACTGTGATTGCAGACTGGTCGTGTCTTCTGCTAATGGCATGTTGTGCATGGCAAGGAAAGAATGTGATGGTTGGCTTAAGCAAGGCATAAAGTGGGCACCCCGGCATGGGGCAAGTGTTGCTCAGCTTTTCTCTCTAGTATTTCTTATCGGTCACTTAATTCTGCTTTAGCTCGGGGAGAAACAAGGCAGGAGGGGGAAAGAAGAAGAAGAAAAAAACAACCCACAGAAAAAGAAGTTACCTGGATGATTGTGGCTTTTATTCCGCAGTGCTATTTCCTAGGCTCAGTTCTGGCCTCCATCCTTGAAGCCTGGTGCCCAGATGAAAACTAACATTGCCAGGAGTTTTGCTCACTGCCTGTTTCGCAGTTTAGCTCTCTTTGTCCTTTTTAGTTCTGCACCGTCACGATACTTGGGCAGCACAGCAATTCTTGCGGATTCATAACCTTTTATATTTCTTTTACGTTAATGCAACGAGTAAAACATTCTTTTTCAGAGCTGTGAGCGTTTGCAATGCGTCTGGGGATTATTCACGTGGTAACGAGCCCACGTTCCCAGTCCCGCTCTTCTTGCTGAGAAAAGAGAACGAGGAATAAAAGCCCAATCGATATCGCGATTCCATTTTTAAAAAGAGAATCTTAGCCAATTAACAGCAATAAAACCTGGCCCCTTTTTGAAGTGCTAACTAAAATATTCGAGGGGGGTAGTTGGAAATGTTGGTCCTTTTACAATTCGCATAGAGAAGGCGAGCTAATACCATTAAACAAAAGGCACTAAGCCACATATTCAGGCTTAGTGAATTCAGGAACTTTGTATATGGGCAATTTGTTTAAGCCTACATTTCGGAGTACGATGTGGAGTATATGTTGTTGAAACCTGATCTCCCTTGGACAGATTCCTTACGTCCTTACATCCTTACATCCATCCTTCAGTCCATCTATCCGTTTAGAGAGGATAACTGAAAGCATTTTACACGAACGATTTAATTTTTAAAGTGTTACTTGGAGGAACGCCATTGTCCACTGCTAATTTTAAATTCAACACATTCAATAACCCCATTTACACCTCAGCCATTATCCTGGGCTTGCGTTTATGGCAGCTGAAACGTGCAGCAGAGCTCGTGGATATGTTTTCATTCTGGTTATTGAAGAGCTTCTGGGTTCTCCGTGTTTTCCCTCTAGTGAGTTGTTGTGTGCTTTACAACCAGGATGATGCTCCATCCAAGTAGCGCCAGAGTAGTGCTTTGCTAACCTTGTATAGAGCCGAAATAAACCCGAGGATAAGATTATAGTTTCCCCTGTGATTTTTTTACGGCTTTTTAAGGACTGGGGTGTTAAAATATTTTGCGGGACTGGAGAGGTAGATTAGCAGGGTTTCTTGCCAAAGCTGGGAAGCTGGTATTACAGACTGTCCCAGGGGGAAATCGCTCACATTAACCACTAAATGAATATTTGACAAGGGCTCATTCGGGGGTATTATTACTACAAACGGGTCCCTACTGGACTTTCCAAGGGTCAAAGAGCAATGGTTCAATTAATTATTTAGACTGTTAGTAGATTTGGTTGTAATAGCTGTACTTATTTCTGCAACCGACAGCTTCTTGCGGTGGGGGACCTGGGGAGAGGCTCTCTCTGCATCGCAGCCCCTGCTCCAACGACGGGGCGAGAGGCTGCCGGCTGCCATCGGACTTCTCTTGGCTGAAAACGTATTTTTTTAGTCTTTGAGATTCCCATTGGTGCCGTGCGGGACATGGAGGATGGCGGTGATCGCCGCAGCCCCGTGTTCTCTCTACAGATTTATTCCTCTTCGTCTCCAACGGGTAGCAGACCTGTATATCTGTCTCCGAATAGGAGGTAGATAGCTCAGCAGTTTAAGTAGTATATAATACAGGTCCCACTGAAAGAAAGAGGGCCATTACTGATAGGTGTGATTAGATACACTTCAGTTATTTAAATCCTGATCTAACTCAAATATTAAAATCTAAAGCCTGCTTCGGTGTGTACGAGACTTCCGAGAATATATGCAAAATGCTGACGTTCAGATGGCAGGAGAGCTTCGTCTTTGCGTTTTTAACACCAGCCAGCATTGCCTGGCACTGTCGTTTCAACATTTTTGTTGTTTGGGGGGGTTGGGGGGAGCGAGAGAAGGGAGGATTATTTTGTTTAATTTCTACAACAAACATGTGCGCAGTAGCAGATGCTAAAAAAAAAAATGTTGGGAGTGTGCGATTAGGTGACAATAATATATGTTGAATGAATAAGAGATAAGCTGCAAGGGGGGAGAGGGAAGCAGTAATTACAAACCCAATTCATTCAGCTTTTCAGGACTTTTGTTGTGGGAGCTCCATTGACGGGCTTCGAGCTGCCAGTTTTCTCACATTAAAAAGAACTGATCAGCGCCTCAGGGGGACAAGCAACACCGCTTAACTGCATAGTGATGGGGTCCTCATTTAGAGCCATTACAACAAGAAAATTAAACAGAGCCTTTGTGTGCACCAGGTTTACTTTTCAATTGCTGACAGTTTATAGCTAACTGCTCAGAGATTGAAGTTTGATTGCGGTTTGATCGCCTGCTAGTTAGCACCACCGCTATTTTAGTTTTGGTAATTAAAATCAATTTTTCTGACGATGGCACGGGGGATTGCAAGAAGTTTGGTACTATTTTGCTTTTGAGGAATCAATTCACTTGGCGAGGACGTACAGCGCTGAAGTGAGTGTGGGGGCTTTTTCACTTGCGAGCTGAAAAGAAACGGAACCCAGGGATGGAAACTCTCGGAGCTGCACATTTGACCGTGCGAGAGAGGGAGGGCGAGCTCCGTCCCTCGGGCAGGCACCGCGCCGGGCACCCGGCCGGCTCTGCCCGGGGACCGTGCCCGCGCCCCGGCCGCGCTGGCCGCTTCGCTCCGCGCTTCGGAGCTCGACGGAGCTGTGTCTGCTGGCAGGTGCCGGGCGGGCGGAGCGGGGTTGGGAGGGAACAAAGCAAAACCCCAGACCTTGCCGTGATGCTGTTTGAGCTTTGCTTCTGGAATACGCAGCGGATTCGCTTTGGCTGAGTCCCTTGTGCGTGTCTGTGACTGTGCGTGTGAGTGTGTAGCGTGTGCGTGTTTGTACCCGTGTGCGCCTGTGCGTGCGGGGGGAGGGGGCGCGTCGAAAAGAGCTGTGATTTTTCCTTACAATTTAACGAGGTTTGTAGAGAGCAGGGCTCGGACACTTACTGCACGGGAAGGTCCGTCCTTGCCGGCCCGGCTCTCCCACGGGAACGGCCTGAACCGACACACACCGGAGCGGCGGGGGGAGCCCGTGCTCGGGGGTCCCGGCCGGGGGCGGCTGCGCGGGGAGCGGAGCGGGGCCGGGCCGGGGAAGTTTCTCCCGGAGTTTCTCTTCGGTACCGTGCCGCCTCGGAGGATCTCTGCCATGTGGACGAGAGCTTTTATAGCGTGGTTTTATGCAATGTTTTAAATGTTCTTTTTAAAAATTCTTTTAGGATTTCTTTGCGTTTTGTTTGCATCCATCCCCCCCCGCCCCCCTCCGCCGATACAAGAACCTCTCTCTCCAAGTGCGTTTCAGACGCAAGTCACTCAGCGGTTATTCCAAGGGGCGGGGGTTTGAGGTGGGGGGAGGTGGTGGTGATGTGTGTGTCCCTGAGGGGCACCCCACGGTCCCGACCGCTCCCACGGGGCCCGGCGGAGTTCGGTGGGGCCAAAGTGACGATGTCGCCGGTTCGTAGGGGCTCTGGGGGCAGCGGGACGTGGAGCTGGGCTGTGTCCTCTCGGCTCTCCAAAGCGCGTCCCTGTCTCCAAAGCCAACAGCGGACACAGGGCTGTCCCGCCCCCCCTCCCCGGTCGGGATGCTCCCCCGCTCCCGGGCAGGTGGCGGAGACCTGCGCCCTGGGCCGTTGCCCTGGGGGAGCGGGAGAGGAGGCCCGGCCCCCTGCGAGCTCCCCCGCCCCGGGACCTTGGTGACCCCATCATCTCCGCAGCAGTTAGGGCTGATGACGTAGTGTGGGCGCTTTTTTTTTTTTTTTTTCCCGAAAGTCGTGATTAACAGGAGGGGGTGAAGGGAGGAATCCCACCGAGTGCTGGGGAGAAACAGGCTTCTGCAGAGCCTTTCCCGCAGGGAGTCTGCGGAGGGGTGCCACGGGACACACACGCCCACCGGGAAGCGGGCCTGATCCTGCAGACTCTGCCTTCCCTCCTGCGGGCAGCTCCCCGGTTCTGGGGGGACCCGGCCGGGCGAGAGAAGCTTAATCAGGGTCCAGCCTAATTAGAAGTAAACCCCGCAGCGCTCTGTGGGGCGGCCGGGCGGGCTAGCTGCGTTCAGGGCGAGAGCCGGGGCTCTCGGGAGCGGGGCCGAGGTTCGTCCCCGCGTTGCCTCCAGCTGCCCGTCTCCTGCCCGGGGTGCGGGTGCCACGGGAGAAGCTCCCCAGCGTGTCCTTCTGGCATTTCTTGGAATGATGGTTCCTTTAAGCTCTTACAAATTGCAAAACTTGCGGAAGACAGAGAAATAATTAATGTATTAAAACAAGCAGCGAATTCCTCAGGAGGCACCTTATCAACTCCAGCCACACTGGCTTCATCCCTCCTCGTATGCTAATGCCCCGTGACGTCACCGGCGCCAGATTGAATGTGAATCAGTTATGAAATTATTAGTTTTAGCTTAAAAAGCAATCTGGCTCTCCCGCGAGTGGGGTTTGCGTTGCTGCGGGTTCTCACTCCGTGTCCTCCCCATGTTATGCACACACAGTAGTTGCGACTTTCCTGTCACATGAATCAATATTTCCAAAGCACACATGCGAACTGGGGTTGATGTAAAGAAACCCATAGATTAATTGGGTCCCGTTTCTGAGACGGCAGTGTCTTCCTTATCGATACACACGTTACACCCGAAACCAGACAATCGGATTTCCTCCTACTTTTCAGGTAGGCAAGAGCTCCTTGTGATTTATTTCTGTTAAGATCCCACTGAGGGGGTGTGATTCTTTGCCAGCGTCTGAGGAAAAAAATACCCAGGAGTGTTAGCTTTTGCTCGCGATAGAGGAAAATGAGCCAGGAAGGGGGGATGGGGACAAATTTTTTTTGTTGTTGTTGTTTCAAATGGAAAGATTTTTATTCTGGATTTTGAAAAGCAGTGTAGCCCAGCGGTGAAGGGCCAAGGGATCTGAGCGGGGAACAATGGGAATTAACACGGTTTCAATCGCTGAGGCCACTCCAATTAGATGTCTGGATCCGGCGAGATCAAATACCTGAATATAAACCCCTCGGCTCGGTTTCTTTTGCTTGCAAATGCTTCTGCAAAACGGTTCTTGAAGAAACCAAACTAACCCCTAAATTCCCCGGAGTCTCTTCGGAGGAGTTTTGCCGGTAACAACTTTCTCCCCGGGTTAGGACGGCCGGCGCGTTCCCTCCCCGTGGTGGCCGCAGACCTCGGAGCTGCCCCCCCGCCGCCCGTGCCCCCATGGTAACACACCCCCCACACTTCTCCCCCCCCTCCCCCACGAACGCCGCTAAAACCCCCCTCAGATTCTTAAGGACACTTGGGTCTTTTTGGCGGTTTCTTTCTCCCCGTCTCCCTAGAGCAAGCTGCTCTGCTACCACGAATTCTGAGTAAACTTGTAGCTCTTTCTCCTGGGGACACCCGACATCGGCCCCTCACTCTGGTCTCTGGGCTGCGGGGGCCCCGGCGCAGAGCCGCCCCCGGCCGCGGGGAGGGAGGTGGCAGTCTCCCCAGCTCCTTCTTGCAGCAGCCCCCTGAGCAAAGAAAGGAAGAAAGAAAAAGTTGTAACTGGCTGAGAAGTGAGTTTTCTGACTAATGAAATCTGAAATGAGTGGCGAATATAAAGTACTGTGAGGTTTCTTCCCTGCCCCCCCGGCACTGATTGGCAATACTTTTTTTTTTTTTTTTTGGTGTGTGTGTGTTGGTTTGAAAAGCAGGAAGAAATGTAATGAATTGAGTGCTGTCAGAGATGTCTTCTCTGTTGATGTGGTGAATGGCAGTAGCTCCCTGATCCAGTGCAGGTGCAGTAGAGCTGGGGAATAAAAGAGGGGGGCTCTCTGTTCAGTGGAAAAAGCACATTCCCTACAATAGACCACACACTGCCAGCCAGCACGGCATCAGCTCACACTCTCAGACTTTTTTCGCCTCTTTCCACAGTCCTGAGCTTACAAAATGGCTATACATTAGCACTAGTTAGGGTTTGCTTTTAATGAACAGTTGTGACTCCTTTTGACCAACATTTAAATCTGCTGTGCTCTCTCTGAAGACAGGTCTGTTTTGATCACAGGTTTTAAAAAATGACCCGTTTCCTCACAAGGCGGCTCATTCAGGACCATCACTTGCATTTGATTGGAAAAAAAAAAAGCACTAAACTACACTCTCGATTAATAAAATTAGTTTTCCAAGTGCTCCTAACGGAAAAAGTTTGGTTTGTTTTATTTGGCGTTTTTCCCCCCTATTTTTAGATATATATAAAACGGTGTGGGGTGGAGGAGAGACACTGTTTTTAAATGGATGAGGTGGTCTAATCCTATACACGAACGCATATTAGTCCTGTTTAGAGATAACCTGTCTCCTTTTTGGCTTAATATATTATCCTTATACACGGATAGAAACTTTGCCCTCCTATTAATTCAATCCAGATTGTTTTTTCTTCACTGATTTCCGTCTTTTTTTTTTTTTTTTCCTCCTCGGCGATCTGCTCAGAGGAAGCTAGATGGTTACACTTGGTTACTCAAGTTTTATTCGAAATTATTTCCAGAGCGAGGGCTCACTCCTCAGCCAAGGGGCTGATTGATTCTGTCCCTCTCCGCCTCGCATTTAATGTGACTCGTCCTATCGTGGCCAAGCCAATGAGCCGGGATTTTCATGGCATCCCGGAACAGCCCTTTGCTGATTCCTCTTGCACCTATCCTGCGAGAAGTAGATTAAGCTCTTTTGGATATACTTGCTGATGCATTGCGCTGAGGAAAATTGCTCGGCGTTTGCTTATAAAAACCCATGTTACTGTGAAAGTTCTTTTTCTCCCCTAATCGTGGTAACAAATAGCATCAGCTCCTGGAACAGTTTGGCAAAGCCATTCTTTGCTTGAATACCGCTAAACGGGAGAAGCTGACAGCTAACCAGTTATTACCTGAACTCGGAGTAAACCACCCCCCTACCCCCCCAGTCGATAACAAAACGTTTTGGCAATAAATAACATTAGAAATAACAGTCAGATGCTGGTGGGTGCCTGGAGCACGTTTCCGGGGGTCAGATCTTGTCATCCCGCGCACAAAAGAACGGATCTTGTCTACATAGGAGAGAAGAGATCATATCGGTGCGCCTATATGAAAAATACAGATCGTTTACACTTTGTTTTCGGGAAGTTTCAAACACGTCTTAGTCTCTGGTGCTCCGCCGGAGCATCACCTGACAGAGCCTTATTTATTGCCAACAAGTTGGAGCTCTCCCAGCGCCAACCTTCGCCCCGTTGTAGCTTAATGATAAAAAAAAGGATAGTTGGAGCTTTGTTGGCAGGAGGGTGTCCCGTCCTTCCTGGGCTGGGTGTGCGCAGGGTGTCCGGCATCGCCGGGGAGAAGGAGGTGCGAACCGCTCCTGCTCCCCGCGCCGGGTTTCCCACTTTCTTTCCCCCGCGCTGCTTGATAGCCTTTGTGTCCTATTGCTGCACACACCCATAATTAATCCTCCTTCTTACCGCTTACATCCCGGACCCAAGGGGAAACTCAAACCTATTTAGATCGCCTTGGTTGGTTGCACAAATTTAAGTGGCAAATGAGTTATAAACCTAATAACTGCTTTAATAAAAAATAATTATTTGATTATGGCAGGGGGAAATTTGCTGGAGTGCAAGGATGCGGCTGGGTTTGCGTTTTGGTGACGGTGGGGCTCGCCTTTGGATTGAACTCAAACGCCTTATAAAAACGTACCCTGGAAACAAACCAAAACGCGACCCAAAATCCTAATCTTAACTCAGACTTTACACCAGCACCCCCCACCCCCGATTCGCGGAGCGTTGTGGAACTTTCCCCGCGATATTCGGGAGAAGAATTAATTTGTAAACAGAAAAATCAATGCGAGATTTGGGTGGCTTTGAATTAATTGAAAACAATCAACACGGGGGACCATTAATCACAAATGCTGGTACCTCTCTCACATTTCCCCCGTTAAGGATGAAGTTTCTGCGCCTCTTTCAAGTGTATTTGTGCTTCTGGTTTTACAAGGAGAAGTGAGGATGCAACAAGACCAGTCGCGTTGTCCTCTCTATACTTTTAACGCTAGCATATTGTTTGATTACTAATTCGAGTTAATATGATCTTTATGGCAACATAACAGTGGATAATTGGCCCTTTTTCTGAACAACAATGTAAATCACAATCGCTTTATTATTTAATAACGTCAAACGCTTCGTTGGATTGGCCCCGACAGAGAAGACCTTTTCTTTCTAGGCAGTGTTGTTGAGAAAGAACAATGCAGATCTAATTGTGGAGATTTCAGAAGTTGGCTCCTGTAAATGAACAGCTTAGATATGGAAGTTCCAGCAGATGTCTGCACTTTTCCCTGTGACAAACCTTGTAACCCCCCTTCCTCCCCCACTGCCCCGTCCTCCCTCCTCCCCGACTTATTGAAGATTTTTTGTTCTCACATCCTAGCAACAACCTAAATCTTCCAGTCGCAAATACACCCCTTTCCCCTCGTTGCTATACAGCACTTCAGATGGCAGGCTTAAGCGTACACACCAAATTAGTGCTTGGCCCAAGGCGCGCTCGCCCCTCGCTCTCTCCTCTCCCCGACCCCCCCTTCCATCAGCTACGGGCTCGGGGGGGCCGGCGGCGGGGAGCGCTGGGGGGGTTTGGGCTCTCGGCGCTGCGGTTCGCCACCTTCTTGCCAGCCCTGTAAACGTGCCTTTTTTTTTTTTCCCTTTTTTTTTTTTCCTCCTCCAACAGTTTGGAGGCGACTGCAAGTTCCACACGCCTTGATGTGGCAGGGAAGGTGCCAGAGCCTGCCTGTCCCGGGGAGGGGACGGCGGGATGGCTCCGCAGAGGGAGCTCCCCTACATGTCACCCACTGCCCTGGGCGGCGGGCGGGGGGCCCTGCTTGTCCGAGTCCGCTTGTCCGGCCCAACCGATCCAAACCCTCCCAGTTTCACTGCGGCATCTGCAATGACCCTGCTCCGGGGGGATATGGCTGCAGGGACAGGGATCCCTTGGGATGGCTCCGAGGGAGAAGCTGCGAGACTTCTGGCGGGGCAAAACGCGCATCCCAGCACACATTCGCTCCCCCGGCCCGACCCCCCGGCCTGCGCCCTGCTCCGAGGAACATCCCGCGGTTTAAGGGCTGCGCGGGTTTTTCTTTGCGCTTGAGGAGACCCGCCTGGGATCAGCCGGTCGGGGCGGCGGATCTCCCCCCCCTCTTGCGCTGCCAACCCCTCCGAGGGCAATTCCTGGGAGAGGAGTAGATTTGGCAAAAGTTCGGAGGGAACTTACAGCGCTGCCGGGCCCCTGCCCCGTCCTGCCTGCTCGCCCCCAGCCCCGGCAATCCGCGCCTTGATGCGCGCTGAGGGCCGTGCCAGCGTGTGTGCAGCCTTCCGCGCAGCCGGCCGCTGCTAGGGGTGTCAAGAGATGAGGCAGATACACTAAATTCGGGATGTTTTCCCTTCCTTTTATGGTTTGTCTTTTTTTTTTTCTTTTTTTAAAAAAAGTTTTTGTCACGCGCTAGTTAAATCTCCTTCCTCAGCAGGCGCCGGAGCCCCTTTCTGCTCCCACCCGGGGTGCTCTCACAGCTGCCGCCACGTCGCAGCGATGCAGGTCCTCGATGCTGTGCCCCGGGGCTCCCCGGGCCCCCGGCACTCCGCCCCGGGGGCACCAGCCTCACACCTGCGACGGGGTGGGGTTTTTTTGTTTGTTTGGAAAAACCCACTCAAGGAAAGTATTGAAAGCACGGACCTGATCACTGAAATTCCCCGAAACAGAAATCCAGGTTCAGTGAGTCCGGGTTGCCAGCCCTGCCTGCAGCCGTGGGAAGCAGTTGATGAGTCCCTGATGACCTTTGATGAGCCTTTTTCTCCTCGAGTGGGTGGAAAATCTTGATAATATTTTTGTTTGTTTGTTTTATTTAGTTCTACCTTTCATGGCTTTTTTGTTTGCTTTACAACTTTACGTTTCCCCACTGATATCACCTGGCAGGGGGAAGCACCGCACACTCAGGATGCTGCCCGTGGGACAGCAGGGGGAAAGTGGGAGCGCAGGGGGGAGCTGGGGTCCCTGGGGCTCTCCCGGCCGGGAGCAGCGGCTCCGCGGCGTGCCAAGGGTTAACCACACCCTCTCCAGGGCTCTGCGCAGCGCTGGATGAAACTGCCGCGACTTCCCCTAAAAAAACATCGTTAGGAGGGAGAACTCCCGGAGCTCCGGGATACAGCGGGCCGGGCCGGGCCGGGGGCGGGTAGGCCTGGGCGGCTGCCACTCCCCCCCTTAATGAGCTCATTTCCATGTCTGCGCCTCCCGCAACTGTGAGAAAATCCGCCGGGACATCCAGCGTGCCGATGCGGCCTGGGCTGCCCCGGTCTCCCCGGTGACAGCGCCCGCCCGGGAGAGCCGCGTCGGCTGGAGTGGGGCAAACTAGAGAAATAAAATAGTTTTTAAAAAAACAATACAAAAATCTCTTTCGGCCCCGGCACCTCTCAGGTTTCCGCGGAGAGGGACATCCCACACCCACGCGTGTCTTCCGTGGGGCCGGGCTCCATGAACACCCGCCTGGAGCCTTGTGCAGGGTGGGGGAGGGTGCAACAGTGCTCGGGGACAGTCCGGGAGGGGGAAGGGAGCGCTGAACAGCCCCACACTTACCAATAACAAGATGTATAAATATCAAAGTGAAGGAGCCCGAGTAAGTCTTTCTAGAAGCGAGGAGGAAGCTTAAGCAGCTTTCTTTAATGGTGATTTGTAGCTCTGTAAGGGGCACGGATAGCAAATACCCTGCAGGTGCATGTTGTAACACTGCCATCCGGACTTTAATGTAGATTACTCTCCAACTCGTTTGATCGGTCCTTTGAAACCCTTTACAATTGCCTGTGACGAACCGCCAGTCTCAGTTTTTTTTCTTTGAATAATGCCTTAAGGGTAAGTCCTCGGGGCTTTTAAAGATCTCCAGCACATTTAAAAAAAAATCACGTTAGATTTTTACTTTAGAGCGTGGGTCCATGTCTCTCAACTTGGGGCTGTTAACAGGCATCTTTTAAATCATTAATCATCTAATAACCACCAACTTTACTCTAGAAGGGAGATGTGGGGTTTTTCTAAAGACTTCCAAACATTTCTATGGCTTTTGGGATCACGCTGTTTGAAATTTAGGAGTCAAACACCCCATCCCTCTTGCTGAAGCCCTGGAGCTGGTGGGTCTCCGGTGTTTATGGGTTCTGCTGGGTAAATCTGTGCTGGAGGCCTTTCCTCTGGCCATCGAGAAACCCTCGGTGTGGGTAAACCCGGAGGGTGATACAGGGGAGAAACCGATCGGAGGGCGGGAGGGCCCAGGGGGAGCGGGGAGGGCCCAGGGGGCCTCCCGCAGCCCGACCCTGCCCTGGGACCTCCGCCCGCTGCTGTGTCGGTGCCTCCTAGCAAACAGGGAGCATATTTTATTTTGAAGGGTGAAAAAAAAATTCAACACGCAGTAAACCCCGCAGATGTTTCCACTCTCTCAGCAAATAACGTTTAACCTTTAATATTTATTCATGTCTATTAATTCAAAAAAATAATTACTGAACTTTTGGCCCTTCAACTTCCACAAGCGACGCTTTGTTTCTCTAAAATAAACTTGGGAGAAGCGATCTCTCCGTGTCAAACCAGGGATTTGAATTAAAGGCCCATTTGGGACACTTGAGACTACAAAGGGTTACACATAAATAAATGCCACATTTGCCTATTGCAAAAGTTTTCTCTGTCCTTTCTCAGTCACAACAGGGGAGGAAAAAGCCGCCGTTTATTATCTAGCGCTGGGCAGGAGCAGCCCCTCCAGAATGTGCTCTTAGATTTGGCCGGCAGAAGAAGGACTCTCCCCCCCACCCCCCCAACAGCAGCTCCTTTTGTTCTCCAGATCTCTTTCCCAATTTCAAGCTTCACTTGCAGATCCTAAGTTTGTTTGTTAATGACGCTATTACCATCTGGCTCGTCCTACTTTCCAAAAGATATAAATCTCCCCAGTTTCATTGCCTACATTATCATTTAAGTGCCACCATAGCTGGAAGAAAAATATGCTTTCAAGGCTGCAAATTCTCTTGCACGGAGTAACTTCCCCGGGCGCGGAGCTGCCGCCCGCCCCGCCGGGCTGCGGGCCGCTTGGCAGGGATGGCTCCAAATGGATTTCACCTTGCAGCGATGCTGGGAGAGGGGGAGACAGCACGATTTAAGTTTTCCACCAGAAACTTAAGTGACCCCCTTCCTCCCCCCTCCCGACCTTTTTGTGGCTGTTTAATGCATCTGGCTACTTTGAACCGTTATCTTCGGCGGGTAGAGGGATGCTCGCCTGTACAGCGCGGAGAGGGCAGGATGGCTCCTGCCCCTGGCAGGGTCCTCTTTTCCCTTACCCAGCGTGAACCCCTGTGTCTCTGCCATAAGTACATATTCCATACGTGTGAATAAACCTTTCTCACAGGCGTCGTACTGTAAAGGGAAGAAAAGTTTATGCTTCTCCTAGTGCAGAGCGTTTGCAGATTTGTGTGCGTTTAAGCATAAAGGGACGGGGCGGGGGGGGGGGGGAGGGCGAGAAGGGATGGGGGAGGGAGTTGGGTCGGTTTGTGTATGGGCTCCACAATGACTCTATTTATTCGCTGCAACCAGCCTGGACAGATTGAATAGGCGAGAGAGAGACACTCAGCCTTCCCAACGCGTGGGCTTTGTGGGATCTAGTCCCCACTAGCAGATTTCGACTGCTAATTTCCCATTCTGCGGGGCTCTCCTGCGAGGAGACACGGCCGTGCCCATCAGCTCCGTCTCCCCCAAACACCGCCCGTGTTTCCAGTTCTTAACCTCTCTGCGCAGAACTTTAGCGAGGGAAGAAGTTTAAACCTTTGTCATTTCTTTGCTGGGTGTCCGACAACGTTTCTGCGGGGGGTGGGGTGGGAGAGGGGGAGGGGACCGGAGTTTTATTTAAATATATATATATAAATATACACACTCGCGTACACAATCCTGTCAAGCGAGGGGAAAGGTACTCCTTTAATATGGGAAAGAAACCCAGGGATTTTTTTTCCCGAGTGATCTAATCGTTATAAATAATTACGGATGAAAACTCACTTATTATGCACTTCTAATACTGTGACTGCATAGGAGAGAAAGGGGGCCAAACCAGTGATTAATTAATATCTCACTGGCGTAGCTGTTTTCTCGCGAAAGGCCTTTTCCCCCCTCGCTGCTGCCGAGTTATCATTCCAGCTTGAGTCATGTGTAGCCAGGAAGGGATCTTGTTTATAAATTTATATGACGACCTTTTCTTTGTGTGTGCTCTAAAGTTGATATGGACAAATTGCAGAGGTATACAATTTAAGTAGATGCACTTTTAATCACCGATCATTAAAATGGTTATGTTAAATATACTCAATTACATGCATGACTTCACCCTAACAGTACTTTCTATTCTCCCAGCTGCTCACGTATTCCTTAACTATAGTCAGCAGAAGAAACTCGATTATGCTGAATCCATACATTTCTATGGATTTCATCAGCCTAATTAATGCTTCAGTGTGGTCCATGTGTCTGAATGGTCCCTTTGCTATTACTTGGGTAAGGAGGCAGTGCTGGAATGCAGAGGGTCTTTCTTTCAAAGATACCCATGGGGGTCACTCTAGGACTCTAATGGCAAAGGTAGCAAGTGTTAAATAGCAGAAACATGCGGAGAAAGGGAAGGCAGCGATGTAAAAGGGACATTGATACTGTAGGTATGCCCAACAGGTCAGTGATGATAATTAAAACGCTTAAAGAAGAAAAGGTAAATGGAAAGTTTCCACAATTCGCAGCGTGCCTGGTTAAAAGCAAACAAATCAGCCCACAGAAACGCACCTTGCTGATCCGGGTGGGGTGGGATTGGGGGGTGGGAGGGAAGGAAGGAAAAAGAAAAAAAGTTGACAGCAGATTTTTAGCCTAAATAACTACCAGGCAGCCTCTTCTGCGAGCACCGCGTTTGAATGGCCCGTCTATTCTCTAATTTTCCTGTTGTCGAAATGCAACATGTCAGGGAGAGGATGCCCGGCCGGCAGAGCCAGGCGCTCCCACGCTGCCGCGCCCTGTCCGCTCGGTCCCGGCACCACCGAGGCGGAGATGGGGGGGTGGGGGGGAGAGATCCTGCAGTCCCCCGGGTCAGCGCAGACACACACGGAGCTGGCAGAAGCAGCTCTTCCCCTCCTCTCCCCAGCTATCTTCCGAAATGAAGAAGCGATTAAAATAAATGGGACGCGTTGCAGCTTTAGCGCACAGCCGATGGCTGCTTTTATAACCCATCTTCCCGTCTGAGCATTTAGTGAGATCTAAAAGGCAAGAGCGCTTCCTGCTATTCAAGCAACATTTGAATCGATGAGAAACGCATCGAGATGTATTTATTTTTCGTTCCCACCTGTTGTAGTAGACCATCTGATCACACCTTTCTCTGGCTGCTGGGAGACGTGAGGGGAAAGCAGAGATCTTTCTTGTCACCCACCACACTGCCAAAAAGGTGGTGATGGAGCCCGCATCTCTTCCCTGTTCCTCCACTGTGCACTCTGTAGCTCAATTGTCCTATCTTAAGAGTCAGTGCCTTGCTGCAGCCTTCATCCTTCAAGTGGAAAGAGAAAGCAGGGAAGATTTCAGATCTATAACCAAATTATAACCTAGGAACTTTATGCTTGTCATGCTAATTTAATGACTTTTATAGCAAGTGTAGACTTTCTGTCTTTTGAAATTAGCTCTTCAAAACGCTTTGTGTAATGACAGACACTAGACATAAGAGACAAATGCACAGGCAATAGTGGGATAATAATCTGGCAAACATCGTGCCATTTAATATTAAAATGGTGAACAAAGTGCATTAAATCTCAGCAGAGATGTACATCCTTGTCTGATGCCATTGGCCCACGCTTGGGCTGCAGGGGACCTGAAAGGAGGGTGTCCTCCAACAGCCGCCGTGCCTCGGTTCACCTGGGAAAAGAGCAGGTGCCAGATGTCGAGTATGAAGTAGTATTTCTTGCACTGCGGTGCCCCTTTGCTTTCTGGTGGTGCTTACACGTTTGAGTGCTGTAAATGTCCTGATTTCAACAGACTGGTTCTGCTGGGCCTGGCCCCTTGCTTGGCTCGCAGCAGGGAGATGTACATGCTGCGCTCACATATATGGCTCTGAATGTGCAAATCTCCTCCGTCCTTAAGAAGCGTTTCTGTGCTCCCACGTTATGAGTGGTCCAGAAATCTGTCCAAGAGATGGTCTTGATAACAAAGGGGGGGAGTGTGTGTGTAAACCCAAAGCTATAGGTGTATTGCAATCCGGGGGACTCACTCATTGCCTATAATTGTAAATAAGGTAAGTTCACACGACGATCAAGTAACAAGGGAACAAGAGGCCTATTTTAATCAGGTGGTTATCTCTCCTTGGTGGAGATCAGAGCTCCATCGCTCCTGGCCTTCTCATTGTGTCCCCCCTGCTGGAAATGACAGCTCCTTCAGAAATAAGCAACTTGGTCCCTGGATGGGATTTCAGCTCTTTTGCACTACACATGTACCAATTGTCATTTTACCGCTACAGCGAAACCTCTAAATTATATAAGTGTATAAACTCGGCCTCATTAAATCCCCCCTTTTGGATAGCCTCAAGGTTGGAGAGTATATTACTGTAAGCCAGAGGAGACTTAAATTATATCCAAATGGGGATTGAAATGTAGTGGTACTTAAGCATGCTCCTTGTCTCAGCTACAGAAGCTTCATTTTTCCCCTTTAGAGTGTTATAATATTACAAACGCAACAGTTTCCTTATATCAAATCAAACGATCTGAAATCCTATTTCTTGATTCAGCCTATGGGTCCTTTTGTGGCGGGGACAAAACCACAAAGATACGATCAAACACCGTAGCCTGACCAAAGAGAAATTTATCGTTCATCTGAGAGAGCTTCCTAATTTGAAACTAAAACTCTCCCCTTCCAGAAAGCATCTGAACATGCTGTGTAAGTTGTTTTCTTGCGCGTGTGCCTGTGTGTACGGATAAATAGGGGTGTGTGGAGGGCCAGGGGGCCAGGGGCAGCGATTACCCCACAACTGAGAGCATGCCCTGCCCACAGGTTGAGTTTTCCACCTGAGACGGTACAAAAATAAACGTTTTCAGTGGGAAATCTGTGCCTATGCGGGCTGCTGCTGCTTCCACCGCATCCCCGTGCGGTGCCGCGACCCAGTGGGACAGCCGGGCCGGGGGTCTCTGGCCTCGCCGACCCCCCCGAGGGACAGCCCGAAATGGCTGAGCTGAACCCCACTCGCACGGCGCTGCGAGCTCTGGTGAGAGAGACACGGCCAGCGCGGGGGTCGCTCTGTAGAACCCCGCGCGAAGCTCTCCAAAGTTGGGTTTAGCGGGAAGGGGTCGCCTTCCCCCTCTTTTCCAGCTCTAGCAAGAGGGTCAGTGGTTTAAGCAGGCGTCACCAGGACTTCGTTTTATTCCCGGCCCACTGAAGCGTGTGGCTTTTAGTGACTGATGGCCGCGGTGGCTGACTGTACGCGGCACAGTTGCTCTCACGGTGCGTGCTCCAGATGGGCACGTCCCGCAGGCTCGGGGCGGGGGGGCACGGTCGCTTTGCAAAGGCCATCGAGACACTGAGATTTGTTCTGGGTCAACCCTCCCCAAACGCCAAAGTTGGGAAACAACTTTCGCAGCGTGTGTCGGGGAGTGAGGTAGCGGCGGCGGAGCGGCAGCGGGTGCCTCGGTGCGGGGCGCTGGGGCTGGGGGCCACCGGCCCTGCGCCGCCCTCCCCACCCCCCCCTTCACCCGCCCGCCCCAGCGCATCGCCCCCGTCCCTCTGCTCAGCTCTTCCTCCCCGATCCCCGGACGCGCAGACAGCACGTTTCCAAACTTTGAAATGCCAAATCACGTTATTGCTGTGGCAGGAGGCTGCTTTCGGATCTGTGACAGCTGAGTTTTCCCTATCGATTATGTGACAGTGCAGTTCATTTACACAGCTCAAAAGCTTAAAGACACTGGAGGAGCCCCCGGTTTAACCCGAAATCCTAACAGAAAGTGAATCAACTTTCTGGCCAGTGTTTAAACTGATAGATCAGAACTTAATTCGGAGAGACAGAAAGGGAGAGAAACGACAGCACGGATTTATCTTGCCCAGCGTCCTTCGCTGAAACTTTAGAAACTGCGGCGTGGAAAACCCAGGACCGAAATGCTAATTAGAAACAGCGCTTTTGGTATCCAGATATTTTATATATTCTAGAAAGCAGATTATAGAGCTTGGGGTTTCGTGCGGGTGCATGAAATACGCGCAGGGACCGAGGCCGCCCGCGGCTGCAGCTCAGTAGCCGGGTCCGGGGCGTCCCTGGCCGCAGGGGCCGGGCAGCAGCTCCCGGAGCGGGGCCGGCGCCTTGCGGGCTCATCCAGCCGGAGCGCCCCGGCCCAGCGACCGGGCGGCAGGGAGGGGTTTGGGGAACCAGGCGGATGTGGGGGGGTGGGTGAGGAGCATTTTCCTCGCCCGCGCCGGCACGGGACCGACCCCCTTATGCTGCCGGGTCCCTGCCTTGGCTTCTTTTACTTGGGGGCTTTCCAGGAGCCGGCCCCCCTCCCGGTCCCTGCTGCTCCCTCCCACTGTCCTCGCCGAGGTTTCGTTACTTGCTGTTAGTGCCTGGAAACAATAAAGGATGTGGGACTGGGCTTTTATTGATTATTTGTCACCCTGTATTTGTCAGTTTCAATAACTTTTCCTGAAGTTTTACTTACGGGCACTTGAGCTTTCGGATTAGGCCAGCGCTGCGGATTGCAGTGAGGGGTAATTATCCGCTGGCCTGCCTCCCTGCAGCCGGGCTGCGCAGCCGGAGAGAAAAGAGCATTAACGTATAGAATGGGCAGGATCCGGCCTGAGCCCCCCCTAAAGCGCTGCCTGGGCGAGAGGCGGGAGCAGCCGGGAGCTCGCCGCGGCCCTGCCAGCTGCCCTCCCCCCCCGCCCCCCGCCCCATCCCCGCTGTCCCTGAGCGGGGTGCAATAAGCCCGCGGCCGCTCTCTGCCTCCCGGGTGCGTGCGGCGGGGAGTTCACCCAGGCCCCAGCGTGCCCAGCCACCCACCCCCCGGCGGTTTTGGAGGCGAGAGGTCAACCCCCGAGAGACGGTCCCGCTCCCGGGGGGTAGGGGTGCGTGGAGGGGGACAGGACGCTGGGGCCCGAACCGGGGCTTTCGGCCGCGGCCAAGTCCCCGGGATTCAATTAAAAAGCTGGCTCGCGCCGCTGGCGGGGAGGCGAAGCCGGGGGATTTGTATTATGAAGATCGACTCTTCAAAACTGCCCGCCTGGCAGCCCGGCCGCGCTCCCGCCGCCGGAGGGGACCCGGCTGCCCCGGGCACCCTGGCCGGAGCCCCGGCGGCAGGGGTGTGTTGTGGGGCCGGAGCCCCGCGGGCGGCGGGGAGAGACAGCGGCCTCGGTGGGAGCTGCGGGGACCCGCCGGGGGCGTCCCCCGCGTCTCTCAGCCTTTTCAGAGAATGGGGGTCAAACCTTCCTCGAGAGAAAAGGCCTTATTTCTGGCCATCTCCCTCCTCTAATAACTTTCCTACATCTCCCAAGCGATGCGCGCTGCTCCATACGTGCTCCAGTGATACTCATTTGTAAGCACACTAAAGGCAAGCTGGCATAATCGTTCCCCGGGCTGGCAGGGTGCCTATCGTGTACAGTATAGCGTTTGATGTACTGTATCTCATACCACTGCAAGCTAAGAGACAAGTGAACACAGAGTGCCCAGTTACACAGGATTTAATTACAGCGGAATGCATTCTCCATGCTGATTAGGAAAAAAATCAATCGGGGGCTTATTTGCCACAATGATCCAATAAAAAAACAATTTATTAGAGCAATAATCTCAGCCCCAAATGGTCTAAATATTATTGTTTCAATTGCATTGAGGGAATTCAGACTGAAAGTGTTACAGAGAGAGCATCAGGGAGTCCTTCTCCATGAATTCAGCAAGAGTTTCTAACCTCTTTGAAACAGGCGACCAAGTCCCTCTATTTCAGGTCCAGGTGTCTGGATTGCTGTAGCATCTGCAAGGCAAGATGCTCTGTGGTCTCCAGCTGTCTATGCCAAGAGACAAACATAGTGTACAGCTTCCCACTAGGTCCTACAGCTTTCCTGCTTTCCAGTGATTTATATGTAAAATTCCTAGAAGAGGGGAGGCCACACAAAAGATCTCCAAGCTGTAGGCCAAGACAAATGCCTTGTTGTAATATCATTAGACAAACACTGTAAGATGTGCCAGAATTTCTCTGGTGTGGATGAGGGAGAAAGACCCTTGGGAGGGTGCTGAGCACCAGGACTGGGCATGGGTATGTGGGAAGCATGGGGGGGGACCACTTCCCCTCTCCCTTCTTCACACGATGGACTCATAGTTTGCAGGGTGCTCCCCTGGGAATTTGGAGGGAGAATGGAGGATGTGCAGGCGATGCAGTGCTGGTGGGCCAGGTCACACTGGGAACTGTGGGGTCCCCCAGAGCTTAAAGTCTGTGAGTCAGGGGATGCTGATTTTGCTTTACAGCTTTCTGTAACTCCAGTCATCTCTGTCCCAAACCGGAGAGGACCTCATTTCCTGCTCAGTGCTCTGCCAACCACAAAGTCTTTTCATAAGGCTGCCAGGGGTGCCTGGCTGCGGGAAGGACAGTCAGTGTTTGTCACCAGGGAATGAGCTGGCATCATAGCTCTAATCTGAGTCAACAACCTGGCTAGCCCTGAGCATGACTTCATAAATCATGCTATCTAATTGAAAGGCACATGCTTATATGTACAGCGTTGTTCAAAAAGGATGTAAAAATTAAAATAAAATGCAACAAACACTTCTTTTCTTCCCACTAGCCTATTAATCAGTCACCTGATTGTTTCAATTTACATTATTTCATGCAGAAAAAAGAAGGAAAACATAAAACCATTTTGTATAGCCGTAATAAAAACACAAATGAAAAAATTCATCTCTTAATGAGAGGCTTAGCTTTTTTCTAACACATCCCTAATAACAGGAAAACAATCTTTAAGTGTTTTTCATTTAAATTGTTTTCATGCTTAATTCAAAATTGCTAAATAATATTATCATGTGTCTATGTATCTCTTTAGCATCGAGGCGTATGATATTTCAAAGCAATTGAACCAGTTTTGAAAGGAGAAAGAGTCCTTTGCCATGCCTGTATTCACTTTTAAAAATGTTGGTTAACACATATATGGCAACCTGGCTGTTTCCCATCCTTCCAGCAGAAATGAAAAATAAATCCCGGACAAAAGATTGGTTCTGTGCCTTTTTGCTTTTCACACCCAAATCTCCTGCTTTGTTTTTACACCCATAGGATCTGCGGGATCTCCCCCTGTGAGAGGCAACCCAGCAGCTCTGTCCGCTCTGCCATCTCAGCGCTGCCACTGGAGAAGCCCAGGAGGAGCACAGCAGCGCAGTGCCTGAGCAGCAATTTGAATATTCATATTTAACTCTTCAAACAACAGAAGATGCTTCAGAACCATATGTGAGACGAAATGACATTAAACTTTCAATCATTAGAACTCTGTTTAGCTGTACTCCAGAAATGAGCAGTTCATAACAAACTGGGAATTCTGATTGACAGTTTGCCATCAGGAGCCCTTAAGTAGGATTTCTCCAGCTATAACGCAGTGTACTCTTCACTGCTCCCTTTTGCAAGATGCTATTTCAAGTGTAGGAGCACAAGGAAAATTTACATAAAAGCTTTGTATATAATACATGATTGCTGTGAAATTAAGAAGCACCGGTTTTCCCCTTATTGTTTTAGAAATGAAGAGTGCACTTTGTTTTCTTGTTTACTCAGTGAGCTCTCTGATCCCTTGATGTGTTTCAAGCGTTTTCTGTCTGCACCGTGAGACCTTGCTTACCTGGTAAATTTTATGTGTGAAATGATTAGTGTTCAAAGTGCCTGGAAAAAACAACAGTAACGATGTCTGACAACTTTTATTTTTCTTCTTTTTTAAAAATGTTGTTGTCCCCTCTTCTTAAATAATATTTCATGGCACATTAAATGGGTTCCTCAGCCTCTTCTTTAGAGACCCAAGCAACTTATTGCTGCATACTTAATGTTTCATCAAGCAGCTAGTTTTTAAAAAGAAGAAAGCCAAAGGAAGCCTGGAATCCTTCCCTGAGCCTTATCTCAGCTTGTTCTGAATTTGGTAAGGAATTAGTAATAATTTAGAGACAGATACAGAGAGAAAAATAAATATTATTTCCCAATAAACCCCTGAGCATGTCATTTGCCATCACAGGCAGATATCAGAAATGATACTCATTAAAGATGCTGAGCACTATGTTGTCAGAAGTTGAAATGC
Source organism: Porphyrio hochstetteri (assembly GCA_020800305.1). Taxonomy (NCBI): domain Eukaryota; kingdom Metazoa; phylum Chordata; class Aves; order Gruiformes; family Rallidae; genus Porphyrio; species Porphyrio hochstetteri. The sequence continues at coordinate 9,070,873 of CM036914.1, read as the reverse complement.
TTTTAGCCAAACTGCTTCCTCTGGGATTGCTTCAGATGTGACAGAGCCAGAGTAGCCCAGGGAGAGGAACAAACAATTAAAACATTTGCGTATTTTATTCTTGATAGACATCCCCACAAGGTAGGTTTTAACATTTTTTTTCCTCTTATTTTTTTTTTTTTTTCAGTAAGAAGGATAAGCTTGGAGTGCCCAGTCACCGTGGTAACTGCCAGAAAAATTCTCCTGAAGTTTGAAGAGGTCAGCTAACGGGGTCAACAACTCTGGCCTCTCTCTGAGCTGGGCCTGGCAGGCTCCATCCTGCGGCTGGGGTGTTAGCGCAGGCTGAGCCCTGGGAGGTGGACCATTCCAGCTCTGATATAAATTTTTTGAGTCAGTTCACGGCCTGGACTCTCCAGGTGGCCTCCAAAATCGATTGTGACCTTGTGACCCTGTCTAACGGAGGCATAGCATCCAACCTAAGTAAGGATTTAGCCAGGAACGACAGCTTTCCACTGAGTGTTACTGGGGACAGTACAAACAGTTTTGGAAGCGAGGAGGTAGGTATGAGGAGTGGAGGTCATTAAAAGCATATTAAAAAACAATTTTAAAAACCCTTGTTAGTGGAAAGTTTTTATTAGCAGTTACCCTTCCTTAAATAAACTCTTCTAGCAGCTATTTTTTCCTTCCCTAACAACATTGTACCAAGTATTCTAGTGCATGAATGTATGAAAAATTGGCACTTCATGTATTCCAAGCCAAACTAATATTTTATCAAGCTCTGGATTTTGAACTTGCATAGGATGCTGGCTGACATGTTTTAAACTAGATGTCTGCAGAGCATGGTTTTTTTTTTTCCCTTAATATCATAAACCCCATAAGGCTGCTTATTAAAGAGGGTTGTTTATTTTAGGAAGTAACTCCTCTAATATGTACCTTCTTTTTAGATTCAGGCAGCTCTTGATCTGTGTGATTTTATTTTTAAACTAGGAAATTATGTAACATTCAGAATAGTGTGGAGTGAAAGTATGAGGGTTTCACAGGCTAGTTCCTTTACTGATTTGTAATACAAATATATAAGCCACAAATTTGGGTATGTATTTTTGTAGAAAAAAATTGTGGTCATGCTAAGATCGTATCTATAGAGAATATTCTATTTTTTCCTTTAAGGTTTTAAGCAACAAGCTATGTGGGGGAGGCAGAGGCTGCTGCAGAGGTCTGATTTAGTTATCGAATGTAGAAACTTGCTTTACAAGTGAGTAGATTTGCTATTACCTATGATTCAGGATGAGAATCTGAGCTGCTCTACATGCTAAATATCAATGTCATGCTGAGGAGTCCCAGAGGTTTCAACAGCAAGACCCTCTAGCTTTTAGTTGTGGTAAGACCTTGCTCTGCAGAAAGTCCCCCAAAAATTCATGGATGCCTGTTGGCCAGGATCCTACCTCTCATAGGATTGGCATAACCTGCTCCGGTGGGACTACCTGAGCAGCAGATTAATTACTAGGAATAAGAAGAGGGGCAGAACTGTGCCCTAAAATAACTGAAGAGCCAGACCTGCACATGCAGATGTCAGTGGCGATGCTCTGTTTAATTCCCCCCAAATACTAATCGTTGTTTGTCGTCACTGTTTTTTAGCAGAACTGTGCTGAGAACAATTTATTGACAGGAGCAAGAGTAAGTTTGGCAAGACATAGCACACAGCCCTTGGTGAAGACCAGCACATTTGCTTGGTTTTCAGAATAAACCACTTTATAAATAGGAATTGTGAGCAGCTGGAAGGTAAATCCTCAGTATTTTGAAAAGCATCTGGAGAACTTTTAGGAGCTTTAAGATATATATGTATATCTCATCTCCTTCGTGATATGAGTGTACAGTGCACCAGTTCTGTCTGACAAATAGGATCACTTCTGAAACAGATGACACAACTATTCCATTGGAACTTTTGGACCAAAATTGCCCCAAACTTTCCCTAAAGCCTCAGCCTTGGAATGAGGAATCATCAGCAGAGGGACCGATAAGGGTGTCTCAAAAGCTTTGAGTTGCTGCAAAAAATTTTTGAGTGGATTTCTGTAAATCCTATTGAATTTATAATCAATTGCAAACCTACAAATGTCACTTGAAACAGGTCCTGGGCTTGCATTTGTTGTACCTCTTCACCTTGTTCAGTTGTTCATCTCTACTACAACTGGGATGTGGAGTGCCTAGAGGTACATGTTAGCAGTGGCTTTGGTGGGACTATTCGTCTTCCTCATCCCCTTCAGCTCAGTGAAGTGCTTGCTCAGATTCATTTGATTTCTTGAAATATTTTCTCAAGAGCTGGCTCTTTTAGTTTAACAGAGTGATATATATGAACAGGCTTAATACAGCATTAGAGACGACCAGTCAGAATCGCTGAAGGCTCCGGGCTGATGGTTCCCAGCCTCCAGTATATGGATCACTGATAATCCATGAGGCCTTGATGAGTTTGCTGCAGGTGGTCTGTGCCATCTACTGCACTGTGTTAAATAATAATGCTCATGGTCTTCAATTAAAATTTTGATGAGAAGAGTGTGTGGCAGTCTGCATGAAAATCTGTGGGCTGAGAGAGATCTACTAGCCTGAAAGCTCAGAGGATGTCCGGTGTACAGGAATGTGTCTCAGCCTGTGGTCTGGAGGCATTAGAAGGTATTTTGAGAATGTTTTCAAATTAAATATGTGCCCAGTTAAATGAACGCACTTTATTACTCATGCAAGGAAGCAAAAGAAAACCAACAAAACCCCCACTTCAAAATAAAATGAAGAAAATAAAAGTAAGAAATGATCACTGAAGCCTCAGCATAGTTTGTGCTTGCTTGTATCTACAGCCCGCACTCCCAGTGCTCTGCAGAGACCAAGAAGCACTGCTCTAGAAAGCAGCATGTTGCCACAGCCTGGATCAGGGCTGGCAAAGGTCTGTGCATTCTGGAGGAAGCAGGGAGAGCAAGTGAGCACCGTGACTTACATGTGTGCTGACAGAAGGTCCTGATCAAGAGCTGCATTTCCTTCTCCTCTCTTCAAGTGTGTGCATGGCTGGCGTGCAGAGAAAAAGTCAAGCTAGTTCTGATGCTTTTCCCTATTCTGGGCAGATTTAAGTTAGAGAAAGCACTTAGGACAGCCTTTGTGGGAGGGTTACAACATAGGTTGATACTTTAGGAGCTCTAGGAAGTTCTGCCTATGGGACTGTCATTTATAGTCTTATCTTATGGGGATGTTTCCTGACATTAAGGTTCCAAGAGCAACCGGACTTTGCCATTGTTCACAGCTATTTCAGTCTGTGCCTTAATGCACATCTAATATTCCATCGATGCTTTCACTGCTCCTGCACAGCAGGCTGTACCTATCCACTGCCTTAGGTGACAGCATTCTCAAAACCTTCATTTCCAGGTTTCTTTTCTTTTTTCCTGATTTATCTGTGCATCTTGATTTTACATTAACCTAGTTTATTACAGGTAACATGATAAAGCACGTGGAACTTGATGCATTTGGTTGGCCATTTCATGTTCAGTTCTGGTTTGATGAACAAACACACTTGCTTATAAAAAAAGCTTCTATGTGTTTTTTTTTTTCCACCAGGTTAAATACTTTTTATGTATCAAGAAAAAAATCTCTTTCTATATAACAAGAATGAATTCAGCCACGAGCAGACAAAATGGAAGTGCAGGTTATTCTGAATGTATAAAATTTAGCTTGAGGTTTGTGGTGGTTTAATTACAGGATTTTTTTTTATTGCTATTCATACAGACATCCATTGTTTTCTGCTTTGATTTCACTCCAGCTCAGCCCCCTTCAGAACCCCATTTCTGGCAATCTCAGCAACACGTGGGGGTCTGGCAGCTTCTGCAGACATTGCTATCTTCCCTGCACTGCTGCGTCTTGTGTGCTGTTACACCAGCTCCACAGCCTGTCATGTCTCAGAAGCCCTTAATGATGCCTTTTTCCCGTCATCTGCCCCATGGCTCTTCCAGAATCAGTGGGTTTTTTGAAAGTTTTTCAAGCCAACCTAGAAATAGATACTGAAGTAAAGGCAGGTGATCTGGCGATCATTCTGCTGCTGCCTTCCTGCCCTGCCCTGGGTGGATTATAGACCTTCTCCAGAGCTCAGCTCTTTGTCCATATAATAATAATAATAATAATAATAATAATAATAATAATAATAATAGCAACTTTGCAAAGTGCTTGTGTTTGTCTTAAAAGATTTAAGGCAAATTAAAAGCTACCTAGATTCTGCCAAGCCTAACTCTACCTTATACTGTCCACCTTCTCCACTGCTGTTTTTTAGCTGCTGAAGATTTGCCTATAAGCCTTTCAGAGTCAGGCTTTTGCTTCGTGCCCTGTGACATTTGGGCTTTTAAATTACCCTTGTGTTCATAACATACATAGCAGCCCTGATATTTTTTCCTCCACACACACTCATTCTCACTTTGCTGAAACAAAAAACCCTGAACAAACTACAAACAGCCTGGTGATGCAGGGTCTCAAGTGCCCATAACCTTTGTGCACGTCAGGCAGCACCCAGCTTCATCGTGGTCATTAGCGGGCCAGCGCACATCGAAACGTGTGATCTGTTCCTCCCCGAGCCCCAGTTACGCCTTGCTTAGCAGTTCCTCTCGCTGGTGAGTTGCTCTTGTAGTTTCCAGTTATGTAACCCATCTCATTTTGTGAATCTGTGAATTTAACAGCTGTCAGTGTCAGCAGAGGGGTTTTTTTTGGTTGGGGTTTTTTTCGTTGGGATTTTTTTTTTTTTTGGCAAGCTGGCATTACTCATCAGTCTCATGGTAGTTTTGTTTGAAAAATGCTTGTGTTAGAAAAAGTGGATTTATCAGCTCAGCACTGTATGGTGCTAGCATGCAGCACAACAAAAGACAAGTGCTCATTTCAGTAACGCTTGCAGCATTTCATGGGGCCCCCAAATAGGCTGAACAAGGCTTCTCTGGCAACTAACCCCAAGTACAGTGGGAAACTGTTAAAGTGGCAGTGTCACTGCCTGGAGAAATGATTTGGTTTTCTTCCATCCTTTATGGCTTTTTATTCCTTTTTTTTTTCTTTTCTTTTCTTTTTTTTTTAAATAAAGAATATGAACAGCATTAGGAATTTCACAGAATATTGGAGAAAAAAGAGGCCCAACTGAAAATGCTGTGCTCTTAGATATGAATTTTTTCTCATGGTTTGTCAGAGCGTAGACCAAACTTCCCAAAGTGGGTTTTTTTTATGGGGAAAAAATAAGATACTTGCAGCTTTTTCAAGTAGTACCATAAAGTCGGTTGTGCTGCAGCCTTTCAGGGAGAACACATCCTCTGTTTAAACCAGTTTCTTTTCAGAATGATTTGCTGCACTTATGGTTTCTTTTGTGACTGCTCTTCCAGAATCCAAATACAATCTGGAGAGTTTTCTGTATTTAATTGAACGTGTCAGGTGGTTAAAATCATGTTTTAAAAGCAGTATTACATACTGCAAATGTGTCAACCCCTTTGTTCGCATATATTTGAAACAAATGTATTTTTCAGCTTTTATTTATTTATTCTGTCTGTTTACACTCCATACAGATGGTGAAGATAAACCAGTGAGTTTCATTTTTGCTGAAAAATCGCCTTGTACATTTTCAGGTTCTTACACACTGGCAAAATGCTACAACCCCTGTGTGACAAAGATCAGAGGGAAATACTTATTTGAAGAAATTGTTGTCATCAGCTGTATTTTAAATTTTGTAAAAGGTTCAATTTTATAAAGTGCAAATTCTGGATTAATTGTTCCTCTGAAAGCCTTTACAGTCTCTGTAGCTGCACATTGAATCTATCCCACCTCTGTTCAGGTATCCAACAGAAGCCAGAGATGGATAAAACACATCTTCAGACATCTGTGAATTAGATATATCTATTTTAAACTTTTATTTGCTCACATGTGATTGTTTACTGTAACTTGCATCCAGACAAATATCCCTAAGCACACACAATTTTAAAGGTGCACAACAGGCAAACAAACCCCCCATGGGGGTACACACACACAAGCTGTTTCCATGTGATTACCTCCCACGGATAGGTGAGCTCTAGATGCCGCTGTGGCTGGGTGGGAGGAGTGGGTGCACGCATCCATCTCATCTACTGGTTCATGGTGGAGAGACATGGCTATGGTGAACTGTCTGCTCTCTCCAAGGACAGAGGTTTGTGGTTACAGGCTGCTGGAAAGCCTGTAACACCTCAGACAGGGACATAGAGGTCAGAGACATAAATGCGCTCTGGCATCACTCTGTGCCTGCACATACACGGCACAGCCCCTTCAGCCTCCACAGCCCAGCCCACAGTGTCCTGCAGCATCCCATGGGCATATGTGAAGCAGCCACCTCTGGGTACCAAGAGCTCACTGTGATTAATCCATTGGCTTTGAAACTTGTCTGCAGACAGTGCTGTGGTGGCCAGTAAGATGTTTGGTACCCAGAAAACTGAGTACTTTCTAGAGTGTTTCTGAACAGATTGGAGACCTTTGGCCCTTTGTCAAGCCAGGCACAGATAACGTACCAAAATGATGCTTCAGGGAAGTAGAGACGATGTTGAAGAGTTCTTTCTCCCTCGACTACAGTAAATTCGAAAGCTATGGAGAGGCACCAAGAACAGGCTGAGGAACCAGGCTTTGAGGACATGGAAACTGTTGAAGACCTTCCATCCCTGAGACTCCCATGTGCCATGTCTTGTTCCCACCTAGGGCAAAGCTGTGTGGAGACTGCTCACTGCCCTCCGTGGGGCTGTTAGTGAATGATATTTCCTTCATGACCACTGTAGCCCCATGTTTGCCGCTCATCCTCTGGCACCTGGCAGAGCACTCAGAGACGGGTACACCACAAGACCCTGGTGTAAGAGTGTAACTAAGAAATACATTTGGAGAGGACAAGGAGAGGTTAGATCAGCCCCACCTGTGCAAAGGTGGGGGTGGCTGTTTTGGCATGGAGAGCAGGTACCGAAACATTTTTCACACACCTACCGCAGCGAAGTCCTGGTTGTTGACCTGGTTGTCACTCCCCTGAGTGACAGGGGGATGGGAGACGGGGATGTCTCAGCCCAAACTCCCTTAAGCCTTGGCTTGATGGGTGAGATCTTGAACATAGGCAGAGCCTATGCCATTAAAGGCTTTATAAAAGCAACAGTGCCAGTTTAAAACCAACCTCCCACATCACCAGCAGCCCCAGCAGGTGTAACGTGATCCAGCAGCCCAAGCCAGTGAGTAAACAAACTGCTGCTTTCTGAACGAGTTGCACCAGAGGAACGTTCCTAACCAGGAATTACAGTGGATATTTGCACTAAGTGAGCTGTGCTGTTACTGAAAGACCTGGGAACATGGGCAAGCAGCTGTGATTGTTAATTCTTATTGCACAGAGGGGTTTTTTTCCCCCCCTCTACACCCAAAATGAGGTCGGGGAAAAATTGTATCCAAAAATTTCCCTAATAAGCCTGTAAAGTTTAGTGGGATTGGGCCTGATTTGGCTCCTTGGCCTTCAGCGGGGTCTGTTGCTGGGTTTCCCTAAGCCAGAGCGAAAAATCCTACTATTTCAAAATTTCTAAGCTAGTCAGTGGCATTTAGTATTGTCCCCAAGAAAGCTGCTTCCCAGCCCTTCTGTTGGGTTCCCAGTCTTGTCTCCAGTAAGCAGCAATGCTAACTGAAGGGCTTCTTAGTTGGCTACAACACGGGCCACTTTTTCCTCCTTCAACAATGCCTAAAGCCTACCTAGACACCCCCACTGTGCCCAGACCGTCTCTGGCTGTTCCCTCGGGCCCATCTGAACAGAGGTTGACTGCATCATTTCAGATCACCTTGGTGTTACTGCCTGGCTCCCCAGCTGGGACAAGTGCATAAAAGTAAGAAAGGTGCATCTGCCCAAGTCATGTCTGGACCGTGACAAGTATTATGGGCTTGGCAGGCTCTAAGACTCACCGCAGAGTCCTTGGAGTGTGCAGACTGTGGGCTGAGGTACCAGCGGTCCAGCTCTGCTCCAGTGTTTCTGCTTCCCTGCCTGGGTCCCATCCTGCCCCAGAGAGCCTCTCCCCCCTCCCCATGCCCACGCTCCAGTTACTCATGAGTTACGATAACATATAAGCAGCTTAGAGAATTCTTATCGGAATAAGTTGAACACAATGCAACATTTAACTCTTAATGACAGCCACCTCTGACTGTGAGTGACATATTATAAATTATGTTTGAACTGGATTTTTTTTTCAGAGGCAGATATTCCCTCTGCCACCCAGTCAGCCCTGTAAACGTTGCACTTGTGGCCTTAATCCCACTTGGATGTGTGCCCTGCTGCCTCCACTTTCCATCACTCGGGTACTTTAGTATTCTCGAACAAGTGAACAATCTTTGTTTCTGTACCTTATTAGGCCAAAGACCATAGCAGCTAGTGATGGCATCAGCAGGCCCTGCAGGCAGGATTCTCTGCAGACACAGCCAACCTCCAACAAACCCCTTTTTATCCTCCTGTTTCTAGGAAGAATTATGATGGTGGTGCCCTGCTGTTGATCAGTGAAATCTGTGGTAGGCCTAGAGATAAGTCCTGTAAGTGTGGTGTACTGTAAAACAGCGGCTCCCATTCATTAGTAGCTTGTGTGTAATAAACCACCCAAAGGAGGGGGGTGGGGAGGGAGAGGGACGAGCAGCTGCAGTATGCAGGAACAAACAACACAACTCATTCTTGGGAGCCAAAACTTTCTAATTTGCTGCTGGGCTGCTGGGAGCACTCAAATTCTTTCTGATAATACGCTCATGCCCTCAGAGTCTCTCTCCGCCTTTCCCGAGTCCTGCTTTCTCCAGGTCCCCAAGTCTGGGTTGGTTTCACTTTGAACCCAAAACACAGAGTGTAGTTGAACGGGGAGGAGGGGAACACATTGGCCACCCAATGTTTGCAGACTCTGGCGTAAGAAAGCGGTGGACTCGGAGACAAGGCGTTGTGTTGCACGTATCTGCTTGTGCAGTGAGTAAACAAAGCATCACATGGGCAGCAGAGCAAGCACGAGACACGGAGCAAACTCGTGCGTATCTGAGGCATGCAGGAGGAACAGAGGATCTCAAATGTTGTTACTGATTTAGAGGCTGGTGGAGTATGTAGAAACTTGTATCTCCCAGGAGGCAAAAGACTCCAAACAAACATAAAATCAATAATAGCTGAAAAATTATTTTTCTTAATTTCTACTGGGTTTTTTTCACAAGTTCCTGTAAATATTTATATAATATTTCCCTGTTGCCCTGTATTGGAAACTGCTTATTGGCATGTGAATTTAAGTGGCATCTGCTAAGTAAGGTGTTCCATGTCTTGAGACGTCAGTAGTTCCTAATACTTGCATAGCTGTGAATACGTTGGTGCTTTTGGATCTCAGCCTTGGACCTTCCAACTGCCTGTGCAGCATTTCAGACCCGGGATTGAAATTATGGTGTGTTGTCCAACTGCTCTCATAGACCGGCCCTTTGTGCTGAAGTTGTCACAAGGAAATGAAATTCTTTTCAGATAGATGCTGCTCTGGAGGACTGCTGTATCCTCACAGGAGATGACAGTGACTGCTTTTTCACAGTGATGTGCCAGGCTGTGACGGTGCTTGGACATTTGTATAGACAAGGGCTACTTAAATGGCAGATTCAGGCTTGGGGCAAACTGCAAGTACTGTTTACGTAGGTGAGGCAAAGTCTCAGAGTGGAGGTTTTCCACTTTCCTGCAGGACATCCATCTTTCTTTCTCCTCCCCGACCTCCTGAGGAGCTGTGCTGTGAGTTGCCTGGGTCTCAAGCTCTGAAAAGAGAGGCACTTCTGCCAGACTGCTGCTTGGTAAAGTTGCCCAGAAGGTTGAGATAAAAACATGCTCAGAGCCTTGCGTACATCCACAAAGTCGTGTTAATTAAATCTGGGCACAAAATGCTTTTCTCATCTTCTGAAAGTTTAGGTAGAGAAGTTTAGGTAGCCCACAACTACGAGTTCTGATTGTGACATTTGTGATAAAGTCAAAGTAATGTGGCGTTTTAATTTGCCTCCCGCAAACCAGAGTGATTTGGTACGTAGGTGAGCAGGTACCTTTATAATTGGAATTCCCCGGTCAGTGCTCCAGCATGGAGCCTGATCTCACCACTACTCGCTGTTTCCACGATGTCCAGCTAGAGTTGCCATGAGGAGGACTTTATGGGAAGCTCTCCTTGACTTCTCAAAGAAGATGGGAAAGGCAACACCTGGTAATCACTGCATGCCTTTACTGTGTAAGCAGATGGGTTTGTAGCAGGGAACTGTCAATAGGAAAACTCCAGCACTGGTCTTTGTGCATTTCATGTGAAATAATGTTATATATTGCACAGTAATCGTCAAGAGTGGGCACATTTTGGACAGACCTGCTCCCCTGACAGTAGACAACATACAGCAGTTGCCTACCTGTGATCATGCTGTCAGCAAAACCTTTAAAGTTGCAGAGGAGAGCAGGGAATTGAGTGAGTGTGCTGGGTAGGTATGAAACCAGGGGAGGGAGTTTTTCTCTGAGGGTTTGAGCCCCATCTCCCGCACCAGCAAAGCCGTGTAATCCTTCCCTTTGCAATTAGAGCTGCAAAATAACCCCCGGGCCAGAGCACTCACGCAAGGAGCAATTAGACAAGCTAGACAGTGGGAAAAGCTAAAAATAGTAAATAATCTGCCTCCACAAAAATACCTTGAACCATTAGAAAAGGATGTTTCATGAATTTCCTGGGAATCAGCTACTGCTTTTATATTTTCATAGTGTTCCACTAGAAGGGCTATATTCTATTGTTTGACAGAGGTAACATGAGTAACCTGACTCTTTTCTTACACTTGAGACACTGAAAAAAGCTGAGCAAGTCCTGAGATGTTCATATCAAACCAACTCAAACTGGGGGGAAAATGAATTGGTTCATATTGAAGTGAGGCAAAATATGTCTTAGTGCCCTTTTGAGAAAAATGGTCTGATAATTTGGGGGCAAAAAATGACTTATTTTAGGTTATTTAATGACTCAAGCCAGTTTTCTTTAAAAAAGGATATATGAATCAATGATATTCATCCATTAGTTGAACCCAAACTATTATAAAAACTCTCCTTTTAGAAAGTATATTATTTGTGAAAGGATGACAACTGCTGACTTATTTTGCAGCACTCCTGAGCTGGATGAAACGTAAAAACAAAAAGGCTAATCAGAGCAGGATATTTTTAGTCCTTTGCAGGGAACTATATATGATGCTATTTAATTAAGAATGACTCTTAAAGGATGATTTGACTGTTTCTTGCAGAGAAATTAGATTTCTGATGCAATTTAAAAAATGTAACAAACCTCTGATCTGGGGCTTGGGAGCAAAAAAGTATGTTCAGGATTAGCTGTTTACTAATACATGTAAACAGGGGGTTACAGGTTGCTGTGGGGTTTTTTTTTGGTGGTAACTTGTGTAATACTGTATGAAAAGTGTTGTGAAGGGTAAATTACATCCTGTTCTGTCTTTTCTATCTACAGGAGATAAATCAAGAGGAAAAAAACCTGTATAAAGTGAAACAGCAAACTCTGTACCTGTGTGCACATACATGTATATGCATGTACTGCTGCTGACATGCTTGTTTTCAAGTGGAATTTCAGTGATGGATGGCTTAACATAAACTTTAAGTGTATGGAAGGCTGGTTTTGTGTGGTGCCTGCTGCTGATTTTGTGAGCTGCTCTTTCCCATCCCAAGCAAGCCTAACGTGTTGCAGCGCTGTCAGCACCTCACCAGCCTTGTGGCGGTGATGCGATACTGAAATTCCAGGAGCTCTTTCCCACTGCCCACTGGGAACAAGAGGGACTTTGGTGGTGAAGGGGCTGCGTGGGGGTTGGCTGGGCTTCTGGGGCACTGTGTGGCAGTGGGAGTCATCGGTGGCCCTGGGTTTCCTGCAGGTGTTGAACATCCAAAGGGTCTCTGGCAGCATTGCATCCATGTGCATCTGGGCACATGAGCATGGTGGCTGTTTGCTCATCTGGCTGTCGAACACAGGACAGGGGAAGGCAGCTCTGAGGCTGCTTTGGGTGCAGAGCTGCTGAGATCCATCCTGTCCCCAGGACTCTGCACAGTCCCCTGGTCTGCGTGAAACTGAGCGAAGTTTCTTCTAAACATGAATTTAATACGCTTCCAGGCTTGACAACCTCCTTTTGAATGAAAACATTTATGTTAAGCAAAAGGCACGTTTGCCTTTCCAAATAAATGGAATTATGGTTCCAAGATCTGACTTAATCCTGAAGCTCTTACCCTGGACAGTAAGTAGAAAAGAAAGGGGATTGCTCAGAGAGGCCGGGTTAGCGGGATCAGGCTCCAGTTTATAGCATCTCACTCGTTTTCCTTCTGGTATTTATTTAATACACCTTTTCCAGAACTCCTGCTGGCTGTTTGTTACAAAGCCAAAGTAACTTCACATCCATTACCCAATGGCAAGCAAACTAATCACTGAAAATAGTGAGGGATGGCACAGAGAGTGCCCACCCAGCTTTCCTGATAGGAAAATTTGAGGCTTCTTGAACAAACCAAAACTGCAGTTCTTTCAGATCTATTTTTATTATAAAGTCATGATAAATTCAGTTGATTTCAGGACTTTTCTCAAATACATTATAACTATTCGTTCTTTTTCTACATCAATTTCTCTGTGAAACTATTTCAAATCTGCACTGACATTTCAAAGGACTTGAGGGAAGATGTTTACAAAACAATGTTGACATTTGTATTTGCTGTATTTCTAAAACTGAAATTTCTGTTCAGGTAACATTAAAATTATTTTGTGTTAGTTTTTGTGTGTTTTCTTAACTTTTCTCTATTTCTAATTATGATTTTGGTACCTGATCTCACATTACTTGGCTAAGTAAGGGAGGTGGGATCAACATTTTTATGGTTCCTACATGTCAGTCTGTTCTATAACCCCACTGCAGGTCTCAGTACTCTCTGAACTCAATGATTTGGCTTTTGATTTGGTTTTTTCCACTGAAACCATGGGGTACATGTGTTCCTGTTGGTAGATTGCATATTCATGCTCTGTAAAGCCGAAAGAAGCCTGGGCAAGAAGAGGAGTTTGTTTAGTGGATGCATCATCTGTCAAAGACTAAAATGAAGATGGAATTAAATTTATTGTGGAAACATTTCCTCCATGGGCTGCAAGAAAATATGTACAGAAAGAAAGTTTGCAACCTTAATTTCAAAGGCTGAACCCTCTTGTGGGGACGGGGGAGGGGGGATGATCCTTCTGAAAGATAAGACCCAGTGTTTCCTGTGCACAGGGAGTGCCTGGCCAGTACTTCCTACCCTGCTGTTGTGACCCACTAAGGGCATTTTGTACTTGGACAAAAACTGGGCCCAGCTACAGACGTGGTCAGTGTTAGAGGCCAAGGTGAAGCTTTGTTTCTTCTTTCTGCCTGGGCTGAGCTTTCATGGGAGCCCAGCTTGAGGTAGTGGGGGTGGTATGCAATTGCCTACTGCCTCACCTCCCCATCCCCTCATCCCTTGCTCCACCTTCCCATCCCTCCCTCCCACGAAGCTGGCTTGCTGTGGGTCAGAGCAGCAGGGAGCCGGCTGGGGCTGCCACCTGCCAAAGACCCCCGGGGTTGATTGGGCAGACGGGAGCTGGTGAAATCCCTCCTGTCACTGACATCAGGTGGGTGGTGTGGCCCACACCAGCCCACATCCCACATGAACCACCCTACCTGTAGGTGTGGGGTGGTCTTGGGCAAACACTGCTTTCTTGAAACAATTTTATGGGCTTGTGTCTGGTTTTTGTGAACAGGGCCAAACCGAGCCCGAAATACAGGGGATTTCCAAGCGGCGTCTCCACCCAGTTGCAGGGTCTGGCTCCCACTGCTCTAATTCCAGACTGAAATGCACAGTCTGTGGTAAGAAAATAAAGCAGCATTTAAACTTTTTGCCACTGAAAATGACCAAAAGCAATATTTAGATTTAAAAGCAACTGTTTCTTTCCTGACTGAGATGTTACATGAAAACACTTTAGCAAGTTCAGGGTTGAAGACAGCTTACTTCTTTCTTTTTTACATCAAAATTTAAACTAGTTTCTATTCAAAGTTTTTAAAGGGATATACTCAATATCATTCTTCAGCACAACATCTGAGTCTCACCCCCTACCAGGAGGGATACCTTAACCTCACTCTTGCTGAAAGGACTAGAGGGAAAAATAGCTTGGTTTTTATACATCGCTTCACATGGTCACTTGGTACTACTTGGAGTAAAGTGAGCTCATTGTAACTCCTCTGCTTTGTGTTTTGTGTTTCAGTTTGTGTGGGACTTTCTGTAGCTGTGCAGACATGGACAGAGGAAAAAATGAAAAGGCAAGTCTGTCTTCAGAAAAATCACCATGTGGATTACATGGGCTACACGGGCTAGACACAGGTGGGCTGTGTGAACAGAAGATTTTTTTGTAGATGATTTTTGGGGACCATCAGGTTACCAATGCCTCCCAGAAAAAGATAAATAAATAAATAAAGCTAAACCATCCCAGTGTGCCGGTGTAATTGTACTGGGAACTGGTTTTGCAGAAACTGCTTTACGCACAGCTGTGCGTGGATGTGGGCAAATCCGTCAATACTTTTAAGGGTTCTTTTAAAGTAGAAATCAACAAGGAAGTTTTTATGTTTGGTTGGTTTGTGACAGGGAAACAGACCACAGCTACGCAGAACAAATATATTACTAAAGTATTCCCTACATATCTCCCTATCTTTCTCAAGCCATTCCAGCCAAAAGCTTTTGTAAGCGTGTGGGGGCAGCACTGACCTTTTAGTTATATGATGACTAGGAAAAATAAATCCCTGGTCCAGGAGGACCTGAACTTGTAGGACTTGCCTCGATAGGTTTTAAGCAACTACGGCTTGGTGTTTCTGCAGGCAGCCAGCTCTGCTCCAGTGCTCCCAGCTGGCAGCAGGCACCTGCAGGGTTGTCACTGGTTTGGAGGAGACAGGAGGGCACACACACTTGTCTCAGCAGGCCCAGGAGATGAACAGTGCTGAGGTCTGGTGCCTGTGAGCACTTACATCTTCTCTGATGCAGTTTTGCTCATGCCAGCACTGAAGCCCAGCACCAAGGCTGGTGTTTGGGTGGTGGTTCCTGTGTTGCTCTTCGCACTGAGCTGAGGTGCTTGGTGGGTGCTCACCAGATCCGAAGCAACCTGTGGGACTGCCCCATGCTAATGGCAAGTGCTGCCCAGCAGTGTGACTGGAGGATGGCAGCATGGATGTTCCCAAGTTGGCTGTTTCAAAAGCACCCTCCACTGCACTGGCCTCTGTCCCTGCTTCCAGCCATCTCCCCACCATGCCACGAGGTGAGCAGGACCCATCCTGCGGTTTTGTGATCGGCAAGATGTGGGATTGCAGGGCAGCCATGGGGCCACGTTAGTCTCTGTCCCTAGGAACCAAACAGCAGCTTTCAGCAAACACATCCTTTTTCTTGCCTCCGCCCCGCCCCCCCCCCCCCCTTTTTTTTCCCCCTCAGTTACTTGCTCCTACATCACTGCATGAAGATACAGAGGCACAATCCCTGCAAAACTACGCAGGGGCTGCAATCCTGCGTGGTGCTGAGTCCCTGCATGGAGCCAGCCAGTGCCCGCTGCTGCCATCAGCACTGGGGGAATTAAGGACATTTCACAGCTTTCAGGCACAGGAACAAATTGTAAACTGTAGTGTTGCATCCATGTGTGAACACGAACGAACACACACACACACACACACACACACACACACACATACACAGAGAAAGCCGCCAGCAGCTGATGCTTCAGACTAATCACTCTAATTAGACTTATAAATACCTCTAACTTTCCTACAGGGAGCAAAATGCCCAACAGGCTTAATGTAAACTCAGGGGGGAAAAAAAGAGTTAAAAAGATGAGCAAAAGCTATTTTTAAACCTGGCAAGCCCTAGACCAGCACTCTTGAAAATCCAACCCGTACTACAGAAATCCTAAATTGCAGTGCCCTGCACCCCACCGGAGCCCTTCAGGCTGCTGGAGGGGAGGCGCAGCATGGGCAGATTGGGGGTGAGCAGCCGGGGGAGGGGCTGCAGCCCTCAGCCTTTGTAGCCGGAGGGCGAAACATTGGGATCCTGCAGAGAGGGAACACAGAAACCCTCAAGGCAGAGAGAAATAGGCCTAGACAAAAGCCCGTTACATGGTTGCAAATCACCCCACTGCTGTTATTTTATTTACCGCTGTCGGCAGGAGGATTGTTTTCTCTTGCAAAATTTTAAGCTTTTTTTGTCTCCCCCTTTCTTTTTTTTTTTTATCCTCCCTCCCCCACCCTTCTTCCTTTTCTCCCCCTCCTTGCCTCACAACAGTGGTCACTTATACCACAGTGCCACATACAGACTGAACTCACCTCCGCTCCCAGGCAGACACGGCCCCGCCAGCCAGGGGATGCTGCCAGCAAAGGCCTCCGGAGCATCCGCGCCCGCTGCCCTGGGTGCTGTTTTGATGGGAAAAAATAACACTTATTCCCAGGAAACAGCCCATGGGTGGTTTATTTCGATGTCCCGGTGAGGAGCACAGCACAAGCCGAGCCACCCTGTGCGTTTGCTGATGCAGAAGCACAGACGCTCCCCCCCCAATGGCCTTCCCTGCTGTGCCAGTAAAAACTCCCAGTGATTATCATACAACTTTCTTCATTAATCTTTTGCGAAGGTTCTCTGTATTTTATTTTTTTGAGGGTGTAAGAAAAGGAGCAAAGGCCTCTGGAACATCATGTTATTTCTTGGATCTTTGGGAAATAAGCTCCCTTTCCCATGTCTTTGCAGTGCCACAGAGTCACACTCACCTCCCCCAGCCTGTTCAGGCTGGTGAAGTATAGAATTGCAGAATTTTAACCATCGTGGGGAATATGAGTCCTTAGTAAAAGAGCTCATAGACGTTTGTGCTTTGAAAGATTTCCTATTATGGACTGGGATTTGCTGGTGGTTCCCCCACCTCCAACTTTAGGGTCTGTAAAACACCTTTTGGCCATGCTCTGCTGCGTGCATGAGATCATCATCGAGGAAGGTAGGAAGGGAGAGAGGGAAGGAGAAAAGACAGAAGCTGTGTCCCTGTAGGGAAGAGGCAATTCCTGCCCTTGCTGGAAAACTTTTAATTGTGCTGGGGGCTAGGCTGGCCTGGCTGTGGGGAGTACATGGAGGTGCAGGGGGACCCCAGTGAGATCGGGCAGCCCCAGCCAGGTACCTCGCAGCCAGGAGGTGAGTATTCCTTCCTCTGACAGGTATTTACGAAGTGTTTGAACAGCTAATTAGTCCCCAAACCAGGATGCAGGAAACCATCCTGGTCATCCTGCAGCACAGGCAGCAAGCTGGAGGACTGATTTTGGATGGCTGATTTACCCTGAACAAAGGCCCCAAAGAGCACTGAGCACCCGACTTAGGGATGGAAACTTTAGAGCCAATAGGCTCCTTTCCCATCAGTTTAAAACAGTGTTATTTTTTCCTAAGCTGATAACATTTTAACATATTGCAAGAAGGAGTTTTCTTGAGAGGCAGGGAAACCCAGGAGTTTGCTATAAAAGAAACTTCTGTGAATAAGGAAACCCGTCCTGTGAATTCACCTGTTGCCAGCCAAGGAGAAATGTTTGGTGTTTTATTTCAACCAAGAATTTGCCATGTATCTGGTGCTTTATCTAACCTCACTCTTTGGAAGGTTTGATGTTATGCTTGGCAGAGCTCTCAGGTCCAAGCTGCTTTACTACACCATGCTCCACGAGTTCTAACGTCCTGTGCTGCTGGTATTGTAGAAACAAAAATACAGCCTGAAATCTTCAGAGGGTGGGCAAGGTGCATTTAATGTGGCTCAAATGAATCTTGCATTTCTAATCAGGAGTTTGAATAAACACTTCATGCTATTGAAAGCACCACCCAAAACCAACCCACCACTTTTTTTCTGCGAGCAAAGGCAGCAGCAGCATTGATGGGTCATCTCAGCTTCTCAGTATCTCTGTAATGCCATTGACTACATGAACCAGCATCTGCAGTCTTGGCCGCTTTCTTTGGCCCACCACATTTATGGAGGTGACTCTCAGGTGCTGAAAAACATGCACATGCCCTGACCATCCTTGTCCATAGTTCTTCATGTAAATCTGCTTTGTACAAATATGGGGTGTTTGAACTGCAGTGT
Organism: Porphyrio hochstetteri; assembly: GCA_020800305.1. Classification (NCBI taxonomy): domain Eukaryota; kingdom Metazoa; phylum Chordata; class Aves; order Gruiformes; family Rallidae; genus Porphyrio; species Porphyrio hochstetteri. The sequence goes on along the minus strand of CM036914.1, from coordinate 9,052,754 downwards.
GTGGGGGTTGAACTTCATCTCAAGTGGTGGCAGCTCCCAACAAAGGCATGACATCAGCTAGCTGGGGATGCAACCGCTGACCTTCCCACAGCTGGTGCCACTCAGGCTGTGTCTGTCATAGCCCTGAGATTGCCCCTATATGAAGTGAATTTAGGTTTATCACAATTCAATGCTCAGTGCAGGACATGGTCTCATTACAGCCTCTAATTATGGGTGGTAATGCCTTATGCACAAGTGTTAGGATTTTGTTCTTCTGGTGATAAATGTTAGGCTTTGCTGTTTGGTGCATCAGCTGAGTCTGCAAATAGGAAACCTTTTCTGCAGCGAAGACCCTACTTAACCCAACTCAATAGGTCCCAGCTGGGGTTTCCATTAGTAGGAAGTTCATGTCACCTGTTTATCTGCAGGTCCTTGGTGTGGGGCTGGTTGGTGCTCAACAGTTGCTGCTGCCTCTCTAGGTAAGGATTTTTACTTTTATTGTTGTTTGTATGTTTTTTTGTTATAGTTTATGAGAAGTGTTGTTGGGGTTTTTTTGAGAAGGAGGCAAAAAGAGTCTCTGCTCTAGGGGAAGGATGGGTAGATAGGAAGTTCTGTGAGAAGCAGTTTGTTTAATGCTGCTGTGTGTGTACTTACTGTGTGTGTACTTACTGTGTGTGTAACTTGCAAGTGTGCTTAAATCTGGTAATGCTTTTCTGGAAATAGTTGAGTTTAATGTGTAAGTTCATGTTGAAGTTGAAAATAACTAATTCAGATAGCTACAGAGTTAATTCTGTGCTCTGAAAGCATGTATTTATCACCTGGGATAGCAGTGCTGTGTCATACTTACTGCCAAAGCAGCAGTTATCTCCTGAGCTGCCATGCTGTGCCTGGCTGAGTGCAGAGGAGTGTGGCCGTGGCCTGTGTTCTAGTGCTGATGTGGTGAGTGGTTTTTAGGAGTCCCAGGGATGTTCTGAAAAAATAAAGTGGGGAGGAAGCTAACTTTGTGAAAGTGAAGGATGAGGTAGGAAGCTGTGCTCTGCCCCACTGTACGTGGTGAAGCCCCTTAATGCTGGGTGGGGGAACAGTGTGTGGCGAGAGACACTCGTGCTGCCTGTCAAAAACCTGGGCTCTGGGTTACACACAGGATATATCAATGGGTTAGTAACCCTCAGGTCCTTTGTCCACTATTCTATGCAGTGAGGGAATGTTTTCGAGCTCTGCTGTTCTGCCTGGGGTGGGAGATGTGCCCTTTATTTATTTGTGCCCTAGAAACACTTGTAGCCACAGGAAGGGGTGTTTTAAAGCCCACCCTGAATGCCTGTGAGGTTCCTGATAGCTCCTGGGGTCTTGCTCTGAGTACCAAAGGGAACCGGGGGTACGGGCCTTGGCACAGACGTGCTGTGGGTCTGCAGCTCTGGGGGCAGCCTTGGGGGTCTCCTCCTGGTCCTGGGCCATGTCCTTTCCCCACAGTGAATGCTGGGGCATAGCTTGTGGCTGGGGCTTTTGTGGAGAGACTGGGAATGAGGGAAACTCATGACCAGAGAGCAGAACCTCATTTCTGTCTCCAAAGGGGATATGTGGGGTGGGTGAAGGCAGCTTCTTTTTCTGGCTGTCCCATGTAAGTGCTTTTCTGCATTGCTTGGGGGCTGGGGATCTGAGAGTGCTCCTGGCAGAGGATGAAGAGGGCTGATGCTTCTTGGTGACTGACTGGGGTCACAGCACTGCTCTCACCTACAGCACCCAGGCATGCGAGCCCAAGCATTGGTCTGGGGGCTCAGGGGTGAAAGGCGGTGGTATTGGTGTGGATGTTCAATGCTTATCTGTTGTTTTTAAACCAGGGCAATTGCCACACAAAGCTTTTAGTGTCCCAAAACACAACTCTAAAACACTGGAAGTGTGTCATTAAGTTTATCTAATCACCTTCTGGCCTGTTCCTACTTCTTTTTTTTTTTTTTTCCCCTAAGTCAGGTTTGTATATAATGAAGTTACCTTTCTTATCCAGCAACAAGGAGAAAACTAAAGAACAGAGACTCAAAGTGCTTGCTATGTGCAGACAGCTTTTGACTCTTCATCTGTGTGGAACTTACCCTTACAAATTTGTGTAATGACTCAGGTGACACTGTAACAAACTGTAGTTGTTACTCCACTGAGAGTTCAGGGAATAAATTGCAAAAAGCACTTAACTTGCAGGGAGACTTTAAATATCTTGCTGAAAGATGCCAGACCCAGGCTCCCAGATGTCTCTCTGCAGAGCATGCTTTAGCTTTGGATGTACCTTTAAAGGCTTTAAACAGCTTGAGACTCCTAGATTGCCACAGAGGCTTAGAGCAAATGTGTGTTTCTAGGTTTTAAACCCTGAGCTTGAGTACAGGAGCCCTGTTTAGGAGAGTAAGGAAAGGTGTAACAAGGTCATTTTGAACCCTGTACATTCAGGTTGTAAAGTCAATTCTAAATTTAATTGAAAGCTGAGGGCAAGGGAGGCAGGGAAGCACCGATGTGCTTATTTTGAAGCATGTTAGCAACTGCACCATTGAACGTTTGGTGAGTCACAATCTTAGTAAAACGGTGCTGGGCAGGTCAGTGCGGGGAGGGTCTGGGTGTGATGAAGGATGAGGAGCTTGGGGATGGGGTGTGGTGGTGCCTGTGTGTGCAGCCACTTCCTGGGGTCTGGTGCTCTCCATGCTGATGGTATCATGTGAGTGCATGGAAGATGGTGATGAAACCCAAACCAATGCTGGATTTTGCAGGGGTTTTATGGCACTGTTTGGGTGATGGATGAAGAGGAATTTATGGTTGCTTCTACTGCCTCGTTGGGCTGACTTGTTGGATCAGTTGATGGCAATGGTAATGCAAAGTCTTGCTCTTCTGGAGTCTGGAACAGAGATTGCAGAAAAATCTGGTGGGTGTGGTGCTAGACCCTGAGGAGAAATACATCTTACAGTACATGGCTGTCTCCTTAAGCTGTTGATATTTATTAAGTTGCTTGATGGTCTAGGAAATTATGTACTTGGGACACTGGCAATGGTGATGTCAGTGTGTTTTACTGCAATTTTACCAGCAAATTTCCTGTTCTCTTTGTTCCTAAATATGAGAAATAGATACAGAATTCACATGGAGTGTTCTCTAAGTCGTAAGATATGTGTTTTAATCTCTGCATCACACATGTGCAATTGCTCTCCATTTGAGTTCAGTCTTTGCTGACTGTTACTTCAGAAATACTCTGTAAGGGCTTCAACAAAAATACACCCCCCCCCCCCCCCCCCCCCCCAGGTCATACCAGGTCTTGCTAAAAGCAGACTGCATTCATCTCTCCTGGTCTAAAGTTTCTGAAAATTGCTTCTCAAGTCCAATTTGGTCTTGTTCATTCCATTATTTATAGAGGATAAAATCAGTCCTTCCACCTGCATTACAGATTAATTCCTCAGTTTATTTAAGAAAAGACTTGCATGGACTGTTAGTCACATATTGACCACTTGCACCGTGTCTAGACCAAATCTGAGAGGTCATGGGGGTTTAGCTAATTGGCATCTAGGCTTTTAAAGCATAGATTTTCACATCAGAAATTAAATTGCACAAATCTCAGACTTTTGTGCTGGGTGTTCCCAAATATAGAGAAGGGATAGGGTGGGGAGTGTCATCTTTTCTAACTCCTGCAACTTTTGGCATATTCTTGCAAACCTTTGGCTTGTAAATTTTTAAAAAAATATTTTGAGTTAACTGCAGTGCCTTTATTAAAATTCTTGGGGGGAATTTTTTTCTGATGGATTTTTTTTTTTTTTCCCTCTGTATGTTAATGACCCATTAAATATATAAAACAAAGCTTAACATTCTTATTGAGCAGTAAGAGCAATTGCGTTACATAAGTATTGAAAACTACTTTTTTTCTGGGGGGGAAGCTTATGTCAACAACACACTTTAAAAAATTTAGCTGAAGCCAGCTTTATCACTTTCCAAAATGAATAATGCAGTTGAGATTGGTCTTCTGACTTACCTGTTACTGATCTACATGCTGTAATAACTTTGCCCTGGGAAGGTCACGATATGGGGTTTTCTATGGTTTTTGTTCTAGCAGTGATTTGGTTTCACCTCTCTTCCACACCCTCCAAATTATTTTCAGTTATAATATTTCAGGGTAATTTCATAGGGCTTGTCTCACAGAATCATAGGGGTTGGAAGGGACCTCAAGAGATCATCGGGTCCAACCCCCCTGCCAAAGCAGCTCCCCAGCTCATATTGCACAGGTTGGCGTCCAGATGAGTCTTGAGTATCTCCAGAGAAGGAGACTCCACCACCTCCCTGGGCAGCCTATTCCAGTGTCTCTGTTGCACTAAAGTCAGTGGAAGCTGAAAGTATGTCCACAAAATTTGCTCATAGCTAGACAGGTATCTGGAGGTGAAGATGATGACACACATCTTTGTGAAATTCTTGTCATTGTCAGTTACAAACACCAAATGTGTCTGATCCTGAACTTTCGGAGTATATTCCTGTGAAATTCTGCTTTGGTTTAACTATATTGTTATTCTGAGAACAGAGGTTACTGCCTCTGCTCTTCCTGAGAAGTATATTTAAATGCAGGTAAGGATGTTTTGGAGAAGCTGAAGAAAGCTTGGACTGTGCATTTTTTTCATAAACCATAAATCATTTGGACATGAGTAGCCTTTACTACCTTTCTCCCTGTTGCTCCCTAAGGCTTTTTTTTTTGTCCTTTTTTGGCAGAGCTGTCATGGAAAATCCTTTGCTCAACATCTCACTAACAGAAATGTGTAATCAGCTGTATTTGAAGTTTGACATATGAAATAAGAGGATATTTAAACTGTGTTGAGTAAGTGAAGTTACCCAGTGGTACCACTGGTGTAACAACACTTCCCATTGATCTTATTCTCTTCTTGTGATCCAATATTCCTTAGACCAGAAGGATTTGGTATAATGGCTTAATATATGTTTCAGAGGTATGAGTGACTAAATATGTAATTTTCCAGGCTTCTGGTGACACACCCAGTCCCAAGATTTTTCTTTCCCTTGAGATATGCAAGACTATTTGATAGATGCTGTTTATTTGATTTTTTTTTTTTTTTTTCCAAATAAACAATTATCTTCAGGAGTTAAGTTTGCTTAATTATTTGCAGGGTCACAGTCTTTTGCTTAACATTAAGGTGCTACTTCAGCTATATAGTGACTGGGCTGTGCAAAGGATTGAGGGATCTGGGAACTAAATTCCCATCAGGTAATGGGAACTGAATTCCCAATTTATTTATCTTTTTTTTTTTAATTGGGAAGACCAAAGGAGTGTGGGATTCAGGTTAGTTTATTTTCCAAAATACACAAATCTCATAAACAAGGGAGCCCCAGATTCACATCCATTTCTACAGCTCAGGCAAAGTCAGAGGGAATGAGCCAGGTTGTATCTGGCTCACGACTTGGCCCTCACCCCTTAGTGCAAATGAAAAATGTCTGAAGGAAAACTGTTTCTACTCCTGTGGGTGCCATAACCAGGCAGAATGTGACATTTGCACTTTGCTGTCCTGTACTGAGCAGGGAAGGCTGCTCTGCCTACAGAGAGCTGAACCAAGCAAAGAACGTGCATCTGGGCCTGGCACCCTGAGGTTTTACAGTCACCTATGGGCAAATGTTAATGCTTGAGCTTGAGAATCTCATTCAGGTTTCCATGATTCCTTGCTTTAGTTGATGCATGGGTGGGGGGATGACACCCGAATTGATTTCTTTTTTAGACCTCACTGTGTCCTCTCAGTTTGTTCTATCTGGTGAAGTGGCCCAACAGGTAGGAAATAAAAACTTGATCAAGGCTGTGAGAGGGATCAATAGATACTCCATGCAAACTCTCCTCATCCAGTGAAGTATCATGGGTGATTTCTCTATTTGAAAAATATCAGTCTGACTAATTCTACAAGTAATGTTTTATGGGTTTGCCAATTAATAAAGCACTACCAAGTAAGGCTCTATCAGACATGTAGAGTCGCCTACCTATGGTATATAGGGTATGTCTATCTCTACAATAGGTGTGGGGTTTTTCTGGTAGTAAGTGATAATGTGGTTTTCTTGTCTATGATACTCCCAAGCTAATTAATATTTGCAGTCTTTAACTATCAAATGGGTTTGCAATCATAAGCACATTCTTAAACCTCTTAGTACTGAAAGGAAGACCTAAATAACTTTTAAATCTGTGAGACAATGTCAAGAAATGTACTTGCTTAAATTTAATCCATCACTCTGTGCCAGCAACACATATAGCTGAAAGGTCAGAGAATCATTGAGAGGGAGAAAAACAATTAATTTGGTATCAAAAAGGTAATAGGATAAGGCCTCACCAACCCTCTCCTATTGTTCTGCCGCATTAACTTCAGCAGGTCAGATGCCACTGGTCGTTGACCTCAGGCTAAACAGGGTCAGTCCAGGCTGATTACAAAAGAGATGTGTTTGCACTTACCCAAGTGTGTCTTAAAAAAATCCAAGCCCACATCTGTGTTGTTCCTGGGGAGGAACACACAAAGAGTAAACATTTTTCAATGCAAATATCACTTACAGAGCCTTCTCCATGAAGAACAGGGTCTCCCATCATGGCATGGTCCCTATGTGCGAGTCCTTCCCACCACCATGATGTATAACCCCAGTCCTGCCAGTGGGTGATGCACTGGGAAAATCTACCATGAAAGGAACTGGTGGAAAACAGTTGGGTTTTTTCTCAACTCTGCTGCCAAACATTGTTTTTAGCAGGAGGACTGCTCCAAGAGGAGGTGCTGATGTTATTAAAACAGAAGATGCCAGTGAGTTAGATAATTCTCTCTTGGGGGTGGGGTGGGGAGGTGGGTGGGATGGGGGAGGTACCAAATGCTTTTCCTACAATTCTGCTTTTGTAAAAGTCTTCAGTAAAGTTCATCCCAGTGTAGTGGATGAGATCTTGGCCTCATCATGTCTCTTAAATTCACCTATGCCCTGGGATCTGCTTTGTACTCCTGCTGGCATCACTGACGTTCCCCTCCTGAGGATGATTCATCTTACTGGGTTTAGGTGCTTAGGTGGAAGGAATCACTTTCTGTTGATGCTGGATTTGCTTCATCAATGATCAGTGCTGTGTTGACCCACAAGTTGAGTTTCCTAGTGCAGCTCTATACAGCTAAAGCCCAGGTGAGGACACTGTCTGTCCATTTCCCCTTTCAACAAATTCTGATGCTTTTTGTTGACCTCAGTCAAAGCTCACCAACTGCTAAAGAGCTACAAGTTTCTACAAGTTTTGTGTCAGTAGACTGTGAGTAGGGTAGAGAGACTCTGGAAGTCTTACCAGAGACAGTGTGAAATGTGTGATGTCAGCTCACTTCTAATAATCAAGAAACCATGGAGGTGGGGAGAAGCTGTGTTACTCAGCCACAGAAATGGATATAGATGAGACAGTCAAAACCAAGATGTGAATTGTATGAAACCTGGCTTCTGTGGCTGTTTAGCTTTCCAAAGCTAACTTAGACCCTAACTGGATGCAAGTGTCTTATTTCTATACCATATGCCAGTGCGCCCCATCCATTGCACAGCTCTGGAGTTCAGACAATTTTAATAATTACAGAGCTGTAAATATTCTGGTTGACAGATGTGAACTGGAGTATCACTGTTGTAAGAAACATTGGAGACTCTAGCTCCAGGCTAGAGACAGTTAGCTAATTGGAAAAAAAAACAAACCAAAAAACCGCACCAACCAAAAAACCAACAAACCCTCCTTTTCATATGCCATCTCCCTGCTTAAATTTTAATAGGATTTCTTCCCTAAAGATACTAATTTAGTCTATGGATGGAGCCTTTTGGAACCGGTTCAGTTGGTGTTACCTTTATTGCTGGGCTTCATTCTTCCAGGTGCTGGGCCTTCCCCACCGCTGCTGAGGAACGGGAGTTACAGGCTTGCTTTTAGGCACCCGCTTTTCCAGCAGGGCTGGGGAGGAGCCCTAATTGTACAACTGTGTTTCTAGGAAAGGAACAAGTAAAAACAACTGTGAGAATTGCTGGTAAATACACATTGTGCAGTAGAGACTGTGTGTGGGGAGCAACGATAATCCACTAAAGTAGGAACCACTTGTGTCTTTAAAAACATCAGACTGCGGCAGTGCTCTCTTACTCTGGATCGTGATGATTAAAAACATCAATTGTGAAGATTTCTAGTATTTTCTTGAGTGTTGCTAAGCTTTTTTTGTGTTGACCAACAGCCCTTTGTGCAGCTTCCCTGTTAGAAGTTTCCCCTCATTTGAACGTTCTCTGGTGATGAAGATAATGCTGTAATTGTCCGGATGGCTGTGCCAGCAGGTGATGGCCTGCTGCACTGGAGGCACCAACACGCAGGTCTTTCTTCATCAGGAAAGAGCAGAACACACACCTGTGGGTGCACTCTGCTCAGATGGCTTGAGAATCAGGGCAAAGGGTGGGAAATGAAAGCACTGCCTGGAGAGTAAGTTAGATAGGTGGAAAAGTAAGGAGGATTTTGCCAAGCTGAGCTTGTCCTGTGGTGTCTGTCACTTAGAAACCCAGTTGTATGGTCAACTGCAGTAGCACGAAAGCCCATCAGCCCAGTAATCTCCAGCTTGTAATTGATTCTGTTTCTACAAATGTTAGCTGAAGCAAAAATCTGCATTAAGGTAAGTGCTAAACATCCATCAGCCTGACTGATTAGTCAAAGTAGGAATTGCTGAAGAAATGCATGTTATTTGCCATCAGATTAAGTGAAGTTTTGCTTCCACAGTCAGAAAGCTAATAATTTGCTTGTGATGGGATCAGTTTGGTTTTCAGCTCTGCTTGCTGTACAGCCTCAGTGTGTGAGGGCACATCTCTTCAGATTGTGAGGCAGATAGGCAAAATAGAAATATTTTCTGATTAAACTGATATCAAAAGACATTGGAAAAACTTTAGTTGTTCGATCTTTGCATTGTAGACAATAGACAAGCCAGACTTTGAATATAAAGACCAAACCATATTGTCTAAGTGTTTGTTGATGTTGCTTCTTTTGTTTTGCATCTGTTTTTCAGCATGATCAGCTGATATTAGTTTCTATGAACTTGTTAACGTATCAATGCTTTTGTGAACTGGACAACTATATTCCATAGCTAAGAAGATATACAGGATATATATGTTTTATAATAAAGATATTGATTTAGTGGGGAGATAATACTGACTTTGACAAGCTTATTTTTTTTTAAAACATCTTGTAATGATTGTGTGTGTCCATATGAAAATTCTTCCTGGGCCAACCAAAATCCACCATTTGCTGATGATTGAGCAATTATATGGCAGATAGTATTGCTTTCTTTTTAGCTTATGCAACTCCACAAGACATCATGAATTATGAGTTTTATAATATCCTGCTCATACTTTCATTGAACATGCTAGTATTTAAACTTAAAATTAACTTAGAAAGATGCTCTCTAGTAATCAGAGAACTCTAAACCTTAGCTAAAATGAATGCAAAAAGGGTCATAGAGACAAAAACTTGGTGTTCTTTGTGTTTGAGCAAGTACTTGTGAATATATACATATATAATATTTTTTCTCTATTTGCTTATCTCCAAGGTAAGCATCTGGCACGTACCAGTGAGCACAGAGTAATAGAGTAACTCTGCAGTTCAACAGCAGCTCTTCTCTTGGCAAAGTGCTATGGGATTTTTAATGACTGATGGTGGTCAGGACTCTGCTTTTTCCTTTTTTTTTCTTCCCCTTCCTCAAAATATGGAATACTAAATCACCTTGGAAGACTCATTCCCAACTTCTCCAACAGTGTCCTCCCACTGCATACCAATGATAAGTGTCTTGGTCCAGTGATCTGACCGCTGTTATTTATCAGCAGGATGGGGCAACTGCCCTGGCTGTGATCTCCTAGGTCTGGTCACACTGGGCATCCTGCAAGCCAAGCCACGATGGTGCTCAGATCCTAATGATGTTTGAAGATATTTATCGATTAGTCAGATATTACCCTGGACACATCTTGACTTGGCAATCTCACCTCGGAAAGAGATGAAGTAAGATATGCGGCCCCACAAGCAGAAGGAACCTGTCCATTCTGGTGGGACTCCTGCAGGGCTCTGAGCTTTGCTGAGATCTTTTCAGCAGGCAGGGTGAGGCATGAGGTTTTTCCCCTGTGCAGGTGCCATGCTTCATGTTCACATTGTGGCCTTTCTACCTGCTGGGGCATTCCTTGTGCAGAACCTGGAAAGCTGCTCTTTCCAAAATCCTTTTTCAAACTTAGGTGAAACCATTCCTCAGGCTTGAGAAGAGCAGCTGACAGCAGGAATGGGCTGGGCTCCTCACACTCGTTTGTAATCTCTTGCACAACTAGCAGTGTTATTACTTCTGAGAATTGCCAATAAAATCTCCCACAAGGGCTTTCCCTTCGCCTGCATGCAGTTTGCAGCCACATGTATGCAGCTGGGTGGGGAAAGGCAGTGGCAGGAGCTGTGCTTGGCATCCTTCTGTCAACAGCAGAAGTAGGAAGAGCTGTAGCCTCTGGGGGGTAACTTTCTTTGGTGAGAATTTCAGCTGATTTTTCTGGCCCAAAAAGAGTTGATGAGACTTTGTGTAAGTACCTAAACATTTAGATACATGTGAACTAAATAAAACCACCAAACCATGTGCAGTTTATTTGAGGTTACAATAGCTTAATTTTTAAAGCATCCTTGTTCAAAAATGAGCAACAATTCAGCCTTTAATACAATTCAGCCTTTAATAGAGTGTTGAGCTGCGATTCATAGTTGGTGGTAGGAGAAAGCAATGAACTAATTGCTTGGATCTGGTCAGCAGACAGTGAAGCAGCTCCCTTGTCCATGATACTATGCCCCTTCCTTTTCTGATTATTCACTAGAAAACATCCTATGGTCCCATTCATAAAGTCCAGTAATGACCCAAGAAATGTCAGGAGTATCTGCCGAAAGAGTGGGAGGCTGACAGAGCAGCACATTGTGAGCCTGTGAGAGCAGCTCTGCCTTTCCTCTGGGGTTGTTTTCAGTTCCTTTGTCAGCTGATTACATGGTCTTTTATAATTTCTAATCTACAGAATAGAGCTATTTGCTTGTGGATTATGTGAAAGTCACAGGCTTGCGCAAAAGAAAAACAAAATAATTTGAAAGTGGGTTCTGTTGGCAAAAGTTAGGTGGTTTAAATCTAATTTAGGTGGGTTTTTATTTATTTAAAAGGAGTTTAATCTAGGGGTATGAAGGAAAAAAACCCAAAACTTCTGTTTGTCTCTGAAATTTCAGCCTTATGGCATTAATTCACCAGTGCCTCCATGCATGTGACTTATGTTTTGCTGAATGGAAGTAACTTATTTAAGACTGTTGGTTTTACGTATTTTGGTGAATGGGAATGGTGTTAAATGTGTGCTAAAGTCCTTTGCCAATTTGATGCCTGTACCTGTTAAATACTACAAACAAGTTCATTACCTTTCCTGCCTCCTTTATTGTTGATGAGAGTAGTCCATACTTACCCTGATGCTTTTTTATGCTTGTGGAAGTGGGCATGGAGTTTTTGCACAAACAAGGAACTGTGAGTTTAGGGTTGGAATATAAGCAGAGTGGGCTGTGAGGTGTGTTTATATTGGTACCCAAACTTCTTTGGACAAACCTGGGTCTGCAGCCTCAAGCAGGGAGAAAGTGTTGATTTGTAGTAGAATGTGTATGTACATAGAAATGTACAGAAGAAAGAAGTGATGAAGTTGAAAATGGTGCTAGTGAGCAGTATTGTTTCTTGTGGATTTTAAGACTGAAAAAAGTACCTTGAGATGGTGTGTGGTGGGTGGAAACAAGGGAGGCTCTTGGCAGGCAGGAGAGGGCGAACCAGCAGGAGGGATCTGAAATTCCAGCATGGATGGAGGAGGGAAGGGTTTGCTCAGCTGTATGTAAAACCTCCCTCAGTTCCTTGAAAAGCCTCTGTATGATTTGCAGATGTGACTAGGTGTGTGCAGATGACTGGTACGATTTATCAATATGAACTTTGGAAGCTGGTTTAATCTCCTCTCCCTAGTACCTGCAGCAGGTCCCCTGCTATCTGCTGTGCAAAGTGGACAGATGTATATCAAAGAGGCACACTTTATTTTTCTTGGGTCAACATTTCACATGGAGTTGTAGCAGGATGGTTTTGTTTGTCTTTCATCAAACCTCTTATTAGCATACTTGTGTTGGAGGGGGTGAACAGTAATGCCAGAATAATAGGGTCTGCAGCGGAGGGTGGTGTGCTGATACAGCTGATTCTGGCCTCTTAAGAACCTGCTCTTCCACTCGTGCAAATGAGCTGTTGGAACAGAAGAAAACTACTAAGCAGAAGGGTAACAGCATGTGTGATGTGCCAGTGCAGAGGCAAGAGGTCTCAGGGGTAGAACTTGTCTCCAAACAAAAATGAACAGACCTTAGCCCCATCTAAGAAGACTTCTGATCTCTTATTTTGTTATGAAAGCTCTGAAAAATAGAAAGTCTTTTTGGCTTTGATAACTATTAACAAACCGTCCCAAGAGACATCTCTGTGCTTGTGGAATTGATGTATTTAGAGCTTCAGAAACGCTTCTTGCAAAGCTTGATTTGAGGAGACTCTTGCTTCCAGTTTACAGTTTTCTGGCTTGAATAGGAGTTAAATTTAAAAAAGAACCTGCTGTCTACTTATAGTTTATTCTTTGTTGTCTGCAGATTATGCAAAATGAATTATCTTGTGTCACAAATACTTTGATAGTTTCCTTTTAATCTGGAAATGGGGGGTCTGTGCAAGCCATCTAGATGCCCAGCCTACTTGTGCATTAATCCCCTGCTCCAAGGAGAATGTGATCCAACGTAAAGAGAAGCATTCACCTTGCAGAAACCTCATAGAAATCATCTTGCTCCATAATTGCACTTGAGAAAAAAGTTAAAAGGAAGTGTTTGTGGATGCATGTGACTTCTTTCACTGAATGAGAATAGGGGGCTTGGTTTGCAAAGGCATAAAAATAATCTATAGTATGTGTTCTGCTTGTACTTTATTTTAAATGCTTCCCTCAAAGTTTACCACTCACGTGTAATAGTAGGTTTTTGTCTCCAAGACTACAAAGTGGTTTGCAGAGTGTTTATGTAGGGATTACTTCATTTATCTCTTAGCTGTCTCAGAATTTGACAACTATGTCCCACAATAATGCATGAATATTTTTGGTTAAATAATCTGAATTATGAGGATCCAGTTCACAAATCCAGACTCACCCACACTGTTTACATGAAGACACTTACTCCTACTCAGGTAGGAGTTTAGATTCAAGCTGGGAGTGGAGAAGCCTATGTATGTTTTGCCCCAAAAATGAATTCTTAATCTGTGGAGAGACTTCAGATCTTGTGGCCACCCAGGCTTTGCTTCTGGCTGTGGTCCCTATATGCTGGGGCCTGCATCTTGACTTCTGTACAGAACTAACTAAATCCTTGGGATGGCCCAATTGTATGCCAGAAGCTCCAGAGAGTTAAAGATTGCCTGGATCATCCTCAAGATGCTCGTATTGTCACATTGTGTCACTTCTCTGTCTTGTGGTGGGCAAGATTACTGGTCATGGCTTTCATGATGAGTCAACTCAGTATAAAAGTAGTTTATAGCTGCAAAACATCTGTCTATTTATATACAGATATTTATGTTGACCCATAGTGCTCTGTTTCTTGTATTGAGTCATAAGACCAGATTTCTGGTCTTTTCTTTTGCGCTGAGCTGGTAGTTGTTTTCCTGGACGCTGTGCCTGTACAGCCCTTGTTTTCTGTCCTCCCAGTCAGCACCATCTTCTCTCTGGTAACAACCACAAGAGTCAGTTTTGTTCCTGCAGAAGGTCTCCATCATCATCAGAGGTTTGCCCTGCCTGGCAGAAGCTGCTCTGCCCCCTGTTTTCACTTGGACTCGCCCTCTAAGTCTAAGGGACATCAAAGGTTTCCCCCATGTGATGGAGGCTCCCTGGCCTATTCCAGAGCAAAACAATGGCTTCCCTATATTCTGGGATCTGTGCTCAAAACGTGCCTGTCTGCCCGGCTAATGGGGCTCAGACCATTTCTGCTATAAAAGACTGGTTGTCTTTTGCGTAATGGCCTTTGGTAGATACTCTGGGTGGGTACACCCTAAAATACAGTGTAAGGAAAGAGCACAAATTGCAGCCGTGGCTGCTTTGTTTGAGATTAAAATCATGCACAGTGGGTTTCTTTTGGGAGGGAAGAGAATAAATAAAAAAAAGAAAATAGGAACAAACTATATTGTGATGGTGTTGGTGCAGATCACGTTTTCTAAATCCCCCAGGGATGATGTGCAGGGGTGAGCTTGTAGTGTCAAGCCACCTTTAGCCAGACCAGGTAGCAAAAGCATTGAAGAACAGATTCTTTTTTGAAAATCGGGCTCGACCACGTAAATGGAGTCGATGGTCCTGGGTGGTCTTGAAACTGGTAGTTTTAAAACTTGGAGAGTAAGCAGGGATGCTGCAGCTCTGTTGCTCTTTGCACTTGGAATATATTGAGGAAGCTTGTTTGCAGACATCCTGCTGGCACGGCTCTCTGCCATGTTTTTAGAAATCATGCAAGTCCTAGTTTTAAAAAGAAAACCTACTTTTGAAAATCTAATTCTGTGTCACTAGAACCTGATAATCTGTGCAGATGGAAAGTTCTGCTGTAAATGTATCCATCTGATAGCTACTCAGTGTCGCATGTGAACTGCTATCTGACATTAACTTCTTGAGTACAAAGGTATGATCTTCAGCAATGTTGGGGATAACTTGAAGGGGAAATGCAAAATTAATCTAAAGGTAAAGGTGTCTTTGTCTTTATTTTAATTATGTTTTTTGAGGATACTTGGAGTTTTTGGGGAGTTTAGTGTGTAAAGGTTAATTTTGCAGAGAAATTTAAGTTAATTTTGCATGTTTTCTACCTGAAAATGAAAATAATTTGGCTGAAACTGCATAAAGTTAAACCTGAGGTAGGAATATGAAAGAATGAAATTGGTAGGGAAATTGGTATCTTTTGTTGTTTGAGAAAGGGCTATAATAATGGGGGTGTCTCATGCATGTTTCACCAAAAGGAACATACATGGCTGAGACTTGTGCCTGATATTGGGCAGGTTTGCATCAAATTTTGATGTCTGACATTACCTCAATAAATAGCCTCTCTTCCATATTTGTTTGTTGCTTTTTTTGCCTTATCTGTTCCTGAGGATTTCTGTTAAACTGCAAAGTCATTGTTTCCTCTGTACCTTGGATTTCTTCCTGTAAACAGAGATGCACTGACTGCAGAGTGCTCACGCAGCCGTGGCCGTGTAAGCTGGGAGACAGTAGCTCACATCATCACGTATATTAAAAGCCAGAACATTCCTGCTTGGCCGGCTCTGGTTTTGACAACCATTGTTCTCTTTGTGTGTGCAGTATAGCATCACAGGCAAATAAGGAAAAATTGATTTTTATTAATAACTGTATGAATTGGAATGCAATAGTGTCCCAATTCTATTGCAGTCAACCTGAAAAGAAAATCCCTCCTGTCAGGATATTGACAACACACTCAACTAATGAAATAAGAGATGCAAGGGTTGCATCACAAGAAATTTATCAGCTAAATACACCTCAGGGCAAGCTAGAGATACGTAGCTACTTTTAGGAGCTCATTAATTTTCTGGATGTATCCTTTTGGCTAGTACATCCTGGAAAAATATTTGTTTCCTATCAGTCAACTTCTTTGTGTTCAGATCACTTTGTAATGATGGTACTTGTTTGCTGAGTCCAAGTCTACCTACAAAGGCTCATATTACTCCCACTGGATGGAGATAAATTATCTCAATCCACATATTTATATCTCACATAGGGAGCACTATCTGTAGTTGTTCCAAGTTATTGTCCTAACTCACAAGAGAAATGGGGGTTAGCTTTGGGGTGCACTGCCTGAGCAGACGTGAGAACGTAAATTGCCTAGGCAAAAATGCTTTCTGGAGGAAAGCAATACACCTTCTACTGCTTTGATTTGCTGCTTTTTGAATACAGTGATGGCAGCTAGCCTAGAAAATTAGTTTTGAAAGACAAAATCAATGAAGGTGCCCTCCCTTCCCAAGTTAAAAATAGTTTGAAACATTTCTGCAGTATTTGGTAGTGCTTCCTTGTTTCTTCTGTGGGTTTTAAATTAAATCTATGTTAGGAGACTCAGCCTTGCTGCAAAGCAGCTTCAGCTTCTTTTTGTTTGCTCATCACTGCTAGTCAGAATGGAAGAATAATTTATTGATGTGGTACAGAAGTGCTTGATTGTTGCTTTAGGGAACCAACCCTTTCTTAGCACTCAGGATAGATGCTGTGAACATCTTTATAGTCCTGCCTGGTCCAGTCAGTCACGTTAACATCTTTGTGCTATATGGCAGGTCACCAGCAGTTAGCTGCCTTTGTGGTCTGGTGGACACAAGGGGTAGAAGTGTTATGGGCCATTCCCACCTAAATCATGTTATCATTGATGGCTGATGTCCAAGAGGTCAATCCAAGCTGTTAATTTTAGATGTCTCATTCTAATTTTCATTCTTAAAGTGTCTTATTCATAAGAAATAGTAGAGGAAACCAGTTGTCCCCAAACAGAGCAGATAAAGTTAAGGTTGATGATGATGATGTACTACCAGGGTATAAAAAACCTCACTCCCCATGTTTCTTGACAGCAATTTTGCAGAGCACTTTATAGATCTATCTTGAAATTTGCCAGTTCAATGTTCTTGTTTCCCTGAAACCATGTACTGGTGTGGTTGACTGGGGTAACTGGAGATGCCATGCAGCTATTTTCCTTTTAGCCACCTTAAAATTAGGCATCAAGTTTCAGGGATGTGTGCTCCCCCAGCAGCTGGTGGTTGGGGCTGATCTCTGGAACTTACCTTGTCCCACCCTGCAGCAGCTAAAGTGGGGTGAGGCAAGTCCCACTCTGATCCTTCATTTCTACAAAAAGTTTGTCTCCTCCATTGCTTCACTGGGGGCTCTGCTTGTTGCTTTGGAGATAGAAAATGGCCAAGGCCGTGATCATGGACTAAGTGCTGGCAAAAGCCAAGCTGAAAATGAGCTGGGTTGAGATTTTTTTGATCTAGGGAATTTATTATTTCTTCTGTGAAAACAGTTTTAGGCCAAAAACTTCGGTGTTTGAAAAAACAAGTTCTGATCTGAATTTTATCACCTACTAGTGTAAAGCTCTGTAGAACTAAAGAGTGTTCCCATAACAGCTTCAGCTTCTCTAAATTGCTTTTCTTTCACCACTGTCACTTCCTCTATCCCCATCTTGTCCCTTTGCTCTGTCATTAGTGCTTTTCTTTGAACCTGCTCACCACAGGGCCAGAGCTCACCTGGCTGGAAAGCAGCCCTCCCCAAAAAGGTGCAGAGAGGGTTATGTGGCAGTTTTGGGATCATTGTGGAGTTTGAGAACAGAGTCCTTGTCTGCTTGACTTCAAACTTGTTAAAAAGCCTTTGGGTGGTGGTGGTGGGATCATTTGGACCTGCAAAGGTTCAGTTGCAAGGACAACTGTTTCTGTTGTAAAAAGCAAAAATTTGCTTGCTGTCTGCTTAGACAAAGGAGGCCCTCAGGTGATGCTAGTAGGTGTCACCAACAACCTCCACAGCAGTCATCAGCCCCCTTCGTTTAGCGTCCTGTGTCCCTCAGTCTCTGACATCAAAGCGAAGGCAGAACAAAATGGCCATGCTGACTTTGGCATCCCTCTCTTCTGATGTAGGAAAGTGAAGAGCCTGCACAGGTAATTCTCATTCCCCTGCTAACTAACCAGCAGGCTGTGTTTATAAGCACGTTTTTCTTTCACTACTTGACTCTGCCATGGTGTTGGAGTGGTCCCTTCTAGTTAATGCTGAGGGGTAAGGAGGGTGAGGGATGGAGATACAACACCTTATTTACACTGGTCACTTACTGCCTGGGGCATGTCAGCCTGCAGGCTTCCTTAAATGTAAACTTATTTGTGGGAGTCTGGTGAAGCCTTTTGTGGACTAGTCTAGCCAAGAGGCATTTTGTCCCAAGGGGGAGGGAGCTAAATGCATCTGCAAAGTCTGCAGGAACTGTTATGGAGGCCTCAGCTTTGGATCTGCCTATACCTGTCGCAGGGTAAACAAAGCACCCTGGGAGGACTCGGGGTTAGCTGAACACCTTGGTCACACACTAAGCAAACTATCCCCCAGGTGTGCTTGCAGAACAGACACTCCATCAGCGTCCTGTCATGCACAAAATGTTTATCCAATTTGTCAAGATAATCTTTCTTCAAATAAGCTCAGGTCCTAGGCCTCGGAACAGCACAATTTCAAGCAGTATAAAGTAACTCTTATTTTTTTTTTTCTTCTTTGCTCACCTTCCCCCCCTCCTTTTAATCACTGTGTCAACTTTTCCTTGGCTTTAAGCAAACTGAAAGTAATTATATCATTCTCAAGTGAGTTATCTTTTGACTCAGTTAGCTGATTTGTAAGTTACTTCAAAATACTCCCAAGTTGTGGTATCCTTTTCCAAACCTACGTTCTCAGATGCTTCACGAAGTTGAGCTCATCAATGACCCAATAATTTGTTTATACAGACATGTATAATAGCTAACTACTGATAACTAATTTAGGGCATTTGTAAAGAAATAGAATTTAGGTGTTGTGGGTTTTTTTAACCTTAATTGTAGCTTTACCTATAGTTCTGGATTTCCCTTAGGAATTTAAAAGAGCCTGTAAGTTGTCATTTTCTGCTTGAAGCTGTCAATACATCTTAAGTTTATTCTGAAGTATGGATTAATAATAGATCAGGTGTTACTGCCTAAGACAATGCTCAATCTTATTTTTGGCAGACAACAGAGTTTTAGTTTTATTGCATACAGAATATTACTTCTGTAATCACTCACAACTGTCACATTGAAAGTCATTTGCGCATTTTTTTCCTCAGCTTCCCTAAAGAACTGAGTGTATATCCAAAAATAGAAAGTTAAATCAACTTTTTTTTTCCTTCCCCCCCATTTCATTCATTGATTTCCTTTCCCCTTCCCACCCCAGGTAATAGTACACTTAATTTAAGGTGGAACCAAAATTTATGTATTCCCTTACAGTTTTTGCAGCTAGGATCATTAATGCAGAAGGACTGCTGCACATGCTGTTTAATTTTTAAACTCAGAGGGTAAAATCCTGATCAGTTGGAGGCAATGGATGTGTTCCAGTGGGGCTGTATGAGCCAGAAGTGGCCAGTAGGTTAATGGGGAATCTTGCAGAGGGGGTTGTGTAGTATCTGGTGTATGTCTTACAGTGCAATGGCCAGGTCACGCAAAACAGCTTTTTTTGAGCTTTGCATTAGAAAGCTTGTGTTTAAAATATGATTTTTTTTTTTTTAAAGGCATTAAGCAGCACCAATCATGTTAATGATGCTTATTGTTTAGGGAGGAATTGTGATGTTTGAGCAGACTGCTGATATGCTATTTATTGTTTGTGAGGGGGGGAAATGGTAAAACTTGCCTCTGCAGCAGATTATGAATTGGAAGAAAGAAAAAACCCCAACATTCTTAAGAACAGCCATGTCCTTTTGTTCTCTTACCATAGATTCCAGCTAGATTTAATTGGACAAATTGTCATAAGTGATAGTGCCTACTAGTCAGTTCTAGATATTAATAAAAATAAATCTTTGGACTACAGTATGGCAAAAAATATATAGGATTAATAAATTGTCTAGAGTGCTATAAAGATAATGATTGGTATATTTACATAAGTAAGGGATGTGATAGCAAATAAATAGAACTTAATTAATAAAGATTGCTATTATGCAGCTGAGGACCTTGAAGCGTTTAACAATTAATTAAGCCTCACAACCCTTCTGCGTTATTGATAAGTGTTGTTATGATTATATACCCATTCTACAATAGGCAAATGGAGACCCTGTGCACTTAAGTGAATCTTTTTCCTCAAGGTCACATAATGACTTGGCGATAGAATGCAGGAATCTTCACATCACCACCTGAGACTGGCCCTTAGAAAATAGGGTTTTGGTGTTGGGAGGGAAATAAATATATTCACGCTGGTGTCAATACAGCTCTCCTGTCTGAGGACCCATTGTCTTTGGTTCATGCAGAGTACATGTAATACAAGCTGTTCAGGGTTTTTTTGAATGGTAAATTTATCTTTTCTATTGCATTGCCAGTCAACTAATTGCTGTCTGTGCAGCCTCACAACTGTTCTAAGTTTGTTCTGTATAATTTTATTTCTGTTCATGCTCTCTCATGCTTTTGTTTGTGTAACTCGGTTTGCACATTATACAGCACTTGTCAGACTCATTTGCAAGGAAATAACTGAAGAACTGTGCTGCATAATATTTTGAGTGAGAAGTCGTCAGTCTTTATCTGGTTGATTTAGTAGTCCCAGGAATCGCTTTGCTAGTTGCCAAAGAGTGAAATACTGCCTGCAAATGGCTGTGAACAGGCACACGCTCAATTGAGAGAGGGAAATGAGAGCAGTATGTCAGAACTAAATTTGGATTTTGCCAAGGTGAGTTGTATATTGCCTGATTCATCCAAGGTAGCAGGAACCTATTGCTTTTGTGTAGAGCAGAGGCAACATTCTCCTTCTCAGGCACCTCTAAAGCTATATATTAAAGGCTTTTCTTTCTGGGTGGTAGTATGACAAGATTCTTCTTATTCTCTGATAGACTCCTTTGGCCTCATGCGAAGAATCTGTCCCACTGCCCTGTGAAAATAATGATCAAGTACTCCCAGAAATCATTAGTCAGGGAGTATTTCTGGCAAAAGGGAAGTGTTCCCTGAGCCTACGTTCAGGCAGAATAATAGTGAAATACATATGGCCAACCCCAAATGTTTCCTATTCAATGAGCCAGATATTTTCAAAATAATGAAAATGGCTTAAAAATATCACTCTGCCAGCATCAGTGAGGTTTGGAAATAACTTACCTGCAAATAAAATGGATACTGAAATAACAACAAGATTCTAGGAACTGGGGTGTTTATGAAAATCTTTTGGTTTTCATCAGGCTATCACAAATCTTACTATAAAAAGTTAGATTTTGGCAACAATAATGTCGCTTTGTCTGAGTTACTTTATCATACTGCTTTAAAAAAACATTTTTGGGGTTTTTTAAAGCAAAACTTTATTTTTGTGTTTCCTTCTTTTGCAGTAGACCAAACTGTGCTGTCTTGCCAGATATTTTCATGTTATGGTTATTGGACAGGTATACTTTCAGTTTCCCTTAGTTTTGAAATCTCAAGGATACTTTTTTTTTATGTTCTCGTTGCAAGTCTGGATATAACATGCTGCTATTGACCTGTACTTAATTAAGTCTTCATTTCTAGTATGGACACTCACCATTTTAGTGTCATGGCAAAACCAGTGCTCAAATCTGTCATACAAGCTGCAAGCAAGCCATAGACATGTCAGTTGTGCCAAGGAAAATTACTGTGACCTGTTTGCTCCATGAAAGAATGAACAGTTAGGAGTTAGTCTTTCTCTAAAGGTGTGTGGACAAGTTGCCAGTACTCATTGGACAGCTCTGGGCACAGCACTGAAGCTTTGATTCTCAGATCCATGCATATTTGTAAAATTACAGTAAGGAAGACATGGTTTCTATGAAGCATTATGACAAGAAAGTAAATGTTCCTCTTGCGTGTTTGTTTTCTAGGGTGGTGGACTTCTGTTATTTAAGTCTGAAATCTGTTGACCTGAAGGTGGTCAAAAATGTTTCTTTTAAAATACATGAAAGTGTGCATGCTTTTCAGTCTTGCTTTCCCCTTCTCCTGATTTATTAGTTCCATGTGGTTTTCTTACTGCTGTCTTGTAACGTTTTTGTAAAACCAATATTTCATACATTTTTCCCCCCTTTTACTGAGCGTGTATCACATGAGCAATATAATCAGACGGTGGTGGTTCTCCTGGAAAAGCTCAACCTCATTTTGCAGACTCAAGAAGTTCAAATAATTCTGGCAGCATGCAAATGTCGGTGCTTAACCGGGGATTGTCTCTGAACCTTTGTGTTCATTGCTGCTTCTTGATTGGGTATTCATGTTGTTGTATGGAAGAAGAAAAGGTTGTGAGATAATTCCTTGCCACTTTGGCAAGCTGTGATCTGGGGTGTGGAGGGAATCATCTCTCTTATTTTGTCAGTGCTACTTCTTTGAACTCCTGGCTAAAAAGCTATAATAAAGATCTGTCTCAAAAGGAAGGTCATCAGGCAAGTGCTGAGACTTCAGGAAGTCTTAAGCAAACCTACCAAGTCTTTTTGCCATTCAATTGCTCTGTCTTGAGCCAGGCCCTTCCTTACCGGTGTGTACTGTAATGAAAATGCCAGTGCTGCTCTAACTCCTGCTGCTTTAATGTGCTTCTCCCCGGCCCTTGCACTGAATGCTGATTATTACCTCAGTGGTGGCGCCCCGTGCATGCAGTACACTGTGCAGAGTCCTGGAGAAGCGATGGATTGTCACAAAGTCTGAAAGAAAATGTGGCTGAGTCTAATCATAGAGACGACTGGATACTGGATGGTAAATAGTATGTTGGGGAAGATGAAAATCAAGGTGTGTGTGTGGGAAAGAGCAGCTAAGTTTAGCCACATGCTTAAAAAAACAGATGCTTGGCAGCTTTTGTTATGAACACTTTCTGCTTTTAAAATAGCATATTTTGATGCTTCTGATTTATTTACCTGGCTGTTTCTGTTGGGAGCCTGTCATGAGGTCCATGGGGTACAAGGGCAGTATTCTGTGTCTGTCCTGTTCAGGACAGAATTTATAACAATGACTGGTGTAGAAAGAGCGAGAGCTGCATGGGAGTTTAAGTAAAAGTGTTCCTAGAAGTTCTTTTCTCATAAATTGCCCCAAGGGCTTCAGCTGCTTGAAAGACGTGTCTCAAGGGCAAACTTATTCTCTAAGAAGACAACAGAGACATCCAATCTTGGCAGATGAGTGCGCAAGCTCTTTAACCTCTGCATTAACCCCTTAGCTGCTAAGCTATTTTCTTTTTATTCTTAAATGTTGTTGTTAATATGTTTGGAAGAAGTTGACCTAGAAATTGAAGTTATTCAGGGAGTTTGGTTGTGAAACCCAGTTGTGCTCCAGGTGAAATCTTAAACTTCATTGCATAAGGCTAAATCATATTCTTTCAGGGTGAGCGAGTTTTGGCTGTTACGTTCCTCAGTCAGTGTGAACAAACCAACTATGAGAGCTGCTTATGACTATTTTTCCTTCATGTTCTGTTTTGTAAGTTGTCCATTGACTTAATGGTTTTCCAGGAACTGCCTTTGCTTTTCTCTTCTCTTGAGTTGTTGGACAGGGTCTGTGCTCCAGGGTCAGCAAGAGGACTTCAATTTCGAATATTCAGATGTTAGTTTCCCCTCCCCTGTATCATTACAGTCTTTAGGAGTTACCCAGCTTTCTCAGAGATGCTCAGTGTTCACCATCCTATGATCAGATTCTTAGAGGTCTGGTGTGGTTTTTCTCTTTGGGCTCTTTTTTTTTTTTTAGAGTCTATTATGCAAATCAAACGCCCACAATTATCAGGGATGTCAATAGTAGCCCATAATCATTACAGGGGGTTATTACCTCTTGAGAAGTGATCCTCAAATGACCTAAGAAAAGTAATTTGGAATAATAACTGTTTCCATTTCACTGATAGAAAAGTTTGTCTTGCAAAAGAAGAAACAGATGTCTGGTTTGGCATCAGTAGGTACAGCTCTGCCCATAGAGGAAGCCGTAATGTGGCCTCAACAAGAAAAGAAACCATGCAGTTTTAAGTAGATTAGATAATTGAGATTAGCCCTCTGTGATCTTGCTGTGTTTTCATTTATTTCAAAACAGTCTAACATAGAGCATGTTGAGCAATCAGTTGAAAATCACGTGCAAACACTGCCTAAGTACCGATAAGAATCGTGGAGGTAAACAATGAATTCCTACTAATGGCTAAGTCACCAAGGTAAGATCAAGTCTAAATACACACCCTTAGTTAAATATAATTTCATTAACTCAGGTTACGTGGCTTTGGTAAAGGCTTTTTTTTTTTTTTCCTCCCACTGCTCTCCACTTTCTGATGCTTGTCAAACGAATTGCATACAACTAATCCATCACTTTCAACTTTGTTTGTCTGTACCAGAGATGTGTTTTGAGCTGAGGGATAACCCAGCATAGTTCTGTAAATCTAACAGCAGAACAACACTCAGCACTTGTGGCAAAGCTGGTTAGAAAATTATGACTTCAATGCATTTTGCATATGACAATTTCTATATCTGAATTTAAAAAAAAAATTATATAAAACCCCACCCAAAAAACCAAAAGTCCATGTCCTATTAGAAATACCCAAATGTATTTCCCATTTAGAAGACACACTCAGATTTTGCTGGTGTGTTTTAATTGCAGGGGCTAAAGGGTTTTTCATGCCCTGTTAATATTATGTTATCCGCGATGCACTTGATACCATTCACTCATCCCTTCTCATCTTCTACCATTCCAGAATCCTACATAGATGTGGTGGTGATGTTGTTTGGTGTGTGTGGTTTTTTTCAGAGGGGGAAGTCCATATTCCATAACCAAGTTCAGATCTTATAAGTATAAACACTTCATCACTTGCTTAATATAGTTTTGAAAATTCTGCTTGCGTGTCTGATATTTACATCTCAGAATCTGCCTCTCCTTGAAAGTCTTATTCTTCCTTTTTGTGACATCTCATGTCCTTTGCCTTTATCCACCCGTGAGCCATTTGTTTGGATTAGTTGTCTCCCCGTGTTTCTCTGGCCAACCACCCCTCCTAAAATATGCAGGTTCCCTTTTGCTAAATAGTCTGCAGTGAAGCTTCTAATCAGTAATGCAGCACTTGAAAACAAAGGGCAAACAATAAGAGGACTCCCTTTTCTCTAGGGAGTTCTTGTTCCCATGGTAAGTGTTCCTACTTTAATGTTCCACTCATCCTCCTTATTAAGTTCTCCAGGACCAATTTTGGGTGAGTTTTTTTGTGGTTTTATTTTTTTTTAATGCAACAGACTTTTTACCCTGCTCATTACTGCCAACTGGTCCAGTCCCAAGGAGACAGTTGAAACATAACAGATGACAATAAATAATAGCAATAATTGAAGCATCCTTGGCAGTTAATTTAAAATTTATTGGCTCATTTATCAACCTGCATAGAAAAACAGGTTTCCTTGCTTCCATAGCCAGTAGCCTGACAAGGGTCAGTAACAGGTTCTTCAAGAAGCAATACAATAAAACCCATAGTGGGACCATATGGGCTCTCCTGATTCAAAAAAGAGAGAAAAGGAGGAAAAAAAAAATAATTCCTGTTTATAAGCTGATGCATGATTTGTCCTTTTACCTGGATCTGTGAAAGTTCTTTATACCAATGTTGTCTTGTGATGATGAATACTGTAGGTGCTTGTCATTTGTCCAAATCCTGGAGTGCTTTGTGTTAAGCAAACACAGGACAAAAAATTAATTGCAGCCCCAAAGACCTTAAAGCCTTGGAGAAGAACTAAGGGTGGATAGAAAGAGGTAGAAGAGTGTTATGAGACCTCATTGGCCAACATGGAAAGCAGTGGCTGCAGAATGTGAGCTGTCAAAGCATCACCTGTGACTTTTGGTGAGGTTGTTGGAAGAAGGCATGAATGAGCTAATGGTCTTGCAAGCAAGTGCCATTGAGCAATGGTAGTGTGGTTGAAATAATGGTGTTTTCTGTGAATGTGTATGTTTTGGACTGGTATTTGGGATGATGATGCAGAAGTGGGTTTAGGGATAAGCTTCTCTTGGCAAGGTCTTTCACAGCTTATGCTTGATGTAATAGAAAAGGTGGACCATCTGAGAAATGGAACATACAGTCAAAGAGAAGAGCTGAGAAATTACCTATCCCCCATGATGAAATAGGAGCAAAATGTTATGGTGTGTAATTGTAGCCAGAGGGTACTGGCAGGAACTGATATGAGTTGGCTCCAGTGCCTGATGCTCAAGTTCCACAGAGCAACAGTGGAAATAGTCTAAATGAGACTCCAGGGGAAGCTCTGAATCCAAGGTAACTGCAATACTGGTGAGGTCTCCATACTTAAGATGGCAGAATGTGACATAAGTGATGGGGGAGATGGCGGTATGGTCAACAGTGAGGAAAAGATGAAACTGGGAAGGGAGAGAATTGAATGCATCTGCTTTGGGTGTGGTCTGATTTTTTTTTTTTTTTTTAAAAATCTCTATCCCTCATGGACAACTTAGCAATAGAAAAAACCTAAAATTCAGAACAACAGGGAGATCTGGAGTAGAGGTATGGATTTGTAGAGCTGCTAAGGTATGATGAACTTGTGAAAAAAATAACTTGTGTAAAAGGTGTACAGGAAGACAAGATAGAGTATAAAACCTCCCCTACTCCATAAAAGACAAGCGAGAGTGAAGACAGAAATTTCCATGTGATGTAATAAATTACGTAGTTAAACATGTTCTATCAAGGTATGCTGCCTTCTGGCTTCACTGAACATCTCCCTATTTCTGTATTGCAGAAGCAGCTGTATGAAGTACTCACTTTAATCCTTTACAGTTCATTATTTTGTAGATTTTTATTTGCTTTTTTCTCTAATCTGAAGAACAATCATCTCAAGATGGCGAGGTAAGAAAACTAATTGTGAACACTGGCACATAAGTAGTGCATAGGAAGGAGCTGAAGCCATTCATTATTACTGTTAGTCTGATTTGCCTCTTAAATCTCTTTCATCTCTGTGCACTCAATGCCATTTCCTTGCTTGGGAAGCTGATAGTTTAGCTTTGTTCTGAGACTTATGCAATTGCAGTTTACAAGTATTTGCTGTATGTTTTCTGTGTTGAGGATTCTGGCATGAGAAATCAAGAAAAACCTCTACGTGGGTTGTCATTGCTGTCCAGGGAATGATCTAAACTTCCAGCAATTCCTATATTTCTGCAAAGCGTAGTTGTAGAGCACAGCTTGTTTATTGCATGGCTTCCCCCCACCCCTCCAATTACTGAATCTTATAGTTTATGTTTGGGGTGTTTTTGTTGTGGTATGTGGGGTTTAAAAAGAATTTTTTTTGTAACCCTCCCAGCAAAAATAGGGAAGTGTCCTATCTACCTCTCCACTGTGACAGCTCAGGGTGTCTTTTGAAGACCACGGGGACGGATGTCCTTTGGGATCTGGCACAGCATCTCCTGCAAGCATGTTCAGGTGTGTGCTGACCTGCTCTGCCATATAACAGTGATTAGAGAGATGTATGCAAAGTTAGCAAAGATCTGTTTCACTGTGACAGAAGTGATGTAACAAAGTCCCCTGTCCTTTGCCTGCTTTTAAGGCATCTTGGCTTACTTAGTTGCCTCTCTGCTGAGTTAGCCCCTGTCTGGATGGTGGTTGAAGTCTGCTATTCCAGGTCTTGTGCTCTTTGTGTTAAGCCTGTCTCCAGGTTTGGGAAAGTAAAGAATAATGTTGAGTATGGGAACACATCATGGGAAGCTTCCTCAGAAGGAAAAAAAAAATTTAAACTCTTTAATTTCTTTTGAAATTAAAATTTATTCTGTGTGTAACTAAACAGGTGGAAAAGACCTCTTCTAAAGCTATGTCCAGGAATCCAGATCTGGTCATGTGAATCCCAACTGATGGCTCCTTGTCTCATCATTTAGGAGGTTTGAGAGGAGGGAGTGTGGAATAGGAAGATTCTGACTGACTGGACATAAGCCTGTGTAGGCAGGGAAGGAGCTACATATTGCCAAGTGCCAGGTTTCTAATGTGCAGGAAAATGAGGCAGCAGTGTGTACTGAAAGCAGCATGAGGGCCATGTGATGTTATAACTCAAACTGCACTTAATAAAAGTCAAGGAACACATTTGTTGTACCAACAAGCTGCTTGTATTCCAAGCCAGCTAGGTGATAGCTCTGGCTAGTTCAGAGGGTAGATGATGCTCTTGGCTTGATCACAGCATTGAGGCTGGTGTGGGGTTTGGGTCGGAGTTGGGATGCAGAAGTGTGGTGCCTTGTGAAGTTTGGCCTCCTGGTTTTCTTTATTTGTGGAAGTTTGGCTGTTCTTAAAAGGATGGATTGCAAGGAAGGATTTTTTTTTTTAAGTAACAATTTTAGTACCTTGGGCTGGAATTGGAAAAGGATCCTTTTGCAACTAAAGCCGACCCACCAGCACAACCCAAAGACCTGAGGTTGTATTTCAGTGGTTAATCCTGTCTCTGATGTCAGATTGCCTAATCCTCTTTATAAATTCCACCAACCCCACAGTAGGCAGTTGTATATTGCCCAAACCTTGACACTTGAGGACACTGCAGGAGGAGGACAAGTTAAATAATCAGAATTTTTTGGAGCTAATTCTGGATCTGTCCAGAACAATATGGTAAACGAGATGGAAAAAGTAATGGTATTTTATAGCAGCTCAAAGTATGTCAATTGAATTGTCATAGCCCAGTCTTTTATTGGATATGAAACCATTGGCCAAGTAAGATTATTTCTGTATCTATGAGAAATTCTGCAGATATGCCTCAGCCTTGTGCACCTGTGTCTGTGGGAGCAGGAAGGGAAAGTAAAACACCAAAGAGCAGCCAGGTGCTGTTGTTAGCAAATGTTTCCCCAATAATTAAATCACCCTGTGGTGGGGACAGTGGAGCCAGATGGTGCAGGAGAGCTCACATTGTTAAAATCAGAGAGGCAGTGTGCTTTTACACTAAGTTTCAGTTTCCATGTCTCAACTACAAGATTCCCCCCTGCCCTTTCTGTGTTATCTTTTGGCAATGCTGACAGTTTTCCCTTATTCTTTTGGAAGTATTTTCAGCATTGCACAGATGTTTATTTAATATATCTCTTGTGCCTTGGCAGATAATAGCAAGTCAGAGTGAATATTTACCTTATTTCTGAAGCACTATTCCATTCAGCACTTCTAACCCTCTCCTCAGTGGCTTCAAGTGAACAGCACAGCATTTTAATTTTTCTTTACTTTGGGCATTCAGTCACTCCAGAACAAGACTGTTGCTCACGTTCTTTCTCCCATTATCTTTTCTTTCTCATCAAATTGTAAATAACTCTGTCTCTACTTTTTCCTGACAGACTTTCAAATTTTTGACAGGTTTGTGTGACCTCATAGAAAACAAGTTCTCCTCTCCCTCCTCTGGAGGCTGCAGAGTGCTCAGGGAAGTACCTTGGGGTGGTGTTATGACATTCCATGTCCTGCTATCAGCAGTACCAATTAGCAGAAAAGCAGACAGCAAAGTCTATTAACATAAAGAGAAAAGAACCCCAAATGCTACTTCCCTGCTGTGAGAAAACTAAGCTGTGTTTGTTTCACCACTCGTTGTGGTGTTGGTTTAGGGGTGGATTCTCAAAACTTCTTAGCACTCCTTCGGCCAAAGTCATAAATCTAATAAACTTCTAGTGACTGCTGAGAACTGAAACCCTTAAAACCTTGTCCCCATCAGGCACCTATGGAGGGAGGGGGGGGGGGGGCTGCGCTCTGCTTATTTTGTACTTGTGCAAACTAAGTCACTCTCAAGAGACTAAGAAATATTTTCCTTACTTTTTAGAAATAAATTAACCACAGCTAAAGCTAGGGTGTTTAACACAATTATTTTTCACTGCAGTATGCCACGGCACACTGCTCCATACTCAATGTGTGATCATAGGCATTTATTCTCATCCAAATAAGACAGTTTTGTATTGTAGCTAAGCATCCCTTCATTTGAAACAGATCAGGAATTCCCTGTATCTTGGAGAATAGGTAGCAAGGGAAATATTCTTCAGATGGCCAGGGTTATTTTTGTACTTAGCTTTGATAGTACACATTACATCAGCCAGACCACTTCTGTAAAGGTCTGCCAAGTCCTAAATTTTCAATAATCTCACTTCCTTCTCTTAAAATTGAAAAGGTAGTGACTCCCCTGGGAATGCATGTCATTTCAGCATTCCCGTTGACTGTGTATTCTGAAATGCTGCAGTCTGTTTGCTTAGTAATCCCCTTGTCTGTGTAAGTTGTTAGGGGAAACCAAAGGCAGCTGATTACTTAATTGTATAAGGCAGGAAATCGGGTTCTTTCATTAGTTCCCATAATGTTCTTGAGAGCAACCAGTATTCTGCCTGACTGAGTTTTCGATCCTTTAATTCAAAAGATATACTTTCCCTTGGCACACTCAGTGACCCTTTATTCTGATAGGCTATTTACTGAATAAACTGAACATTTTAGATTAATAGAAAAAAAAAAGCCTACACTTTCTAAATAAAATAAAACACTGTCTCCTTGATTATAAAACAAACCACACTGCAGACAATGGAGAAATATGATATGTAAGGTCTTTGATGTTGCTTTGCACTTTGGCAAGATCATGGATTTTTGTGTGTTACTTGAACTGATAGGTTCAAATCTGAAAAGTCGTCTTGCTATCAACTTGCCTTGGATCTGCTAGGATCTGCAGAGATGTGGTATGCTTCCATGCTGACCAATCCTTCCATCCAACAGAGAATGTTGCTGACTGGTAATGCAGAAATAGCAGGGGAACAGGGAGAGCCTGTGTCTGTTGAAGCACTGAAAAGCAGCAGTGCCTTTCTGGCATCCCATGTGTTGATGGGGAGCTCGCAGCCTGCGCAGAGAGTCCTGTAGGCTGTGATATTTTCATCTGTGTACAGACCATCTAAGATAAGGGATGCTGCCCTCCTCTCTCTCTTTGTAAAACCAGCTTATAGAAAGGCTTTGCAACTCATGGAAGGTGTACTGAGCAGAGTTAAACTAAGCTCTTTCACTTAGGCAAGTTTGCCTGTGAACAATTCCTAGCTAATTTGAATTGCAACCTGTTACAATGTTGATTTTCATTGGCTAATAAAACCAGAAGTAACCAGGGAATTTATTCTGGTGAATTCCTATTTCAGGTCATTATTGTAACGCCTGCACTGAAGGGGATAAAATGGATACATGTATCAGACTGGGCAGAGCCACATTCTAAATAAATATAAGGATGATAGAACAGTGAGGGGATATGTGACCCTGAGCAAACTTAACTAGGAAATGAAAAGACAGTTTATCAGTGAAGCAAATCTGTAAAACAGCCTTCTCCTAGAAATAGTGAGGACTGAAACCTAGAGTGGTTAGAATGATTTGAAGTCAATATTAAAAAATCTGTAAATTCTTATAAATGCCAGCTGAGATTACAATGACTTCAGGGAAGGTGTAACCTGCTCTTCAGGCTCCTGTGTTGTATTTTTTTATTCCTTGCAAATACTGTGCACCATTATGGAAAGGGGCAGAGACTTGGAGGACATCTTCTCTTGTGGCTGATGGAATGCCAGCCTAAGCTTGAGTTGTCCACCGCCACAGACAGGTATTGGGAATTTTGTAGCCTTTAAATAAAAATGTTGTAATCATGGAATGGAAGCTTGTACTACTTCGGATGGGAAGAATGGCACAGGCCTGTCTCCATTATAAGCCTTCCCAAAATGTTCAGTGACCATTCTCCTGTGTCTTGTTGCAACCTTTCTTTTCAGTACAACTCTATGCCCTGTGATTGACATCAGTAGGGGAAAAAAAAGTGGCAACTGTCTTCTGCTACTATTTTCCAGGTGTAATTCTATATGTTTCTGGTTCAAGTAGAAAAGTAAGGGGGGAAACTTGAGAGCTATCCACATAGCTGTGGATAACATCAAGACTAGGTGGCCTGTTCAGTGAATTGGTTCTCCACCTCTTCTCCATCCTCATCTAGATGAAGTTGGAGTCTGTCCAAACTAGACTTGGGTACCCTGTGTGCCTGCACTGGTGCTTGATATGACTGAAGACATTTTAGGCACAGCTTCAGGAGGAAGCAATGTTTCCTCCTACCTGTCACACAGCACTTGTGTAACCTGTTCCTGTCACTGAAGGAAAACATTGCATTTGCAAATTTGCAGACCTTTAAAAGCACAAAAAACAAACAAGGCTTACTAAGTTTTCCATTGATCTGTATAGGCAAAAATATCCCTTGTCCAAGATATGTAGCAGTCCAACTGTAAAGTAAAAATAAAAATCTGTGCAGGTGGGTGAGTTTTGAAGGGTTATTTCAGATAGAGATGGGTATAGTTTGAGAGGAGAAGCCTTAATCTCTGAGCAAAGGTGTTCACCTAGTTTGGACAGATCTGGGAACAATTGTGTCTGTATGCTGTGGGTCTTAGTGGATGTGGAAAGGGTGAAATGAACTGTGAAAATGTTTGCGAAACATGCATAATTTCAGTGGACTGTGGTGGTAATGCCCTTCTATTGAGTTTGTGTTACTTTCCCTGGATTTGTAAGAGGACACCTTCACTGGTCACTGGCCTGTATTGACACAATGCAGAAGACCTATATAACGAGGTGTTTACTTTGGATCTGATTTAACACTCATGGCAGTTGGTAAAAAATCATCAGATGATTTAAATGCCTTTTATATAAATAGTACAGCCATTTTTTTTTTTCCTTAAGGAAGATGCAGGGCTGCCTGGAGGAGTAGACTGCAGAACCATGTGAACCCATTTAATTTGAGTCTAATAATTTCAAACAAATATGTGACTGAAATTAATTGGAGGTTTCTGCTTCTAACTATAACACTTCTTATCATGTAAAGCATTAAGGCAGCATAACATATACAAGACAAATATTAAACAAAGGTATTATAGATGGGAAATTCATAATCTAGCTCACTATGTTGGTACAGTGGAAGTTTCTTAATCCAATATCTGATGAAGGAACAAGGAGAGAATTAATTTACTGCACACTAATTACTGAGGAGTGTGCACTGTATATACAGTGAAAGGTGCTGAAATGAATACTTGATAAACAATATCTGGCAAATTAAAAATCTGAAATGTTAAATGAAATGCAAATTAAAAATCTGGACCGTTAAATTAATTGAATGCAAAAAAATCCTGACATTAACTATCATCAAGGGTCGAAGTTATATCAGCAAAAGCAAAGCTATTCAGAGTTAAATCTGGCTTCTCTCTCTGTGATTTCCTTGTTGTGAATGGGTGGGTACTAGAGAAGACCCGAAGATATGGATAAATTTGCATACGTGAGGAGCCATGCTTTCTGCCTGCTCTGCAAAATGTAGCCCTAGAAGAGGATGGGGATAGTTTACACCTAAAAGAAGGTCTACTGAAATCAATGGGTCCTTTGATAGAGGCAAATGGACCTATGTTGCAGTTCCTATACCAACTTCAGGTGTTATGGTGTAGAAGTTTTAATTGAGGAGAGACTCAATATTTTTGTCTTTTGTGTTATATTTTACATGTAGTTTTTTGTGTCATCTTCTGGTGGAATGGAAACTGGAAAGCACTACACTGTGAGGATGGAAGATGTTTTTAAGAATGAATTTGCAGGAAGTTAATTAGGGCTTAATGCATATTAAATAATGTTTTTCCAAAATACGCCTATTAAGGATCTCATGCTACAAATATGTATGTAAACTTCTAATCCAGTTGAGGCAAATGGAAATATGTTTTAAGGATCATGATGCTTATATCAACTTGGTTGAGAGACTGAAAAGATAGGGAAAACATAGTAATTATCTTAAGATTCTGGGACACACCACAAACTGCATCAATGTGGAGCTTTTGTGTAACCAAATTAAATTTTCACTTGTTTTTATCTATTTTTGTGTGTGTTCTTTATTATTTGGGCAGGGTATAATGCCATATAGAACACCAGGTGTGAGGATTGTTCCAGATGAAACAATTGTTTCTTGCAAAGCTACCAGGTTCTCTGTGTGTGTGTGTGTGTGTGTGGTGGGGGGGGGGGGGTGGGTGGGCAGGTAGGGGGGTTGGCTGTGGGGAGAATCTGGAAACCTTGAAAAAGGTATGTTGTAGGCCAACCTTAAGAAAATTAAACCCTTCCACACGCACACAGATGTGCATATTAGCCCTTATAAAATGTAGGGGAGATAAGAATGCTCCCAATTTTAAGCATGTGCATAGTCCTATAAAAGTGCTGAGTAGGCACTCTGATTTGGGTTCCCTTTTGGGTGTAAGAGCCAACTCCAGTGGCTTTGAGACCAATTGCTTGGGCCATGGTTGAAGTGTGAGGCTTTTTGCATATGTTTGCTTGCATCACCTAGTTGCAAAGCAAGGTATGTTACTGCCTGTGTTTTAGATTTGAGTTGGCTTGAGTGTGTATCTGGAGAAGGGAGCAGCATGTGTTCTACATTTTTACACCAGTTTCTTCAAGTGCTGGGTGTTCTTCCACCTGAAAAGCCTGCTAGTGATGAGGGGGATTGATTTCACTGTTTGAAGATAAGGCCCTCAGAATGGCATCTTTCATTGATTAAGTGAAGATGCTGTTCAGAGGGAAAGTGATTGCAGTGAATTCCAGATTAATCTGATATTAGTATTTGAATTATAGGCAAGTATTTTGAATGACTAAGCACTAGGAATTTATATTAAGAGAAGTTCAATCTGGGAGAGAGCACTGTTACTAAAAAAATATGATCTATATATTACCCTTGTAATGTAGTGTCATGACCACATTCCAGTGTACTACTGCTTAAACACTGGAAAGAATGCAATGCAATTAGTTTAACATTTAACAAATCTAACTGTAGCCTAACACTATATTTCTATTAATCTTGGTTTGTTGCAGTGTGCATTAATAGGTTTAGACATACAGTGACAGATCTATTGCAATTAAAAATAAAAGTTCTTATGTATTAGTAGCGTTTCCCTGGAGGTCTAGTCAGTCTCCCACAGTAATGAAGATGTAATTATACTGATGTAAATCACAGCACCATAACTAGGAGGGATTGGCCTTTCCCCTCCTTTAATTCATTGAAAGATTTTATCTTTGACAAGTGCTGTCAAACAGGGTGATGGGCTGGAAGGCAGGATGTTTTTTTCCTGGAACTTTTTTGCTTGGGGAGATTTTTTTTTTTTTTAAGATAGCTTGAATTTTGAGATGATTCTCAAGTCTTCCTTCTCCCATTCTGGGATAGCAGCGATTCTGGTAGGCTTCCTAATGAAGCCTGGTTAAAATCAGACTTTCTGCTCTGACTCTGCTGTTCTCAGTCTGGGAATAGGAAAACGTGTCTGAAGGTAGCTTGAGGTCACATTTTGGGTTCCAGCTCTGCAAAGTCTACTGAGCTCCTGCTGTAAATATGGGGGGGGGAAAAAAAAGGTCTTAGTGATGATTTGCAGTTTATTCAACTGCAATAGTCCCAGACATCCATTCTTTGCCATGAGAACAGCAGAGCACAGCAAGCTCAGACCATAACCTTTTCTCCCTTGGTAGGCTTCCAGATATACTTCCTACCTGTCAGATACAGCAAAAAGCTACTTTGCTACCTTAGTGCTGCCTGAAAAAATCCATTGACTTAAGATGTTTTCTGCAGGTTTACTTCTGCTTTGCTGCTACCTGGCTATTATAAATGAACCACAATAGAGGGACACTCCTGCCTGTTGGTTTATTTTTCTTGGCCATCAAATATGACTTGTCCCACCAAGCTGTCAGCTTCTTAGGAAAAGACTAAAGATACAATTATCTTTAACTGAAACAAAGATTGCTGCCAGCTTGAGCATTCTGTGCTGTTTGTGTGTGTGTGTGTGTATATATATATAAAAACTATACCAAAAAGAACATCAGAAGGTGATGATATGTTAGGAAACACTTTCCTTCAGGCAGCAGCTTGACTTAGCAAGGTTTGTTTTCTCTGGCTTTTCTGGTTTGAAACAGCATTTAGTTTCTCCCTTATCTAGCAAAAACCTCTCATGTTCTATTCCTCACACCTGTGCATGTGTTCTATGTTTTGTAAACCGAAATTAAGCCTAACTAGATGATCCACTCCTTGTTTTATTGCATGTCTGGAACATGATATCTGAGAAGGGAGAGGTCATCACTGCAGTAAGAGCAAGGGCCTCCTGCAGAGCAGTCTAAGTGGCTGCATGTTTTAAACATTGTCTTGGAGGTCTGGTAGCAAGGCAGGACATTTCCACAGAAATGTGTTGTACCAAAAATCTGGAAGGCCACCAAACCGGCTGTTCAACATATGTCATCATGATACTCCTTCCAACCAATGGATGGTTATGATATATTCCTCATCAGACTGGTGACCAAAGATTCTTATGGGGACACATCAATGCTCCACTAACCTCTAGTGCTCTGTAGGTGTCAAAAGAGGTTTGAGATCTCCAAGGAGAGATGTTACAGACAAGTTCTCACAAGGCATATTTCCTCCCTCATCAATGATGACAGTCAGGTTCAGGACTAAGACTGAAATTAAGGAAGTTATTAGTGGGAAAACATTACTATTTTTTTTTCTGTTTTTCTTGGGTAAATATTCTGAGGTTTTGCACATCTGTGTGTCACCTCTGGCAGTCAGCAGTTGACACCTGTCCTTGCTAATGAAAATAGGGCTGAAGAACATGGCAGAAGTCAGACTTCTTGGGCCTAGGAGTGACTTGCTGGTGACTTGTGGGGACTCCTTCCAGGAGCAGACACAGCTGCAGTGACCTGGTACAGCTGTCTAAGCTCTGTGTGCTCTTGGGAGAGAGCTTCAGCCTTGAGGGCTGAGAGTACAGTTCTTTTCCCAATTGCTGAAATTCACAAAGGAGAAGATACAAAAATAAAATAAATGCCTTGGGTTTATTTTCCATTGAACTGATGTTTCTTTAGAATTGGCTGTTCCACATACTACTCACCTTGCTGGCAAAAGCATTGGTGATCAATGAGGACAAAGTAATTCTGTCAGTTTGCCGCATAAATCCAGAGTAAACGAACACATCAGAGGCTGATTTTGTGCAAGGCCTGCTTTTGATTTGTGCATTTTTCTGGCAGGCTTGGGCTATGCCCTATGCCCTATTACTTTCTTACAATAAAAGGGAATGTTTCTTCTACTGGAGCTTGTAGCATGCAGCTGCAATAATCATAGGGGAGCCCCAGGTGGTCTGATTTATGGTGTTTAACGCGAACCCCTGAGATTCTGGGGGGAGAGATTATTATTATATAAGGTAGAAAACATTTTGCAGAATTGTTTTGCCATGCTTGAGTTCTAACTTGCAGTGCAGTGGGTCTCCTGCATTTACCTCCCTGCTCCAAGATAGCTTACCTAAATGCAGGGTTATTAAAGAGCTC
The DNA here is from genome assembly GCA_020800305.1 of Porphyrio hochstetteri. Lineage (NCBI taxonomy): Eukaryota > Metazoa > Chordata > Aves > Gruiformes > Rallidae > Porphyrio > Porphyrio hochstetteri. The sequence continues at coordinate 9,015,791 of CM036914.1, read as the reverse complement.
TTAAACCATGTTAAAGTTCTTCTGAAAATATTCTGACTAATAGTGATGCTGATGAGGATGAATCATCACTGAGAACGTTGTGCTCATCAGGACAGTTTCTTAGTTGATGGGATTTGGCAGAATGCCATTGAAGTTCATGGCACTTTTCTGCAGATTGGTACTGGGCAAGGATTGATATGCTGGGCAGGCATTGACTGAATGAAACTTTGATGGAGCTCTGTGGATTTGTACTGGCCCACAGCCTGCAGTTCAGAAAAGGAGGCCCTGAATTTAAACGCTTACATTCCTTGTACTAAGATTTACTAAATGTTGTGTTTCTCTGAGGATGTATCAGTAAGTTGGGCAAGGAGAAAGAGGCTATTCATTTAATGTTGCTACCATTATTAAGGTACTGGCTACAAGTTTCATTGCTGTTCTTCTCAAGAACAAGTCAGAGCAAGCTCAGTTAGTGCTACCCCCCACGCTGGAAGTCTGCAGTGGGAGCGGTAGAGGAGGTGCACTGGCTGCACCCATCCATGCAACTGCACTGGCACCAGAGGCAGGGAGTGACTGGCTTAGCAAGCTAAAGGGATGTGCCTGGGGCTTTGGCTGAGTCTGTTCAAACAATAGTTTGTCCAGGCAAGGAGATGGATTTCCACCCCAGTACAGCCCGTGACTCAGAGTCCATGCTGGAACCCTTCTCCTTAGAGTGCTTTCAGTGAGCAGGATTGCAAAATACCATGACAGATCCAGATCTCATCTTTCCTCACTAGCCAGGGGAGTTCAGAATCAAGGTTTTAAACCTAGGTTCCTCTGTAACTAGAAATGATGTAGTTGCATAGCATTGCAAGCACGAGAGAGTCTTGAAGATGGAATTCATGTCCTGAAGTGTTTAGTGAAGGAAAAAAAAGTAAGAAGGCAGTAGCTGAAAAAAGATGCTACTTGCTAAAAGTTGATACTCGCTTGATGAGAAAGCGAAGGAATGAAATCAGAGTAAGCTCTGGAGGGGTATGATGATTAAACTTGTACTGGATCAACTGTAGGGGTTTGGTTTTGTTTATCAACCCTGTCCATTCCTGTGCTGCCTATAACAGAAACTTCCTGGGTTTTCTTTTTTTTTTGGCAGAGAATAGATGATTGTTGTTACAGCACTTAGTTTCAGCTAATGACAAGACAACACGATCTGTAATCCTGTCTATTACCTGTCCTGTATTACACCCTTTCATTTACTACATTAAAGTAGCAGTAAAAAGCATTCCAAGAGACACAATGGAGCAGCACAGCAGCCCCAACAGTTTAAGTCTGTGTATTATATTACAAAATTACATTTTTTTTTTTTTTTTTTGGAGGGGAGGGAGTGGGGAAGGGGGAGATATTGTGCCAGTTTACAGGAAGGTTGGGCAAAAGGTCATGGAAAGTGCGTAATTATTATCGGCTCTGCTGAGGCCACACCTGTGTGAAATGTTTAATACTGACACAAGAATGAACTTGAAGCATGTTTGGAACGTACAAGCAGCAAAGATAACCAGAAAACTTAAACTGGAATTTAAACTGCACTGGGGGAATAAAAAGTCTGCTGTAAGATGGAGAGACCAAAAGCAGCTGACAGATCTAAAAGTGTAGTCAAGGCCACCCTCATCTTACTAAGGACATGGAGCACATGGAGGTTACAGAGCTCAGCATGAAAATGGTCCATCAAGGGCAGTCTTGGCAGATGAAGGAAGAAGGCTCAGCTTTAATTTAAAGTGAACATACCTTCTTTGTAAGTGGGACAGACTATTACCATGGAATGAGTGCTGGATTTGGAACATGTAAACTATACAACTGACTGACTTCTCTTCTTGCAAACCTCCTCAAACAGGAGGCAGGAGCTGGCTTCTGCATTGTTACAAATCGGCTTAACTTTGCTAGCATCTGTTGGTTTGTGACTGTCTATACCAGCTCAGACTGAATGCCAGTTGCAACTTGCTCACCACTGCCGACTGGAATAGAACCCAAACCTGGCTCCTGTACTGATGCTTTATCATAACACCCTATTTTGTCTCCTCCTCTGAAAATCTTGCACTATAGATATTGAAACCTAAAGGAGAAGTGACTCTCAGCAGACATAATTTTGTATGAGTAATTCACTTTTAAACCTTGGATATGTTCCATCTTCCTTGTGACTAATGGTACCCGAACAGATTATAATTGTATAATCATTTTCCAATTGCTTAATAACTCATTTTCCTTGTTTGTAGGATGCTATTTTTCAGCATTTGAGAGATGTGAGGACCTGTGTGGAGTAATGGGTGACAGACAATTGTTTATTTCTCAGCAATAATGCCAGTAAAGAAAATTTCTTTACGCTTAGAGTCCTGACAGCTGGCCAGATCTTGACATTCTTACTCATCCCTCAACCTAGTGAAAGACCTGATGGCAGGCAATTAGTCCACAGTTTCACATCATGTTGTCTTTGGCAATGCTTGCTTGAAGAGTTCTGTCCCCATCACTTCTGTGTACTTGCCAACACCTAAAAGCTGGTGCATCTTAACTGCTTGGGGCTTGGCTGTAGGCATGAACACTTGAGCCTCACAAATATCTCTGGCGTAGCTGGTTGAAAGGTGAGGAGAGAAGAGTTGGAGCTGAAAACACTAAAGCTGGCATTTGGTAGTCCAGTATTAAGTCTTGATTTGACTTATATGAATTGATATTTTGCTCTTGGACAATATGCTCTGTAGAATCTCATCCTAGATTTCTAGAAGATTAATGAAGGGAACTTGCATTAGGGTCTTATGAGATCTGTTGAACCTGAAAACAAGTTTCAGAACTGGGTGATGTTCGTGGGAACTGTGATTGAGGAGAGAAAGTTATACATGTACCTAGATACTTAAAGTTCAGTTCTTTGTGTAACTCTGAAGAAATTGGTGGAATTTCTTTGAGACATGTACATTTAGAAGTAGAAAAATGTTTTACAGAGAATAAGGGTTGGAATTTTCAGGGGCATGAAATGCAGCTTTAATTGAGAAGCATGCTTAAAACTGTATTGCATCTGTCAGTGGGTGCCTAGAGGTTGCCTTAGCTGCTGTAGTGGGTGGTATCACAAACAACATGAGAGGATAACGGGACCACTTGTAAAAATCAATATTCAATCTTGCCTACCAGAATGAGGTTTTTCTGCTCTGGCATTTAGACCTGCCTTAAGGGATGTTTGACTTATCTGCTTCCTATCTTCCAGATAGCTGCCAAGATAAGGAAGGAATCAGTTCAGCAGTCTGAATCTGTTTTTCTTCTGACAAGAGTACAGTAGATAGGTTTAAGCAAGGACTTTTCTTGAGGAAGAATCTATCCAGCTTTTTTTCTAGTTTCCCTTTTTTTTTTCCTGGTGTTAAAATATCTGGATCATTTCTTAGAAACCTTTGTCCCTTCATGCATGGGAGCTTCTACAGATTGTCCTAGTACAGGAGAATTGCACAATTTATTTTTTCCTCTTGGTATGAATTTTTAAGATTTTTTTTTTTTTCTGATATTGCCAAAACATGCTATAGCAGGCTGTGTTCTCTTACAACCCATTCTGTGTCGAAATGTAAACCCATTGCAACACAGTCTGTCTGGCATATGTTGTCATAGCTTTTAAAAAGTTGCCCTGCTTTTCTGTTGGCGTTGAGAATTTTATTAAATAAGAGTATTTATTTTTCCAAATTCCCCATGGGCAAAAGCAGGTAGAAAACAGATACCTATGTCTAATTATAACCTTATATTTCACATTAATCTCTCTTAATTTTCTTTCATCCCACCTCCAGTGTGCATTCTCTCGTTCATAATTGCCACTGGATAATTTGAAGTCATTTGCTTACTCAGGGCTTTATGCCATACAGTCATGGATTGTGGCAGATGAATCCTTTGCAAAAAATAAAATGAGAAGCTCATACTTGCTGTATAGGTAGTTCTCTCCCTCCCTGTCCCAAAGTTATTGAGCAAATTGTTGCTATTAATTTTTAAATTGGTGTACTTGTTGTTCAGGGAAAAGCAAAGTGTTCAGAGGAATTTCACAATAGACACAAGACAGACTTTCCCTCTTCATGGGAGATGTTCCATGCTATGTACTGGTTGCCAAAATACCTAGTGTGTGGTTATTCCTTGGCTGTTGTTTTGGGAATTTCATTGTTCCCAAGGAACTTACTTATTAAAGGAGAAAGGATTGCTCATCTAGCACAGTCTTGGTCCATGAGGCATTTTAAACTTGCACTGTTGACTCCCATACAGGTGCTGTAGATGGCCTTAGTGACAAGTACAAGGATGTTGCTTTTAATTTTTCCTTTCCCTCTCATCTGTGTTATTTTGCGCTGTGCTTTGTTTTGCACTGCTTAAATATTTTCAGGATTTTGAGTTCATTTGCTGTGTTCGGAAATATTTGTGTCTCTTGATCCACAGGAAAAACCCCCAACTTTGCTCCCAAAACAGAAACTGTAGGACCATTCAGATTAAATAATAAAAAAAGCACAGTCCCCATCCCCCCCCCGCCCAAATTTTCAGGTGCCCTGGCCTGTAAATATGCTCTAGCTTCTATTATGTGAATATGCGGCATGACCATGGTGAGATTATTAGTGGCATTTATTCTAAAAGAAGATATAATTCCTTTTCACAGAATTGTAGGGGTTGGAAGGGACCTCGAGAGATCATCGGGTCCAACCCCCCTGCCAAAGCAGCTCCCCAGCTCATATTGCACAGGTTGGCGTCCAGATGAGTCTTGAATATCTCCAGAGAAGGAGACTCCACCACCTCCCTGGGCAGCCTGTCCCAGGGCTCTGTCACTCTCACTGTGTAAAAGTTCTTCCACATGTTGGTGCGGAACTTCCTATGCTCCAGTTTACAGCCATTGCCCCTTGTCCTGTCCCCACAGACACTGAAAAGGGGTTGGCCAATTCCCCCTGCATCCCATACTTAAGATATTTATAAACATTAATTAGGTCCCCCCTCAGTCTTCTTTTCTCCAGGCTGAACAGCCCCGGCTCACTCAGCCTTTCCTCATAGGGGAGATGTTCCAGGCCCTTAATCATCTTCGTAGCCCTTCTCTGGACTCTCTCAAGGAGATCCCTGTCTTTTTTTATACCAGGGAGCCCAGAACTGGACACAATACTTCAGGTGGGGCCTGACCAGGGCTCACTGTCCTATTTCCAGCTCCGTTGAGCAGTCTCTCTTTACCAAGCGAAGTCACAGAAATCCTTTAGTTCATTAGATATGGACAAACAAAAGGGGAAATACACTTTCAGTTCCTAAGCTAGATATGTCTTGGGAAAGGCCTGCCCCAGTTTCCAAACATACTGAAGTCCTTGTGTATTTTCTTTCCTTTGGTTCCCTCTGGCCCCACAGCCCACTGAGTTGGGCAGGGAGTTGCTCTTACTGTCAAAGAAATGTGTTTAAAAGCAAGTCCTAGCAAGGCCCCTTGTGCCTCAAGAGGGGATATTCCCATTGACTTCTCTCTCGCAGTTTGGTCACTAGTGGTTCAACCTCAGTTCCCCTTTCTTTGCATTAGAGAACAACGTGCACAGGGTTTTACTTACCCCGAAGCACTTAAGCCCAGGTTACAAAACATTTTTCAGTGACCGACTCTCCTTTTGGTTTCAGCAAGAATTAAGACCCTTACTACCCCAGGGGGAATGGTCCTACAGAGCACTGCAGTCAGGCTGGGATGTTGTATTTTTCTTTGAGGCAAATGTCATCCCACTGGGTTAACCTGTCGGACACAGGTTGATATCTTGCTTTGTATTCACTTCCTTTGGTCAAGAAGTATGCAAAAGCTTGGTCTCCTACACTGGTTAATGTTTTCTGCTATTCACATTTCTTTCAATCCATTTTATGCAGCGCTATTTTTTTGGTCAAAGTCTTTCATACTCCAAGTCATTTATCTTATAAAACAGCTACTTAGTTGCAACTTCAGTGTTAAGAATTTTACCGTATGATAGAGCTGGGGAGGGGGTGACTGAAAATCAAACATTATCAAGCAAAAGCATATGCCACTTCTTGTGTATCTTATTCTGCAATTCTTTGAAGTTTAATCTTTTCAAAAGAAAAGCCTTTCAGCTACTTTGTGGCAACAACTCGGGCTTGTAACTTTTGACTGCACAGTGCTCCTAGTTCATAAACTGATCTCATCCTTTTCTGACAATTAATACTAAAGCGAATTTAAATTGGATCTCTTACTGCCACCGCATCAGCTCTTGGAACAGTTTGCCTACCTTGGTCTCCCACACTAATTCTCTCTGTACCTTTTCAGAATGCCACTAAAAATCCTGACCTGCTTTAGGGCTCTACCAGCCAGCAAGATATCAACCAGCTTCCCTTCGCATGTGGATTTGGTTGCACATCCGCTTTGCTGTAGAGGACTACAGAAGAGACAGGGTAACTGAGCACTGGGCCTTGCACACTGAGATCAGGATATCAGCTAAGCAGCACCATAGGCTTTTGAAGCCACCCTTCACCTCACGCTTCAGCTGCGTTAAGATGCAGCCCAGAGCAGGGGGCAGTGCAGCTCAAGCATATCCTGGGCAAAGCTTGGCATGGTCTTGTCCTTCCTTCTGCTCTCCAACTAGTGCTGTTTGGAGCTGCGACCCCATCACTTCATCCCCCTCTTGTGCAGACTGTGCACATTCACAAACCAAGGCACAGAGATAATTTAGTAGCTACGGAGAGGGCTATAAAAGGAAGAACTCTTACATCCTTTTTCCTTTCATGCAAGAAAGAAGCATTCAGAGGCTGGCTCTCAAGGCTCCTGTTTATCTGAAAAGCACTATCTTGGTTAGTGGGTTAAAAGTGGAAATATTTCTATACTGTGATAAGATTTTTTTTTTTTTTTTTAAATGTGGTTTGGTAAACAGTGTGTGCGATGCCACATTGTCTTGTAGCTTGTTCTGTGGTCAAAGGAATAATTATGTGAATTTATTTTTTTTTTATTTCCTGTTTTATGGTAATTCTCCTATAAGAGAATTATATTTATATCAAGGTCTCTGGAGTAGTACAGAAACTCAGTTGTGACCAAGAGCTTATTGTGAATGAGAACATTTCCCATAACAGGTTATATATTTCAGAGCATTCTGCATACCATTTTCAAAGGCTCAGCACTCACAGATGGGACCAAATTTTCAAAAAGGAAACATTTTGATGTAGAGTTTGAAGTAAGGGGCCATGATGAAAATGCAGTCGTTACCTATCATTTTGGAAAACCTCTGAGCTTATTTTTGTTGCCTTAAAAGTAACTCTGCTTAAACACCTGTATTCATAAGGACATCTTGCCCTTTGTGAACTGACTGCAAATGTTTCCTGAGGACATTACTAAACTCATACATGTCAGTGGCATAATTGTTTCCATGGAAACTAACATACTTTTAAAAGAAAATAATAAAAAATCCCGACAGAGGACACATGAGAACATAAAAACAGCCGTAGCAGGTTAGAGCAAAGGTCTGTTGAGATGTGTGTCCTGTATCCAACAGTGACCAACAGAAGGTGTTTGAGGAGGTGCGTCAGAACAATGCAAACATATGGCAGTGCTGCTCCAGAAATTCTTTCAGTTTTAGCAGTTTTTGGACTCAAAGATTTCCTAAGCCAAAGGTGGCAGCCTTACAAGCAACATGACTTTTTTTTTTTTTTTTTCTACCACCATGCAAAGCCTTCTAAAGCACAATGACATGTCTTTGCAATCAGGCTCTTGCAACAATATCATTCTGCAGAGACCATGGGGCAATTTGACTGTCTTTAGTTGTTAATTCAGTCTTTCCTCAAGAAAAATGCCTGCTAGCCTTGCTTCCTTAAATGTTCCAAGATTAACTGTCTAGAATTCATCACAGAGATGCTTTAGGGAAAGAACTGGGGTCATAGGGTTTAACTCAGAATGACAGTTGGAAGAGAGCAATCCTTTGTATATTATTACACTCTTTTATCCTAAGAGCTAATAATTTGTTCAATTTTTTTTAATATCACATGTCTAACATAACCTTGTTCACTTCACCTGCCCTTTGTCCCTGCCCCTGTCCATCTCTATCAGGACACTCCTTTTAAAACAGGTGTTTAAAACAATGTGCTTCCTGTCCTCTTTTAAGGAGGATTGCACATGTTCATGTAAGTTTGAAGCCAGGCTTTAAAGAAATGTATTTTCCAGTTGTGCAAGAGTGTAAATTTTTATAATATGCATTTCTCAGTGCTGAAACTTGAAAGGGTGCCATCTGTGTGCATGTTAAATTGCATCAGTGAAAAGACTTCACTGTAATCAGGAAGAAAGCAAGAGATGTGCCCATGTGCTCACATGCAAGCTGCTTGACCCCAGGTGACATACGTAATCCTGATATTCCACAAATTTGATCAGTTGATCATGGTTTGACCATGCTCAGCTGCAGCTCTTCAGATGTCCAGAGAATGCACTGTGTGTTTGCATATGTGGGCTAGTGAAATATTATGCTGGGAAAAGTGCCTGATTTATTAAGCTTTAAACAAAAAGTCCACCTTGGGTGTTAATTGGAATCTAAATTCAGGTGTTAACCTCTTTGACTGAAAATACATGCTGAGTAATTACAGGAAAGAGGCCAATTTCAGGCACAGCAGTAATTACTGAATTAGTAGAAAAGTTCAAGAAGAGCTTCCAATTTCATATCATTGCTAAGGTTTCTGAAGAACAGCTAATCCTGAGGTGATTGGGCTCCTTGCACCTGTATATGTCTTAGGAAACCCCACTTAAATTTCAAAGAAATCTCTGCATGAATAATTCCAGAACCAGATGTCAATATTTCATAATGTTGCTTTGTATTCAGTTGCAGAAAATTGATCAGCAGCCTAAAATTTTGTCAATGATGAAATTGAGGAGAAAAGCCTTTTTTGTTAGGTTGTATTTACTTTTCTATCTCTTGAACTTGGTGCTCTTTTGCTTGATTCACTTAAGTGGAATTCTCTAGTATAGCCTCCAACCTGTAGCGGTGTGTGTCATGTCTACAGCTTTTCAAATTTTTCCTTTCCCAAATAAGGTCTTCTCATTATCTACTTGACCACATTGATTGGAAATCCACATCCTCACCTTCTGTGCCAGTGTCACAGTTGTGTCACCAAAACAAATCTCAAACACTATGACTTCAATGTCAAGTTTCAGACCATTAGCGTTCATGATAATATTCTACTCTGGACAACAGTTGTAGGTTGAAAGCTACATCTATTTTATAAGTTAAAACCTCTTTCTGAGAAGAATTAATTGTTCAGTTGTCATCAGATGTTGTGACATAGCATAAAAAGGTGTGAGATATCTTAAGTATTTCAGTTAAACTAATGAGAGCTTAGGAGTGGATATCTTGGATGAAACCTTGATGTTGCTGAAGTACAGTGCAGGAGCCTTTTGAATTTTATTGATGGTTTAGGTTATGGAGACACGATAGAGGATTTGGTGCAGATATAGCATATTGCCAGAGGTGCCATTCTGAGAGTGTGAAATCTGTATCACAACTGCTTGCTTACATGTCTGTCTGTCTGTCTTACATGTCAGAAGAAACTGATGCGAATCCTTAGATACAGAAGCTTCATATTTAATTCTCAGTTGGTACTGGATCACTAGAACAAATCTATCCATTAATATTTTGTCAACTTTCCTTTGAGAAAAATCCATTTGCAGCCAAACAATTCAAATCCTTGAAACAAACTGGCCAGATACTCATATCAATTAACTAGAGAGTAAGCTACTCCCACATTCAAAGAACTTCTTTGTTTATTGAAAAGACAGATTATGATTGCTTCAGAGAGTATTTAAGGCCACCTTGATCCAACCAGTATATTGGAGCACTTTGCACAGTTTCTTCCATTTTATCATGTATCTAGGTGGCATGCTGTGCAGTTAGATGGAAAAATATCTGATACAAAAGTTGTGGGGTTTTTTGTTTTTGTTTGGGTTTTTTTTTGGTCCCTTAAAACAACCCCTGGTCAGTTGATTATTCTGTCCTGCTCTTTGCTGCTCCAATATTTGAGTAAGACAGAATGTCAGTGTATCTTATATATTCTGAGAGTGTGACACATATATTGATGCTTGTACAAAAACATGACAGATGTGAAATTAATCAGAATTCCATTTTATAATAAATCATACTATATAATTCTTTCCTGATACTCTTTTCTAGGTGCATTGATTTTTCTGAGCGTACTGCACTCAGTTAAAGCCACTGTCAGACTCAAAGTAATCCCAAATTGTGAAATCATTCTCACTCATTAGTATCTCCAAGAATTTGAACGGTGGAACAATTCACACTTGTTTTTGTGTGTTGTTTTTTAAAACTGTAACCAATACATAAATCCAAGTACTCTGGGATATTTATTTTGCACATACCTGGCACGTTTTAATCAATAAAGAGAAAGTTCTACAGTGATTAAAGTCTCTGCTCAGAATGAACGATCCAAGTATTATGTTGAATTGTTTTAAATGGATTTATTAAGGTTTCAGGTGCAGCTATCCAACCTATTTGTGCACCCTGCATTTGCAATGATGGTGATAGTAGATGATGGCTTTGTCAGGTTTATTTAGAAATTAATATATTCAGTATTTTTTAACTCATTACATTCTCGGTATCCTATAGGCTATATTAGGCACTAAAATGAAAGAATGGAATGGCACTGAGGAGGGAAAAAAAATGGGGTAATGCTTGTGTACAACACCCATGGATGTCTTCCTCAGCTCTGAGAGAAAAAAGAGGCTTCTGGTACTTCACTATTCTGCATGTTAAGTCTGAAATGAAATGCTGCCATTGTCTAGGGGCAGGAATACGCTTCATAGTTTTTGTCTATGTGTTGGGTGACCTGGCTGATACTCTCAGAATCATCGTGGCTCTGAAATGATTTCTTTTCATGGACTCTCCAGGGACTGGTCTACTTTGCACTTGTGAGACCCACAGATGTTTGTGGTGGGTGGTCTCTATGGGAGTCCCAGTTGGCTCTGATGTGAAGGCTTACTGTGATTTTGTCCAACTGTACTGACTCTCCCCATGATCCTATAAATACTGATAGTTCACGTTTTTCTGCTTCTGTGTTGAAAAAAAAAAAAAGCCACAGGGGATGGAAAAGGGGAAAATCCGTGGGATAATTAAGGACAATAACTCTATACCTGTTTATTTTATCCCATCTTAAACCTTCCTGACATGTACTGATGTCTGTAATGTAAGTGCCCTACAGGTGTGTGGGCCGTCATGTTCTTTGGTGGTGTTTGCTTTAGGAACTTAGCTGTCTGAAAGTTTTGATATCTAAGAGGAGCTCCATGTTCTGGCATGATGTGGCTTGCAGGCTTCAGGGAGAAAAACAAGCCCAGCAATGCAGGCGCTAGTCCCCTTTTAAGTTGCTGAAGGTAAAAGCATAGAAGTTCAGGTACTTAGATGTCCAGACTGAATGTAAAGAGATAAGTGATTGTATTTGTAATACCTCGATGTGCTGGCTGATTCATTCAACCAATTAATAAACTCCTACCCTGAGCATAAAGCAAAGCTTGTTTGGAAAGGCTAATGTCAGGCTCTCAGACAGCTCAAAGTTACCTTTTTGCACTCTGCAGGAGCTCCCTGAGAATCTTGTCATAAAATCTGCTCAGTGAAGCAGAGCAAAATAATGCAGGAATAACACTTTGTATCTTGCAAAGAGCCATCAGAGGATGCCCAAGCAGTTTGGGTAAATTAGTAAAGCTCAGTGCTCTCCTTTGCCAGGTGATGCTCTTTAGCAAGAAATATTTTAAATTATTGTTCTTTTTACCCTGTTTTAAAAAGGCATCTCTGGGCCTTAAAAATAATAATAATAATAAAAAAACATTTTTGAGGGTGTTCATAGTCTCAAAGTGAAAAATTCTCAGGAGGCCGTAGCAGGGAAAATAGCAATGAAAGAGTTTAGAGCAGGAATCCATTCTCAGGTGTGCAGGAATTGAAGGCAAAAGTGCTATTGGCTGAGCAGGATCTAGACAGTGCTTATTTAGCTGAGGCTGAAGAAGTTTCTCAGGATCAAGTCCCATCCCAATTGGTGGTGACTGGAATTTTTCCATTTATTTCAATGAAGGCAATATTGCCACCCCTAGAGGTTTCAATCAGAATAGAATTAGCTCTTGAGGGTGGAGAAGATCCACGGAGGGGTTACTTCTGTCTGCCTGCTCTGTTTTTCATGAAACTTTCTCAATTTACTCCCTCCCGCCCCCTTTCTAACGATGATTTTTGTTTTGATTTTTCCCTTCAATAGAACTCAAATTTCAAAATCTCTGACAGCTCTAAGCAGAGGTTTGTGTCTTGCAAACAATAAATACTCTTGTTGTGAAAGTAATTAAATCTTTTTTTGATCTGACATGATCAAGCTAAGGTTAAAAGAACGCTAAGTAGTCAAGGAAACTCACTCCCACATCCTTACCCTTATGATATTAGTTTTCAGAAGGCTTGAAATGGAATGAACCCTGTTCTTCCATACCTCATAATAACTTTAATTTGTTTAACAGTTTGATAAAAAGCAAATTAATCACCAAAGTACCTTCAAAGGGAGAATTTGGACATAGTAAATACTCAGTTGTGAAGCAGCCATCTGCCATCTCAGTTTAAGCAGCTAGTCTAGTACCCCTGAGCAGAGATATAGCTGTGTATTTGAGCACCCTTAATACTTTTCCATGCAAAGTAAAAAGGACTTGTCTGTGTTGTGTTTCAGCTGAATTACTGTTAGTAAATTGTGGCTGTCATAGCTGTTTGACTAGTAAATATGCATCTATGTATTATATGAAAAAAGCATCTTGCTTAGTAGCTGGCCAGAGCAAGATCCAATTTCTGGAAGTAGTAGTCAGAAAATAACAAAATCTCCCCATATTCAGGAGTAGTGAAGGTAACTAACCGAAGGGAATAGCTTATCAAGGAGGAGGACAACTTTACTGCGTGCCTTGTCCAACTTGAAATCCACTTAAAATAAAGGAAAACACTGTAATGGGTAGAGCTGTTGAATTTGTGTCTTTTTCTAGATTACTATCTGCCTGTGCTTTAATATTATCTCTTGTTCGACAAGGGAAGCTTTTCAAACTGTGTTTTTAGGAAATGGTTAACTAAGGGTTGTAAAGCCAGAGAACTGATCCCACTCTTCAGCTGCTTTCACCAGATTGATTTATACCAGCAAAGATGTAGCTGTTTGTCCTTACTGTGGGAATCCAGCTTGCAGAGGGCTTCAGTACAAGCGATACGTTGTGCTGAGTCCTGGGCCCGGCTCACCTCTGCTGTGACTCCATGTGCCTAAGGACATACAAGACAAGGTGAACAATAAAAGTGTCTCCAGATTGAGAATAAGAGGCCTATCTCACCCGTAACAACAAATACATGGAAAAAGATCACAGAATTCTCTTTTTGCCTATAAATCTGGCCCTGAGGCTTGAGGCTCATAGGTTTCACTCCTTCTTTACAGTCTGAAACAGATCCAATGTCAATCAAGGCTAGGAAGGGAGGAAACTCTGCTCTGAGGAAATGACTGAACAAGAGCCCCTCTTTCTGAAGCTCTCTTGCTTAAATAGAAAGCTGAAGTAAATCCAGTTTTGTGATAATGCTGAGAGAAGGAAGAAAAGGGGCTAGGAAAGCACCTGTGGGGCTGGGTGGGAAGGGGTGGCCCTGGGTGCTGCTGCAGGGTGGCCTGGAGGCGGGAGCAGTCCCCAGCTCCCTTCTGACAGGAAATTTCCTGGTTTTGGGTCAATCATTAATAATTTGCAGTAAGGGGATTGTTGTGAGAGTGATTCCTCAGGATCAGGGCAGAAACTCTCCCTGAAGGAAGGGAAAGGCCAGCCCTGAGCCAGTCCACCCTGCTGTCCCTCCCTGCATGCCATGTTCTCCTTCAAGGCCTCAGGTGCAGGGTGGTCTGAGAGGTCTCAGTCCTACTTAATCCTCAGGATGATGAAATGAAATCCCCACACCTCACAACCTGCTGTAGATTTCTTTCTGGCTAGTTCAGGTAATTGTTATTCCCATGTATTTCTGCATCTGATAGGGCTAACCTGCTGCTGGATGGTGCTGATACATCTGATCACTTGGAAGAAGTTCATTTTTGTTGTGCTTGTCCTTACAGGATTTATATGAGGTATGAGTCTCATTAAATTAATAGTTTTCGTCTTTTCAGCATAAGATATGTTTAAAAACATCTGGTCCTAAATGCTGGGTGTCATTATCCGTAAATGAAATGACAGGGTTGGGAACCTTTCAGCCCTGAAGCAAGCAACAAAAACTCCAAACCCCATGATCCTCTCCATTCAAAAGTGCTGCTCCTTAGGGTGCCTGAAGAATTATCTTCTCCTGGGTATTCAGCTGTTTCCTCAAGGCTGACAGTGGTGAGTGTGCCCAATCGGTTTCTGCCCAAAACTTGATGGTATGTTCTGAACCTGTGGCCCTGAAAAGCAGCTGGATGTAAGCACAGACCTGCCCCTTCTCTGGCCTTCTAGCAACCAGGTATAACCGTGGCTAAAAAAAAAACCACCCCCAGCCACAAAGCTACCCCACAGTACTCTACTGAAGAGGTTTCTCTGTTAGATTTAACTTATATTTTTTCACTGTTGGCTTCACGGCTCATGCCAAGTGGGAGACTTAGTTGCACAGGGTTTTCTTTTAAAACAATATCCTCATCTGAGCTATGAAGATATCCTGCTGAATAAGGTGCAATAGTGAAGTATTGAATACTGCTGAGTGCTAAGTTAGGAGATTGCCTGAGAACAAGACATTTAAGCATACATTAACCAGGGCATTAGGTGTTTAACAGGAGTCTGGTTAGATGAGATGATGCTTGCCCAGGACCTTTTTTTGATATATCAGTCAAGAAATAAAGTGAAAAGGTAGCTGTGATCCCATGAGTGAAAGAAAATAAACTTAAACTTCTTGCTGGTTTGAATTGCTTCCCACTCTGGTTATTTGAATCCCTTATTTATTTCCATGTGATTGGATTTAATGTTTTAGAGCTTAAAAGTTATTCTCAGACACTTTATCAAGGTTTCCTAATACTTCAGGGTTTCATGTAGATACTAGTACTATTTTAATCTAAAGGAATTTAAATTGAAGGAGCTTATGGTTAATTTAACCTATGATGTTGTTTATGCTCTGTTTGTGTGTATTTTGGAGTGATCTTGAAAATTATAGTAAATGTTTCCCTACATAAAGATTTTTGAATTGAAGCTGAATGTTTTAGCCCAGTTGCTGGGCTTTAGCTGTAGGACATGCATTCAGCTGTACAACAGTGGGCCAAAATTGGAAGGAAGCATTATAGAGGTCCCAACATAATCTTCTAACTTTGAAACTACTGACTACACTTCCTTTCCTTCTCATAAAGACTTCTCTCTTCTCCTAGAAGCGTTAGTCCAGAGTTCAGATGCCGAGATCTCTATAACTTTCTGTGGCAGATGTAATGGACAACACCCTGGATTTAGAATGAAAATCTTAAACTTCTTCACCTTCTATTAAGGTCTTTTCTTCTCTACAGTGAACTGGATATTTGCATAGAAGAGGAAGTGTGTGTAGCCGTATGAGATGTAAGATTCATCTGTGGCTGGAGTAATCTCTGTGGAGAATATTGTGTCTCTATTGGCTTCTGTTTCAGCTCCTGTTGAAGTAATAAGTAATGCAGTTTGTATGTGGCTATGTAATCTGGGGCAATTGTCCTAGATGCTACCCCAGAGTTTAAAAATTCATCTCCTATGAAAGGAGGTAGAGAGTGACATAGATTAATGTAGAATGGGAGCCAGAAAGGGATTCTGCTACCTGCTCCCTTTCTGTGAATTACCTCTTCAGGTTATTCTTTGCTGTTTTGGTTATTTTAAAAAACAAATTTCCCTCTGAATTTGTTCTTTGTTTTTTTTTCTCTCCCTTCATCTCCAGTCTCTGACAGTAAAAAGTCAACAAAAAATGTCTGAGTGCAGGTGTGGTCAAATGGATTTAGAATATGCAAACCAGATACCCAGGCCTGGACACTGACAATGTCCAAACTTTCCTACCTGTCTGCGTCATAGGGATTTACTTTTACCTGGTTTTGTGATTGAAGTCCCTGGAGCAAATGGAGCCTCTGACTCAGATAACTACTGTATCAAGTTCATGTAATGTAGCCTATTAAAATAACGTTAAATAGTTAGATGGGACGGTCCTTTTACAATTGTCTCAATAAGGAAGAAACTAATGACTAAGGCACTGAGCACTGCCTGTGAGATAGAGCCCTAAATCATTGTTTTCAATGTGTATTTAGGGTGCTAACTTCTGTGCAGCTCAATGTCTTGCAAGAATGGGCCCCTAACAGAGCTGTTAAATGGGCTCAGCTACAAGAGTTGGTGCAAGTGTGCACCTGTCTAGTGACAGCAAGTTAAAAGATAAGTGCTTGAATAAATCAGTCGACAGGTTTTATGAAAGACTTGGGAGGAGAGAGAGGACAGCAGAAAGTAGCTGTTTGTAATGCTAATCAAAAATGAAAGGTGTTCTAAAAGCATGTGAGAACAGGCGAATATTAGCAGGTGTTTTAAACATCCAGACTTAGAGTGGCATTTGAGCCCCACTGGATAAACTACTTTCTTATGGGTTAAACTGCACTGAGGGTGCTAGTTCAGCCACATAGGAAATGGTAATTTAGGGATGGATGACATATTTTAGGCTCTGAAGTCTCTCTTGATTTCCTTACTATAGATCCTTCTTTCCAGGTCTACCCTTGCCTCCTGAAACTACTTATACTGCGTAACACTTGCGTGTTCCTTCTTCAGGCAGTTAATATTTGGGACAAAATCCTGGTCTTTCACCACCTCTCCTAGCACCTCCACAAATCTAAGTTTTCTCAGTGACTGTTTCCATTGTATTTCAGATCATCAGGAGCAGTTTCCAAGGAGACTACCTCCTTGTGGGTTGAATCTTCAGCAGGTGCATATTAGCTCATTTTCAGCGAGGTCTGCAGGGTGCGAGTTGTTCCAGTTTATTTATGGTATGAAGTTCACTAATCAAACTGTTCGCTGTATCACAAATGAAAAAAACATGGTTTAATCTCCTTTGACTA
Organism: Porphyrio hochstetteri; assembly: GCA_020800305.1. Classification (NCBI taxonomy): domain Eukaryota; kingdom Metazoa; phylum Chordata; class Aves; order Gruiformes; family Rallidae; genus Porphyrio; species Porphyrio hochstetteri. Next base: position 8,998,814 of record CM036914.1, on the reverse strand, counting down.
TTTTTGAGGGCAACACTGATGATCAGTCTGTGGTTTCAAAATAAATAAGCTTAAAAGTTACAAGTAAAGCCCGTTTGCAGAGCATGCACCATGTTCCACATAGGCTCGAGATTTTTAAGGAAGCAGCAAGTTCTGGAAAACAATATGTTCACATGTGATTTCTGCAAGTCTTAATTTTCAGAGCATTAGGACACCAGCCTGCAGCTCTTCTGGTTGCTTTGTTTAAAATCAGGAACATCAGGATTCTGATGAAATTCGGAGGCTTTTTTCCTCCTTTGGCACTTCTCTCTCTGTGATGGTGATACAGGTGACAATTGTGAAGCAAAGTGTGCTTCTTTTTTCCACTGGAAGCCCAAAGTTAGCATTTTGCTACAGATCATTGCTGTGTCTCGCTCAGCAGGTCCCATCCTGGAACTAATTGACTTCCTGTTTAGTGTGTGTGCTCTTGGGGGAGGTATATGAAGTTTTTACTTTAATTATCAGTCCACCAGGCTAGACTTGCCTGTGTATAACATTAGAAATAGAAGAAATGCTGTAGGCAGTTTATGTCACATTAATTTATAGCTTGGATGGGATTTGGGTAACCATATGAATTACTTTACCAGTGGACTTGACCTTTACATGTGGTGGTAAATTGTGCGGAAGAGAGAACAGCAACAATGTATTTAAGGAGGGGTGGAATTTGAATCTGAATGGTCTTGATTTTTGTAATAAATCAGCCACAGAATAAACAAGTCTCTTCTCTCATCCCTCCCCCACATATGGAACGATGATTAGAACCAGGACATCAAAAAGGTCACAGGAGTAAACAAATCTATTTATGACACTTTAAAAAATTTCTGAGTATGTTTAAAACAATAACTTTGTAATCTCTCTTAATGCAAATAGAATTGATTTGTATTTTAATGGTAAGAGTATGGGTAGGTTAAAGCCTTGCCCTTTATAAATATATTTTGGTCTTTTTCTTCAATAGCTGTTGGCCTTTAATGAAAAATTTAGTGTTCCATGTGCCTCATACGGTGTTGTATTTCTAAGGACATTGTGTGTGTATTTCTATCCTGGGAGGTCTTCTAGAACACACTCTTCTGATAGTTGCATCCAGCAATATGGTATTGTTACAAATTATTATTATTACTATTATTATTGCTGCAAGGAGTTAGCAGCTCTACCCTTTATGTGCCTCTCAATCTTCTTTTACAGCTTCTTGACTCAGGACTTTGTGTAGTTTCATTGGCTTGGGCTTGAAAATTGGATTTGCAGCTAACTCAGACGTGTCACTGCCATCTTCTTCATATGTAGCTTTTTGCAGCATCAAATTTGCCAAGAAAGCTATAAAATGAAAGCTTATTTAAAAAAAAAGAAATAAAATGTGAAAACCTAGATCTAGAATTAATTACTTAAGTTTGTTGTAGGTTAACAGATGAATTTTGGGCTCGATTGATATAAAGATATGGTATAGTGAGTTGCTTGTATGAATTTTTAGTTCAGACTAAAATCATGAAACAGGTCTAATAACATTCAGAATAAGTTGCTGGATGGGATAAGTGAGCTAAGAGATTATGTGAATCATCTTCTAATTACTATTTTAAACATAGACTAGCATCTCAGAAGGATGACTGTTTCTCATTAAAAGTCTGACCATACAGTGTTGGGAGATAAACTTCCTGATCTTTGTTCAAACCAGCACAAAAATCATAAAGGTTAAACTTCAAACCCTCTGAAATTTTTAAAGCAAATATGCCTTCAACCCACATGTTATTGAGATCTCTGTCTTGAGATCTCAATTTCTAACCCGCTCAGTACTCTGATTCAATTGGACTTGGTGTAGAACTGCATTTGTATCTGGATTCTTGTATATTAGCATGGCTCCCCCTCACCTCCATGCAATTAACTAACTGTTGAGCATCACTGCAAATACATATTACAGTGTGACAATTTCCTACTGTATTTGGGTAAATGTTGTAGAAAACATAATGCTGTAACTCTGTTTAGTCAGGCTCTGTGCAGATGTAAGGTTAGTCATGGATCAGACTTCGTTTTCATCTCTCCTTCTGCTTCATTGCCCACATATGGGTTTTGAGCATGAATTATTAATAATTGAATCATTTTAAATGCTGGAGATGCACCAATTGTTGTCAGATTTTAAATTTGTTCCCTTTAATTACATAGTTACCATTTAATGCACAACATGGATCTAAGGAGTTCTAATTGTTAAAGAACGTTTTTCACCTCTCCGGTTTGGTATGAACTAGATTAAGGGTATAGAAAAAGCTCTTCATCAAACTCACTGAATTTTCTTGTCAGCGCTAAATTAACACAATATGAATGTAAGAAATGACCATGAATAAACATCTTAAAGGATGCATGCTTTTTAATCTGTGCATTCCTGTACTGTTAGTAATACTGGGGGACTGAAGCTTCCAATTGTTTTACCGGGTAACTGTAGGCAGTATAGGAAAGGTAATAAAACATTACATGCACAGAGTGAGAATTAATTACTTCATATGGATGGAAATCTGAAGTCACCCTGGAGATGCTATTGCGTCTGTTATTGCTTTGCTTTCAGCGGTTGGTGCTGATGGTAATGTTCCATCAAGGGCCCTGGAAAAATTCGCAGGCTAAATACTTGGTGCTTGGTTTAATAAAATGGAGTTTGGAATATGTTAACCATCCTTATTTTGATCTTGTTGTATTAGGCAGATGATTGGGTCCACTTGCCACCTAGATCTTGGATCAAGGAGGCTCAGTTTGGAGAGTATTCCCTTGAGATTTTCTGTATTTTTGAACTTCATAGTAAATTGATCAAGGACCTTAAGGTTGTCTGTAGATTTGGACTCTCTATTTTTCTGATCAGTTACTGTGATTACTTCTGTGGAACAACCTGAGGAGAGATTAAAATAAGTGGGCTTTGTGAAACTTTCTTAAAGCCAAAATCTAGGTCTGTAATGAGCAATGCTTTAAGCAGCTCAGGAATTTTCTGTTTTCCTAGATTCATCCCTGTCCATCTCTGTGTCCCTCAACTAGTTTCTATATGTGGCTACAAATAAAGAAATGTAGGAAAACTGGAACCTGGGAAATTTAATCAGTTCATTTGTAAGGGACAGCTTTCTATTTGAAAAAGTGATGGACTTGGTTTGGATTAATCCAATTTGGATAAATAATTTGGATAAATATGAAATTCTGGGTGGTAAATTTAAGTTTAGAAATTGCATTTTAAAGTCAAATCCATTTAATTTTCTCCAAGAGGAACCTGCTGATATATCCATAGCCATAGGGAGGTGTTTCTGTTCAGGTATCAGAGGTGGTGTGGAAATTCCTGTGCTATGGCAGAGAGAAAAATAGGTGTTTCCTATTAGGGCAGTGAATACATGCTTGACCCTACAAGTATAAGTCCATTCTTTAGAGCCAGGAATTATGTTAGAGCCACCACTATTTTCCAAATGGGTGAACCTTTCTTGAAACCAGTAGTCCATGCTTTCTTACCTAGTTTGTGTCTCTGTTAGGTCTTACAAGTCCATGTGAGGAAGGTAATGCAGTCTGAATAGGGTGTTCTCCAGTCAAGGTGAAAATAAATGAATATATCCCAAACTTGGTAAAACTTTTCTGGCTAGCAAATCATTAATAACTGCTGGTAGAACTTCATAGTACTTGGTACAACTGGTAGTTTTGAGGTATTGATATGAAATCTGTTTTTCATTGAGTTCAAATTGAAGTGCAGACCATTTGACTTAGCTTAGACTTGTGACTAGAGAGAGACCCAAACAGAATCCAGTTCGGAAAAAAACCCTCTTTCTAAAATGAGAAATCTGTGTCCTTTCACAGGAGCATTTTAGAGCATTTAGGCTGTTTGTACCAAAGTAATGCTCCAGTGCACTGCAGCAGTCTCCATAGAATCACATCTCTTTTTGCTCTCAAAACCAAACTGATGATACCTCATAGAAATTTTTATCTCTTCCTCCTCCTTTTTAAAATTTTTTTTTTTAATGATTTGTTGAAACTGGAGGAGTCATTTTAGCTTTACATACTATGAATTCCAAATCTGTTCTACTAGGACTTTTCATGGGTATAAGATAATAATTAAACTATTTCAATACTGCAAATGATCTCACTTTTCTTTCACTTTGCCCTGGTATAATATTAACTAATCATCATTTACATAGCTAAAATAAGAAGTTTCTGAGTTCTAAAGAAATCAGGGAGTGTGTTACAAAATCTTTAGTTTCTCTTACATTTTCTTCTGGAGTTGGTCCTCAAAAGTACATAATCATCTATCATTTTGATTTTTATAACGCTATTTAAATATCAAAGTAATAATATCAAAATTCATGCTACTGTAAGATAAGACTCTAGTCCTGTAAGCTTAGCACCACTGAAGTTCATAACAGTCTCCAGAGCTACAGAGTATGGTTGGGATCAGGCCCTCTGGAATGAGCATGACTGGCCACACTTAGAAAGGCTGAGTAGGTAAGGATTTGCAGGCTGGGTTGTATAATCTGTCGAGTTTTTGTGTTGTAACCTACATGGAATTTCAGTAAGAAAACAATTTTTCACAACTTTTGATGCTTAACCAATTTAAACTTCCAGTTTTGTGCCCGATAAACTTTGCAACCTGTTGCAGCTTTGAGATTTTATTGCTTCTTGCTGCTTTCATTCACCATATGGTCTGCTATTCACAAACTCTGCCCTAATGAGAATTACTCTTGCAGGTAATTTTCTAATGATTGTCTTGGGATAAACAAATTTTTCATACTTGTTTTGCTAATGTATTCAAGTAGGTTCACAGGGGAAAAGATTAATCATCTAAAAAGCAAGCCGGTGTCTTTCATTATGTTAAAGGATCCAAAGATGATCAGAGCAAAGCCACTCGTTGCTATGACAGCAGATACCTTTTTCTCCCTTTGTGAGGTAAATGGCAGCTCCCAAGCTGATTGGCTAAAATGAGCTTATCCTGGTGACCAACCATAGGGAGTTAATTTCATCAGAAAGAGAAAATGGTGGGAAATCCTGCCGTGATCGTACAAAGGAATTTTCATTAGAAGCCAACAGAGTCAGGGGTTCTCTTTCATTATAGTTAATATGTTCCATCTAATAAAATAATTTAGGAGAGGCAGACAATAGAATTAGCCTATCTATTATTTTGTATATCCACATAAGCTTTAATCTGTTTTCTACTAAGACCTATACTCAAAGTAAAGCAACCCTTATTTTCCCCATAATACCTGTATTACCGAAGACTGTCATCATGTACCTGTTTATATAATTGGAGATAAGCTAATTGCAGGCAATACAAAAGGTCTGGCATTCTTACAGGTATTTGCTGGAAACACTTGTGCTCTATGGAAATAATGGATGCAATAAACTTTAAATAGGAACATTTCCCTTTGGTTTATGGTAGTAATTCACATTGTATTTTTCACTTTCTCAGTGGAGGAGATTTTTGTTTGGGTCAGATTCAAGGACAGAGTATCCATGTCAGTTCACAGGTAAAAGGAAAGGATTATAAGAAGACATTAGGGTTTACATTTGGGTAACAAGTAAAGGACCTATACCTGCTTCAAGACCTCTTAGCCCCTATGAGCTTTCAGCTGTGGCCATCTCATCCAGTCTTTCAGATAGGACTTCCCTTGAAGAGGCTAGACTCAAGTCACTTCTATGCAGTTTGCAGCGGCATAATATATCACAGGTCAAAAAAGAGGTGGTAAGAGTCGTATTAAGAACTGTAAATTATGTACTAATGATAGTGTGTAAGTCACTATAGAACAGGATTTAAGTTGAGCTGTTTTACCTGCTGTAAAAGGTCTGCTTTTCCTTAGATTGATTGCTTTTTAATCTCTCTTGACAAAAGTCAGTTAACTTTAACTATCAGACTGTTTTGCAAGGGCCAAAGAAGTCACATCATATCTCAGAGAAGACTTCTACTCTCTGAACCTGGGCTTGTGTTTGTGGTTGCTCTACAGTTTATTTTTAAGGTTATTTGGAGACTTTAATCATAATATATAGCTGTTGCTTTATTCAAGTAATATGCTCATGTTTTAGGAAAAAATATGTAAAATTATTAAGCAATTTAGCTCACTGTATATAGTATGTTACAATCCCTTTCTTGATTGTTACTAGAAGTTTATAAAATATGTACTGCCACAGGTGATAGCAAAATATCCATGTTATGAAACTGATGTAATGGGCAAACTGTATCCTGTGACAAGAATTTTTAGCATGAAGTGTGATCTTAGTCACTGAAATAAGTTATTTCAGTTGGCTTTGTACAGTGCCTATAATGGTTTCATAAATCTTGGTGTCCTCTGCAATTGTCATTGTTTTTCTATCCCAGAGATATACAATCTAGAATAAGGTAATAAAAGTACTGTTATTGTGCTTTAAAATGCAAAGATAAGGCAGTTAAGTATTAGTTCTTATACATCTGATTTATTTACCCTGATTTTACATAAAGGGGGAAATACTGGGCTGTATCTAACATAAGGAGAAAACCAAGACAGTGGAAAGTTTGATTACTTGCCTAAAACCACAGCGATTCTGTTGCATAGATGAGATTACAACTCAGGAGTCTCTGGCCCTTTGCCCAGGCTCTCTCAGTATCACAGCACTCTTAGTTTACGTGTTATTTTACCAGGGTGCTTCCAAGACCTGATTTTCTGCACTGTGTATATGTACACATGCAAAAATATTTCTGTGCAAAACTTACATGTGTCTTTCTATTAAACCCTGCTAATTACATATGCAAATCCACAGCTGGCAGACTGTTTTCCTTCATAGTGTGCAGTTGTGGTAATTTGGCAGACAAATTGGCTGTGCAACTGTAACCTACCTTTTTGCATGGGCAAGGTCCTGGGAATCCTCCTCTTTGTTTCGCCGCTTAGGTTGGTGTAGCGGAGCTAGTTCACCCAATTTATAAGCAGTGATTGGATGTTACCTGAAGTAAGCTCAGCACTTCTATCAATCGAGCTCTGTGCTGTGTATGTTTAACTGTTAACAGGAGAACAAGCTTCAGGCTCAACGTTCAGTGTCTTGAGATATTTGAGATACTGAATCTTGACTGCAAGTTCATGTGAGGCATGGAAGCAACACGGCCACAATTAACAGCCACAAAAAGGAATTGTAAAAGGCATGTGCAGCCTCTCCTAGAGTATGCCTTTATCATTTGGGACTGAAGTGTTTTCTTCTGTTTGTAATCCTAGTATTTGTCTGTCTTGAATTGGGAGTGGGAATATATGGTGATGTAAAGATGTCTCTCAAGCAGTTAATGCAGCTACATGTTTCCAAGGGCCATTTTTAAAGCTAATGTGAGGATGTATATGCAATGGTATCCTGGAATGTAAACATGTGTTTTTATATGCCTGTGCTGCAGGCTTCTAGGACTTGAATTTTTCAAGGAACCTCCTAAGATAAAAGCTAGGTGAGTGAAGTCCCTTGCAAGCAGTCTTGTGAATCCAGCCATGCCTCTCTCCACAGATTTCAACACACAAGTTAACTTGTGAAGAAGGATGTTACATCAAAGCCAACTGCTTCTTCAAAATTGGCATGTTTCTTGTTTTCTTCGTAAAAAGTGGTGTTCTCAGGTGTGTTAAACCTTGCTGAAAGTGGCGAGTTTAACTACTGCCCTTAACTTCCATTAGCAGTAAGAGAGTTAATCACTTGTTTCCACTCTAAACAAAGGCGAATGCTCAGGAATTCCAGTACTTTCCTAAAGAGGCCCTAGTGGGGTGTTGTTTTTGGGAAGGATTTATGTGTAGAGTGGGAGAAAGGTTGAAACAGCTCTTAGGCACATGATACAGGTTTTGGTGGGGAAGCCAGATTAAATTTCCACATACTATGCTGCAAACAAGGTGGCAAACTGGCACAGAGGTAGAAGTGAGAATGGGTGGAGAAACAGAGGGGAGCGGGTTTGCTTGCTTAAACTCTCTGTGGCTGTGACCACGCTTTATACACTATTGTCCCCTTTCCAGCAGGAAGCTGACTTGGAGTTACCTGCTTAAAAATCTTTGGAGTTTAGGTATCTGCTCAAATCTAAAAGAGTAAAAACTAGGTTCTCATAAAAATGGAGTGAAAGAACAAGAAAGTTGGTTGTCTATGAAAATTCACATGCAAATTTTGTTGAATGTGGTTCCAGAGTTGTACAGTCCTTTGGGACTGAAGTTTTAGCTCAGTCAATGAGATAAGTACTTGACCACAAAACATTGATTGGAATCTAGAAAGGTAAAAATATTTTATAGATTTGGTTTAGGGTTTGCCTTGATCATCCAGTGCAGGTAGAAATTTGTTTACTAAAAGTCATATAACTACTCATATACCTTTGGTCAGTATCTTCAGAAGCATCAGTAAAAGAATGCATCTCTAAACTAGGCATCTTTAAACTGTACTCTTCCAAGGTGATGTTGTATTTTAATTGCACTGTTTTTGACAAAGGAAATGAGATTAATTTTTTTGAAAAGAACAAAAACAGAGCAGGAAGGTGTGTGTGGGGGATGGTTTTTAAAATTCATTTTTCCAGTGGTCTCTTCTCTAATTTTCATCTGGAATGTCAAGTAATCTCTCCTTAAAAAGCAGATGAACAGAATTATCTAACAAAGGTAGAGTAATTATTTTAGAATAAACATTTTTCTACCTGGAAAGTTAAAACCTTAGTTTCAGAGGTGAGCAGTCACTGCATGATTAAAATGATAGGACTTGGTTTAAAAATTCCAGCACCAGTCTCAACACTGTTTTTCAGTGCTTTTGAATTAGGTCAGAATGTAAAGATAAAATGTACTATTGTGGAACCAGAAACCATTTACAGTTTGTGCTGTCAAAACCTGAGTGATGACTCCCTTCCTAAACATGGTGGTGGTGATGTATTTTCTGACACCAAACAATTTTTATTTTTGACTCTTTAATACTCTCATTGCCTTTCTGTTCAGTGCCCTTTGATTTACATCTCACTGTACTTTGGCAGCTGTAATTCTTTCACAAGGTATACTTGGATCTTTCTTGCAACTGTTCTGAATACTCATAACAGGTACAGTTTTTCTTGGACAATGCTTTATCAGTTTTTAAGTGTGTGGGCTGCTGCCAGTGATTTGCAATCAAATGTTAATAAAATTTGTGTGTTTAAGCAACTACTCTGAGTCTTTTCATGAGTTACTCCAAATAAGATCAAAGGGTTGAGAAAAATGTTTGTCAATCTGAGAAGTTACAGTGGTGGTGTTCTTGTAAACTCAGAATCCTAAAAATTCATAGCTGGTAAAGTGCTCTGCACACATGATTAATCACTTAATGGTAGATGACAAGATAGAATACTTTTTGGTAAAGTTTCACTTTAAAAACAAAGAGTAATCTGTTCCAAGTCTAGAGAGAAGGGGAAAAAAAAAGTGTCAGGCTAGATTTCCCCTATAGATACCACTAGAGCTTCTGTCCCTCCTGTTGAACACAACAGCTGGTAAGCAGCAAGCAAGAGGAGAAAAAGACCTGCCTTTAATCCAGTACAATGTTTTCTTGTGCCTATTTTACTGTAAGTCTCAGTAGCAAGGGGACAAAGGCTGTTGACTGATCTATGCAATTACCTCCTCTAATATTGCTTTCAACTGTCTGCCCAGAGTGACAAGAGTGGATGAGGTTTAGTTAAAGTCTGGGAAAAATATCCTTTTAATAAATAAATAAATAAATGTCCCTCTCCGTTATCAAGCTGCTCTTTCAGACCTTTGAATCTGTTTTGGAAGAGTGCAGGTGATGTGATTGAAACTTAGAGTGAGCCTGAACTCGGATAGCAACAAATGCAATCAATGTTTTTACTGAAATACACAGAATGCTGTGTGTAGTTTGCTCTGGGAAAGAAAAGGTGTCTTCCCCCCTACCCATTTCTGGTGCGTGTGGTGGTATCCCTCTTTTACCTATTAAATGTATTAAACATATTTAAAATTAATTGTCCTGGGCAATCTTGATTTGGAGGCTTTATCAGTCCCTGATGATAAAAATGTGATCCTTTTAAAAATAATCAAAGCTGCTGTTTATTTCTAATGTGGAAGATCCAAAAGTAAAATTGTGTTTAATGAACTGTAGATGGAAGCCTTTTCCTGTTATCTGAGGTGATAGCATGAGGAGGCACTGTACATCGCTTTATACTCTGAAAGAGCAGTGGAGTTGAAGCTGGGGCCCTTTCTATGATGCAGGTGACTAACAACTGGTACCTATTTTCTTAGAGTTGTTTGTGTAAAACAAGTGAACAGGAGTATGTTCTGTATACAAGGGCTCAATGTGTGCTATGGTTACACAGTCATAGCGATGAATGTAGCCTTGATTGAGGAATTGTCAGCATTCAATAAGTATAGATGTTCATATATCATGAAGAAGAACATGGTATAGGCACATAGTGGTGACTGCTACAATGTCCATATGGTACATGTCAGAGAATATACTTATTTGTTGTGTATATGTCTTGGCCAGATACTTTTCACAGATGTGTGGCAGTTCTGGGCTGAGGACAGCAGGGCTTGAAGGTTTTGATTTAATTGTGAGAGAAAGTAACTTTTATTAGACAGCTTTCTGCTCTTTCTGTGCCTCCAGCCTGGAACAGGCTGGATAGGGACACTACCTCATTCTTTCCCTTCTATGAATCCAGGGATTTCAGGGGTAGGGAGGGGGAATCTGCATCTGAATAGCTGCAGAACTGAGCTGGATGGGGCTCCTTTTGCTCTGAATGTGACGATGCAGCATTTGGAAGGCAGCAGATTTCACTCCATGTCCCTGCAAGACTATTAATTACCTGTTCACAAATTTCATACCTAATGGAACTGCAAACTCTCCTTATTTTATTAAGTTATTTTTATCAGCAGACCTGAGGCCATCAGGTGTCTTAACATGCAATTGTCTCCTAAAATGCCTGAGTGGAAAGGCTAGTGAGAACTTAATTTAGATTTCATTGTATGGCATGTCTGATTATAGCAGAAGCATAGGAGTTGGGAGAGACACCACCAAATCCTTTCAAATATGTCATCAAACATCCCCACTGTTCAGTACACACCAGCATCTGTTGAATAATCACAGAATCACAGAATCGTAGGGGTTGGAAGGGACCTCGAGAGGTCATCGGGTCCAACCCCAGATCATCGGGTCCAAACCGATGCTTGTATATTATGTGATTAACCTATTAATTCACTAATATTTAAGCTCCTGTTCAGGACATTTGAACTATGGCTGACCATCTTGCATTCACTTTGATGTATAAGCTTGTTATATGCATTATTTATCTGTTAACAAGAAAAGATGTATTCCAATAGATTTAATGATAATGTCTGTTGAAAGAGGTAAATTCCACTCCCACTATCCATTTCTTCTGCTTAAATATCCCTCTTTAAAAGATAAAGAATAATTTATTTAAATTTACTCTGTTTCTGGGGGGGAAAAAGTTTAAATGTAAATTGCTAAATTGAAACCTGCATTTTGTTATGGTGGCTTAAGAGGTCACTGAAAATTGGCAGTGACTATTTGAGCGTGATCTGGAAAGATGGCCTTGACAAAAGCTTTACTATGCTATCATGTGAGAGCATGGATGGGAAATACACTGTATTTGTACCACTTAATGGCTGTTGCACAGTTGAAGACTGATTTGCAGAAGGTATTGTACTACTCTTGTCCTGTGCTAGAACAAAAATCTGTGTTTAATGTTTGCCCCTACTTACATCTCTGAATCCAAATTTATTTATGTTGCTTTGGTACCTTTCTAATTCTGTCAGGTGCATTGTTGACTATTGCCTTGTCAATGGCAATGTCAATGAAGAGCCTCAAACCACACTTCAGTACTTGTACCAGTTGAAATCACTACAGAACATTGATATATCATCTCTGGACTGTAAGACACTTGTGTAGAGCAGTGGGAACAAAAACAACCTACTTGTGATGACTTCATATTCCTTTATGTCTCCAATCTATTTCTTCTGTAAAAATCACAGTAACAGAAGGAAAGTTCTCTCTACTCCTCCCTGTATTTTTTTTGTATATATGTATTTTAATGCTAAATGCAAAACTTTACTAAAATAAAAAGTAAAATCTTTCTGCTTAAAAAGCTGAAAGGAAGTAATGTTTACATATTTGTTCTCCTTTTATATTTCCTTAATGGTGATTTGAGAGAATTAATCTGTGTGGAAATAAAATTAGAAAAAGTTAATTCAGAAAACTACCTGAGATGGTTCCTGTCTTGCTTATCTTGGCCTAGGCTGTATAATATACCAGACTATGGGGGGGTGTGTGTGTGGAATTGATTTGTGACAGACCTCTATTTGAGTTTAATTTGAATGGACAAAACACAGCAATGGCTTCCTATACACCCACAGTGCAAAGATGCTCAAGTAATAACACTGTTAATTTTAACATCGTACTGTGCCATCAAGTCTGTCGCTGTTATCTGAAACAGTGTTTGGTTATAAATCCTATTCGTAAATCTAATTCCACCTTTCAGTCAGTTTAGGTTTTGCCTTCTGTTCCTATCAGAAGACTGCCCCAGAACTTCTCTAATAGTGACCTTTTGAGAGCCCACCCACTCTCTGTTTTCCTTGTGTTACACAGATATGCTCTGATGCTATTTCTGGTCTGTCTACTTGCACGTTTTTTCTTACTGGGCTAAAAAGAAGCTACCAGACTTTTATTTAGTTTCTTTCTGGATTGTGGAAAAACTATTTTGTGTGAATTTCTGTGATTTATGAAGTAGCTGAAAGCATGATTCTTAAACCATGCCCCCCCCCCCCTTCCTTCTTGGCTCAATCATGTTCAAGTTGTGGTTGTTCTGGAAACATTTCCTCTAAAAATTTAAAGATGCTTAAATTGCAGATCTGAAAAGTGTATTCTAAGTGGGGAATTCCTAGGGTGTGGTGAATTTTTACAAGACACAGACTTTTAATAGAAGAAGGCATTCCTTTGAAGTGCTGGATGAAGAGAGGAGGAGCCAGAAATCTCAGAAGGCCCAACTCAACCAATGCATTCAATTTGGCTTAAAAGGCTTGTTATTTGTGGAATGCTAATGAATTTTTATACTAGAAAGTTATCAGAGGGTAGCTAGATTTATCCTTTACATTCCCACCATTCCCTACTCTGCTCTAAATAAATAAATAAATAATAAAAAGAGCAAACTTACATTAATGTGGTTTAAAACCAACACACAGGTGGGCTCTGCTAATGCTTCAGTACTTTCTCATATCTGATCTTTTCTGAGAAAAGGAATCTCTTTGCTGTCATTGCTTAAGCACCTCATGTTGCATAGGTGTGGTGTAATTAAGCCTCTTAATCTTTTTTCTTCTCTGTCTTTTTTTTATAACTATCTGGTAGTTATTGTAAACTTCTATTAAAATTGGACAAAGCATTCTTAGAAAACATTTATTCTGCTCAGATTCAGAGAGGTGATGGCAAACAGCTGCACTAAAAGGGAGGATATAGGTTAAAGAAAAACACAAGCTCTAGGCACTGTGCTGTCTTTTTTTCTTTTTTTTTTTTTTTCTCCTCTCCAGGGATACAGATACAGTTGCATATAATAGTTTCAAAACCAACATAGCCAGTCCTAATTTCCTTTCCAATTCAATATTTCAGTCTTATTGAATTAAAAGAAAGTTAGCTGCTTTGATTTCTGTTATTACTATTCAGGACATCCTTGATTGAAAGAGTGGTTGGTCTTGTTTGTAATATCTTTGGGTCACTTCAAAGACTAGGAATTGTTGAAGAACACTCATGGTGGTTTGTATTCCACTGATTTGAAAAAGCAGAAAGTGCCAATAAATCAGAAAACACTTTCAAAATGTGACAGCAGTAAGTAGATTGCAATACAGTCTCAGTCCGTTTGACACCTGTTTGGTTATTCAGAAAGGAAATTTCAATCAAAGACATCCAAGTTGAAATACCAAGTGAAATTCCTGAGTCAGGAGAGAGAGAGATCATATGAAACTGTATGGACTAGTGCTTCTGCAGAAGTTTTGAATGAAACATCTTATGCGTGGTTTTTGCTGTTGCCACAGGCCCAACCTTGATGCCTTTGCCTGTCTTTCCAGTCACCTAACAACATTTTATGTCAGCTTTTCACTTGTGTGAATGGACTTTACATTTGTGAGGCTGAAAATCATGGAAACCTATTGCTTTCAGTCCTTTTTTTCCTTTAAAATACGCTCCCCAATTAAAAACAGTGCTTACTAACAGAGGCTATGTGCCCAGTAGAAATCATCTTTCAAAGGCACGAGCAGCTGATCTAATATTCTCTGGACCTCTAACACAAGCCGTCATGGAGTTCACTGTTTATTCCTGGTTCTCAAACTTGAGAAATAACTGGAGATTTCCTTTCTACATGAATTGTTTATAAGTGGGGTGACTTGCTTTAAAGGTAAATAAGGAGATTTTGTTGGTGTGTTTTTGGCCTGTTTGACCTTGATATATCAGCTCAGTTTGTTATTCTGCAAGGTGCTCATTCATTTCTTACATCATGGCTAAGTAGAAAGTGACTAGATAGCACAGGGCTACTGCTCATTTCCTGTTAGCTGAAGTCAGATGTCAGGCTAGGCTTTCTGTTCTCTAGCTTGATTGATAAGCTTGAAGGAGTCCATGGCAGGTATGTAGGTCAGGGGGATAACAGCTGGAAAATATGCACCCAACAGAGAGACCACACAGAGAGAAACCAAATTCTTTCTCAATTATCGCTGAAATTGTTCAGGATAACTTGGTGGTTAGCATGCCATGATTTGACATTTGATGCAGAGTGTAATCTCTGGATATAGCCATATAATTATGCTCTGCATTCTACTCGACTGATAAAATACTCTATTACAAAGTGGGATGATACTAATTGTTTCTTACTTTAAATTTAGCTGCAAAATAATATCCAAGACTCGGCAACAACTGTCAATATGCTGTTGGGTATTGAGAGATTTTACATGTAATGGTGAACTAGTTACATCCGAAGGCTTTCACAATTCTTGCTTCTCACTGCTCATAGAAAGAAAAGCTGTGAAGCATAGGAAAAACCGGAGGAACTTTCTCCCTGCTTAGAGGCAGAGAAGTGTCAACAGGCCTGTTCTTGGATGGGACCCATTTCAATCTGACATCACTGGTCATGTGATGATCTGAATAAGAGGGGAAGGAGTCCTTGGTATGTTAGTGAGGGTTATGTGATGCAGTCAGTCCAAAGGAGCAATGGTGTTCAGTTATCTTTGATGTCTTCTGTTATTGCTGTTGTACCTCATGTGGGTACCCTACCCATACTGTGTGTGGGCACTGAATACACAAAGACCTGGTCCATTGCCTCTTAATTCCCAATGTGTGCATCCTTACGCATCCTATCTGTGTCTCTGTTTGTAGTTCTAGCAAAGATTTTTGGATGCTCTGGCTGTATTGATATTACTGCAAGAGTAAATGGTGTGCTTGGCAGAAAATAAGGCTGCTTAGTCATGATTTACAGAGCCTCACAAAGGAGTGTGCTCATGGTCTGTCCCACAGGAGCACAAGGTCACTGTTCTTTGTGGCCTGCCCCCTTACGAAGCATGGAGATGATGTCTTCTCTTCCCTGTATCAACAGTAGGTTACTACATGCTCTGTAGTCATTAGAAACAAGGAGTGGCATTAGAGAAGAATTGATCTCTGGGCTTAGTACTGCCTGAAGAGGCAGAGGTTACTGCCATCCCCTCTGTAAAAGCTGTCTTTAAACCTCAGTTGATGTTAGAGCTAAAGCTGGTTTGATGTCCTTAGCTTTAATGAATGGATGGCCTAGAACTAAATGCTATCAGCTGAGGCCTGGGCTTTTTTTGGTTTCCAGAATAAGTTTTCAAATAATATTAATAATGAGATCAGACCCCTTTCCTACAGTCTGAAATTAATTTTAAGACAGGAAATAGGTGGGTCAAGCAGCAGCTTCTGACAAACACATTCTCTTTCGCATGTATGTTTTACCCAGTTTTTTTCATTCTTCTCAAATGATGCATTGGTGGTAGGACCTGTGCAGTGACACTTGTGTAAGAACTGTGAATGCCCTCTCACGACCAGTGTTGTAACATGCTTATAGAGCTACAGACAGCAATAATCATGCACAATTTGGGTTTTGTGCGCTCTTTTGTTAGCAGTAATCAGTGAAGCATAAATACACCCTACTGATCACTTATAGTTTTTAGTTACTAGGGAGCTTTCTATGTTCAATAACAGGCAGTTGTCTGGTGGAGGCATAATCTAGCCATAGAAGAATGACAGTGTTTCATGTTGTCATTGCACAGGTATAACTAAAACAAAGTAAAATTTATTGGTTTAATGTATTCAGGGTGCATTTATGAAAAAAGTAGTAGTGTACTATTTCACCAGTATTTATGTACGTTTTGGTAATGGAGATTTGGTGGCAAATGAACTTCAGATTCCCTAAGCAGTAGCTGTTAGGAATTCTGACCTCTTTTTTTGAAACCAGTGGATTGATTTCTACCAAAGTTCAACATAACATGGTAATGCCTGCTTGAAAGCCCAAAAACCAACTGTATCATGAGCTGCATAGAAAGAAACAGTGTTACCAGTAGATTGAGGGAGGGGATTCTCCCCCTCTGCTCTTGTGAAATCCCACCTGGAGTACTGTGTCCAGCTCTGGGGTCCCCAGGACTAGAAAGACATGGACCTGTTGCAGTGAGTCCAGGGGAGGGCTACAAAGACAATCGGAGGTCTGGAGCACCTCTCCAGTGAAGACAGGCTGAAGAGAGTTGGGCTTTTCAGGCTGGAGAAGGCTCCAGAGAGACGTTATAGCAGCCTGCCAGTACCTGAAAGAGCTACAGGAAAGCTGGAGAAGCGACTGTTGCAAGGAGAGGGAGAGACAGGACAAAGGACTATGGCTTTAAACTGAGAGTACCTTTAGATTGGACATAAGGGAGAAATTCTTTGAAGGTGGTGAGACAATGGCACAGGCTGCCCAGAGAAGCTGTGGCTGCCCCTGGATCCCTGGCAGTATTCAAGGCCGGGTTGGATGGGGCTTTGGCCAACCTGCGCTAGTGGAGGGTGTCCCTCCATGGCAGGGGAGTTGAAACTGCATGATCTTTAAGGTCCTTTCCAGCCAAAACCATTCTGTGATTCAATGTGACCCAATGCAATGTTGCACTGAGTATTAAATGTGGCAAACAGTTTCACTGGGAATTTTGAGTGCTGGTTTCACAGTCAGGTGTTTGTAATGTACCTATGGGTAGAAGTTAATACTCCTCTTCAAAACATCAACTTGGTCTTTTAATTGTGTAATTCCACCCCTTCCCTTCCTCCCTCTCCTTACTACTCCAGCCCTTTTGCAGGTGTCTGATCTGACCCGTCAGGTGGGTCTCTGTTTTCCTGTCAGTTTGGGAGCTGATGGCCTTACTGAGGTACGGCTGATTGCACAAAGCGGAACAGGGTTCGTCTGAGTTGCAGGTGTGAGCAATCGGCAGAGATCTCTGCTAATCCTGGGGATAGTGGAGCACCCTGGGCTGAAGCAGGAACAGTCAGAAAGGGCTAAATGAGGTGCAAAAGAGCAAGAATGAATTAAATGCTGTGGCTTCCTTCTCCCAGGTGGTTTGGGTTATTTAGGGCTTGTAATGCGAGTTGGTCTTGTTTTTTGGTGGTCCATGAGGATGGAGTTTTGGAGCATGGCTGGGAATTTGTTTATATGTATGTATTTATATAAATAGCTTTCCAGTAATTTTACAAGGACTTTATAAGTGAATGGAAAATCCTGTCAACTTTAAGAATTTTAGGTTTGAGACAAAAATGAAGCTCACTTATACTTTATCTTCCTTGGCATCTGTGAAGAGCAGGTAGCTAAAGGCATGATTGAGTTTGGACTTTATCGTACATGGTGCACAAGAGCTCTGCTGGGTGCTAAATGCATTTGACAGTCTTGGGAGCAAAGGGGAGTGGACCCACTGGGAGATTGTCTGCTTTGAGTACCTAAAGCATTGTGCAGGCTAAATGCGGAACATAATGCTAGAGGACAGTTGGGTGTACAGAAGAGAGCATTATAGGAGGCAGGGGACACGGGACAGATTTAGGAAATTGTAATAGTGTCAAAAGGGGCATGTTGGTGAAGGAAAAAAATGGGGTTACTGGAACAGGGAGAGCAAGGGGCAATAGAAAAATATAGAGGTAATATTTCCCATGTGAACTGAATGCTTTTGGTCTTTTGAGTAAATATTGCTTTGCCTCATGAGTTTTTAAGTTCTACTCAGGCTTTATATTCAGGCTCTCCTGAAATCTTGTTATGGTGTTCATATTTTTCAATTTGTATGTTAAAATTCCTGTATAATCACAAGATTTCAGATGCCAAGATTCAGAAAAAAATACTATCTAATATACCTAGACTCTAATATCACAATAGCATCTAATATATTCTAAACACTTGTTTGCTGACCTTTGATATTAATAACGAGTAAATTTAAAATTCTGCTAAAATCCCTGAAAGTCAAGCTTTCTTATAGCAGGGACAAATTTAGTGTAAAGATGATATTGCAGCTTAAGGTCCCAATTTGATCGACTAGGGAAACCACTGCAGGATATAGCCCTTTATTTGCAAACAGGGAAGGGCACTTACACTAAGCAATGTGCCTTAAAAATCTAACAAGAAATTTGAGAGGTACAGGGAAGATTAAAGTATTCCTCAGCAAAAGAGGTTAATCCAATTTCTCGGCACCAATTTTGGTGTACTTAAGAGGAGATTGTATTTTGTATTCCTGATCTATCAGGTGTGAGCTAGTTTAATGCAGTAATGTTTGCTTGATATTTATTTATGTCAAATCATATATTTTATGGAGGGTAGTGTGATACAGTGGTATGACTTCTGTTCTTCCCCTCCTTCTCCACACCCGGAGTCAAACTGATTCTGTAGTTTGTTTTCTGAGACCCAAGAGACCTTTCTTCAACTTTTAGTCCTCTACTTACTGGCCTGCCATAATGTCAATTTGTCACACTTAGTCTGCCTGTAGTATTGCAGTAGTATTGCTTGTAATATTCCACTCATTTGCATTGTGGCAACACTCTAAAAATACATGAGATGCATACACAGGTCCCTACCCCTACAAGTGTAAACTGAGAGGACAAAACCAGACACAGAATAAAATAAAAGCCTGTAACATGTGAGTAAAGTGACCAAAACAATGGCTGGATTGTAGCTTATTGTTTGGTTTTCAAGTTAAAATCCCCAAGAAAATCCCTCATGTCAGTTAAAGCTGGAAGGGGTGTGGGGCATGGGCTCAGTTAAAGCTGGAAGGGGTGTGGGGCATGGGCTCTCTCACTTTCCTCCTACTTGTAGCTTCCTCCCTCCAGTCTAGAATCACAGTCTGCACAGGAGATAATGAAGTCAAAAGAAATGTGTGTATTGGCCCAATGATGCCTAGGTTGGAGCTGTCAGTGCTGATTTCTAGAGGGGTCTGCTGAAGTAGGTCTTTGGGAGAGGTGAAGTGCTTGAGGATAGAACCAGCCAAAGACTGTGATTAAAGCTCAAGTATCTTTAAAAGAGATTTTTTTTTTGTCACTTCCCCTTCATCTAATTCCTCAATGTGAAATGGATGCAGATATGTGGAATGAATTCATCTAGGATTTAGAAACATCATTTTGTATGTGTAGCCACCCACATAATTGCTTTCCTTTCACATACTGCACTCCTGTGCACACCTGTGGGATGTTGGCAAGACCACCTGGATATTAGATGTACAGAATATATGACCTAAAAACCTTTACTGTATGGTAAAGTTGCAGAATTACACCTGGGTAGTCTTGATGGGCGATGCCCATCCTGGTTTCATCTTCTGTATCCATTTGCTCGTGTTAGACCGGTGTGAATCACAACTAGTGTGTCACTTGTGATTTATGGGTTTGTATTTTGTTTATTCATACTTGAAGCTTCATGAGTAATCAGAGTATTCCAGTTGTTGAGATTCACTTATTTCTACAGTGAGTTCTATGACTCTATGCTCTCTGACTTAAATGTACCTATGAATAAAGTAGGGAAAATGCTTATCTACTTGCTGATTTTCCTGTGAAAATCAAGTACTGTTGAGAGGCTCTAGGATTGACACAGAAGGTCTTATGCAGGATGTTGTAGAGATTTTTGTTATTCTGGAGCAGGTGGAGGCCAAGCAGGGTAACACAGGGCATCTCAGGCTACATGCTGGCAGTGTTCAAGGCCAGGTTGGATGAGGTTATGGGCAACCTGGTCTAGTAGAGGGTGTTCCTGCTCATGGCGGGGGGGTTGGAACTGAATGAATCACACGTCTTGGCCCTTTTTCTCTAATAAGTGGGGCAAGCATTGAAGTAGGTTTATACTAGAGGACATATTCTCACTCTCTCCAGTTGTTTTGAAAAGTTGTTGATATCAGTGATAAAATAGGAGTAACAGTCTTTGAAAAGCAGAGCATGAGAAAGAGGGCATTCCCGCACTATTATTTATGTCTTCACCAAAAGTTTAGGACAGAAGGTAAACAGGAGTGGTGTATATAGCTAAAATTCCTTGTAAATGAAATTACCCAGGGTGAAACTTATGCTGGATGCTGGGGATGACTTCCAGCAGTTTTCAGTGCAATCTTTTTCTTTGTCCCCAACTCCTCTTTTTACCACATGTTACCTTGTAGGTATAACTATTGCTCACCTTGATGCCTGTTTCTTCTTCTCTGAAGAAGAGCTCTGTTCCAGAGAAAGGCTTCTATAGGATCTTTTAGAATCTACCAAGAATGTAAGACCTAGGACCTGCGTTTTGTTGTTTCTAAGAACAGCAGCTGTACAGAACAGCACTGTGATACCGTGGGAGAGAGGTTGCCCTGTTCTGGACTTACAGGAAGAAGGTTGCTTACTGATTTACTAGCACCATTTCTTAAAGTACTTAAGACTTTCCTTGGAAAGTCCTTCATCCAAATTCTGATAACTTTTAACCTTGCTTAGCTTGCAAGGGAGCTATTGGAACAACAGTCCAAAGTATGTTTTGGCTGCATATTATCAAAATGCTTTACAGTTATGTTGCATAGAAAAGTAATTTTTCCATTTGTGGTGGATTTTTTTGTTTTGTTTTTTTCATGGTTGGTTTTTTTTTTCCCCAGTTAAAGGTTTCTTTCCTCATTTTTGTCTTCTCCAACAATTCTTTTTGAATAGATTTGGGATATTGGAAAGATCAATGAAAATAGATAACTAATTGCCCTCTGCTGTGCAAGTCACAAACTGTAAAGCACTTTCACACCAATCTGCAAGGCTAGAAAGTGTTACTAACCCCACAGTATGGGGTTCCTGAGACATAGGTTACAATGCTAACTATTTTTCTTCTGTTTCTCTCTCAATTTGGGTGCATAGAGTTTGATTCTTCCCACAGGCAATGACCATGTATTAATAAAAATAAAAGACTTCTCCAGAGAGCATATGGAAGGAAATAAAACAATTTGCTTGCAAATGGGAGGTAATTGGTATGTTAATTAAAGTCAACTTTACCTTTCTTAATGTTAACCTCCTGATTTTCTCCAGTGTTTCAGGTAGGGGAAAAGAATTTATTCTTTAGTATTCTCAAGAATGAGATTGGATAATAGACACAAATGAAGTCCAAACCTAGTACAAAAAAAACCATGAGAAGATATGTCTCCCAGCTGCTTTCCTAATACAGCATAAGGAGGACGAGATAGTTATCTGAGCAGTCACTCCACAGCTCAGACTTCAAATTATAGTAATTATGACAATTTGTGCCAGTAGCCATGAGGTGGAGTTTTTTTGATGTGGTTAAAAATAACATCTGTAAAAATCCAATAAAAAAAATTACATTTTGCTAATTTTCTGATAAGATAATGTTCAACTGTACTGTGTGCCTTCTACTGCCGTTTTCAATTAGAGTATTTCCTTCTGGGCTTTTACCATCTCGTCTCATGGATCCAATTCCATCCTGAGCAGTTCGTTTGTTTTAACTTTCTTAATTAATTGTTTTGTGTGGGTTTTGCCTTTCAAACTGATATCAATCTTCCAGACTTATTAACGTGCTGATTGCTAACGTGCGATACAAAGCACAACTCAGTTAAATTGTTCTTTCTGTCATATTAAAGAGAGTTCCCATATTAGCCTGCTAAACAAAATAATTGTAGATAATTTAGAGGGTAACAAACGACAAGAGTCTTGTACCTGGGAGAGTAGAAAAAAAGTTCTGTTTGCAGCTTCTCTGTGCTGGCTTTGGGTACAATTCTGAACCCATGGGCAGAGTAAGACAAAATAATTAACTGCCAAGAAATTGTAGGAGAGCTGGTGAGCAAAATTGCTTTTCCCACACAGTGAAGTTTCTTACCTTGCCTGAGGAGCATGTGGGACAAGGAGAACTAGGGTTTTAGATGTATCTCTTGTATTTTCAAGGAATTTTCTTTTGTGTGAACCATTTCAATTTTATTTTCCCAAGTTAAGGCAGGTGCAATTTTGGGATAGTGTGGCATTGTGCCCTTTACACTATCCTCACATCTACTCCACATAGCTTGACTGAAAGGACACATCATTTGGGGTTGTGGTTGCAAATTCTGATGCAGTTAAATTTTTGTATGAAAAGGAACATTCTTCTCTGGGAATAAGGGCTGTGCTTGAAGCTGTCATGCAGATGACCTGATGTGGGTTCAGTGTGTGTCAGGGCAGAAGGACTGTTTCTCAGAAAAGACATTAATTCCTAGACTACTTAAATTAACTTGAGATTATGACCAGAGCCCACATTGCTGGGAATTTGTTGTTTGTACTACAGTATCACTACTCTGCCTGACCAAGCTGAAGTCTCATTATGCTATACATTGCAGAAATGATTTCTGAACATGCTCAGTGATTACATAACTGTTCCTGGAGATTTTACCTCTGGCATTGGTGAGAGCAGACAGATGCTTGAGTCCTGTTGACAATCTCCCTTTCATAAACATCACAGTAAATTGCAGTATAAAGCATGAAAGAGACATGTAACTTCAGGTGTGTTCTCTTAAGGCTTTAAAAAAAAGGTAGGACTAGGAGGACTCTTCTAACAATCATAGTCTTCAAGATGCACTTTAGATAGGAAACTGAAGTGCATATTTCAGAATTTATTGAGCAATTTTTTCTCAGCTTACAGAGGAAATAAGGTAGTTTATATAATAAATTCAGCATACTCAGCAAAATTGAGATTTGCCAGGGAGTTTGAGAGATTATTTTATTTAAATTTCAGAGATACCAGTCTCAATGTATGATAAAACTTGGGTGTAGTGAAACTGTAAAATCTGAAATCAATGAAAAGAATTTTATTGGTTTTGCTTAGAGTGTTACAGAAGTGATTCACTGCTCTGTAATGTATTTGCCTGTATGCATTGATGTTTCCTAATGCTTCTGACCTCTGTTTCTGACTCCTCCTTCAGGCCCTGCAGAATTTTGCACTGGTCTTTCTGCCTTTTTTTCCAAATAGGGAAACTCCACTTGCTCTACTACTTGTAGCCTCCCCTTCCCACATATATTCTGTTTTTTCTGTAGATCAGTATGGTATGTGCTTTTGTGCATGTCTCTGTTCTTGAAGTGGGACACCGTTACACTAGTATTTCTTTAAAAAAATTGGTTTTAAACTCATAAACCTAGCCACTTGTATTGCAAGATGTTTTGAGGTATCCAAGATAATCTGTAATCTTCTGGAGTTTTTGTGTGTGAGAGCTAGTAGAACCTCTGCTAGTCTGAAGTGATTGCTCAGTGCAGCAGTTTGAGCACTGTTGCATTTGTGGAGGTGGTTGTTCTCTTGATGCAAACTTGGCCAACTCTACAGCGCACAGACACCAAGGTGCACCATGCCTTGGTGCTTAGGCTGCTGAAGATGCTCACAAGATGGCACCTTATGCCAATTTGACTACAGACTGATTCAGAGCAGCTGCAAAAACCTGCAGTGGCTGTGACTCAGGTAGCAAAGACTTTCCCACTTTAAGGTAGTGCTCCCCCTCCCCTCCTTGCTTGCAGTGAGGGTTTCCCCTGTGCTTGAAGCCACGCAAAAGCTGTGGACAGACCCCACTGAAAACTATATAATTTCCTCTTTTATCTTTGCAGCAGAAATCCCTGTGCTTTTTCCCTAGCACTGTTGGCCTTTTTGTTTTAGAGGGGTCAGTTTTGCGAAGTAGGAAGAAGCATCTTGGAGCTAAATCTACCTTATGCACGGACAAAGGTTGGCCATTGTCAGTGTAGAGCTTCTTTGAGCTTCCTGACTTTTTATACACAAGCCTACATGTGCTGACACAGATTTTTCAGCTCTGGTGCTGTCTACGTAGCTTACAGAATAAGAATAATAGGAAAATGCTAAGCATTTTCTTGATTTAAATTTTGCAGAAAACCAAAGCAAAATGAACTTTGGCTCCTGTTCAGCTGCAATCTAGACATGAATTAACAGGCGCTTCAAACTTAAATTAGACGAGTCAACCATTGAATGTAGTTCAGCAGTACACCAAAATAAATCCGGATGACATTTATGACATATTTCATTGTTTCTATAATCTAAGTAACACAAAAGGCGTAAGTCACAGCACAATACTTTATTGCATTTCTTTTTGAAACACTGTCCATGAATAAATTTAGGCTGGAAATTGGAAGATTTGTTACTATCATAGTGAGAAATATATGATGATGTTACTGGACAGCACTGGACTGCAGCTGCCTATGCTAAACTGGATTTCATGATCCAGCTCTCCAGGCTAATGCTCCTCGGTACGTAAGGCTGGATTATTTAAAATAAATCTCAACACCAAATATTTTTGGCATGCTTGCATATTATAATTATTCTGGAATCATCAGAGTGCATAAAAAAGTAGAAACTTCATTGAAGTATTTAAACCAATTTTAAAATATTGATTTGTGGTCTCAGAAAATGTGAGTGCTGGTGATGTACTCCTTTGTTTGAATATCTTCTATGTGAAGTATTTTTAAAGTCCCAGACATGCCTTCATTAAAAAAAAAAAAAATAAAAATTGGGATATTCCCTTGTGCAACCATCCAGCTGAAAGACATTTAGATGTGATGGACTTACTAATTTAGACTGCAAACTTTCTCTGCCCTCTCAACTGAAAGAATACATAATATATTAATTCATGTAGTGCCTGTGGCAGATCAAGCAAAGTATCTGTGGCTTGCTGTCATTGGGCAAACAGCTTTCTAATGCTGCTGCCCTCTTCAGTTCAGTTCTGTTTGAGAATTGAGATGTTAAGTGCATAGGATGCTTACTGGCGAACAGGATTGAGCTGTAACCCTTACAGGCAGACTCATGGAAAGGTCTCTCGTGCAGTTGATACTCCTAAGATAATGCTAATGTTAGATATATGCAATATCTCTTGCACATCAGTGCGAGTGAAGGGAGGGAAACTTCATTGAGTTATCCAGATCAAAGCATGAAAGCCAATCTAAAAACAC
Organism: Porphyrio hochstetteri; assembly: GCA_020800305.1. NCBI lineage: Eukaryota > Metazoa > Chordata > Aves > Gruiformes > Rallidae > Porphyrio > Porphyrio hochstetteri. The sequence goes on along the minus strand of CM036914.1, from coordinate 8,973,470 downwards.
AAGAAAAATAAGTGTATTTAAATATGGCGGACTACAATAAACATATATGCAGGAGATAACCTAAGATCTCAATGACTGATGGTTTTACAGCGTAATTTTAAGGATGAACTGTTCCTAAACAATTTTTCCAGTGTATTAAGCACTAACAGCATCAGGCATGCATGTCTTGTTCCACTCTTTTTTTTTTTTTTTTTTTTTCCTTGAACAAACAAGTTGAATGTGACCAATACAAGAAAAGAGCCCACTCTCCACTTATGTGTGCACGTTCCTTTGTCCTCTTTCCAATATCCCCCAGTAATGACGGAGTGCAGGATCGTGTTCTGCTCTAATGTCTTTCTTGTAAGATTTGGAGGGTAGTGCCGTCGTGACCTTCAGGAGCAGTTTTTTCCATTTGGAAGGAGGCGGGGGAGAGAGCATTGAATTTGAGATTGATTTTCCTCCTTTTAGCATGTGGAAATTCAAAGCAAGCTCCTTGATTCATCAACAATGACTGCATCTCTAGCCTTAGAGAATGCAAAGGCATCAGCAGGAGCAGACTGATGAAGTTAATACCCTCAGACTGCATTGTGAATGTGACCAGAGTCCAGTATGCTCTATGCTATTGGAAAATGCTGATGTTGTTACTTGCAGTGACTGGTCACAGTTTTAACCACAGAATTTTTATCAGAGGATTAAAGAAATGGGGAGCTCGAGCAGTTTTAGACATTAACAGTATGTTTACAGGTTTTTTTATGGGCTCTGTGTACATGCTGTGTGTTTTGGAGGTTTCCAAAACATTCATCCAGCTAAAGGCCAACATGCAGATTTAAAATATCTATGGAGATTTTAAAGACGATGTCTTTCTGTTTCCCTTCCTGGCAAAGGTGTTGTCTATTCAGTTGAAGTTTGGGGAAGTGTTGGAGGTGAACAGCTATTCAGTGTAAGCTTTATTTTCAGTAAAGAGTATGCAAAATACTTAAGTACAAAGTCTTTTGAAGAGGTTCAGTTCTTCAGCTGGAAGCCCTGGGAAATCACACTGGATCCAGGCCATGAGGGCCTTTAGATCCTTGGATGTTCCTTACTTGCCATCTTTGACTTTGAGATGGCCAGTCCCTTCTGCCTGGACTTCAAATTTAATCCTTACTGATCAGGGGAAATGGACTTCACAACTAAAATTTCAGCAAGAAATGACAGTATTTAGCTTTCTTCAGGTGTTGGAGAAGCAATAACAGAGTGCACCACTCATTTCTTAGAGGTACATTTCTGCATCAAGGTGGAGTTATCTGGGCACCATTAAGGGAGGAAGGGGGTGATCCTGCACACACTCTCAATAAAATGGTGCTAGCTTTCAACCCTTAATTTTTGTGAAGGGAAAAGTTTCTCCATAGTACACCTGCTCCAAACTGAACTGTTTGGTCTGCAGGAATGTGAAAACTCTATGATGAACCACTAGCAGATTAAATCTGAAAACAGCCTATGTTTATTTTGAAACAGGCATCCACAACTGAAGAGGTGTGCTCTACTATATTGTGAAATGTTTTGGCCATTGAGAACATTAAATGCTGAAGTTTATACTTGGGAATAAATATACAGCCAGTTTGTCATGCATGTTTTCTGTTGTGAGACTGCTGTACTGTATATATAAAACATTGATAACTTCCAGTTGTTCTTACCATTAATTTGTGCTGTTCTTGGCTGGGTGGGCTGGTTGTATGTACTGTAGGAACAAACACACATGTGTTAGTGAAGGCACAAATTGATAGTACTTTGAGCCAGCGGACATTTGAAGGTATTAATTTATTTCCTCTAATGGTCTTTATGAACTTTAAGAAAATAAACCTGTGCTAGGGGACATAAGGTAGGGAAATGTCAGGTTTAAGTGTGGTGGTTTTGGTTTTTTCCTTTTTTTTGTAGTTGACCATGTCTTTACCTGCCTAGTTGTGATGTCATATTTTTGCACACTGTAGTGAAGGTACAACTTCTCGTGCATGCTAAAGTTTCATGGTAACAAATACATGCATTTGGTCATCAGGCAGAGTTTTGTGTACATTTTAATTGCGAAAGGGAAAATGACAAAACTGACAGAGGAAAATATATGGGGTACTGTTGAAATTACTGTGAGAAAGGTTTGAAGAGTATTTGAGAATCAATAAATTTTTGGCCCTATTCTGATTGCTCGTTTGAGTACAGTCATAAGAATCTGTAGAGCTCTTCCTGTATTAGATTAACATGAATCCAGAAAACATCTATAACTGAGTGAGTATGGATAATGGTGTGGTAGAATTCAGGTTGCTTATAAAAGGAATTTTATCAGTAGGATAAAACTTCATTAAAGTTGCCACTGATGTGACTCAAAAGGCAATTTAGCACTCCATGTTGTTGTATTCATTCTACTAGATACTTTTTCCTTGCTGTCAGTGAATTACAACTATTTAGCCTAGAGAGATTCTTCTATTGTGTGTCTTGCTGCTTATGAGATCACATTAAACACTGTTGTTTAGGATGTAGGATCTGAACCTATCCCAAGTTATTTTTACCTAAAGAACAGAATAGTTATGTGCATACCTTCCTTATTACCTATATATCTGCAATGGGAAAGGAATACATTTTGCTGTGTGTCTGCATATACGTGCACGAAAAATTCTATTCAAGAACATATTAATCCAATTCATACCTCTCTATGGCTCATCTTTGATCCTGGAGTGAAATTCTAAGCTGGAAATGCATGCTCCAGTACTTCTAAGTATGTTTTTTGCAGTCATCTCCTATTGTCCAGTTATTTTTCTCTTGAATACAATATTAAAAGCTTTACAGAAGACTATCATCATAAAAAGTAGATGTTGAGCTTCTTGGTAAGTTCAAGTTATTTGTAACTTAAATTGAAATAAATGCTTTGTTTAGCAATAATAGGAGAATCTTTAACAGGACTTGGGTGATATTACTTGGATAAACAGTCAGCACAAAGCTTCTGTGTTCTCTGCTTTTATTTCCATTTAATTTTAGACCACATAAATGTTACTTCTTTCAATCAGCATCATGTGTATCTGTTATAAATGAAACTGAAGATTATTCACATGAATAATCTTCTGAAATTATGATAATATATTAAGTAATTCACATATAAAATAACTGGCCTTACTTCAAGAACTATGCAAGGCCAGTTAAACTGAAGCAATTAAAACAATACAGTGATATAGCATTTTTGCATTTGTGAGTCTGCATTTCAGCATATGCAGACTTGTGTACCTAGAAATAATTGACAGTTCAAGTACCTCAGAGTTTTGTGTTAGGAGCCACTAATTGGCTTTGTGATCTTCATTTTTTAATCCATGCTGAAAAACTTTTTATAATGTAACAGCCTATATTACACTCTGTGTGTTGAAAGAGGACATGTTGTTTCTTCAGTAGGAACTAAGGGTTGCCAGGAAAGATGCTATATGGAAGCCTAATTCTTGTGTTCCTTCAATACATCACGTTTTCTACATCTTTCCACCACCATTTCTGAAGCAATTTTTTTTTTCTTTCCTTTTTAGCGTTTCTGTGTTGGGGAAGATGTTCAGGATACTTGACATGCTAATAGTAATCTTAAGGGATATAAATGAGTGAACAGAGGGCAGATAAGACAAAGATGTATAATAACGGCTCAACAAAGTGTCATCTGCAGATTAACTGAGATTATTATTTTATTTGCACCAGGTATTTACAGTATCTAATACACTAATTCTGTGTTGGTATATAGGTGATTCCTGCTGTTAAGGTTGCTCTTTATTCTTTTTATTATGCTTATTGCACTTAATGCCACAAATCAAACAACGCACAACCTAAAATCAGATGCCAAGTCATTGCATACAAATCACCTAGGAAGGCATGAAGTCTCCATGAGTTCAGACTTTTACCCAGAGAGACGTATGATCCATGTCCCTTTAGCACATTGAGATTTGACTAACTGATTCTATGTCGATTTCCTCTTTGACAGTTCAAAATTTTTGAAAATAAATTGGTTTGGCTTTTTAGGTCTAGGTGTCCAAACTCAAGCTCAGAGACAAAAGGGTCATGAATCTTTTGACTCATAAGAATATTTAGATCTTAACTACAGTGATAGTTTTCTCTTTATTTAGAAACCAATTTCTTTATTGGGTGAAGACTTAGTGTGATTTTTAAAGAACGCTAGATAAAGTTAAGCTACTCATTTTGGTTTTAAACATGAGCGTTACTAAAATTAAGTGATACAATTAAAAAGAAAATTTTTTTTGGTCTTTTAATCGTCCATGTCCAAGCTGTGAAGTCTCAGTTTGGTCAGCATTAGCCAAATTCTGCTCTCATTGAAGTCAGAGACTGTTTTCTTAGGGTGAAATATTAGACCAATGCTAGGTGTTTTTAAAAATCTTATCCTTCAATTTTATTCTTTCCTTAGGTTTTAATATACACTTTTGACTAGCATAGAGGCTTGTTTCTAATGGCAAATATCAGGTAAGATAAGGATTACCTTGTTTTGCTTTGCTGGAATGTACTCAGAAAGCTAGAGTTACCTGACTGGTGATCGTTGCTGCAATTAATATTGTGCAGTGCACCTATCATCAGCCTGTAGAAAGCTTGAAGCTATGGTCAGAGATCCTTGTCCAGGTCTGGCACTGGGAGGAAAAGAGCTTTTCATCTGCAACTGCTCCTCCCTCTGGCAGAAGTTGTGGGGTGATTCTGTACATCATCTATAAGACATTTCCTCCAGACCGAGCTGGGTTGATGGAGGCAGATCCAGCAGATCCCTGCTTGTCTGGAGATTGCCCTGAGTGCAAGTGCTCCTGTGTGCTTGCAGCACTGGTTGATTTCTAGGGATGGCAGCCCTACCATGGGTGATGACAAAGACCTGGAGGCAAACTGGTCACTGAAAAGCTTCTCCATAATTACTGCTGTTTTCAGAGCCCTCAGCTGTCTATATCCAGAGATGTCATCTTTCCACAATGTCTGATGAAAAATTAACACCAGCATTTCTGAAGTATGCTGAAAATGTTCACTGGAGATCTAGGAATGTATTTGTTTTCAGCAGAACTGAAGTTACTTTCTTAGCACTGAGACTAATCAAGTTGGCCTCTTTCATCTTTAAGAAAAACAAAATGTTTCTCTATGGAACTACTTCCTCCTCCTCTTTCATCCCGTCTTTTCCATGTAACACAAATAAGCAAATCATCAGGCTCCCACAGCAGTAGTTACTGCATAACTGGTATGGTTGTGTCATGCAAAGACTGAAGAGGTATGGAACTAAATCAACAATTTCTGATTTGTTGGTTCAACTGAATACAAACTAGCTAAGGAAAAACCAAGTTGGAAATGGAGAGCAAATATATGTGAGAGGCAAGCCACAGCTTGCAGTAGAGAAAATGTTTGCAGAAAACGCCAGCATTACAGGTTTATCTAAGGTGTGGTCTAGCTTAAGCTGCAGTAATTACCCAAGGTACCATAGCTGTGGCTGGAAAATGAAGTGCTTTATAAACTTAACCCATTCATGTCTCCTGAGACCAACCACAGAGTTATACCTAGGCGAAGCCATGGCTTTTCCAGTGCAATTGAAAATTCCTAAGTAAGATTGCATCCTCCTTCACTTACCTTCAGGCTCTCATGTCAGTTCATCGCATTGCAAAACAGCAAACAGATCAACCAGCTCTTCCTTTTACTATTTAGAGGTGTTAGTGATTCCATCAGCTCTGTAAGGAAAGCAGTAAAATGAGAGGAAACCTTTGAAAACACAAAAGACCTGTATGTCCAGGGTTGGGAATACCTACAAAGAAATAATACAGGGTAAGGGAGACAAATTTAAACTTGCTAAATGTTGGGTGTAAGTTTCTGTTGCATTATCAGTGGGTAGAAATACTGCTGTCTTTGAGAACACTGTAGAGAGCTTGCCTGGTTTGTTCTTTTCTGAAGAAACAGAAGACTGTCCAGGAGGATAGCAAAAGATTTAAGCAAATTTGCAGCATTGCCTCAAATGATGGCCAGGAGCTGAAGGGGTTTGTGAGAAAAGAAATCAAAACCTCTAAGTAGGCAAAGCGTGGCCAGAAAAAGACTGTTAAGCATTTGAAGATCTAAACTCAGTATAATAGATCATCTATTATGGATGAATTCCATATGGATAGACTGGCTGAAAAGGAGGACAGTAAAATTTATGTTCCAGTCTTTTGTTTGTGGATGTACAGAGAAATGGCTATCAAAGAAGATATAGAATTTACCTATTTTAATATCCTTTTTATAAATGGTTGCAAAGGAGCACATTTGGGACCAATAACTTCTATTTTAGTCCAAACATTGTGCATAATGTCTTGACCTATGAAATCAGACGTGAATTTACCACTTCCCATGCTGACACATTCCAATGTTTGAACTTCTTGAATGGCTGGCTACTTCTTTGTGGCTGGCTACTCTGATCATGGTTAATAATCTTCCCTGGCTAGAACTGGTATCTTTAGTTTAATTCAGATTTGTTTGGTTTTTACTTCCAGGGAATTAATCAGGAGCTATTAGCTGGGGTGGGGGAGTACTTTTTTCTTGGCTTGCCAAACACTGTAATTTTTAGGAAGTTTTTTGGTTTGCCAGAATGAAGTCCAACTACACATTAGCTCTTGTATCTTCTGTTCTTGGAGAATCTTTCTTGAGAAGGAGGCTGTTCTGGCATGTTTTCATGTGTGATACATTTATTTTTAAAATGTTTTCCAAAGACGCTTGGCAACAAGAGCTGAGACTGTCATTACTGTGAAGAACTGGAAAATAAAAGAACAGCTGGTGTGTTTGGTGTCCTGGGAGCTCTCACTCTTAGGATTCCCTCTCCAAAAGTAAAATCAAACTATGTGTTTGTTTCTTTCATCATGTATAATAAATTATAAGAAGCTGAGAAAAAAGCCAAGCCAAATCCTGCAAAAAATCAGTTGAAAGTTGACAAGTGCCCACTGGCTAAGTACATTCCTGGCATATGGGAAAGGAAAGAAAGCGGTAGGGCAATCTTCATTGAGTTTATTACCCTAAATTGCTTAGGGCCCTGTCCTTAGTTTGCACAGGCAGTTCTTAGTGCCCTCACTGAGATGTGCACAACAACCATTCAGGAGCTCTGCATCAGCCTAAGGGCAAGCTGTATGGCATGCAGGGCTCTCAAAAATAAATATGAACGCTATAGGTACTGGAAGCTGGCCTGGCACTCCAGCTGTGCTAACTGGTCCTGAGGAGGAGAAGAATATAAGGATTTGGACTAAACCTCGTGCGTTGCCTTGTGCAATATGGATTTACCTTCCCTCCCCTGCCAGTGGGAGGGCACTGTTTCTTATCCGGGTTTCCTGGTTCACTCCCCCCTGCTGTCACTTGCTCCTCATAGGTTTTTCTCTGAATGCTGTTCATTTATCTATTTATTTACTTTAAGAATCTGCTCTATATTTGTTCATTTCATTTCTTTATCTTGATTAAATATCTTTCTTGGTTTGGTTTTCGCTGTCCCATGTTTTCTTGTGCAGAAAGCTATGGAGGGAGTGGTTTGCGTACTGAAGGACTGCAGAACTACACCGTTCACACTAAGCCTTGTTAGTGTAAATCTCTCCCTGATATCGGTGTACTTGAGAATCAGGCTCATACGTCTTATTTTTCCAGTACTCCCTGTACAGAACCGTGACTTCTGCTTCTTTTGAGTCCTTTTTCTAGCTGATCACATCACTGTCATCCCAAGTGGTGTTTCATACAGAAAACATTTGTTGTGGTGCTTGTAAAAGTTACTTGCAATTATTTCACTGTGCTAATTTATTTGTTCTGACTTATTGCAAAGAATATGTAAAAATCCTAAATTTAAGAGAAATGCATTGCAAACTAATATTTTGGGGGAATGACCAGTTTTCTCTTTGCTGACCCAAAAGCTGGCATGGCTTTTCTGGGTAGAATTTTCCATGTAGAAAAAAAAAATCCACTTGCACTCATTTCTCTTGTCTCTCTGTGCCTCACTGCCTCCATGTCTGTCTTGAACTTTTCCTTAAACATTTTTATCTGTTGTTCAAATATTTGCAGTCCTTAGAAGAGCAGAAAAACTTCAAGCATTTTGAAAACATAGAAGGGCTCCTTAAGCTCAATGAAAATTACTGAGATATTGCTTTAAAGTGCCCTGCTTAAATAAATCAGAGAGTTCTACAACTCTTAAATGCCCAATAGAGATGCAAGAGGCACCTAGAATAATAGACTAGGTCACACTTAAATGAATCTCTCTTGAAGAACATAACAGTAATAAGATAAACTGACTGCACTAAACTGCAGAAGCATGGATAGTAATAAAATACAGTTTCCCTAAATGAATCTCTTTTAGAGGAAGTGACCAGGTGACAGGCTGGAGCACGAAAAGGGAAAAAAATTAAAAGTATTTAACTTGTTGAAAGAATCAATTTTTCTGAGTATCAGAGCAAAATGTTACCAGCCTTACGGATAGCTCTTCAGAAGCAGAAAGGCTTTTTAAAGCATTTCTTCTCATATAGAAGCAATTTGTTGACAAGATATAGACAGTAATATGAATTTAGTTGCTGCAGGTAGGAACTAATAAAAAGCTAGTTTAGAGTGCTGGGCTTTTCTTTTTCTGTAACCTCTAAATCCAGGATTTAACCTCAGAGGGCGTCAGAATATTGTTGGGATTGGATTTTTGTCAACAGGCCCTGCGCAAATTGAGTTTAGTGGGTTCGTCAAGGTTATGTAACAGCAAACATTTGGAAAAATTGGGCACAATTGTCAGCCTTTGCTCTGAAAGGGCACAGGATTAAGTGAGCATAAAAATTTAATTGTCCTCTCACCCTGAAAAAGACTGGGGCTTTCCATATTAGGGTCGGGCTGGCTAGTTGAGCAGCAATTTTTATCTGGCCCCTGGATAAATAGATGCATTCAGCATTCTTGGGCCTTCAACCTTCATTAACACAGAAATTAATCACATAAATTAAACATATATATTTTGCTGGAAAAAGTCTTAACAAGCTGCATCCTCTACTGGATGAGAGAAAAGAATCAGGCATGTGTACATATTTACCCTGACAATGCCAAGATTTCCAGAATATGTTTAGGTTTCTGTCCTTAATTTTCAAGGAGCAGATTGGCAGTTGATGTAAATTGTCTACACTAATCACAGTGGAGCTAGGCCAATATATACCGTGCGGGAGTTGATTTGCAGTTTGCTCGAGGCTCTCAAATTCCCGTTCTCAACATGTTTTCTTTTTCTAAACTTCATTGGTACTTTGCTGTAATTCAGTTCCTTTCAGTGGAGGTATATGGGTGTGTAATTGGAATAACCCAGCAAAGAACCGGTCCTTTAGATCCTATGAGGACAAGTGTATTCCTGTGCGTCCGTAGTGAAATCTAACACATGTAAGATACCAAATTTGTGATACATAATGACATTTTGCATTTATGTGGTCTCTTTCATTCCACATAATCCCATGGAGATTTACAAGTAGCTTAATGGCAACAAACTGTGTCTGATTTTTGAAACTAATTATTTCTGCCGTTGGAGCAGTTGGTCAGTAACATAAGTGATGTTAAATAGCAGAATAATCACTGATAACCTGGGTGCTTACTGGTGTTGCAGGGGGAGTTGTGCTTTGCAGTCTCCCACTGCAAATGGCAGTGTGTTATGTGATAATGTTGACCATAAGCTATTAAAATAAGGCAGGATTTTCTTAAAAGGAAATGCTTTGTGTGTTTAAGGTTTATTTTTCTCATGTTTAAAATATGAAATTACAGAGGAAAAGGAAGTGGTAAAACCTCCATCACTCAAAGCCATGGGAATGTATCCGCTTGTTCACACATGCTCCATAGTTATTGAAAGCGTGATTCTCATTTTACTGACTTGGATGTGTTAAGAGCGCAGCTTAGTCCTATCCCAACGTTTCGATTTCCAAGTAATTATAAAGAAGAATGTGCCACATCATACCTATCTTTTATTTGTGTGTTAGTGATAAATAAAATTTCCAGTGTGCAATCACAGATAAGCAAATTTGTGTGCAAAAGACAGAACTCATTTAGGTAACTTAAGTGCCTCCTGTGAAAGATGCATGTAGAATTTGATGGGTCTCTGTTATTCAGGTCCACTAGGATGCACTGATGCCCAAGCAAACTTCAGTCAGTGAAAGTTAATTGTTTGTTTTTATGGCTACCAGACCCTACCAGCTCTTCCTTGGCCGACTCCTCACTCCCATTCTGCTTGTTTGGTCTGTGATGCACGGTCCCGTGCCAGCCGCTGATGAACTGGGGAGCAAAAGGGATTCAGAGAGCTCTGGTGCTGTGGGTCTCTCGCTGTTTTACAGAGCAGGAGACACTGAACAGTACTCTGAAATGTCTCCAGAACCGGAGGGAATTTCACACACTGTCTGCATTTCCTGAATCTGGCGTCCAACTTCAGAAGAGCTGGCAGCTTCCTACCTTAAACTGGCTAGGAATTAGACATCTTTTCCTATGGAAAAATAGTCAAAGTTTTAAACTCGCATACATGATGAAATTGAACAAAACATTAGGTGGAAAAAAGCATGACTTTTACATGTGTACTTGTGTATGTGAGTAGGTGGGTGGCTGGGAGTTTCTTGGACAATCTAGTTTTTAGGAGACCAAACAAAAGTGTGGTTTTTGGCATCTTAGCTGGCTTTGTGGAAGCCCCTGTCCCATTTTGAATTTTGTAAAGCTGGAAAGGGGAGAGAGGCAAGGAACCAGAAAGATAAGGGGCATTGGAAACCCAGGGAACTTGTTTCTGGCACACTTTCCCCCTTGCTTCTTCCTGTTTCTCCTCTCCTCTGAACGACTTCTGTCATTTTAATGAGAGAGATTAACAGAAGCATTGTATCTAGGGAAATGCTTTAAATGTTTTTTTTCCTGTGAAATTTAAATGTTTCCCAAAGAATTTTTCAGTTGTGCAAGCACAGCACTCCTGATTAGAAAATTATCATGGGAGACGATTTCTCAGCTCTGTTTTGATTATCCACCAGTTAATTCAATGTAGTTCACACTGACATCTATAGCCATTATGGTCACTTTTAATAATATTAAGTCTTTTTCTCTGAGGTGTTTTGGCTAAAATATAAGGGTTTCAAGCAGGAAAAAGTATATTCAGGTGACTAGATTTATTGCATCAAATATGCCTTCATTTCCAGTGGAAAGCCTGATTCTTCATGACTACTCCAAAATTACCTGCCCCAGGTCCTCAAAAGCACTCCTATCTCTGGTTTCATGAGCTTCACTATTAAATGTTTAGTCTCATCTTTAATGATGCCTTGCATCTGCAGTGCAGTGTGATTTGAGTGAATTAAAGGATCTAAACTAAAGGACCACAGATATCTGGCACCTCAAAAAAAGAAAAAAAAAATGAAAAAAGTAGAGTTTCTGAACATTTAAAAACCACCATAGGACAGAAACATGCACTCTAAGAAATTCTAGTATTAATCTTACAAGTTAACAAGAGTATACAAAAACATTTCATAGCACCTGTTAGAGATGGGAAAAATTCAGGTCTAAGAGACATTGAGGAAGTAATTTTAGAATTTGTATGTTGCTGCTCGATATTATTATTGTCAAGCTGATTTATCACATCTAAGAGATTATTAGGTATTATCACAGTAGGCTCTATTTCATTACATCAGAATACTAATTGTAGCATTATTTTTTAAATATAAGTTTTGTTACTTGAACATTAAAAATTAGCAGAGAATATAAACTCTGAAAATTTGTATTTAAAATGTTTGGTAAAAGATTTAATTAGCAGAATGAGACTTTTTTGGAAGAAAATATTTCATATTTATTTGTTACTACTGTACTGGTATCTCCACTAACAGGATTTGTTTAAACTTAATAGTGGTAGGACACATCATTTGAATTTAACTGGAAAAATCTTAAACATGAACTGCTTTAATCAAAAGCTAAAAGTAAGCTTGTTATTAAATCTTGCTTTTGCTTTTAGGTAGGTTTTGCTTGCTAAAATCCAGTTGTTAAGTGAGTTGGTTTAGAAGGCTTTTTCTCTCCCTTCTCTCCCTTGAGAATGGATGGCAGGATGAAGGGAGTGTTGTCAGTGCAGCAAAATACTGTGGCTCAGAAGTGTGAGTTGGGGAAGTGAGGAAGGTTGCCATCTCTCAGACCTAAAGGATTTCAAAGGCTTCAAGCTTAACAGAAATGCTTTTAATTTCATGCCACCCATCTTGTTTTCATGGTGACCCATGAAAATTGACACAAAACAGTGGTATGCCAGCATTCCTTAAAGGAAAACCAATTTATTACTAGAGCTTTGAGAACTTTGAAAAGAGCCGTAGGAGAAGCTTTATTTCTCCCTTTCAGCCAGCAGAAAGTTTGCTAGGTTTGTGATATAGTTTAAAGTGGAAAAAGATCTGTGCAGTGCAGAATGCACTGAAAGGTGGCTGGACCCAAAGCATTCACTGCCCTGTTTGGGGCTAGTCCATGCTCTGGACAGGCTCAGTACCAGTAGAAATACGTTGTTTATGTATTGGCTGTACGTTTCCCCTGCCTGCTGTTGTCCCTTCTCTAGGTTTACCTACTCAAAGACAGACAAGCAGTATGTGGTGGTGGGTAGACGGTCTTGTGGAGCTGGGCTGTTTTTTGGTAGCTTACTAATGTTTAGAGTACACAGGTGAGAGTGTGCAAAACAACCCAGGACTGGAGCTGTTTGAAACCAAAGCTTCCCACCCCTTCTCCCCCATGCTGACTCTGGGTGGTTGCCTTGTGTTGTGCTGTTCCCTCCCCATGTTAGGCTTTCTTTACTTCACTGAAGCGTGGGGATTTTGTTTGTTTTGGGGTATTTTTTGTGGTGTTTTCTTTGAAAAGAAAGTCTCTAACCTTCTGGCTGATGGGAAATAGGGATAGATGGAAGAAAATGGTAAGTTTTCTACCATTTCTACCGATACATCATCCCTCTCATTTTTAGACTCTTACCTTGTCTATCCTGATTGTTTCTTGTATATGTTACTGCAAGGACATGATGGCAGACCCTCCAACTAGATGTACTGTACACGTAATGCTGGCTAGGGTGCAGCTTATCCTGGATGGAAAACAGGATGGGCTGTGCTTATTGTCAGCTTCTGTGCAGACCCACGCTAAATGTTTGTTAGGCTGGTCTTGCTAGCCAAGTAGAGAAATGCCCCGTGGAAACGAGTTTACAGGTCTTTATATTGGAGGCAGTGGGCACTTCAAAATGAGGGACTAGCTTTGTTATGTGTGGAAGGTGAGACTTTTCTAGCAGCTTACAACATTGCAAGGTGATGAGCTGTCCTCATAGTGCTGAATGCCCCCATGTTCTCCATCCCATCTGCAGTAATAAAGAGTGCTCAGGAGCACTCTGCACTGTGAAGGATCAAGTCTGTCATCTCTTCTGGTGTTTTCAGAAAGAAAAAAAATCACCATTGAGAGTCTCAGAAAGCCTCTAGTTTTTAATGATCCATCTGTACCTTTCCATTGTGTTCTGCTGGAAAAGACATTTAATTTATTTTAAAAGATCTGGGGTGTTCAGTGAGCCCAGTTTTGCACATTTCTTGTGACATATCCAGCATTCCCAGCAAGGGCAACTTCTTAGCATAGCAGGCTACAGAACAATGTAGCTTTTTTTCTTTTCCCCTATTTCTCCTAAGGAATACAAGTCTTCCAGAGAAGAGAGCATCTCTCATTATATATAAAAAAAATGTGTCTCTGGTTATGTGTATCATATAGGTGGGAAATATAAACTTTAATAAAAATGAGCCATTCTAGACCCCGCTGCTGTTTGTCTGATGACAAAAATGATTGTCCTCATAACTGAAAATGCATGAAACAAATGTTTTAAGAGAAAAATGATAATATTCAATTTAATCTGTAGAGAAATTGCAGCTTTAACTCTTTAGGGTTGGGAGATGACTTGTTGTGAAGTGTGTGAACCATGCTTTTACACAGCGGAGCCCTACTCCCTGACACAAGCTTGTTAGTGCTGCTGCAATAGAAGTAATAACAAAATCCTCTTTGTCTCAAGTTGGTATGTACAAATTCTCACAGGGAGAAACAAAACAACACAAAACCCCCAACAGTCCAACATGTCAAACTCTCACTATTTTCACATGTGAAAATCCCCTGAGAGAAATATTGTGTATCGCTACTGTAGATAGAGTACATGTACTCAAGAACAAAGAGGGCTTAAGAAGAAGACATGGTGAATATATAATAACTCTGAATAAATACGGTAAGTCCTCTCTTGTTTCTTTGCAAGTGCTTTTCAAGAAGTGAATAATAGTAAAGCTCTCCAAGTCACTTAGGGTCTGAGCCTGCAAATATCTACTCATATGAGTACTTCTTACTCATGTAAGTAGTCCCATTGAAGTCTGTAAACCTGCTCATGTGAGTAAGGCTAAACAAGTTCAGGGTCTAAAACACTATGGGGGAGACAAAAGCATATACAAGTACAGCCCTAAGACTCTTCAGACATGGAGCAGCAAAAGATTTATCTGAGGCTTCCAATGTAAAGCCTTGTAAATTAGTAGGAAGATCTAAAAAATCAGGCCGCCGCTGCATTGGGAAGCAATGGAGCTCTCTTAATATGGGGATATAGGGGTAATGTGATGGAAAGACTTAGATGCAGCATGTAGTCTAGCAGTTGTATTCTGTACTCCTCACAATCAGAGCAGTAGCTGGAAGTCTAGGGAGCAAATAATTATAGTAATCAAGTCACAATGAAACAAAGGAGAAGCTATTATTCCAGCAACTGGCCAAGGGAACACAAGCTTGGCTGGCTGGATTCCTGAAGGAGAGCAGGATTTAATGTGGGATATAAACTTTCATGTAATTTTTACAGATTTGTTTGCTTTTACTTTTTTTGTTTCTTTTACTTTTTAAGTAACTTCTGACCACAAATAAACTAATAATTGACTGTCAATTTTGCAGATTAAATTTCAGACAGCGATACATGGAAATATGCTAAAAGTCAGGGCTTGCTTATCTACTGTACTTGTCAATATAAAAATGATCTATTTTGAAACCCTTTTGCCCTGTGTTCAGTCTGATGAAGCAAGGAATACAATTCTTCCCGTTCTAAAGCTAAAACTGTTGAAGTAGCAAAGTTTCTTCTTGTGGGCTTTTTGGGGAGGTACAACTCTGTGGTCTGGAGCTGGGAGCAAGGTTGAAGTGTGACCATGTGCACATTGTAGCCACATGACTTTGCAGTCTGTGCAGTCTTGTGTGTCTCTTGCAGTCCCTTGCTGTAAACGAGGCTTTTAACCTTTGATAAAATCTTGGACAGTCTTTTTTTATTTGTGTTGAATATGTGATGCAGCCTCAAGATGTTTTAGGATAAGTAATACAGGAATCTGCCCAGCTGGTCACTTTGTCCACTTTGCACCTAGGATAGGTTTGGACATGCGAATATAGGAAAGGCATGGGGGTGGCCCAAGGGTCAGTTCTCTTCTGATTGGTAAACCTGTGTCCTAATTTCCATTTTGAAGGAAAGTGAGGCTTAGAGAAATTGAGGCCTAATGTAATGAAAATTGATGGTAAATAAATGGAAGATGGTATTTTGGGGGATCTGTCCCTAGTGACTTCCTTAGGTTGAAACATGAAGTTTGTCTGAAAGGAGGGAACCGCTAAGATCTCCTGATGGAGATCCAGGTCTTGCCTTGTGCTTCACTTAAGGTATCACTTACTTTCAGGTGGACTTGCCTCCTATTTTTTGGGCTGCTCTTGAACAAAGATCTCTTAATATTCGAACATGCATGGAAATGTTGGGAAGTATTACTGGTCCATGGCCATCAGTACTATGTTCTTCTGTAATTTGTATAATATAACATTGAGAAAATTTTTGGCATTTCCAGAAAAAGGATGCTTAACTGCTGTCTTGTCGCTCCCATCACTGCTCAAGGTTGATTTTCCTGGCCAATAGAATTCTCTTCCCAAAGGCAGATTTTTATTCAATAACCTGAATGCTTCTGTGAATTGTGACTAGATTTGAAATTTCTTGATTAGTTGGGATCAAATCCTGTACCTCAAATACTGGGGAAGACATCTAGCAGAGACATATCTTGCAAAAATTAGGTGTTGTAATAAAAATAACTCTCTCTACACTGTTCCCAGGAGCCCAAAGAAGTTTGCCTGCCTGATTCATAGTGCTGTGGTTTGGTGCATTTGGACTTCTGTTTCCATTTTAAAGCCAGTGGTATTCATATGAAGTTAATGGAGTTTCTATCAGTGCAAAGTCTGTCCTCTACTCTTTCAACTTTTCAGAGAGATTTAATCTTTTTTTGCCTTTTTTCTTTTTTTTCCCCAAAGAAAAACAAGAAACATTTAAGGGGGGAAAATAGAGATAAGAAAGCCCGTGAAGAAATACTATTTCTAAGTAATGTACTTTTTTCAATGACAGCTTAGTATTTTTGTTAAACGGCACCACTTTCAGCTTTCAAAAAGGTTTAGCCAACAGTGTTCACACTGCTTTCGACAAGGTAAACCTTGCCCACCCGTTATAACCTTTAGGTCATTCCAATCATGTTATTTCTCCCATAATGCCAGAAGTAATGGAGTAGGCAGGAAGTGAAAGTAGAAGTTATACAGCACTGCTCTCCTGCCTTTTGTTTGCTTGTCTATAACTACCTTAAACTACTTCCTTCTCATCATTATAACAATGGGATGAAATGGTTCTTTATAAATGGCCATGAAGTAAAGGCAGGCTGCAAAGGCTTCTGTAACCTATTATTATGACCTTTCTCTCATCAGTAATTGTTTAGCAATTTGTACCTGAAAAATCCAAGCTGTCTGTAATGTGCCACACAAGGTGTGGTGAAAGGGCTTTGGAGACAGCTAGAATAATTATTAAATACCAATGTGGTATAAGGCAGCAAGTCTAAGCAGCATGAAAAGGCATCAGAATAATGAACTCATCTTCGAATGTGTTAGGCCCTGGCTTGTTTTGGTGAAATAAATGCATGTGACTTAACACACAGAGACTGCTGATGCTGTGCCTAGATTCACCTCATTAAGAAAAAAAATAATACAACAGACCTGTAATTCTGCCTTAGGTACCTGTAGGCAGAAACCAGATGCCATAAAAATATTGGTGTCTTGTAGAGGTAGCAGGAGGATGGAGGCCTGAAATACCCTCATACTTAACTCATAAGCTACTGGGTCTGCTGTAAGCACCATTTCAGTGTCAGAGCCCACCTATTTGTTTAGATTAAAGCAGTAAGCAGCCTGACCTTTTCTTAAATTTCTTCAATTGATCTCTGGGGCAGAAACTTCATAGGTATTTTTTCATGAACTTTTGAACATGGCAACTAATAGAGTTGTCCTTGTGACTAGTGATGACTCAGAGCCAGACACAGTAGGCATGGGTAAGTGTAAAGCAAGAGGAATGTCAGTAAGTGTCTGTAGGCTGTAAACGCTGCTGTGTTTCCAGTAGCGTAGCGTTTGCAATGAGGCCTTTTGCTTATGTTTTGGAATTGAAAAGTAAAACTTTTTTATAGTGTCCAGTGTTTGCCTTGAGCTGGATCATTTGAGGTATTTTGTCCAACTATTCCTTGTCCTAAGTCTGGCCACCCACTATTTTGTGTGGATTGTCTTTAGCTGGCCCTTTTCCCATACCCGTTAGTGTTTGCCCGGCGAGTGCCAAAGCTTTCATTCTTCTTTCCCTGAATGGCTCCAAATTTGCATCTCATGCAAACAGCCCAGCTGCTAGAGTCACCCTCACAGTAAATGGCTGACACACTATTTATACACACTTCTTGGGTAGCAACTTGCTCCTTGGCTATGTGGAGAAAATAATATCACTTGACTTAATTTTTCACACTCTTGCTCTTCAAAAAAATTCTTCCTCTAAAAATATTTTGACGTTTTTCTAGTATTGTGGCTTTGGCAACAGCTGATATTGGCTTATCTCTTTAGCTAGGCTTTTCTCATTATGATTTTGAACGCAGTCGGTCTGGATGGTTAACAAGGGACATCAGTGCAAAGCAACAGCCATGAAGATGGAAAGAGTAAGTGGCTGCAAAGCAGCCTTGCAGCGAACTGACTTGTGTGCCCTCTCCTGGCTGGAAGCAGCCAGCTCAGGCCGGCACGCCATGCTCCCCGTGCCGCTGGCTGCTCTAGCAGGTCAAGTAGCAAGAGATAATATAGGGATTTATGCAGCAAACAAGACTAGGCTCTTCCTCTGTAACCTCAGCTATTGTCACTGCATGTTCCTTAGTAATGCTCCAGACTTTCTGCCCTCTGGGCACGTATTTTCCAACCTGCTTCCTTCAGTTCTGGCCCTTTAAGTTTGGCAGGATGCTGCTAGAGCAGCTAGTAGGGTGGACTGGTCCTCCTCAGCAGTAGGCTGTTAATGAGATCATGCCTCTGTGTGGGTGCTGTGACATCTTCCTGTCAGAGCAGAGCTGCGTCACTGTAGTTGACTGAAGATTTGGGAAAGGATATTTTGTCCCTCCCAAACTGGGATAGCTGCAGTTTGCTAGGTTGTGGACTTGCCACCTGTCCCATCAAGCCTTGTTCCCAGGGGCTTTGCAGAACTACTTCATCTGAGTCCTCATGTGACTTTTCCAGCTGGCTTCCTCTTCTTCCTTCTCTGGATGAAAAGTCTTTCAGGACTTATTCAAATCCTGGCTGCAGTGTGGTCACATGCATCAGCAAAGGCTGACACTCTGTTTTATTATTTGTCTTATAGCGATTGTAAGATCTCAGAGTTCTGGGTGTAGCAGAAACACAGAACAAGGAGGTTGGTCCTTGCCTCAAAGCTCAGTGCTGTCATACCTGGCTGGGCAGGTTTTGCACTTGCCCTGCAGTTAATGTATAGCTGCACAGCACCAAGGAATCAGCCCCTCTGTATGTTGCTGTGTCCTAAGGAAAGGTGGGTGGCTTATGACAAAACTTGTTTATCGTTATCAGATTTGAAGGATAATATTCAAACCTGGTAGTGTGCCAGCTTGGTCCTTCTGCCGTGCAGAGCTGATGTGAAGTGTGTACTTGAGTCTACTGTGCTTTGGGCTCAGGGTGCCAGACCTGCTATTGCAGGTCCCTGTGTAAGGACTTGGTGTGTCCTTAGTGCTGTAGAGATGGCTGCATTTTACTATCATAGTTGAGGTGATGTTTATATCGCATTTCTTTAATTCTGTGTATGAAAAAACCACTAATTTTTTGTAAACTAGCATGTTCTGTACTGGTATTTAACCCAATCTGCCTAATGTTATGTTACATTTGGCAAGGGAGGAGCTAGATAAATGTGTAAGCTGAGCAGATAGATGTGTGAGTAGATCAAAGCAAATGTCAGTTTTTCTCTCTTCCTCTAGTAGTTTATCCCCAGTACTTTATTTATCAACCTTTTAGACTGATTTCTTCTTTCAAATCCAAAAGGAGTGATGATGGAGAAGGATTTTCTTATCTGCTGCTAATGAGAAACTGAGGCCCCAATCCTGCAAATATTTATTCCTGGGCTTAACATTAAAATTAATATTCATTAATCTTGGCAAGATCAGAAGACATTTTACCTTTTTAGATAAGTCCACCAAACCACTTTTTAATAAGTTAGGGCTCTTTCCTGTACAGATGCTGCAAAGACTGTCTGTTTAATGTGGCTGCTGTTCGACCTGTTTTAGTTTGTTTGCCATTCATAAGCAAGCAGTGAAAAATGTCCCTCCATTAAGTTTTACGTTTGTGTAGGAATTCTGGTGAATTCCTTGAAATTTAGCAGAAATCTTCATTTCTAAGTTAGGCATTATGAGTATCAAATTAAGCTGTCACCATGTGAAGTGATACAGAGGAAGATGTGTACAAGTAGAAGCACACTCACATGAACACACACACGCATCTCTTTCCTCTCTGTGCTGACTGGTAAGTCTTAACAGCAGAACTAGAGGCTGGGAATTACATTTTAGTAATTCTTTTCTAGTTATGTCAGATTTCTAGCATGCTATTAGAGACATATGTGTCATCCTCACCATCACCCAACATATCATTGCTGTTTCAAACTGTTACCAGAGCTGTTGACACAGAATATTGTGTCTGTCGACAGCTCCAATTAGTTGGCGTGTCTGACTACTGACAGCACAGTCTACTTTTGTTTATGAAGACGGTGTGAGCTGTATCTCACTCTCACAACCTCCAGTGGCAGACAGATGGATAGAACTATATAATCATCAACGGAAGCGGGTGATATTCTGTCTTCACAAATCATCATGTGGAGCAGAACCAACGGCCTTTTGTCTGCTTTCAGAAATGACTGCAAGATTCCTCCCATCTGTCAAGTTATGAGGATGAATATGTATAAAATACATCAGATATATATGCAGGGTTTTGTATTGTGTGTGGGGTTTTTTTGTTTGATTGGGGGTGAGGGGGAAGGGGGGAAAACTGTTTCTTAATTTTCACCAGATGTTAGCTATGAGACATGGAACAGTAGAGGGAGAAGCACAATCATTTTCTCTCAAATTGAACTTTCTTGAGATTTTTTTTTTTAAAAGGAATGGACCAACTCCTCATCATTTGCAAATGTGGAACCCCATTGATTTCCTAAGGTCGTACAATTGCAATTGAGCACAGAATTTAGTCTAATGCACTCTTTACATTTATTTAATCCTCTCTATTGTGTGATTTTAAAATCTTAGCAGCTGCCCAACCAGCGATGTTCTGCTTTTCATTTAATAGCAGTTACAGATACAAACTATTTTCAAATATTCAGTTCCAAGTTGCTGAGTGGTTCCTCAAGCACAGTGTTCACTGAGTTCAGGGACTGTTTGTTCTGAGAACAGATACCCCCCCAAGTAGGTAAGTCGTATAGATTTGTATTGTTCATTCAAGCAATATACTGTTTGGTATTCCTTAAAAGACCTAAAATTCAAATGTGACTTTTGTGTTCTTAAAAATGGTAAGATTAATCGATATACACAGGAGGCTTTTTAAGTAATAAGGTTTTTTTCCTTAACATATCAAAATATTAAGGTTTACAATACAACTTCCGTTATAGCCAGAAAATGCTTAGAAAGAAAACAAATGTCCACGTGGAAGTGAAGGGGAAATTGGAATGAGTTGTATTTCTGCTGTTTGCCTGCCTAGCATGCTCTGTACTGTATAATATTTTTCAGCTTTTCTCTGTTGTAACACATGCTATAACATTTAAGTGCAGAGTCTGACTGCTAAAAGTTAATTAGTGTTTATTACTGACTGAAGCGGAAGCAGGGTTGGAGTTTTATCCAGGAATTAAGGAATACAGATTCACTTATTTGCTGTACTTCCTACAGTAAATGAATAAGTGCCATTTCCTTACCTTTGTTAGAAATTAACTGTAATCTTGCAAGAACGTTCCCTGCAAAGTCAGTAGGATCTAGTGTATAAAATGTAAGCATGTGCTTTAAACATCAGAGAAGTGCACTAGTTGGTAGCATTTTTGGTTTTGCATTTTACTTCAGGATCAGATTCCTGCTAAGACAGTAAGACAAACTGGAACAAACCCCATGATATCCAGATATCCAGGGTAGTTTTGATGATTTCTTCCCTTTCTCCCATTTTTTTCTTTTCTCCCCCCTGCCTGTGCCCGCCCCTCTCTTTTCAGTAAAGCTAGTTAACCCAATGAATAAAATTTAGTGGGAAGGATGCAACTGCCTGTTAGCTTGTGTGGATCTTCAGAGTACTCTCTGCTGGAGTTTGAAGGCAAAACTAAAAGTTTCATCCTGACTGATTTCACATCCTTATTAATTCTGTACAGTTTTTCTCCATTAATGAAAAAACCCTAAAACTAGGGAACAATGTTACTGCTCTTAATACAGGCCAATTCCCAGTGTGTTCCATGCAATAAATAAAATAGGTGCATTGATAATACAAAAGCACTGTATTTTATTAAAAAATAGCAATTTTCCAGTGGGGTGTGATTTTGATTTTTTTGTATATCCTCAAGCAATTGGACTGTATGGGGTGAAATACTTTTACCTTGGAATTTTTTTAGCAATTGGATTTAAAATTTACACATTCATAGTTGCAATCCAGTATTTTTTCAGGTATAGATGAATAATAATGTAATGAGATCATGCTGCACACTCCAACTCAAGTTGAAGTTTAGAAAATTCTGGAGCAGGCCACAGAATAAAAATATTAAAATATTTTATAAACATGCAGGAAGGTCAAGGAAATTCTTGTGAGCTCCTGGCTAATATAAGAACAAAGAAACAGCTAAGTTAAGTAAATAATTACTTTTTGATTATTCACTCAACTGTAGTAATTACTGTGACCCAGTTCTTAATCAGTTGGAGATCCCAGTGAAATACTTTATGGAAGTTAGGTGCTTAAAGGGGAGTAGTTCTTCACTACTGCACCCACCTGCAAGCTCTGCCCTCCTTCCGGGGCTTGCAAAGCAGCAGTAAGGCACTTCTGACTTCACAGAGAGCCCTTTCTTGGGATATTTATGTGCTGGAGAGGTGAATGGACAGCCTTAGACAGGTACCAAAGGTGACTTTTCTCTCAAATGTCATGTTCACAAGAATATCTCTAGGAGAGAGGTGCTTGGTCATCTGGGATGTTCTCATCTCCAGACAACTCATTTGCCTTCATTTTATTTTTTCTCTTCTCCCTCATGCCATATTATTCAGACTGCACCTGAACTAGCACCAATGCTAGTTTTATATTTGTTTCAGTATATTATTTTTAATTTATTTTAGGTTTGTTTTTTAAATACTGCCACGTTAGGCTCTGAGAAACCAGCGATGCCTCTGCTTGCTGAAAGAAGAATAGTGTTACTTAAATAGTGATGATTGTTTGTGGCCTTGAACAGATCTGAGCTGAGGACTCCATCAACATCTGGGCAGCCATTGCACAGAGAAGACACACGGTCAGATATAGGCCCCATTCCAAAGAGAATAGGCAAACCAGACAAAAGAATGGTTTTTATACCTGTTTTACATATAGGGATTGAGGTGCTTGGAGATTGGGTTACTTATGCAAGTCTGTGCTATGAATTAAGTTCATATCTCTTGTGTTCCTGTATGTGCCCTTAACCACAAATCATCCTTCAGGCAAACTTACTTGTCACTCTAGCAGTTCAATGAGATTTGCTCCTGTGGTAACTTCTGCAAGTTTGAACTTGTTCTGAGCACATTTCAGAAAGGACAAGTCATTGCAGATTCATAATTAAAGCAGGGGGTACACAGGACCACCAGCTCTTGGAGTATTTTTCATTAAGATAGCATGAGTGGAGTGTTTCCATTATTTAGATCCATGTGATTGCCCTGGAAATGCTTATTACAGAAGTAAATTCTGTATCTCAGGAACTCTTTATGTTAAGAAAATGCCTTGGTTTGAATAGAGTTTAAATTCAAAATAGAATTTTACTTAAAATTTTTTAAAATGTGGAACCAAATCCTGGCAGCTGTAGTTGGCTTGAAAACAGCAGAGTTTCACCAAGGAGAAATTACTGCTCGCCTCTAATGGAAAACACCTCTCATAGGTAACTGAAAAGGAATACACCCATTTTGTAGGAGGAAGCAGATATGCTTTTAAAATGCTGCACCCAAGACTCTGAAGGTTCAGAGGGCTAAGCTCAGTTTTGAAGAGAGTTAAAAGTCTGTTCTGTGCTGAGACCACCGGACTGCGCCACTGTTTATTGGTAGTGCTCTATCAGCAAGTGGGTTTTTTGTCTTATTTTGTCTGGCTTGCTGTGTTGCCAGGTGCTAATCCTGCGACCTACCCTAATTCTCAGAGTTCTTCTCCTATTTTTCATTGCAGGATAACAAGTATCTTGACTGTAATCTATTAATTGAATTGAATAAACTTGTTTCCCTAGCAGTGAGAGCATATTGTTTGCACACAGTGTCATCCCAGGCCCTCCAGCTATCGAAAGATTGCCAGATATGTTTATTAAACCCCCTGAGCTTGGAAAGAACACAGAAAACTGTCATCTAGAGCAATACGAAAGCGCCTATCTCAGCTGGGGATCTGGCTGTTATGAATAAAGGAAGAGTTTGTGGTAGAGTTTTGAGATGTAAAGAGAAAAGGCTTCCCTATGGTGCAAATGTGTTGGAACCCTCAGGCGAGAAAAAAAAAATATTGAATTGTTGCTGGCAGTACAATGTAATTATTGAGTTAGCTACAGCAAGGTCTGTGAGCTTCCAAGGTAAAGGCCTGTTGACTTCAGTTTTTTCTTTTCTCTTTTTTTTTACCTCCTTGGGATAATTAAAACTTTGAATTTTTACATTTTTTCCCCTTCTTACTAGAAATTGAACCACAAATATCTACCAAGTATCAATGAGTTTGTGGAATGATTTCAGAGTTCCCATTTGGCATCTCCTTCCTTTCCCTGTTCTAAGTGAAATGCAAACCAGCCAATGATGAAAGAGAAAATGGAAAGAATAGAAAAATCTCATTCTGGATCGAAACCTTTTTAATTGCAGCTGGAATCTCAAACCTGGAGATTCTGGTGTGTTTCACTGTGTCCTGGCTTTTATTGAGCTTTTCCTTATTGATGTCAAGATTTCAGTTTTCCATAACAGAACCAGAGTTGAGGAATCTGGATTTGAATTGTCTCAGTGAAGGACGTTTTTTTCTACTGACCTGAAATCTCATATACCTGAAGGTGCATTAGGTTAAAGTATGTCTACAACAATTGCTATGCTTGTTTCTGACTGTCATCCCACTTAAGAGCCGATAACTTCCTGTAAACTCAAATAATATTATTAATAAGGGAAACAATTAATATGAAGTTGTGATGTTTGTTTGGAAGCTGCTGGTCTAGATGCTGCAGGGTACTGGAGTGTTCCTTATGCTTTTCCCAATCCCCTTCATTAATCATTAGACAGTTCTTGTTGGCTGTCTTGGAAAAGAAATTTCTACTTCATATTAGTTATGAACAACAAAGGGTGTAAGTTTGTGTACTATGATATTATTTTAGTGCAAAAATAATATTTTATCAACTATTATCTGTATTGATCTTTTTAAAAAAATGAAACAAAAATCTTTTAGGTGCTGAATTTGGCAGCCTGTGCTGACAATTAAGAGCATACACTCTTAATATTTAATGGTGAGAAGACACGGAAAGTGTGTTGTGTAGTAAGTAACAAATGGTGATGTAGAGCTCAAACAAGGGCTGATACTTATCTCTGGTTCCCATAAATTGCCCAAGACAATGGGCTGCTTTCCACTGACTTTCAGCTGTGGCGTGGGTCCCACGTGTCTATATCCAAAATATATCATCATTGATTATTTATGTTGTCATCATGCCTCAAGGCTCCAGTCCAGATCTCTGGATCTTGTGCTGATCACTACTGAAGCACACAGCTAGCGCTGCTCTTAAAGCTTTTTACACCTAAACAGAATATCTGTTTAACAAAACATGATGACACACAAGAGTGGCCTGCTTGTGTGTTTGGCTGCTGTGGTTCTGTTACAATCCCTGCTGCTGTTGCAAGCAAGCCAAAACTAGGTATAGTTGGGTTTTTTTATTCCTTGAGCTTAAGGATGTATGTTGCGTTTACAGGCACATATTCCTTTGCTTTCTATTTGCAGCGTAGTCACATTTTCCTTGCTTTTTCAAGGGGAATGCAATTCATGTGAAATTGCAGTTGTATTTGTCCTGACCTGTGAGTTTTCTATAATGTATTTTTTTATCTACTTGACCATTTTCCAAGAATATGTATTAAAAACATTTCCGTGATCTCTTCTCTTCCTTGTGTCTTTTAGCAGAGGTGAGTTTATTTCTTCAGATCACAAATTGATAACTTGGAATCATGAGCTTTTAAGCAGATTTCTGCTGCTAACCTTGTAGATGGCAGGAGAGAAGAGATTCTGAACTGTTTGGCTTGACTATGGGCTGAGGATCACAGCTTTAGTCACCTTCGGTCATGCAGAATTCAAAGGGAGCTTACACTGACTAGCAAGACAAGAAGTGCAGCTGCATGGGTTTTGCATACATTCAGGTCTTGCATACTGAAGGGCATATAACTGTCACTTGCTATTAACTGTTGCCAAGTCCTTATGTAGGAGGAAAACTACTGAAAACTTGTGTATGCGCAGCATTCCTCACCTTTGTTCTGTTTGTGGGGTTTCCTGAACACGTGTTCTAGGGCAGCCACGCTGTTGGCTGCCTGGAGATGTAAACAGGTACAGATCTCCATTCCAGCAGGGAACTTAAGCTAATTAACTGTTTGACAGTGATGTTTGCTATAGAGGAGCTGTGGAGAGGTGTCATCACTCTGAAGTGATGAAGTTCACCTACTTGCAACCTAACCTGTGCCTCTTGTTCACTGTTGCCAAAGCTACCTTTTTATCTGTGATATCTCGTGAGACTCTTTGCTGATATTGAAGCCTCATGGAAAGAATTAAGCAGATGATTTTCTTCAGTATTGACTCACAAGGGAGATACTAGTTTGGCTTCAGCTGAACCTCAGGACTGTACCCATATACTCAGCAGTGTTTAACCTCATCTTGCTCAAAGGCTTTGCACTGCCCTTTGAACAATAGTGCTGGATTTTGAGGGTTTTATGTAAACGGCATAAGACTTTCTCTTGAGCCCACTAACAGAGAGGAGAATGCAGGGCCTTGTGCTGTTAACTGGTATCACTACCACTGAGTTAACTTGACGCTAAGGCTGGTTAGTTCCACTTGCTGGAGATCTGTATGCTGGAGTTTCCTGTTTGAAAAATCCCATTAGTCTCCTCCTTTTCTGCTAGTAAGAACCCAACAAGAAAGTGGATACTCAGCTAGGAGATCCAGATTTTGTTCTCAGCTGGACTGCTGACCTGACATTGAATGCTAAATAAGTGCCTACAGCTTTGTGTGTCATTGTTTGGGTTTTTTGCCCCTCTCTTCTGAAACCTGTGCTTATGCTTATGTAGAACTGTATGTTATTAGACATCAGCTTTTTACAGTACAATATGCATTTTCTCTAAGCACTTTCTCACCTACCTCCTCTCATAATATGTGATTCAGGCTTTGTCATTTAATAAACATTGTGTTCTGAATTAACTAGAGGTTAAAATCAAGCGGGGGAATATTGAAGATGCTTTAATGATGTTTACACAGTAGTGAGAGCTCTGAAGATGCTATGAGACAGATTTCACTAGGAAAGGCAGTTTTTGTAGTCCTTGTAATTCTTGGTGAATATCTGAGAAGGGTTTAACTTTTTTCTACTGGGAAGCTGGGCAGAAATTCTGCAGCACCGTGTGTAGCTCAGTGTTTTGCCTACAAATTCAGATACGTACTACAGTCTAAAATAATTTTCAGTTTACATAGGTGCCTCCCTGAGTGTTTTAAATAATAAAACCCAATATACATATATAAATAAATATATATACACGTATATGTATATTATGTATGTATAACAGTTACTCAGCTGAAGTTGGTGGCAAAACTCCCATAGGTTTTAGTGGAGCAGAGCGTTTCCTGGTGTCCTCCATCCTTTCACAGGGGATTTTGAGATTTCATAGTTGGACTTTTGAGGCATAGTAGGGCTGTATTGCCCAGTTTAAAACCCTGGATGAAGGAACTTTGGAGGAAAAACATTTTTTCAATTTCAGCTTTTTTGTTTAATGTTTTAAAATAAACAAAACTGATTTAAGAATAAAGTTTTCTTTTAAAAACATGAAAATAGGAAGTTTTCATGGCATAAAAAAAGGGAAAAGTCTGTAACAATGAATTTGTTGTGAAATTGACCCAAGTTTTTTAGGTATTCTTGTACCAGCTTTAGATTTCACTCTGGAAGTTACATGAGTTTTGCTTCAGGGTTTTTTATTTGTTTTTGTTTGCTTATTTTGTTTCAATTTTACCTTCAGATCTTGGAAAACAAATAGTACTGTAATATATCTTTGCTAACGTAAAGATACCTGCATAATACCTGCAAAATATTTTAGTTTGCAGGGAGTGAAATGATTGCACACATTTCTTCAAGATATTCTGTTTTCCTCTCCAAAATCCCTACACTATTTTAGGATTTTTTTTTTTTAATTATGAAATACTTGTGTGAGTGTGTGTGGGAAGCAACCCCAGATTTTATTTGCAGCAGAGGTAAGCATAAAACAAATGAGCTTGGATGACTTTATACTAAAGTCATTCTTTCACAGGTCTTTTACCCAGAATGACAGTCTGTGTTCCCCATTACCCCTTTACACAATATTCAGTTGTTATGATATTGTATATATGCATTAACAAATAAAGGAATGCATCCACAACAATTATGTTCCTCTTCTGCTTGATTTAGTTGTCAGCAGGCATTCACGACTCTGTAAAGTATCTCCTTCACAGCCTTGTCAGGCATACCTTTTTCTCCCTGTAATGTCAACTTAGTACAGCAGGCAGGCCAGGTGAGCTTGGCTCACTTTCAGGTTTTGTCTGTCTCTTTATCTGAAATTTTTAAAGGGGGATGTCAGAAGAGGTAATTGCCATAAATTACACACTGTCTGTTGTAAATTGTGATGAGAACATAATTGAAAATTGAGCTGAGAGGCACTTCCTGGATTCAAGCCGTATGAGAGC
Source organism: Porphyrio hochstetteri (assembly GCA_020800305.1). NCBI lineage: Eukaryota > Metazoa > Chordata > Aves > Gruiformes > Rallidae > Porphyrio > Porphyrio hochstetteri. The sequence goes on along the minus strand of CM036914.1, from coordinate 8,945,057 downwards.
CAGAGGACAACCTTAGCAATTTACGGCGGGCCTGCAAAGTCATTTTTTCCACCCCTCTCTCCAAAAGTGTAATTGATTCCGGTGCTGTACGATTACACTCCTGTGTCAAGGGTTGGCCTGAGGGTCCTGGAGAGGGTTATGGAGATGATTCTGTGGGGCTCACAGAAATAATTGACTTGTTTCATGTGAGTACTGTGCAAGGGGAATATCAGCTTTTTCTGACAGGAGAAGTGGAGCTTGACTGCTTGTGCAGAGATGTCACTGTTCAGAAAGGGATGTTGTTCAAGGTTCCCAGGCATTGTGTATGTTTGTGTGAGCCCTGGTATACTTGCGCCTCTCTCGGGTATTGCTGGAGGAGGAGATAGTATTAGAGTTGGGGGAGGGAGGAGAGTTAATTTTACTCTCTCTCCCACCCACTTTTTCCTCCTTTTTGCCTCTCAGCTTAATAAAAATGTGAAATGCTAATGAACAAATCAACCTAAGTAGGTATTATTATTCATAGCAGAGGCTCATACCTAGAAGAGTTAAGTGACTGAAATGGCAGGTACATGAATCCCTACCAGGAGAAGACTAAGAGTTGGGATTTTCTTTGGCCACTAAATCCTGCTGGTGCTGACCTAGCTCAGCATTATTTCCATGTGCTCCAAGGCCACACCAGCTGTCATGAGAAGAGCTTGTGGATCTGAACACCGAGTTAAGAAGCATTTGGTGAACCACTAGAAAATACAACTGCCTTGTTTGCAACTGTCTGAACAAGTCTTAGCCCAGGTCTAGGTGATTAATTTGAAAGCTTGGCCCCATATCACGGCAACACTTCAGTCTTACATACATTTAGGCTTTTAAGTCCATTTGCATTTTAGATCTGTGCCTAGATACAATATCACCCCAGAAGAACTAAATCTGTGAAAAACAAAACACCCTCCTGTGAGGGAAGGTTAATTGTCATTGCATAAAAGACCTGTGATAAAATGGATTCACTACAGTCTCTCAACAGCTGAAATTATACAAAGCTGAGAGGACATCTTTCATATGCACTGCTTGTGAAAATAAACGTGTTTGTATGTGTGTCCATGTGCACAGGCATATTTGCTTATAGCCAAATAAATATTTTCATCGCCATGGGAAAATAGCCTTTAAGCCTCCAAATTCATGTTTTGAGTACTTCTCACCCCATTGAAATGTTTATATTGCTACACCAGCCTTTTGTAGGTACAATTCTTTGATGGTATTTCCCAAGAGGAATGACCTTTCTGCAAAAGCCTCAGTAACTCCTGGATAGGCAGTAGCAAAGTGGTCAGTCTTCTGCATCTAGCATCCTTGGCTCCACACACCTGGAATCATAGAATCATAGAATGGCATGGGTTGGAAGGGACCCCAAGGATCACAGAGCTCCAACCCCCCTGCCACAGGCAGGGCCACCAACCTCAGGCGTGGATCTACACAAGGTTGCCCAGAGCCCCATCCAACCTGGCCTTGAACACCTCTAGGGACGGGGCATCCACCCTCTCTCTGGGCAGCCTGTTCCAGCACTTGACCACTCTTTCTGTAAAAAACTTCCCCCTAATATCTAACCTAAACCTTCCTTCCTTTAGTTTTAATCCATTTCCCCTTGTCCTGCCATTGTCTACCCTTTACAAAAGTTGAATCCCCTCCTGCTTATAAGCTCCCTTGAGGTACTGGAAGGCTGCAATGAGGTCCCACTGCAGCCTTCTCTTCTCCTGGCTGAACAAGCCCAGCTCCCTCAGCCTCTCTTCATAGGACAGGTGCTCCAGGCTTCTAATCATCTTCATGGCTCTCCTCTGAACCCTCTCCAACAGTTCCACATCCTTCTTGTATTGGGGGCCCCAGATCTGGACACAGGACTCCAGATGGGTCCTCATGAGGGCAGAGTAGAGAGGGACAATCCCCTCCCTGTCCGTGCTGGCCACCCCTCTTCTAATGGAGCCCAGGATACCATTGGCCTTGCGAGCTGCAAGAGCACACTGCTGGCTCATGTTAAGTTTCTCATCCACCAGAATCCCCAAGTCCTTCTCAGCAGGGCTACTCTCAAGAAGCTCTTCTCCCAGTCTGTGTCTATGTCTGGGATTCTTCCAGCCCAAGTGCAGCACCTGAGACTTCACAGTGTTGAACCTCATTAGGTTCACCCAGGCCCACCTTTCCAGCCTGTCAAGATCCCTCTGGATGTCTTCCTTGCCTTCTAGTGTGTCAACCACACCACTCAGCTTGGTGTCATCTGCAAACTTGCTGAGGGTGCACTCAATTCCATCATCGATGTCATTGATAAAGATGTTAATGGTCTTTAACTTACAGACTGTTAAAGAAATCTGCTAGATGCTGAGATGCTGGCTTTGCAGAAGACTGAAGCAATGAGGCAAAGCTTACTTATACGGACATACAGTTCTGGGCCTGTACATTTCTACTCCTTTCTCCCTTTTCCTGCAGAATTAGAATTTGAGACATAACATCTCACAGGCAATCAGGAACACCAGGAAATTTGTGTTAGGCCTCTGTGTAAATCATGTAATGAGTTACTTATCTGCTTCTAAATATGCAATTTAAAATATTCCATGCAATGTCAAAGTTCAGTCTGTGATGGAAAAGGGCAAACCAGACCCAGGTGTCTTCCTCAAATTGACACAGGCAGCTGGACTCTGCTGGGTTAGCCTGGGTGTGGGTTTTAGGTAGCTGTAGTTCCTGACGGTTCTTGAGCTCTTTGGCTACTACGAGGACACAAGAAGTGGTGCCAGTGGGTTACACTATGAATCTCATAAAATTACTGTCGTGGCTAGAAAGTGCTAAGGTTGTATTTGTGGGATAACTGGGGAATTGAACGGGTTTGGTTTTTTTAAAAAAAAGGAATTTTCAGGACAAATCTGTGGTGGTTTTTTTTTGTTGTTGCTGTTGTTCAGGTTCCCCCCTACTCCCCCCAAATTCTGACCTCTACATCCATCTCTAAAATTAACAGAAATTATCTGGCACATACTTCAGTGACTTTGTGGGCTGTTGCAGACTGCATGGCCATGGGCCAGCAATGGTATGAGTGGATCTCCATGCTTGTCAGACCTGATGATACCAGGATTTATTTGTCCTGTCTATTTCATGGTTGTTTTCAGTTGTTGGATTTTGTCATGCATTAAAATGTAGACCTCCAGGACAAGTACTGACGTGTTAGCAGAGGGCTGAGTCCTTGAAGAATTGCTGAGGTGCCAGTGAGACAAGTCTTTGGGGTTCCAAGTGCATCATTGTGTAGCTTGTTCCTTTTCTTTAGGCGCTTTGGCTAAGGGCACAGTGGGGGTTTTTTATTGTGATTTTTCAGAATTTTTCAGTGTGTCAAATTTTGTAGAAACAACTGACTCAAACATGGCACATCCTCAAATCCAGATCAAAGACTGGAAGTAGCAGGTGAATAGTTATGATACTGAGGTACTAACGGGAAAGTGGCACTGAGTGTGTTCTCAGAATATTAAATTCTTGGGGAAAGAGTTCCACTGATGGTGAGTGATGACCTAATTTTGAGTCAAAGCCTTAACAAAGGGAATTTTATGGTTAAAGTACTGGTCAGCACAGTATCTTTTCTGCTAAGTGTCTCTGGGGTTGAGCACTGGTGACAGAAATGACTTGTTCTATGTTTTATATCACAGCAGGTCTGACTAGTTGTTTCATTTAATTTGATTTGACTTATATAGCTTAACAGACAAAGGAAGAGTTAAACTGCCATACTGGAAAATGTGGAAATTACAGTCTTTTGTTTCAGTAAACCAATTGGTTTTCTGAACAGACAATCCCAGTCATCATGTCTTGAAAGCAATACAAAGCAGACTGGGTTGTGAAGAAACCTTCATGTCAAATAACCTGTAAAGAAAAGAATCTTCCAAGGGCAACTAGAAAATACTCAAGAGGTATCTTTAAATAAGAGTCAATGAAAAGGTGCAGAGGAAAAAGATGTTATTTAAATATCTTTATTTGAATACACATTCATACATTTGAATCATATTTGGACAAAAATCTTCTAAGAAGCTGAGGTTGATGGTGGGAGATACAGAAGGTATGTCTCTATTCACAAATGAAAAGAACTTTTGCCTATGCTGGAATACCAAGTAACAATCTTTTGGACACAGATGTTTCAAAACAAACAAAACAGATATAAGGCTCAAAAAATATGGAACTAAAAGGGGGAATGCAGTTCCCTCCACCCCCAGTCATAGTGAACATAACGATAAAACTGTTTTGCAGAGAGAGGCTCAGGAAGCAATATTGGAACCCACAATGTGGAAGATAAATCACCAGACTACCTGAGAGAAATACCTTACAATATATGCTATTGGTGACATACTGTAACATGACCACCAGTTTTAGTGCTGAGCTCTTGAAAATTAAGAAGAAACACACAAAAAAAACCCCCTACCAAAATGTCCCAAGCCTCAGGACACAAACTATTTATTTTATTAGGAAGAAGATCAAGATGCAATTGGATGTGTAATCACATTTTTGGAAGAACAGAGTATTAGCTAAACTCTCTGCCAAACCCTCATTAGAATACAATTTGAGACTTGACAATGTGCAGCTCACATAAAAAGTGTCTCAAGATAGCTAAAAGCTACAGGCTCTTGTTTGTGCTCCAGGTAGTGGTTAAAGTTCTGGGAATGCATCAAGTTTGGACTATTTAGGAAGGAAAATTTTTACAAGAATGAACAGAGAAAAGTCGTAGTGGGACAAATCTTTCAGAAACAGGGTTTGTGTTTTTAGTAGCATGGACAGTTAACCATTGGCATAAGCTCCCAAGAGATAGTTTGGATTTTCCACCTGGGGAAGATGTGTGATCCACGTGTTTCTCAGCCTTAGTGTAGGATTAACTGGGCAAAATTCTGTAGTCTGTTATACAGACTTTATCCCAGAAAATGGTATGTTTTGGGCTTCATAGATTTGATTCTTCTCAAAGCTGGACTTAAAAACTAAGGTAGCATGATACATATTTTATAATGCTATCAATTATTCTATCTGTAGCAACAAAATCCAGTTATAAAACCAGCTGTAGGAAGAACCGGTCTGCCTGGCCCTTCTGGCAACAGGTTAGTTTTATGGGTGGCTTAGGTAGTATTTTGTCTTTCAGATCCCATAAATTACCTGGTTCAATAATCCCAACTGTAAGAAAAGTATCACCAAATCATACGTTGTATGTCTTCCTTTTTTTTTTTTCTTTTGGCACAGCTTTTCCCAGAGCATTTTTTGGATCATTTTGCCCCAAAAGCAAGAGGCTTTACTTGCCTTTTTGAGCTTGAACAGAAATACTGTTAACAGCCTTGAGTTCAGTAATCCTGATTTTTGACAGAGGGCAGTGGTTACAAGTCACTTGGATCAGTCTGTGTCACCGTTCTCTATGATCGCTGCTCCATGGTGCATTTTCCCATAGTGGTCTTTTCAAACCATTGTGGTATTTGGCTATGCTTGTGGCATATAGCGTTCACCTTATTGTCTCTTCTAATTCAGGGCACGGAAATTGTTCTCATTTATTTAGGGAGTTTTCCTCTTTAATGATGGGAAAAGTAGTAATGGGTTACAGGTGAAAAATAAACACACAATTAGCACAGTCAGACTCGTGGGGTTTGTTGGTGCTTACTAGTCCTTAATCAGTTGCAATTAACACTAGATGAGTGTTTACTCTCAATTCTCGTAATATTCGTGTAATTGACCACAATGACAGATTTACATCTATGGATGAGGTTTCTTTGCTATTCAGAAGTGCACTGAGACTTGTGATACATTTGTGTCACGTTGTGTTATCATTGTGCAGATATTTCAGATAAGAAAGCATGAAATAAAATGCAGTAACTTCAGTATAGGAAGAAAACAAGCATTTAAAAATCAATGTATTTGGGATGTAAATAGCTTGAGAGTTAAATATCTAAGGGCTGTGGCAGAAATTAAGCTTGAAAACTACAAATTACATAGAATAGAATGGTTGTTAATTGCAGATATTTGGACTGATTTTCTGCTTTGTCACCAAATGTCATATGCACTTTGGTTGGGTGAATTTGTCTTAGTGTCTGTTTCCTTTCTGTTTTAAAAAAAAAAGTGGTAGTGGGGGAATAATGCACTATCCTGTTTCACATAGAGAGACGTGTACTAAATACAGCAGAAAGTTGAGACCCTGTGGTGATGGGACCACAGTAGTACTGAAGAGAGGTAGTATGGGATGAAAAGACTGATTTTAAAGGTACAGACATGGCATTCAGACTCGTCCCCCTCTCCCCCCACCTCTGTTTAAATGTAGTGGTTTACTTGCAACATTTCTATTTGAGATAATTGATTCTAAAAAGCTTGTTTTGTAGATATGGCTGTAAAGAGAGAATTTGGGAAGATTAAAAAGTAATTAAAAGTTCATGGTTTCCTTCATAGCATTGAGCAAGCCTTCAGCATGACCACGGCCTTTCCACTGTATATGTTAAGGGGCAATAGTAACTTGTTATTCCTTAGAGGATTCACTAGTGTCTGAGAAGCATTTTTGGGACTGTTGAATCTAGATGTTGCATGAGGGTAGTTAGTGCTGGGACCCAATGTTTGCATGGTGTATTTTGGGTAGTGTGAGTTCAAAACTGCCTCTAGCCTGGCCCTGTGGGCCTAAATGCCCATGAGCAGTGTGATAAACTAGCATAAGAAATCAGAAGAGGAATTAGGTGTAATCATAGACCACTTCTTCAGTTCAGTTTCAAGCAAAAGAAACAGTTTGTGTGCTCTAAGATCAATGTGTTGGGAACTAAAGCACAGTAAATGAGGGCATTGCTTCAAAAACACACTCTTGACCTTAGATGCTAATGTAGACACTGACACAGAAGTATTTAAACTGGAAAGAAGTGGTAGTACGCTCACAGTCAAGGTACTCCTGCCAAGTTTTTTTTTCCCACTATAAACACTGAAAACAGAACATTTAATTATGGTACAATAGCACCATGAATTGCCTAAGAAATATCAGAACCCTTTGTGCTGGAAACTGAGAGTTAGCTGGAGAGTGTCTGCCCCCAAAATTTTCCAGTTTAAGGTGGAGAGGCTGAAGAGGCTGATTTAATGGAACAATGTAAGGATTTACTATTCCTAACCTTGAAGATTACCTTCCCTGCAGCTGTGGTACTTTTAGTTCAGGTCAGTGCTATTGAGTTTAAATGAAACATGAATAAAAGTTCACCTGCAGAGCCCTACCCTCAAGTCTCTTAGCTTCTAGCCTTGTGAACTAGCTACAACACCACAGTGAACAAATCTACCAGTGTTACTTCGTGTTCTATACTTCATTTCTTAGTCCACGGCTTTGTATTTCATAGCTATAAATATATGCATAAAAATGGTGTGCATCAATGCCTTGATCACTTGACATGATCATTAGCAAGTAGTGGATGTATTTTGACTCTCATCAATTTATATGTGTGTGCCAAGACCCAGGTCACCATCTGCATGCACTGTGACATTAAAAAAAGTTTTCAGCAAAGCTGAAGTTCAGAGGGAAAGTAGCAAACAAATGCTACCCATAAGATTTGCCAAATGTAATGCTCTTAGTGCTACATGGGAGGCCCAAGGGTCAGAAGCCAATTCCTTTTTGTGTTCATGGGGATGACCAGTGACTGCCAAGGTTCAGGTGGAAGTTGCAAATTTTGTTATCTTAAGAGGAAGCTTCAAGCTTTTCTTGATCCTCCTGTGCAAAAATTCTGCTTGATAATTTCAAAAAGGGACCCTTTCTCAGTTCTGCAAAGATGGCCTGTGTCCTTAAAACACAGGTGAGATCCTGGAAGTTCACTTCAGCAGAGGATCAGACCTTGTGTCCTCCAGAAACAGCTGGTTTAGGACTGGAGTGTCAATGCAGAGAAAGGGAATGGTTACAGGATACCTGGAGGGGAAAAATGGTTCTTCAAATAGCAATGATTAGACTGCATTTTTTGTACCACTTTTTCTTGTCTGTGGACACTGAAGAACTCTAACCCAAATAATCTTGCTGTCATTACTCAGAAGCTGCAACTATCCTAGCTGGGTTATTGGATATTTTGGCTATTTGCTACCACCAGCAACACTGCTGCTGGGTGAGGGTTGGTGGGCATACTCTTCCAGAACATCTGCACTACAGCTTTACATAAGGTGTCAAATTTTTCCATTTACTTTTAAAAATTATTTAAAATTTATTTGTAACCAAATGCACAAGCAGATTCACAACATTCCCTAATTACCCCCTCTCTTTAGAGTCAACAGTGTAATGAAAACAGCAGAAGCTGTTTTACCTTCTGTACCAAAACATAAACCAAATATAGATCTATTTTTCAAATTAGCTAAATGTTCAGTTTTAATAGGCCCTTTGGTACCTCTTCATGAAAGGCTCTTGCTCCACGCGGCCTGGAGTGTATTCTGCAGAGCTGTATAATTTGGGAAAGTATACATTAGTGGCAAATAATAGTGACAGGCTGCCAGAAGACTTTTGTCTGTACGTATTGCCTTGGTTCTCATAGGAAGGGTTCCCCCCACACGTATTTTTTTTGAATGCACCCTTTGTATTTATAATGGGATTGCATTCTTGTTTTGTTTGCTTTAAGAAATTAAATAGTATACATTGTTTCTGGTTGCATGTGTTTGCTTAGTGCTTCAGGACCTCCTACCAACTGTCAGAAAAACACTGAAGTTAAAATGGGAGGGAAGGAGGGGAAAGAGGGAGTTTGGGCTTCCAGGTAACCTGCATTTTAAATTTTCTTTTTTTTAATTTCTTAAAATTTGCCTGTTCTTTTTTATCCTTATAAACATTCACTCCTGATTCCTTTCCAGTATGTGCATCCAGCCTTGCTTGTGCCCAAGCTCTATGACTGAGGGAAATCAGTAGAGAAGTCTTGTAGCACATGGTTTAGGGGCAGTAGTTGGCTGCTCTGTGTGCCTACCCTGCTAACAGAATTACTCTGGTCATGCCTCCTGGCTGCAAGTCATATCTGCCTTCAGGACTGCCAAATCCAAGTGCTAAAATGTCCTTCAGTGAGACACTCTATCTCTATGATGGCTTAAAATTGGATATAGATTAAGTTTAAGGCTTTTTTCTATCTGCTGGATAGCTAGCCCCTCTTTTCCAATGAAGGTTGAAATTGTTTTCTCAAGTTGTAGCTGTAGGAGAATGTCAGTCAGAAACTGCAGTCAAATTGAATGGCTTCCTGAAACTTGCCAGTTTAGATCAGAGTTTCTTCTAAACAAATTTCTCTTTAGGGTTGATATATTATGGGAAAATATAATAATAAATGAGATAAAAGGTCCCATGGGTTTCTTCTCTCCCATGTTGAGCCGTGCTCGTTCACACAATGGCAGTAGCATTCTTTGGCCTATAAAATATTGTAAGATACAGTCTTTGAGCAGCAAAGTCAGCTCATGGGTGCATCAGAACGGCCATGCTGTATTAAACCAAAAGATTCATCTAAGTCAGAACATCTTATTTGGCACTTCATAATACTAAAAGACCAGATATGAGAAATCGGATTATACAGAGGATCCTTCGCTGGTACACTGTCCCACTGTGTGTCAATCAGCAGTCAAGGGATTTCCTCAGACATGGAAGACATAGTAGAATTATCCAATAATACAAATTGTTTATGTTACTGTAGCACCTAGAAATCCTAGTTGTGAACCAGAATACTATTGTGCTGAGCATTGTGTAATCGTGAAACAAAGGGGCTGTTCTCATTGTTATTCTAAATCTGCTGATCTCACCATGAGACACAACTTGCATAGTCTGATAGAAGCAGATACAGAACTGGATCGTGAGTTTGCAAGCCTGTACATCTACATTTTTGCAATGACCTGTGAATTTAACTGTCTTCAAGGGATTAGCCCTGCAGCTTTCACAGTTGCCTGCAGACAGCTGGGCTCGGGAGAAGCGATGTCCCCGGAATCATGTGCAGAAGGGATGTAGGTTCATTCAGTGATCTGATCCTGCAGAAGAGGCATGAGGGCCATTGGCAGTGTGTCCTCTTGGCTTCACATTCTAAATTAAAACCAGTAGTTTGATGGGAGTACATGTTTCTAGCATAGGAAGCAGATTTCCATGAAAACTTTTGGGCATACCTGAAAAAGCAGATAAAGAGAAGGCATTCTCCAGTATTTTTTTGTAGAAGGACTGAGGTTTACATTTTGAAATGTGCTTAAATTATTTATGAAAATGGGAGAAAATTTTCCATTTTAGAAATGCATCTATTAAACTATGAAAAATATAATCAATGAAACACAGAAGAAATTAATTTTTTTCCCCTCATACTTGTGTCACTTAGGATACCATTAGGAAGCAATAGTTAAAAGTAATTGTAAATATTTATGTAATAGATATATCTTCTTATATGAATGTTTCCTTGCACTGGAACTAAACGTTCTTCTTTTTATTCTTTTTTTTTCCCCCCCTCCCCTTCCACAGAAAGACAACTTTAATCTTGAGAGCTCTCTTGCCATTTGCTTCCTGATTTATTCTTTCTTGGATGCAACTTTCACTGTTGGAAGAAGGTAGGAAATATTTCTTTCAGCAGCAGATTGCCATCATAAAATGTCACAAAAATAAAATGGAAAGTTGATGTGACTATTGCATTAATAATCCCCAAGTTATAGTCTGAAAACCTTTAGCCAATTTACTTTCTTCTTCTTCTTCTGGTTTGTGGGGTTTTTTTTTAATTTTTAATTTTTTAAAAAATATTTTAGCCTTCATACAGGAGGGAATTATTATGAATCTTACTACACTATTGCTTGTTTTTATACTGAGCAAGACAAAGGTAGTCAAATAAGAAAATCTTTGTTATTAATCACCTTGCAATCATTTAAATGGGAAGTTATAGTGTTTGTACAACACTTACTAGCTGTAGCAGCGAGACATACAAACCTTCACAATGCTGAAAATTATTAAAGTGCATCAGTATCTATTAAAAATCACCTGCCTGATTTTCAGTGAATGAGGCCTTTTGTAAGGGATGAGGACAGGAGCATTTACACTGTGATGTGATTATTCAAACTACCGTGACCATAATGTTATAAAGATGGCAGCGACCTTTTAGCCTTGATAAAATCAATAACGGTCCTTCTTCTTAGCTTTAAATCATCTGTTGTTGTTTAGTTTATCTGTGTTAGAATAAAATGTGCAGAATAAGTCTACAAAAATTCTGTAGGGTTTTTTAATCAAAATGTGTTTTGAGCGTTATCATTATCTGTCTGTGTGTTTGCAATCTAAGAATGGAGCATATAACCCTGAAAAGATACAGGCCTGTGCTTTGCAGTGTTTCTTCTTTAAAATCTAAAAACAACTCCCTCTGATGGAGGTGTTAGAATCTTTTCAAGAAGTTCATAGTGCTTGGTGCTTCTTTTTTCTCTCATTTTCTTTATCTCACTATTGTTTTCACAATGTTTTCTTGTGTGTAGAGGCTTTGCAAATAAAACAAAATTCAGTACAGAGAACCAAAATCTGTTTTGCCCTGGAAAATACTTTTTTCTTTAAAGAAAAATATACTTCTGATCATTTAAATCATAAATCCATCTTTTTGTGTAACCTTGCAAAGGTTTAATGTCAGTGCTTAATTTCATTTACACATCCAGATCATGGGAGTCCTTACGACTCCTGTCATGTAGAGACTGGGATGCTGGCTAACAGGAGAGAGGTTGTATGATTTAAGATTAGCATATGGGTGCTGGGTTTTGATATCAGAGCTGGTTTTGCCTGTTGTGTTGTCTGTTGTGTCTGTGTGGCACTTGTGCATTTTAGCAGTGATGAAAGTCTGTGGAATGAATAGAAAACAGCTGAGATTTATATATTGGGACTTCTAACCTTTCTCCATTGCTCACTTTTATAATCTGACTTCACAGCTGAAGAGAATGACATAATAGGGGAAATACAGATATTTTATTTAAAGGGGGAAAAAAAAGGAAAAACCAGCAATAAAGCACTGAGAGGAGAGAAAATGTCTCTACGAATGCAACAGACATAAAAGAAAGTGAAGGAAAGTTAAAAATTACCATAGGGCAGACAGGACACCTGCTAAAGAACCTTCTGCTGCCTCTCACAGCTGGAAAGAAAAATGAAAGAGATGCAAACAACTGTTCTGGAAGCATGAAATCAGCCTTTTGTCTTTTCACCCCTCCCTTTCTGAACAGTTACAGTATGCAAAATTTAGGGGAATCTCAAAGTATGCAGAGGAAAAAAATTCAGCAGGCTCTGCATATAAAAAGCTGAGCCATGGAAGTGTGCCTCTTTGAAAACAGGAGCATGTTTGGGAGCTTCCCGGTGCATTGAAGAAAGTGGTAATTAATGCATAGTGAATGACTTCGAATGAAGGTTGAATAGGGGCATAACAATGGGAATTTTTTTTTTTTTTAGGTTAAAGTGTTGAAAAAGGAAAGCTGTTAAAAGATGGTTACTGTGAAGCCACAACTTCAATCCTTGTCTTCTCTGACTTTCCTTTATAGACTGTGGTGGGTTTTGTTTTGTATGGGTCTCCAAATACAATGAAGTTAATTTGCACCAATTTCATTTTGTGTATGCTCTGGGATTTTTTTTAAGGGTTTTTTTTTTTTTTTTTTGGCTGGGCTTGGTTCTTTGATGGTGCTTTTGAGCAAATGGTTTGCCCAAAGTTCAGATGATGTTAGCTCCATCCTCTTTTTCATTTATAACATCAAGGGGATTACAGAGAATAACTTTGTTGCCCAACATCAAGGCTGTATCTTCAGGCTACTAGAAAGGTAGTTCTCAGAAAGTGTGTCTTCTAATATTTTAGAACCTCCACAGGCTTCAGATAAAACAAGTATTAAATACAAAAAGCTCACAAGGATCCCAAGGAAGGTTAAACTCACACAACCTCCTTCATGTTGAACACCTGAAATGTATTTTTTAGACTGTTGGAGTGTTATCACAGGGAAGACAACAGTGAAGTCTTATATAACTGAAGACAGAAAGAATAAAAAACAGCACCTTGTTTAAAGACGGGCAATTTTTAATGGCACATGAGCTAAATATAATCTACTCTTGCCATCGAAAAGGGAATTTAGAGAGTGAGCAAGTCATTTTGGAGGGGTCTTGGGGTTGATTCTTTTATTGGATCATAAGCTAGTAGATCTGCAGTTCTACCGTGCTTGATTCAAGACCAGAATTTTTAAGGCTTGAGGACAGAAGAATTGAGATGTTTTGGAGTAAAGAAATAGCTACTGTGCTCCAAATCGTTTCAAATACGTTTCTATTGTCAGTAGTCCTTAACAGGAATTCTGGCCTTGAGTATATCAAACTTGGCACCTCAATCCTTTGTCACATAAATCTCAACTATTTCTAAGGAAGAAATACAATTAAAACCACCCTACACAACACCCCTGGTGTGTTTTGTTTTCCGTTTTTCCAGAGGCAGGCAAAGAAAATGCAGTGTTCACTGCACATGGTCTGGCAGAGTGCATGCTGTTTCGCCCCAGAGCAGTTTAAAAGGAAGGTGGGTCATGAATTTGAAAAGTTACCTGCTTTTGCTGTTCTTATAGAACTGTTGTCCTGGTCAAGGTGCATATCCTCTCCCAGTACTTAACTCCAGCAGGTGTGTTATTACCCTCCACTCCTTAACGTTTGTAAATGGATTGTGAATTCTCAGATTCTGGAACAGTGCTCTAAAATTACTTTTGTCAATATTATGATAAGAATGATGTTGATTTAGCTGCATTTTTGTACTGTTTTCCTTGTGTATACATGTAAACCAGAGTTTCTAGCATCCAAAAGATACCACTCCTACTACTTCTACTGAATTGAAAATGTTAATACTGAGGTGATAATCTATAGGCAGCTAGATACGTCTTCTGAACCATGTGGAATTCAAGGTCTGCATTTCAATATAACTTTTACTGTGATAAAATGTATGAGCGATAGGGACAACTTTATGGATAACAACTATAAAAAAAAAATCCCCAATTTAATTGAGTCCATTTTTTGCAACAGATGTTTGAGATTAAATTGGGATCAAGTTGCCAAGCTAAACTAGAGCCTTTCACTTGATCTGTGAAATTCTGTTCAATTTAGGCCGAGTTCCTGACTTCTGAACATCCCTGCTTACCTTTTCTGGCTTGCCTTTAGCAGCCTGTCAGACCAATGTGTAAATGCTAATGGCCAAAAAAAACATTACCATCAGCCCTAGAGCAGGGCAAGTTGTACAGGGGTCTGTGCAAGCTACAGGGGAAAGGCTGGAACTTGACTTCCCTTTTCTACCATATCTGACTCTTTGCACATTGTTGCAGGGGTCTTGGTCACTCAGAGACCCACTTCACTGGATGAAGCCTGCGTTGGACTTGTATCTCTTGTACCTCTTTAGTAGATGTGTTGAAAAAGGGGTAAACCGAGGCAGAGTTATTGGTGGAGCAGCAGGTGGAAGGAACCTGAGGAGTCTAATGGTCTGTGTTATGTGATGAAGGGATTGTGCTGCTGCATGTATCATCCCACTCAGGGTCACAATAGCTTTTAGTTCTGGTAATCAGCTGTGAAATTTGGAGTTTGAGCAATGATGATGGATTTTGGGTGTGTTATAGACAAAGTATGGGGTGTTTGTGATTTTTAAATGTCTTTTATTTACAAAGTTGTGAGCTGATGTAATCCAGAACAAGATCATAAGATGAAGTTATTTAGGTTGCCAAGTCCAGCAGTCAGAAGGTGTGGGGTACAGGATGCTTGGCTGCTGAGCACTTTTGAATAGATTCCCTAGTGAGTCTTGAGCAGACTTAAGTGAAGTGATTCTGTGCTAAATTGGTTGTTCCTCTCCTTTATTGCGTGCTCATGATGGATGTAGCAAGAGCAACGTGAGTCATGAACAGGTAGCTGTAAACTTAGTACTTTGTAAATTTTAAAGTGAATAATGTTAGCCTGCTTTTCTAGCCTCTCTCTGTGTGTATGCTACGCATACTCTTCTATACAGGGAAAAAAAAACAGTGTCAGAAAATGTCAGGAAAAGATGTAATGTAAGAACTCCCTCTGCTGTAAAGACTCCCAGCATATAAAATGTGTTGTAGCACTAGCCATTGTGACCCAGAAATAAAATGTTTCCTGTGAATTAGAAGGATACAGAGTTGGATTAACTGGATGACATTTCCCCATCTGGTTTTTATTTATTGTTGCCCTTTTCCATTCACTGTAATTAGTGCATAGAAGTGACAATAGGCATATACTGCACTCTGAGCTACAAGGATGTACCAACATTTTGAGCACTTTCCATTATTTTTTTTCCAGTGACACTTCTAAAACTCCTAGCATCTTAACTCTGCTGAAACCTATTATTTCTGTGAACTGAAGAGGCAATTTAAGGCACCTTTTCTGTTTGCAAACAATTTTCAAATATAACCTCACACTTTCTGAACTTTTTCCAAGGGCCTCATAAAATCGATAATTGTCCATTTTCCTCAAAGTGACTTGAAAAATTGAAGGTCTTTCTATTCGAAATTCATATCTGGATTTCAGGGTGCTCCCCATCAACACCGCTGCTCCAAGGTGCTCAAAACCAGAATCTGTCTTCTCGGAGAGAAAGGAACTGTTTGGAAAGAAAACCCATCCTGAGCTCCAGAGAACCCAGTTTTCCTTTGGACTCCTCTCTAGCTTGAATCCATACTGTTGTTTGATATCTCATTTAATACTAAAGATGCAGAAAGAGTCTACACTTTATCAGCAATTCAAGCTTGGCATTAGCATGATTTAGTTCTGTTTTGAAGTTGGGCTGTTGATAAGTTATTGCCACATACAAATGTGCTTACAGAGAGTCCTATGTTAGTCTGATCTTTGTCAATCAGCAGGGTTTCTGACAGCTCAGCTGTAAATTAGTTCAGATCACAGAATGGTAGAGGTTGGAAGGGACCTCTGGAGATCATCTAGTCCAACCCCGCTGCTAAAGCAGCAGGTTCATGTAGAGCAGGTTGTACAGGATCACGTCCAGGTGGGTCCTGACTATATCTGGAGAGGGAGACTCTATAACCTGTGTGGACAGCCTGTTCTACTGCTCAGTCATTCTCAAAGTGAAGAAAGGTAGAAGGGTGATGTCGACACTCAGCTGGTGGCCTTGCTAGCACTGGAGATAGGTAACAGTAACTAGTGGTACTAGTCAGGTTATTCTGAGGACATAATAAAATATCTAGAGAAATAACTCAGAGTCTGAAGCTATTTATCCATAAGAAAGGATCCTGCAAGGAAAACCACTAAAACCTGGAGCAAACTTTATATACGGCAAAAAGGGGAAGAATGTGATATCTCCACAAAGACATAAGAGCATGAGAAGTGTGGCTAAGAATTGAGGGTTCTTATAAAGTAAGGGTACATTAGATAGTCCAAAATCCATGATTCTACAGCCAAGAGGAAAGCCTAAAAGTCTTTTCTCGCTCAGCATTGAAGTGAAAGCAGAGATTAGAAATAAAAAAAGCAATTTATAATGAATAGGAAAAGGGACACTAACAGCAATTGATATAGTTCAGAAGTTACGAAATGTAGAAAGTTGATAACAGCCACTAAAGCATCCAGGATAAAGCTGTATGAAAGGACAATAACAAAGTTAAAAATGTATTTTTTACTTTTTTTTTTGTGAAGAGCAACACAGTGGCAAAGCTCTCTTACTTGACAGAGATGAGAAAAAACATCTGTTGTTTGGTACACACAAAAGCAATGAATTTGTGTGCTTTGTTCAGCAGAAAAAAAGACCCCCAAAATGGGATGTGCTTATATAGTGGAATATTGACGGAGTTCTGGGAGTCAGGGAGAATGTTAATGTTTTGCCTCTGCTTGGGATTATGGTAGTAAAAACCAGGCTGATGAATCTGTTATCCATCCTGGGCAAAACAGTGGAAGATAGGTGTCATATCTAATAGGTTGTGTTCTGTTTCTTCTGGAAGACAGAGGAGAAATGATTAGGTATCGCTACATCATTAAAGCTGTTCTATTCCGTTTTAGCTGCGAATCCTACACTACAGTCAGTGAGCATGAGCAATTAAATACATGTTCCAATGCAATGTGATAGAAAGGGGAATGTATAATTTATAAAAAGGCATATAATGAATAGAAGTTGATTTTTGCTCTATGTACTGAATATTGGTTGGGCTGATGATAGACTGGTACTTACATTTCAGGGTTCTGCACCTCCAAAAGATGTTGAAAACTGAGTAAAGAATACATACTATTTAAGGCTGAATAAAATGCCATGCTGTGACTACCTTAAAGACCTCAATCAGTAAAGTAAAAGGAGAACCAATTATATTTAAAAAAATATAATTCTGTTTTATTTCTGGCTGATATGTCCAGTTCTATGGTAACGGTATGAAATTTAATGGCACATGGTAATTGGGAAGCTATTCTTGGAGGTAATTCCCATGCTACTATTTGAGTACTGGTATGTGATCTTCTATACTGTGTTAAAATAACATACCTCTGGCTCCTGACAAATAGTGCTCATCCCATTGGTTTCCAGTCACAGGCTGAAGGTGGCGCGGGCTGGGAACCATTTCCAGTATGTCATTTGGGCATGGCCCTCCTGCTTTAGAAGGTAAAGTAATTAATAGCGTAGATATGGGCTGCTCTTTCTCAGTTGGCCTCAGTGTTAAAGAATTTACTAACTCAGCCAATGGTCTGAGGTTCCCTTTAAGCCTCAAGCTCTAGGAAATAGAAGTGATCAAATGACGTGTCCCAGTTGGTGTGCTATGATCCTAGCAGCCGTGCTTCTCCGAAAAAAGGGGATGAAATGATTAAGATCTGATTTATGCTCTGTCATAGTACTGCTCTAGCTGTCAGACTAACTGCGCCAAGGCAGTAGGATTTGTCCGCAAGTGAACTGGAGTTCATTTTTCCATTACATGTATTGGTGCTAAGTATTCTACAGCTCAAGGTGTAGTTGTCTGATTTCTTTACTGTCTTTTCAGAACAGGAATGTTCTATGCTTTGGTTCTGACTTTGTCTTTACACAGGAGGCATAACACATTGAAATGCATTGCCATGAGGCCAGTCCAGTAGCCATATGCAGTTTTATCTAGAACACACAGATTAGATAAAGATTATACAAAGAAATCTAGAGGAAAGCTCCACTGTGGCCAAATTGTGGCAGATAAATGCTGCTTGTTAGGCTCTGGTACTCCCACTCACTTGCCATGTTACAGGAGTCTTATAATGCTTTACAATAATGAAGACACTACATGTGTGATGAAGATCCCACAAGAGTCTTGGAAACAGCTTTCAAATACTTTTGCAGTTTATATAATCTATAGCTGAGGAAGAATTCTGCATGTCTTTTTAGACCTCACCTTCCAATAGAAAGGGCTAGGAAGATGACTAGAGCTAGGATCTCTGGATGTTTTAGGGCAAGTATAACTCTTTGCAACCATATCTAAAAGTGAGGGATATTGCATTAGTCAACAGCTCTTCTCTACCTTTATTTTTCATAATATTTTCATGACTGCTCAAAAGCTTACAAGAAAGCTTTTAGGGGGCAGGGGGCAGAGGAATGACAGTGCAAGGAAATTTCCACAAGCAGCCCAAGGCACTACTTCAGCTCTACAAGCAGGACTTTCAGGAAGAGGGATGTCTCATTAGGTTTTGGTGGGGGCTGTGATATTTTTCCCAGCTGGGTTGGACCTTATACTCAGGAATGCTTGTCCAAGTTTCTTTCGTAAGGAATTACTGAATTCTGAATCTCCCAAAACTGTTTTGTTACCTTTGTGAGACTTCAAGCAATGTCAACTCTGATGACTCACAACTGTCTGTGAGACGAAGCTGGGATTTAGCATTTCCAGGCCAGAATGGAAATTCAAGCAGAATGAAAGGAACCAGTGAAGTCCAAATATTTAATGTTAAGAAGTACAGATATGCTGTTTGTTCTAGAAACATGTGAAAGTGAGAGAACATCTCTACAGTAAATAAACCATACTTTGCCCATCGCTTTTGGCAATGGGATGAAATGCAGAATGATTGTCAGCAGGAATGCCTTTCAGGACATACAATAGGTCATTGGATACCTACTGAGTATTTTAACAAGTGTGTCAACTGGCATCAAGTGGTCAAGTGTAAGTCCATATCCTGGGATGCAGTAATTTGTTTGGGGTGGTGCTGATACTATTGAGGTTGGAATTTGTGACAGAAATAAGCTGTCCCCAAAAGTATTTTTCATATGTTTGCCAAGAAATTAACCATCCAAACACATTGAATGCCAGCTGGGACAAATTAGGAAAATAACCCACCTAGAAGTGATGTTTTATCCAAGGGCAGAAGTGAGCAGAGCCACAGTTCGAGCAGCCAACTGGTTTAATAATTCCTTTTTGTTTAGCTGATTTTCTTGAGAGTTTGTCCTTCAAACTTGAGAGCTTGTCTCTGCTCAAACACAGAATTCTGCTGAGCCACTGCCTTATTACACTCCTTGTTTTTCTTGCCAAATAGTTAAAATTAGCATTTTGACTAATTAAACAACATATTTTGAACATCGGGGAGGGGGGGGAAGTGCAAGGTTTTATCAGTTACTTTTGTTCCATCATAGTGACCTTGTGTTGTCCTTGTTTTTCCATCTCTCTTGCTACCTTTGAAAGTCTTAGCCAAAGATTTGGAGCTAAATTCAGCTCTGATGTAAAACAGCACATTTTTTTCTAAAGCTTTTACTAGCTTCTGCTTTGATCCTAGAAGACTCACTTTTAAAAGGTGGGTATGACACAGTTTCTCCTCTGTAAGGAGCTGATTTTTCCTCCCCTGATGCTTATCATAGCAGCAAGGCAAGTGCAAAATTGCCCTGGGAAGACATTTCAATAATCAAAAATCTTTCTTTTGTAAAATTATTCTAACTAATATTTTACTTGACTTTAGCTTCCAGAAAAGTCAGTGGGAGGAAACTTGCTTTGTAGTTTGGACTATTCTCTCAGAATATATAGGAATTCTAGGATTAAACACACTAGACTGATAATGAACTCATGCAAGATGTCTGCATAATATCCTCAACTCCTCTCAAGAGACGAAGTAGTAGTATTTCCAAAGTTTGCCCAAAGTAGCATTTTAGAACTGACCACCCCAACAGAAAGAACAAAAAAAAATCAGTTCCATTGACTTAAACTGGTCCTTTCTTCTTACTTTTAGCTTGTTAAACTGGTACTACATCCTAAAGGAGATGAGGATAGTATCTCTGTCTTCCATAAAAATAAGTTTTCACCTGAGTATAGATGCAAAAATTCTCTTGAGTGTTCAGAGGGACTCCATGAGCAACAGTGACTGGCTAAAATTCAGAGATTTTAAGATGCTGGAAAAGAGTTGGTGGTGGAAGAGTCTGCATGAAAGTAAGAATTGTTAATATACCATTCAGATCACATGTCACTGGAAAATGTTTAACCCTTTGTCTCAGAAAGTTAGCATAAAGATAGTTTGTGATATTAATTGCTCCACTTGTTAATTGGATTACCTCCAAATCTGCGTGTCATTCAGCAAAGACAGCCAGAAGTGGAATGACAAACCAATTTATGAGCAGAAAGATATTTGGCAAGACTGCTTTCAGTCAAAATATCCCTTTAATGAAATGCCATGGGGAGTAGTTGGTTAAGAGAACAAAGTCAGGTTTGTGGCAGGGCTGTCAGTAATTTGAGAGGCTGCGCATCTCTGGAGCGGAATCTTGTGGAAAGGGTAATTGCAGCAAGCGTCAATCTTAAATATCAAAAAAAGACATTGTGACCAAATGCCAGTATCGTGTTCTGTGAGGTATCACAGTTCAAGAAATAGCCCTGAAGCATTATGGTGTGTCAGTTATCTGGACCCTTTGATTGGGAAGTGCTAAAATTCCCAAGAGATCCGAAAGATGTTGCCAATAGCTCAACTTGTTGTAATACCATTTGATAAAGATCTAGTAAAGATGGGGACCTTGCCAAACCAAAACTGTTGGCATTTCTGCTTTATGGATTGTATTGCCAGTAATGAGATAGTGAGGTTGTAAAGGAGCACAGCAAAAATCTCAGAGCTTGAATTAATTTTTCTTTTTTTCTAATTCCATGAAACACCATGTTACTGAACAAAGTGGGTACATCACACAAATTAATGGTGTGTTACAGGAATTGGCTGCTGTTTCAGACAGTGATGAATGGAAATTTTTAACTTAGTTTGTGTGAAATATTTTCAGGCTTATATAGTGAGCGATACAATTAACCATCACAGTAACGGGCTTCAGTATTCCTTGCACCCTACTATGGCTGCTCTTTATTGGAGTGATCTTTCAGCATTTCTGGGATTACCTGGTTTGACAGTAGCAAATATTGGGGTTCTTTAAGGTATGGAAAAAATGTGGGGAAAGAATAAACTAGTTGGAAAATATTTGTAATACCCATACACCTATTGACACCATTTTATTTTCTCCTTCGAAAGTGAGAAATGTACCACCAATCACTTAGTTATACCATCACTGTTTTCAGCATACTATTTATGGAATAAATATAAATTCTTAACCTCTGAATAATGACAAATATTCCTAGAGTTAAAGATGAAGCTGTATTACACATTGAAGTACTAAGTGTACTTTTTTGCCTGTTGACATATCTTCAGAGTAGGAAGAAAGTGCTGAAAATAGAAAGCATTAATAGTGTTGACAAGTAAACAAAAAGGAAGATTATATCCACGCAGCTTAGAAAATGGTAGTGAATGCAGTCCTAAAGTTACAGTGCAGATACAGTAGAAATTCATGTTTTCTACAGGGAAAGCTTAGAAAATGAGCGTGACCTTTTAATGCACAATCACTGTGATTTTAATAGTGGCACAGTATTAAGGTCCACTACTAAATTTGTCATAAAGGATGAAGGTTCACTACGCATAGGAATTTCTCTTGTCTGATACAGTAACTGTTGAAATAAGCATTTCTGTCAGAGGGACTTAGTCACAGAGAGCGTTTTAAAGATGAAGTGTAGCAGAAGTAATATAATTTTGAAGATTTCTCTAAACATTCTTTCAGTATTTATTCTGAGAGAAAATGTTTTAATAAAGTGTTTCATTTCTCTTTTACACCATTTTTTTAAAAATGGACTTTGGGGAAGAGGAGAAGACTATTTTTGGTTTTGTTTCTGGGATTTTTATAGATCACTACATCTGCAAACTGGTTAGAGACAAGTGATGACACTTATTCAGTGGACTTTTACAGGCAAAACCACATAGTACTGAAGAAGAAAAATCCCAGTCACATCAAACTGTGTTTTATTTTGCAGAAGGCACAAGTTGAAGTATTACTACCACACTTTATTCTAGTCCAGACAACAGGCACTGTCTATATGGAGATCAAAAAGGTTTACCAAATTGGAAATTAATTTGCATTTTTATTCTAAAAGGGAATGATTTTAATGGTGGGGGATATTAAAGTAAATATTTTATTTATCAGAATTCTGTTGACCTGTGAATTATTTTAGCTAAATGGACTGATGTAAAGGGATGATAGTGCTGTCTTGTTTCTCTGACATTATCAAGATAGACAATTCTGGAATCTGTAGATCTTAGATTCCTTGTTCTGCAGCCAAAACCTTATAAGTTCTACCACATAAAAGTGTATTAAATATCTCCTTTTTTCTTAGAGGATGAGTATTTGCATAAAACCTAATGTTATCATACACATATTAATGCAACATTCAATTACAAATTGGATAAAACAAGCCACATCTCCAGTAGAGTGAACTCCCTGCATTTACATGTGCTGTCAACTCCAGCTCGTTGGTGGAGGAGAAAAATTCCTTGGAACTTAGTTGGAAGTAAACCAATTATGGTTTTATAGCTACTTATGGGAGGAACTAAATTGGTGAAGAGAAACCTTGTTCCCAGATGCCAAATGGCATTTCTTTTTCTGCTGGAAAAATGCCAAAACAAAAGGCTCCTGGCCAAACCCTTCTATTAAAAATCAATTCCCAACCCAGCCCCTCTCTGAAAAAACAAAACCCCACAGTCTGTTCTTACTGTGATGCCACTGAAGAAGCAGTGTGATTGCTAAATTCTGTAAGGGAACTTTAAAAAGTCTCTGCAGAAACATGAGAGATCTGGAAGAACTGGGGAACATGGCAAGAGTTTCAATAGACTCTAAAGGCTTCAGGAAAATTTCTTGGATTCTATCTTCATGAGATTAGGATTTTCTTGGTGAAAATTGTTCCTTGTGTCAGACCTCTATTAGGCTTTAGAATTAAGAATAAAACAACACAGAACTTGAAAATGAGGATATGGAAGGTCTGGCCATGTTGATATTGTTTAAACATGGGCATTAAGGTATGTAGGCAGTTTCTGGACTTTTTTTGTTGCCATTTTAGACTTTTACCCTGGTTTTTTACTCTTTCTTTTCCAATTACACTTTCATCCTCTGTGTGACCTCATTATCATGTTCTGTGGCCCCATTTGGGTTGTGATGCCATTTCAGTATCACAGAATCACTAGGTTTGAAGAGACCTTTGAGATAGAGTCCAACCGTACCTGTCCTGTACTAAACCATATCCCTAAGTACCTCATCTACCCGTCTTTTCTATACATCCAGGGATGGTGACTCAACCACCTCCCTGGGCAGCCTGTTCCAATGCCCAATAGCCATTTTGGTGAAGAATCTTTTCCTAATATCTAATCTGAACCTGCCCTGGCACAGCTTGAGGTCATTCCCACTCATCCTATCACCTGTCATTTGGGCGAAGAGATCAACATCCACCTCTCTACACCCTCCTCTCAGGTAATTCTAGGAGGTAGTAAGTAAGGTCTCCCCTCAGCCTCCTCTTCTCCAGGCTAAACAATCCCAGTTCCCTCAGATGCTTCTTGTAAAGTTTGCCCTCCAGCCCCTTCACCAGCCTCATTGCCCTTCTCTGGACTCGCTCAAGGACCTCAATGTCTTTCTTGTAGTGAGGGGCCCAAAGCTGAACATAGTACTAGAGGTGTGGCCTCACCAATGCTGAGTACAGGGGCACAATCACTTCCCTGGTCCTGCTGGCCACACTGTACTAATGTTTGAATTTTTTTATGTTGGCACACCTGAGCAAACTGCAAATGTTTAAAAAGCAGATTGAGTAATTAAAGCCCAACTTACTGGATGTTTAGAAAATTGTTATCACTTGTAGATGGTACCAGGTGGGAAAAAAAGGCAAATTATTGGGCAAGAAAGAGCTTGTCAGGGAGAGTAATGAGTTAGGAGATCGATAAACACAAGGTGAGTGATGAAAACAGTGCCTGGTAAGATTCTTGGCAAGAAAAAAGCAATACATCGCAGAAAATATTTCACACAATTGGATGGACTGATTGCTCAAGTTTCTATGACTATGTGACCTGTCACCCCAGGTATCTTTCAAACCCAAGAAAGCCAGAGAAAATAGAAAGAACAAAGGATTTTTTGTTTGTTTGTTTCATATGTGTTTTAAATGGACCAGATTTTTTAAATTAAAGATAATATTTAAATATTAAGTAAATGTTATTTGATAATCATCTGTCACTTCATCTGAAGAATTAAAAATGCTTCATGCTTGAGCTGTTGGTGTGTCATCACTTTTTCAAATGATATGAAGTATAAATAAATTATATTACTTACAATAAGATGCAGTTTTTGTTTTGCTGCAAAAGATTAAAATGAAAATTAAAGTGGTGTTGCTTAAAGACTAAAAATGTGGGGTGCACCTAATTCTAGAGCAGTCACTAGGCACTTTAACACATACAGTGGATGTTAATGCTCCCTTGTGTCTGCCTGAGAGATATCTAATATAAGAGCATGTCCCCTTTTTTTCCTAATTCAAAACTTTGTCATTTAAATATCACATAATAAGCACCAGCTTTGTGATATCCCTCATCCTACTTAACTAGCACACAGCTGTTTTGAAAATCTCTCTGTAAGAGACAGTAAAAGATCTGGAAATCTGAGCCTTACTATACAGGCAGGATGGTAGAAAAAATAAAATCAAGATTTACCCCGTATAAAAATATATACTATATATTGTTTTCTTTCTTTTGAAGGAAATATTGGCTAATTCAAGAAATTAACTGTATCCTGGGGTGTGTCAAGCACAACATTGCCAGCTGGGCCAGGGAGGTGATTGCCCCACTCTACACTGCACTGGTGGAGCCTCAACTCGAGTACTGTGTGTAGTTTTGGGTGCTACAGCACAAGAGGGACACAAAAATATTGGAGAGTGTCCAGAGGAGGGCAACGAGGATGGGGAAGGGTCTGGAGGGGAAGACTTATGAGGAGAGGCTGAAGTCACTTGGTTTGTTCAGCCTGAAGAAGAGGAGACTGAGGGGAGACCTCATCGTTGTCCGTGGCTTCCTGACAAGGGGGAACCACGGGGCAAGCGCTGATCTTTCTTCGTCGACCAGTGATAGAACCCAAGGGATCAGTATGAAGCTGCGACTGGGGAGGTTTAGGTTGGGTATGAGGAAGAGGTTCTTTACTGAGAGGGTGGTCAGGCACTGGAACAGGCTCCCCAGGGAAGTGGTCACAGCACTGAGCTTGACTGAGTTCAGGAAGTGTCTGAACAATGCCCTTAGTAGTCTCATGCTCTGACTTGGCAGGTCCTGTGTGGAGATAGTAGTTGGACTTGATGATCCTTAAGGGACCCTTCAAACTCAAGAGATTCTATGATGTTCTTAACTTTGGGGTAATATTTTTCTGGTAGTGATGTACTTGAGCTCATCATCTTGCCTTATTGGAGCTGGAGCAGTGTTTGTGTTGGAGAAGTAACTTCTTGTGCGGCTTGATTTTTCTTTTTTTCTTTTTTTTTTTGTTTGGTTTCCACCTTAACTTTCCAAACTCTGAGTATCTCTACTGTAAACTTTATGCCTCTAAAACATTATCAATCAGGTTGAAGCTGACTCTGCATCTCACAATCTTCTTGTCGATTTAAGAGAAATTACATCATCTATTGTCTGGTAAATGACTGAGCTGCAATTGTTCTCAAGGAGGCAAAATAATCCAAGGGATTGCTGTATAAAAATCATAGCCACAGCACACTGGCAAATATCTTTCTGCTGGAATGAGTTATTTTAAAGGTATCTTGCTAACATCAAAATACTCAAAGCAATTAAAAGTTTCGTATCTTGCTTTCCCTGAGACCCACCCTGGTCGTTGCAACAGGTTGAATTTCTACAGGTTAGTGCTGTTTCTTTGTGAGCCTGGTGAGTTTTGGTTATGGTACTTTTAAGTAGGTGTTTCTGGAGTTAGCATAAGAAGTGAAGGAACGGAGAGCCAGCAAGGAGGTGAATCTAAGGTGTGATGATTTTGTGTAGCAGCGTTAGTATGTTGAAGACATCTGGTCTGTCCATTGACCTTAAAGGAGGCAACTGTATTTATGTTATTCCTGGCTGTTTATCCTTACACTTCCTGAAGCCCTGTTGGAGATGAGGCTCCATGACACCTGGCTAATTTGGGTCAGCAGTTTGCTGGTCTCACCAGCAGGTTTGTTCCCTGGGGTTTAACCTGGCTCTTTCCTTACTGCAGCTGCTGGCACTGCTATCTGGTCTGTCTGCCCTGGCATGGAGAACAGACTGTGCTTTCCTGGTCTGCAGCAGCTTCAAATGTATTTGAAGGCCATCTTCTGTATCCATGCCTCTCTCGAAGAGCAACCTCAGTTCTAGCTTTCCACATGTCTTCCGGACCTCTGATTATATTATGTGACACTGAAATCAATATTACCTTCTTGTGTTCATGTGTTGAATTTCAGGGCTAAGGAAAACCACACACTCATTTTTGCTTTCTTGTCCAGGGTGATGCAGTCTCCTGGAACGTTGGTTTTGGAAACCACAGCTACTGCTTAGTTGTGTAATAGACTTGAGTGACAAATGATCTGTGGGGAGAAGCAATGGAAGAGTTGTCCCATCTGTGTATTGCTGAGAAAATCCCCTTTTATGCATGGGCAGCTGCAGTGTCTTCCCTCCTGCTTTTCGGCTTGTAACCAGCAGAACAATAGGTCTGTCAGTGGCTCTAAGCACAGTAGCTCAGATACTTTGATAAGCATATATCTGCCTTGGCTAAGTTACAGCTATATCCTTAGCATTAAAATCCTAGTGATATCGACAGGAGGTGACTTCAATAGCAGCAAACTACAGGGATGAGGCCATAACATTGCAGTTACAATTATGGAGTTGCACTGTAGCTGCAATGGGGCACTCCAGCTGACCCCTCTCCAGCCCCTGTGCAAGAACAGGGTGCTCAACAGCCTGCCCTGAAGGACTTATGGTCTAATGAGGGAGTGACAGGTCACAGCATAGAGAAGAAAGGGAAGAGTGAGGCTGAAGCTGTGTGCCTTGTCCTTGTTGAGGAAGCAACCTCTTAGCTGTTGTGTGGTGTCCTGCTCAGATATCAGCCTCCCTACTCATGTGATTGCTCCCAGGTCCACTTACACTGTATGACAAAATAGTTTTAGTTAATCACTTTCTCTAAACCAGACTCTTTTGCTGAATCTGGCACAGAGGAACTGTGAGATAGGAGCAACGTATTGGTTCCCAGGGCTGCAGACTGGCCACAGCACCAAAATGGCTCTCCTTGGTAAGCTAATCTGACCCACCGAAGTGGAGAGCAAAGCCCAGCTTGCCTGTCCCAGTGCTCTTTTACTGATTGCTATTATATTAATGTGAGGGCAGAACTCTTTCCTGTACATTTTAAAAAAAAAAAGGCTTCCCCCTACATGCCTCTCTTCTATTTAATTTCTTTCTATAAAAACCTCTGCAGTAAAATGAACGCGGCAGATGTCTACTCTTCTGCAAAAAGATTACGCTTTGAAGCCACACAGTAGCCTCACTTTTCATGGCATTAATGATGTGGACTAAGCTTTGGGAATTGTATTTAAAAAATACTCCAAATAGAAGAGGGCTATTCAACTGCGAAGCACACCCATATTTTTAATAGCTAACGTGTGTGTGTACATGCATAGGAGGGAGAGTTCTTTTCAAGTTGTCTTTTTCCTGGGTGGGAGTGCAGGCTGATTTTTTTCATTTCTTTTTTTTTTTCTTTGCCAGTTTGAAATAACCAGAACAAGATTTTCCTCTTTTGATATATGCAAGCAGTTTTCAGTGGTGTGGTTCCCTGGTTGCTCACCACAGGGATCTCCCTAGGGTAGGACGGGAACGGCTTTTGCTGGGAGTTGTGCCGTGGGGTGAGCAGCCACGGCTGTCTGGTGCAGTCTCTCACTGGGGACAAGTGTTATGAGCAGCAGTATTGTGCCACCAACACGATCTGCATAAATCCTGTGCATTTGTAGATTTATCTTTTTTTACCAAGTAATTGTTTTCACAGGATTTCAGCCTTAGATGGTAAATATTTTCAAGCAGCATTTGTATAGCAAACTTTTTCCAAGCAAATGATAGCACTGGATCAATGACTTGAATTGGAAAGTCTTCCCAGTGCAGGGGAAGAACTTGCAGGTTTCTCTAACTTCACTTATCTGTATTTGGCAAGTGGGTTTTCTTCCTGTGATCCTGAGGATCCTGTGCAGTGCTTTAATTTGCTCTTATAGGAATTGGTGTTTTTTCACACTGTCAAGATGATGAGTTTCAAAGGTGGATGAAGTTATCTCTTAAGTCAACTATCACATCCTTCTAAGGTGCTTTGGGGGTCCCTGAGTATGGAATCAGCCCAGGCAAACTGGATAACCAGGGTCTGCTAAAATGAACTGTGAAAGTGTTTTTTGGCCTGTATTTCGAGAAAGAAAATTGAAACACAAATCCCAAACTGAAAACTTTACCATGGAAAAAACTTAAAATTTTCATTTCCAGAGGGCTAAAATGCAAAAATTCTGTGGGATTCTTCTCTTAACTAAGAATCCTGTTACATATATCTATGAGTTTTGGGAATGTTGGTTTCTCTGGCCTTGTTAAGATCCAGAGGAGAGAGATTCAATCAGTTTAAAACTGCTTGATGCAAATGCATACTATGTCAGAGAGGAATAAATGTAATAAATTGCATTGTCTGTGAGCTTATCTTCCAATCAGTCCATTTATATGAAATGGAGGAAAGCCAAGCTTTTTTATACTGTTGTGTCTTTGCAATTCTGTAGCAATTTACCACTTTTCGTACAGAATATGTGAAGTGAAAATCAAAATAATTTTCTCATGTATTGGTTTTGTTTCTATTTCCAAGGCAATGTTTTATGCCCAAAAAAGTTTTTTCTTGAATGTCAGCATAGTATTTACAGATGCTCTGGTGGCTTGGGTTTGGGTTTTGTTGATAATGCATCTGTAGTTAAATTTCTGCCTTTTATTGTTTGCATTGGTTTTGTGTTAGTTTTTTTTTAACCTGACTTAGGTAGTGGGTAGATGGCCATGAAATGTGCATCTTAAACTGTGAATCTTTGTTATATTAGAGATAGATTACACCATCTTTTGGGGGAGAAGAAGAGAAAAAGTTTCTTACTTCTACTAAACCAAAAAATTCCCAAACTGAGGGCATTTGAAAGCTTTGGAGACATGATCTGTACGTATTTACATTTTCTCCATTTCCTGATGTATTGTATGGTTCTGCTATGAGCTATTACCAGGATTCCATTGTTTATTATGGTTTATTTTTAGACATGTTAAATTCATCAAAGTAACCTCACTTGTTTAAGGTAGACTGAAGTTAACCTAGGAAAACAGTAATGAATAATATCACTAAATGGTAGTATCGATGAATGTTTAAACTGTTTGTGATAGTTTTGTATTTTGTAGGATCCAGTGCTCTGCATGTATTCAATATTATCTTGACCTAAGATTGGAGAATGTAGTCCCACATGGCAATGCAGCTAGCTAAAACCATATTCTACAAGTGGAAGTTAGCATTAATAGTTCCACAGGTCCATCATGAAAATTCTGTAATTTTTCATCAAATGGATGTTGCATAAAGTTTCAGTACCATTTTTCCCTGCAGTGAACAATTCTGGAGACACCAAAGAAATCGGAAATGTAAATGAAGCTCTGGAATAAAGATAATTATAATTAAATTATTAACTGTGTGGGGTATATGACATACAGTTGTGGAGTTTTCTGTTTTAGCAGAATTGTCACATACTGGGTGGTTTATCAATAAAAAGCAGGCTGTGTTACTGCTAGTTCTGCTGGTAAGTCCATTTTAACAGCAGAGGACTAAAGGTGACCTGATAGCTTTTTAGAAATGTTTATTTTTGCAAGTCATCATTTTACCTCTACAAAGCCAAAGGATTTGAAATGCTTTTATGATGCAAAGTTTGGGACTGGTGTTATTAAAGGCAGTCAGAAGCTCCATCTGGAGAAATTGTTTTCACTGGGTTCTAAAAACCTAGATGGGAAGCAGTTAGCATTTGCATGTGCTGTGTTATTGCCTCCATTTGTGAGATGAACTTGCTTGTAAGAGAGCTGCTGCTCTCTGTTCTGTCAAGTGGAGTTCTAGGTAACCCAGGGAGACTTCCCAGAAAGTTGAGAGTGTGTTTCTTTGTTCCAGGGCATTACGAAAGGGAATCAGCAAGGGCCTCTGGCTAAAAAGTGTGAGTTGACCTGAAGTATGCAAGTGCAGGAGGTCAGCCATTTGATGTGGGAATATATCTTCAGGCCATTCGAATCGCTTCATAGCAGGGTCTCAAAATGTGACTTCCTGCAGTTGTGACCCATGGACCTTTCAAGTACAGTGGAAGTCTTGATAGATCAGTCATGCAGTTTCCAGGACTCTTAAACTTCATTTGCTTCTCAGCTGGTTTTCTGGTTGTTGAAACACTAAGACAATCATCCGACGTTTTCCTTTTCTTGTGAAGTGCATTTTATTAAAATATATATTTTGTAAAAATTTAATAAAGGAGCTCGAACTTTTTCAAGGCTAGACAATACTTTGAAAACTGGTTCCAAATCTCTGGCCTCAATATATGAATACTAATTGTATCTTATCTACTGTCGGTTATTGAAATCCCAACCAGTAGGAAAGCTAATCTGACATCTCCATTCACATACACCTTCTTTTGAGCCTCTTTACAATTCAGTCAGTGTTATCAATGATTAAATATCCCAGTCCCTACAGTTTTAACCTTTTTTTTTTTTATCCCTTAACTTTTCTTTTTGGTTGTTACTTTCAGTTAGCGAGCAGCTCATTTTTGAGTAAAGGCATTGTGAAATTCACTTAAAATGGCTGTTTGAAGATTTTATTAAAAAAAAAAAAAAAATCATCTCTGTGGACAGACTGTCCTTCATTACAACAATAGAAATCCTCATTGTCTTCAGCAGTATCACTCCAAATTTGTAGGAAGGTTAGAATCAGAACTAAAAGATGTAAAATACATTTGAATGCGTGAGCCATCAATTGAGAACAGCGCAGGTGTTTGTTTTCACTGTGACTCATTTTGCTCACAGCTAACATATAATTATTGAGACCATTATTAGGTAGATGTGTGCAACCCTCGGAGAGATCAAAGCAGATGGACCTAGGTCACTGAAATTAGAATTTGACCCTATTAGTACAATAATGGTTAAAACTGTATGTAGTTTGTTTGCATTTTCCAGAGCTTGCATTTCAGTGGTTTTGTGCAAGTTATTTCTAAATTGAACAGTTCTCTAATTTCGCTTCTCATGTTCAGCTTTAAGTAAATTTTGAAGTGTAAGTGCAAAGCCTAATCACACACGGTGCTCTCTGTTTTATACTCGAACCACAGATCCAGGTCTAGGACAATATCAAACTATACGTGAGTATGATTGAAAAAATGTACTGTGGCCGTTGGACCTTTGACCAGCTGGTCCTGACTTTGCAGTGAAAATATTTTCTGTTTATGTGACTTTCGTTGACTTTTTGTGCAACCTTGATTTATTATTTTCAAGCACCCCTGTTTTTATAACACGACAGTAAAGAGAGGAATTAAGTTGAACAGAGACCTTTTTGCTGAGACCTTACAAAGGAGCAGCTACTTGACTCCTGCATAGGAAAGCAAGGTTTTCTGTTTCTTTGTGATGACTCACTGTGTGTCAGATAATGGAATCCTATTAGTGCCACCACAGGAGTATTAAGAAGGTTTGAGTGTTTTAGTGGAGAGAGGAAAAAATGAGGGCAAAGCGAAATTTTCTTTTAAAAGAAAAACCAACTTTTGAGAAATACCAGATGAGGCCTTTGTTCCATTAATTAAAGTTAACAGTGAAGATGAAGGCTGGCAAATGGTTGAATTTGGAAGCTGTCCACTGTGTGTGTACAGTTTGCTTGGAATGTGGAAGAACCCCGTTGCTTACAAGCAATTTTAAATGGGTTAACTTACAGCAGTCCCACTAATCTATAGGGGGTTTGTTTATTTGTTTTTTTAGTATTTTCACTTCTTAACCAGGAAGAATCAAAGTCTGGGCTTGAGCCCAGTGTTCTAGGAGCCAAGCTAAAAGAGTTTGTTTTGTCTTTCACCAGATACAACCCTGCTCTGTTTCCACAGGATTTCTCTCATCTGTCTGCCTGAGACTTGAGTCAGACTGTAGTGTGTGAGAGGCCTGCAGTGATTGCACAGTCAGTACCATCAGCTATGCGTATTTTTATCTCTGAGTTTATAGAATTAGTGGTTTTCTTCAAGTTGTGTTTTCTGGATCCACGTGTTAACATAACAATTTGAGTTTTCATTTAATGGAAGTGTAAATTTTTGACCTTTGCAGTTTCCAAGTGGACATTGACCTTAAAGGATCAGTGATGAGGATGGCACAGGATTTATTGCTTTGTAGATCTTGAATGGTAAGAAAATGTTGTCACTTTTGATGTGCCTAGGTCATTATATTTAAATATCAAGGTTGTGTATAAAAGAAACTGGGAGCCCAGAGTTAAAACCCTTGGCTGGAATAAAGTGTGGTAGATCCATGTGGTGGTTGGGTAAACAGGATCCAAATTCAGGATACTGAGAACAGGATCCAGATTTGCATTTTGGTATCTAATACTTGTATATACTTTTAAACTGCAGCATATCATGTGTATTTGGATTTTACATGTCTAAGGAGCACACCTAGGGATAGGCTTCAGCAAGCCAGACCTCAACGCAAGACTTTCTACAGTTGGGAAGGAACAAAATGCAGAGTGATCTTTCTTATCTCTTTGGGTTTTTTCCCTGTCTTTTCCCCTTCATCTGTACATTTTGCTCTTTGTTTAAATATAATGATCACTGCCACAGATTACAGGGCCAGTGCTCAGGGAAATGTTTTTAAGCATCCCAAGATAAAATGGGAAAAATACATTTCTTTTAGAAGAAGTAACAATTTACAATGTTTTGTGGAAACTGGTGATTTAAAAATGGCTGATCGCTGCAAAAATATGAAAATTAAGATTATTTGCCCCTCCCTGAAATGTATAGGAATTTTGCATTTAGTTGTGACTTGACACATGTTCAGAAGTGTGCAATTCAGGCACTGGCTCGAGACATCACTGGAAGCAGATCTGGGTTGTCATGTTTCATTATAGCTATTGAACTATTGCAAGCATGCTATTATGCTGTAATGAAAGGGGTCTTCTCTTTTCAACTTGCAAATCTAGGAGAGCTACTGTATGTCATTAGTCCCTGGCACAGATTCTGGGGAGTTCTCCAAAGTGCTAAAATACATGCAAGGCCTCTGTTTCCTTCGTCTTTTTCAAGGGAACATTTTTGTCCAGCTGAAACTCAACCTTTGACTAAAGTATATAATGGTTACAGATCACTTAAAATGTAATTTGAGTCACAATGCACTTTTTGAAGGATGATCCAGGTTACGTTTGCATTGATACAAGAGGTTAGGATTTGGGATCTGTGGGAGCAGTGATGCCAGTGCTACCGGTACCCTGTGAGTGTAGTGTTCCATCCCTGCTGAGCCCCTCTAGTCCAGGGACGCCCAACTGTGGGGAAACACCTGGGCAGGGTCTTACGCAGAAATTAGACATTCTGGAGCCAGGGCTCTGTTGGTGTTTCATTCCTCATGGTTGTGTGTAGAAAAAAGCTGTGCTTGGGAAAGTAACAAGTGAATCACAGTGGTGGCATATTGTGCATCTGGTACTGAAATCCGAACTGTCCACCTTCCTTTAGCTTTCCTGGCATTTCTATGCTTGCTTCAACTTGCTAGCATAAAGTCTTTAGTAATGTATGTGAATCAAGCTTTAAAATCTCTGATCTTCTGTTAGAGAAATCATTCAGACAGCCTGATGTTGTTGTTTTAGAAAGATTAGTATGACATTTATTTAATTGGTAAAATATGCATGAAATGGATGGAAAGTCCTGACATTCAGTACACAGAACTTTCAAGAAAGCAGATGTCTTGTCAAGGATACAGAGACATTTGTTCCTTTTCTATTATGTTCTCTGCTGCAAAATTCACTTCTGCAGGAAATATTTCAATATCTTTTCCTTATGATACAGGAATATCTTCATGTTAAGCATCTAATGGCATGTTAATCCCTCTTCAATGTTTTGGGTGAAGGTGACAGTACCTTTCTAGTCCTTTGGTGCCTTCTCTCACGTGCAGATGCCTGCAAAATACATACCTAACCTAACTACAGGGGAACATCTGCAAACACAGTGGGTAGATCCCTTTAAAGTGGGGATGCATCCTGAAGGAAAATCAAATTATTTCAGCCATTTGAAACTCAGCCAATCCAGATGGAACTTGGAAAAGTATTCTAAAAAACTGCATTGAAATCTTAACTGATAATGAAAGATGATTTTGTGGCCATGGCCAATGAAATTTTATATTGAACTTGCTAGAAATACTGCTTTTGCTGCTGATAGGCTGCAATATCAGAAATGGGCAAATGCCGACTTCTTCATGCAGGCTCTCTGTTAAGAGAAGAGAAAAGCTTTTGCAGGTTTACAGCTTTTTGGTTTCTTGCTTTTTGGATTTTGGTTGGGGTTTTTTTGGGGAGGGAGGGAGAAGAGGTAGGAGTTGACACAGAGGTTTTGTGTTTGAGTCTTTTTTGGGAGAGTTGTGGTGGTGTTTATTTTTTAAACTATAAGTAAAGCCCCTGTACGGAGCAGCAGGATGCTGAGTGCTTCCTATAAGAGTCTGGTTTTGAGTCCTTTAGAATCTGTAGAGGAGTTCTCATTAATGTCAATGCACTTTGGATCCAGCCCTTCATATAAAACCAGCCCTTCTGAGCCAGACAGAAAGCCTATCTTTTCTCATACTTCCTTCTGAGAGGATGGCCAGTAGTGGATTCTTAGGGAAGGCCAAAGATGTCAAGAATTCCTGAGATGCAGGTTGCCACTGATCCAGCATGTCATTAATACTTCTTCCCATTAGTTTGTTTAATCACTATTGGAGCCAACTTATGTTTTGACTTCAAAAATATACTAAAACACAGCCTTGCAAAACCAAATTCTGCATATTGATGCACTGTTTGTGTGGGTCTGCCTTCCTGAGGTCTGTAAGGGTTCCACAATCTTAGGAAAATGTAAGGGCAGTTCACGGGCCAGATGTTGAAAAATGGGTGCAATTAATTGATGTAAGAGACTGAAGGAATGGTGAGTTTCTTACGGTCTAGATCGCCAATCGTAATTTGAAAGTTGAAGTATTTGCAAGGCAAAGACTGAATTAATTATTTGGCAGTGATAGCCCAGGGTAGGCACAGGACCATAGTGAGTTCTCATTTTTTTAGGGACTAAATACTTGGAATGTTAGTTTAAAAAAAATAAAGGGGCGGGGGGGAAGAAAAGGGGAAAGAACAGGGGGAAAAAACAGGAGAAGGAGGCAGGTAATTCATCCTTAATAGTAACAATTTTTGTTAATGATGTGTCATATAGGTGTCTGTTTTCTGATATTCATTTCCAGAAACATTTGAGAATTCAGCAGTTTGACTCATGTGTTAGGATAAGAGGGAGTGCCTCTATTTGTATTAGCTGGAGGAGGATTGTGAACTATTATCTTACTTTGTTATCTGAGCTAGGAGTGTACAAGGAAGTTTCTTCTACTAATGGTTGAGCCGCTCTTCAGATAAAGCCCTCCACAGGATCCCTGTAGCCCTAATTAATCAGCTGTTAAAACAGTAGTTGATAGACAGACTTGCTTTAAGTTCCAATTGCCTGCAATCAGAGATAACAGGTGAGTCCCATTGGGCAGCAAGATATGAATGTAGAAGAGTGATCTGTTATCAAAATGAATATGGCATTCAAATCAAAATTGAAGTTTGCAGTAGAAACCAGCAAGGTAAAACAAAAGGGAATCTCTTTTTACTTGGAGCAATCAAAATACCTTCACTTTGGTGATTGCTTTAGACAGGTCTGAATCCATTTTGTGAATTTTTGTACGAAGAGAACATGTGCTACACCAGTAATAATGCTAAAATCATTGGCAGGTAACACAAGGTGCTACAACAATCACTGCTGCTACAGGATAACTAGCGGCTAGTACACCCAGCCAGCGTGTGGGAGGTTAAATGGCTGTGCCTCTAGTCACCAATTTAACATGTGTCTTTCTGTGTTGTTTCCCTAATCATCATGCCGTAGAGTAACTTCTTTCCTTACTCAGTTCATATGTAACAAATTATACAGAGTAGTACAGCACCAATGGTGCAGGGGGAATATTGTATCCCAGTAGCTGGGTCACTTAACTGTTGGTCACTTAACTGGGTGTAACGGCAGGTCTAGGCTTGAGTCACTCTCTGCTGGTTTTAGAGCCATGAAAAAAGACCTTTCCTCACTTTCAACATTAAAAGAGAGACAGATTAGAAGGATGATGGCAAACTCCTTGGGCAGTAGATACCTGATGTATTTTAAAACATTATTTTATTATTAACTTGTCTGTACCACTCCAGCCATCAGAGGCATCTCTCAGGACTGATGCCTCTGTTCATTGCTGCACAAAGAGTGATAAAAATATTCTCTCGGTCCAGATTCAGTTTACATTTTAAATTATTCTCTGGATATAAGGAGAGGACACCTGCTTCAGAGAGGCATGCAAAGAGAGCCTGAGAGATGGATCTCTATAAATGACCGAACGCCTTTCATGTCTTTCAGCCTGGGCATTGCTTGGTAGACCCATGTTCACAAGTGGGACAGAAGTCCCTGTAAAACATAGATGCTATTTCTTTTCTTTGACTTCACTGTATGCAGGTTAATATACTTCTGTTGATCCCATTGTTTAGTCTCAAGACTGATGCTTATCAGAGCTTCAGGAATTAAATTACCACTGGCTTCATACAGATAAAGCAAGTTGGTCACTGATCACATAATATTCACAAACAACGTGGCCAATAGCTTTCTCTTGAGATCATATATCCTAGCATTTTTTTAAATGTTCTGCAGACCTCAATAGATGTCTTTAATTCTCACAGGAAGTCTGTAACCATAATCGGTGCATGTACATTTTTTTTTTTTTTTCTTCTGTGGGATGCCTCTGTCACTGAGATAGAATTCTGTTTTCCATGTTCACCACGGGCAGACATTGTCTTTCTTTTGCTCTCCATATGCTATGTCTTAGGTCATGGACCCTGTATTTCTTGGTCCTTATCTCTGCTAGCAGCAACATTCTTCTTATGCTCTAGTGCTTGTTATAGCTTTGCATTTTTGGGGGCGTGTTCAACTGTCCCTGTCACTTTGGAGGCATGTTTCTCTAGACTAATACTTCTTTCCCCCTT
The DNA here is from genome assembly GCA_020800305.1 of Porphyrio hochstetteri. Lineage (NCBI taxonomy): Eukaryota > Metazoa > Chordata > Aves > Gruiformes > Rallidae > Porphyrio > Porphyrio hochstetteri. The sequence goes on along the minus strand of CM036914.1, from coordinate 8,907,603 downwards.
TCTTGTAAGCTCAAAAGACATATCCTGCTCTTAAACCACACGCTATCTAGAAGATCATATGGGTGTCCAAGACTACATGTGCACACCACTTCTTTCAGCTCTGAGTGTAAAATTTGTGCTCTCTTTTTCATGAGTAAGCCCTATCCCCTGTGCATAGTCTCATTCTGTTTTGGCAGATGCTTCTCATCAAATACCTCTATCTGGTGTTCCAGTATTTCTGATGTTATTTTTGACACCTGAGTTTTACTTGCTCCTAATTCTTTTTCACTGATGAAATGGTAAGGAGAGAAAAAAAAAAGTTTTAACTTTCTGTTTTCCTTTTCATCCCTCAATGCTCAGCTCTCTGTACCGATTCAAGTCTTAGTTCTGCTGCGCCCTCAGGTTTACTTCTGAAAATCCAGCATCCTGGTGGTCACTCCTTTTGATGCAGTCTGTTTGCTCTGTTTCAAGGTGCTGCTTGGCCCCTCAGATAATCATGCTTCTTTTCTTGTGGTGTCTCTTTTAGGTCGGCTGCTTCCTGCATGTATCGCCTACCACCTGGTGGGTAATAATGTGAGAGTACTTCATGTTTCTAAAATTAAACTCTCTCTTTTATTCAGAAAACTCTTTACAGAGCTGTTGAAATTCATTTACTGCTGCTATAGTAGCCATGTGCATGTATGCTAGCTCTCCAATGTACCTACCAGCTGAGCTTTCATCCTGTAGCAATCCAAGTTGCACGTGGATGGGTACCCAAGGAGCCCCCAGTTGCTCAGTGTCAGGTCTGGTATACAGCCATTTAGCAGGTTTTCTCACCGGTTTGATATCTACTGCTCCCAGGTACCATTGACCAGATTTCCAGTAGGTCTCCTTTGCCAGGGTTCCTGTAGAAAGTAGAGCAGTGACTGCACAAAAGTCACCATGCCTTAAGACACAGAAAGGACATAAGGGACACAGACCTCGCTCCTGTGAGCCCACAGGTGTGTGACAGATGTGATGTCCCTATTCCTGCTAAACCTTCAGAGCAGATTCACACACTACTGCAGAAAAGCACTCTTCCAGGTCCCATATATTACTTCCATTTGAGTCATGTATCATGACACAGTAGCACTCAGAAGCGTCATGTTCCTATTTATACATTTAACCATTAACTAGACACATACACACACAGGGGCTATATTGAAGTCACATTAGAAGAAACATTTCCAACACAGGGGTTTAGCTGTGTGAATCCCATTAACATTAATGGGAGTTGTTCCCCTAAATCCCCATGTATCTCATTAAAATATACCTATTAGTGACAGGCTGAAGCCTACAAAAACCAGCAGTTTCCAAGTTAAAACTGAAACTTCATCATTAACTTATCCTATTGTGCCTAGGTAATGTGACACTCTTTAACTTGGCAAATTCAAAGGTATCTTTCCTCCATTGAACTTAAAACAAACCTTGTCTTGTTAATACAATAGGTTCTGCTATAGTTATCCCCCTCTGTAACTCTTGATCATGTTGGAAATGTTTTCTCTCTCAACAAATCGCATATATGAAGGGACAGTGTTACCAAAATATCTTTGAAACCCTTATGGGAAATAGAATATAAAACACAAATGGACTAATTCAATCTCTAGTAGTAGATCATACCATTGAAGTATGACAGTGATGAACTGTCAAGTACTGGGTTACTGTTCTTGGGATTTTTTTTTAAAAATAAAGACTGAGAGCTTGGTGTGCAACACCTGGTCACTCTAGAGGAGTGAATACCTGAAGAAAACAGATACCTGTAGGAAACTTTATTTACAATAAACTCATTTAACAGTGCCATTATTAGAGAAAAACACTTCAAAATGGGCACCCCAAATTTTCACCAGTGTACTTATATGCATTCTAGACAGGATGGAGTTCCATCTCTGTGTGATGATAAAGGTCTGCATTGCAGATGGTGTAGTGTAGCACAGAGATGATGAAGCTAAGAGTAAATGAGCTGGCTCAACTGCTTTTATAGCTTTGGTAATGGTGTAACTTTGTCAGCTTTTGACAGGACATTGAAATAAGGAGTGCCAGCAAAGCAGGATCCACAGTGATACATTGGTAAAATATTTGGAACATAAACCCACATCAAATATAGTTTTCTCCCAGTTTAACAGCAGAGATAAAAGAGTTACAATGAAAGTGAATATCAGATGCAGTAAGTCCTGTTCTTTTTGTGTAGAGCACGGTACAAAAATAGTCATCTGTGCAACCCCACTGCTGCTGCTTTCATTTTCAATGCTGTGGAAACAGCCCTTCACCTTTGGGCCAGAATCAGTGGGTGAAAATGCCCTTGCATGCAAGAAGAAATTATTGTAATTACACCATATGTGTGTTTTTAGTTTCCTCTTCCCTCCTCCAGTGGAAACCTCTGTTTTAATATATTGTAAATAATTTTTCTGGCTATAGGTCCCTAAATGGTGCTTGTTAACCTGTGACCAGTGCTTCTGCTCTCAACAAAATGTGCTCCCTGCTAGACCTAACACATGAGTTTGTTTGGTCAGGAGGAGCTCTGGTAGGGCTTCTTCCAGTAGCTTAACCATTAACAATAAGCAGTGGAATGAGTCATCCGTACTTTATTTTTAATTAGAGCTGCAGTGAGTTCAAGCTTGAGATTTTTTTGCCTGCAGAGCTCAGGAGCTGAAACCAGCAGCACTCTCCTGGTACTGGCTGTGCCGGGATTTCTGTAAAGCAACATCGTTGGGTGGTTGTGGATACAAACAGTGGAGCAAAACCAACACAACATACAGATTCACAGAGGCAAGTTAGTATCATTCTGTTGGCTTAGTCCAGCTGGAGACATTCTGCTTGCTCTATTTCTGGTTTCCCTCTTGCACCTCCACCCCACCCCCCTGCCTCCAAAACAGAAGCCCAGACAGCACTAGAACCAGATAAAGGGCAAATTAATGTTTAGATACGATTATTTGTTTTAACTGTATTTGGTTATATTTCAGATATGCTTAACGAGCTTAATGTGAAGTTTTCAAGCCACAAACAGACTGGAAAAGTATCTCCACTGACTCCTGGAGTCAAATGATATATTTGCATTTTTAGCAACTTTTGAGTTCATTCCCAAGCAGCCCATGGACAAGCCAAGAGCTTTCCCATATGAAACAAAGTTCTGATGAGCTATCTCTGATATTGCCTGACACACTCAAAAATTATTAATGCCTTTAAAATGAGGAGTGGATCCAGTATTCACTAGAGCTGCAGTGCCAGCCCTTGGAAAAACAGCACTGCAGGCAATCTGCTATGCTACAGACGGTGGTTTTAAAGGAAGATAGTTCTTGAAATGTATTGGAAAGCATTAGGAAAATGCTTTGTGCTGTTTGGCATTTTATTACATCTTGGTGAATTAAAATCCTCAATAGAGAGTTAGGTTGGTTGGGTTTTTTTATTTTTTTCTTTCTTATCTGGGTTCCTGCTATCTGTATGGGAAAATCCAACTTGTTAAGCCTGTATGCTTTTCAAGGTCACTGCCAAACAGTTGGGAGCTGGCTGTCAGAGCCCTAGACTCAGCTCTGGTGGCCTCCATCAGCTTGGCCACTGCAGCTCTTCACTTTCCTTCCTGACCCACATTTCATTTTGTCTCTTGCTTGTTGGGGCAGAACTGTTGTGAGATTTCTGAGACAGTATGCTTAATTTGAGTAAGCAAAACCATAGTGAAAGTCATGCTGTTTGTTAGGTATAAAAGATACTTATTTCTTAGGTGCTGGAAAGGTTCCTTTCTACTAATGCATTAAGCAGGTAATGATTTAAGCTGCTGCTTCTGACGGGTACATTCATTTTTAGTCTGGGTTGCACTGGGTTTTCTTTTGCATCCCTAGTTAATGGGTGGGAGGACAGGTTGTGATGGAACAACCAGTGCGGTGATGTTGAAAAGGTAGGAAGCAAGCTGTGCTGAGCCAAGGGCTTGGGTTCTGCAGAGCACTTCAAAGCGGCACACAAGATATTAATCAGTCAGGTGCTTCTTTCTGCATAGCCTAAATGCAGAATCCCTTGTTCTGGGGTGCAGGCAGTCATGCTTGTCACAGGGTTTCTGTGGGCTCAGGTCTAGATGGCTCTAGCAGTGCTTTTGCTTAGAGGGCAGAGACAGTCTTTGGTGAGAGTAGCAGCAGAGGGAGAGCCCTGAACCCAGCCTGTCTGCTTCGCTCCCTTTTATAGCTCCTGTTGTTCTGCATGGCCTGGGAGAGAGGCAGGGGTGGCACACATGGTGTGTGGCTGGACATGGTTATATTCCATCAGGAGAGGTGGTATGCAGACCGGCAGCAGGGACGGGTATGTGGATACAGGCATGAATGCATTTGGAAGGAGAGCTCAACCAGGTTGTACTGGGCTGGTATTGTGGCAGGCTGCTGCTGTTTAGAGCCATCGCTGAAGGGGGGGTGCACTGGAGTACCGGTGGGGCACATGAACTGGGAGGGGGAGGATGCAGCTTCTTGCTGGACTGGGCTAATATAGAATCATAGGGGTTGGAAGGGACCTTGAGATCATTGGGTCCAACCCCTCTGCCAAAGCAGGCTCCCCAGCTCATATTGCACAGATAGGCATCCAGACGGCTTTTGAATATCTCCAGAGAAGGAGACTCCACCACCTCCCTGGGCAGCCTGTCCCAGGGCTCTGTCACCCTCACTGGGTAAAAGTTCTTCCCCATGTTGGTGCGGAACTTCCTGTGCTCCAATTTGCAGCCATTGCCCCTTGTCCTGTCCCCACAGACACTGAAAAGGGGTTGGCCATTTCCCCCTGCATCCCACACTTAAGATATTTATAAACATTAATTAGGTCCCCCCTCAGTCTTCTTTTCTCCAGGCTGAACAGTCCCAGCTCACTCAGCCTTTCCTTATACGGGAGATGTTCCAGGCCCTTAATCATCTTCATAGCCCTTCTCTGGACTCTCTGTGCAGGAAATTCAAAATTTCCCATCACAAAGGATAGCCTTGATAGAAGACCTCACTTTGTAGCATTTTTCATACAAAGAAACACACTAAACACAGTTACGGAGACAAATGTAGATAGGAGCATGGGGGAGATTAATTGAAGCAGAAACTGGGGAAGAACGGCCACTGGGATGGACAAGGAAAAGAGTTAGAGATCAAGATATCAGGCTTGGTGGACAGTACTTTAAAATGAGCACCCTTATGACGTGTAAAATAGATCAAGAGGAAGACAATGTGGTATGGGGAAAGAAGCACAAGAGAAAAGGTTGGTGAGGTGGGTTAGTTACAAATCCAAGAGTAATTTAGACTTTTAAAGTTAAGTGACATAAGCTTATACATGAAGAGGTTGGTCTTTTGTAAGAATTGGACAATATTTGATTCTGATCTGAGATTACATCTTTCTCCATTTTTCTCTCTCTTTGCACCTTATGGGGATTATTACATGTTTTGGTAGTAAAATTCAAATTGCTCAGTAGCTGAAAAATTATATTCAAGAGTATTCATAGAGTGATTTGTCATAACTGTAGATTTTTATGTCTACATGTAGTTAATGTAACCTTTTTTTGGAGAGAGTTGGAAGAGAGCATTCAAAAAATCAGTTGGTTTCCTTGTTTCACCACTGGTTTGAATTGCTCTAATTGAAACCAGTATTATTTCATTTGATCTTGTAATTAAACAATGTAATTTATATTAATCCATTAAATAATTTGGCTAATTGCTTTTACACTGATTGTATCTTAGCCTTTTTTCTTTTAAATTATTATTGGAACCAAGCAGTTATCTACAGAAAATCAGTAAGCCACAAGTGAAGCAAAGATCTTTCTTATTTGTGGGGATTTTTTTTTTAGGTTCTTTGATAAAAAAATTGTGTTAAAATATAATCACAGGGGCCCTGATTCAGCCAAATTTTTAAGCATATCATTACACTGCTGCTCAGTAAACTTTGGGGCTTTTTGAATCAGAGTCTGAATGATGAAAAGCCAGACTTTCATTGGAAATTAAAGGTTTGCATCCCAGAGAGGGAGAAGATGGTCTTGTATGAGGAAAAGAAATTTGCTTTATTCCTGTTTTCATATCACTGACCTACAAAGAGTAACCTCAGTGAGTTACTCACCCTAAGCCCTGTCTGCTTGCTGTGTATGGCTGAGAACGCTCGCTGCTTTCTGGGGAATGGTGTGAGGCAGTAGCAGCTGTAAACTATGCTGAGGTGCGTAGGGCTTAGGTGACTAATGGAGTACAACAAATAATGCACAGCAAACAGTCAGCTTTACAATCTCTCTTTAAGTTGAAATCTGTTTATGTGGGTAACAGATAACACACATTCATAGGAATACATTTGCAGAGATCAGGTTGTGAACTATTTGAGAAGCTGAAAGTTTCTCTTGTACTTTGAGAAATCTGTTCCCAGTTCACACACTTGAGTATAATTGGACTTGCTGAAGTTAAGATCATTGGGTAGGAATACTCAGAATGTATGTGCCCTAGTGAGAAATTCAAAAAGGACTCACCCATTGCAGCAAATTCTTGCTTCTGTACTCCTGTTGCTTAATTACTGCCTGACCACATGCAAAGCAAACTGAGAACCTGCCTTAACATAGAGGAAAGTGCATGTATCAAGGATGCTATCATGGATGAGACTGCATAAGTTAATTCTTCAGGATAAAATAATTTCCTTGTAGGTCTGCCAGGGTTTAGAATTTTAGGATGCTCACCTCTACAGATTGTCGGCAGCATTTCTGTCAGGTCAAAAGAGCGACAAAGAGACAAGGTACAGCAGGATGTTAGACAAAGGTAGGAGCAAGCATTGGGAGACAGCAGATATGTCCATGATGCTTTGGTGCATCATGCTTATTTTGTTATCAACGTTTATTTTTGTTGTAATTTTTTATTTATTTTGATTATTTCATAGATGTATATTGCCACTGTATATGCTGCCCTCTGATACCTATACATTGGTGTTATCATGCATAACCTTTTTGAATCACACATATTGCAATTTTGCTATCTATCATTGTTATTTTTCTCAAGCTTTTTTACTCTGTTGAGCTGGCCCAGCCAGCCAGGTTTTCCCTTCCCTTCCTTCTATCCATTAAAAAAATGTAATTGTGTAGTTTCAAGCATATTTCTTACAGTATTTCTGGTAAATTGTAGTTGGATTAGGCTTTTTTCTTATGGCCTCATTTTGTCTTTTTATTTCTATATTCTAGCACTAATTACTAGTGATGTGATTAATGTTCCACATACCTGGTAGCTTTGTTCTTTCTGGTTTTGAGATAATGTTAATTAATCCAACTTTGAAAAAATACTTGCAGTCCTGATCATATGTCACTTTTCTAATTCTTTCTGGAAACCAGAGGATATGTAAAAGCTGAGTAATTAGAGATATATTTGTGGAAGTGTAGTTGCAGAAACTTCCAGTTCTGGTATCACTGTCAGAAGTACTGACTGCATTTAAGAGGATGACTATAAGCAATTATTTCTCATATTTATTTTATATAGGATTAAAGCAAAGGTTATAATGTCATTCCAGTGTCTTTTCGTATAACTACAGTGAGGAGTTGTTCAGTTTGAAGGAAAAAACCCACACCATAAACCACTCTACTCTTTAAAAACAGATGTCATTCAGACACATTTTTAAAACATCTAATAAATACCTGAAGTAGTTTTGGGGTTTCCAGTATTGATACCCTTTTGTGTATCAGCATTAAATTGCATTAAACTGCCATGATTTTGTTGGCTGTAGACAGAGTGAGATCATAGCAGTTTGGGAGAAAACAAACAAGTGTACTGGGTACAATACATGCTAGTCACATCGCTTACTATGCTACTGGAAGGTGATCAGATACAACAAGGATAAGGGTAGTTCAGGAACATAGAGAAGAAAGAACAGCAGTTACTTTCACAGCACTTTGGTTTATCTTGCAATGTCTGTTTTCTTTGCAAAATCACTAATGGTCACTATTACTGGAATTGTTAAAGTGACCTTTAAATTGCTTTACAAATATCGAGTTGTGGATGCAATCTACCTTTGCACAATAGTCAATTGTCCATCCCAACTTAAACAAAACAAAAACCCAGAGTGCATTTCAAAGTATTTCAAGGAAACTCCTTCAAGTATTTTTAAAAGTGTCACCTATAGTCCTTAGCTTTGCAATAATGTCACCTTTTATACAATGTTAGGAGTGATTTTTACACCAGGAATGGCTAAAATCTTGGAAGATGATAAAAGCTTTTTTTTTTCCCCACTCTTAGATTTTTTGGCACTGTATGACTGAGACAGCTTACAATTGTCATTGAACTTTCTTCTGTGTGCGTGTATATATGTACACACTGATGTATATAAATATATACATATGTGTACACAGCTTTTAGAACAAGAATTTCTGCAACTGGGTGCAAATCTTTTCCTTTGCCCATAATTCCAATGTAGCAGCTGTCTCTCCGCAGATATGTGACTTTCTGCCCTCTCTCATCTGCTGAGCGGCTATTATCTCCTGTCTAGTCAGGTTAGAAAACCAGCATGTGGTAGTGCTTTGGTTCCCAGGTCATACTGAGTCTGCTCAGTAAGCACTGGAGCTGGCACATCTGTGGGACCAGTACATACCATATGACAGTGAGGGAAAGTCCTATATGAAGATGGGACCTGAGAGGTTCATCATAGAAATAAAGTGTGTTGTGTGAGTAACTTTATATGGTTATAACTCAGGTTTATTGTACAGTGGCAGTACAACTGTATTGGCTGAACAGCACGTTTGTGTGCTACTAAAAGGTTTGTCTCCCCATATCGAACTGCTGTCTTGATGCCTACACTTTACTAACCCATATACACAAAGCCAAAGCATTAAAACACAATGGAGTTCTGGTAGGTTCTCACCCCATTCATAATTTACTTCCTTGATTCCCAGATTAAAATCTAATTAAAACTTTGATGCTAGTTCTGTAAATCAGGGTGAGAAATTGCTTTTCCAATGTTGGTGTGATGCTTAAAAACTTTTTTGCATGGAAGATCACTTCAAGAGAAGAGGTTTGGGTCTAAGTGACCTCATAAGTTCTTTACTGAGAGGGTGGTTGGGCAGTGGAACAGGCTCCCCAGGGAAGTGGTCACATCACCAAGCTTGACTGAGTTCAAGAAGCATCTGGATGATGCACTTGGTAGTCCCATGCTCTGACTTGGCTGGTCTTGTGTGGAGCCAGGAGTTGGACTTGATGATCCTTATGGGTCCCTTCCAACTCAGGAGATTCTATTATATGTTTCTTATCTCTTGTGCATTATTACAGTTCTGTATTTTTCTGGCACTTATATCCCAGGTGATGTGATTGATATTTCAATGATGGTCTGACTACCAGCTTGCAGATACTAACCCAGATAAGTGATTCTGATTGATCTTGCCCTAGCATGGAGTTAGTTTCATTGTCTGCATCACTGGAATTGATGTTGAGATCCTGCAGTGGACTTTCAGCACCACTTATGCAATGAATTGTTAAAACTGATGCCTACTTGTTATATTATTGTTGCTGTTGTTTATTATTTATACAGTGCTATTACTGTGTGTGAGGCTGTACAAAAAATACAGGTCCCTGACCTTGTAGGAGAGGTGTCAAAAGAAAGTCTGAAGTGAAGGGAGGATGATGTTTATGGGATGGGTGAGTGTGTGCAAGGGTAAACCACTGAGATACATTTGGTTATATAAAGATCTTTTTGATAGGTCAGATCCTCAACCCTGTTCATTAATCTGAGTGCAAAGTGATGATTCTTCTGTGCAGAGCAAACTTATCATGATGAAAAGCAGCGTCAGCTCAGCTGATTTCTCCTTCAGGAGGGTGTATAGGTGTGCTGTGTGTCCTGGCAGGTGATGGAGTGTGCTGTCACTCACCAGCCCTGCTGCTGAGATGGTGTCCTGGGACAGTGGAAGTGGGTGGGTGGTACACAAAGGGGGTTGAGCTGCTGGCTGGCTCAAGCACCCTCTCGTTGCAGTTTGGTAATACCTCAATTTTCACTACAGTAGTCTTGCACTGAAGCTAGTCTAATGGGACAAAAAAGAAAAAGTCACATCCCAGAGATAGTGACATTCTAGCATCCCATGGAGGTAAGAGATAGAAACTCTTTTAATGAGGGCAAAAAAAATACATACTGGGCAATACTAATGAACTTGCAAGCCCACAGACTGGAAGCTGCCAGCTATGGAACTACATGAAAAAATAATTTTTCTCTCTACAGAAATTGAGAGAAAAATTGACTTTTGATGTGAATACCCAAATGTAATCCCTAGAGGATCATTTTCCTCATAGCAGAGGCACAATACCTGGTAGAGGTAGGGACAGAACCCAGTTTATGTGCTCGATCTTCAGTTTTGGATACTGTTGAAAGTTCAGGTACCCAGTCAGAGATTGCATGTGTGCCCTTTGATCTATAGAAAATGATAGACTTGGCCAAAACATAAAATCAGTTAGCTGCAATCTTGCATGTATTTCATGAAGGCAAACCAGCATTTAAGGTGTTCTCTGCACGCTGGAAATCTGCAATGTGCCTTGAGGCAAAAGGCAGAATTCAGATCCTAAGTATACCTAATTCCCTTGAAATCTCTGCCTTTACATTTGTGTTCACTCAGGTCTGATTTTGACCCTAAATTAATCATAAGGGACTAAATTTAACTTGACATAAATGTACTTGTCTGTGCATATATACATAAAAAGGCACAAAAAGGTGCAGTTAGCATAGAAAATAAAATGCAGCCAATTATTGCAGATCTTTAAGTATGTTTGCAAGTGATGTGTTTTCAAAACAAGCTAAACAATAATTCATCAGCTTGTGTACCACATGCTGGCTAATGAATAAAGTCAGGAATCAGGAAGCAAATGTAAATATGGGGTCTAATTCCCAACTGCCAAATTAGAAGTATTTTGTGCCCACTTTGCACAGGTGCAAGTGACAACATAAGTTACAAAACAGCTGGGAATCTGGTCTCACAGTCTGTTGTATTGTTCAAATAATTGAATTTAAAGTGTGGTTACTGACTAACTAAAGCCTCTCCAAGTATATTGGTCCTCATTTCCCAAACCCAGGCCTGAGAGAAGACCAGGCCATTTGAGAAGATTGTCATTCAAGCTTATCCTTTCAATCAAAATCTGCAGGAAAAAAAATTGCCAGTTTCTTTTATGGTGGCAGTTAATCTGTCAGGAGCAGATTCAAGTTTTGGCAAAGATCTGTGGTGAGATAAAAAGGAGAAAGCTGCCAAACAGCATTGTTAGCACAGGGAAGAGGAAGGGAGGGGAGCTGACATGACTTCCCCAAGTTAAATGCCAAGCACACCTACATCGTTTTCAATCAGGCTATGTGAAAACCAGGATATTTATAGCTGTAGTAAGCTTTAGTGCTCATTTACCCTGGGGCCAGTGTGTTCATGGCAGAAATGGATTCATAATAGCTAATGCTCATTGCTACAAGGTTTTTATAGTTTACTTGAGTAAGTATAGCATAACATGCTACTAGTTTTTAAATAAAGCACATCTAAACAATTGGTTTGCAGTGCCATGTGATTTGCAGCTCAGCGCAGTGTTCTCATCGTTTTAGCTTCACACTTTGGCTGCTTTCAAATGTGTTTCTTTCCTCTCTAGCCACTGTGGTCTGTATTTAAGAGCTGGAAAGAATTTGTGCCAGTTTTGGGATGGTAACTTGATTAAGTGACTATTCTTTTCTAATGGGATTTAAAAATCTGTCTTCAAGTGTGTTTCTAGATAGCTGCTGCTGAATGAAAATGGGTATTTATGCAGCCGTTGCCTTGGTGGGATGCTGTTTTATCTGCTAAGTCAGAAACACGATAGGTTTAAGGGGAGCTGTTAATAAATAAACATGACTGTGAGCCTGCATTGTGTTCAGTACCTGCCTCACCTGTCATTTTTTTCATGGGGTGTCCGGATTTAAACCTGAGCTACTTAAAATATTACCTTAAAATTAAAGACAAGGTAGATGTACAGTTTCTGTGTTGCACAATGTCCTCACACTACACTGCACCTGTAATGCAGGATCCTCTCTGTTCTCGCGCTTTCCTCGCTGCTGAAGCACAGGAGCTCGGACACCTGGATTATCTGTGACAATGCTGTTTTCTGCCGAGAAGGAGAGTGAGAGGTTCCCTGGGTTTCCCCTTGGTAACTTGAATACTGCTCTTGTGTTTTAGTCCAGGAAACTTTTATGCTACCCAGCACACGATTTGGCTGGTGCTGCAGAGCCTGGTTGTGCTTGGTGAGGGGTGCTGAGCCTCCTGCTGCGAGATCCTGCCACCGGGTAGCATCCATCTGTCTGTGCCAACTGTCGCCTAAGCTTTTTGCTGGTCACCCGGTGCTTTAGGGCACAGCTTGTTCTTTTGGGAGTGAAGGATTGGAAAGGACCATCGGGGGTTACCAAGAATGCTCTGCTGTAACTGCAGGTGTCTGTGGAGTTTGTTTCAAGTGTAGATGACACCTGGTAGGATCCTTGGCCAGAATAATCCAGCTAATTTTATTAATAAACACTACATGGCCATTTGAAATACTCTGTCTCCACAGAGATTACAGATTCCCTGGATTTCATTTGTAATTTCAATGTGAGCATGCAGAACAGCATATTGGGTCACTGGGATGCTCTTAGAACATATGTTTTAAGCGTCCCTCTTTTCTCACAAGCTGCCATTTTTACCCTCCATTATTTTCAAAAGTTCATAGTTTAGGTAGAAAAGTGTTTCAGGGGTTAGAAGTGCATCCTTAAGGAAGCTTGTCATTGATATAATAATGCACTGAGTATGTAGCTCTCTGCTCTCTGGTTGGGTAACTTCTAATGAGATCTTTTGAAGATGCCAGCTGTTTGCATAAAATGTGGAGAAAACCTGGGATAAACAGAGCTTTCAGCTTTTGTGGGTCTGAGCTTCATTTTCTCTTCATAGTCTTTCAATCTTTAGCCAGTATTTTCCTCCCCTCAAGCTGGTCAGACTCATTTGAGTGACAATTAGGTCTTAGTGTCTGTATTTCCATTGAGTGTCAGATAGCTTGATCAATTTTAATTACAGCAATGAGCTGACTTTGTTGTAATCCGTTACTACTTTTATACTGGAGGGTAAATCTAGCTAGGATTTCCAGAATCTTTTAGGTCTGGTAGCTATGCAAAACACAATCTACAAGATAAAACAGTGAAAAAGTGAGGAGGGCTTTTCCTCGACCATGGGAAAAACAAGTTTCTACATCTAAGACAGACAGCTCATGTCAGTGGAAACACTTGGGAGTTCATGCTGGCTGGAGGTGACTTACAGTATGGCACAGGTCAAGGATCAATGCTGGGAGGACTGATTTTGTTCACTTTATATGTTAATAACCTTGAAGTAAGAACATGAAGTAAAGTGATAACATTTGCCAATGACAGAGTCTTGTGGAGAACAAGTTAATATGAGGTCAAAAGACTAAAATTCAAAATAACTAGTCTAGGAAAATGGATAGATAAGTGGCTTATGGAATCTAGTTTAGAGGAATTTAAGGTAGAGAGGCTCAGACAGCTACCTGGTGTCTTGTATGCAAGAATTTCCTCCTACCTATCATAGCTGGAGCATTTGTAAACTTGAAATGTAAGGAGATGATGTGGCTGCAGGAGTTTAATGCTCACAGCCACGCCAAAAGCAGTGGGTGGGAGATGCCACTGTAAATCCCAAGTGACTCTTGGACAGGCAAAGTCTTATTGTAAACCATCTGGAGACTTCAAAGAAGTTGTTGAAGTAGTTCTTATGGCAAATCCATTTTAAGTGGTCAGATATAACCGTGCAAGGTTCCGAGACCGTTCCTTGTGCAGGGTGTACTGGTGGAAAAAGGTATAGTAACTGTACCCTTTACTTTTTATGGTAAAAAGTATAATAGACCTAAAACTAGATACACTTTGAAATATTTCCTAATGCCTGTGTAATGACAGCTGCCCATAAATCTATTCACATTCCAACATCGCTCAGATTTTCTAATTACAAATTGACGGTTGGTTTTATGTTTTTAATTCCAAAGCTGCTATCTGCTACCTTTTTTTTTTAAACTGCCATACAGTAAGATTGAGAAATTGAGTTGGCTAGGACTGCTGAGTAACCCCATGAACTAATGAAGTAAACATTTGCAACCACTGTGACATGGAAATCATCCAGCTCTCCCTGGTGTACACCTGCAGAAACCTGTGATTCACCTCTGAGTCACTCTGCAAATGTTAGCAGGGCAAAGCTGACAGCCGTGTAGAGGGCTCGCTCTGCTGCCAGTTCTCTCCTTCTCCCCTGGAATAATGACATTAATGATGCTTCCAAATGGCTCACAGGGTTGCAAAATGAGAGATCTAAAAATCCATGCAGCAGCTTGATTTCCTAATAGGATGCATTAAGTAGGACATTGCATGTTTTACAGGCTGAAGTTGATTAGACAATAAGACTTAAAATATGTAGCTAAAGTGGTTAGAAAAATAGGTTTTGGAAGCTCAGATCAAAGCTTTACAGGGGGGTGATTAGATAAATAAAAAGTTTAAGCCTAACTGAGCAAATAATTGCACATCCTCTGAAAAGAACAGTTCATAGGGATTGATCAAATGTGAGTCACCCCAGGCACAGATGTCTTTCTAAGAATATTCCATTTAATTTTCCTTAATGTACACCAAAGCAAAGAGATACTGGTGCTGATCAGTGAATGTTCTTGTTTGCATAAGGAAGGGTCTTTAAAAATAATGGAGTATGAAAAAAAACATAATCTCACCAAGTAACCACCAAAAAATGATTCAGTTCCTGTTGTCTAACAGGGATAATTTCCTCTTTAGCAGTGATTTCCCCCCTCATTACAAAGTGTGGGCTTTCTGTTTTTTAGTGTATGTTAGAACCATGTAGCACATGCTCAAAGCTTAAGAAAAACGCAACTCTCACTGCAGTCTTTGTTCTTAAGGGTCAATTTGTACTTTTCTTTGGAAACATCAGCCATTGGAGACAGGAGAACTTTAGAAACACAAAATAAATAGATCCTAAAAGTCCATGAGGTTCTCGCTGTGCAAGATTGTCTACTGAGGTAAGGAATGGACGTTGAAGACAAAGACAAAGTAGGAGAGACTGGAGGTGAAGGGGGTCTCAAGAGGGGAATCCCATTCCTTGGGAACTTCCCTCTTCCTGTTTTTGGCATTGGTTTTTGTGAATACACCTGCAAACCTCTGTCCTCTGAAGGGTGTATGTACTGGGAAGCTGCATTGGCTTTACAGAGACCAGCCTGACAGGGTGAAATTCTGCCCTTCAAGTTTTTGGCACATGTTTCATTTATTGCAACAAAGCCAGGATTTCACCTTTGCTGTTTCTGAAGGAGAATGAGTAATAGCAGGGAGCTTGGCTTCTTCAAACCTGTTCCTCAGACCTCCCTCTGACACAGGGAGTAGTGATGGAGTGAAGCTGGGGAAAAAGTAGCAAGAGAAAAGGTTATGCAAAAAAATCCTAAGAGCCTTAGAAATAAGCTCTGTGCACAATCCCGAGACATGCAGCTCTGTCATGCTAATGGTGCTGTATGCAAGTTGGGTATCTAACTGGAATACATTCCTTAATCAAACCCTTATGTTTTGCATTCCTTGTTCGCTCTTTTGAACCTTAAGCTGTTAAATCAGGGATACACAAATGCAAAGAAAATACAATCTGCTCCTGTGTTCCACTCTACCATATCTTTTATATGTTGGGAGAATGCAGTAGCCATCTTCTGAATGCTCCCAACAAGCTGACAGTGGTAGGACTGGCGTATCCCTTGGAAGTTTAGAGATGGTAATAAAATAATGGCTATTGAATTTCACTTTAATGAGTGGCTTGGAACCATGACTAAATCTGCTTGTTCTTAATAACAGAGGATACCTGACCTCCTGTCTTGAGCTCTTTTATTTCATGTAATACCTAATTTCTGCAGGCAGCTGATCTTTTCTCACTGCTCCCTCCTTTCTCTCTCCCTCCTCCACCTTCACGGCAAGCATTCATATACTTGAATTTGGCATTAACTGAAATCTAATGTGAGGGAGACTGTTCAGGCATTCTCTTGCTGAGGTGCTGTATAGGTTCTGGTATGTCTCTGGCATCACTAGTGTGGTTGCCAGCTCTCGGATAACTGGCTAGGCCATGTGAGCCATGATTTGCAAGTGCCTTTCACATATGCTTCACAGCTAATGTAGAAAGAGTCCTGATGGAGTAAAGAATATATATAACTCTGAGAACCATTTGTGATATCCAGTAGTGTGGGTAGGAGGTAAATAATGAAAAAATAGGAGTGAAATTCTCACTTGGTTGGTTTCCAACCTTTGCATTCAGTTTGACTTATTTTCTTATTTTCTCATTTAATGCCTACATCTTTCCTTCTGTAACTTATATTATCTATTTAAGTTCAGTAACAATCTTGGGCTGGAGTGCCAAAGGCTCTGTAGAGAGTTTGACTCTAGGTGGTGAAAACAATTTGCTCTGTGATTCAGACTGAGGGGTACATTCTCTTCTGTCAAGTGGAGAAACTTTCCTTTATTTAACAGCAATTTGCTTTTATCGATGATTAACACTGCCACTTGTGATGTGTCCTTAAGACTGTTACCTTCCTACTCTTACCTCTTAAATCCTCTTTCACTCGGGTGATGTAAACATTCGGTGCGTGTTCATATAGAAAAGGTCTTGGTCTTATGCACAGAGGGGGTTAAGGGTGTGCAGCACCTCAAGGTAGCTGCCTAGTACTTTGGAAAATCAGGCACATTATGTATCAGCAATTTCTCCTTGCAGCTGGGAAAAAAATTTATAGCTTGGTGTTTCTAAAAGAAAAAATTACTAGTTCTGATTGAAATGCTTAGCTGTGTAGACAGTTAAAGTAAACATTTTTCCTGTCTCATTTTTTATAGCCATACACTTCCTTCATTTTCTTCTGTTATATTTTGAACTTCAAGAAAATGATATTTCAAAAAAAATAGTGAAGGATGAAAATTTTTCTTATTTACTCCAATCGGCACCGAGAAAATTTAGCCTATTCATTTTTCAGCTAGACTAAAATTGATAAACTGATGTTCAGAAAGTGGAGAAGCTCTAAATTCAGCTCATATATTAAGTGCTTAGGTGCCTTAAGGCAGCTATTGGAAAGGTCTCAGAGGAAGATAAATGCATTGTTACTTCACCTGCAGAGAGGAGCCTCCCTATGCTCCCTTTCTGGTGTAAACTTGCTTCTGTGAAAGGGAAGGGTTCTGGTTACCTTGAATCTGGTATAAACAATATATTTATGGAAAACAGGTGAGTTCAAATGTAAATAAATCTATTTAAATTTTTTTTGTCATACCTCCACTCTCTACCTTATGTCTTACTACAGCCTGCTCTAGATTTACCCTATTGTTACTGAGCTGGTAACATGTACCAGATAGAATTCAAAATTACTTTATGAAGAATTCAGTGGAAAAAAAAAAACCATTGAAGATCAACTTGGGTGTTTGTTGTTGTAATGCCACATTTTTGGGTCATATTTAGAAGTGATGATTTGAGCATGGCAATTAATGTACTTTCAAGAGGATGCAACATATTAAGATGCCGTTGTCATCTACTGATATAACAAATTATGTTTATTTCATTATTACCTTTGACTACAATTTTTAGTTTCCTACTATATGAGAACTATTTTTTGTGGAGAGAGTGGATAAAATGCAAAGGAAATGGGGATTAAACAGGGTCCAATCAGGAGTTAATTAGCTATTTATGTGAGAGACAGCCTCAGTGTAGCCCTACTAATCCCCTCTTTTGTGACTTCAGTCTAGAGTAAGGCTCAGACCTGGGTAAAAGTCAGTAATGCTGGCAGAGTTCTGTGAAATGTACACAAAGCTGCATTTGCTAAGTATCTCTTCATGGGAATGTTCCACAAAGCTTGAAAAAGCCACATGTGTTCTTAATATCCACTGTCATTAGGTCACAGTATGTTGAAATTCTTTTCAATTTCAGAATTTAGCAATGCCACTCTGTTAAAATAGGAATTGGTCTTAAATAATAAACTCACATCCATTCAGCATACTGTGAGGAAAAAAGCTGCTTGAGGTTTTTTGCAAAACCAGCAATTGCCTCATGAGAAAGTATGATCCTTGAGGGGAAGGATACATTGTCCTCAGGATGCTTGTCTGGAGTCAGGAAAGGCACAGCCTTAATGATGGGACTTTGAGCAAGTCACTTATCCTCTCTGTATTTCGATTCCCCTGCTCTAGGATAGTAATTACAACATTTTCTTTCTTCTCAGGGGTGTCGGGATGTGCTCAGATACTTGGCAGTGTCCATATGAGCTAGACAGGCAGTAGCAAAGTTCCTAGAATCTGATATGGAAATGCCCTTTTGTGCAGTATTTCCTAAGCCCTCTGTTTTCATGTTATCAATCAGAAGTTTGATTTGGTGATCTAAAGGCAGGCAAAAATAATGCTGAAGCTCAGCATGCTGTTTAGGAGACTGGCTTAGAGATTTGCTTCTGTTCCTTTCCTGTATCTTCATGCTCCTCTTGGCTAGGCAGTTCTTCACATATTCTTTCTTCCAAGCCTCCCTTCTTCCCAGGATGGGTGTGTGGGGCTCGGTTTCTTGTAAAGGACTGTCATGGGGCATGACAACTGTGGTGTGAAACATTTTCATCCCACTGCAGGAGCAGCTCTACGTTCCGGTCAGTCAAACTCAAGCCCGTAATGTTTGGCCTTGGTCCAGTGAATTGAAGCAAGTTGGTTTCAAGCGGCTTCATGTATTTTCCCAAAGAGTTTTCCCAAGTGTATTATCTACTGCTACATTGTGTTTAGTGGTTAGCCTCAAAGAAACGGGTTCCTAATATATTCATGTCATTCTTTTCTTTACAATAAGCCCTGTGCCATTAAGTAGGTTCGTATGACCTTCAAATGAGACAAAGACCTGAACCCGGTTACTAGCTGTTACCTCAAGCACACCCTTCAGGCAGCAGTGCTGGCTACTCAGGGGGCTTGGGCGAAACAGGCACGTTCTCCAGCTCTGAAATGGATCTCTTGGACTATTTTTGGGTAGATGGGGTTCATGCAGCCAAATCACCACTTGGCCAAGCATATTATAGCTAGATGCTTTGGAAAAGTGTTCAAGACCTGGATCTAGCTTGATGGTCTTCTCACATCCCTTTTTCCTGAACTATCTGATAACTTACACTTGTTGCAAGTATAATTCAGTCTCAGTCTAATTATTTGTAAATGCTGCTTGTGCAGGGGGAAAAAAAAAAAAAGGTGTGAGCTTTTATAATCTTATTCATTCCATCTTTTTATTGGGCTTCAAAGTCAGTCTACTACTTCACAACAAAATTTCATTATGTCCCAGCTGAGTTCTGTTTAATGGAATTAAATTTCACCCTTTCTAATTATCTTTTGGAACAGACAATCTTTACAGAATAATTAGTAATAGAAGTACACAATGGATCATTGTTTTTATTACTTGCAAAGAAATTCTAGATGCTGTACTAAATCTTGAGGTATGATCTCACAAAATGTAAAATATCTCACCACCTTCCACCTAAGTTATATAACTTTCAACATAGTCAACATAATTTAGACACAATGGGTGGTAATTTTGCTTCTTTGAGATGGCCAGCTTTAAGTTGCTTTTATAGAATAACTTCCCTGATCCCATTCTAATTAGGCAAGACTAGAGATAGGAAATCTTTTTGTCTTCAATTAATTTTCAAGATTTCTAAATGAAGGGCTTAACGTCCTTTTATTAAGGAGATAAAAACAACTGTATATTTCCTTATCAGGTCTTCAGTTTTCATTCAATGGTCATTTATCTTGTGGCATTGTTTTAAAATGCCTTTTTCCAGTTTTGCTAAAATTGTGTTATCAACCACACAAGTGCAGGATTAAAAAAGGTAGGAACCACTGCACTCAATGAACACATACAAGCATAAATGAAAAGAAATAATCCTGGCATAGGTGAGAGTCATTTGGAATATATGGCCTCTCCCTCTGTGGCTTTTCCTAATATAATAAAAATGATTAAATCTTCTTGAATTATGCTCCAAGATGTAGTTCTCCTTGTCAAAAACTGGGAGAAATAACTTAATGAAAAGAAAATTAATTTGGTATCAAAATGGGCTGTTTCTCTAAGAATCAAGGTTTGAAACTAACCTTTCATTGATTTAAAATTTGCCACAAAACTGGGAGAAATAAAGAAAATGTGCAAGAAAAATGGGTAGGGTCCTCCTTGGACTGCTAGTCTTTATAATTTAATTTGTTGAGAATTTAAAATTACATTAATTGTGCTTAAATAACTGACATTATTTGACACTGCAACAACAGAGCAACGGAAATGAGTGACAAACACACAAAAGACTTTTGTTATCGTTGTTTGTCTGCCTGAATAAATCTCAACAAGTAGTTCAAAGATTTAAATTTATAGCATACTTAATCGTCATTAGATGGCCAATCCTATTGACTCTAAACTGCATTTCACTGATATTGAATAGTTTTGGCATCCGCTTCAGTTTGACTCATCAAGAATCTTAATTTTCAAATCACTGAAATTGTGTAGAGAGGTCATAAAGAAGGATTGTACACAATGTTATGCTATACACGTGGTTTTTAAACATGTATTTTTCTTTCTCTTTCTAAAGCTGTTGATACCACAGTGCTATTCAGACGTACAACCTGTGATGGGGACAACTAATAAAGGTTTTCAATTTAGAAAGCAATGAAATATTTTGAGACTTACTTGCATGAATTGCTGTTTATTTTAGTTGATTTTCCTAATTCCCCCAAAAGGCAGTGCATCCTGCCCCAGAAATGCTGTGGACTGCAGTGCAACAATGCCTTTAAAACAAAATACGTTGGCTAAAACCAGCCAGTCTTAATTGTGTCTGATTATGTGGTGATAGATATAGACACATCGTTGGCTCTTGCTATCAGAATGTCATATTAATGCTTTTTGTATATATATTTACCTATAATTGTACAGGAAAAAAGTAATCTATACTGTCTAGCAGCCTCATACAACCAGTGCCAGAGATGGGGAGAAAAAAAAATGGACTCCAAACCCTTTCCAAGGTCACTTCTTAACTGCTTCCTTTCATGAAAAATCTCACAAAATATGCTTAAGTACTGCAAACTCTAGAGTGAAATGTGTTCTGTTTGCTAAAAGCTGTCAATTTAATTTAATTGAAATTATTTACAAATTTATATTTAATTTTCCCAACTCTTTGCACTGAATAGAATGAATAAAATTGGATGGCTTTCAACTTTTGTTTTAACTATCTTGTATTTAAACAATTTCATGCATTTTAGATTAGTTTTTATTTTTTTTTAATTTGAAATTATAGAACAACCTTTCTAATGTGGACACAGATTTGGTGTAAAATATCTGTATTTTGTGGGAAAATAGGCAAATTTTAATTCAAAGCCACTTGTTTCTTCTAGTCCCCACCCTTTCAGTTTGTCAGCTAACAACTCACTTATTGAAATAGCACTATGGAATATATACCAAACACCACTGAATACAAGAAGTATAATATCCCTTGTTATAAAATTCATAGAGAGCACTGGAGTCCCATTTGAGAAGAGCATCCTAGCAAACCTCAGTGGTCCACTGAATCAGTGTCTCTTCACATGCTGCCAATTTTACTGAAATTTGGGTTAAAATTCAGTAGGTATTTTAAACTGTTCTGAGGGACAGGGATGTGTAATTATTCATTAGCTGTGGAAGTTTTAAGTCAGGAAGTTATTCAGACTTGTCTCCTTTCCATACCTACTGGTATCAAAATGATGCAGCCAGTCCAGCATTGTAACAGAAATGAGAAATAGTAGTTCAGGATTTGCTAAAGAGGTTTGTCCCCATTAAAATATTCTGTACTTTGCTATATAGAATTAATAGCCAAGTATTTTATTTTCCCTTATTCTAGATCAGAAAGGGGTGGAAATCAAAACCAGCCTGGGAAGTTGAGGGGCTGCTATGTGTTCATATTGTGTAAGAGGCTAATATCTTTAATATTCATTATTGACATTTACTTTAATTATTACATCTGTATGGTCTGACTTGGAGTCCCTTTACAACAGTAGCTATATAAACTGTGTAAGAGTATTGAATTTACTGGAGTCTTCCAATAGAAATGAAATCAGAATTTGGCCTATCTGGACTGAATACTGAGATTTGGTGGGGGTATAGTTTCCCTCAGCTGTTGGTGGTTCAGTTAATCAGCTGAATGATGTTATTCCACAGCCCTGTTTATGATAGTGAGATAAATACAAAACCCAAAATGGTATCATCTTTAGGCTAAGCAATAGCATCCTCACTGATGCAGGTGAAGAATTTTTTTGTCTTGCTTGAAAAAAGCTGCCCTGCAAAGTCTTGCTGTGAATTTATGGCTGATGAACACAATAGCCTCAGTGTAAAAAGAGAAATCCACCTATTGAACCATTCTTTCTGGAAACAGTTATCTTTTCACTTTTCTTATACATAGTAGCAAATATGAAGGGTTGAAATATGCAACTTCCATGTGGCCTTACACCCTAAAAACTCGTCTTTATGGGAGGATTTGGCAGGAAGGCACAATGCAAGGCCAGTGGGTATCCACCCTGCAATTCTGGAGAGAGACATATATGTTGTGATTTTGCAATTAGCAATTTTGTCCCCTCCTTCAATAAATGCAGTCAAACCATTCATTGCCATTTACAGGAGAAAACCAAATTCTGTTGTTCGTAGTGAACCCAAAATGCAGGGGTGACATCTTTAAGTTCCTATGATGTTGAGATTTTTTTATGATATGCTTACTCTTGAAGGGCCAAAATCTCCTGAAGCAAGCAACTTCTAGTAGTATCTGCGAATGGAGCAGAACTGGGACCTTGACCCTTGATCTTTGTATTGGCATTTGAAAGGATTTCCCTTTCACCAGCACAACTGAAAGCCCAGCTGGATGCTGAGCAATCGTTTCCTTCTGATGATGTAAATAAATAAGTAAAATGTAACACTGGTGTGAAAAAAATACTAGCTGGTCCCAGTAACTCCTAACTATCTTGTTATTTAATTTGTCATGCACTGCTTAGGACATGTTAGAGTGTCTGATGTCTTTGCCATGCTTTAAAAGAAGACGTTTTAGTCAAGAGCACTAGTGCCTTCTTTTGAGTTTAGCAGTGTGCTATTAAGCCGATAGGATCAGTAAACTTCCTAAAGCCAGCAGGATGAATTGATGTTTTTCAAAGACTTGTTTAGGAAAACAAGGGAAGCAAATGTTCATAGTCTTTTAAGCAGGGGGGAAAAAAGAGAGAGAAAAGGAGAAAACTCTCAACAAGAGATTATTCCTTTGTTGATTCCATTCTGACAAGAAAAGAGAATGTGTGCTGATGATGTTTTGCTTTTGTTTAAATACTTATTTGTGCTACTCCATGTGAGTGGAGGGAAGAAACGTTGTCATGTCCGTAGGATGTAACAAGCAATGGGAGATCTATAAACAGATCAGTTACCAGCAGAGGCTAGTTTACAGCTTCAGTTCATACATATATAAACCTTCATATACGCAATTATAGAGCGATGGATGTGAGTGTAGTGTAGAAAAAGACCAAGTCACTGATATGCTGAGATTTTTCTTTGTTTTACTTAATATAAAAAAAAAAAATCCCAACTTAGTAATGCTAGCTTTGTGATGATGCATATAACTGACTGTTAAGACAGATATCTTCCATGGTGTTTTGGCTAGAGAACTCTTGTTTTTGTTCCTATTAGAGAGATAAAGAAACTCTATGGATCCTTGTTTCTCTGAGGGAGAGTCAAGTCCAGTTCTTTATTTCCATGCGTGCCCAAAAACCAAGGGAAATTTGCACGAGATAGGATTAAAACCTTGGTATAAGAGTCTGTCTTAATTTCCAAAAGATTTTTCTATTAGCATAGTTTGGTAAATATCTTATTACTGGTGCAAAAATAATCTCTAGTATTTTATAATTTAGTTTTTTAAAAAATGATTTTATCTCTTGAGGAAGGGTATTTTAAAGTGTCTTATCTGAAAGATAAGTAAAATGGAGGTGTGAAGAACTGACAGTGAAGTGCTGACATGAGAAGAAAGAGCAGGAATTGGACATAACTGATCAGGATTAACATGAGAAGACTGATCATCAGAACAACCTTTCTCTGTTGGGGAAATGGGCTAGTATGTATTTTTTAAAGGAGTTATTGTTTATGTAAGAGATTTTATGATAGTACCAGCAAACTGGACTTGAAGACCCAGGGCAGCATTTCCAGATCAGTTTTCCAAATTTGTTTGGCTCCAAACAAATTTTATTTTAAGCAAAACTACATCATCAGTCTCCATAAATGTCTCCACAGATTAATTTTATCAGTGCAAATGTCCATAGAAGCAAATACTGGACTTGCATTTTTCTAAAGAATGTGGAGCCTTCAGAACTGTTGATTGCGAATTTAAGGATCAGAGAATGTGCCTGGCATTGCACAAGATCAATATTAAAAAATTAAATCAGTGTAACTCTTGGACAAGACAGATGGTTGGCTGGACTTTGGGTTTCATCCACTGTGGGAGTTGCTGTGTAAACAAAGGTATTTGTGCACAGACCCTTTTCTGCAGGAGCAATGTCAGCTCACAAAACTGTTGATTCCTGCCCCAGGCTTGCCCCTCCGCTGTGTTGGCATGGCATTTCATGGGAGTGTGTTGTGAGGGAGAAGGCAGCACACTTGGATACAAACCTTACTGGATTAAAAACAATCCTGATAAAAAACAAAGCGAGAGATGCTTCAATTTGAGATCCATCACTGAACTGGTTTGCTGTTGTGGTGTCCCAGCAGAGACAGGGGTGGGAGGAGATGCTGGGGGCACAGTCTATGGGAGTCTGATAAAGAATGCAGAGACATTTTGTTTGCATTTAATTTACCTTAATCACTTAGGTTTGCAACAGAAGTTGCAGACTGGAATCAGTCTATACTGTGCCAGTGCTCTGAACTCCTGAAAATCTGCTGAGACTCTGTTTAGGACTCTGCCTTTGTGTACCCCATGTAGAAATACTTGTCATGGGCCTGATTCAGTGCTCTGAGATGGATGGAAAGACTCCTCCTGGCTAAAAAGGGAACTTGCAGCAGTGTTTGTGTTCTGGAGAATCTTTCTCAGGGGACTGCAGTGTTCAGTGCCTGTTTCTCTACTGCCTTATGTGTTGTGCTGCTATTTGTTTATGCTGGTGCTAGTACATAAAGCTGTGCTGTTCTGATTTGGAAGCATTTTATATGCACTCAGCACAGGTACAAGTGTCTGCACAAAGGGCAGAGCAATGGAGAAGTATCCTTAACTAGTGCAAGGACATTTGTACAAGTTAGGATACTTAGAAGCAGAGAAGAATCCTGTAGCAGTCCTAAATGAAAGGATACTTATTCTGTTGAAGTACTGTTGATATTTACAGATATAAATTTGTTAACAGATGTTTAGTCTTCCTCTTGAAGGAAAGCTTTCCTAACAAAGTGTTTACTCACATAAGTGAATGTAAAAAGGAAATAACTGTGTACTTTGTTGTGGTTCTTTCCTTCCCCTGTCCATACTGCCCATAGGGAATTGCCATAATCAAAGAGTTGAATTAGCGGTGAGATTGTGTGGCTGAAGAGTTAAGATGTATTAGATCTAGGGATAGATTCTGACATTTTTGCCACTAGAATACATTGTAATTTATTCTGTAACTGAAAAAAGAAGGATCTACAAAAAAAGTACAACTTCCAGAGACCCCCAGGAATTGCTAGTGTTTATACTTTTGCCATCATCTTGGAGTATAACTCAAATTCCATCTAAAAATGCCTTTCTTTTTAGTTTTGTTCAGAAAGGAGGATTTCACAGACCTGTAACTGCATTTGAATCCAAGAGATTTTTTCGCTGTAAAACACTGAAGAGCCTATTATGCCAGTGCCCTGTCTAAAGCAATGTAAAGTAAAGCTGTGGCTGTATGAGTAATGATGTGTCAGACTAATTGTTTTGACTAGCTGGGCATCCTCTGAGCTCACTGGATCATCATCAATACAGCGGCTGTATTAGGTTTCATGCCACTGGGCTCTGAATGTGGTGTTTGCTTCTAACTGTTGCTTTTACACTATTTTACTTTGCACCTATTGTGTTACATTTTTGCTGCTCAGTGTTTGTCAACATCATATTTCAAAATACCGCGGCAGTGCTGAGTGCTATACAATCAACGCCTAACGTTTAAAGAACACTATTTTGTATGGGACAACCTGCTGTTAGTTTGAATATCAAGTATCCCATTTACATTTTGGTGGATAGTTCAGAAATTTGATGTTTGCCAAATATGAAGTGTTGAAGAACACTTCATGTGCTGGATTAGTTCACTGTTGTGATCTCCTTCACAATGAGCAGCCATCTAATAAAATTTTGTATGCATAAATTTACATGACTGCATTACGCTATCTTGTGGGTGACAGTTCAAACATGCAGTAAAAGAATCTTTAGATTCCTTTGTTGTTTTTATCAGATGGGCAGAAGATCTTTCAGAAAGGGAAACCAAAAGAAAATATTTGCCTCCAGCTGTTAAAAAACTATTCATAAATCAGCTGTGGCAAATAGACTGGAAAATAGTTGGCTTGATCATATGTGTGTTAAACTATTTTGTGACAGTTCATAGCAAATTATTTTAAAAATTCACTTGGCGTGTGCCCAAGTAAAACTTTGCAATGTTGTGCACAGTAGTAAAAATAATATAATAAATCTCCTTAAGAAGCCGTTGCCAGAAAGTTTGCCTTGCCTTGCAGTGGAGCAGGGGGATTCCACCAGAGAAACTCAGCAATCTGTGCAAAAAACTGCAATTTGTGGAAACACTGTTCACATCCTATTTCCCCTGCAAATATCTCCTCAGCCGGGAGTTCTGTTAGCACAGCCCAGAACACCTTGCTGACTGGAACCCCCACCCTGCATAAAACATAACAAACAGAGTTGGTAGTGCTGAGATTTGGTACAAAATAAGGAGCTTTAATTAATTTTAAATGGTGCTTTTCAGAGTGTCAAAAGCTCAACCCACTGAAGTGGAAAAGGGGGTTAGAGTGGCTAGAGCCTGGCAACACAGCTAATCTAGGCGCTCCTGAGCAAGCTCATTTGAAATGCTTACATCAGTACATCGGCATTTCGAGGTAGAGCTGCCTGGGGACGGCGTAGGGAACAAGCCACATTACAGACAGACGTGCTAGTGCAGGGCTGAGAAGTTAAGGGTCTGTGGCAGCTCCTGTGACAAGAGTGCATTGTCACAGCGCAGGGCCTGTGCTCTTGGGATGGTGCAGGGTTTTTTGTGCGCTCAGCATTTGGAAGTAACCCAGAAAAACTGGGGGACTGATGCTCAGTGCGCACAAACCCCTCTGAGATGGAGGCTGTAGAAGTACTTCCATGGACCATGCTTTTTGCGGTTGCAAACCAGGGAAGCCCCACTGCAGCAAACTGTTGCTCTGCTGGCACAGGGCACTTAGTCGCTTTGAAATCAGTGGTTATGTATTTACATTAAAGGAGAGAGGGACTGTGCCCATGCAAGGATTCAGTTTTAATTTTCCAGTGCAAAAGACAAAACATGTTTTGATTATTTAAAAGTCAAACTAAATTGTTTTTTGAACTTACTGTAGAGAGAATTTATTCTTCTGGATGTGGTTCAGGGATCTGTTTTCTAAAGGCTAATTAATAGTTATAAACACAATTTCCATCAACTAAGCTATCAAAATTGTTTATTTGTTTGTTTCTATTTCCTATTATTTTATCAGGAGACAAGATACGGTTGTATACCTACTCTTGTTTCACTTTAACTCAGTGTCAGAACTCCCGTTGACTTCTAATGCAGCACATATGGTGAATCATTACTTAATATGTGTTAAACTTGGATAAAAATGTCTAGACTATGATCCTGGTTCTGAAATGGATGTACAAGACTTCAGCTAAAAAAAGCTTTGCAGGCTTATAAGGCCTCTGGTAATGCCCCTTAAAATGAAGCTGGCACTTCATAGTAAATTCTTAATCATTCAATATTTACCAAGTGAGAAAAAGAAAACCTTAGTACTATTTCATGAGTACCAGTCAGATGACCCACACACAACAGAAGCTTGCAAAGTTTTACTAAGCTAGATAATTCCTTTTTTATAAACATAATTGCTCATCTCAGCCACTGGAGCATAGCAGCTTCCAACTCTTGTCCTCCTAACTTCTGCATAAAGTGACTTTCTACGATTTTTAATTGTAATGTCAGCTACATTCATGTTTTGGTCTTGTTTCTACAGCACTGAAGTAGGACTGCTCATATTCTTCAGAAATCTATACCTCAGTGCACCCACCATCTGTGCCCTGCTTCTTGATGTTTACAGCTATGCAGTTAAGTTTGCCCTGAATATCTGTGTTGTTGCAGCCCCTACCCATTCTGTTCAGGACAATCTTATGGTGGGTTTGCCTCCCTGTAAAGGCATTCGCTTGCATTATCTCCATAAGTGGGGGCATGTTAGTTCAAAGTCTTCCTACGGTCCTTATGAGCTATAGGAAGCTGTCTAGAGCTGGTATTCATATAGCATTTATTTGCTGTCCCCTCCTCCTAAACCCCCTCCCCAAACCCAACAAAAACCAAATGCTGAAAACCCCCTGTTGTGGTTTAACCTGGCAGGCAGTTAAAACAACCACACGGCTGTTCACTTGTTCACCCCTGCCCCCCCGTGGGATGGGGGAGAGAATCAGAAATAAAATGGTAAAACTTGTGGGTTGAGATAAAGACAGTTTAATATGACAGAAAAGGAATATAATAGTAGTAGAATATACAAAGCAAATGATGCAGCACAATTGCTCACCTCCCACAGATCACCGGTCACAGAACGATACGACCAAATAGTTTCTGAGCTGTGGTCTAAATCCCCAAGTTATATACTGAGCATAATGTTATACAGTATGGAAATACCCCTCTGGCCACTTTGGGTCAGCTGTCTTGTCCCTGTCACCTTCCAGCTTCTTGTGTGACCCCCAGCCTCCTCACTGGCAGGATGCTATGAGAAACAGAGAAGTCTTTGACTTAGTGTAAACACTGCCTAGCAACAACCACAACAGCAGTATGCTGTCAACATTATTTCCTTCTAAATCCAAAACACAGCATTATGCCTGCTACTGGGAAAAAAATTAGCTCTATCCCAGCTAAAACCAGGACAATCTCCAAACCTCAGAATTTATAAGAGAGCAATTCATCATTTCACTGACAAGGATGCTCCTGAGCATGTCTACTACATGCATCAAACTGATGCCAAACTGGGAGGAGATGCTGAACTTGGGCTCAACTGTCTTCTGCTAATGGCTAATACACAGTCCCAAAGGAACATCTACTAAGTCCTAGTAGACCTCCCCAGCAGCCGTGTTGGCAACATGTTTGCTAGCTCATCTGTGATACATTATTTGTGGGTTGTGGAAATTGAATCCAGGCAGTCTCTTTGAAGCTGCTGTAGCTCCTGAGGTCCTACCAGGGAATGTAGTTAGGAGGATCTCTCCACTGGCCCTATGCCCTGTCTTTACTGAATCCCACAGTGTATACTCTATGCAATGACCTGGGGCTGCCTCCTCCCCACATAACACCCTATGTCCATTCCGCCTCCACAATTTCCTATAGAAACACTTGTTCTCCCAGTCTTTAAGGTCCCTTCCAACCCAAACCATTCCATAATTCTATATTCTTGCACTGTACAGAGGCTTGTCTTCCTTTGGTAGTTAAATATTTTGGGCCTAAGTCCTGAACATGACAGATGAAATTTCCTTGACTTAGGGTAACACTTTGTCTAAGGTGATCAAGATCAGTCTCTGTTGTAAAGACATTTATTTTGCATTCTAGATCCATGCTACACAAAAGTAGACCATTGTTACAGTTCCTCAGAGTCGTGATGCTGTGAGGGGGTAACAGGAATTATATACAAACCCAGGCTGAATGAAATCTGAACTGGGTAGCCACAGTATAGAATGTGTATTATTTTTAGCATTCATTCACATCATACAGGGGCAGAACAGTCACTAGGAATTATAGCAAGCTTAGGAAACCTATTGCTTACATGGAAACATGTTAAATCAGAATTTATCCTATTGGATCAATTCAGCTTTTGCTGGTAACAAACTGCCTCCCACCTTTTTAAAACATATCTTTAGTTTCTCTAAGGCAGCTGTTATAATGACACTAAAATAAAATGCTGCTTATGTATATTATTGCTTTTTCTTTTTCGCATGGGGAAAAACTTTGGGAAAACTTTGACCATGAGCACATTCCAGTCTTCTCATGAGTGCCAGGCAAAGGGATGATCTCATGGCTAAAACACAGGACTGGAGATGAAACAGTCACAGGTGGCAGGTATTGGCCAGGTGCTGGCACAAATTTTGGGCAAGTCATTTTCTCTCTCAATGACTCAATGCTTCCATCAGGGGGGAAAAAAAAGCGGGGAGGGAGGGAGTCTTTAGCCACTCTTAAACATGTCTTCAGATCCTCTGTGCAGGAGAAAACATTTCAGAAAAGAGCACAAGTAGTGAGTGAAGTACATTTGGAAGTTAATTCAAAATTTTCCAAAGCACTCTGAACTCTTTTGTAACTGGTTGTTAGGAAGGGTCTGCTTTTTCATGAGATTCTATTACAACAAGATTGTGCTTTTAAATATATAGGTGATATTTAGGAGAGAACTTTAGGTTTTTGCCAAGGTAAGGTATTTTCCTTTCTGACTCTAGAAGGTGTAAGTTAAAAGGGAGTCATGTAGGACAGGAAATTAAAGTGTCTTTTATCCTCAGGATTAGCACTTTTTCAAATTTTATGTAGTGATTTGACTTGGTATTTATTTTATTCAGTGTGGCTTGTTCATCAGAGGTGGGTCTGCATCAGGGCAGCTAGTGCACTATTCCACTCAGATAATTGAGATAATTAAATCCCAGTGAGATAATTTTATCTTCATTTTAATTCTGTGCATCACTCTCAGATCTTAATTTAACAACACATGCAGATGAAAGATTTCTGACTTGAGGTATCTGTGGTGATGTAAAGAGTAGGAACCGGTTCAGGATTTAGTCTTCATGTGCTTGCATAACGCAGATGTTCTCACGAAGGTTGGCGACAGCGAGGCTGATACCTGGGAGCACTGTGCTCTAAGTATTTAAATCTCTCAGTGGTCTGAACTAAAACATTGAGCTCTGTTAGCCCAGGGATGGAGCTGACTATAGCAGTCAGTTTTGCCACAGGAGGGTGACAGAGCTGTACTGGGTTTGATGTGGGTAACTGGTTTTTCACATTTTGAAGAAATATGAATGCACATTTTTTTGTGCTTGTGACTTTTTTGTAGTACTTAGATATACTATTCATGTTCTAAAAGGGTGAAAGTGGAGAAGAGGAAGGGGGGTGTTCAGACAGTGACACATCAGCATCTCTAGATGTCTTATTTCAATCTATACATTAATTCTGAGTGGCAATTTTATGCACGAGTGCAAATCTTATGCAACAGAATGTATGTTGTCATTAACCGAATGGACAATTTTGTCACTGTGAGCAATTTTTTGCTAAAAATAAATAAATCCATTTTGTAAGTAAATGCATTTATTTAGAAACAAGGGACGTCTGTCTGATTGGGAGGGAGTGGGTGTTTTGAGAAAGAGGTGGTTTGTGAGTCAGAACTCCTTAGATCTATTTTTGGTTCTGTTTCTGATTCATTATTGGTTGGATCCCAAATCACTGGAAATCGGGCCAAACTTTCTGTGACCTAAACTGAATCACGTCAAAGTAAAAGTCATGTTTTAGGCAAAGAGTTTCTTAACCTGACTTGCTTACTAAAACACAAGAATTCTGATGGGAGAAATATCCAGTTCCTTCCATGACGCCTGATGGACATGCAGGATGTTGGTTGATGAGAAACTCAACATGACCCAGTAATCCATGCTTGTAGCCCAGAAAGCCAACCGTATCCTGGGCTATATCCCAAGAAATGAGCCCAGCAGGTTGAGGGAGGTGATTCTCTCCCTGTACTCCACTCTTATGGGACTCCACCTACAGTACTAAGTCCAGCTCTGGGGTCTCCAACATAAGCAGGAAATGGAGCTGTTTGAGTGAATCCAGGGGAGGGCCATGAAGATGATTAGAGGGCTGGAGCACCTGTGCAGTGAAGATAGGCTCAGAGACTGGGGCTTGTTCAGGCTGGAGAAGAGAAGGCTCCAGGGAGACCTTATTGCAGCCTTCCAGTACCTGAAGGAGCTACAGGAAAGCTGGAGAGGAACTGTTTACAAGGGCAGGAAGTGATAGGACAAAAGGCATGGCTTTAAGGTGAAAGAGGGGAGATTTATACCAGATATAAGGAAAAAATTCTTTGAGGAAGGGTGGTGAGGCACTGACATAGGTTGCTCAGAGAAGCTGCAGCTGTCCCCCCTCCCTGGCAGTGTTCAAGTCCAGATTTGATGGGGCTTTGGGCAACCTGGACTCATAGAGTGTATCCCTGCCCATGGCAGGGGGGGTTGGAACTTAATGGTACCTAAAGTCCCTTCCAACCCAAACCATTCTATGATTCCATGTTTCCCTTTTAGAGTTGTTTTGTTTCCTATCACTCAATTAACACAGAAGTTTTTCTAAAATCTGGGACTCTCAATCATAATACATCTTTACAGATAGATAGTGTTCACAGAGCTACATTTCTATTTTTGAGGGAGCAACTCTGAAGCTGATGATGTAAACCTTTGGTTTCAAATTCTAAATACTTTTTTGCTGGAAGTAAAATAAATAATTATCTTGTTTATATTTAGGCTTTTTAGTCCACAAAGATTCCATGGATAGCAAATGAAACTAATAATTCTGTATACTCATACAGTCTTCTACACACTTTGACTGTAGCCATGTTCACTGCCTTTCCCTTAGGATCAAAGAAAACAGCAGAGCTTCTCCAGGCTTCTTCCAGTCCCCAACGTTCGCTGGAAACCATACAATTAAAAAACAGATAAGGAAAAATCCAGAATCTGTCATCACAGCCTCCAATATTCTTTCCAAACCAAACTTTTGTCCTGCAGTAAAAACTCAAAGCAAAAACTCTACTGTATTACAGTCAAAGAATATAAAATGGAAATTAAATTGATGCTAATGTATAAGTTCCTTGCAATAGGGGAGAATAAATCTTTTGGATAAAGCATTTATTTGGCAAATTTACGTTTTTTGGGTGCTCTGCCCAGAGCTGGAAGGATGTGAGATAACCACAGGGCAATCCTACTTCCAGCGTGCACCAGGCTGCCTCCTAGCAGCAAAACAGTATTGAACATTTACCTTTCTTTCTTGAAAATACTTCCAGTGGGTGGGGGAGGGTAATTAATTGTGGTATACATCCTGTTACTACAGATGGGATTTTGAGTGTGTGTGTTTCAATTTAGACTCAACAATATGGAAGCAATTCTCAGAGGGCACCATGTTCTTGTTGCATGTATAGTATAATGCTACTAAACATTAGAATAACTGAATCAATAGAATGTATAAATAGATATCTCTTTTACCCATCTGCACAGCTACAATGTGTTTAATGTATTAATTAAAACGTTCAGCGAAAAGAAAAATGAAGCTTGAACACTAATCTGAAAACATTCTTTTTTTAACATGTCAGGAGTGTACTGTACAAAACGGCTTGCTTAACAACTTAATAAGTAAGTGAGAAATGTTGCAGCAGGTAGTGGATCTTCAGATAACAGCTTTTGTAAATGACTGATTTAAAAAAAAAAAAAGACTTCTAATCTGTTAGCAACAGCTAAGTCTTCACAAGTTGAATAAAAGGTAAGGATCTGGTACCTGCTCTAGGTTAAGGGAGAGTGAGATAGGTTAGAAGTCTTACTCTTATTCAGCTGTAACACAGCTCTTCTTCCAACCAGGAAAAAATTGCAAATAGTGATTCTTTCTATGTTCATGTGAGCATAAATTCATAAGGTGCGTTTGAGCTGCATTTAATAAGAGCTAGAGTAGTCTAAACGTATTTTAAGACTTCCAATGCACTGACATTTTTTAAAAAAATGCATTTCCCATGAAATTCTATGCAATAGTTAATTCTCCTTCCCACCAGCATGAAAATGAGGACACTTCTCTGGTACTGTTTTTATTGATGTAACTGAGCACAATTTGTCTCAACATAGGTCTGCAAAACAGTTAATTCTGGTGCAGGAATATACTTTATGTCCTGTAGGAGTTAGCATTTGGGGATGATAGTTTGCACCAGCAGCTTTGTCTGCCATGGAATAAACTCCTTGTTTCAGTGTCTATAAGTCCTTGGAAAATTACTTTGACACACAGAGTACAAATACATTGCAAGCTTTTGAGACTTCTCTATGTAGTTGTGGAGTTCTAGCAACATATACTGTACATTTTGTAGCTGGCAACATTTTTTCTCAATAGGTTTTCTAAGATGGGACTATTCCAATTGCAAGTCACATATCTGGAGCTGAACTTCCCAGCTGAGAACCTCAGATGAGCATGTAACAAGCATAGTATACTTTTGTAACAGGTAGTGCAAAACTTATGAGGTGTCATGTAATCCTACTGTTAGAACAAAGGCTGGACTGTAGGAGACAGCTCTATATTCCATGAGGATTCCATGAGGATTGGGAAGCCCGGGATAGGGTTAATAGGGGCAAGGTACCTCTACTGCTGCGGTGCAGAGAAGTTTATGCCCAGCAGTCTGCTCTGGTCTTCAGCCTGGTCCACAGAGTGATGGTCCCTTGCAAGACAATAATTTGAAAAGTCCTCCATCTCTTGTAGTAAGATGACATTACTGATAAGTGGTGGACCAATTGAGGACAGAGGGAGAGAAACCTCACACTCTAAAATCCCACTCCTTCATTTCTGCCTTGTGAATTAACATGGTTTCATATTATCTTTGTACTTTATTTTTTATTTCACTATGCAATAGTCAAATGCTATTGAGAATCACAGCTGAGATCTCTAGTCTGAGGTGGTCATTGAACGGACAGTCTATGCCCAACACTGTCTTATCCTGGTTTGTGATAGTGACAAGTTAAAGCTGAATGTCACTCATCAGAGATATGACTGCCAGACAGTATTCAGGGAAACTGTGTTTCCCTCCCTGCAATGGGGAAGCTTTATGAAAAGTCAGGAAATCTCAAAACCAAAACCCCTAAGCATAAGGAACTCTTGGTTATCTGGTTGGATTTTTTTCAGTTGTGGTTTTTTGGGGTTTTTTTAAGAACAATTCACATGTTCATTGCCATTGTGTTTGAAGAAAATCTGTAAAAAATAATGAGCTAAGGCTCTCCTGTAACTAAAGAACTTGAGGAGTTGGGAATTTTTGAGCATCTCTAAACACGAGACTGCAATCAGTACAAAAGATGAGGTGATTCAGGTACGGTATAGGCTGACAAGGTTTGATCTACTCCTGCTGTGGATGCATTGCCATTATCTTTAGTGAGAGTGTGCTCAGCGCTAGTAGATATTTAAATAGTGGTTTATGACAAATAACTAGAAATTTTCATATCCATTAACAGGCTTGAAAGGGAATGATCTGAAAACCATGCAAACAACTAGCAGAACATTGTATTTAAACTATTTCTGTGGTATTCATATTGAACCTTTAGTAAATTGCCCAGCTAACTGCATTTTCCTCAACAGTAATCTTTGAAAATGATTTGTGTTATGCATTAAATATTTACCTGGTGATATTTCTTCTTTCCCATATAATTTATGTTAGTTTAGCGTGATACTTTTTTAGTTACTGAAAAAATTCTGTGTTTTGTTCATAAAGCACTTTAACAAACATTTGTTACAGCTAACAACATTTTTTTTTTTTGCCACAGCACATTAAAGATTCAGGACTAAACCTTAAGCTGGTGTAAGCTGATCTGGCTTCCAGTGAAGTCAATCCTTTAACTTTGTGAAGACTTTCAGTTGTAGCCAAGAGAAGAATAAGAAAGTCAATGTAGCACTTGTACCTGCCTTACTGATCAGACCTGTAATTGCACAAGGAAATGGAAAGTTTTAAAAATTCTTTTGTTTGGGTTAGAACAGCTTATGAAAAATATATTTATGGATATGCTATGCTTTGCAGAGCGAGTTTGTGCCTATCATTGAGGAGAGAGTGCACAGCTAAATAAAAGCATTCATTTTAAAAGAATACCTTAATTGAAACTATGCAAACTAAAGTGGAGAATTATTTATGCAAACAAATTTTGTACCCTATAAAGATGTGGGCACATAAAACACACAAGCCCATTGCTTATTAGATTATTTCAGGCCTTCACAAGCTGTTTGCTTACTCCAATAGCAACTTGTTGATAATAGGAAGCCTTTTGTGAGAAACAGTCTGAAAAACAATGGAAAGCGTCAGATTTAGTAAAGTGTCTAAGGAAAGTCTTAAAATGACACCCACGCTACGAAGGGAAGACCAAATTTGCTTTCTCTGAAGGGAATTTGTGTTTGTCAGGAAGGGCTCCTGGCAGCTTTGTTTCCAGGCCTTGATGTGTGACCAGGAGCCTCCAGGCCTCCCGTCACCCCTGGCCTTGTTCTGCCACCGTGCTGCCCACCCATACCGACACCGCAGGGGGAAGGGTTTCAGAGGAGCCAGAATCAAAAGCGGAGGGAGGAAAAAAAGTGCTTTTCAGGGTCTGATGTGTGGGAATCAAATGAGAGGCCTAGCTCAAATCCGGTCGCCAGGCAACCATAGTGATATGCTGAGGGAATATCATTAAAGTTGGAAACTAAGCAGTCGCTCTGAATTAGCAAACCTGACCGCCGTGTGGATGATGCGCCAGAGCCACCTCAGCCCCCAAGCTCCGTTTCTGCACGTAGAGGGGGGAAAAAAGCAGCTGATTTGTGGAGTTTTTCATAAAAAAGACAATGGCTGTCCAGACACGGAGTTGGTGGTGAAATATGGTAACTGCCAGGCTTGCAGCTGGCCCTCTGACACAAGATTAATAAGTTGCCGTTTCCTAGCCGACCACAACCTAGTGGGAACTATCCGGCATTTTTCCATGAATTGTGGGTAACAGCCTTCCCGCAAGCTGGCCTACTTTACTGCTCTGCTTTCTGCAGATCGCCGAAAGTGCAGTAAACATCTGTGGCTGCAACGAGGTCAGCAGAGATGGTGTCCGGCGGCCCCAACCTGAGCTGGCCTAGCCTGTCCCCACGCACAAAACCCAGGGCTGGTTTCAAACTGTGGTGCTGTCTGCCAGGGAGGTGGCTGTGGCCGTGGGTTAAGGACTTCAGAAAGTTTTGCTGTAACTGGAGTGGGGAGGGGGTGGCGGGGGACTGGGTTCGGAAATGACAATGTGACAAGAGAGCGGGAGCAAACCTATTGAATTAGATTTAGGCTGTGCTGAATATTATCGTTGACACGAACAAGCAAAGCTTATCTGCTCTTTCCTCCTTGAAAGGTTGAATGAAATTGAATTGCCAACCTCTGTATTTTACCACCGTTTGGCTGAAATGGCTCAGAGGCATACATGATCGCTTAAAAGGAAGCCAGGTTGAGTCAAACTGCAAAGCGTATGTATGCGTTTCTGACAGCAACATCTCAAACACAGTGTGACATGGCATAACATTTAGAGGTAATTTGATTACAGGCACTGTGTAATGCAAATCAGACTTTCCCAAACATGTTAATTTTTTATCACAATAGCTCACCAATACAGTCAAGTTCGGTTTATTTTAAGGTATCTCCAAGCTACATTTTCTATTATATTAAAGCATTGTAATATAATTGTGTGCATTTGCCCACAATTATAAAGAGCTAAAAGATCAGCGAATCCCCTTGCTTCCGTCTTTGTAGGTTTAATTTTAAACTATGAAATCTTTTTTTATAATACATACACATTAGAAGAGAATCATTTGAATGTTTCTTTAGGCATAGAAATTTGGAAAGAACAAGTTGCAACTCAAATTCGTAGATTATTCTGGGTAGGAAAAAAATGTGAATGCATTTGTAAATGTCTTTAAGCTTCTTGATGGTCAATGTATTCTTTTAGGGCCACATGCAGCTGAGTTGCAATTAGTTTTAGATACTATTTTTGTTGGTATGTGGGTAGGCCTTGTCAGAGCAAGTCTGAATGTGAAAGTGCAACATTTGGGTTTTCTGTCTCTTGATTTTCTTCTGTCCTGTGCAACTTTGAAATGGGTTCCTTCTTTCTTGTCTCAGTTTCCTCACTTTTATACAGTACATTCAGATTCACAAATGAAAAAGTTCCTAAAGAAACTAAATTTGAATGATAATGTCAGCCTGGGAAGAACATTCTTAAATTTTGAGCTTCTGTTTTTAGAAATTGCTTTGTGGGGCAATATTATTCTGATGATTTAGAGCTAATAAAACTTTAAATGGTGACAGTCCTGCTGGTAGGATCTATCTCCCAAGCTGAAGCACAGCATAGCCCTTCACATCCAATGTCTGTCAGATACCAACCAAAAGACTCAGCATTGGCAGGTGGTTACCATCAATGTACTATATAATTGGCACTGGAAATCAGCTGGATTTGAGGTAGCATTGAAGTGTCTGTCTTGGTGGAATATGAGAAGCTGATGAGAAGTAGAAAGAGATGGTCTGGCACAGTTAGCTGAAGTTTGATCAACCCAGTGAGTGCAGAACGCAAACCCAGATTTGAAGTAAAGCAGAGCTAAGCACAATCAGGGAGAAGCCCAGAGAATGAGGGCTCCAGGTGAGAGCACAGTCTGAATATGTAGTCATTCGCCTTCACTAAAAAGGCAAGGTTGGAGGAGAAATGGTATTGTGCATCTGTGCTATAAGTGGAAAAAAAATGTTCTAGCATCAACTAGCCATGATATTCCTCCCCAGTATATATGCTAAGGACTCCTTTGTAACACATGTAAAGATGTAAAGAAAATAAATATCCCTCAGTCAGTATTTAAGAAGAACCCAAAACATAAACACAAGTGAAAGCTTATATGTGGTAAACGTTTTCAGCACATCAACTGATCTACCACAATCTTACAGGCATGTTCTTAAGTCCTGAAAAAGTGAAGTAATTCATGTAGCTTAGTCCTCTGCTGTGAATGAGAGAGAAATTAGTTAATTCCAATTTCCTGAACTGCAAGCTTAGAGCACAGGCACTGTGAATCAGATGTCATGCAATAACTCTTTGTATGTGAACATCCCAAGTTTATATGAACCAATCCCACTCAGTCATAATGAGAGAGGACAAGTTGCCTTCAGCTCTGCAGCAAGAGAAGTATTACTGCTGTTTGCTGCCTCTGCATCTTTTTGGGTCAGTGTAGCTCTTGCTTTTTCCCTGGTTCTTCATATAATCTTCAGTGCTTTCAGAACACACACATTTCTCTTGTGAGATTTACCTGGCCTGGAGTGAGGAGAGAAGCTTAACAACATGGGTCTCTTATTTATAAGAGCATTCCTCTCACGATCTCTGCCTGTCACAGAGGTGAGGATTAAATATGGCTCTGTCTCTTGTACATATTTCTCTCATATGTCCCAGTGATTCTGGACCCTGTGAATACTTAGAAAACAGATTTTCCAACAGCCTGAATACTGTAGCCTTTCATTCACTAATATCTGTCACATTTTTATGGCTGTGAAAATATTCCTGATCTGGCTGATTTTCTGACTTACTGATATTCTGTGCTCTGAATTATTTGGGACTACCAGGTTTTGGGTATTTTAATAGTGAAATCAAGTAAAGGGATGTTAATTTGCAGTTAGAGTAATAGTATTTTATATTTACTCTGTTGCGCATCTACTTTTGAACAGCAAATGAACATGCTCTCCTGAACTGATTTAGTATTACCATCTGTGTCCTTTCAAACACACCCCCTCAAGCCTCTCTGTTTGGTCTTGTAGGATCTCTTCATGCTTATTGCTCCTTGATATAGCTGGCTGTTACTACAGCAGAGGCACTGTAATGTTTTCCACTGGTCTCTCTGCAGCTCTTCTGGTTTCACTGGTTCCTGCAGCCAGCTGGACTCTCTTTCTCTGTAAGAAAGGTGTCACCTGGCTGACTATGGCCCACTGGAAAAAACAGCTCTCCTCAAATTGAGCTAAGAAGAAAACAGTCTCTCTTTCCTTCCAGAACCACCCCTTCAGGTGTGAGGGCAGAGTGGGCTATGCAGAGGGAGAAGCTGCTTGCCTCACTTAAGGGATTTTGATTTATTGCAGTTCAGCTTTAGACCCATTTCCTAACCACACGGCAGCGACATGCTGCTCGGCTTTAAAAATCAACAATCGGTTTGCATCCAGGTCTTGCTGTATGGCAGAGGGAGAGGAAAGGGTGAGGTGTAGAGAGCTCAGTGGTTCTTCATGTTAACGAGAAGCCCATGTGATCTCCTGTGAGTGTTCTTCAATAAGTGATGAATGGGACATGTAAGCACAAGAGCACATCTTCTTGTTACCCGTGTGTACCTTTCGTGATATCAGATGTCTGTATTACTACTCCTTCCATTGTAACCTGGGACTGTGATTGTGAACTGAATGATCTTTATCTATTTAATAGTCTTATATAATTGAGTATCTGGAAAAGTAGAGTAGCCTGGTCAAGAAATGTTGTTCTCCTGTAATCCTGACCTGATGGGGTTCATATGGGGGTTTGAATTTATATCGCATTTTTGTTTCACATAAAGAACCATAGCAGTGCTTTTGGTGCTGTCCTGAATCTGCAGGAGGGGCAGGCAGAGACTGCCAGTCTAGGTACTCTATGAAATAGTATGTATAGGATAAGATCTTTCTGATCAGATGCTTTCAGATAGAGAGTAGGCACCCTCCAGCTCTTACTCGTTCTGAAGGTTTCCTGTGTGCAGTCAAGGAAATCAGTTGCAGATTGCCTAAAATCTCCTGCCTCTACTAATATTCCCATAGAGTTTTCTATGGCACCAAAGTCCACAGCTGACTGGTCTGGAGCTGGGAAGTTCTCCAGATGTGTCCTCTGGAAGTATTTTGCTCATATTTTTCAAGTGGTACAGAAGAAAACAACTAATTAGCAAATAAAAAACCCAAACCACCTATGCAGAAGATAGCACATATCTGTTATCAGTAGCCCAAGTTCTATCTTTGTCAAAAGTGTGCTGACTTTGCAAAGGCTAGCAGAGAGCTTTGAGGCAAAAGACAGCCATTGAGTTGGCTGATTAATTTTTATCTATGCAGCACATTTTTAATAAAAACTTTAACCCCTCTCTAGATCAAGTACATGACAAGAATGTGGTGCTGCAGAAGACCTACTCTGGGTTTCATGGGCAGTTCATTAGACACCTAGTTAAGAGGAATTACCTCATGATTAGCTTGCTATTTTCCTACTGCAAGCATTATGGTAACAAGCTAATTCCCCATGCTCTTTCTTTTCTTGGCCACCATTGCCAGCGAGTTTGCTATATAAGCTAGATGTGATTTAACCCTTATGGTTTGTTTTCTTGGCTGTCAGCTGGTGGCAAAAGGCCAAATACTAACAACCATAATGGCTGAGCAGCTGGGTCTGCATGCATGACATCTTAAAAATTACTTACATATTGGCCCCTTCATTGCAGCATGTTGATCTCTTCCTATTTGACTGGCATGGTGGCAGAGGTGAGATTAGCATCCTCAGGGAACAGCCAGAGCCACAGTTTTCTCCTTTGCAGGAGGAAATGCTTTAATGCTGCTGAGTAGAGCAAGTACTGGAATAAACTTTCTAGTTCTTAAATTCTGCTCTCATCTATGATTTTCATTTAAGGAACAGTAACTTCTCAAACTCATCTATGTCCTGTA
The DNA here is from genome assembly GCA_020800305.1 of Porphyrio hochstetteri. NCBI lineage: Eukaryota > Metazoa > Chordata > Aves > Gruiformes > Rallidae > Porphyrio > Porphyrio hochstetteri. Next base: position 8,866,001 of record CM036914.1, on the reverse strand, counting down.
CAATCCTGGGACTAAATTCTGCCTGTTGAATTCCTGTAGACTATTATCAAGGAGAAGGAAGACAAATTTGCCTTTGAGATAGAATTTAGCCATCATGAAATCAGTAATGAACAGGAGAGAAAATTAAAGTGCAAATTAAAAATGTTGTATGCAATAATACTGGAAGCTTGTAGTTGGTAGAAATGGAGTGAAATTTGAGGTAGTGAGATTGCTTGTATAAAACTAACAAATGCAATAAGGTAGCCTGCACAACTTTCTATATGCAAGAAAAGAAATCCTTTATGTTTCATTTTATTTTAGGCAAGCAAGTGGTTTTTGCTGTCAGCACCACTTGTAGCAGTATAATGAAACTGAATCATTTTAAACAAACCCTCAAATACTCTTTACTTTGTGTTAGGATTACGCAACTGAGAGAGAACAGTAACTTCTTAAGAAAGAAGAAATATGTGACATTTTGTCTGTCAGCACTGGTGAAGTGGGATACACAAGCTTATTTAAAATTATTATTCAGTTTTACTTCACATAATGATATAATAAAGGAAAAAGAAATGTCTCTGAGTATAATGAACTCAAGTCATCCATAGCAAGAGGTATGGTTGAATCAGTAAGGAAGTATATATACAAGCAGCCTGAGATGAATAACACATCTTGATACGGGATTCCTATGAATTATTCTCGATGTTGTGGAAGTGGACACTAAGGAATAATGCCACCAAGACCAGTAAGCATATGACAATACTTGTGTAAACTGGAAAGGATCAGGCCCTGCATGGAGATATGTAGTCTTTTCCCAGTACTGAAGGATCAAGGTGGCTAAATTTAAGCAGCATGGAGGAATTTTAGAAAACACTCAGTGTTAGCGCTTCTGCTGACCTAAATGAGAGAAGAGCTTGGACAGCATTGAAAACTTCAGAAAATCCTACTGGTTTCTGTATACACGTTCTCAAATCCTTAACTGCATGCTAAATCAGCCCTTCCAATTTTAAAAATGATTAATGAGTCACTTAACAGACCAGATTGAAAACCCTTCGAAATCTGTGAAAAGAATCCTGATGATTTCAGAAAGCTTTGGATCAGTTTCAGAATTAATTTTGTTTTGGAAGAACTTGGATGTTTTGTGCAAAAATAATCAGGCAAATGGGCATTAGAACTGGATGTGCTGACTGGGACCAGTTACACTTTTTACCTTTGAGGCATTCAGAGGGGAATTCATATTTGCCTGAAATTTAAAATAAAAGTAGAGGTTTTTCTGAGATAGAGGTACAGATTAGATTCAGCCTTTTTTCACACCATAGAGTCTTTATAATTTATTTCACTACTGTTGATATTGATGAGGAATATGCAACCTTAGAGAGACGTTCCTTCATGCAGAAAGATAATACTGATGCTGAACTAGAAGACACCTTCAGGAAATTTATTTTGTGGGACACTGTTTTAGTTCTGTGCAACACATTTGGGGATAGCTTCATTTCTTTTCCTGCTTCTATTGGATTTTACTATGCTTAACTGTGATGCAGGTGGGGGGAGGCGAGGCTAGGCAAAAAAGCACTTCTTTGGAATGTGCAGCAATACAGTGTGCAGCAATCCCCCACTCCGCCTGATGAGTTGTGGGCTTGCCTTCGGCCTCATGGGATGCTTCCAAAATGATACAAATGAACCTGTTGTTATTCATGGTTTTGCTACCTATGAAATTCGATATCGAGTTGGAAACAACCCAGTTTCTCGTAATCCAACAGGTAAACTATGATGCTACTTAGGTGAACTTTGAAAAACGCTGTGGGTAGAACCAGGGGCTGCCAAAACACCCCCCCACCCACTCCAATCTCTACAGATAAAGAACCAGCTTCTGTAGCAGTGCCTTATAAAAGTCTCAGTGCCTCCTTGGCTCACACACCAAGGACAGATGCTTAATATTGACTAGATGCATTTGTTTGTATTGGAATTACATTACTGTGTGTTCATGCAACTTTCCCAAAAGAAAGACATTTTCCTCCTTGTGTTGTGTTTAAATATTTTCCAGTTAGTAATCTCATAATACTCTCAACAAAAGGAAATCATTTCATAGCAGAATAGACACATCCTGGAGATATCATGTCTTACATGAGGACTGGTTCTTCATTAGTGCCGCAGTGGAATTCAGTATTGCTAACAAAGCAGAATGTGCCCACGATATTAATGTAGTGTGATCGGCCACTCCATGAGGGAATAATTCATAGGCATGCACTAACAAGGCTTTGACTGAGCTTTGCTCAACCTTTTAAAGGAAGACAGGGCTGTTGTTTTGGGGTTCAGTCCTGGCCCTTCTGAAGGCATGAGGATTATATTGTCTCTTTGAGGTGTGTAACAATGAGAGCACTGCCTCTTCCTGACAGGCCCTGTGCTATGCCTCTGTTAGAAAACAGAGCTCAGAGGTCTACCAAAAAGCCCACTGTGCCTGGAAATATCAGACAATGAAAAACTGAATTAATAGAATCTGACACAGTTTTACTGTAGCAGCATGTTTTTCCTTGCTTAAATATATTTTTCCTTCTCTTATCAACAGATTACTTGGTGCTCTTTTCAGAAACAACAAAGTTGCAAAAACAAAACACAAGCCCTAAAGATACTGGGTTAAGGATGTTTTTCCCCCCTTTAATTCTGTGTTTAAAAAAAAAGATACCACACGAAACGTCAGGCAGTCTGAAGCGCTGCTGGCGGAGTTAAGAAAGTGGTTCTCTGACAAAAGAAGCCAGGTTGTCTTTGACTATCTATTTCAACATGCAGACCTGCTTGCAAGCCCAAACTAGAATTCTTGTCCAAATTTTGGGAGTGTTTGCATTCTGCTTTTTGGGTTGATCTCATATTGACGCATGAATTAGTAACTAAATTTGTACCTGCATCTGTCTTTCCACACAAAATACTCAGGTTGCTCAAAGCTAGGGTTTTGACCTTGGATTGCCAAGTATCTAACTTGTACATAAGGTACGGTGGTTGGATTTCTTATTCCAGAAACATATTTGCCCCAGCTGAATGCTCAGTTGCTGGGCTTGAGACCTCCATTTTGAGATGCAGTCCCAGGCAAAGGGCATTTTACTCAATTTTCAGTCTTCAGCCAGTACAGTCTTGGGCGAAACTACAAATCCTCTAACATCCAGTAATTTTTCGCTGTTGGCTTCTGTCTGGCTAGGTTTTTCCCTGTCTCATATGATTGTGTTGCCCAAACAGCTGCTCACCTGGGAAGGGAGGAGGCAAAGGCTTCCTTTTGTGTTTTGGATTCTGTGCTTTTCTAAGGCGTGTTCTCAGCCTGGATTAAGTGAGTTATGAACTGTCGTACAATACAAAATGTCTGTGGCATCATGTACGGAGGATCTGTCCTAAGATCTCCTCCTTTCCATCTCCAGCAACCTCTGCAAACAGAGTCTGTAAGCCAAGCAACATCCACCAGTTGGACCAGACAGGGAATCCTGTAGCAATAGCAGTAGTAGAGCAATTATGGTAAGCCTTTAACTAGCTACAGAGTGAACATTTTACATTCCTAAATCTGCCATAATGCAAAATAATCTGTTTATATTAGGAAAGACATTGCATTCTGCTCACTCATCCCTTCCCAGGCTTGTCTGCACAGGGCTTGGTTTCCATAATTCGTAATAGGAAAACAGACAATTGCCAAAACCTTGGGACTTGGCTTCTGGTTTTTAATATTACCCCAGTTGCACTTTCTTTGTAGCCAAAGGGTCTGTTATTGCTCCTATAATGAAGAGTCATAGTGAGATATTATGTGGCTTGATGCTTATCCCATGTGCCACAGGATCCCCCTTCAGCTGCCAGATTCTCTTCTCAATGAACACATCTGGCCTTGAAGCTGTTTTCCTCAGCGGCACTTGGTAGAGTTCAGACACTCTGTCCCCATGGATAACACTAACTCTGCTTTGCTGCTGTTTTATCTATTGCTTATAGGCAGCTTTTGTTGATGTCCGTTGCTCTCTGACACAGGAGGTCTCCAAGTCAGAAGCATTTCTGCTTTTCTCCCAGCTCTGTTTAGATGTGACCACCTTCGCAGGCTACCATTCCATCTGATGGATGCCGTAAGCAGGTTAGTTTTAATTGTTTCAATAAACTGATTTTTAAATTAAATTTAGCAATAACATTTCATTAGTGAAGCACTGATAGTGTTCCAAGCACAGTGCAGGAATTTAGTGGGGCTTTATAATCACGGGCTTGCCTCTAACTGCAATTATAAATGGCTGAATTCTTATCTGGCTAAGGGGAGTTGGATTGAGCCCTAAATGAGATGCCAAGTTTCAAGAGCTTTCAGAAATCAGATTTAGATCAGATGAAGGCTTAAGAAGCTAGATGTTTGGATGAACCATCTGGTTTAAAAAAAGCCCACAACCTCACTTTTTTTTTTCTTATACTTTTCTAATATAATAAATGCATGACTTGCTGTCTTTGATATTGAAGCACGGTAATAAATGCATGAATAGCTTTAAGCATGTGACTAGCTCCATTGAACGGTTAAATTTTTGCGCATTGTTAAGTTCTCTGTATGCAGTTGCCATTCCAGAGCCCAATCCCGCATTCCTGAGCAGCCAAATTTCCCCTGGAAGTCAGTGGGAAGTTTTCAGGTGCATAGCAATGGACTACAAAGCAGAGAATTTCTTGAGAAACAGGGGACCCACCATTTTCATACCAAAAACTATTCACCTTAAAAGTGACCTCTGTCCTTTCTCTCAGCCAGAAGCATTGAAAGAAAACTTTCATTTGTATTTATTTCTAATGCAGAGTGGAACAAGCATTGAGTACCTGTCAAAGAAAACAAGAAAAAAATCCCTAAACATGAAAAGTTTAAACCTTTTTGCACCTTCCTTCCAGTGAGGCACATTTATTTTAATAAACACAGTTAGGCGATTATCACAGGTTGTTTCAAGTAGCATTTTTCTGAGAGAAAAGCATAGTTCCCTTATATTTCTCTCCTTATCCCCTCACCCCCCAACCCCCTCCCCGTGATTCCTAGTTTCGGCTCTTCCCCTAACCTCATTTGGGCAGGGTGCCTGTGAGCAGCACTGAATTACAAAGAAAGGAAGCAGCCCAAGTGTAAGTTTCCTTTGCCTTATGCCCCATATTATTCCTTATTTGTTGTGCTAATTCAGCAGCGTAATTCCCAAATACAGCCTCCTTAAATTGTTTTGATGAGAACTGCTAACTCAGTGCAGACTATTTTTAATGAGCTCTACAGCCTAAAGAGTCAGAGCTATGGTGCGAAGGCTCCATTTATTAGCTGTTTAATAATGTGGCCGATTAATGAAGTCCCAGTACTATATAAAAAAGGAAAAAATTCTGCGATATGACTAAAATTTGTTTCTCAAACCATAAAGCAGCCTGTGCAGAGTGTGCAAGTTAAACAACCAGGCCTCTCTTGTCCTTTGTCCTTGGTTACCTTTTGGTGATGATGTGGTAGTGCCCTCTAGTGAAAAATCTCAACAAGTATTTTATAGAGCACAATGCAGGACTTTGTTCCAGTTTCTGACGATTCTTTCTTTTGGACGCTATTTTGGGACAAAATTGATTTATGTCTAAATATTTCCAAAGCTACCAGCTAGCAAAGATATTACAGGCCAAAAAAAATATATCTGTTTCCATACTTTTCAGAATCAGTGGGTGTTTTTTCACCTTTCAACTACTGTATTAACAAATGAGCTGTGGTTAAACATTTCAAAGGGGTAGAATTTTTATTTTTGCTCTTATGCGCTGCTTGTGCCAGCAGGGTTTTGCATGGCTGAAGCCTTACAAAGTCAGTAAGTAGTTGGAGGCTTCGTCCAGTTCCCAGGGAATGTAGTACCCAAACTCTCATTAGACTTCCACAGGAGCAGGATTGGGTTCACTGAATAGTCATACAGAATTAAAAGATAAACAGCTCAAAACGTTACCAAAAACTTTTAGATTCTTCTTCTCAGGAGAGAGGAGAATTCAGAAATATTCATTAAATAATTTTTAAAAAGAGATAAATTTATATTACTTGTAGAAAATTTCAGAAAATGCACAAAATACGTACACCTTTGCTGTGTCAAACAATATCTTCTCTCTGTGTCCTCCTACATGCATTTTATTGTGTCCTTGTGACCACAGCAATAACATATTAGAATATGACCGAACTGGTGACCCGTTGCATTCAGACATCAGCTTGCTTTTTGGTATTTTTCTGTGGTAATGACATCAGTGAACTACAGCTCACCTACAATGTACAGGGGGTTTTATGCACACTGGAGTACACACTATGAATATAGGGTATTTTTTCCATGTATTCTTTAATGAGAGTAGATCTACCATTGTTAATCCTGTAGTTTGTGGTTAGAATAGTCTTGCTGCTACTGTTACTTATATTGAAATAGCACTAAGGAGCCTTACTCAGAGCCAGGTGTGCTTGGTGCTGTACAAAGGTGAAAAAAACAAAAAAAGAAAAAAAGCAGAGACTCTAAAGTCAGTCTCCTAAATATTTTATTTCATTTAAATATTAAACTTCCTGTGCCATAAACAAACAAAAAGGCATCCTGTTAACTGACGCATTAAAGAGGTCAGATCCTGTATTTCTTCTGTGATGGGGAGGGGGGCGAAAGGGGAAGTGATGCTATTGACCTATATAAGTGCTATTCAAAGTGAGCAAAAGTTAGCCTAAGAAAAGCTGAAATGTTCTGCGTGATCCTCTTCACATGGAAAGGTCAGGAGGTGGGGAGAGAAAATCAGGAGAAAAAGATGTGATTAAAATGAGGTTTTATTTTTGTTTCAGGTTAGGGGAGTGGGAGCTGCTTGAACATTTTAGACATGAGAGCAGAGTAAGAGACATATCCCTCAGTGCCAGGGTTATCCATGTAACCCAAAGACCCTTTTTATTTAAAAAGCTATTGCTTGTGATCTTTTCCAAAGAGGGAATCAATAAATGTCCACCAAAGTTGCTCTTTTGGTCAAAATGATAAATGAACATTGAAGTGCTATAAATTGGTAGCAACCAGCATAGCGATCCTGGAATTCAACAAGAAAACCAACAAGAGCCAAGCAACACTTAGCTTACGGCTCTGCAGTTGCTGCTGAAATTCTCAGAAAGGACTCAAATATTTAGCATGAAATTTAAAATAAAAACCCAAAACAAACCTAACAGATGCAACTTATTTCTCATTGCTTGCTTTTTTTTTTTTTTCTCCTCATTGGAACTACATTAAAATTCCCAAGTCCTCTGGTCCTCCATCAACATCTGTAGTTTGTATCTTCAGTGAGCCACCGACACAATGTCAGTACTGCACAGCATCTAGAGTCAGCCCTCGTACCTGCCTGTGCTGGAGGCACTGCAGACACCAGTATCCTCCAGTACCCTCCTGTGCTCAGGGAATGCTGTTGAGGCTTGTACTCTGCTCCTGAGTTAGGAAACGTCCTGCTGTCCACGGGAACCCAGAGCCTGTGCTACCACTAAATCCAGCAAAGGTGGAGCAAGGCACATGACTTTTGTGCACCACTACTCAGTGTAATAAATACGAATTCTTTGTGTTTCCTGGGGGTTGGAGTATCTTAGCTAATTTCTAGGAAGAACACACTGATTTTCTATGATTCTATGATTCTATGATTTTCATACTGGGGACATAGACCCCAAAATTATGTAAGTTGCTCTTTATTCCTTTATTCTTTCAACTTTTAAAAAAGCATTCTGTATTTCCAGCCAGGCTTTCATTTAAAATAACCCTCTCATTCAAAACCTCACCTGTAACTTTATCCCAGTGGTAACTCTTACCTGCCATACTAGCCCTAGGCCCTTGTAGCACTTGACATCATCTTTTGGACAGGTTACAGAGCCTTTTGAGGCAGTTGTTAGAAGCAGATTTACTCCGCAGTGTGGAGCCAACCACAGAAGAAAATTAGTGCATTTATCTGTCAGCATTAGGCTAGATTATCAATCCAGTGCACTAGTCACAGGATCTGGTTTTTCTTTCTCTGGGGAAGTGAAATTGATACAGTGGCAGGCAGTAAAGGTGTCAATTATAAACAGGACATTAGCATGAGAAAGTAGGCGAATGGCTAGTTTTAGGCAACAGCCCTTTTTTGAGTTTAAGTATGGACTTGAAAAGTAAAAGTAGGGTTTTCTTCCTCACAAATAGATTTTGTAAAAAGAACATAAAAACTTATTCCTTCAAACTTGTTAACTTTATTTTCTCTTCAAAGAAAATGGTTGATTCTGGAAAAAGAAAAAACTTTTTTACCCCAATTTTTACCCCAATTTGTAAAGTTTGAACAAACAAGAATCTGTATGAGAAAATAATTTATAGTAAATTATTTGCTGTGAAAATCAGCTTATGATTGCAACTTTTGCACCCTGTGGTAGCACTCAGACATCTCTAGCCCAAATCACTGCCCTGCTTGTTAGATGCTGAACAAATCCCCTTCCTGAAACAGTCCCTTCATTACATATTCACGCAGGTGCCAAACACTGTTGGTTACTTCTTTATTCTCTGGGTGGCTCAGAAAGACTTTCTTCTGAGGAACAGTAGACTGACCTTGGTAATTGCTGTGTTAGGGTTTTTTTGTCATACCTGCAAAGTATTCTATTACTAAGCCCAACCAACCCATTGCTATTCCTATTATCCACCTACACACAAACCTGCCTCATGAAAAAATCAGACAGTTGCTCCCTGCAATTACGTTCCATTGTATATGGATGAGTATGAACTGTGTGAGCTTGAATTTTATATAAACAAGTAGTGAGCAGTGATCCTTTGTCCCTAAATGCCTTTTTGTCCCTGAAAAGGGTCCCTAAACCCTAAAAGGTCCATTAAATATAGGATATATTTTATTTTTTGTGAGTCCTGGTAAAAGTGACTGCCCACAAGTGCCACCAGCCAGCAGGTTGCCTTGAGTTGCAAAAGTTGGTGGTGTCAGACTCTGGGATTAGTTCCCTACACAGATGAGCGGGCTGTCCTGCCTCCTGCACTCAGGAGTAACTTCTCCTGAGTAACTTCTCAAAGATCTTGAGCAGAAATAGGGTTTGTCTCAAGCAGGATGGTGGTGTTTTGCTGTGTTCCTAATATGAAAGAAGCAGCCCCTCACACCTGGCGGGGGTTTGTAAACAAGGCTGTTGTTTTTCCAAGTATATTTAAAAAAAAAAAATCCTAAGAATCTGAAAAAAGTGAAGTAAGACATTTCAGAGCATGAAACTGCTAATTCCCATGGAACTTCACAGGGATCCAAGGTCTCTGCTCCCTTTGTCCCTCCTCCTTATCTAATTTTACACAAAACCTAGAATTTGCTCATGGATTTCTAGGTCTCTTCAGTTTATAAAAACTCGTTCTGATTGATGCTGCTACTTTAGTTCTGACTAAAATGTGAACTTCAAGAAATAATCTCAACAGTGGGAATATATTTTGGGAAAGCCGTTTCTGCTGCTGGCTTAATTACTTAAGGACTTGCCTGTACACAGAGTATGTCAGCCCGTGTTGGCTTAACATTTGCCATGCAGAAGTGCCAGGGAGTCAGGTGAAAATTTACCTCCCAAGGATACCTGGAGTACCTAAACCTAGTAGCTTACTATTAAGAGAAAGCAAGAGTAAATTCATGTCTAAATTTCTGCCATAATTGTGCATGAAAAACGATGAATCCTTGATTTGCATTTTTCACTACTGGTAGGAGTAGGGTGGCTTGCACCAGTTAACGTGAGTCGTGTAACAGGGTGGCAGGGCCCAGGCCTCAGCTTCTGTAGGTCTCTGGAAAGGTGTTTTTCTTTAAGTCTGTATTTTCCTCAAATGATGCCATGGGATCATGGCCCATTTTCCTACCACGCTCCTGATGATGAAGAGGACAGAACACAAGTGTTTTTATGAGGGGAACGCCTGCTCTGCACAAGGTAGCAGTGGTGTGGCACGTGCTGCCTGTGTTCCTGGAGAATGGGCTCTTGCCCACTCACCACCTGCTCTCTGCCTTCCCAGCAATTAAATTGGAAACTGCTGGTAAATGGCCTCTGGTGCAAATTCAGGCCTTTCCACCTGGCTGCTGTATGTTGCATGCAAGTACTGTTTCACAGGCCGATCGGCCTTTTCCCTCTTCCCCAGCAGGGAGACTGGTCTGTGGTGTGTGGACAAGCACGGGTCAATGCTGCTCTGTCTGCAGCAATAATTTCTGGTTGGTGGGTCTGTTCAGAGGCACATGTGCCCTAAAATTATTGCTGTTGAAGGGTTAGTGGGAAGACTGAACTGCCTCCCCATCTGAGGCTGATGATAACTAGTGAGAGCAAAAGGCTTCAGATCAGAGTAGAGAGCATGGAACAGCGATGCTGCCTACAGCAGAAGGAGGGCAGGAAGCCTGAGGGACTGGAAATATCGAATTTCATTTCCTTCAAGCTGGGCTGCTTGGGTTAAATTGCATAAGAGCAAATGAGTTATGTTTCCCTACAGTCAGACTTCAGGTGGGCAGCTGTGTGTGTGCAGGCAGGCAGTGAGCAGAGTCTCAGTTCCTGGGCAGACAGCTCCAGCCAGGCTCTGGGGGACGGATACCTCAATGGACAGTGTGAGGGCACACCCATGGAATGCCTAAGCCTAATGTCAATGTCCTGCTTTGGTGGAGGTTTCTTCTGGTTACATTCTTCTTATGAAGGCTCCCCCAATTTAGATACATGTCATTACAGATGTAGCCTGTTGATGCTCGAAAATAGCCTGAGGCAAACCGTGGATCTTTACCTGTCTCTGCTATAACTTCTTATTTCTGTGGGAAATTCCCTATCTGTTAGGCCACTCCTGAGCTCAGGAGCCTTGCGCATGTTTGGGCAGAGGTAGAGATTCAAACTTTTATTTTCAGGGCTTTAGGAAATCTTCTGGACATCAACAGACTCTTGACAGCTTACAGAAGATATCTTAATCTTTATTTCTGTGTAAGAGGAGTAGCATGCAGTCCTATCAGGATTTTCAGAGTTCTTCAACTGGGAAGGGTGGTGCTTTGAAGGAAGGGGTTGTCTCTGCTCTTAAAATTAGTATAGGCAAATTAATTTGATGCAAGAATTTGACAGGTAGCAGGCTACTGCTGGTAAAGGGTAACAAGGTCCCTGCCTGTTGCCTAATACCACTGCAGTAGATATATATATATATGAAGAGGAAAACATATGAGGAGGAAACTGTCTTGATAGGGCACAGCAGCCCCTCTCCCCATGGAGCTGAGGTGGGGAAATGCTTCCATGTTGTTGCTGAAGGTTTTTCAGATAGCGTGCTTTTGTTTTGCATGTAAGAAAGAAAACCCTATGGAAAGAGCTTAAGAAGAATCACTGCACAAATCATCATTTCCTTCCCTCATCTGGTCAATCTGCCCCTGGTCCTTCACTGCCCCAGCAACAAAATAATGTCTGGAAAGCAAAGCAAATGGTCTGACAGCTTTACCCTCATCAACAAGCTGCCAGCAGAGTTGGTCTGAGCTTTTCACATAAAATTACTGCATTTTCTATGTCCTATGTTGTGTTTTTCATAGGTAACTAGTATATGCATTTGGCAGCATCATTAGAGAGGGTGCTGAGCCAGAGTGGGTTTGCTCTCTTTTCCCCAGTGTGCACCTCAGGATCGCTTTGCTGAAATCAAGGGCCTAGGAACATCCTGCTCTTCTACATAACTGGAGCGCAGTGAGTCACTGCCATCCATCGGTCTGTCCCCCTCAATCTCTTAAAATTCTAGAAGTGTTCCTTAATTTGTTTTTACTTGTTTTTCTTCATCAGGCAGTGAAAAGTAAGCTAGATCTGTACTAGGAATAGATTCGGGGAATTCTCATCCAATGCGGCAAATTCTTTGCTCACTCCCTCTTAAATGAAGCTATTTCCATTAGAAAAGACTACTTCTGTGAGTAAGCTTTGCCCAAATGTAATACTAACATTCATCATTTCAGTCTATAAATTTGTGAAGCAAAAATTTCACATATTCCATCTGCTGAAGCACTATCTGGAGTTTCTGGATAGTTGGAAAATCAAGCTGAAAAACTTAATCAGAAATTCCCTTTGAAGTGCAGAGTGTAAATTTAAGAGATTGTAATATGATTGCAAAGGGCAGATCTGATGACCTAGAATTTTAAGACATGAATACATTACTGAGAACAGTAATTGATACAGAAAATAGGCAGAGCTCTAAGATTTTGAAGCATATTTACTGAAGATGCTGCAGGGTTCTGTTTCATCCATTGACAGGCAATTTGAGGTTTCAGTTTTCTTACAGCTCTCTCTTCTGCTTGGACTTTTCAGACCTGGTTGTTGAAGCAAATTGAAAACTAGTTTAGGGAGTTACCAAACATGTCCTTGTTCACCTAGATAGAGAGGGGGAGCAGGCTACCAAAAATTTTTACATTTACTTCTTTATTCAACTTCTCAAGTTAGGCCAAACCCACCAAACAATGCACCTTTATTAACGTGTTTCTTACTCCCTGTCTCTGGACTTGAATTTTCACTGCTGACGTAGCAGCACAGCTCTTTTGTCTGCAGGTGCAGTGGAGGAAGGGGAGAAATGTGGCATTGCTGAAGAGCCCTGAGGGATGATAGCAGTAGGAGATATCATCTGTCCCTCCATCCCCAAAGGAAGGAATCCTCCACTCTGAACTGACATACAGGTGGTTGTGCTAATGATAGAGGTGTGGGATGGTTTTACTGTATAATATTACATACAAAATGTCTATAGTTCTGTAACTGGGATAATGTTTACTCATAACAGTGGATGGCTAAAATTTCAGTAGTTTCCCAAGTTTTTGCAAAGCTGGTAGCCCTGGTCTGATGATGGATTTTAATTTATTTTACAAAGGCAGCTTATGAGCATTATATCAGAGAAAAAAATGTTGTGAAAAGTAAAGATGATAAGAGCAAATTCAAGGAGGAAGGAAGGAAACCGCTTCTCCTGCTTGCTGAATATTTTTTTTTGCTATTTTTCTTTAGTATAGAAGACAGGCAATCATTTACATGAATCTCTCCATTATAGACCAAAATAACAGTGCAGTTTTCATTAACAAAAAGACTACCTTTTTCTTCTTCGTTTGTGTTGTCAAGATACTTTAGCTGAAACATACAGTGATTTCCAACACTTACCCTAGTTGTCACACTGAGAGTGAAATAATGGCTGACATTAGGAAGATTATTTCTCAGCAATAAAATTACCTTTCACAACATATTTCTATCTAAGTGGAAATGATGGAAAATCATAGATTCTATTTTCAAATTGGGAGAGAGAGAGAAAGATGAAAATGAAATCAACAGGATTTCCTTACAGCCACACAAGTAGAGAGCTCAGGCAAGCCAAAGATGTTGCCAAAGATCCAGTGGGAGCATCTTCCCAGACCTGTTTTTATTAATTGAGCCAGTTGATCAAGACAAGTGGAATTGTGTGAAATGTTTTCTACGCGTAGTGTAAAACGTGGAGGTTAATTAACTGGGATCCAAATCCTGCTGCCTCTGCTGTCAGCAACACGACTCATGTGGGTATCATTAAGAGCCAAGACTGAGTTTTTACTCAGGTTTGTTAAGGAGTTTGTGAACTTTTTTGATAAATCTCTAGCCAGATTTGACAGAAATGGGGTCAGTTTAAGGTGTTCTGTAGAAACTGTGATGTTCCCAGAAATGTATGGTTTCAGTCATAGTCCTGGTGAAACTTGGCTTCTCTGTGCATGGAGTTGAATTTGAATGGAGTTCAGGGCATCTGAAACTATGTGAATCAAAAGGAAAAATACTCATGTGATCCCTGCTGAAGTGTAACTGCCAAATTAAGACTGCCTATAAAAATGTGTTTCTAAAGAAAAAGTGAAAGGGAATGTAGGCTAGTTTTATAAATATGATTACATCTTCTGTCATCCGGCAGGCATCCAGAAAACCGGTGGATTTTGACTTGGGTAATATGTTGCATAACTGCAAGTGTAAATAACTGACAGGAACAGATTGCTGACCCCGTTTGCCTCTAAGTGAGGGTGAAATCAGGCCTTCAGGAGGGCTTCAACAGTCCAAGGCAATAAACACGGTGACTTTCACTTTTCAGAAAATAAGCCTGTTGCTAAAAACCAATCAAATAATGCTTTCCCAAAATGTTGCCTCTCCACCCCCCACCCCCCATTTTAGCCCTTCAAAGATCTATTTTTAGACCACTCTTTTCTGCCAGCATTGCTTCTGAGCCATTGTTCCCCTGACTCAGGGATGGTGAATCAGCTGGCAGAGAATTGCAGTGAGGTTGGAAATGCACACAAACACGCTTGTCTACAAAGAGATTTTAGTTCTCATAGTGTTAACTGCCCCTTCCCTGCACTCCTCTCCCCCCCTCCCCTCTGCCCCCACCTGCCACAAGCTTGACCCAGATCACATTAGAGTCCCAGAGCACAGGGAACAGTTCTCATCTATCCGTCACCAAGGAGGCAGACAGGATGGGGAAACAACAAGTCATTTGTACCTGATGAGGAGGACACTCCTGGGAAACAAACAGATGAGCCACCACATGAATCTGAGCTATTCTCTGAGGTAAACAGAACTGCATGAGAAACACACAAATTATCAGGGGCATCATGCTTAACTCCCTCGCTTCAAGCTGCTGGGAGGACTGTGGGCCTGAAACTCTAGATTGTCCCAGTATCTGATTGTGAGAAAGTTAACCCTCTAAAAGCATCAGGGGAGGGGGAGGAAATCCCAGACCCCAAGCTTCTGGAGCAGCATTGTTCACCCTGCAGCCCTTTGCTCATGTTCAGTTGTCCATGCCACTCCAAATTGTCCTGGGAGGCAGCCCTGTGTCAGTCACGGAGGGCGCGGGCTGCAGGGCTGCAGTGTAGTTTGTAGGGGATACAGATTTTCCCTTTGGGGCCATTGCTGGTGAGATTTATTGCAAGCTTGAGCCAGCTATAACACTCTAACGTTAGTGGGCCATATCACGTGGTGAGAGGTCGTTGCTAAAAGACAAACTGCAGAGCACTGGTTGTACCCATGCGTGTATGGCACATCTTCTTCTGCCTGCTCCAGAGGGTTTGAGGTAAAAAGACTCTAGCTCACATTTTGTAAACATTATCTCTTTCTGGTTGAAGGGAATCATTAAAACTGATTTTGTAGCAGGCCCAAGTTTTCTAGCAAGGGATCGTGGGACAATGTCCAGGAAGGGAATCCAAATTGTCATGACAGCTCGTCACTGTTTTTGGGATACAATTTCACTGGGCAGCTAGGGTCTATGCTTCATGGCATATCTACACAGAAAATATAATAAATCTTCCCCATTTTATAACAAGAAATTGAAGTGGAGAGAGATTTGGTAACTGTGTCTGAAGTCATGCAAGGATCCTGCATTGAAGTGAAGAATTAAACCCAGAGTTTTGAATCCTAGTTCAGCACTTTTAGTCGCAAGGTCATTCTTCCATTCTGCTAGACAGCAAAACAAGAGTTTTAATTTGGTGCTTAATAGTTAAAAAGCAATGGCTGTGGATCCCAATAAAAGAGGCAAATATATGTAGTGGTTAAAACAAATTGGAGAAAGAAATAATATCCTGCTGCAGCTGAGTTCAGAAGTCTGGCAAGAAGAGGGGTCTTGTGATTAAGCATGACTTTGAATGTAGGTCACTTTGGAGAGCCAGGTGATTTCTGAACACAACACTTAGCAAAAGTCCCTCTGCTCTTGGTGGATTTACAATAGTATAACTCAGAGGAGATAAAGGCTCTAATTTTGACATTTTCTTTCTTATTTTTTCCTCCAGTGACAAGTATTGTTCCAGTCCTTTTCTTTCTATTTTTTTCCTCTTTTCCTTGTTCTTCCATTGTGATAGTGATTATTCTCTGTTGTGACGTTATTACTGGTAACAATGATGCTCTTTGAATAATGTTAGGAATACCTTTTCACACTTGGGAATTATAAGATGGGAGGTTTACAGTGTGTTGTCATTCTACAGTAACAATTTATGAAGTGCTAGTGAATGCTCCATATTATTTCTAAATTTTTCTAAAGACTGGCACAATATAGAAACATATAGCTATGCAATAATAAATATTAAAGAATTAAAAAAATGCTGATTCAAGGGCTAAAAATTACATTGAAGACAGACCGGTAATTTTGCACTATGATACCAACCCATGAGGTCTCTGAGAACATGAACTGAATAAGGACAGTTTGCCTGGGCAGGTAGAGAGCTGTGTACAGCTGGTTCCCTCTTGGAATCGGCAGGTGTGACTCCACTGCCTTCATTAGAGTTGATTCACGAATGCCAGGGAGAAATTTGGCTTTTACTATATAAAGGACTGTATTCGTGACTCTCTGTGAAGTGTGTTGTTAAGCTTCTCTTTTTTGCATACTGTGTTGCTAAATCATTTATGCTTATCTCCCTGACATATGAACACATCTTATAATTAATTTTTATGAAAGCATTTTCCATTAATTCTTTCCTTATTCTAAGTAGTGAACTCTTTAATATAACCCTGTGAATGTAACTTTTTAATCATCAGTGTTACTTTATTCCAGGCCAGTGAATGCTGTTTTGAGTATAGGGCAGCAACTATAAATTAGGCATTCTTCATAGTGGAAGTGTTAATATTTTGATAAACAGAAGCATGCATTGGTTCATTATCAGACAGGTAATTGAACGAAAGAGGATTGTTTATATGTCCTTTCTTTCTAGATTTGAGAAAATGGAGATAGAAGAAGAGCAGTTTCTCTGATTGCAGTTTCAGGATGTTATCGCAGCCATTGGGAGTAAGGTATCAGAGTCAAAATGACAGTCGGACAGTTATTTTAAACAGGGAATTAGCCCCATACAAAAACCACTTGCATAAAGTTCTTCCTTCTTTACATCATCAAGAACAAGTATGCCTGAACTGGCTTCTCTTAATCCTGTGCTCATATGTTTTAAAAACTGTTTCTGCTGACCTTTTTTGGGTATTCAGTGTACCTCCTTGTCGTGCTGTTCTGCTCTTGGTGCACTTCATGGCATGATTTCTGTGGATTAATCCATTATTGCAAACAATGTTTTAGAAAATATGTCCCCACCAAATTGGAGGTGTGTTTCTAATAGGATGGAGTATTAGTCAGCGTCCACATGATGGAAACTGCACTACAAGAGAAAAGGATAGTTTGTTTAGTCCTCCTTGGGAGTTGTGCATCTCTCTGATGCCACCTTTCCTGTCTGAGTCAGGGTATTGTTTCTTTTGCCTGTAAACTGTAGGGTCATGTTGAGGTAAAACTCTGATGGGCTGTGAAAGAGGGCAGTTCAGCTATGTGATGGGAACTTTTGTGTACAGTATCATTGAGAGGTCATGTTTTTCACTCCATCAGATTTTCATAGGTCGCTTCATTAAAAATTGAGATTCAACCACATTACAAAACAGAGTGGCAGGCTGCTTGAAGCTTCTATCAATAATGTATCAACTCATCTATTCTGATTTCTTCCAAATACTCCCTTTGTTATTTTTAGTACAAAAGGGAGTGCATCTAAATACCAAGCTCTGTATAGGGGGAGAAAACTTCACTCATTGCCACGCTTAGCTAAACAGTGTCAAACACGAAGCAACCTTTTGCTTACATAGAGCTTTTCAGCTAAAGGGGGAAGGTTTCCATTCCATGAATGCTTGTTTTTGTACCAGCCAAGATGAGCAATTTCTCAAAGCCCTCATTAACCAACAAGAGACATAGCTGTATTCAAAGATCCCTCCAAAGCACTAGTCATGTCAGTAACATGACTAACACTTTCTTGGTGTTAGCTTATGCACAAAGCACTGAGTAGTGGTCATACTCACTGTGCTTGAGAAATTGACAGGAGAGAGTGTTGTTTAGAAGGCACATTAATCCTCTGGGCTCCTTAAAGTGTATATAGAAATTCTTCCCTGATTTACCATTTCATTTCAGCCAGGTCTGACACAGAATTTCTTCCTCTTGCTGTTTTCAGGATAATTTGCTCAGCAAAGCAAAGGCTACGAAGCCTGCCTTATGGAGGGTATTTCAGTGCATGCCATTGAACATGACTGTGCAGGGGCAGATGGAGGTCTGGTAGAGTTCAGGAGAGGAAGGATCGTCCCAGACTTAGAGTATGGCTATCTGTCTCCAAGGTGTAGCGCTGCCTGTACTGCAGCAGCTTTGTGTAACCCTGACTTTTCACTTGGCTCTGTGTCTGTAATGTGGCATAACAGTATTTCCTCCCTTCCTGGTCCCAGTCCCCACAATCTAATGACCTGAATGGAAACAGGCAGAGGAGAAAGTGCTCTTTTCTTATGTATTTTCTCTGAGATCTCTCTTCTGCAGTGCATGTCAGTGAACCTGTGCATTACAAGAGAGATCTTTCTGTTCCAAAGTCTGCATCACTCGAGATTAGTCTCTCTTTGAGGTTTTTTTCAGTGCTTGCTGGTGCAAGGAGATGTAAATTTCTTTCTTTTCAAGTGTACCAGGTCCTTTTAATCTGTCTATCCAATGTGATTTCTGCAGCCAGAGAGCTCTCCATCTTAATTTGTAGCAAAAGTTGGGGCAGACTTAAGAAAGGGAAAAATTCTTGTCCATAGAAAAATTGAAGCAATCTCCACTAAATCCAGGGAGCAAAAGGGGAACCATCTTATATACTAAATAGCAAGTAGCAATAAGAACTGTCATTTTTTTAGAATTAATAGTACTAGCAACCCATTTCTTTAAGCACCCAACCTAGGGGAGATATATATACCCTAGCTTTAGGCACCTCTCTCAGCTGGCTCAGTCATTTTACATCTCTTCTGCAGTCAGAGGAGAGATGTTTCTGGCTGACCCTATGGAGCAGGACTTCAGTGCCTTGATTTATTCTGTGGAGGAGCCTGTGATTATAAAAGGATAACTGAGATTATCTGACTGAATTATGGGCTTAAAGTCAGGTGATGTGACCACTGCTGGTGTCTCTGCAAGTTCATTAGGTAAATTAATGTGATAGAATTTCATAGGTATTTGCAAAGTCCTGTTTTTGACCCATCCTGTGAAATGCATTTTTCACAATGCAATATCTCAGAAGACTTGATTTGAGAGATGCTTTGTGGTCACTTGTTCATCTCTTGCTGAAATACCCATTGTAGCCATTGTTTTTACTTAGTGTCTAGTCTCATAACCAGAGGAAGGAGGGAAAAAAGGAACAAGTGGACTATGGAGAGAGAACTATCCATCTCCACCTCTTGAGGTCCACCCTAATAATGACAGAGGTCCAACAGCCAGGAAAAATTGTATTGCTGTTTGTGATGTGCGTGATCTCTACTATTTTGCTTTATGTATAGGGTCAGCTCTTTCTATTAAGAGTGTGTGAAATACAAACATAGCTGATAAAACTATATGGTTTTATCCTGTTCTTCAGCATTGATTTCTGCATGACTGCATGGATATTTTGGGGAAGAACTGTCATTTTGCTGTCAGTAGGGTTGTGCAGAAATGAACGTAGTGAAGTAAACTCAGTAGTAGCACCAATAAGTGACTTTGCACCCATGGATAGAACATGTACATGTAGTTTGTGGTGGGAGTATGACAGGAAATGATTCACCACGTAATGTGTTCCTTTGCCATTACGTCTGGGATGTATCTCATCTCACCAGTCAGAAATAAAGTACCTATTTTTGTGTCCAGAATAAATGCTTGTAGTCCAGCCTTTTATTTCAGAATATGTCCCTCACCTAATTTGGCTTCTTTTTTTTTGTCTGCATTACCATTGTACTTCATACATCTGTGTGAGGTGGTTCTGGAGCTACATGCAATCAGTCAGGGAATCCCAACATGGACCTAAAGATTTTTTGAAGATCCTAGTTCAGAGATCAGGCAGGTGGGTGCCAGGTGATCTCTCAAAGGCTAGGTAGGGCAGCCACATGTATCCTTTCTTTGATTCTTTGCTCTTTTTTCTTGTATGTTTGTTTTTCCAGTTGGGTATCCTGTCCTGCTCCTGAGGCACATAGTTTTCTTCCCTATTTGCTCTGAGTCTCTTGTTTGTTTCTGCTCATTCCTTAACACTTGGTATCAGAAGGCTCTTTGTGATGTATCACCTTGCAACTCTAATTTTGGAAGGTTTTGTTGTGTTAATGCAGCATTAGAATTCCAACAAGCAAGTTAGCAAAATAAACATGCCAGAAGCCTATTTTTATTTTTTTAAAGGAAGCAGAACTATTTTGCAAATGTTTTTAAAGATGTTCTGGAAATAATGCTCTTCTATGAGGAGATGTGCATGAGTTATTCTATAATACCATTAGGACCATAGGTATTTGGGTAGGTATTTTCAAAGTTAAATTGTCTGTAGGATTGCATCTGTGTTGCATTCTAAGTGTATCAGAGTAGCAAAGCATTTAGGGAGGGGAAAAACCTTTGATCAGACCAGGTAAAGTAGATGGGAAAAGGGGAGATAACTCCAGGCATGAAGGACCTGCACACAGTCAGAATGATGTCTAGGTTCACTTTCCAGTCTCAGATACACTATCAGTAGAATAACAATATCAGCTGTGATGCATGATGATATCTTAAATTCTGAAGAGCTGAACAAACTGCAAGGAAGCTGACAGGGAGCTCCTTAGCACAGAGAAGGTCAGTACAAGTGCAATAAAGATAAAGCAGGGGAAATAGCATGAACTTGTTTAATAAATTTTAGATGTTTCATTACAGGATCAAGTTAGATACTTGGTTTTAATGTTATGTCAATCTCTAGTTAAGTGTGGAGACATTATTTGAAATATCAGGTGCAGTTTAAACAGCTCTGAGTTATATCTCAATGCCTTGAAGAATTTACAGACAAGTCCAGCTAGCATGGGGGCTCAGAAAGACAGGATGCAGTGCAAAGAAGAACAGGGCTCTTGTAAACTATGTCATCATAAAGAGCTTCTTATTGCTATTTTAGGGACAGTGTTTACTTATTTTTCCCAGTCCAGAAGATGTTTCATCATTCACTTGGGATCACAGAGAGAAAACACTCACACTTCTCTATTACCAAAACCCATCACCTAACAAATTCACTTTTCTTAAACAGACAACAAATGCTTCTTTCCTTCAAGAAGGGATTAACAATGTAATTTACAAATCTCTCTCAGCAAAACCAATATCAAACACAATGCTTATCTGCATTGAGCCTGACAGCTTTGCAAATGAGCTTCAGAAGCCATTCAGGAGCATTGTGAATACAGATCCTGCAGAAGAATCAACAGTTTGTTCCTAATGAAATAAATGCTTATCAGCACATTAATCAATCTAATCACAGGGAGAAATCATTCACTAAAGTAGTTGTTCTGTAACTTCATTTGGCTGCCTTGTGCTTGGCTGGTGCACGCCTTTGTTACAGCTTCACAGCTATCCACATGGTATTCGAGTTGGTTAATCAAGGAAATCAATGGGAAAATTTGATATCATTGGTTCTCCAAAGAAGAGGTGATAGAATAACTCTGTAGCTTTACTTTTCTGGAGTGTTGCTTTGTTTTTTTTCCCCCATTCCCTCACAGGGAAAGGTTACAGAGCTGGAGAGAAATGAGTCATAGAATCATAGAATGGTATGAGTTGGAAGGGACCCCAAGGATCACAGAGCTCCAACCCCCCTGCCACAGGCAGGGCCACCAGCCTCAGGCCTGGATCT
Organism: Porphyrio hochstetteri; assembly: GCA_020800305.1. Taxonomy (NCBI): domain Eukaryota; kingdom Metazoa; phylum Chordata; class Aves; order Gruiformes; family Rallidae; genus Porphyrio; species Porphyrio hochstetteri. Next base: position 8,844,485 of record CM036914.1, on the reverse strand, counting down.
ACACAAGGTTGCCCAGGGCCCCATCCAACCTGGCCTTGAACACTTCCAGGGATGGGGCATCCACTACCTCTCTGGGCAGCCTGTTCCAGCACCTCACCACTCTTTCTGTAAAAAACTTCCCCCTAATATCTAACCTAAACCTTCCTTCCTTTAGTTTTAATCCATTCCCCCTTGTCCTGTCATTGTCTATCCTTTTAAAAAGTTGAATCCCCTCCTGCTTATAAGCTCCCTTCAGGTACTGGAAGGCTGCAATGACGTCCCCCCGCAACCTTCTCTTCTCCAGACTGAACAAGCCCAGCTCCCTCAGCCTCTCTTCATAGGGGAGGTGCTCCAGGCCTCTAATCGTCTTTGTGGCCCTCCTCTGAACCCTCTCCAACAGTTCCACATCCTTCTTGTATTGGGGACCCCAGCTCTGGACACAGGACTCCAGATGGGGCCTCACGAGGGCAGAGTAGAGAGGGACAATCCCCTCCCTGTCCCTGCTGGCCACCCCTTTTCTGATGGAGCCCAGGATACCATTGGCCTTGCGAGCTGCAAGAGCACACTGCTGGCTCATGTTAAGTTTCTCATCCACCAGAATCCCCAAGTCCTTCTCAGCAGGGCTACTCTCAAGAAGCATTTCTCCCAGTCTGTATCTATGTCTGGGATTCTTCCAGCCCAAGTGCAACACCTGACACTTCACAGTGTTGAACCTCATTAGGTTCACCTGGTCCCATCTCTCCAGCCTGTCAAGATCCCTTTGAAATGTCCAGAGCTGTGATTCCCTCTTTCAGCTCGACATATATGCAGGCAAGGTACCTCCTTCAGGTACCTCCCTTGGGCCACACAGGGAAGGCTGAGCAGTTTGTGATGTTCACAGGACCACAAAATGTTTCAGAGTGACTGCAGGCTTTATAAGCATATAGTGGATTTAATTCTGGTGCAATTCCAGGATCAGGCAGGCTTGACGTGTAACACCTGTGATTTGACATCTCCTTACGTTTTACCTGATGCCAGCACAGGAGAGGGGTGTGCTTTCCCCTTTTGGATTGTTATCTGCTTAGTAATGACTCACTGCAATACCTCAAGTTAGGATATGAGCTACCCAGAACTTCACAGGGAGCTCAGTGTGATCTCAAAAATGAACCTTTGGTGATGTTCAAAAAGTTCAGTTAACTTTTAAAAAAATTATTTTTCTCTTCCCTGGGTGGAAAGTCAGCTGTGCTTCAGTGCATGTGAAGTGCAATTCTCCTTTAGTTCTAGTGCATGGGGGTCTTTTTGAAGTAGTAGGGTCTGAGCTTTCACCAGCTTATGTCTCCGAAATCCTGGGTAGTCTCAGTGTGTAGTGTAATGAGGGCTGTGAAGTGCTCGGAGGCTGTGGGACTGTTATAGCCTGTCTGAGGCATCACCTTTGCCACAGCAAGCTGGTTGAGGAGGGGTGCCATCCTCTGGAAAAGAGCTGAGGATGAGATCCATAAAGTTAGCCACTGAAGGTCAGTGAAACCCAGTCAGGTCACAGATGCTTTCCTCCCTGAGAATCTGGGTGACTGTGTGGGTGGGCACTTATTTCACCAGAACAGCTGAAATTCTTAGTATTTTTATATTTCTACACCTGTATTAAAAATATGCAGCAAAATAATCACCAAGAGAAGTCAAACACAAATGGTGGCAAAAAGATCTGTGAAGTCAGTGGCCCATCAGCTGCTCTCCTTGCATATTCCTTTTCTCCATTAGAGCTGTCACTGCTTAGAAATTGCATTAGTTTAAGTCAAGTTAAGTAAAATAATGCAGCTTTTGTGGATATACAGTCTTATGCCAGTTTAATGTTAGCCCCATGATTTCTGCCAGTGTGCTACAGTACCAAATCTGGCAGAATTAATGTAGATCCAAGTAGCATTCCCACAAGCTGCTTGTGAAAGAAAATTGATCTGGCAAAAGGATTTGCATGATGTTATCATGGAATTGCCAATCTCATTGTAAAATTAACTTTGCTGTCTCTAGAGAAGTAAATTTAAATTACACAAGTCAGTATTAGATACGTGTTACATTGTAGTAGCAGTTTCAGGAAATTGCTATACTCTTAGTGGTCCAAATAGAAACTGGTAGAGTATGTCACCAGTTCAGATGTGTATATGCTGGTGGAAGGAAGCACAGATCTGTACTGGCAGCTACAGATACAGAGGGGCATCTGTACACCAGTACTTGCAAGCATCCCATCTGACCACTTGTACAGTCTTCAACAGGTGTAACTTGGTAATAGCCTCAGCCATCACATGAGCATATAATTTAAGACCAGCAGTAGATGCAAATAAAGACATAATATTTGAGACTTAATATCAGTTCCTGATTCAGCAAGACGTATAGTTAACTAAATGACTATGGGTACAGGGATAGTTCTGCTGAGCTCAAAGATATTCACTTCTCCAGGGCAGCAGAACTATTATATGGTACATGCTCAGAGCCTTCCTGAATTGAAACCCAAGAAAAGGTTTTTCTTCATTTGAACAAAAGTTGGAATGTTGAAAACGATGCTACAAAAATGAGTATTCTATCTGTAGGTTGTTCCTGGCTTTCCCTGCTTGAAGTATAATTTAATTTATTATTCTAATTTATTCTTTTTAATTCAGAAAAGAAAGTTCTTAACCATTCCTCAAACATAGCAATGAAAAGTATGAATAATTATTAAAAAATGAGGCAGAAGTTTAAGAAATGTGAAGTAGCTAAAGTAATGATTCCAGTGCTGCTACTTCCTTTCAGAATGGAAATCTTGCAATCAAAAGCAGTGATTTTACAGGTGTGGTTTTTACTAGGTCCCTATATTGGAAGGACATACAGTAAAGATGCTGAAATGCAAGGAATGAGGTTATTTCATTTCTGATCCTGGCTCAAAGCTGGAAATTAGGGTCAGCTGGTAGTATTATCTGCTTTGGGAATACAGTAAAACACCCTTGAGGAATGACATACTGTATTTGTAAAATGGTGGTAATGTGTTTTCATGACAGTACTGGATCTACACTGAACTCTGTTGAGGTGACACTACAGACATAATAAACATTTTTTCAGATTAATCATCAGAAGTGTATTTGAGCTGTGTAGAAGGAAGTGGCAGTTGTGGGCATCAGCCAAGAGTGCAAATATTTCACCAATAGAGAGGTATCTGGTTGTTGAGGGACCAATGAATGCACTGTGGGGTTGTTGAGTTATTAGATGTGGCAGATGAAAAAAGTGCCTTTCTCTGATTTGCATAAATTTGTCTGTTAACATAACAGTCTGTTGATAAGAAGAGAAAATAAGTGCAGAAGCTTTAGCTCTCCCTGTTGAGCTCCAGCTGCCATCACCAAGGAGTCACTTGCATCAAGTGTTTATTCTACAGTGGGAAACGGTCCAGCCATATCAAAGTTTTGCATGCTGTGAAGGGACTGCCTAGTGAATCAGTACAGAGTCACTAAATGGTTGAACATTTAGTCTAGCTGCAAAGGAAATTAACTGGACAAATCCAGAAGGATTCAGTCTAAATAATTCTCCTGAACTAAGCATACATCCTAGGGTGGTAGATTCTGGAAAAATACACAGTATAATTTAAAAAGTGCAGAGCAGAAAATCTCTTTTCCATCTGTACTCACAAATGTCCTGAGACTCAAGCACATGAACAAAACTGTACAGGACTGATTAGAAGAAACCTTTGTGCTCTCTTTGCAAATGTACACAAGTGTCCCTTGTACAGTTTGCAGCCTACCAAGATAGACAAATAGTTGTGTCTTCATCCCAGGAAGCTTCTTCCTCTGTTCAAATCTGACTGACACCATGTTACATGTCCATGGCGAAGTGAGGATGGACAGAGCAGCAGTAGAATGGCCCTTCCCTATCAGCTCACTGGAACTGAGGATTTACAACCTGTAGTAAAAGCAAATAGTGGGAAAATCTGCCATGAAACAACAGATCTGTATGGAAGTCTTGTTCTTAAAGTTCTGTCTCTGAGGAGAAACATTAGGGAATCCAGAGCAGGTCCAGAGAGGGGCTATAATACAGAACTTTGATTTTTGTCTCCCCTCTTTGGGTTGCCATCTGCTTTATCACTTTCAGAATGTTAACATTCTTTAAAAATGGGCAGATGGACCTCATTCAAGTTCTGACAGTAACTCTTTGTTATTGGTACAAATAGCTGCAGAGGTATTTAATTACCATTAGTAGTCATCAGTTTGCTGCGAGCTGGTGACATTCAGAATAGTGAGCAGGCTGCATTCTTTGTGTCCAGTGAGTTCATAGAAAGTTAAACCTACTTTTGACAACAGCCTCAAGCTTAGCTACCATTAACCCCTCTTCAGTTACTGGATGATGTGTTTGAACAGTATGAATGATTAATGAAGGTTAAATAGTCCAGTTTCTATCTTAAAACCTTTTGTTATTGGCAAAGGGCAGGGCAACTGGCAAGGTGAGCAGAAATTCAAGTGTTTGGTTTTCACCAAATAGTTCTTGGTAAATTTAAATTATTATGAGATGGTAAATTCAGAGGAGAATTGAGGGTTGTGGCAAAAGAATATAGTTCTTGCAGGTTTGGCAAAGTTAAATCAATCTTGCAAATGAAATTAGACTTCTCTGCTTATCTTTTTCTCAGCAAACACTACCAAGTATTGCAGGATGTAGAAATAACCAGCTCAGCAAAAGAACAGCATCTGGTTTTATTCTTTGTCCCTGACACAAACAGAAAGAAAAAATCCCTCTTGGTAGCTGCTTTATTGCCTACTCCTGCTGAATTCCTGCTCCGAATTTGGCCATCTGCTGTTTTGGAGAGGTGAGATTCACTTTTGACACCATAATGTTTGCCTGTGAGCCCATGGTATAACGTTGGGCAGTTCTGCATGAGGAGGCAATCCTGGAAGCCTCCGAAGTTACAGGGCAAACCTGGGTCCAGGCTTTACAGTTTCCTTTGACCTCGGATAGTCCAGGATCGCCTTTATACCTGTGAATAAGGAACCAAAGGCAGAGACCAAGCAAAGGCAAAGCTATTCAGCCAGTGCTCTGAGATTCTAACTGTGGCGGGATGATTTTTGTGTCTTCTGTGCACATTATATTGTCATTGCAAAGAAAGCAATTCATAGGAAAGAAGTGTCCTCTTCATGCTCCTGTTTCAATTCTTCTATTTTCCTTTTCAGGGAGAATTGTCCTTTGACAGATCCAGACCCCTTTTCCTACTTTTCCTTTGAGTCTTCGACACTGTGTAATTGTTGACAATGGTCCAAAGATCCTAGTTTCCTACCCTTGAGCAATCCTTATGGGTATGATTTAGAACAAGCTCTGACATAGCTTTTAGTCCAGCATTATGGTGTAAGGTTTGGAGGGTGGTTTGGTTTTTTTTCTCCCTTTCGTCAGGCTTTGCAGAGCTTTAAACCCAGATTGGGGACTAGGAAGGACTTTGGAGCTTCTCTTTAGTGTGAGCTGTGATCATTGCTCCAGTGGTGCTGCGAAGAGGCGTGGAGAGTCCCAGAAGGAAGACTTGTGCTTAAAAGAAAACAAGACAATGGGATGCTAATACAGAAAATACACTTAGTGTAATACACCTCTATGTAATGTGTAGGAAGAAAAAGTAAAGTCTTTTTTTAGTATCTGCATGGGTTCCAGTAGGAGGTAGAGGCTTCCACAGCTGTGGTGCAGCAGCATTTCTGCACATGGCCACAGCCACATCATCCAGTTAGGAACTCCCTCATCCTAGGTCCCACTAAAGCAGTGGCCATAAGAAAGATATGTCTAATCTGCACATCTCAAAGCAAAGGATTGATCTTCATTTATTAAAAGTAAATACTCAGCCTTCAATAAAATATCAACTGCCTTAAAAGTTTCCATTGTCATATAACATAACTAACGTGATCTAAAACATGGGAAAAACATTGAAAATATATCTGATGTCACTATGATTACTGCCAAAGTCCAGTATGATTTCAGTGACATCTGTTATCTATAGGAAACAAAGCATCCATAGGTGATTCAGCATTAATTCCTGTCTCATTTTCTGTCCAGTATCAGAGCTCCAAACAGCTTACTAAATAAAATCACCAGTGGCAAGACTGTGCTGGCATTGAAGGAAGACAATAGTTAATTGACCACTACCCTTGTAGACACATCACTGAGATGGGTCACAAGTAACTGTTGGATCATGCTCATTAGGAACAGAGAGGACATGTTCAGCCTGCACAGTCCTGTAAGCAGGAGAGTTTTATAATTGCTTTGAAATATTCTTCCAGTATTTCTGGTGTGTGTAAGAAAAAAATTGGTGAAAATGTCTGTTATGCACGTATGCCCTCCAGGTACGGTGTGGAACATCTGGATTGCCTGGGCAATGCTTCTCGCATTACTTCCCGTTTTCCTAAGCAATCCAGGGCCTACCCCAGGTAGAGCACTAATTATTAGTTAGGAGAGGATTAGAAAGGGACAGCTGTGCCTGGTGTGACTTCCATACTCCTGCTGTAGCAGCACATACAGGTCTGTGGCAGCCTTTCTACCTTAATGAAATGTCCAACCCTGGGGTATATGCCTCAGTCACACGGGACCTGAATTAACTTTTGCTGAAATGAGGGCTGACATCCACTTGACCTTCCTTCTTCCTCTTCGTCATGAAACTCTTGTGCATCTTGTTTCCTAAAATACATGCTGTGTGGGACCAGACTCTTGTGAGTCAGACCAACCCTGCGTTAGATAGGTACCATGTCCAACAGTTTAAGAGATCAGGATGTTTAGATCCAAATAGGCATCTTAGTTTTCCAAACTGCTGCTTTGTTTAACCTACCCTTGAGCTGTTGCAATAGTAGGTGTGTCAGTGCTGGGTCGTGTGATGGGGTGTTTGTGGATTACGTGCCGGTCACTCCAGACGAGGAGGTCTGGGGCTGGAGCAAGGGAGCTACTTCCTAGCAGGTGCCTTTCTCTGTAGTGATTCTGTAAGAGGACCTATCTAGGATGTGTCTTGGCATGGTGGGGAGAATCTGCCCTGACATCCAGGGCCCTACAGAGACAGTGACTGTCTTGCTGTGCCCTGAAATATGGCTGCTGTGAAATGGCGGTCAGTGTCAACATGAACATCATCTGTGGCAAGTCTGTTCATAATGGCACTCATGCCCCAAGATGTGCAAAATAAAGTTTTGGGTTTTTTTAATCTAAACTAGACCTCTCCAGAGCAGTCCAGAGGAGATTACTGGGCTTGTAACCAAACAGGTTTTGGTAACACAAAATTGTGACCACTTGGTATGAAGGAAGCAGAGGAATCTAATTGAGTTAACTCGAATTCCTAAATACTCTTTAGTGATTGCCAGATACTGAGGCCTCTGAGACCACAGAACTAAAGAAATGTCAACAAACATCAACATCCCAGTCATTTTCTACAATTTTCTTAACTCTCTTTTAACTCCTGTGAGTTGGACTTGATGACCCTTGTGGGTCCCTTCCCACTTGAGATGTTCTGTGTTTCTGTGTTTTTCTCTTCTGCCACACTTCTAGAGTTAGGTGGCTCATGACATCAAGCTTTTCTAAATTTCTAGGCAGCTGTTTATTCTTTCCTTTTCTGACACACATTCTGTTAATACTTGGGCAGCCAATGTGAGTTGTAACTGTAAAGTAACTAGTAAATTGATGTAGTGGGCACCTGTATGTTTAGAACACTCACCTTTAACCTTAATCATGTGACCAGAGTGAGAGGATTAGGTGAGACAATCTGCAAATGAACACTTTGTCACTTATTAAGCCAGGAATTGTGCATGTTCTGCATACTTTTCTGAGTTGCTCTTAAGCATCTTAGAATGTTGCCATGAAGATTGTAAGAAACGTTCTTGTTGCTTGGAATACTTTTATTTATCAGCATGGTTTCCAAGACAAAACCCTTGCAGCTCAATGCCAGCCTGCCCAGCTTACCCAGAGATGGAAGCAGGCAGACATCTGTTGCTTGCTATACCTGAACAGCAAACAAGCCTAAGTAACTGAACAATTGGATCTGGGCAAAGCTGCAGCTCATTTTCTGTAAAATTCTCTTAGCTTTTTTAGAGAAGTTGCTTACACTGTGCAGACACCTCTTTGATTCTGACAGGGATGCTTATGAAAACATTTCAGTGAATGTTGAAAAATATATGTAGAAATGTATTTTGAAATGGGAAATAAAAGTATGAACATTGAAGCCTAAAAAAAAAGAGTTGCTAGAGCATTGCAGCACTTCCCATCCTTTTGTGATTTACCCCATCTATATTTGTGTATGAGGTAGAGATAGGGAAGGAAGAATAGAGCATTTCATCCTTCCAGGTTCACAGAGGATATTTGTGGCAGGGTGTGCCATGCAAGGAGGTACCTTCACCTCTGTTTTTTCATACCTCTCTGGGAAATTATTCAGAATTACATGATATGACCTGTATGTCCAGGTTTAACAGCCAGCAAGACTTTCAAAGAGAAATTGATGTAAAAGTCTAACAAATAAATTGCTGGCTTAAAATGCCTTGCCCAACCATCGGGTTTGGGTTTAGTTTTTTTCCTCCTTCTTTGTTTTGCTAAGTTCAGTTAATTGAGTCCTATTGACATACATAAGAAGGAGAAAAGGTTAGCAACTATTCAGAAATAGATACTTAGAGTCCTGTTTACTGTCCTTCCTGCCAAATTATGGCTGGCTCTTAGAAATAGGGTAAAATGTCTGTAAGTTTGGAAAGACTGAAATTTATCCCACTATATAAAGTAGGTAATGAACCGCCTAAGGATTTATTTATATGTACAGAGTATAATATTTTAAAGAATGATTAGGAGAGCTGAATCACACTTCAGCAGCCATTTTTTGTGGGGAGTAGTAGAATTTTAATTAGCTTCATATTCATTACTCACCCGATACATAGTCTCTAATTGCACCTTCAGTGTATTTTGCTGTCACTGGAGCTCACTTTTATTAACTATAATCATTGAAGGTTTTATGAAGCCTATCTGTGGTATATGAATACCACAGTGCAAATGAATCACTCAGCCTTACAAAACTGTCATGAGCATTTGCCAGTAAGTAAGTAGATTTTGTACTTGCACTGGCATGACAATTATGAGAGGTTGAAGAAAAAAGTGATTTATTTGACCACTAAGGAAAAGCTTGGTAATTGAACAGGAAAATTTTGAAAGCTTAAAGTAATTTAGTCAGTTTTTTAAAAGAAAAAATCATTTAGGAAACCAGTTGTGCAAACTTTGGGGGGAAAAAAAATCCTTTTTCCATTTTTTGTTCATTAACAATACTCTATTTGATCCGCATAGAATAAAAATGCCTGGGGCAATTGTGCTTCTCTGTCCATGCAGTTACACAGAAACTGTACTTGCAAAAGTAAAATACATAATTTATGTGTTTTAGTAAAATCTTACATGAATGTGTTCATCACCCCTGTTTTCAGAGTATGAACTCCTGCAGCAGCACCAAAGCTCACAGACTTCTAATCAATTTGGGGTGCAAATTCACCAGCTTGAGAGTTGATGAATTTCTATTTCTGCTTTGTCTGTAAGTTCCTGTGCGACCTCCTCTTCCCTTGTACTCTCACCTTCTCCGTTTGCATTGTAGTCTGAAAATCATAAAGTCATATAATTGAAATTCCTCACTTTTACTGTAACCTCAGAGCAGAAACAGGTCGGTGGTTTTTTCATATGTGATTCTGAGACGTTTGGGGTCATATCTGGGCAAAAGTCCGAGCAGTCCCTACCTGGGTGGGTGCTGCAATCCCTTCCATATCTGAGTGAAAATATTTCACCCATGGAGAGATACCTGGTTACTGAGACACCTCTGAACACATTCAAGGGTTGTTGAGGTATTAGATGTGGCAGATGAAACAAATCTGTTTCTCTGGTTTGCATAAATTTGTCCATTAACATAACAGTGTGTCAGTAGGAACAGTAAATAAAATTACCCATGGCAAATAGCAGTATCAGGTCCCTAGAGTTTCATTCAAGTGTACATTCTTCATCATTTTTTTTCCCTCTTTTCATAATGTAGATACTTCATAAACAAACATAAAATGATAAATGAAAATTGAGTTATCTGGGGACTATGCTGGAAATGCTGACCTTGCCTTTACTCAATCCAATTTCCAATAATAAGGATGTAAGATTTGCCTAGAGCAGGCCTGAACTGAGATTAAGGATGGCAGCTGTCAGTGATTTTTGCCTGGAAAGTAATGTCACTTAGATGTTTCTGTCATACAAAAATGATAATAAGGAAGTAATTAGCATTTACAGTATTAATCTTATTGGGGCAGAAATTCTTTCAGAGATCATGCTTTTTCTTTAATTTCTCAATTGGCCATTAAAGAATTGTGAACTGGTACTGTGTGTCATTCTCCCACTCAGAAAATGTCAATCAAATAAAAAGATTAAAATAAGTAAGTTCTGCCTATGTGCCTACAAAAGTGAGACGCACGTGGAAGAGTGATTTGGTCTGAAATTTTTTCTCTGCTAGTATGCCTCCTGCAAAAACGAAGTAGAAACTAATATCAGACAACAAGCTGTTGTCCAGTGCTTCTAACCAAGTTACATTGAAATTAGTAAAGAAATTTCTAATGGGAATTGGTTTGGATCTGAAATTACTAGAACTTGTTTCAGGAGTTTGTAGTAAATACACACAGGAATAAGAAAAGTATGTGGCTGTTTTATTGTTGACCAAAAACTCCTTCAGGTTTTAAAATATTTGTTGACTCTCAACTGAGAATGCCATTTAGATGAAATTATATGAATGAATGAAAAAGTGGTTGCAATTCCAAAATATTTGAGGAAAATTTATTTTAAACCCACATGTATGTATGCTGAGGTCCCATTCCAGAAGACAAGACTCTACCACAATGCAAAGGGCTTTCAATTTGGCATTAATCCACCCATGAGGATGGAGAATCTATCAGCTTTCTCCTCTCTGACTTCTCCTGGAAGACCCCATCATTATCTTTTCCTCTTTTACTGTTGCTGTATTAGAAACCTATCCCTGTTGAAATTAGTGGCACAATTGCCAGTGAGTAAGCTTGGGAGGGTGCAAGGACATTTGAATGACAAGGTTGCTATGATAGGATCACAAATGTTACTAATGGTGTTTGTTAGATTCAGATTTGGATGCTACCACCAGCGCTTCCATTTGCTCAGGGTTACTTTGCTGATCACTGTTGCTCTTACCTCTCTGTTAATGTGGCTGCTGATTTCTTGTGTAAATGTACCATCAGGATATATTTCTGGAAAAAATATACCCCATCTCATAGTAAGTAAAAGACAATCAACCATCGTTGCAATGTTCCCAGATAATTAGCCACTGGGCCTGTCTAATTACTTCCATGAAACATGAGTTGTCTTTCTTGAATTTCTGAAATATGGTCTGGGAAGTCTCAAATAACACAGTGGTTAGCCACTGGCTGGTCAACAGTGATGATTAATAAAGTTTATTAGTTGTAGTTGAATGAGGGATGGTAAAATATGGATATACTCCTTACTTTCAAATTATTTATTAATTATTTTATATTACTTCTTTCCACAGTAGTGATTAGCTTGTTTTAATAATATATCAATGTGATCATGTATACATGAAAAAAATATACTGGTTCACTTTGCATGGGAGTAGGAACTGAAAACAAATGACTCTGTAGCAAAAGACACTAAATAGGGCTCAGAGAATTTTACAACTGTATCTTCTTTAAAGTATGGATTTCATGACTGAAGCAGCTTTTCTTGGTACAATGAGCTTTCCTTTAAGAAAAAGGTCCAAGCTATACATTTTGGTGAGTTTTCTCGATTTATACCACCCAATCCTCAGCTGTGCCTGCTTTTTCTTGCTTTTTCCACATCTACCTTTTGCCAGTGTACTATAGAACCTAAAGAAAATCAGAATTTCCCTTTTCTAGGAAATTTCAAATCATATCAAAAGTGACATTTCAAAACAGTTGATTTCTGTTCAACTCTGAGGAGGCTGTGTTGGGATTATCTTTACAAAAATTGAAAAAGTAGAAAAGAGTCGGTTTATGAGGTTTATGGAAGGAGAACAGCCCAGGCAGCCTGCCCCTGGAGATTTGTTTGTGTTGTTGCCTCCATGTGTAAGACCCAGCCACGTCCTTGGTACCCAATGACAAGGTGCTCTGTCGTGCCGTCTGGTTCAGTTGGTTGTCTCCAGCTGCTGAGGTGTGGCACAGCTAATCCTCTTTGCATTTTAATGAATCATTCCTATGATTCCTTGTTGATGAAATCTTGTGTTTGTGTCTGGGACCTTAGAGTAGAAAGTGCCTTCTTTCCTGGGCTTTTACTCTACTGTATTAGTGGTAGAGTTAATCTGCTCTGAGTTTGGGCTCTGTTTTCCCTCTGCAGATTTCCATCTCTGAGAAGAGTCTTACAGCTCTGTGCTCTACAGGAGCCTGCTCCACCTTTGAAAGCTCCTATGGAGGAATAGATCAGTGATCATTTTGCTGAAATTATTACATATGGGTGATTTTGTCAGGTTCTTCTCTTGGCTGCTAGATTTCTGTGCTGATCTGGATTGTTAAATGTTCTGGCCACAAGTATGGCTCTAGGGACAGCAGTGGTATCAGCAGTTAAAGCTTGCAAAAGGCTGTGTCCCTTCACAGACTCTTAGTAAACTGCTTTTAGCTGCACAGCTCTATGGAAAATTATGGAAGATCAGTGGAAAATTACACATAGTTATCCATTGCTTTACAAATATGCTTTACATACTTGAACTGAATTAAATGTCTGGTTCCAAGTCACCATTTCCTTGCTGTAGCTAGAAGTAAATCTGGTAATTCCTTGTCAGCCTCTACTGCAGAATAAATCTTTGCTTGAGGACATGCTCAATTCTTCTTGGGAATCAAGGGAGAAATCCTGGCATCAGTGGGATTTTGCAACTTATTTCAGTGAAACAAACATTTTGGCACATCTTTTTCCTTCCTCTATTATATCTGAAAAGGTCTGTGTAAAAAGAACAAAGAACCCTAAAAGTGGCAGATCTCTGTGGATACTCTGCAACCTTTATTTTCCAGGGCCCCTTGAGAATCACACTCCAGGGGTAAAGGCAGACCCTTACAAGAATTTTTGGGGGTTTTTTAATGAACAAACTATCTCACCATCCCTGAAATCAAGGAAATGGATTAGTCAAAATAATTCATGTTTGCATGCAATGAATATGTTTAAATCCACTATGGCATTCAGCTCCAACTGTGTATTGGGATCATGCCAAAAATACACCTTTCCCATGGCAGATCTAGGAGACACAGAATGAATCAGGGCTGGATTTCAGCACAGGTAAAGTAGGTCACTGGCTAGGTTAGAGGGAAATTGAAGACAACAAGTAACATACTTCATATGAAGTAATTGTTATTCACAGACAGTAATTACTTTCTATTGAAGTTGTTAAGACCTACAAGTCAGATTTTCTTGGTATCCTGTGGAGTTGAGAGATTCACAGTGAAATGCAGTATTCTGGTGGGTTTTTTTAGGAAATAAGACAGTGTTTTGCACTTTGGTGCAATGCCAAGTTATTAGGTTTTAGTATGGATCCGTTCTTTTCAAGTCTACCAGGTTTGATCTTGTAGACCTGATCAGTCCCTACTGTTAGTCTGTTACAGTGTTGTAAGAGAAACTCTCTGAAATCCAATGCTATTGGTGTGTGCCCAAGGTGGTTTGGCTCTGTGGCTGACATTGTTTAGTTTGAGTTTTGAACGCAATGTTGTGGTAATGAAATTCAAAAGGACAACCTGTACTGATCTCTGGAGTGGGAGCATCACCATTTCAGCCATGCAATTCCATCTAAGTATGCAGTTCCATATTAACTTCTGATATACTGGGAGGGACTGGAGAGCCATGTCTCTCCAGCTGTCCCTTCAACCTATCACCCCTCACATTCTGCTCAGAGCCATACATAAGCAGAAATATGGCATTTGGTTTAATCCCTTGGCAGAGGCAGGCCGGGCACTCCCACTGTGTTAAGTACTAATGCACTTAGCGTTAGTGCTGAGTGTCAGGAAATCCCCCAGTTCCCGGAGCCATGGATAGCATGTTTAGATGTGCGGATATATTTATACATTACTGGAAAACAGGCATTTTTAAAGGCAGGATTTCAAATTGCACTTCACGTACAATACATTTTTAGAATGATAAACACGGAAGAACGGCTCTTTGATTTTGCCCTGTAATGGCTCTGTGGGGCTAGGTAACCCTGGGATGAAAGAAGGCAAAATCATCTGTCACTGGGGAAAGTGTAAGAGAAAGCCTTATAAATAAAGCAGAATAGCTGTGATTCTCATCTGATAAATCTGACAGGGTAGACTGGTATTTTTAGCCAAGAAATTCAAATGATAGTTATTTTATGGTGTGAAATGCCTTTGTGTAAACTATAGCGTTCATGCAGGGTACAGTTGGAAGAAAACATTGGGCTTGAAAGGTGAGAAGACCTCTGGATGCTCAGGTGATAGCTGACTCAGAAATAAGTGGGAAAGTGCTGAACAGGTTACTATCACTACTACTTCTGGTTTTCAAACTACTGTGTTTCGACATTTCTGCTTCTGCAATACCTGTGCTGCTACCTGTACCATGGGGGTTCAGGCTTTCTCAATCCTCTGGGCAAGAAAACTGCGCTTTATTCTCTGTTATTCTGCATTCACTCTCCTGCAGTCAACTGCTCTGGCCATTTCCACCCGTCCCATTTCAGGAGTCACCGGTCTTTATAGGCTCATTTCTCTGATGTAGATATTTGAAGAAGGACCCACAAACTTAAGATTATCCTGAGCATTTTGGAAGGTGATGATGATGATGATGATAATGTTTCTTATGAATTGTTATCAGTTTGGTTTGGTGGCAAGGATAATGGTCTAGGAGTCAGGACTGGTAACGATCTCTGCTACTGCCTTTTGCATTACTTAGGTCAATTCACTTAATTTCTGCATTGAGGTGGTTCTAGACCTGATTTTGTATTAAAAACTTTGATGCATGTGGATGCAAGTTATGAAACAGTATGACTTTTGTCAATGCAATCAGGAAATTTACACTTCTGGAGCACCCCATATCCACAGAGTCAGTGCTGAAAAAAGAAATAAAGAATATTTTAACTTATTACTGAAATAGCATAAATAATATTACCAGCATCAAAATTATAAAGAATCATTGGAAATGCTTCCTAGCACTGGGCAGAAATTGGGCAAATGCACAGATGCCTCTGGAAATGAAATCCAGGCAGAAGGGAAAATACTCCCTTGTTGCACAGAAAGGAACTGATGTTCATATGTTTGGGAATTCACACAGATCCTCATTCAGTAAGGCACAGCGGCAGTAGCCACCTGCGGATACGGCTGGGGGCACACAAGAGAACGGGTATATCCTCTACATACCAGATGTCCCTTGCAAGAACCAGTCTCCTCTTCACCCTCCTCTGAATGCCACAAGCTAGCTTTTTAGTTTAATGATCTTAAAAAAATGGTTTATTTAAAAGAGAAAAACTTCCTGCAAATAATTAACTGCCAAAAATGACCACTTGGGAGTTTTGTATTGATTTATTCCTCTCTCCTCCAAATGCTTCTGTTCTATATCTTCCACTTACTACATTATTGCTTGTCTATTTTGCATATTGGGGTTATGAATTTGCCTTTTCAGCTGTCTTAGGCTATTTGCATATCTCGATTGTTGATAAAAATATGACAAATTGTTCTTGGCAATGGGAGGGGAAGGGTTTTAATGATAAATGGGCTTTGCACTGCAAGCGTATATTCCACACTTCCTATGAATGCCATCTCCTGAAAAGCTTGTTGCAGTCTGACAAAACATTTTTCTGGATTTAGCCTTAAATAAAAATTTAACAGCCATATTAAATAGCAGAGGCTTCTTTTAACTTCCTTTTTTTTTTTTCTTTTGGCAGTTTTCCTCACCACTTTTCTTTCTTTAAGAGCTTTCTTTGACAACAGGACAGTGCCCCAGATTTCCCAAATCTTAGAAAGCCTGGAAAAGGTTAATTGGAAAAGTCAGGGTTGCAGTTGGATAGTTAGTGCAGCTGTATTCTCCCTGCTGCTTGTTAACATTTTCTCAGTGCCTCAAGGCCCCACAACTCAGTGTCACCGCTGTCGCCAGTGCCCTGGCTGTGAGTCCACTCCCCAGCCTTGCTGGCTCCTCATTTCTATACGCTTCACTTTGCTGAGCCACTCCGAGCTGGCGTCATCCATCTAGTCACAGCTCTCTAAGTTTGCCATGTGCACTGACCCCGTGCTGACCTTGAACCATGATACAAACTATGGGATTGTAATTAATCTCTAATTACCCACAATACCTCGCTGGGTATTCAGCCTGCTGTTCAGTTGTATTCCTAACCAATTCAGTCATCAGTGGAGCATTCAAATTCGGTGCAGTTCAGTATTTAGAAACCAAGGGCTTCACTAATGTTGAGTGGCTGGGCTACTTAGTGGGCTGCATCCACCTCGCTTGCTCAGGGAGAGCAGAGTCAGGTTCCGGCTGTGGTTCGACCAATTGGGGGTGTAATGTTTGTGTTCATGTTTCACCATTCAAAAGACAACTGAGCAGGCTGCATGTGACACCCGTTGTTTATCTCTATTAGTTCGTTCATTCACAGCTAGCATATTTCTCCTACCAAGGGACAGGAGGAGACTGTCATTGAATCTTAGCAGATCTTGTTAGAATGCATCACTTCTCTTTTAATTCAAGTAGTAGTATTCCTGCATCTGTCCAAGTGATGTGATCTAGGAAGGGCCATTCCCTGGAAAGATGCCCTGAGGATGCTGAGCTGAGACAGAGAACTATGGCGGGGATTGTGAAGCGGCATTGCTCTTGAGCTCCTAGTTAAATCTAGCCCTTGAGAAATTTGGTTTGGGCACAACTACAGGGGCTGCTATGGACTCTAAGTTCAGTTTCATTCTAGTTATCCCACTTGGAGAGGATCTTCCACTCCTTTTGTGTACAGCAAATGCAGTACTGCAGCCTTCCATCCTGCTAGATGGAGCACTCAAGCATCAAAGCATCACCTAAGAGAAACAATTTCTCTCCCTGATTCCTATTACCTCAGCTGGCAAACTCCTTCCTCAAGTGTAGCTCTCCTACTATCTTCTCATGTCTCAACTAGTTTTCCTCTCTCTCCCTTTCCATACCTGCACTCTTCTAGCTTTCTCCTGTTCTGAAGGGCCTCACTGGCTAGCCCCTCGCATCATCTCACCCACCTGCCATTTTCTCTCTACCTCAAAATCTCATCAAAGTTTCAGAGAACCTTTCTTGGAAGTGGGAGGGAATATTGTGATAGGACATGGTTTGTGTAGGACACATAAATTTGTCAAAACATGGGGAAGTCATGGTTCCAATGACATGTTTGCCAAACCAGACCAAGATCCAGTGCAAACTGGTGTGGCTCCCCAGTAGCCAGCTGGAAATAGGTGCCAGCTCTAACATCCTATTCTGGAGCTGGGACTTTCAGGACTGGCGTTGCTCCCTCTTCTACAACTGGTCTCTCTCAGTTTCTGGTCTCCCTACTGGGAGACAGACCTCAGCTCACAGGGATTTGTCAGTCTGTCCTGGGCACCACCAAAGAGGGCCATCAGCTGCTGCATTTCACTGTGAAAACCAGAAAGAAAAGTTGTCATAGAAAAAAATCCCTTTGAATTGTTTTTAAGTTGAAAATTCCTAATTTTAAGTGAATATTAGTAAATGTTTATCTCTGTTCTAACCTACTTAGGCCCATTCTTTCCATTATTTGCATTGGGAAGCAATCTCAAAATCATACTGCCTTGAGAAGCCTCCTGTACTTGACAAATGTGATATAGGTACATTCACTCCAGAAGTTTAAATGTTCACTATAGGAAAATCTAATCACTTTATTTATTTATGTCTTGCCTGATACCTGACAATGGATCATTAGTAGCTGTGTTTCTCTGTGCAACAGCTCTTCAATGCCCAGTATCCAGCAGCTGCCTCAACTCTCTGATGTAACAGTTGCTGTGCTGACTGTTTTGCTCTTAAGTTGTCATGACATATGAAATGATCACACTAAAACCTGCCTAGCTTGTTTGGATATTATATATGGTAAACGTGTTCTTTACCAGCAATAACTTGCACTCCCTGCCTTTACTAGCTCTCACGTGGGAGAAATGTGAGTACCAGAGCAATCTTTGTACTAGACACGCTCCCTATGTGCCACTTGACTTGGTTTTACTTGGGGAGCTTATTCCTTAAGTGTTTAACAGAGCATTTGAGAGAAGGAGAAAGGGCTTGTCAGCAATCCCACAAAGCCTTCAGCTTGGTTGTGTGACACACACTCCTGGGGCAAGATGCTGTCACCCAGTCAATCAGCCATTAGGCATGTAATTATGCCAACCAGTCATGAGACAGTTCCTAATTAACACTTATTTTTCCCAGAGAACTAATATTCCTGATGTCTGAAACAAAATGGGTAATTAAGTCATTGCCTCCATCTACTTGGTGCATCCATCAGTTGTCATCCTACACCCAGCGTCCAGCTCTGAGAAATACCCGGGTGTACCTGTCTGCACAGTTTGTCCACATACTGTCTCCTCTTGGACTTAAAGACCTTTGCTTCCCACACCAGGTGCTGGCAGCATTCCCACCTGCAGGACATGGCAAATACTAATGAAAATATCTTGAAATTTTAGACTTTGTCTCTCTTTTTGCAACTCTTGATGGAATCATAATATTTTGCTTTGGACACTGCTGGTCAGTAAAATTATTGGTTAAACATGAAAAAATGTTTTTCTCATGTTTACTCTGGTAACTCATGAAACAAAACGTGACTGTAGTTGAAATCCAAGGAACAGTTGTGTCCCAACAATATATTTTTTTTTAGTGACCTTCAAATACCTTAAACATCTCTTCTGTAAAATAGATGAGGATGTATGTTATATGTAAAACTTGGCTGCATTTAGGGAGCGTGTCTCTATTTTGAAGCTAAACCTTCCACTATTAAATAATGTGTATTAAATAATACACCTGTTCTTAAGGTACAAATCAATGTTTCTTTTTTCACTATTTAAAATGACAACTGACTCAGTTTATGATACTGATTTCCTAGAGTTTCCGAAAGAAAGAACTAAGAAAAAAACCCCAAACACCTGATGTTTTTCAGCACCCAGTAATGCAGGCATCCGATAAAAACTCGGGGACCTGTGATTCATATTTGGCCTGCTTTTGACCCCTGAACTTTGTAAAGTGATGAAATTTGAACAGCAGTATTTGCGTATTTAAACAGTTGGTTTTGAAAAGCCACATGAGATGCACTTAGCACCACCCTTTTAAAAAAAAATCAGCTTTCTCTTTTCTATTTCTCATGCATTTCTTTGGGCACATTTCTGTTATCACAGGTTGAGGGGTTATTGAGCAGCACCGAGAGTCATATTCTATTCTTAAATCATTTACCAGATGCATGACCTTGGGCAGTAAGTGAAAAGTTATTTCACCTCTGTTAGAATTGGGCATAGAAGTGAGGTAAGTCCCAGCATGGAGACTGTGTGATGAGGTAATTGCCTGTAGGCATAAGCGGGGGTTTGTGGATCTGTGGTGTTATTCTGGTGTTATTGAATAGATGGAAATTATTCCATTGATACACAATAGACCTTATTGTAACTCTGCTTATTTTGTAAGTTCCTCATGAACAGGTACAGTGGTAGGTGGTAGATTATTGCTGAGAAGCAACATTGTGAATTCTTTTTCTCTGTTTAAAAACAAAGCCTTTCTTTGGTTAAAGCTTCTCAGACACATCCTTTTCTTCCTCTAAATGACAAGCAGAGGTAGTTCCAGGTCTTACGATTTTGAGTAGCTCGTATCTAAATTTTCTTAAACTCATTATTCAGGACCAATCTGTACTACTTATGATTATTTTCTTCAAGCTTCTACTACAGCTTGATAAACTACTTTGTAAAAGAAAGCAACAACAGAATCCATCTCGTTTCTGAAAATAAAATACTTCCCCCTGCTGCCATTGAGCCAGCTAGTTGTTTTTTATGGCCCCAAACTAAAAGGTCAGGTCTTTGTCCAGCGGTACCAGTTCCTTCTCCCAGTGAATCATTTCCTTCACTGTATTAAATTATTTTCAGTCCTGGAAAGTAGAGTTCAGAATCTGTTCTCTGTATTTTAAGAAAACATGCTTTCATTTTGGCAGCCATTCTTAAATGCTTGTTCATGTTTTGCTTTTCTAAAGTTAGTTGACCTGGTGGACTTGGGTTTCTTGGTCCTTAGAACTATTTTGGCAAGCAGGAGGAAGTGGAAGGTAATTTTTATGACTGTACACTGCAATAATCATCAATTTTTTAACCGAGGGCTTGAAAAATGATCAGTCTTAGAAAGGCTTGCCTTTCCTGAAGTTGCAAGTAGGGATGAGATCTGGGAACACATGGACACACTGCTCTGTTTATTTTGATTACTGTGGTAGTAACCACTGTGGTGAACTTTAGTCCTAGGTTTTTCTCACATGCCTTGAGTTTGGACAAGGACCTTGACTGCCCAGCAAAAAACAAATGGCAAATTCCTACTGATTAAGAAAAAATATTCTCTATGTTGTAAAAAAAGGTATATTGCATTTCACCCAGCAGGAGCGGAAAAGGTTAAGACAAATCTGGAGGGAAAAGGGAAATACTCCAGCTGGCTACAGACAGCAGGTATACAAAGCCTTGTCTCTCAGAAGAGAGGTGCTCTATTTAGGGGCTACAGACTTATAGCAAGAGCCTGAACAGCAGGATTCAGTGGAGCTCAAACCAAAAGAACCTACAAAGGTTTATTAGAGGGTGACTGTGAGATGCAGAGAGCGGGACTTGTCTATTAAAGATAAAACTGAATGCAGGAAAGGGTGGTTGGAGTAAACCTTTTCACTGACCTTTATTGTCTGACAAGGCTGCAAGGAACCAGATATTATCCTTTGGACGTTTTTACTGGAGTTTAGGGCTAAATATCTTCTATCCCAACAGAGAAAGTGGGCTAGAACTCAAGATCTTAAAGGAAGAACAAGCAGAACTTTACTTTGGCGTGAAAAGCATCAGTGAAAAGCCCACTGTGACCTAATAAGTCAGCTCTGGTGATGTCAAAGGGAAACTCACTGACAAATGCAATGCAGAACAAAGGGGGAAAAGATCCTCTGTTTTGTTTTGTTTGGTTTTACAAGATATTTCTCTTGCAAGAATGGAAATTTTGGGTTGCTCCCCACCATCATTGGAGTGACATTTTATACAGCCATTGAAAGGCTCTTCTGCCATATTTTCCTTTTTTTTTCCTTTATTGATTTTTCTCTTTAAGACTTTAATTCACTCTTCTTCAGTTGCTACAGTTAAGAGAGAAATTCTGTAGATCACATAGAGATAACATTCCAGCCTACACTGGGTCACTCACACCTCACATAAGAATACAAGCTTCCTGCAGACAGCTAGTCCTTTCCTGCTTTTCAGGCCTTTTTGCTCCATCTTTTCATTTTTTTTTCTCCCTTAGTATTTGGGTCTTAATCTTTCTTTAGACTTATCCTTCATGCTGTGCTCATCTGAAATGTACCAATAATTGCTGCTACCTATATGTGGTTTGATCATTCTGTGCATTCCTCGTTGAAGCTATCAGTGAAACAAGACATCTAAAATATGATTCTGTAGAGTTAAGGTAATATTTTGGGTGTCTGAAATCTCTTATAAATTGTTCTGTAGACAGTCAGTTTTTTAAAAGAAAAAATGACAGCAACAAGCCAACCCTAATGACATATTTCTGTGTAATGCTGTAATTTTAGCCCCTGCCATGAACTATTGCTGTTGTGCAGTAAAGTATTTTGCTAGTAAACGATGAAGTGATTTCCAGTAAGGCCTTTTCCTTTTATTCCATCCTTCCATTGGCAAAATTCCCATCTTGCCAATTCCAACGTATTAAAAAGAAAATACTCATCTGAAGCACATTAGACACCATGTGAGTGCCCTACAAATAGTAAATAGTAAAGATGAGCTGTCATAGTTTCACCTTGTTTATCTTCAGGTGTTTTTGAAAAGGCAGAAGATGAAGGTGCTTCTTGCCTTGAAGTGGATGAAGAGTACCAAGTGCGTGATCTGTTTCCTGGTGTTGGTGTTTTTACCTCATTCTTGGATGTGCACACAGTAATGTGCAAGCACATTTAACTGCTTCTGCACTAATCAGCCTTTTCACAGGAGGCCAAATATCTTTTTAATAAGCCTTTTTTTCCCTCTTCCTTTTTCTCTGGTACCCTTTTTCCTACTTGCTGGAGCTCTCCTGCTTAAGTGTTCTGTTGCTCATTGCAATTAATTTTCTACCAGTTTTATTCTTAACTGGTGGGTGCTCTTCTACGGCTTTTCATGGCTGATCAGCTTCAAAATCTGTTGCCATCAGTCAGCTGCCGTATAAGAATTTGCTACAGGATGGATCAACAGGGAAAAGGTGATGAGTGGCTACACTAAAACTTGGGTCAGTACTTGGGAAGCGGGACGTCAGACCTCTGCACCACTGCAGACTAAGGACATCACTGGGGAGGACAAGGACTTCCACACCAATTTCCAGGTCGTGCGGGGCCTTTGTTTCTGAACTTGGGAGGCATGAATCAGAATTGAGCTCTGGAGGCTAAGCCACAGAGCCTCCATGGCTGGCAAGTGTAGGGCCGGAAACTCAGATGAATAGAGCCCTAAATGTTTTTTTGTTTGACGCTCGTGCTTAACAGAAAATGATGAATCCATTAGCAAGTCCTGCTGCTGCCAAAAGAAACAGACTTGCACTTGTAGATTGCTTTCATTCTGTGCTATCAAGCCACTGCATGCTCAGCTTTTGCAAAGCCGACAGTCATCTATCACTTAAAAATGGGGTTTTTTTGGAGGTACGGTCGTCTTTGTCTTAAGTGTGTGTGTGTGTCTGCTTTAAAGTGTCTCATTAAAATATACTGACCTCTTTGAGCACCTCAAACAAAATCCATAGTGGAAAATGTCTTATTTTCTGTTTGCCTTGAATTATTTCTAAGTTGGTCACTGGTTTCACATGACAGTGGGGCATTTGGAGTGATTTTTGTCTGTGGAGATGTGTCAGAGAGACCAGACAGTTCTTACTATACACAAGGTGAAAAATGTGTCAGTGGAGAGTGGACCAGGGCAGTTCTGAATTTGTAAATGGGTAAGAACGTTTCATGGTGCTTA
Organism: Porphyrio hochstetteri; assembly: GCA_020800305.1. Classification (NCBI taxonomy): domain Eukaryota; kingdom Metazoa; phylum Chordata; class Aves; order Gruiformes; family Rallidae; genus Porphyrio; species Porphyrio hochstetteri. The sequence goes on along the minus strand of CM036914.1, from coordinate 8,821,398 downwards.
CTGAGGCAAAATTCCTTGCAGTCCTACATATCCCACTGAAAGTAGTGGGACTCCTGAATATGTAAAGGATCCAGGATCAGATGAGTAACGTCTCTAGAAACAAAAAAACTCCTAAACTAAAGATTTTTTTTTCTTCATGAAATACTTTATCCAGCATAGTAAAAACATGTATTTATAGCCTAGATTATGCTTTGTTTTGTGGAATGAAAAAACACATTTTAGAGTTGGCCCCTTTCCTGAACAGATGTTACTGGCCTGGGTGAATAACTTATTCAAGCATACGATTTAACAGAATTGGATGAGAATTTTTGCCAAACTCAATTCTGATGAAAACTGAAATCTTTCACTACTTTTCTTCCTTCTGCCCTACAATCTCTGCTGTTCAGTTCAGCCCAGCTTCTGTCTTCCGGCTGTGGCTGTTCACAGGTTACAGCAACCCCATTGGTTTCAAATCTACATTATTCTCATGCAAGAAAATCTGTAAGTGATTTTTTTTTTTTAATTCAAATATCATTCTCTCTTGAGAAAAGGACTGTCAGGGGAACATCAGGGGCTTCAATGTTTGTCTCTCACTGATTTCTCACATCAAATGTGTTCATTTTGCTGGTGCAAAGATGTTTCTTTCTAATTGCCACTGCTTCTAGCTCCAGCTGGCTTCATTCCTTCTTGCACATTATCACCAGTATTTAAGGTTTTGCAGGTCAAATTAGACCCGCAGTGACATCTGTGCCACCCGTAGCTTTCAGAGAGACTACCCAGGTGTGGCTGAATGCAGTCAGATAAACAGCCCTCTGTGCAAGAGGGGGCAGACTGGATGTCCTTCTCTTGGTTTAGATGGGTCTCTGGTCTAACAGGTCTAAAAAGCAAAGAAATTAATTTCTTGTCCAAGCCTGTACTCTATTAGGAGTAAGGAACAGGCTTTTTAAATGGAAAAGGTGGCATTTTTTACACAAGTATCACTGAGTTTGAGCAATAGCACCAAAAGCAGCCTGGTGAGGAACAGGACACTCGCAGTGATGGTTTTCACTGTACTGTAACTACCACCCAACATCACTCCAGTGCACTACCCCAGGGCGGCAGTGTATGATTAATTCTGAAGCTGTTACTGAGGTAAATCCTGCAGAGGGGGAAGGACTATTTTTACCCCCAGGAGATGTTCTTGGTGTTGGGGTCTGTGCAAAAGAGCAGGAAGGCAGATTGTTCTCATGCCTGCCACCAGACCTGCTCATCACTGAAGTCATCAGCATGCATGTAAGTAAAAGAAAATAGAGCATAAATGCATCTGGCTTTACCAAGAAAACACATTGTCAGTGATGCCTTTCCAAGAACTGAGATCACCCACCTGAACTGTTAAAGCCCTCCAATAAATTGTTAAGGGGTTATGGTGTCCTTCACCAAGCCATTTGCTCTTCTGGAATGTGGTGAGATATCCTCTTGTGTGTCTGGTTTCCCATAAAGATAAAGCGATAGCAAATGGGTTAGTTGGTATTTTCACAGTTCCATATGGCATCTTTGAGCACGTGGATGCAGGTCAGAGTATATATGTGATGTAGTCATTGATATGTTGTTAGTAGAGTTGAAGCCTAAAAAAAAATCAAGGAAAATACAAATAAACAACTGCATTACACATATGATATATTAGAAAACAGTGTAATTAACACACCCCAAATTAGGAATGCAGCTGGCCTTATAAATCATTTTACATAGACTCCCTCACAAGCTTGATGTCTATAATCCAGATTTCAGTAAATAGCTGTTTTGAGTATTGCTAGCTCACTGCCCAATGGCTATGCCTGCCTTTGATAGACTTTTAAATACTATTGCTTTTAAATATGGATAAGAAATACTTCAACGGTTCTAGGATTTGCTTATCTGCACTGTAGCCATAAGTTTCAATGAGTATTTTGCATAATTGAGTCCTTTTTGTCTAGTTTCTAGATGTTTCCATGCAGTTCAATTGCATCTGCTCCTTGAGGTTGGTGAGGCAGCACATGTGGCTGCTCTGTTCATAAAAACACATTATTAGATGTATTTGAAAATACCAGAATCAATCTTTTTTCTTCCTTTCTTGCTCTGTTGACATATTAGGAAGCACGCTGTGTATCTCATATTTTCATTCCTCTTTAGAGCATAGTTTTATGTTCAGAGAAGCATTTGTCTGCCTACATTGTTATAAATGCATCCCATTCTTAAGAGAAACATGGGAAGTAAAACCTTCTTGAAATTTGAGGAATTTAAAGGAGTTATATTCTTAAGATATTAAGACCATTCATTAAAGGTATACAAACAGATTCTCAGACGCATTCACATACTCAGTTTGGCAAGAGGATCATCTATATGAGTAGTTCTTTGTTTCCCTTTCTGTGATTTGTACAGGTTGTTACAGCACTCAGACTGATACTAGCAATAATTTTGAAAATTCTTCACAAATACTTTAAATCTCAGGGGCTGGATTCTACTTTACTCACTCTAGTCTTAAGCCAGAAGAGCTGCATTTGGTTCAGAACAGTAATACAGCTTTAAACTGGGGGAGCGTAAGGGGGCAGGGGAACAGGGTTCCATTCCCATATGTTTGGTTCTGCTTTTTAAAAATATAACATCAGCTGTCATTTTGTTAAAGGTCTTGTCTGCTTTGATTATCTGTGCCACTGAGTCCTGTTCAGTCGTTGGGACTACATAGGATGCAAGTCACCCCTGCCTGGTATGTCCTGTTTCAGGTTCTCTTTAAATGTGCCTGTGTGCTGCTGCTTTCACTGTGAGCATTACAAGTACGTACAGAGAGATGCAAGCTTGTAAGGATTCTTTTTTAAGCATGTCCCTGATGAAATAACAGGGTTTAGTGGGTTTATTTGGTCCCCTCTCTAGCCAAATACTTGGCAGCAACCCCCCAGCCAAATACCCACTGACATATTATTTTCTTTGGGGGAGAAAAACAGATGTAGTCTTTGGAAATGAGCTGTACAAAGCTACGTAGTTCTCCACCAACAGAGGTCATTCATTTCCTTGTTGCTTGCCATGTTCTGGGTGCTCTGCTGGGGACTGGGGTATGATTCCATTGACCCTGCAAGGCCTGGACTCTCTTTGCATCAGGTTTTGAGTGGGATTCCTCCCATTGATGCCCAGCACCTGAAAGCTGGCTACAGAGTCTAAACTAGTCAGTAAAGTTGTTTTTTTATTGATGAAGAGAAACAGATACCTCCCTAGGGAATGGCATCCCAACCCAAGATACATGTCTAAATAGCTGTGATGAACTGCCCTTTCTGAGGTTTTCTCTGTACAGTCACAGATTATAAAGGGAGCAGAGTAGCTTAGACCAAATGGCTGATAAGAGGAAAGATGATTCCATGCATAGGCCATCAGTGGCAGCAAAGAGCCTCTGACTCAGGATGGCAGAACTTTATACTGATACTGAACAGCTTTAAATAGCTAGGTAGGCAATGCAAAACTCTGGCTGTCTTTGATGGAAGCAGCTATAAGTTCTGGAAATGGTTGTACCTGATGGGGAGATGAGGGGTGAGAGAAAAAAGTAATGTACCCTCACTTCAAAATTATCTTAATTCTCACTTCAAAATTATCTTAATTCAGTAGATTACCAGGAACCCTCTATTTTCCTTCTGGGTAACTGGTTTGTGAAGCTGAACTGATGATAATGCACTTTTAAGAGAAAATGAAACAGGCCAAAATGCAGTTTAAATATGTTGCAAGAATTCTGACCACATAAACCATGGTGCTTTCTGTACAATGAAAGGATTTTGGTAGAAGTCACTACCTAACAGCACTTAAAGCAAGGCAAAAGAATATTAAAACACTGCTTACTCTGATATTAGGGTCTTCATCCCAACTTACTTTGGAGCAAATCCAATGTGATGCCATTACTGAGGTGAGCTCCAGCACTGTGCTGAGAGAGGAACTGTTTGGGAGAGGCTATCTTACAGGTGACACAATGTCCATGCTCTGATGGCTTTCCATTTCCACTACAATGGCTTCACGTTTCCACCTGAAGACTTAGGAGGTAGGAGGGGTTTTACATCCTGATGTGGTGGTCAAGGAACAGAAAGACCAGGCAGAAGTCACGAAACAACAAGACCACAACTTAGGGCCAATCTGAGCTCATTCCATATCTGTGCTCACTTTGTTAGATCTCACTGATAAATTGAGAGTCCAGCCTTTAGTTTTGCCTCTGATCAATAAAACCATACTCTCCCAGTAGCACAACTGCTCAAAGGAAATGTAGTGAAGCCCCAAATCTTCAGTCACCCAGGAAACTGTAGGTCAGATGTGTGTCTTGAGGCAGCCTGGCCCTAGCTGCTGCTGCTATCTGGCATACTCACAAGTCAGAAATCTTATTTGTGTCTCATTTTCTTCTGATTTTTCTTCTACATTTTGTTCTCACTTGGATGATAAATCCAGGTTCTTTTCTTTTTGCCATTGTTGTTCTTAATTAGTTTCCCTGTCACACACGGCTACAAAGTTTGAGCTGCCACGTAATTAGAAAATGTCTCTTTTTAACATAAGCAGTTCCACGATGTTAAGAGATAAAGTAGCTCAGAGGATTATTTCTAAGGGCTTTGCACTTGAGCAGGTGGTTAGACTTTTGGTCAAAATAAAGCTAAACATTTCCTACTAGCATTTTTGCTCAATAATAGCAGATCTGGGCCATCTTTAGAAAAGTGTTTTCTTAGAAAAAACACTCCTCAAGGAAAATAAGTTTGCATTCATGGAATATTTTGGAAGCTATTTCTTCATACTCTGTGGCAAAGTATCAACGACTGCTGTCTGTTGATTCAAAAATTAGAGGTGTGCAGTAGTTGCTCTGGCAACAGAGTCTCATTTTACCCCTTTGCTCATTTCCAACCTGTTACTAAATTGCTAAGCACTAAAGTGATGCATCAAAGAGCACCTAGAGATGCTGTTAATGTAATGAAACTGAGCCCTCATCTACTTAAAACGTGTTGTGTCAGCTTGGAAATAAGACAGGTGATTTTCTTTTTTACCCCCAGAAGTTGGCACCATGTCAACTACCTAAAGTGTAAAGTTATGAAAACAATGGCTACACCAAAAAAATAATTCCTTGTATGGAATTTACAGCCGAGTTGTACTGGGCAACTCGGAGTTTGTTTGTTAGCAAAGTATAAAATATCCTTTTTACTGTAGCAGTCACAACAATTTTAGCATTTTTAATTACTTCAGTTGATATTTTCTGTATGTATTTAATACAATAAATGGGTAGATTTATAGCTACTGTTGCAAACCTTTGCCAATAATATTACTCCTGCATGAGAAAAGCCAGCATGAATCTGTGTTACGGAAGGCAGGACTGTGTACATTTAATATTGTCTCACACTGGTTTTTTTGGCGCTTTCTAAAATGAACAAAGATGAGATTTTTATTGGTCAAATAGAGCATTCACCACTGAGTTGCACAGGAAAATTAGTTTAAGTATTTTTAAATATAACAACAATTAGAGTGCTGCAGTAAACGTTTAAAGGGAGACCCTTTGGGGCTCCTTGAGGGGAGTGAAGAAGTTTGGTTTTATCAGTCTTCTTTGGGTGCTGCATCATTTGTGTACTGTGGCAGATCAGCCATGGTGTGCCCAGGGTCTCCCAGGAGTTCTACCAGCTCCAAAGATGACATAAATTATTGAAAGAAGCATAATGCTGAGAAACATCTACTTTGAAGCCTTACACCCTAGCATACAAATGCTCATTATACAGTGTGGTTTAGGTAGTATTTCAGTCTCAAAAACTTTGCTTTGAAAGAAGCGATAAAATTAAGGAAGAAACACGCTCTTCTACAGAAGAAGATGCTATTTCCAGCATCACACCATGAGACCAGCTTGGTTCCCTGCTTTACAGGCATGAGACTGTGGGCTGAACCCTTGTCCTCTCCTCTCCTAGGATAAAGTGAGAAAAGATAAAAATTATGAGGTTTGGTGCTGCTGTCGCCCTACCCTGACACAGAGTCTGATCTCTGGTGTAACACTTATGATTGTAAGGCGTCATAAGTGCATCTGCTGTGCCAGCACTACAAGACCTTTCACTCTTTTTTGCTTGTTGCAAAGGGGCAAAGTGAGATGAGGGTCTCATCTGGATACCTCTCTGTATTGTAATCCTGGCTTATAAATACTGCTGCCATATGCAGCATAAGTTCCTGAATTTATTACTTGCATGAAGTCATGTTTGGCCGTGATTTGAGAGGTGTTATATATATATATATATATATATATATATATATAAGAATTGCCTTTTGATAATGTTTTTCCACAGCATCTGTAGAATATTATCAAGTGGTAGGAGACCAACTAGTAAGACCTTCCATAATGTCAGCAAAATTTCAGCTCCTTAATACACTGGTTTTATACAGTTTCCCAGCTTGAAAACCCAGTCTTAAGCCTTTAAAATGACACTATAAGCTACAGACCTTTGTTTAAAAGTAAGGTAATGCCTATAAATGTGTTTGTTTTTAGCCTCACATTGCAACCTTTTTGTATGTAATTCTGGTATATTTGCACTGGCTTCTTTTGACTGTCATTTTTAATATATAATGTTTTTACCAGGTGGGCTACAGAGCTGTGTTATCACTACAGTAAGAAAGTCCACATGTACCATGTTACAAAGTGCAGAACATACCAGATATAATTTCCATACTGGGTTTAGAGATCAGACTTCAGCATAACTTTGCTCCAGATGCAAGATGTGGGCAACAGAGACATGTTTTGTTGCAGGTTTTACTAATGCAGATATAAAATAACATGACTGAAGTTCTAAATTGATATGACAGTTGCACCTTTTCTGGATAAAAGAACCAGCTGTAATGTTATGCCTGGTTTTAAAACCAATACACATGATTTGAACCAGATTTTTTTCATCATGGCTTTGAAAATTTCCTTTCAGACAGAGGTGGTGTTTAGGAACACTTCAAGGAAATGTAAATATGCACTTAGACCTGATAACTTGTGTCCAGGCCAAATTTCAGCTGGAGTATTTATTTTCTACCTCCTTTCAAGATTTCAGTGACACTTTTCCTTTACTCATATTCTCCTTAAATTTCCACACCGGTGCAGTGTAGCTGCATGTAGTTAGACTACAAAAGGAGTGCCTCAGCCCAGAGGAAGATGAGGTTGGTGAGAGGCTTTCCCACTGCTTAGAGCTCTGCTCTCCCAGGTGGGAACAATGCGGCCAACAGGCCAGTGCTGCAGGAGCCAGCATGGCTCCTTCCTCTGGTATTTGACACTGGGCAAAAGAAGCCAACTTGATGTGTGGCTGCACAGAGGAACTGGTCAAGAAGGTAGAAGAAATACATGGATTTGCTAGAGAGACCAATTTATTCCTTCTGGTAGAACCATAGAGTGGTTTGAGTTAGAACGGGCCCTAAAAATCATGTGGTTCCAACTCCCTGACATGGGCTGGGACACCCTCCCCTAGACCAGGATCTTTCTTCTGAGCTTAGCACTCAAAGAAGAATAGAGGCTGAGGCTCTCCCTGGCAATAGTTTGCAGTCAATGTGTTAGAAAAGGATCTGAGGAAGATCAAAATCTAACAGGGAGGTATAGAAACCATTGATGATGAATAATAGCTCATAGCTGTTATATGTCCATAAATCTCATATATTATAGGATGCTCTTTAGCTTGTATGCCACACTATATAAACTTTCCTGTATGCTTCTTGGCAGAATTTTGCTCCCGTGCAAACGTTTTACAAACTGCGGCATGAAGCAGCTTGTTTTGCCTACAGCATCAAAGTCTGTGTCCCACAGCTTACAGTGACTCATGCTTTTCTTTGCAGTTTGGTTCCCTCCCCATCAGACAGCGTTGTATGGCCTATAGGTGGTTAATAGATTTGCTGAGTGCATTGATGTCTTTTAGTTGAAAGGATCATATGAACAAACAGTAAGATGAGTAGCCATGGGTAAATAGATGATTGGGATAATTCTAATTGTACTTAAGTGGTGGAGATCAGCAGAGTAAAGAGAAAAGGAAAAAAAAATCAGTGACAAATTTTGTTGTCTTGCCCTTATTCCAACTCTTATACAAACAAGCTTTGCAAAAGTGAGAACAAATGAATCCGGTACCACTTTGATTATTTTTAGATTGGCATTGATATGCCATGACTCTTTTCTTCCCACATAACATTAGAGGTAGAGGTCAGTGCTCTACCATTTTTTTAATTGAAAGACCATCAGCTTAATATGGGACCAGAATTTTCCAATGAACAACATACCTTGGAGAACATAAAAGCAAATAATAACAATACAGTTGACCTCAGCAGTTCCTGGACATTTTATCAAAACCCATCTGTTCCTAGGAATGCTGTCACAAAGTGTATGTAAAAACGCTGGGACCTCAGAGTGCTCTGCTTGGCCTGGAAATACTAAGCAAAGAAAATAACATACCTACTCTGAGATGTGCACACTAACCCTTCAGACTAACAAAAAGCATCTTATTGGAAATGTGAAATACTTTCAAACACTGTCTGTATCACAATAAGCAGACAGAACCTCATAGATAAATTTAAACCCAAAGGACACAGTTATGAGATACTCCAAATGTCCTGTTATATCTTTAGGTACCACCCTAGTTGTATGAAATAACTAGTGAAAAGTTATAAAGCATCTTCATGCATATTTCAGGAATTCTTTGAGTATCAGTGACTTTGCACATAAAAATATCATGGAACCAAACTTTACAGGGATGGAAGTAGTCTTATGAATATTTTCTTCTAAAACCAGAGGTTTGTAATGCTTTAGTTAAAGAACTCTTCAGAAATTGTCAGGTTAAGGTGTGTCCTTCTCTGTTAAAAATTGCTGAGTCTGCCTATCAGAGCCTGCCCTATAGAGACTTCAGTGTGTAACACACCAAGAGAAAGAGTACCATATACCTCAGCCATGGCTCTGCATCTCTCAAACCGAGCAGCCATATGAAAGCCATTGAACAGGACTTACTTAGGAAGCTGTGGGAAACTACTAATTATGGGCTAATTCCTAAATCAGGACTGGGTCTCCAGTTGAAAGGAGACTCCAAGGAAGGGCTGATTTTTTTTTTTTGAGTGGAATTTAAATTCATGCCCATGCAGCACCACTCCTTTTGAGATATCTTGAAATTCTTCTCTACGGAGGTCCTATAGAAAATTCTGTAACTTGGAGGAGACAAAGAAGACAGGGAATGGCCACAGTCTGTGACTGCAGTCACCATATAAAGAGCAAGAAGGAAAAAGATACCATTTTAGAGACAGTTCAATTTGTTCTGTTTTTCAGCACTGTGTAGGTTCTATTTACATAATTATTCAGTATTAGTGTACTGCTGAGCTTTTCAGTGAGAATGGGTTGCTTGACCCATTCAATAAATTCAATCCCTCAACTGAAGGGAAGTAAAATGGCCTTGACTCAGCCTCAAGACTGGATGCTTCTCCGTTTCACCAGGAGCTGGATCTTCATCCTTAGCTCTGACTTTGTGTTATGGATTCTTGGTGGGAGTTGAGCTCTTTGTCATCTTAGGTACAACAAAAGTATTGAACTAGTGTCATAGAATTCCCATGACAACAGCACTCCTCAAACATTTCCAGAATTTAGGGGGGAAAAATAAGCCTTCACATGCAAAGTTTAGCCATGAACCCCAATTTTGCGTGCAGACCTCCTGAGCGTCTCTCAAAATCTCATATTAAGCCTGATTCAAATCTAAACAAAGTCTTTGCTCATCCTGTGTTCGGTGAAATCCTTTGCTGATTCCCTCTCCAGCTATAACAGAAGATGAATCAAGCAATCCTCACCCTGCGGGCACTGAGGAACCCCACCCTCTGACATCAGCTACTCCGCAGGAAGAGTAGGGACTGAGATCCAAGGATTTGAAATAATGTTATTTGTGGCTTGTTCTTCCTCTTCTTCTAATGACAATACAGAGGAATGTTTATTCTTAGCAAACGAAAAGCAAACATTAAAGTGTCATTTAGACGTTTTTCTGTGAAGCCTACAGCGTACATTAAAGTATATCAAACACTTAAAAAGCACATTACTTTGTCAAGTGCCGCATATGAAAAGGTCAGCACTGGTCTTCTGTCTGTTCTTCTACGTATGAATCATAGACAACAAATAAGACTTAACATTTGCATTACTATTTTAATCTGTACCATTATTTACGAGGGTTCTCAAAATACTTGTAACCCTCAGAAAATATTCTACTGTAGGCTGGTATTATTACCCGCTCATGTTATAAATGAGACACAAAGGCAGCGCAGCTGAAATTTTCCAAACTACTGGCTGGGCCAGAGAAAGAGCATCTCTGTTTCTGAGTATCCACCGTCAGTGATACAGGGCTTTATTATAAGACATGCTCTCACACACCAGTGAGAAGTACAAATGTTCCACATCTCTGAAAAATACATGCAGCATTCAGCTCAGCTTTTGAGCAGCAAGTAAGCAAAATCGCCAGAAAAGGGAAAATCTGACTGCACTGAAGGACAGTTAGTGTGATATAACCAGGGGGATAACTTTAATTTTCACATTCTGGTTTTCACCAACAGATGAGTGCCCAGTTAGTTAATCAGACTGCTGGAACAATTCTGTGCAACTTCTCCCCTTTGAATAACTTTGGCGAAGTCAGACTCATATATATGCTGTGCTCTCTACCTCAGAGTCACTCAGGAACATTCTTCAAAAGGCATTTTTGTGTCTTTATAATTGAATTGATTCTTAAGTTGTGCCACGGGTGTACACCTTATCAAAGAAGAGCTAGCATTCCATTTGTTCATAATGCCCTCTAGGAGGAGGTTTAACATGCAATGTTTGTTGTTTCTAGCAGGTCTCTCTGCAGAGAGAGAGGTCGCTACTCAGGGAGGCACTTTCCTCCTTGGAAACAAGAAAAGAAATCACCGGGAAGGAGGGGAAAATGCATCTGGGTAACAGGAGGGGATCTTGTCAATCTTCAAGTCACTAGAAAATGATCATGAAAGTCTTTTGTTAGAGAAGCCTATAATGGTACTATTGCTTGTCTATTGTGGCCACTAACAGCAAATAGCCTGCAAGGGCAGGGGAGGTGTAGGATTAGACAAATTGTGAAGAGGGGCTTTGGATGCTTGAAAAGTGCATTCCTGCTCACCAAGGTCACAGGGGTCAAAATAGTGTCATCATTCATCCTCAATGGAAGTATTTCTATAAACAAATTGACCTTTAAAAACATCCATGACTTATATGGAATAATGCTAATGATGTACTATTGGATTTCTTCCACAAGTGGAAACAGAAAAGCAATTGTAATTCACTTATGTTGAGTTGGAGACTGTTGTACAGTACTTTTTCTGCTGCTAGAAACTGCAGCCATTCCTGAAAGGAAAGAAAAAAAAATTGGAAGCTTAATTAGTATCATAATTTTTGTCACGTTTTAAGAATAAGACTGGTTAATAATTTTTTTCAGAGGGCTCATCCTTATCCATGTGTGTATTTCTGGGAATAACGTTGGGCTGAAGCTATATTCATCCACTGCAGGTAGGCAAGAAGGGTGGGCTGGATCTTTGCTCATGGAAGGGGAACTGGGTACCAGCTTTTTCTGTCCAGCCTAGCAATTTGACTTGTCCTTCTCAGCTGTGATTTTGAGCGAGGGTTCTTGCCCAGTCCATCCTCTGACTTCAATACTTAGTGGGCCTATTGCTTAAGTAACTTCATCAGAGTTTGCTCATTAATAAGGAAATTGCTCTTCCATAATGCACTTGAAGTGCATGAAAAGAGCTTCAAGAAGACAATGATAGACATAGATGTTATAGTGAATGGCAGCTGCTAAATATATGTGCACTGATAAATGTCTGTGAAGTAACTTCAGTTGGCAAGACAAGTTAAACGTTTATTTCAAGCTTTAATTAAAAGTTACCTCACTAAAATTTTCAAAAGCATCGAAGTTACCAACCACATTGTGGATTATTCTCCCTCTATGTGCAGTCAGGGACATGTTTTCTCTGCCGGCTTGTAGCATGCACATTGTTAGTTCACAAACTCACAGTACATAATAAGTGACCACAGATGAGAAAACTGCCCTTGACAGTGGCTGTCTACTCTGCAAAGTAATATTGTTTCCAAACGTCTGAATAAAAGCACATTAACAGCAGGAGTCAACAAAGGTAGTTTTATGATTTTTATTTTTAAAGAAAGACTTTAAAAGTGCCCCTGATACTTTTTTAGAATCTTTTTTAACTGGATTTTTCTTGAACAATACTTACAACATCCTGATCTTTGGGGTCAAATCATTCTTTCAGTTGCATGCTGTGCAGTTCTGAAAATTTGGAACGAGTTTAAAAGTTTGAAGGACTGACTTTAACCACCAAGCTTAAACAGAGAGAGATTCAGGCATTCCCTGGGTCCTCCAAAGCATAGCTCTTTTTGCAGGTTTCCATCATTTTTTGGAGATATTTCATAGTCTCTAAAAAAGGAGAAAAAAAAAGAAAAACAAGACTTTCTGTTTAATAGCTGGCAAAATAATCTACTCAAAACGCGTGGCAGCTGATACTAGAAGAAAGGTTCTATCATTTTAAACTACTTAAGATCTTCATGCAGTTAAGGTATTGGGCTCAGTCTTAGAAATTATGTTTGTTTTCTGATTCTATACCTAGTATATATAACCTTGGGAAAGTCACTTAGAAGGTCTGTGATCCTACTGTAAAATGGTGACAATAACACCCCTCTTGCTCCTTCTCCTGTACACTTGAAGACCTCTCAGCCCAATATCTATCTCTTGTGTGGGAGTGAACATGAGAACTCCAATATAATTTGGGACTTTGAAACACAGTGAAGATGATCCAAATCACTCCATTCTTAATACTTTCACAGATAATTAAGTAAACAGAATGCAAAATCTATCCCAAAGGGAGTATTGCATGAACTTAGGCACTTACAGGAAGTTTTCTAGATGAGAAATCAATGAGTTATTTACCAGTTGCTTTTCCTGAGGTACCTAAAATAAAGTTAAATAACTCTACTGTTTTAGGGTAGAGTCCGAGTATTCTGAAAAATACTTTGGACTTGATTTTCATTTGCTTATTCTTTACAGAAGAGTATCTTATGTCTATGCTAATAAATCATATGCCTTGTCCTAAAAAATAGCACAATATATTTTGGTCAAAAATGTTCATGTTATGGTTGAACTGTAAGCACTCTAATGACTGTGATGGGGGGTGGCAGTCATGAGAAATTCACAGAAAAGTGGCTGATATTGGTGTGCCTCAAGATCAGATTTAGCTTTGAGGTTGAAACTAAAGGTACCAAAATATCTTCTGGAATTAGCAGCAATTTGGGTTGGGTAAGAATGCAATGGTCCTTGCTATGGAGAATCTTAAAAATCATTGCTTATTTTCTTCCTTTATAGTAGAAAGTGGAGTGGGGCAAGGAAGAAATGCAGTGTTGAGTCTGATGCCCTTTAGCACTGGTTAGCAGTTATTGAGAAAGGAGTTTCTTTAGGGTAGAATATCCTCCAGGTCTCCTCATATAAAGTTCACATGTCTTCCATTGTGCCAATGGTTTAAAGAGAGAAACTCTTGAAAGAGAGTATGCTTCTTTGAAATAATTAGAAAATACAGCTAACAATGATGGACAGCAATTGCTACAGCACTAATGCAGAGCACCTGAAAGTTAAGTCTTTCCATTGACTTTTGTAAGTTTTTGAGAGTTCAAAGCTGCATTTAGCTGGCAGGGGACCACCTTTGAAGGTACCTGGAAGAAGTGAGCGAAGAGACATTTGAAGACAGAGGGAACATCAAACTGGTGAGGTGATTTCAGGAGCTTCATAACAGGAAATGAAGCATACACTGATGTGGCTTCTAGTCAAAAGCTGCCAGCAAAATAGGGAACTTTTAATCAACTGGGCCACTCCTTTCAGCTAGGTCTTATGTGTGTAAGGGGTTAGCAGCTAAATACAAATACGTGCATGTCAGTCAGTGACTCAATTTAGATGTCAACTGCTGAAATTTATCATCTTTGAATGTGTGCCTCCACTTAGAAGAGACTAAGTTTTAATTGATAAAACAGGATATCCAGGATTAAAAATTAAACTCTCCCTTTGAAGTAGGCATCCAAATGTCTATTCACCAGCTGTTTAGAGAAATTAGAAGCAAGACTCTCCTTTTTCTAGTTTGTATCATCCCAGGCACAGTGAGAAATCTTGTGCACTTGAATCTACTCAACATGCAGTGCCTGTTGCAAGGCCTTGAGAGATTCAGTGAACTTGGGGGGCTTATGGGCTGGAAGCCCAACACTAGGGCTTCAATCTCAGCTCTGCTCCTAACCTGCTTTGTGGTATTGGTCACAAGGTTCAAAGAAGATGAAACAAGAGCAGCAGTAGAAGAGGCTGTTCAGAGAACATGGCTTGTATCAAGGTGCTGTCACGGCATGAGCCAAGAGCTTCCTTTGCTGCCTACGCCCCTCCACCAAAGCTCTGCAGACCAGGTGCCACACTGAAGACTTGCCCCAATGCTAGCTCAAAAGGCGACCTAAATTTGACCCTGCAGCTAAAGAGACTCATCCACCCAACCTCACCTATGGGTTCAGATGAAACAGTTTCCTTTCAGTCCTTTAGTGTTATTAATTCGTACTATTTCCTTAGATTTTATGCAACAATAAAAGGGAGGCTTCTGTTCCTGGCTGTAGCAAACCCTCCCACAAATCAAAAGAACATGACTTGCATTTTGAAAAGACTGAATAAATATGCCCTGAATACAGAGGGGCACAGATTCCAAACACCCTGAAGTTGTGGAAGAAACAATTGTTCTTTCTTTCATTTGATTCATCACCAAAGGTTCAATATACCTATCTCACAGTGCCTAGGTGGTTTTTAGAGCCAGGGCTTTGTTTCAGGTGAAGGTGTTGAAAGATGCCATAGAACAATGAGGCAGAAAATGTAACCAAGGGATTGGGATTTTGGCTTTCAGGAAGAGCTGGTGATGTCGGCAATCAGAGTTATCTTTAAATAATAATAATCTCAGGTATGGTTGGGCTCTATGATCTCCAAGGTCTTTTCCAATCTTGTGATTTTGTGGTTCTGTAAATTACTCCATTTTCAGTGTGTTGGATCCTCTGCACTTTGTGGAAGTCGTATCCTGTGAAGGAATCTTGAGTCAGTTACCAGAAATCACTTAACCTGCTGCCAGCCATGTGGGTACAAGGAGACTCTTCCTGGCAGGTAGACCCATGGTCTGAGTGCTATGGCCAAACCCTTGTCCACCATGTTGACACACAGCCTCTTGTAACTTGCCTCAAGAAAAAGGGAGAACAACTCTTTTTTTTCTCCTAAGCCCCTTCAGGTGCTGAAGTCATCCCCACATATGGATGTCTGCACATTTCAGCTCTCCTCAGAAAACACCAGAGCCTTGACAGGGCTTCCAGTTTCCCAGCTAGGGCAGAGCCCCTTGCTGAAGGGGACAGAGTGGTGCTTTTGCTGTCACTGAAGACAGCTAATGTGCGAACTCTGATCTGGTGCTGTGGCCAAGTTTCAGTTCTCACAGCATCATATTTAAGGGCAGGGAGCTCCCCACCCAGCTGTGCAACCTGAACAGCCCTTTCCCCCTCTTGTCTTTGTCAGAGAATCCCCCAGGCACCTGACAGGGTTTCAGACCTGCAGAAGCTTGGCTTGGCTCACCACACTTACTGGCAGCTTGCTAATGCAGCACCTCTCGTAAGGCAGCCACAGCACTTCCTGGCAATTGTTTTGCCTTACATTTTATTTCAGTTAAATTAATTAAATTAAATAGGTATAAGATGAGAAATTCAGAGGGAGGGTTGTGTACTTACAAGGGCTGGTGGGATTTTGACCATCTAGAAAGAGTTAATGGCCAGTTCTGTACTATGTGTTGTCAATGTCAGGAACTTGCAACAAAAAACACGTTCTCATCCTTCCTATGCTCTTGGAACCAAGAAAGGATTTTATTAATCTCTGTGGTGCTTCTAATTGCCTTTGGACTCTGTCAATTTGATCGAGTATTCCCCCAACATTTGTTTCAATAATTATGTTTGTTCCTTTGGTGGAGATCTTGTTTTTGCTTTGCACTGGAGACTTTTCAGACTTGGCAGGTAATTTACACTTAATGAGGATAATTCTTTGTTTCCCAAAGCTGCTGAAGTTCTTCAGTAGCCAAAATACTGACTGTGCAGTTATACCCATGCTATGATATTTTTTTTTCTGTGGGTCATTCTTTGAGCAGTAGAACAAAAGCCAATTCTTCTCCAGCTTTTTGGCTTCTATTAAAAACAGGAATATGACTGAGCCTTCATGTCCCTTTTGAAGTCCAAATCCCCCAGAATCTGGGAAGGAACAGGTTAATGTTTTGTCCCTGAGCTACCACAGGTATTTGCCCTCATTCAGGGATTACAAGAGAGTCCAGGCATGGGAGGGCTCTGCTGGAGCAAATTACTCCATCAGGAGGGCCTATAAAAGGAAGGAGAGACCAAGTGGTGGGTCAGGCACCCTGGGCTAAGGGGGCTGCTTACTACAAGGAGCTTATTTATATATGTAATTCCCTTATTAGCCCAATTATGTGAAAACTTTAATTTTCCACAGTACCCTCTTCTCCTTCCTTCCTTCCTTCCCCCCGCCTAACCTGAAAGGGTTTTTTTTCTGCATCCTTCACTGGCTCCCCTGACCTGTTCACACTTCTTATTCATTTTATCTCATTTCTGTTCTGTTTTACATATTTTAGTATGTCCCATTATTTCCATATCGGAAGCTTTTTAAGCTCACAGGCCTAGTAGACCTGCAAAGACTATTAGACACAAATTACATTTTCTCTGTGGCCTTTTGCCTGTAAAATGCAAGTCTGTTGCATTCCAAGGAAATACAGTTAAAACTGACCTACATTTCTTTTGGGCTATGTCTTATGTTCCTGTTCTGGTTCTGGCCAGGCCAGAGTTAATCTTCCCAAGCAGCCAGCACAGGTGAGCTGAGTTAGCCCGGGCTGTTTTCCTCACCACCTGACATCACTTCCCCATAAAAGGGGCTGGTCCAGGAGCGGGGGCTCCTGGGTGCCTCCAGGGCAGTCAGAGTGCAGCTGGGGTGTCAGGTCAGTCATCTTTAAATGTGGGCCTCCACTTAAAAGGTGCAGTACTCTTTGTTATCGATGGGTTGGAAAGGTACTCTGTGTTATCATGGGGTGTGAGTGTAATTTGCTGTGGGCTGTTACTGTTTCCCTTTCATGGTGATTTTGTCAGCAAACTGTCCTTAATCCCAACCCATGGAGGCTCTGTCTGTTTCTCCTCTGGGAGTGAGTGGCATGTGGTGCTTAGCCATTGCTTGGGGCTGAACCACCACAGTTACACATTGCTCAACTTTATAGAAAGATAGGGCTTTGCAGCATGTTGAGAGTGAGTTTGAGAAGGAGAAGTGTGACGAATGTGCAGTCAAAAATATTACAGGCACTTGTTCACCACTGAATATAGCAAGTCTTGTTCCTTAGCTTAGGTGAGACAATATGGGGTAGATAACACTTTCAGAGATCTATTGTGCTTTTAGTTTTTGCTTTTTTTTATGAGATAATTACAACTATTATACACTAATACATTTTGATTCATAGAAAAGACAAATAAATTACATCACTAAAAACCTTATGTTCATAATATTAAGATATGTTTCTGCTTAGGAAATTAACTATTTTACAGTAATATCATAAATTATAAGATTTGATGGTTTAAAGAGTGGGTCTAACTACCAGGAATCTCAGGGTAGATAATGACTTTGGATATTACTAGGTCTACAGGCACTGTTGTGTCTTGGCAATATATTCTCAGTATGCTCATTAATTCTTCCTATTTAACAGGCAGGAATCCAGGTATATATCTTCCAATTTATCTTGTTGACTTTTAGTGTAATTAATGAAGTAACCACTTTGACATTTTGGGCCAATGATGTGCTTGACAGGAAAGTGGAAATCTGTGGCAGATCTGCCGTTTTCTTTACTTGTCTCCTTTAGATGTATATTGTCTGTGCTAGTCTGCTGAGTAACAGGTCTAATAATGCCCTTTGTAAAGGGGTTCAAGGGTTAGTCAGCATTTACAAAGTACTTAAGAGTCTCAGATATAAGGAAAACACACTTTTAAATGCTGATAAATGACTGAGACATTATGCAGTCTTTGTACTTCTGGAATAATTCAATGAAAGATCCAGAAGTTAAAGTTTATGGATATTTTTTCTTTGGCTTGCAAAGGACATGGGAGAACTCCAGCATGGTGGCATACATATGTACTTCTTTCCTTTGTGTTTGGCTTAAGAATGTATACAAGATACAACCCTGTGCAAATTTCACAGGCATTTAAGTGGTTTAAGGACTT
The DNA here is from genome assembly GCA_020800305.1 of Porphyrio hochstetteri. NCBI lineage: Eukaryota > Metazoa > Chordata > Aves > Gruiformes > Rallidae > Porphyrio > Porphyrio hochstetteri. Next base: position 8,803,109 of record CM036914.1, on the reverse strand, counting down.
TAGTTCATTGTTGTCCAGCTTATTTTTTTCTTCAGATTTCTTTATTCTATTTCCTTTAACAACCCCTTCATAAAAGAAAGAGATGTGGCATTTTGTTCTGGCTCTGATTTGATTACAAAAAACTACTAACAGAATAGAAGCCAGTGTGCACTAAATCCCTTTTTAAGTATGGTATTAAAGCTTTCTCTCCTTTCTGAGCACCTATACACTTACTTTTTCAGCAAGATTTCATTTTCCATACAGTTATATTTAAATAGCAACAAAGACCTGACCTTCTTGATGTTCAAGTTCAAAATTTACCTTGAACCTAATAGGACTGGAACTACCTCTTTCATCTTTGGGAGTTTCCAGGTAGTTTAATCAGCCCAAGGAGCCTTCATTCCTTTTTGGAACCTCTTGAGGGATTTTGTAATGGAAATAACTAGTAAGCAGCACAGCAGTGGATTCCCATGAACTCATACGTGCAGGCTAGCAAAGCTTAAGCCATTGATGCTGGGGAATGGAGGAGCTTAAAAGAAGGGTTTTTTTGCTCTGTAGCATGAAGTAATACCTGCAGAATATTCAGCTCAGCAGTTCAGCATCCTTTACTGCAGATGAGGCTGGGGACAGAGACAGTGAGGCTGGACTTGGCACCCCTGGGCTTATTGTAACTCATGAATACTGTTAATCAGCCAGTTTGATTCTACTGACACTTAGAGTTGTTGTTAGATGCCCTAGATCCAACTTTCACAGCGGCGGCTCAGCAGCGCTGTTTGGTCTTACCTCCTGCATTGAGTCATCAGTCATCACTTCTGGAGGCTTTGCTTTTACAGCAATTGCAAAAGCTGTTTTCTAGAGGAAAGACTTATCAGTTGAGTCACAAGAGCTCTGTTAGATCGGTCTTTGCTTCTTAATACAAAAATAAGGGGTAAAAGGAAAAAAGCAGGACAGAGAAGATTTTAAAAGTGTGGGATGGAGATTTAAATGTAGGGGAGGAGACCGTAGATGATGTAAATTCTAATTAGATTTGTAGAAACATAGGTCAGAACTCAGATTTTTAAATTGTTTGATAAAACAAGAAAATACATGTACCAGAGCTCAGTACAAAAATCCATCTTATGGGTTATAAAAATGTTAACATTCTGGTCCAGTGACTGAATTTCTGTTCCCTCCCATGCACTGACAGACATGTGCTTCACCTCCTGCTCACTGGGCCTGCTACACATCTCATCTCTCCCTGCTACACATCTCATCTCTCCCTGCCTGACTTGAGCTAACAGTTATGGGCATCTATGCAGTGAGATTTTTTTTTTGTATTAGTTAACCCTTAAATCCTCTAGGAAAAGATATAAAGATATGTGGCTTGAAAATGGAAACCAGATAAATTCAGAATAGAAACAAGTTGTATATTTTAAGGATAATTAACCTGTAATACCTGGAGACATAGTGGATTCTCTGCCATGGCAACTTCTTATATCATGTCTTGCTGCCTTTTTCTAATGTTATATCACAAAAGACAGTAGTTACAGTGTGAGATTATTGGCTTCTAGGATAAAGACGATCGGTCAGGCTGTCAGGGACAGTGCCCCACTTCTAGCTAAGAAATTTACTTTTTTGTTTCTAGTTATAAAAGTATATAGTTTACCTCCATTAGTCCCAGGACTCACTTCTCTATGGAAACCTCTGATTCCATATGCTCTGACCCGTACTTAGAACAAACACGTGATAGAAACAGTGTGCAAAGGGGCTGTGAAAATAATCAAAAGGAAAGAGATGACATGATGACTTTCAAGCAACAAGACCAGGGAGAGAAATCAAATCCTGATCACAAGAGGCTGGACTTCTCCAAATAATGTATCAGCTGCATAGGGAACATGTTGACTGTGGAGAGACACATAGGGTACACTGTAGAAAGTTCAGGAACAAGCTGACCTGCCAATCAAATTCTAACAAGTAGACCTTGTGAAAAATATCTTTTGATGCAATAAATTCACATTGTGCCATAGTTTGGTATTGCCTTACCTCATGCTCCATGAAATATGCTGCAGAGAGTCAAGTAACACCAATGGGAAGTAGGAATTTCAGGATAAACACTTGTTTTAAGGACTACATTTGTGTAATCTTTGTTTGCTGTCAAGTCATGACTGTAATTGCCAGTGTCCCTGCTTCAGCAATGTTTTTGGTAGGGAGAGTCTGTCAGAAGTCTGTGAGCTTAAAGCTCGTTCATTTGATGCACAAGGAAATATTCAATCTCTTTTGCCTCCATTAACAAGCAGGTTCCACAGTGCTGAAGCAGTTAATCAGGATGTTTTCACCAAACCTTGCAGCATGGCTGGAAACTTTCTAGCTTTTCTATTCTTCCTAGTCCTTATCCCCTGTCCTTCCATCACTCTTCTTACTCCTGAAAAAGAAATCAATCAAAATGTAGATTAAAATTCCAAGTAAAAGTCAGTATTTCTTAAGGAAAGATAATAGCTGCTAGACAAAAGTACAGCACTCGCATCCTGACAAAGCAGCATACTGTACCCTGCGTGTTCACTTGTTTCTCCTCAGTGCTGTTTATAGTAGGTTATTTCCTTTTTATTTTCAATGTGTTCCAGTTGCAAATTCCACACTCTGAGTATTTTCTATGATGAGAGTCATTTAAATCTGGAAAAAGAAAAAAAGATGATGTGGCAGAATAGGTAACTTAATCCCACCCAATAACAAAATAAGGTGCTTGTCTCTGTATCTGTGAGTTTTGTGAATGTGTGTATCATTTGTCAGTGCTGACATAATTTTTTTTTTTAGAAGTTGGGATTCTGTAATTTGGGGGACCTAAGGTTGGTGCAACCCTAGCTCTCCTAAAAAAACATTGGTCCCATGACGAAATGTACAAATGTATTTTAGTTGTCAATAGGATTTGAAAATGTTGTGTAATTAGAATTGAAGATCTTTAACCACAATGTTGATTCAAAGAACAGTCTGTGGTAGAAAGGCCTTAGACTGACTGGCCAAACACTTCCGATGATGCTTTCTGAGGAAGGGAGGAGATGCTGGGTGGTTTTTTGAGGTTGTCAAAAAGAATTCTGGTTAGAGGGTGCTTTTGGGCAAACATCCATCAGGGCCTGGAGTGTGATGGTTGATTCACTCCTTCCTTACAGACTTCTGACACATGTCAAAAAGTAATGGTTTCCTGTTACTGCCAACACAGGCGAGATTCAAACCAATGACCAAGAGGTGAAGGGCTCTGTATGCCATTAGCAATCTTCCTCTGTACATTTCTTCCATTGTTAGTTTTTAGTATCCTTAAAAACTCACACTGCAGAACTTCACTGGCACCAGTTGATCATAAAATAAGACATAAGAAGTTTAAGTGCATCTATTTCAAGGGCTAGGCAGATGCTTTTAGTCTGATATTTCATCTCCATTCTCAGATATGCTGCATAATTTTTTTTGCCTGTTTACGGAAATGAATGGTATATCATAGCCTTCAAGTTTTATTTTCTTCTCAAAGTTTTTTAGACATACTAAAGGACACGATCCAAGAAGCTAGAATGTAATTACAGATTTTGCATCTCCTGTATGACCTGTCAGAAGTCTGCTATCTCTTATAAAGCCATTCCAGCATATACTTAATGTCAGTTTGATAGAAGAAACACTTTCATAGGTTCTCTTTGATTGACACATTTAAAATGACATCAGTTCCTAGTTTTAAAACCTATTGTTATTAAGTCTCTGTTGCTATTTATGTTAGAAATATGTGCATGTATGTCAAAACAATACATCAATTTTGCTGATTGGCTGCACCTAGATTGTGTTGCCAAGGTAACGGAACAATTGCTTTTAATCTTTCCTAAATTGTCTTATTTGTTTGTTTCACATTCCAAGTTTCATATTTAATTTTCAAAAAGCAGAAGTGGATGATTATTTTAAAAATATTTTTTAGACTATTAGAGCATCCTGCACATTTTATGAAAAGTGCATGGACATACACTTTCTGTCAAGATTAATGAGGGTAAGTAATTAAAAGGTTTATTTGAGATAAGTATCTATTACAGTGTTAGTGGGTACACAACCAGTGCTTCAGTGTGGTATATCTGGTATTTATTGGCTACTTGTGAAGCAGTACCTAGTGGATTCATCTCCTAGGTGGTAAGACCTATGGAAGGACCTATGTGGTTGTTTTTTTGGTGGTGGTGTTTTGTTTTGTTTATAATGTCAACTGCATTGTTGGCACTATCAAAACATGAGTAATTACTTTGTTGTGGTATTTTCATGTTTTGACTTGGAAAGATACCTCTCCACCCACTGGAAGAATTCTCATCATTTGCGTGAGAGGTTCTAAATCCCTGACATAAACTGGTCAATATTTTTACCAGAAGCACTTCCTGCTTGCATTTGGAGGTGAATTTTGGTTCTTTGGCAATGTAACTCAAATAGGAATTATTGAAGTCTGGGATTTCCTCTCCCAAGTCAGCTTCTCATACTTAGTGGGATCAGGCTAAATCTGTGAGATCCTCAAAGTTTCATCTGTTCAAATGCACCCCAGCTGATGTCATCCCAAATGGTGGTAAGAATAGTAAACTCCTGAGTTTCAGCTGGTGTTCTGTGGGTTAGACACAGTCTTGATTTATGACATGTCAGTAAGGGTCACCTCAGTGTTTGTTGGCCACCATTTTTTAGTTGTATACATGCATACCTATAAGTAGGCTCTTCTCTTTTGGGTAAGCTCACGTCTGTACATTTGCAGTGGAATTTAGGAACAAAGTGTATCCGAAAGATATTGATGGTTTTCCATCATCCTCCAGAATAGTACCTGGAAAAGCAGACCCCTGAAAGGCAGTTCAGGCCTAAGTGGGCCTGGGTAAGAGGTGATTTCCAAGGTGATTTCTCCACATACACTTCTCCAAAATAATAATCATGCTATGAAAGGGTGAAATGGAACACAGGCCTGTCTATGACTTCGGAGCAAGCTTTTCAGATAATTTCTTTTTTCCTAAAAATAGGGAACTCACTTTGAATCCTTCCTCTGGAAACTTGCCTAATGGGTTAAATCAAAAGTTATATATATGAGGATTAATGTCCCTGGCTTTGCTGACAGTTTGTCAAAGAGATTGCAGTTTCCATCACAGGATAGGAGTGGCTATGTATCCAGGCATAATTCCAGTAGAATGGTAGATTAGGTCTGTTAGTTGATTACATCAAAGAGGTCTATATCTTCTTAGGTTTAGGACGTATCATCATACGTATTAGGATGTATTCCAATATCTTCAGATTCTTTTTAGTAGATGGCAAAAGAAGATCAGAGAGATCTTACACCTGTGCAAGGTTTCATTGTCCTTTGCCATATTATACTGAAATGTTCTGTAACTGTAACCTCAATAACTTGATAAATACTGCACGCAGAGTTTAAAAGGGCATACGTTACAAGAAATTTTATTACTAAAGTAAAGAAAACATATTGTTGATATGACTACAATGGAAAGATTTATGTTGGGAAAGATCAACAAGTGCAAACACAAACTCACAAGGTTCTACCTGAAGAATGAGAGCAAACATTATATTTCAGCAAAAAGGAAGAAATGCACTTAGAATGCACTTGGCCAGTTCTTCAGGAATCAGTTTTCACAGGGATCGTGGTTTGTGTTCCCAACCCACTCTTTGATGTTATCTAACCATTGTATCAACTGTTTTCCTGTTATGTTATTTTGAAATGCTTTCCAAGGGTTTGTATAAATGTAAATTCTTGGGCATTTTCTGAGTTCAAGGTATATCTAAAATACATAAAACAATAGTCTTGATTTTAATGAATAAACTGCACTGTACTAGCACTTGCAGTGAATTAGATTTTAAAAGTAGATGTGATAGTAACAAAGATCTGTAATAATTGATTTTACAAACAGTATCACCTACCTGAAAACTATGGGAATGTTGGAAATTACAGGATAGAGCATTATTTCATGCTAATAAGGTGGTGTGCTCAGAGAACTGCTAAAACTAGAAGGAAATACCATGTCAGCTCATTAAAAGTGCAATGAGACTTTATAACAAAATCTATACACAATGGCGGTCATAGAAATACATTGAGTTGAACATAGGCTTGAATACAAGAAACCTAACACATACCCAGGGGAATATTTGGCAGAGCAAGAACTCATGGGCCATGTTCTACTAAGGAAAGTGCAAAAGAGGTGTCAGTGTAAAGAACATGCCAAGATCTTCTGGAGTAACCCGAAGGTTATTTCACAGCCTGAAAGAAAGCTTGAGATACTTTGGCACTCAGACTACTTGATGCCAAGGGGCAGGTGCTATATCCACCTAAGCCTGTGAAGTATTTGTGTGCTATTAATCCTGGCCATGAACCAAAAAGTGGCTCAGGTAGAATATAACTCTATTCCCACAACAGTGAATGTAACGAGCATGGAAAATGATACAAACCTAGCCCTTTCATGTTATAATATTAATCTGAACTGGCACGACATGAGTCCGCTTTTACAACAAAGATTGGACAGAGAATGGGAAAGGAACACATGTCAACTATTCTCACAACAAATCTAAATAATCTAATCTGGTGTGTGGTCCTTCTCAGAAGCTTGTCCAAGTCTGCTTACAAAATTACAGTATATTTTTTTTTTTTATTGTAACAAGAAGAGACCCAGTATGCTCTCTGTCTAAGAAAAGGCTCGAGTTTGCAACAGTTTCAGTTGCTATTAAGGACTTCAGTCAGAAGAGTACTTAACATTTTTGGATGTCAGGAACTCTTTAATTGAAAAAAGTCACAGCTATGTTCTGTACTTGAGTGGTGTAATTTTTTTCTCATCCTTTAAATGTACCAAGCACCAATCTTTAGCATACTGTGGGTTGGAAGAACCACTTCTGAACACTCACTCTGAGTACATGTTCTGTACTTTAAAAAGCAGCCAATTCCACCCCCTTGCTGTCTGGTTTTTTACAGTGAATACAATATTCATGAGAGAGACCAGATCAACAGCCTTGGAGAACAACGCCCTCTGCACAGTGCAGCTGCTCAGTGGTTCACCTGTCCATCTTCCCCAGACTTGAGTTTCTTCTGAGGACACTGCTTTAGGGAATGTGGGAGCAAACAAGTCATCAGATGCTCCCAATTCCCCACGGCTCTTCTGACACTATTATTATTTTGTGACAACTGTGTGCGTGACTTGACATACACTCTCACTGTTGGTAATTGGGCTGTGAACACTTTGATGTTACAAAGGCCACTCAGAGTCTGCCATATGGGGCTGCCTCTTCGTCATGGTTGTGTTGAATTTGAACTGATATCTAGAACTGCTTTTAGCTGCTTTAGGCTTACAGAGTCACCCTTGTGACTTGCTGAGGTCCTGCCTTGCTGAGGAGGTACTTTGTGCCTTGCTGACTCACTACATCCGGGCCTGTTGTGTCACCTCTGCGTGCCCCATGGCTTGCTGTGTGGTGACACCATGACAAGATGCTTCATGACTTGCCAAGTTGCAGCTTGCTCGGGTCCTACTTGCAGAGTCATGACTTTGCAACTTGCCGAATCATGATTCTGTGACATGTCGACCGACCTACCCCTTGCACTGTGTGGGGCTGCTTGCATGCACTGTGTGCTAGACTGCAGGAGAGCTCTGTCTCTTCTCAGCATGACTGTAAGACTCTGTCAAGAAGCCTGGAAGTATTTTCAGATTGATGCCAAAGTGCAAAGGACAGAAAATAGAAAGCTAAGGGTCTGTCTGCTAACAAGTGCAATAGTCTGCCTTTATTTTTCTACCTGGTGTTTTTTGTTCATCATTGCCATGCCTCTGGGTTGTTGCTGTCTGGCTGGGTTTTGTTTCTACTGGTCCTAGTAGAGTTTGTTTCTGTGAGTTTTCTGCCAGGCTTCTAAAATCCAATATTGCACTTAAAACTGGTCTTTACAAGTCTCTTCTCTGTGTGGTGTCATAGCCATAGAGCATTGGAGCAGGACTGGATTCTTCCAACAGCTGGGACATCTTGCCATGTTTTATTCTGCCTCATAAGGCAGCACTTCTTACTTTGTCACCTCTCTCAGTTGCTACTGCTGAAGAAATCAGGCTATTACCACCTTCAGAAAACATGCCTACCTTTTGCATGAGCTGCAATACCCTCAGCAGGCAGCAGAAAGCTGTGAGAGCAACTGGAAATCTGGTACAAAAACATGAGCTACTGTAGGACACATCCTGTGGCCTGCTCACAGAGGGGTAAAAGCCTTTTGGGGTTTTTTGTATCAATGAACCCAGTGTCACTAAAGAGCATAATCACATTTCATAGACTACAGTTATCACAGTCCTCCATCCCTTCCCCAAGACAGTGACCCTCAAAATATTTGCTGCCCTGAGCAGCCCAGCCTGGCCACGCTGAACCAAAATTCACTTTCTGTATTCTAGCAGCACAAAGGTTAAAGGAGTCCCAAGCGTTAGCATGGTGAAAGGCAAGGTAAAGTAGCAAAGCACCAGAATGGCTTTTGTGGTTTATAATATGGCAATTTGTACAGTAAATAGGGTCTGTGTTTAATGCTCCCCTGCAGCGATGACTATTAATAATAAAAGGCCTTGAAAGGAACTGACAGCTAGCTCCTCAGCACAACAACTGTTGTCCCCAGAGACTCATTCAACATTCATTTGAATCATAGAGAAAGAAGACCAGCTTGGAAGATGTTTTTCTGGAGTGCAGAGGGGCACTTTGATCCTAGCTCAGATAACAGCTGCTCTACCTGAGCGGATTTTCGGGTAGATGTATCCTTCAGCCCAGGTAAGCCTCAGGGGAGGTGTCTGGTTGACCTCAAAGCTCAGGCAAGGCACCTGATACCTGAGGGAGGGTCTTTGAATGGGCAAGAGGACCTGGCATCGCATTTTATCATTCTGTCAGTGTCGCGTTTCTGGCGAGAGACAGCGTACACAGGAAGGGAACTCCTGAAGGGATTCGAGTCGCACCTTGAATTTTTTTTTCCCATTGTAAAATAAAATGGAGGCAGAAAGCCAAAATACTTTGATTAGATTTTGTCTGTACTATTGTGTTTTCTCACTGCCCTTGGAGAGTACAAAGCACTTCATTTGAAATCCATGACCCTGATTTCCCGAAGCGGGAGCAAAAAGCAAATACCTGATACTTGATAAACTTCTCTGAGGAAAATGAAACAGTTCTTATAGTGCCTAGAAGAGCTACAGTGATGGGCATTATGGATATCCCTACAGTAAACAGACAACGCTAGTTACTGCAAAATGTGCCAAATTCTTAGGTATTTATGCAGACAAAAATCCAACTGAAATTTATGGTAGCTTTGTCTGGGTATGACCTGATAAAGATGACTCTATTTGCTTTTAATTCTATCAACAGCGCCTGTGCTGGTTCATGTCAATGAATGTGCAAAATATTTGGGCTTTCTTGACTGCAGAAGTGCCACGCCACTGTTTTTCAGAATTGATTTCACTTCAATAACGTTCTTTTTTTCCCATACCTGTGTTTGTGATGTTGCGCTAAATCCAGAGTAACCCAGAAAGAGATCTCACTAATTAACCTTGTCATTGTTTACTGCAAGGCCATTTGGAAAAAGCCTTCTTAAAAACTGTTCCTTCAGTTATGAAGATTCTGTTCATTCTTCTTCTAACCACGGACGGAATATTATTCTCACTCAATCTGAAGTGAGGAAGGCCTCAAGATATCTCTTGGCCTGGAATCTCACATTATACCATTGATACCATGCCTTTTTAAAGTAATATTTCTTTCAGTGATAGAGATACTTGCTGAAGCCAGTATCTTGTAAGACAGGAAATGTCTTGTATTAACTGTCTTCTGAACAGCCTCAGAGAGAAAACAGCTGATCACAGGCTTATTGAGCTTAATTAAAAGTGTAAAACCAATGGTTCCATTGTGGGAAAACAAATGGAAAAAGTGCTTTAAGAAAAAGCTGGAACTTTGGCTCACCAACAATCAATACAGGCAAGGGGGGCTCAAAGTTTCACCCAAAATTACCACTGAGTTTTCCAGCCTGAGAGCAGGTTGCTTGCTTTGTGGCATCCAAAGCAGAGACCTTGTACAGCCCCTCTCTGCTAGGATACAGCAGCTTTCCGTGCTGTTATGAGCAGGGGCCAGGAGGAATTACTTTAACTGAGTTAATGAGATAAAGATAGTGGAGTATGGAGCATGGATGGGGACCCCACACAGGGGTGGCTTTTGGTGTATCTGAATAAAAACCTACCTGTGAAGAGAACAGATGTGCAGAAAGTCCAGCCCTGCAGCAAATTTTCAGTGGCTTTAACAGGAGCTTTTCCTGCATAAAAACTGGGGATGAACCAGCTGCTGTGCACACACGCGAAGGCGTCCTGTGGCTTCCCAAGGGACTGAGATGTGGCAGAGAGGCAACAAGTTATAACAGCCTTGCTTTGGAAAGTTTTAACTGTTGAAAGAGGCTCTGGATGAGATGTTTGAGGATGAAGGGTTTCTGTGGTGCTTTTGTACACAGTTTACACAGCCAACCTTTCAAACTGCAAACAGAGTGCAGAGCCTAGGAACGTTCACAGTTGCTCCAAAGTTGAGGGTTTTGTCCTGTTGAGTCATTACATTATCTGAGTATAAACCAAAGAGTTTTCAGCTCTGAATAATTTAGGTGAAAGAGTTAGCCCTAGGCCAGGTGCTCTACTTAGGGAGATGGTGAAATAAATTATTCAGGAGAGGAGACAGGTAAAACAGATGGGAAAGGCCGCCAAAACAAGACACCCAGAGGGCAGCTGTTTTACAGGTCCCCTGCGAAGCACCTGACTTACTAGGAGGGCTGTGGTAATGAGTCAAGCAGTGGTGTTGAAAATGAACTTTGCCTTGTAAATTTGTGTGGTGGTCAGAGGGAGCACAGGTACTGATGCCTAGAAGTAATCACCACCATATTTAAGCCTGTACAACCTGTGCTCTAATACTAGAGAGGACATTGACAAAGGGTTTAGGACAGGAGGGAAAAAATACACTCCTCAAAATATTGACTCAATTTAAACACTGACATTTTTGAAACAACTTATGCTACTGCATGGTCCAATTGCATTTTGTCTTTCCACACATATAAAGATTTTAAATTTTTATTTAACTTGTGCAATTTGGAGTACATTTTTCAAGGCAAATTGGGAATCTTACTACTTCTGTTTATGGTCATATGTGTCATTTTTTTATAGAACCCATCATTTCAACTATGATAAATAAAGCCCTTTGATATTAAAAGTACTCAAATAGTCCAGGAACTTATGCCAAAGCAATGAAAAGTTCTAAATTATCTTGCCATTTTTACTGACAAGTGAATATTTTACCGGCTTTTACTGTCAGTCAATGTTTGATTCTTTTGCTAATGACAATCACTAACTTTACTGATGGTTGGCAATGTAAGAAAAGTGTCATGAATGTATATGAAAGCTGACACATTTTTTTTAAAGGAGACTAAATAAACAAATCAGTGCAGTTCTGATTTTCTAAATTACATTCCCATAATAGAGCACCTACTTCATACAAATAGTCGCTCTGGTTATGAGGGAATAAATTACCTGTGCAAATAGCAAATTAGATGTGTAATTGTCCATGTTTGTTTATGCAGTTACATGTTCTCGTGCACAGCTACTTTCCTGTGCCCTGGTGTCATTGTCTCACTAGGGATAAGCTTGTGTCCTTTACCTTTCTTGCTTTCTCCTGCTTCCCTGCCCCAGGACCAAGTGGTAAAGTGGTACAAGAGTAAGGAAGGCAATGATGAAGAGAAGGAAGGGGAGAGGAGAAATCTAAACATGAGAAAACAGAGGAAAATTTGGCTAAAGGAAAGCACTGTGAGGAAAGAATTCTCATGTGTCAAACACTGGGTGATCCTCTTCTAATTTTGTGAGCCTAGACATTGGCACCCTGTTAGAAAACGGCATCAAAGCTGCTACATGCCCAGCTGTCTTCCCAGAGACTCTGATTCCCTGCAGGACCTTGAAAATTTCATTTCATCTCTATATTCTATATCTCCCCTTTGTCATGTTACCCAATGTCACTGAGCCACCTGGGCCAGAAGCTCGACCTTTTCATTTTATGTCTATGATGCTCAGCGTAGTGAATCCTCAGTCTTACCAGGGGTGCGTTGTAAGTGAAGCACAGCTAATCCTGTTACAGACCTCCTTCTTGAGGAAAGCACACTGGTACATAGATTTGGTGTAGCAACACCCTCCCTACAACCTTCAAGTTACATTTCATGCAGAAAGGTTTTCATGGAGAAAGCATGTTCATTTCCTTGCAGCATAGGTTATCATAACAATGATTTCTCAGTTCAGAAATGATCCAGATCTGCCAGGGACCTTTCAAACTTAGACAGCTTTTTTCCCCAGGTATAGATTGTCTTTTTGTTGAAGGCATGCATTTATGATGTTGCAATAGTGTAGCAGCAAGGCACAGGATTGTGGCTTCACTAAGTGAAACCCCTTATTTGATGTCAGATATCTGTAAAATTAGCACAGAGGGGCTCAAACTTACCCATATCAACAGTGAATATTTTTGCTTTTCAATTCTGCTCCAATGTAAAAGTTCTTCTCAAATGACACTTCATGTAATTATTTCCCAAAGTACGTGCATAATTACCTTCTTTGGCATCCTAAGGAAGTTTCTTTTGTTGTTTTATAGGAGTTTTAAGAAATATGTTGTTAGATGTTCTTGCTGTCTACAGGCTGTTCTCCAAGCTGACATTCTGCTTGTACTTGGCTGAGATATTATGTAAGACCAAGAATCTCACTTATTTTCTAGTTACACAAGTGTGTATGTGAGCTAAGGATGACACTCAGTCAATAAATCCTTTGATCTTTGAGGAGGATTTTGCCATCCTCTTCAAAGAAAACAGTATCTGCTAATGTCCATCTTTTCTGATTCCCTCATGATATCTTTCCTTCTTTGTGACCGTCATTGTGGCTTCTTGACTTCTTTCATTTGGCAGATAACTCAGATATTCTTGAAGTATTTACTCTTCTTTCATGTCTCTGTTTTCTTGTTCCTGTTCTCATCTTACCACCATTTTAATTAGCCTTCTTTTCTGGCTCTTTCTCCTAAAAATGCAGACATAGGTCTCAGCTGTCCTTAGAGAGCTGTCCCTTCGTTTTACCTGTCTCCAGCACTGCAACATCTTCTTTCTTCCCTTCAGAGTCCTCAACTGTGTCCTCTGCTGTCACTAGCAGAGTTCCGCTCTTCTCATGTCATCTTGGATCTCCTTTGTTCACTCCTTTGCTGATTTACCTTATTATCAAAAAGCATCTTCCTGGACAAAACTCTGACTCTTGTATCTTGAGTCTTTTCTTGTTTGTTTGTTTTTTACCATTGTTGTTCAAACTGATCTCTTCATTTTATACTCTTTTTCTAAGCAAAATCTTTTACTTAATGATTATCTCTAATCTGCATGTCTGTCTATTCTCTACACTGAATAAATGTTTGTTACACAGCAAGGCTATCCTCTAAATACTACTTAGAAACTATTTTCAAATCATGTAATCACCTTGCAATTTTGTCTATTTAGTCTAGTTGGTGTTTATTTTTAATTCCCATCCTAAAGGAAAAAAACATATAGATCCATCTGCATTAGTGATGTGAATTAAATTACCCAGTAGCTCAAGAAGGGATTAAAAGTTTTTTCTCTTTTCTTATCAGGCTTTATAATCAGTAAATGAGAAAGATCACAAGTGTCATCTCCCCCGGTCCCAGGGCAGTATGAAGCAAAACAAGAAAGCTATTCTCTTAGCAATTGCTTGCTATGTCAATGCAGATAAAGGAGTTTGTTGAAAAACAGCATCATCTGCATAGGAAAAAATAATGCAGCTACCTATTCTGGCTTGACACAGATTATGGGAGAAATAGGATGTACTGGTAAACAATCAGTTATGAATCAGATAGAAAAATCTACATTTCTTTTCTACCTTTTTAAAATGCCTGTTTCAATATATTAAAATATGCATTAAAATATTTAAGAAGTATCATTATGACAAACTAATTTGGGTGGAGGATGTGAACAGTTCAATGGCTTTGCAGGCAGATGTGACTTTAATAATATCCATCACCATGTGACACTTTAATGGTTGCAGTCAACATTCACTTGGTCATTTAAACAGCTGTCATTTACTCATTTATTCTGAAAGTTTAAGGTATATATCAGTAAACAAGTTTTTATTGTTCAGCCTACTCATTTAGTAGTATTGAGTAAAATTCTTTGCTGTTGAGGTTAATAGAGTCAGAATTTCACTCACCAACTGCCACAAAATCATCTGTTGTGTGGATGCTGAACATCTGGGTAGAGCTAGTAGAAGTTTTCACAGATGATTTGATATTGCTGTGGTACTGTACACACACCTGAGAAAATAATTTCATTCTCATTTGGTTCATTTCATTGTAAGTAGTGCCTTCATTAAACACTAAAATCTTTTTTTTTAACTAAGATTATTCTAAAGGTTCTATTAAAATTAGTAAAACTCAGAACATAGCAATATTCCTGATGTGATTCAAAAGGATGGTTGGTATTGTTTTCCACTCAATGTGTCAATAAGAAGGAGAAAACCAGTTATGTTCAGCTGAGATGAATTATAAATAATAATGGAACTGAGGAAGGTGTACTTTAAAATGTGAGAAATCTGACCAGTATCTTGGGAGTTTCTCTGGAAAAGCAGATAAGGAATGCCATTCAGGAATGACCTCACTGCATTACAGGATGTAGATATCACATACTATCATGGATGTAGTATATTTTTAGATGGTTTCACATAGGTAAATTCCAGTCTGTAGTCAAACCATCTTTAGTGTCTGATACAATGTAAATTTGTGTCATATTTGTAGTGGAAAAAGTGGCTTGTACATTAGGGGTAACATCTATTAATCTAAGATGTTCTCAAGAGCTTGAAGCATTTGGTCTTCAGCTGTGAAAGACAAACTCTTTGCTATCTGATGCATGGCTTTTAAATCTTCTTTTAAATGTCTGAAAATTAAGAGGGGCTGTGTTCTGATGTCATTAGTTTGCTTTACTTTTTTTTTACCTGCTCCATTAAAGTGTGTGAGATTCATGCATCTTAGATGAGGTTCAGGATGACAAGACTGGGGTATTTCAATGCTAAACGATACAGTGAATCTTCAATAATAAAGATGGTTAGCAATACTACCAACCATTTCATTATTTACATTCAGGTTTATCCCAATACACATGCTTATTATACACGCTCACCGTACAGAAGTGCATTTCATCTTAAATGAATATATTGTAAACACATTATATGCACAATAGTGAAACTCTGAATTTACAGGTTGAAATTTGAACCAAATCCTGTTTCATGGGAAGCTTAGCACTCTTTTAAACATATTTTCTTAATTCTTTTAAGAAACCGAAGTACAGAAAAGGTTGGATTTCTTAATGACTTTCTCTGACCTGTTATGAACTATTTCAAATTTGGTAAGTACGTATGGGAATTGAGATAAATTGCTTTTACAGGGGAGTACCTCTTTGGACAGACATATTTCTTTGGGTGGATCCCTCTAGCCAGGTTCTTTGATCATGGCCATACATCTTTCTTGAAGCCCTTTTGAGTGGATGAAAAGCTTTGTACTGTGCTAGCACCCTCTGATATTATCAGTTATCCACTGTTCCTATCAGTTATTCACTAACATGTTCTAATATAATAGATATGAAATATGTGGTTTCTGCTGTGACTAGCAAAAATTTCAATCTCTGCTGTCGGTGGCAGGCAAGTAAACTCCAGTGGGCAGGTGAAATACCTCAGGTTTTCAGCGTGTTTCTATGCGCTAAATTATCTAAGATAAACCCTAGCCCACGTGACTCAATTCTTTTGGCTTCTATGCTCGGGATTTTGGAGTGAAACATACTTTAAAACATGGCTGCCATTTTATATAGGTCTGTATCAAGGTCACGTGGAAGGGGCACCAGACATGTTGCTTAGTGTTTTTCTGGGTGAAATGCTGGACTTCCTGAGGAGTGATCTAAATCACTGTGGTGGACAGCATGTTTTGTCCTAACAGGGCACTCCAAGACTTGCACTAGAATTTCACTGCTGCCTTGTCTTGCTGCTGTTGACTAGAAATAATGTGTGAGACATCTATTAGTATCCATGCAGTAATGTGTTGAGATTTATTTTTTAGGCAGGCAGGCATAGCAGACAGGTCAAATACAAGATAAGTGTGTATTCATATCATGTCAACGGACACACATTATACTCAGTCAACACTGTCTTCTCTTTTGCACCTTCATATTCAAGGTTGCAACATTGTCAAATTAATTCTTGAAAATTTTCGAACTCAGGATTAGCACATTCAAGGCAAATGAAAAGAGAGTGTGACTGAAATGATGGAGACATGTTTGCAATCTGGAGCAACAGGGTTGTGTAATAGTGTACAATTCCTATGTGGTCTGCTGAGAAGTGCCAATCTGTGCAATCTGTTATGGCAAAAAGCCAGCAAAGAGGTCATAAATAGAGGCCACCCACTGAAAACACAGTATTACCGTCTTGGCAGAGCTTTATATATTTTAGCTCATGACACAACAAAGAGGGGAGGAAGAAATGGTTGCTGCTGCCTATTTCCATGCAAAGCCTGGTATTGTGCAATGTTCTCCTAAGACACAACCATGTCCCTCCCCTAGTTTTGAAGGGAACACAGCCAGGGTGCAGGAAATCCACTGGTAGACAGCCCATACATACATTTTGTGTGCAAAGAGACTGGTTGGTTTATTGCCTCATGAGATTTGTAATAGACCTGATGATTACCTGTTTTTGAGATGTCTTCCTATACCTCAGAGCTTTCCTGACTGATAATGTCAGAAGAAAGTTTAAAATTGGCCTTTCTATCACAGGAGTGTTTAAAGACATGAAGGCTCGTGATTTTCAAGTCATGCGGTAGAGGCTGGTATCACTCATAAAGCGAGATACATGTGAATGAAGGGAGAAAACACATATGATGTGTGAAATACTTTCAAAGTGTTTTGCTTTGATGGAAAATACAGTAACACTTTACATCTACTGAAATAAAACACAGCAAATGTTTTAGCTTTCGTGTATATATAAATATATATATATATATGGAAACTATTATTAACATGCACCTTACTGTAATGATTCATACAGATGTTAAGCAGGATTATGAGACAAATAAAGGCATAACCATTCTCTTAAATCATGCTATACCGATCAAACAGTTCTGTGCAATACCCTAGCTATTTGCTTACAACAAGATAAAACATGATTAGTGCACATTACCAGTGTGGTAAAATGAAAATAATCTCAAAGCACACATTACCCAAGCAAAGAGCACTAAACTGAAATAGAGCCAAATAATAAATTTACACTCATCAAAGATGTTATTAAAAAAATTATTATGAATTTCATCAAATAACTAATGTATGCCTGCGTTTGCTGATTCAACAAACCTCCAAAAGCTGCTTTATTTTAAGCATGTAAATTAATAGTTTTCAGTCTGGGGCCTACAGACTCCTGGAAGTCCATGGTCTCCTCCTAAGAGGACCAACAGAGGTAATGAGGAAAAGTAAACCTTTTAAATTCACTATTCTGCTGGTAAACTTACAAGAGCGGCATATCAAAAAAGGGTAAAGACTGTTAATATAAGTAATCCGCCTCCTTGTCCATCCAAAAGCTTAAGCATGTGAGATTATGGAATTAAAGTACTGTACGCAAACTGTACATTCATTCAACTTGTCATTATTACACGTATTAATTTTACTGTTACAATAGTTATAATCATTTAAACGTTGGCTGTAGAAATCTCTTTATTGCATATGTTACACAGAACAAAAGCAGAATACAAATAGATTCAACACTGAGTTGAAGAAGATGGAAAACCACACTATGGACATTCTTCCCAAGTGATACCATGACACAGAAGTTAGTGCATATTCATTTATCTATTTTAAATCTTTAATATGTTACTGGGTGGCAGCTACTTTCATTAATACAATTCCCTGTGCTCTGTATCCTTACCAACTGTTGTGTCCAACAAGCCACTCAGTTAACATGAAAAGTGATGAACAGACTTAGCAATTTATGTTGAACTTTTTTATAGAGCAACAACGCATGTGACAGCATTGATGTGACAGGTGCCAACAGCTTGCAAAGAGATATGAGGAGTATTTTTGCTATAGCACCATTATGTACTCATACCTGGGTAGAGAGGTAGGGTAGGGATAGGAAATAAGAAGGATATGAAACACAAGATAGGTGATCTAGTTTGTTGCTTATTAACCAATAGTTGGAAGACCAGAGCTAAAACTAAATTTGGATAAAATTTCCTGCTGAAAATCTTCCCTGTTCTGCTATATGATTGCCCTGTGGCCTCCAGAGGGTCACAAAGACCTAGAAAATCCGAAGGTACTCGGTGTCCTAACTTCCCAAGGAAAGCAGTGGGCATATAAGTATGTAAATACGTTGGTGACAGAGTCTTTAATATCTATGTTTGCTTCAGCTCCTTATCTGTAAAACTGAGATAAATAGTGCCTCTCTGAGGTTGCAATCATTTAGAAGGTGTGAGGTTTGGAGATATTGTGGTAAAGAGGCCACAGAAGTACCTACAGCTTTTCACCAGGTAGGTCCTTCAAGACAGTGGAAAGCTTTGGCTGTTGCAGTATTTGTATTTCTCAGCAGTAGTTTGGATTTTTATCCTGCTCCTGTGAGAAGTCTGTGGAGTGTCAGTTGTCACTATAGATTTTGTTTTGTGATGGAAAATCCTAGCACCTTAGCCTGAATCTGTTTGGAGTTCAAGGTGATGGGGGAGAAAAAAGGCTTAATAATCATACAAAATGTGAACCAGATGAACAATTATTTTCAACAGGAATTTATTATAATCTTATTTTTTCCTTGAAGAACTCTTGTTTCTTGGAGCACTTTTCCCAACTGCATGGCCAGAAAAGTAAATGCTCACATCTGTTTTTATTGTCCATGTTTTTTGACATAGAGATTGATTTATTTCTCTCTCCTCTCCCTGTCCAAAGAAAAACCCAATTGTTCAAAATGGATTCAGATTTATCAGGTATGTTTATAAAACTAATGGTAAGTCACAGTGCTCCCAGCTGGTCACATCAGGTTTCCATCTTGGTTGTGGTTAAATGCTACTGGAATAGAAGATATTTATGCAGAACTGAAATAGTAATGCAGAACTAGGTCTGTAGTGTGAGAAGGGAGGGTCTTCAGAGTCTCTCTCTGAAGGGAGAAGACAACTAGTTCAGAGAATCAGCAGAAAAACTCTGCCAAATATAGCCATAGGAAAAGTGTGAAATGAAGGAACATTAAAGGAAAATGAAGTGCTCAGCAGCACAGTTGATGGAGACATTTTGTTATGGTGCCTGGTAGATGGCCCGGCTTGATCTCAATTAAGTTTAAATACCCATTGAGACACTAACATTGAGTGCATTTGTCCTATGCCAACTGGTCAGTTCTGATGCAACAAGTATAAATCCTCTCATCTCACTGTATGAGTAACAAAGGCCCAGCAGACAGCACACTCATGCTGTTGACTTTGGGCTTCAGCGTTCACATGATGAATACACCCCGAAATATGCCCCCTCAGTGTGTGGTTATCTTCCCAACACCGGAAAGGTAGGAAGGGCTTGTCCCCTTGTCACAGGTAAAACATAGGTGGGCCGAGTCTCTTATTTAAGTTCACAGTTGATGTCTTTTAAAGAGCAGGAATATCCCAACCCAAGTCTCCTGTATTGTACACAACTGGCTGGTCTTGACCCCGTTCTTCGTCACAGTGAAGGAGGCTGCTACCTTCATCAGCCTCCCGACAGGACAGGAGGCAAACGTTTTGCAGATAGTAGCACAGTGTTGGTACTTCCAGGATGATGCTGGTGATTATCCACATGTCTGCCTTGGTCCCCTGCCCAAAACCATGCTGTCGGGAAATCATGAAGCTCAGAGTCATCTTGACTGATTCCTGTTTTGTGTATATGTAACTGGGGTTTTGTCATACAGCCTGAAGCAAACTCCTGTCAAAGTAAATTACATATGATCACACAGACGCAGGTTACGCACTGTCTACATCCTCATTTTAGAGGTGTTAATATTGAGGTTCATCTAGAAAAAGCTCAGATCTGGACTGTTCAGTTTGACTGTATCTTCATTAATTTAGAAGGATGTCTAACTTAATCCCTACTGAGCCAATGGAGTGTCTGCATTCAGAACTGCAGATTTTTGCTTCAATGACGAATTAGGTTTTCAGCACAGAGAAACATTTTGCAAAGGTAGAAGAGAGAAATGACAAAGGCATTTCAAATTGTCTGAGGGAAATGGGGACAGAGACACTCTGTTCTGTAAAAATAGTGAGGGACTGTGTTATGGTGCAGGGATTATAAAAATCACATGGCAGCACCTGAATGCAGAACCTTTTTTTATTCTAAGACTTGGATGTTCAGGCCAACCACTGTTAGGACTAGTCAGTGTTGGAACGGCAAAGCAAGTTCTACCCACCCATATAGTCCACCGCTCCTGTGGGCACAATTCTGCAAGGCAGTGAAAACTTCTGAGAAGTACTCAGCAGCTTCAATCCTGTTAAAGCCTCTGGGAAGGCAGGATACTCAGCATGTTGGTAACATGGACTGTGCAATGCATTTAAAGTGTGTACCTAACAGGCTTAGAGGTTGGATTCTTAAACTCTCAGAACTCAGTCAAATAAAACCAGTTTCCTCCACAGCAAGACTAAGTGCTACTTCCTCAGTTAAGAGTATTTCCACACTAAAATGGGATGGATCCGTTCCACGTTGGCGGCAGACTTCTTGTAAGAGCTAAGGTCAAAATGTGTTTTTATAGTTTGGAAACTGTACTTTTGTGATTCACTCAATAGTGTCTGAAATCTTCATGTTTGAATTTTTCACAACAATAATAATAGTATTGCTTTTGAATGAGCACTCAGCATAGCAATTATCAGCCCAGACAAAATGAATGTTTCAAAAATTATCACCATCTGAACCTAAGGTTTATAATGCAAGATGCTTTATAAGCTGATTGAGAAGAGACCCTCACATTCTCATAAAAGAAAGTAACTGGAGGCAGAGTGAAATTAATAGTCGGTAGCAACAACAATACTCCTTTTAATTAAATATTTCACATTTCAAGGATGCCTATTCACAAAACACTTAAATAGCTCATGAGTTTGGCCAATTTCCTTGGTGGTGAAGAAAGGAACACATTCAGCTGAGTGGACATCCTCATTGTACATTTACCTCAGGGAGACGGCTTATGTCCAAGCTTTTGCAATCAGACTGTCTCACATCTATAAAGTGCAAACAAATCAGTCATATACAGCACACATTCTGGTTAAATAAAGTCACTTGGAGGCTCAGGTTCTCCTTAGGTCAAAGGGCGAAACACTCCACAGAAGAGGTCAACAGAATGTGGAGACGGGGGTTATGGGAGAAGCTTCCTAAATGATTAGCAGGCAAATTGCTCTGAGGGTTGTCAATCACGTTTTGCTTCCTTGATATAAATGAATGTTTATTTTTAGTCTCTTTGGGCCTTGCTAGTATGAGGCAGCAGGGTCAACATACAGCAGTGCAGAGCTCTCAGCTGCCATGGGGTCAGGTGGAAATTGTGAGAACTCTGCGCTTCTCATGATTAGTAGCTAGACTGGGGCAGGATGATGGCCATCCTGAAAAATAAACCAGAAAATAAGATGGCACCTGACTTTCCAGGAAAATGCTTCTCTAATAGTGGCTTAGTATTTAATCAAGTGTCTCTTGCTCAGCTACACACGCACACACAAATATGCTTTTTTGTAGATTTGAGTCTACCCTTACCAAAAATAATATAACTTAATTGATGTCTGTGGCATGACTCCTGGTTTCTAGAAGTGTTGAATGAGGTTCTCAATAAAGGTTCATAAAATGCTCTTTAATACATGTATCATCTAAAAACCATGTAGTTGTCTATATTGGCATAATGTCTCTGCCTTTTATGATAAACCCATACAAACCAAATTTCTAATTCCTTACATCCTCATTGTTTTATTTTATAAATCTAAGGGGGAAAAGGCTCACAGCAGTCTTTACAAACAAGCTGCATCTGTTTAATATTAAAGCACAAAAAATAATAATATAACCATTACTTTTGGAATATCCAAATAACCTGAGGAAAAAGAGCATCCATCTGGCCCTTGGTATAACTGGTTTTTACATCAGTTGGATGTTTCTGGGATTACAAGATTCAACACTTATCTTTAACTAGAGTGAGTTTCTAAAGATGTAGCATCCAGAAACTTGTGAGTAATCTGTCTGCTTAGAAGTACAATATTGTGTTACCAGGTCTGCTGAGCAAATGCACAATAAAGTTAATCCTTTGGTTCTGGAAAAGCTGTAGGTATTGCAATGGCAGATGTGCTGAAACAGGAGTGTTTACATTTGTTATGGCTTGTGAAGCAGCAGCTCCGCCAGCTCACAAGTATTTGAATTTCCTGCAAACATGTACCTGAGGGCTATCATGGGGAAGGAAAAGAGCTCAGAAGGAGTCTCTGAACCACGTTGGCATGCTGGCAAACTTATTTGGGTGAATTGGTTGGCATGTGCCTGCGTTTTCTCATTCAACTTATTCTCTGTGAATGTAGTCATTACGGCACTAAAGTGCTTTTGGTACATGGCGTACAGCATTACCAAGAGCAATACTCTGTTATATTTTATATGTTTTCCACTTCTTACTTCTTACTATGCCATATGGAAGCAAGAAAAATGTTAGATTAAGGATTTTGTGTTGTGGAGGTGTGACATGACTCTGGTTTGGCCAGAGCTTTGAGGTGGAGCTGCCTTCTAGACCTTCTCTTAGAGTGAGCTCCCTAGAGAAACTGGGAGGCTTTAAATTCAAAAATTTGGGTTGTGTAGAGCACAAATGAGAGGTGTAATCTTTTGAAGAGAGGAAGCACAAAGTAGCTAGGTTAGAACTGGAATAAAAATGAGTCATATACAGTTCTACCCCTGCCTTCAAAATCCTTGCAGGCAGCTCCTTGCTTCTGTGCCCAGTTACAGTTGTCTTGGGGACTTTGACTTGCAGCTAATACTGTCCAGGCCCCAGAAAATCCTTCCTTCTGTCTCGTCTAATGCCCTGCTGACTGCTGTTTGCCCTTTCCCACCATCTCTGTGGGAGCTGCTGACTCCCAGCGTTATGATATATCTACCTTTCCCAAATGAAGATACTGTTTCCCCCTTAGCAAGAGGGAGTTTTTGATTGGTCACTTTTCTGGATCTAAATTTGTTAGTTGGGTTATATAAAAGTATAAAAGATGTGGTGCAAGAGGTCACACTAGCACTTTCAGCTTTTAGCTGAAATCTGAAAGGCAATCAAAACACAAATGGAAGTGGACTCCCAAAAGAGTGAAGAGTTTTGCCCTCACCAGCAAAGTAGCTACAAGGATGAGAGACCTGGGGAGTAGACCATGGCTCCACTGCTTCTCTTTCTATTTTACTTTCACTAGAAACGCAGTAGGACATGTTCAGTTTGCTCTATGGGTGACCTAAACTCACCTCCATGGTCTTCACACTAATAATATCCTAGCTTCATCCAATATATTGACAGTTCCCTTCTTCCAAAGAAAAAAAACCATTATAACTGTCAGCAAAGCAGAGGTACTCCCAGGGGACAGTTTCACTAGCAGTAGAAAAAATAAAGACCAGAAGTCCCTGATCTGGATTCACTGTTTGAGAGGGAATGACAGCAGGTGGAACAAAAGAACTGTGTTTCTGACATAACAGTGTTATTTTTTTTTTTCTGGTTTTACTACATCAGCATAGGCCTTTGTCAGGAGCCAGAATACCACTGGAACTAACTCCTGTATAAATACAGATTAAGAGGCCAGTTATTTCCCTGGACCATTTACAAAGTATGTATGCGACAAGATAGGAGGAGGTACAAAGAAACAGTCGAACCCCATTAATCATCATAATAAACAATGACCTTAGAACTACAACTTAGCAATTGTTGTCCAATTTTTTTATAGGTATCACGACAGAAGAGTTTACATCAGCATTTTGAAGGAGGATAATGAGATTACTTGATGTTATCAGAGAGCTATTAACAGGAGGTGATGGCTGGAACAGAATGGAACTGAAAATCAAGTAGGTGGGTGTGGGGTCTCACTGCATGGGTGGATGGCAAGGAGGAGCTCATGTAGGTGTTGAACAAGATGCAGCAGGTGGGTAAAAACAGTTTATATGCATCTTTGAAAGTAGTGTTCTTATGTACCATGCCTAGTATTTACCATGCAGGCAGTAGCTAGTTGTCCACTGCAAAGACTGAAGACAAATGGAAGTAGTTTGGAATGGAATGATGACTGTCATATATCTGTGAAGGTGTACATTCTCAGGTCAGGTGTGAAGAGACACGAGAAAAGAATGATAACAGAACTTTGTGGGAATACTAGAGGGGCAAAAGGCAGGCAAAGAAAATCCTTCACCGACAGTCACAGAAATTGATAAACCGTCAGATTATGCTCAAGTAGTAGATATCTGGCAAATCACAAAGGAAAATCACAGAATCACAAGGTTGGAAAAGACCTCTGGAGATCATTAAGTCCAACCATTCTCATCCTAAACTAAACCATATCCCTAAGTACCTCATCTACCCTTTTTTTGAACACATCCAGGGAAGGTGAGTCAGCCCCTCCCTGGGCAGCCTGTTCCAGGCCCTGACAACTCTTTCAGTAACAAATTTTTTCCTAACATCCAATCTAAACCTGCCCTGGCACAGCTTCATGCCATTACCCCTTGTCCTATCACCTGTCACATGGCTGAAGAGACCATCACCTATGTCTCTGTAATCTCCCTTCAGGTATTTGTAGGTGGTGATAAGGTCTCCCCTCAGCCTCCTCTTCTCTAAGCTAAACAGCCCCAGCTCCCTCAGCCGCTCCTCAGAGGATTTGCCCTCCAGCCCCTTCACCAGCCTGGTTGCCCTTCTCTGGACGCGCTCGAGGACCTCACTGTCCTTCTGATGGTGAGGAGAAGGTGTTAAGTCTAAAATGTGACCAACAAGAACCTGTAAGGTATTTTGCAAGAAGAACTTGAAAGTACGAAAGTCAGATTCCAAAGGACCTGGAATAAAAATAAAGGAGAAGACTAATATAAAGTCCAGGCAGTGGCTTAGATTGTGTAGTCACTATTTGCTTAGGAGGGGAAGCGATCTCCTAAATTACCAAATCCATTCCTTTGCAGTTATAAGCAACTATATCTCATAGTCTATATATTTATTAAGCTTCACATGAAAATTATTTTTCCCTAGTTTTAGTGGAAAGGTGTTTCAGTACTTCAGTCTTCTGATAATCAGAAACTTTAATTTATGGGTTGAATTTATTCATTGCTCATTAGTAATCATTTGTCCTTGTGTCATCATTGTCCATTTGCTTAAGTATCTTTTCTCTCGCTTTAGTGCCTAACCTGAATGTATTTATAGAGAGCAATTATATCCGCTCTCAGCATGAATGAGCTTAGAGATGAAAGAGAGAAGGAAGCAAACATGTTGCTTCAGCCTGGACCAGCTGGAATCTCTTTGTTCAGACTCATGTAAAATATTTTGCAGCAGCTGAATCTGGAAGCCGTATTTGTGCAGCTCATAGCAATATGATACAGATCTAGCCACCTCACAGCCAGATGAGATGGAAATGGACATATCAAGCCACGGTTGCTATATGAATATCCATGGGTGCTGTGGAACCATGAGCACTAAAACTGCAGTCCAACCTAGCTGGAGAATAACAATTGTGATAAACACCTATGGTAAGCCATTGTAAATGTTTCCCACCATTATCACTTGTATTTTTCCAGTGTTGGGAGTTAGGTATCTGTCTGTATTAGGTTATCACAAGCTGCATGGCTTATTTTGCAGAGAAGACTCTACATGGTGTTGTCTGCGTGCTGCGGGCTCTAGAGTCAGCAATTCCATCAGTTCTTCCCTGGCGTTGTTGTAAAGCTGTCTCCCAGACCTCTTCACACTCAATGTAATCAGAGAAGAGCAGGAGTTGCCAATCACATCTCTCAGACTTTGTGTACAAATTTCTAATTGCAAAACAGATTCAGCCATAACACACTCGGCTATAACACGTTCCCATAAGTGGTTTGAAAGAGGGACCCTTAAGGGAAACACAATTGCAATAAACCATTCTTTTTCTTGGTGCCATCTCACTGCCAGAAGCATCAAGCATAGATGGACAACTATACAAAGTGTTGGATACTTTAAATATATGTATGTACCTCATTCATGAAATTAACAAATCTTAATTACCTGAGAGCAGTTTGTGCGAATCAGCTTAAACACATTTTATTTTTTTTAATATAGAAAGGGCTTTTAGATCTATAAATATTTATTCCTCTCATATAGTGTTTGCCCTTGCCATCATTCGTGCTGCAAAGTGTGGCTTTTTCCAGTTAAAATGTTCTTGTGATTCCATAGACTGCAAAAGCAATGGAAAATGAAGGCTCTTTAATTCTGAAGAAATGCCTCATATAAAGAATAACACAGAAGTAGGAGAAGGTGTTGGTCGTTGTACCTGCAATAGATTACTTAGTGGAATAATGCATCTCATCAGCACTTTTCTTCTGGAAAGTGGTGGTTTTGCTAGCCTTAAAGCTAAATCCAGCCCTCTCCTTGTAACTGACCTTTGTGCATCCTCATGTAAGGGCGGAATTTGTACAAATTTGAGCTCTTCTCACAGTTCAGTACAAACCATGCTGTCTTTCCTGAGGGAGATAGAAGGGTACTGTAGGTCAGGGTTGTGGTGCATTGACAGAGCTACATAAGGAAGCTTGTACAATACCTGATTTAAGTGTAAGATTCTTACAGGGTTTTCAGAGAGGAAGAAAAACAGTGTGGCTGTCCATGGTGTTTCTCAAAGGAGCTCTGCATTAAGATTCTGGAGACAGGCTTGAGTTCACCTGGTCTTTGGCCCCTTGCTTGCCCGATCATGGGTGGGAAGGCCACATGGCAATTGAGAAAGGGACTGCACATTGCAATAACTAATCAAAAATCAATTTTGGCAGCCTACTCAGTGAAAAGGAATGAAAAAATGGAGGTGGCAGGAGGGGATTTTTAAGGCTTTCAGGAAGGGTGGTGGTTTTCTCCTGTAATTCAAAGAAACAGCAGCAAAATAAAAAGGGAACTAAAACAATAAGAACAAATACAGTGTGTGGAAAAAGCCTGTTGGGTACTTGTCTTTGCAAAACAACTCTCTTCGACAAGAAAACAGGTTAAATACTGTTGTGCAGTAGTACTCCAGTTTGCTGGCAGCGCCCTCATCTGTCTTCTCAAAATATTGAATTAAAATAGGTCCAGGTGTGAGTTAAAAAAACCAAAGAAAAACTCAGCAAACTGAAATCAGAAAAATGTCTCCCATACAGTTAAGCTGATAGGGTGAGGCTATCTGCTCTGTGCCTCCTCCACATACACAAACCTACGAGAGGTGATCTCTTCTGCAAGGATGTATTCAGGGCAGGTGTGGTGACAGGCCAGAAGGGATGTACTCACGACTTTTGGAAGATTGTACTATAGTAAAGCTGCCTACACCATCCACAGGGAAAAAGCATTGGACCGTATAAAAGCATTTCCTTGAGTCAGATTTGACCCACAAACCAGCTGGACCAAACAGGTAAATAAATATCTCTGTAGGAATTTTTTAAATTTGGAGGCATTTTGAAATGAAAAACCAAAAGTGGTGTGTTTTTTTTTTTCCAGGCTGTTCCAAGGTGCTTAGAGAGGGACAAAAGGAGACAGAAAACTACAACTTTATGGTACCACAACTTAGTATCTTTTTAGCAAGAAAAGCTTTCTGTTTATTTAAAAAATAAAAAATGCTTACTCAAATTGTAAGAACCAGTACCAACTTCACTCCCTACTAAGACCTTTCTCTTCAACAGAGAGAACCCTTCTGCTAGGAGAAGACTCACAAAGCTGATTCTTTTGTTCTAAAAATTAAGTAATGCCCACCATATCCAAGAAAAGACCCAATGTCTCAAGAAGAGCTCAAAGCACAGAACATGCTCAACTCCATAGTGATGACAGCAGTGTCAAACTCCTCAGCTAATGTGAAGCTTCATCTCCTTGAGACCTGCCACACACGGATAGATCTAGCTAGTGGCATCTAGAAGTCATGGTCCAGAAGAGGGGCCACTGTGCTAGAAACTGTATAGAGCTGTCATGAAAAGGAGATTGGTGCAACATTGCAGCAATGCCACATTGTTGTGGGATTTTTTTGTTTGTTTTTTAATTGGAAAAAACCCCTGCAGTTATCTGATGCTCTGGGTGTGTGTACAAAGCACATTTAAAAATACAATAGGCATTCAAATGGGAACATTATTAATTAAAAGCCTCCACGTACTGTACAAATGAAATGTTCTTCTCTCTACCTACTCAAGTCATTCATTCAGAAAAATCCTGGGAAAATAGCTAGGCTTTGCAATGTGCCCCATAGGTCAATGTATTCAGGTTCCAAGAGACCAAGTGGGAGGAGTGAGTTCCAGAACGGGGAAATCTTCATTGCGAACTCTCTCAAAGAGAGTGCATTCAGAAATGTGCACAGCACACTCACAGAAAAACAGCTCTAGCCCTCTGCCCAGCTCAAATTTTAAATAAGTCCTTTAATATATGTATATCCAACCAAGAAAGAGATGCTGACCTGTGCTCTTGTCTGAAGCACAGCAGTGGGAAGGACTTCGAAACCCTGCAGGGTTTTCAGACCCACAGCTTTGCCTGCCTTTTCTTTTTCCTACCTTATCTATCCTTATGATATAGGTTTATACCACAACACCTTTTCTCTATGCTCAGCTCAGCTACCCCATGTCCCAGATTAGTAGCAGTGGCACCCTTGGGAGTCACACCCTTGGGAGTCAACCTGTCCCTGGGCAGCTTGCTGACAGTGTTACAAAACATATCCACAAGAGCTGGTCTCACAACTATTTACTTTCCTACAGCCCCATATCAAAATTCACCTTTTAGTATAGGGATGGGTCAAAGTCTGGCTGCAGAACCCAGAGCCAAACTTCTCTCAGGCTTTAAAGTTTGGTGTTACGTTTCAGATCCATCCCCTAAATCAGACTGGCTTTCTGTGTTCAGATCAGAACAATCCCTATTTTATTTGCTTGCTGGCTGCAAAACAGTAGGAAGATTGTCAATACCCTGCTCAGCCCTAATTAAAAATCCAAACTCAAATTTAATATTTCAAACATTATTTAAAATATATTAAGATAGTCTATTGCTGTTGCTCATTACTCTGTTGAAACCTAATATTAGTAACAGCATGTACAGAGGACCTGGAGCATGAATTAATAATGAGGTGCTTGTGCTGGAAAACATGCGAGAGCCTGGTTCCTCGAGTTGGCAGACATCCGCAGAGACTAGTTTGCTCTTCTCTACACAGTGATCAAATCATCTGCTCAACAAAATCATCAGCAGGGAAAGTATTTCTGATTAGTTTACTTCCTCTGATGATCATTTTCCAAAACCAACGAAGATGTCAGGCCATCAGAAATGATGGGGCCACACCAGGGGAATAAAAATCTTCAAACCACTGGCATTGTACTACTGACTGAATGGTAGCAGTGCTGGTATCTGAGTATGATCCTCAATCAGGGGAGGACCCACCATGTCATCAGCCTGCCCTCACCTTGTACCTGAAGTGTCTTCTTGAGGCTGTTTCTGTGAGGTCTGAATCAACTTGTTTCCCCTTTCTCGTTGTCCTAACAGAAAAATAATCAGAACAAGAATATAGAAAAAGAGCACATGGCTTGTTAGTACTCTTGACCTGGCACCAAGGTACTGGGGGGTTGAACTAGATGGTCTTTCAAGGTGCCTACCAACCCCTAATATTCTGTGCTTCTGCCAACATGAGCAAGGACTCAGCCCTTCAGGTGATGCCAGAATCAGGAAAAACGTGCAAGCTGGAAAAATACCTGCAACATTTGCAGTATGCAATGTGAATATAATGATATATAATGTGTATGTGCTTATAACAATATATAGTAGCCGTGAGCTGTATTTTTCACATATATGATAAACCTGCAGCTAGATCAATGTTGTAGGACAGTAATTAGATTAGATATATTTATTTATATATGCACATATATGCACTTATGCTCCCTTCTTGTGCATGCTTTAGAGGAAGGTGGCTTTCAGCTGTCCTCATGGTGCCCCACACTGGCCTCCTCTGCCCATGCACGCTCTTCTGCTGTGGGTGAGCCCAGCTAGCTTTGTGCTTTCTCCCTGCATGGAAAAATGCCTTCAACATATGCAGAAAAGAAATAATAGTTATTGAAGCTGTTTGTGTCCTGAAACTTTAGCTGTGTCCTAGTCTTACACACCCTTTTCCTTTAAAATGAACATACTGGTGCCCACAGCACATTTAGTTCTGTAGCTACTGCCTTGTTCTCGCACTGTAAATTAAAAGGTGTGAAGGAGAAGGAAATCTTCCAGAGTAAATGAGAGAAATTATTACATAATTTTGTGTAATTTTTGATGCAGGAAACAATTTTCTCAGTGCACCTGTTGGGGGGAGAAACGAGGCTGCTTCAACCATCAATCTGTGGGACCTCAGAGCTCAGCCTGAAAGCAAAGGTGAAACGAAATACGAAAATTGCAGTGCAGCAGAAGAGGAGTCAGCTATCTGAGGGCCTCTGCTGAAATCCCATCTTTCGGGTAGGGTTTCTTGTGCATTTTCGTGTTTTGGTCACCTGACGGTAGCTCTCTGGCCTAATTGGTTTCCTAGTTAACAGACTAAGTAATGATGTAACCAGAGTGTGTGGGAACCAGACCTGTGTGACAGATACAAATTTTCCCAGCCATACTAATTTTGCTTGCTTACCTGGTTCTGCTGCTGGTTATCTGGAAACTTGAACTACTCAAAGGATATAATGAGCCTAGCAAAGGTGGAGACACAGCTTAGTCATGTAACATAAAATTATCCGCTGTCACAAAATATATTCACTTCTGAAGTCCAATTATTTTTGTTACTAAACAGCACTATGTTTTAAGAGATTCAGCAGTGTCTACAGCTTTTATTTACTTTTTCTGTGGTTGGCTGAAGTACAAATTGGTTGTTTGTAGCCTGAAGGAGCAGATCAGCCCTGTTCAATTACAAGCGTGTCTCCACCACCGCTTTCTGCTCTTTGCTGTCCACAGTCCCCAAGCCCTCTCACACAGTGCTGCTCATTTGTGCTGGTGATTTTTGTAGCTGAACATTCTTGCTGTTGCTTGTACGACAATACAAGAGTTTTACAAATGCTCCAGCTAAAATCAGGGGCTTGTTGAACTTGGAACTATATAAATGTATAATAAGAAAGAGTTCCCTAAATGTGAAGCGGTTGCACCCCAAGTGCCTCAGGCAGAGGTGGTTTGGTCGAGAGGAAAGCTTTGCAGCCTCAGAGCTGAGCCCTTAAGACAGTAATTTTTAAAATAATCAACCCAAGAAACAGCCTCCTGTAACACAATCAAAGTAATTGGGGAAGGGAGGTGAGAGGGAAAGGGAACACCTGGCATGGAGGAGGTCTGACCAGCCTACCTCCTTGTGTGGTGGGCAAAGAATGAAGGTCCCAAGACTACTCCCTAATGTAACAAAATTCCAGTAACTACACATAGCTTGTATAGGGAAAGCTGATCTTGGGAGCAGCTTGAGCTGGGAATGTTCTTGGCACTTGGCATTTTGGTGGTCCTTAGGCAGTTCCTGTTTGCCCTTGCAGAAAGGGCCATGTCTCTGCCCAGCAGCTAACTGTAATGAGTCAGGGCACCCAGGCTGCTGCTGGATGGGCTGCAGAGGCTGGAGCAAGCTTTGCTGTGACTCTGGTGGTTATTGTTCTTTGGCCTGTGTCTGATACCCTTTGATAGTGAGGAAGAAAGTTTTATGTTTGTTTGCATGCATGTAGCTGTTCTTTCACTTTATGTTCACAGACATGTTTGATAAATGGAACAACTGAGAGGAGAAACAAGAAGCTGGACTCATAAGGTGATGTGCAACTGGTTTATGTTTTCCTTAAAAACAGAACTCTTAAATGTGATGACAGAAATCATGAAAATAGCAGAGCTTTGCATATACTTGATGTGGTTAATCCAGTCAGTAAACGTGATGTTAAAAAAAAGACACCCCACAGTGTTTCGGCATCCTTCTATTTGAAGTTTATACGATGCCTAATGTGTATGCAATGGATCTGGGGCCTGACATCTATTTAAACTCTTTGGGAGCAATATCAAACATTAATGGGGATTAGTGTTAGAACTGGTGTAAACATAGCAAACAATCTGCTGTAAGTGTATGCTCACATTTCCATATGTTATGTAGGTAAGCAGAGCCACTGAAGAGGAAAGCAACCCTGAGAGGCAGTTCTCAGCTAACTACTTCTAGGATTGGTTGAGGCAGACACTAGTAGGGCACAACTATCTCATGATATCAATATCTACATACTCATAAAATCCTCTGTCTAGAGCTACATTTTAGTTTTGTAAAAAGTAAGAAAGATTTAAAGAGGTGCAATTCCATTGTGCACAACCACTAAAAAGCAGATAAAAATGATTTAGTACTTCCAGGTGCATTGTAATTCTTGGCAGGAAAAGCTAATTCCAGGTGTGTAACTTTAAAAATATCCAACCCCGTTGTCAAACGTGGATAAAAGCATCAAGTTAGAAAAATAGAAGCTAAACTAGAAACAAAGTCCAAAGTACAACTGTGGAAAGACAGCCTCTCCATTGAAGAAATTACTGCATATAACTGAATCTCCTTATTACTTAAGTAAACATAGCTTGATTCTGGGCAATATTTCAAAAGAGATAAAGCTTTGGCATGCATGAGCACATAGAAAGATGACATATTCGCAGTGGGAGGTATGAGGTGGGGTTTACAGTAGTGCCAAAATTTATCTCACACATCCATACTTAGGGCCAGATCCAAAGTTGCTGAAGCAAAGAGTAAATCTTTCCACTGTCTTCAACTGGCTTTGTATTCAGCATTTACTCACGCTAGGAGAAAGGGGAAAAAAATACATTTGTTTCCTTATTTGTGGCCAAATCGTTTACACATTTTTCCTTCTCCTTTTAAGCCTGAGGAACTCTTGTCATTGACTTCCTCGGGGGCAGATTCTTAATCAACAGATCAAAATATAAGCTGTACCACAAAATGGAAAATACTATTATACTAGCTAAAGTTATTTGCTTCAGCAACACATGTGGTATGGGATATTATTCTTCTGTAATAGAATACACATTGATTCATTTGACACATTTTTTTGAAAAGAGCTTTTATTTATACGATGTGTTTATGGACAAATATGCATTGAATGCTTTTTAAGTCCTATTATGGTTTGTTTTTATTTCCACATGTTCAGATGAAATGACCGTTACTGGGAGTAGAAACCTATCGCACTAATGGAAGCTCTTACAGTTGGTGCCAGTTTTATATCCTGAAGGGGTAGTTGCCACTATATTAGTATCCTGCAGGTCAAGTTAATTATTTTTTTTATAAAAAGCAACATATTTTGCAGGCTCTATGCAATTCAATATAGTGTCATGCTTAGTACATGCCAGTTTCGTGTCTGAATTAAGAGCCAGGGAATTGTACCTGACCAGACCTCCAAATAGGTTTTGCAGAAATCCATGGCCACACAGAAGAAAAATGGACATGGCAACCTTGTCTCCCAAAGGTACATGTGAAAACTCCTTAGGAATCAGAGTACTAGCTATAAAAGGGGCAGATTTGTTGGGTAAGCCTGTTTTACCCCAATGGCTGGGCCTTCTGCTACCCAGCAGCCGGGCGTGTGGCAGTGCACTCGGCTTGATTTGCTCTTGTGACCCAGCGTTTTTTCCTTCCTATAGCCTTGATTTAACAAAACAGGGCTTGAGAAACCAAATCCTTTCTCAGTCACATGATCACTCCCTGACTTTCAGAACTGCTCTCATCCTCTGGATCCTAGACAGCATCGTTCCTGTGGTAACACATGGGCATTTTGGTGATAGGAAAGTAACACAGGTGAACACAAACCCCTTTTCTACAATCGCCTTGAGACTGCTGGGCTGGGTGGCCGCTTCTGATTGCGGAGGAGCAACAAGGTGTGACTCTGTGCACAGGGCAAAGCAATTAGCAGCCCAGCTGAGATCGCACAGGCCGCTCTATAGCCTCTCTCTCTCCTTCCCACACATACTCTGTGCACGGAGGGGAGGGGAAAGGGCTTTTCATTTCCTTTCTCTGCTCGCTGCTGTGATTGCACTAAGTCGGTACAGCGATCCTTATCTCAAGGCAGAGAGGCAAGTGTGTAATCTCCAGTTTTGTCACTGTTTGAGTGCTCTGTAATATCTAAGGAGTTCAGCAGGCACGGATTTTACTTTCACAGCATCACTGTGAATTAGAGGTGTTTGCTCTGTCCAGACCTCAGCACTAGGGCAGACAGAGTCCCAGTGGGTAAAGGTATCAAACCTAGTGCAAAGTGAGAGTGCTTCGGTTTGGTGACACTGCAATGAATCTGTTTGCCGCTGAAAGACACTGTAAGACATTTTAATTTTTAGCTATCATTTCAGACTCTCCAGACTATTAAGGCTGCATAAATATTAAAGGCTTGTTATTTACATTAGAATCATTATCTTTATAGATATCAGTGCTTGTTAAATGATTCCTAATGCATAATTCATTCAACCAATTCTGCCCTTTCTCTGTTTGTTATTCACCTGCAAACAGACTTTGATTTTTACAAATTTGTTCATTATTCAAATCATTTCAGGCTGTCTTCATAAATGTATTTTAGTGGTCTCCCTTGCTCAAAACCTATCTATTGTTTCCTACCATATTTTTATCAATTTACTTCTGTTGTTGCTTGCAGAATATAATTGAACGTTTAATAACAGACCTGAAACTCCCCCTGACTTTAATCCAGATCCACAGGATAGCTGTGGGGATTGATGCCAATGCTTCTGATGCTGCCATGCAGCCACTGATATGATACGGTCTGTGGTCATTCATCCAGCCAGCTCTATCTTTTATCCCAACTTGCTGGAAATGCTATAATTGATAGAGTTCTGAAGCACGTGGCCAGGTTGTAAAGTCAGGGACTTTGGTGTTTACATACAAAGCAAGAGATTTGGGTCTCCCTGCACTGCAGCAGTGTGGTTCAGTGAGAGAGTCCAGAGTGGGATTTCAGAGATTTGGTACTGGTCTCCAGCCAGCCAGTTCAGTGCAGGGCTCCTTTCCCATGTGCCTCAGTTTTCTGTAAATTGGTATCAGTGTGGCTCGAGGAATATCTTGCACTGCAGAGACCACAAGGAGTAAAAAATGCTCCTGGCATCTGACTTTGGGCACATAATATTAAGTTGCCTCCTGAAAAGAGAGAAGTGAGAAGGTTCTCCAGTAATTTCTAACCTTGGGACTGCTGTTCTGAAACATCTCTAAGCTGATCCCTCACTCCAGTTAGAGGAGTCTGGAGAGACTCACGATCTCATAGCTTGGATAAAGCACCAGAAGAGAGTTAGGCTTCTATAAAGAGAAAATACTTTGACAAATAAAGTGCAGTTTGTTTGTCTCCAATCCAAATACTTTGATCTTTAAGATAAGAATTCAGAAAAAAAGGGTGTTTTGTTTTCAATTCAGTTTGTCACTACTCATCATTAGTTTATTTTGGATGCACTTCTGAGAAGTTGCTACCTGCACAATGGGCAAAAAGAACTCAAAACAATATAGAAAAAAATGAAGTCTAAGTCATTTGTTATCTGAGTCTATAAATGCTTATAAGAAATCACAGTGATTAAAATGGGTTAAAAAGTTTGAAGGAAAAAAATATCCTATAGAGTTCTAGACAAAGCAAAATTATACACATCAAGTTTAATCTTTTTATCACTTCAGAGAAAATTTTCAATATAAAAGAGTCAAAATTAAGTTTAGTTTGAAACACAATTTTCAGTTTACTTAGCAAGAAGACTTTTAAAATTTTCCTGGAGATTGTTCTCTCCATTATAAAGAGGTCTCAAGATCTTTTATTTGTTTTCTTCCCATTAGAGATAAAGGAAGAGAGATGATTTATAAAAACATTGAAAGCTTAGAAATTGAAAAAAATTAAGAATGTAAAATGGGAATCATAATCTTCTCCTCTCTTCTAATTTTTTAGCTTGAAATATATGACAAATGACCCTGAATTAAATTGTCCTCTTAATTTCTAATGTTTCTACACTTAAAAATTTAAAATGCGATTTTATTTCCCCTCATGTTCTTGGGTTTTGTGGGTGGTTTTTTGCTTTCCCATTCATCTTAGTAATTTCCCTTTGCTCTACAACCAAGCTCTGGTAAAATATTAATTTCTAATTAAGAGTGACAGTGATTCAGCTATTTAATATACACAGCCACAGAGCATATGGACATAAGTATCCTTGATATCTACTAACTATGATGCTCACTTTTAGCAGTAAAAAATAGAGTTGATTTTTCAATCCGGAGGTTTACTTTTACATTGTTCACAAGGAGGGGTGACGTAAGCCTTAGCACTCCTGCAATGTTCTTGGGCTCAATCTATGAGGTTTATTCATACAAATCCCTCAGCATTTCTCAGGTCATACCTGAACCCAATATTCAGCCATCCCCAGCGTGGCACCTTGGATTGGTGTGTTATGGAAATAAAGAGTAGCGCTCTGACTTTTTTTCTGGAGATCAGAACTCAAGCTCCACCCAAGCACTGGGATGTCTTTGGAGGAGCAGCAGCATCTCTATGCACTTTGGGGCCTCTTAAACTAGTCTCCCAATGAGCCATGGAAACATCAAAGGTGAGAAAATACAGAACTGCTCATCTTTACTAGTCCTCCTCTATCTTCCTGCCTCCTCTCCCTAACACCATGAATCATCCAACACTTGATGCTTGGGGACACCTTGTGTCACCTTTGTCCCTTCCTCATGCAATGCATTCACACAAACCCTGTGATCACAGTGGAGCCCTGGCCAAAATGGCTCAGCTTCCTTCTCTGGGTGTCCTTCTCTGGGTGTCAGAGAGCCAGAAAAAAGGGTTTGTTCAAGGTCTTGGCTCCCTCTCCTGGCTGGCTTTGCAGCAATTTAGAATGAGATTTTAGCCCTTCAAAAACTAGTGTTTGCTTACTGCCAATGCACGCTTAAAACAAGAGAGAGAGCACTCTAGTGATGAGACTATGTTTAAAAAAAAAAAAAAAATTAGAAAGTTGAAAGCTAGTCTTACTAAAAATACAGTTATTTAAAGTCAAGTCATTGCATTTTCAATATAGACTATTTGAAAGTGTTTTCTTCCTGCCAAGACTTCTTGAATGCCCCACACCTATGAGAAAGGGTCTTTTTTTAAAAATTGTTTGTTTTTCTGGATTACCTGTATTTGCCTTCTGACCTGCAGGCTCTGGACTTCTACTTAGTAAATGTCCCAATAACGGCTGTATGTTATCCTTAAAGAGTGGTAGCATTCCCCCTACCTGCTAATTGCTTTATTTCTCCTTACTGCTTCCGTCCCCTCATCCACAAAGGCTTTAGCATAAAGGGCAATGAGGTAGAACATGACAAGGAGAGTGAGAGCCAGAAGAGTGAATACTTCTGTAATTACACAGTAGCCTGGAGTAGCCCTTCTCAAATCAATTATGTAGCCTGGCTTGCCCAAAACTCTGAGGACAGAGCCCTTGTTTTAATTTGCCTATGGAGCTATGTGCTCAAATAATGGGCAGAATTCTTGCCTTGTTACCAGTTGCCTTTTATCGGAAAGACATAATTCCTTCCTTATTTATTTTTATCTAATTACTTTATTAATAATACATAGTACTTAGCACAGCTACAAACCAATTGTGGCAAATTGCTTTGCAAACATTAACAAATGAAGTTTCACCTTATCTTGTTGAAAAGGTGGTGACGTGTCCGATTTTTAATGGGGAAAACTGAGGCAGAGGATTGTAACGGAAAGTGATTAGAAAAAGCAACTGGAAAACCATGCATAAAATTCTGATAAACCCCAGTTGCAAAGTAAATTGTTGGATAAGCCAAGAATTGAACTTAGCAATCAAAACTTTCAGCCCAAACTCTACATTTGTTGTGCACTTTGTCCTATTTTTGGAATTTATGATGGGCATAAACCTAAATGGTATAAAATCAGAGTACTGCCAGTGCCAAGAGGATTTCAAAAGTTCTGAAGACTGTTTGTTGTTGTTGTTGCTGAAGAGTTTACTAATAGCATATTGCATGTAACATGGACCTTAGAAGATTAAGGAGCGTGAGCATCTTTACTGTGAACCGATTTCTCAACTCCATGAAGGTGTCTTACTTTCCAAAACTTCTAGCTCTTGCTGCTACAGAAGTCAGTGTGAGAGCTTGCTTGGCATCAGTAACTGGTATTGGTCCCCCAGGGTGGTCACTGCCTTCATGTGTTTCTTCCTTCTTCCTTCCCTGTGGGGCACTGAGTAGAAGCTGTGTCCAAATGCCTGGGA
This sequence comes from Porphyrio hochstetteri, assembly GCA_020800305.1. Taxonomy (NCBI): domain Eukaryota; kingdom Metazoa; phylum Chordata; class Aves; order Gruiformes; family Rallidae; genus Porphyrio; species Porphyrio hochstetteri. The sequence continues at coordinate 8,764,737 of CM036914.1, read as the reverse complement.
AACCTCAGAATCAGGCAAAAATTTGCTTTTGATCCCTATTTTCCTCATAAATGAACTACCAATATGTAACGAGCAACTAGAGTACCAATTGCTTAATTTAAGCAGTGAGTACTGCAATGTTGTTGAGGAGAGAAATGACATTTACAGTTACAGCCACTGACTGAAAGGAGACGTTTACAGGAGGCGGAAGGGTGGCTAGTGAAGCTATTGCAGTAACTGGTCGTTCAGTAATGTTGGGCCTGATGATCTTAAAGTTCTTTCCCAATCACAACAATTCTATGATTCTATTCTATCAATATCAGAGGTGTGTATGTAATAATAACAGAGGTGAAGGCCTGAAGTGACATTTGGTACAACATTTTGGTGAACTAAAACGCTGAAAAAATATTTCATATTTCACTGAAAAGTGGTTTCAAGCTTCCTAGACATTTCTAATTAGCTGCAAGTAAATTTAGAATAAAAACATTTTCAGACTCTTAGTTTAAAAAAAGAAATCAACTCAGTACCCATTCATGAAAAGTTAGTGATCATAATGTGTATTTCTCAGTGAAAAAGATTTATCTGGAAAAAAATGTGTCTAGCTCTAGCTGTAACCTTATCTACATAACCTGTAATAGAATAACTATAGCTATAGAAAGACTTTTGTTCTTTTTGGCACAGCTGATCAATTAGATGCGTAGGATGGAGTTACAAAAGCTCTTACAGTTCGCAGGAGTTGCTTTGCTGTTCATGGCTTTACGAACAGCACAGGGCTAGAAATGATGTTACAAGGAGTGAATGGTATTTTGAAAACTGAGTTGTTCTTCTTTATGTCGTGTAGCAAAAGCCCTTGATTGCCACTGGTTTCCTGTAGGATTTTGATGCCATAGAAATGCACATGAAGGGTCAGTCCTTGCTTCAGTCTGCCTCGATGGGGGAAAACAAAGGCAATGGTGTTATGGCTGTTTTATACGTGGGGAGCTGAGGCACAGAGGGGCAGGCTTATTTTTACTCTGGGTTTGGTTTGGGTTTTGTGTGTTTGGGTTTTTTTTCTACCTGGCCAAATTTTCAATAAGCTTTTTATATTAATTTCTATTTTTGATGCTTTCACCATCACTACCTCATCTTTCCATCAACAGTCCTCATTGGTTTTAAGTAACTTGCCCGATATGTCCGAGTAGGTCACTGGGAGAGCTAGAAACTGAACCTTTCTTATCTGTAATGACAGTCAATGCACACCTCTAGATAGGGAATAGATAGAAACCTTCATCCAAAATCCATGTGAGGTTCAAAAACACCTTTTAAAAGACAGCTGACCTACTGCAGGATTACAGTTTCAGGTGAAGGAAGCCAGAGCAAGAGCAGGTCCTTACTGAATAACCTGCTGCGTGCAAGGTGAAAGCAGCACAATTTCAAGGCTGCGTACCCTTAGGAAGTCAAATGATCCCATAGAGAGCGACTAATCTACTGGGAATGAACTAGTACATCTTGCAAGATTTTTTTTTTCCTAGACAAGTTGGGTGCCAGGAAAATAGTCTAAAGAGGCAAAAGTGAAAAGTTGAGTCATTTATTTATGCACAAAAGTCCAATAGCTGGAGTGCAGGCAGGGTGGTGGAATGTCAGCTCCTGTGCCTGGGCTCCCAGTCATCTCAAAAGCACCTTTTCTTTTTTTTTATAACTCATTAGATTTCACCAGAAAAATCCAAATGCATTATCATTCTGTTATTAATTTGGCATGCTAGCCACTGCTGTAATGCCCAGATGGTCAAGAGAGCAGGGAATAATTGTCATTTGGGAAGAGACTGTGTTACACAGCCAGACAGAAATCACCCCTTTAAGGAATTATAGGAAAACAATTGGTGCAGTATGGTGTCCAGCTACCTCCCCAGCTACTGGTAATGCATTTGTGAGGGCACTAACACATTAAGGTTTGAGCCAGGCTCCCCCTTATCTTAAAACAGCCACCAAATGGCATTCTTGTAGTATTAACTTTCTGTCACTTCCAGCTCAAGACGTGACCTAGAGTAAAAAGCTTCCTATCTCCCTATCAGCTCCTTTAACTGCTCCCTCTCAAGATGCATGTTAATTTTGTGCCTTCGTTTTTCAGTGCACAACCGAGAAAAATTATGGCCTGGTACTAATATTCCTCCAATTAAAACATTTCTATTGACGAAGTTGAAGCTAAGAAAGCTAACTTACAGTTCCCAGAAACTTCAGATATTAAGAGCACGCAGCCTTACCACACAAGTTGCAGGCAGGTGCATCGCTTGCTTTTCTCTCTTGTAGAGCTGGTAGCATTTAAACTAATGTGCTAAGTTAACAAAGAAATACAACCGTCCCCTGTTTCTTTAAAGGTTTGGCTCGTTTTTGTACCCATGTGCTGCATGTACACTGATACAGCAATCCCCTGTCCTTAAAATGCGCTCTCCCACCAGAAAAGAAAGATCGATTTCTAAACCTTACAAACTATTGTCGTTGCCCTGGCCTGGACTGACAGACCAGCCAGGGTCATGACAACCAGAGGCTGAGGCAGCAGCTGGCAGCCTGGGCAGCTCTGCCTGTGCCGAGCCCACAGCTGGACAGGGAGAATTCCCCTTGCTGCTGTCCCAAACCCAGGGGCAGAATGCAGAGATCACCTCTGCTTCATGCTGCCAGAGGAAAAAGATTACAAACTGCAGCCAAGTAAACTCCCCAAAGCGGTGTATTATATTTGGTGTTCATGCCGAAAGTCTCTATACAAAATAATTAATGTTACGAAAGTATTGATGAGGAATAATATATAAATACATTTCTGTGTGGCCAGTCTGACCTGTTGATGTGTGCATTTGGCTTTTTAATGGCTACACATGACTCTTTCTTGCTTTGCCAGCACAAGCATCACCCCACCTCCGTGCTCTTCCGTTTCTCAGGAGGTAACAGGTAGGGTTTGATGGGAGCAAGCGGCAGCTGGCAGAGGTTTTCCCTCAGCGCATGGCTGGCTCCGGATGACTGGAAACTCGATGGGGAGGAAGGGCCTACAAGTAGCCAGAACACACTGGGAAAAAGCATCTTTATCACTGGGAAAGCAGAGAATGCCGACAGAGCTAAGCCTCCCTTTGCCCAAATCTCTTACCTTTGAGGGCTAGGGTGGGTTGTTTTTTTTTTTTAAGGGTAAAAAGGCAGGAGAGGGGGGGAAGCAAAAATGCTGACCTTAATTAATGGAAGGCCCACTAGACCCGAAGGAAAAGGTTTGGCTCTCAAGGCCCGGGCCTCCCCCTGAGCCTCTCCTGGGTGTAATGAGAGAGCTCAGCTTCATTACTGGCAGCTGAGGGGAAGGGTCACTGGGGCTGGATTTGCAGGGCCCTCATTGAGGGATCACTCCATGCTGAGAGGAGCTGGCCATGCTCTTGGACACCTGGTCATTAACATTGCTAATTAGCGGCCATTAATCAGGGCCCTGGGTTTTTTGTTGTGTGTCACCGGCTCAGAGGAACCAAGTGAATAAGAAGATTGTTTCATTACCTCCACAAGAGGTGGAATGAAAGCAGTTCCCATCAGCTCAAGATGAGCTGAATTAAGGGAAAGGTTAGACAACAATTTAAGATGAGCTGCCGAGGGGGAGTGGGGGACCTGAGCTGTCCTCTGAGAGGAAAACCAGTCACCTATAATTAATGAAATCTTCCACAACCTCACTTTAATCACCGTGTGAGCTTCTCACCAAAAATCCTATCTTTTGCATCACAGGGACCTTAATTTATCTGTTTATGGAGTTGTAATCTTGGCAAGCTTTAATTCCATGGGATTTTAGCAACATATATATAACTGCAAGTGTGTATATAGTTATGCATACATACTATCAGTGTTTCTATGTGTTTGATATATTTACCTGTGTCAGCACAGATGCTTTTAACACAGCCAGTCCCACTGGGAGTGGGAATTGGGGGGAGAACAAATCTGCCTTAAAAAGTATCTACACTGTATTTGAAAAGGGTTTTTTTTTTGAGTTGTATATAAAATATTTGAGTTGTATATAAAATATTTATCTCTATGTTTGTATTTTTTGTGAAAGCACAGAAGAAATCCAGTGTTTTTCAGAGGCAGAAGAATTAAAAACAAATTCTGTTTTGGTAAGTTAAAAATTACATGGGAAAAATGATAGTTATTCGCGTACATAGGAAAAAGTACAGAATTTAATTAGCAACCAGATTGTTAAAATGCAGTGTTCTCCTCCCTTGCTCTATTGTGTAACTTTTGTGGAACAGGTGCCTAATTTTCCTAATGGGATACATTTTAATTGACAAAGTAGTTTGATTGCTTTACACCAATTTTCAGTTTCTTGCTTACTTTTAATATAATAAACTCTTTATTTCTACAAACTCAGATGCCCTCAAGAAAGTAATTAGGAGCAGGTTTTATCTGCCTGTCTTTTTTTTATAAACCACTTTTTGATTTCTAAAACCTACTAACCAAAGCTTGATTTGTTCTGCTGATGTGTGAGAGCCAGTAACTTTTAGTCATATGCACTGAGCATTTCAATCAAGTTGTTTGCATATCCATTCATTTCAGAAAGACTCTCAAAATGGATTACAAACATTTAATTGTAAGAGGAATAAAATAATTAAGGAAGGACAAGTGGAAGTTAAAAATATGCCGAAGGATTCACAACAGTTATTGGATCATTCTCATCATGGGGCATAAATTCCTTCTTGTAGTTTCAAAGGACTTTATTCATCTAAGGCACATTGCCTTTCATAACAACAGAAAGTAAAACTGTGTTTCTTATGTACGTGATTCTCTTTGTAGATCTGTAAGGTTGGTTAAAATATGTCCATAAAAGTAATCTTTGGAGCATTTCAGCTAGTCTGGAATTCTATAATATGATTTCTGGGACTTCATGGGAAAGTTGAAGGCTCAAGGGAAAATTACACAATGAACAGCTGAGAAAAAGTTGCATTCTGGCACAGAATCATGCAAATGGGGCACATTCTTCAGTTTTCTCATGACGGATTGTCTCTGAAACTACTGAGCCAAGTTGCTGAAATGCTAATGAAGGAGAAGCATCAATGAGCAGTGTCATCCTGGGGGCTTCTGAAGGGGACAGAGTAGGAGACAGAGGGAGGGGGTGAGGGGGAAGGAAGGAAGGAAGAAAGAGAGAATGAAAAGAAATGGAGCAGGAGGAGTTTCAAATATTGGGGCTGGCCCATGTTTAAAATTAAATGAAGGGGGGGAATAGAGCCGTGATGAACTCTGAACAAGTCCCTCTTGGCTTATAAAAATGAATAAAGCCACTTACAAGCCAAAGAGTTTGGCTTTGGGCTGGCGGGATGTGAGTGTGGGCACTGCTAACATTGGGGGCCACCCTTCTGTTTAACACATGGATGAGATGGGTGTTAGGAAAACAGGATCACACTGCAAAAATGTGGGGGGATGGTAGTTTATAATTGCTTTACTTGGCCCTAGAAACTGTTACTATTTAGAATTTTTAAAAACTTATTTTCCTTATGGCACAGATTTTGTGCACTTCTGTTTGTAAAGAAAGCCGGTTACTTTTCCTCCCCAGTAGATAGCTGAGCTTTATAACCTGATACCCCAAAGCTCAGCTATGAATGCTTCTTAAAATTCTTTGCTCACAAGTATTAGATCTTGGAACACATTTAAATTAAAAATACCTGGCAGGCTCCACTTCAAAATTTCCAGACTTTCAAAACTGTTCTCTTCTCAGACCCCAGCATAAATGACCAAAGATCTCAGGAAGTTGGTACTATGCTATTTTGAACATCTGGCTGGAGGTTGCTTCTAGTCAGTGTTCCTATAAGCACTGCTGGGTGCTAAGCACTTTAAAATATGGCCCTCAGCACTCCGGATGCAACATGTGTTATTCAGGCTTTCAGAAGGGCTGTGAAAAGCTGGCAGCCACAGAGGAACAAAATCCAGTCATCTGCCCTTTGTCCTCCTTGCTGGTGAGAACAGAAAATTAGTAGGTGTCGTAAGTGTGTGTGTAGATGGGAGGAAACCAAACTCCAAGTTTGGGTCAGTGTGAGGCAGGGCTGTGCAGTGAATATGCCACTGGACTGGTGGTCTAAAGACCTTGGTAATGACCTTATTTATAACCTCTGGCAAGTCCCTTCACCCATTTTTGTTCCCTCTTCCACTTTCTGCCCCAGTGTGTCCCTTTAAATTCATCGAAATGAAGATAGCTTCCTCTCCCTATGGATTTTTATGTTCCCTACCAGGATATGGCTCCAGTTTTACCTGGGGTTTTCTGATGCAGCTCCAGTACAGGCAGTGATAAAACCAGTATAATAGAACTGCACAAACTCTGAAATAGGAAGTCCTTCAGAAGAGTTTGGGAATGGCTGTGCCATATTGGGCCCACAGCAGTTAGGTGTCTTCCTGTTGAATGTAACTGTGCTTTAACGGACAGCTTTAATGGTGGGGTTTTACTGCTTTCAAACCTCAGTAATAGTCACAGCCTTAGTTTCACAAGTGGATTTTTGATGTGGTACATGTGTTTGCACATGCAAATCCCTGGGTGATGTTTGCCTGCCCACATACTGCTTTTTTTTTCACAGAAAGAAAAAAAAAAAGTCTTGTAGCATTATTATAGCATCTAAGAACACCAGGCACAGAGTAGGACTTGTGCAAGCATCGGTTTCCTTGATGCTACAGTAAAAGCAGGAGAGAGCAGAAAGGTGCAGGCAGATGTGGGAACACCAGAGCCATCCTGCTTACAGTCCTGGGGTCAGCTCACTGGGGATCTAGGCATTGCCCACTCTTTTGGGTTGTTTGGTAGGGGAGATTTGCAGATGGTTGCCTCTCAAGTGAAAGGCAGAACCCAAAGGTGTTTTTGTTTAAAAAAGAAAAATAGACTATGAGGTTAAGACTTGACCTGGAGCTGGGTTGTCCATTTTGACCCTAAATGAGAGAATGATATGGGAAGAAGGGACCAGCTATGGAGGAGGCACTGAAAGTACAACCAGCATGTGAGGAAACTTCTTTGGGGAACTGGCCCTGCCCCCCTCCTCCCCCACCAGGGTAGGAATTAAAAGAGGGGAGAAGGGAGCAACTCCTCCCTCATATAGTCCACAGAGGCACACACTAACCTGCAGGGAAAGGGCTGATGGCAACAGCCTGGAATATACAGCCTTTCTTATTCCCAAATGATATTGCAGTTACTGCTGAATGTGATTATGGATGCCTTCCCTGCCTCCCAGGACTCATGCCACCTTGGCTGAATCCAACCTGAAGTCCTGTCCTTCTATGCAGTGGTGTCCCAAGATGAGACAGGGCATGCTCCCACGCTCAAGGACCTCTACACCTTCCCCATCACTGCAAACATCTCCCAGTAGTTTGTGCATCCTGCCCTGCTCCCAGCTGGAGCACACTGCCTCTCACAGACCCCCAGTAGCAAGTTGGGACTGTGCCAAACCAGACATCTAGTCCTCCTTCATTGTTGACCTTTCTCAAATATTTTCTGCACCCCTGTAGGTGACAAGGGATTTCTCACCTTCTGAAAGTCCTGCTTGTGCTGCTGCTTTGTTTCACTGGTTTCCCAAGTAGATGCTGTAACTTCCTGATTTGCTGTGGAAGGATTGCGCTCTCATCCCATCTGCACTGTTTAAAAAGCTGGTAAGTGCTGAGATGAAAATATGAGCTCTTTTCTGTTGGGTGGTTATATAGCTCTGTAACTACTGGAAAGTATGTGTGTGTTGGGACAGGGAAGAGAAAGAAAAGCTGCTTGGGTTTTATTGCTTTGATTTAAATAAAAAAAGAGATTCCGCTATAAGAGCTGGAGGTTCTTTGGTACTTCAGAAGGCTTTACAATGTTCTACCCAAGCAGCACAGAAATGACTGAATTACAGTAAAATAACCAGAATGCAGGATAGGTGATTGTGGCACAAAGCAGGCTGGGGTGAAAAAATACCAAATCCATGTTTAAATATACGTGGATGAACAAGAGGAGCCTGAAAGTGGAGCTAAGGCCACAGACTGGGTCACATGAGAAAGTACTACTTTTGGAACCCGGAGTTTTGATCGTATCTAATAACAGAAGTTAAATAACATCATTTAACTCTCAAACAGAACTTCTCCAAAGTCTGGGAATGACTGAAAGTGGGATTTTTGCTCAAAGGGTCATCTCAGAGGCTGCATTGTACACAGCGGTATGATTACAGTGAACAGGAATTAGGAGATCCTAAAACGCGCTGACAGCCCCTAACATGCCTTATTGCGCTCCAGTGCTCCAGCTCATATGGTACAGTCAAGAGGACCACCCACAGTTCATAACAGCCATAATGGAAAATTGTATGGGCTGGTCTAGCTAGGCATAATTGGATCGGCAAGAAATTGAGTTTTGCAGCTTTCAGAACTGTTTACTTGACCCGTTTTAATTTTAGTTGAGATGGAGTCTATTTCTCAAGGAAATATTCAGGCATTGTCATGTTTTAGGTTAATAAACTTTATCCTCAGGAGTGTCTAAGATGTTTACATTTCTAATGGCGGAGAATACAAACTTTTTTGACATTACAGATTAAATTCACAGTAGTTGTACAGATAACAGCACTCACACTGAACCAACTTGAACTGCTTGAAAGTTTTATAGGAACCAACATGTGGTTTTTCACCATATCATTTGACCTGCTCTCTCCCACTCTGCTGGCCTGCAATTTACTACTTCTGACATATCCTTAATGCAAGTCCTGGTGTGCCAGTGTCACCTTGAATTATGTTTATTTTGAAAGCTTGTGGACATCCCTGTTAGCTGCCCCCCAGGGGAAAAGCGCTTTTTGACTGACTCCTGAGGACTGGTATTGGAGTGTGCTAAGTTTGCTCCAAGTCCAACAGCTCTTTGGGCTGAAACTGGAGAAGAGGCTATCAAGACATTTTTAAAAATAAATGGCACTTAAGCAATGCAACTTCCTAGGCAGCATACCAGAGGCTACGGAGCTCAGAGCTGTTACGTTCATTCAGGCAAGTATCTGTGAATGGGACAAGGTATTAATAAGGAGGGTTTGCAACAGCACAGTTTGTTTTGGATGGATTAACCGTGGTGCCACTGGGTTCTGACAAAACTCTTAACACTGCAGATGGCTTGGAAATTTCATCTGAAGGTTTATGCCACACCAATTTTGGAGTGCATTAAGATGTGAAACTCAATGTCCTGACATAAGGGCTGCGGCCCATGAGAAGCAGGTGTCCCCAGAATGCACCAACACTTTGGGTGATTCTCATTGCCAAAATGAGCCTTTGCCATCCTAGATAGCACGGTACAGATTAAATGAGCCTTAGACTCTTTTCATTCACACTTCAGCCATAATTCACTTATCCAGTCCCCAACATAGACTATTTTTCAACCTTTCTAGTTCTGTGTCAGTCTGGCTTGAGATTCTTTAAATCCACTGAAGCCAAATACCGTATTCCTAGCAGGGCTCCTACAGTAAGGTTATTGGAGCTGTTTAGTGTTTCAAACCTTTATTTTGCAGTGGTCAGTGTGACAATGTTTTTATTTATCAGAACCTGTGACTGCAGCATAAAACAAAGATTTCAGTAACTTACATTTTTGTTGTCATAAAACAGGAAAATAATCTGGTTTAAAGGCAAATTGAAAACATTTCTAGAAATTGAGTCAGTACTGGAACGTCCCCTCCACTCCCCTCTGCCCAGAGCCACACTCAGCCGTTTGGACCCAAGGTGTGTTACCAGGACACTCTGCTCTTTCACACTGACAGGATTTTCTCTGACTCAGTGGGAAATTTGCCTTGACTTTGTGCAACTGGTTTAGGCTTTCTGCAACTAAATAAAGGATCCCATTTTCCAGGCTTGCATAATGTCATTCAGCCCTGCAAAATCTGTTCAGGTTATTAAAAATAATAATGTCATCAAACTGAGTTTTATTTCTTTATATTTTGACTTGAAAAATCAAACTGAGAAAAAAAAGCATAAACTCATTAAGCCTTAATCTAAAACAAAAGTTTGGAGCCAAATGTCCATGCTCAGTCTTTTCATTCTGTAAACAGTGTCCTATTAGACAGAGATAACACATAAGGGGTACAGATGACAAACAACACGTTCATAGGATCTGTATTCACCCTGAACAGAGGGAGAAAGAAGTATGTATTTACCAGTAATTAACATTTTAACTAGTGTTTGGTGAAATCCATAATGTGATTAAAAAAAAAAGAATTCCTGGATTATAGGGGATAGCAATTACCTAAATAAAAGCCACTGAAAAGTTGTCCAGAGGTATATAATAATAATAATAATAATAATAATAATAATAAAGATCCCCCTCCCCAGTGGGAAATGATTACACAGTAATCCATGCCACTTAGTGAAATATCAGAAAAGGATCCCATAGACCCATAATTAGCAATGTAACAAGCAGAGCCTTGAGAAAACAAGGTGGTCCTCAAGACAATAATCTTCATCGCTCGCACCCATCCAGCCGGTTTCTTCTCGAGGAGTGAATGAGGCAGGCAGGATGATAAAAGGACCTACAGCACCAGCAGGAATGTTCCCCATGTGCTACTTTGAGTGGCCTTCAAGGGGGCAAAAGAAGGAGAGGTAGGAGGGAGCAAAGCAGTTGTGCCCCCCCCCCCCCCCCCCAAAAAAAAAAAGAATGAAAAAGAAAGGAAAAGAATCCAACTTGCTTCTGCAGAAGCTGCCTAGCGACACACAACTAATTACTATGACTGGTCCCCTGTTTGCAGATCTTGTTATCAGTAAAAATAATAATAAAATGAGCCCTAGCAGTCTGGATATCTGCAATTACAGTGTGAATTGCATGAGAGGATTATATGAAGTGCTCTTGGCGTGGAGGGTGGGGGACCAAGGCGCTTCAACTTGAGAGCAGTAAGCAGCTGCTTTGGGGCTTTGCACCTGCTGCTCACCAGGCTGTTTTCACCTCTAGACGAAAACAGGCTTCTCTCTCTCTCTTTTCCTCTGTCTGGTTTCTTTTCACAGCGAGCACGAATGTAAAAACAGAGAAGGATTTTTATTTTAAAAAAAAAAAAAGGAGAGAAAATGAAATCGTCTTCTTAAAGAAGTTTCACTGAAGCAACATGAGAGGCGTCTTATGGCAGTGAAGGGGAATCTGAAGATGGAGTGTGGGGCCAAAGAAACAGGCAAGCCGGCTCCATTTTAATGCAGAGGCAGCAGACAGAGTGCGATCTGAGATTGGCAAAGTTTCAATGTAAATCCAGGGGGGCAAGGGGGATGGGGCTGGGATGAGAAGAAAGGACTCTTTTACTGTTTCATGCTTCTAAGTCCTGCCGATCAGCATAAGCTCAGCTCGACATTCTGGGAATAGCAATGAGGCACACACAACAATCAAAACACCCTAAATCTGTTTGATGATTCAGACACTTCGTGCATCTGCACCGACAAAATGGGACTTCAATTAAATAACTTGCAGATTTCCACAGAGGGGGGAAAAAGTCGGGGGAACATGAGGATTTTTAATTAGTAACTCCGAATACAAGCCGTTTTTTTAATTAGGTGTTTGCACTACCACTTTATTCTTAAAGGGAGATTTGTAAGCGCGTGGGATTGTTGTGAAAGAAGATCCTGGACAGTTTGTTCCTAACATTTTGTTGCAACCTGCATTTGCTCCTAAACAGCTTTTCTTTCGCAAATAAAACTCAGCGACAATTCCAAGCAAGTTGTTCAAATTAAGGCTGAGATTTTTTGGACAGCTTTAAGTGTATACACGCATCCATAAATATATACACAGATGCGGAGTGTCCAGGATAGGTTTCAAGGCCCTGTGAAAGTTTTCCTGTGTTCCAGTGGTTCGGATTACTCTCTGCAGCTAACCTACTTATATATGTAACTGTACTGTAAACATCATACATATATGTACCATACACGGGGTTAGTAGAAGTTTGTTACAGAGTTGAATGCGATTCCTGTCTGACTTTACCGCACTGCAGCCACCACTTTCAGAGCAAACCACTAATGATTGCAAGCTTCAGGGTCTGAAAAACGATGGGTGAAATCCCAGACCCTTTGAAGTCATTGAGTGCTTTTCATTGACTACTGGGGTCAGGATTCACGCTCAAACTCTCTCGAGTGTGCTCTGGCATGGCACAGTGATGTACATGTCTGTCTCACACACACGCATGCACTGTGAACCTGCAAAATCTCCCCATGGAAAAGCATCCTCTCTGCAGCAGGCCATGATTTTGAAGCCTTAGAAAACAGATCTGGTCTTTTTAGTACACTAAGCATCTAGCGGCAGTAGAGTGAGGATACTTCTGTCTTAATTTTAAATATATGACCAAAGAGGAAGCTGTGGCATTAATGTATTTTTGAATCTTTTTCTCTTGGATCTTGGACAATTTTTGCTTTGGTAAAACATTTACAATTATATGAAAGGGAGGAAAAGTTGAATTTCTCCTCCCCCTCCTTTTCCTAACGGGGTACAGCAAGGAGATCATATAAAGAGGGACCATGATCATTTATCCAAATGCAAACAAACCTAAGGATGAGGATTTACCACAGACTGACTTTCTTTTTTAAAAATTTATTTCATGTGTTAATACAAAGACTATTTAGCAAAAGTAGAATGCCAGGATTTGCATATGAATAGGTACCTAAAGATCAACGAGATCAACTCATTAGGGCCTGAACATCTAAACATACTAAAGTCAAAGAGGCCAGAGCTCAAGAGCCCGGCTGCTGGGATTCCCAGTTGCTAATCCAAGCAAAGCTGGTAGTTCTAAACTTATTACTCTCTTTCCTGCCTTAAAAAAAATCCTTTACCTGAAATCAAAGCTCAGTCCAAGGAAAATAGCCTAGCGATTGTGTCTGGGACTCGGTTTCTTCCTTTGCTACAGTCTTTATCCATGGCATTGGTGAAGTCCTTTAGGAGGGGATTCATCTCACCTAGCAGAAGTTGTCTCAAAGGGAGGGATTTTAACTGCTTGGTCACCCTGGCTGCCTTTGCAGGCAGCATGAAAAAGGCACTTTCCAAAGGGATGTTTGTTCTCACTGTAGTATCTCCTCCCAAGACAATATCTAAATCTCTGGCTGCAGGTGCTTATCTCGTCCTCTTGCCTATGCCAAGAGTGTCTATGAGTAGCTCAGGCTGAAATGAGTATGGGGTCTGATGTGCCTCAGTTCATCATCTGTAAAATGGGATTAAGTGATTAATGCTACCCCTGTATCTCATGGGTGAGTTAGGAAGTGGAATATATTATAAACCATGAGATGTTCAGATATAAAAATAGTGAGAGTGATATGGATGCCATAAAAAGATAAGGTCCTGATCCAGTATCTGTGGCAACCAAGGGAATCTCTCCTCTGGCCTTTTGTGGGTATTAGATCAATCAATCCCCAGTGACATTATCCATTCACTGCAGAGTAAGTGAAGGTATGGCCAGAATTTTTCCACCGGCAGAGAAGGGAGAGGGTATGGGAAAGCCCTGACCTTACTCTATGCTTGAATAGTAGGAAGAGGGAAAGCACAAACAGGCTTTCAAAGCTGCCTACAGGATTTGGACACATCAGCTTATTAATGTTAGCGGAAATTGGGCATCCACATCTCTGGAAATTTCAGCCTCTGCATTTACAACACAAAAAGAGCCCAACCACAGAGGAGATATTTCCCTAATCTTGGCACTACTACAGATTTTTGTTTGAGCTTCCTTGGATTAGACCTTTAGCAAACGGCACAGCTCGGATGTTATGGGAAGGACACATTTACTCCTCATCCACCCCGAGGTGTAGCAGCCCAGGGTCCGGGCAGCATATTCTCATGGCTAGATCCTGAGCCTGTCATTAAATCCGTCTTTTGACCTTGGGCAAGTCACTTAACCTCAGTTTCCTCTGACTGTAAAATGTAGATAAAATATTCCTTGCCTCACGGCAGTGTTGGGAAGATTAACAGTTAGACATTGTTCTGAGAGCCTTGAATAAGAGCTGTGAGTGCATGCAGAGTACTGTTTCTATTGGATACTGCTTTCTCTTTCTACATACAGAAGGGCTGACTTTTAAACTGGCAAGAAGCCCAGGCCCGTGACTAGTGGTGTGCCCCATTTGAATGCACAATAACTACAGTTGCATGCACAAATTGGGTATCCGTGCATGGAAACTGGACACACAGTTGTTTACAGAACAGAGGAGTTTCTCTCTTGCACTCGTTTGGAAAACTCAAGGAGTCCATTTATTAAATGGAAAAAGCAATGCCACCACCCATGCAGTATCAAACAGCTTCAAGGCAGCATTTTAAGCAGGTTAATAAGGTATAATACCCTCCAGAGGCTGTGAGGTGGGTACATTGCGTTGACCTGAGTTAAAATTTCACATTCATTTTACAACTCCTGTGGGCTGTCTTGGTTTAAACGTGCCAGGCGAGATCCTCTTGGGGAAGTTGAGAAGGGAAAAGATCTGCAGGTATTTTGTTTGATGTGTGTAAATCAGGACTGAAGTAAATGGTGGAAGTGCAGTTTACCCTAAGATAAACTGCACTTGGCTGAAGATTTGGCACTCTTTATATATGAGCCCACAAACAAACCAGTCAGGACAGCATACACATTGTGTGAAGCCTTGGAAGGGCTGCTTTGCCAGCGGTTGGGCTCTGCCACCAGCACTGAAAGGCTCTGGGAGTGTTGGGTGGACAGGGAAAGCACTCTGGGCTGGGCTGCATAGGGTGGTGGTGTCTGGTGAGCTGTGAGGATCCCAGCAGCAGCAAGCTGTGGTGGGAGAAAGGGAGGCTGCATTACTCCCTTTGTGCACAGCCTGATCTCCAGTCATTTTCCAAGATCATAACTCTGGGAGGAAAAAAACCACACAAAAAACAACTCATGAATAATGTGGGGGTGAGAGGAGAAATAATAGGGAGTAAGGGCAGAGAGCCACAGGCTAGGAAAGCACTGTTTTTCTCACACAGAAGTCCTTTTGCTACAAACATAAACCTTTAACCAGGAATATCTCCTATCTCTGTATTCTCTGCTTTCTGCCTGGCTGTCACTGGAGGTATCTAGAAGAGATGGCCTCAAGCTTCTCTGTTTGCTTGCCTGTGCTGTGCAGCTTCAGGGCCAACCTTGCTCCAAGAGCATCCTGCTTACAGGTGCCTTTCCCATGCCCCCGGTTTGGTCTGTGCCATGGCCCTGTTACAGCAGGAGTCAATGTTCCTCTCACACCTCAGCACACTGAAAGGAGATGATATTCTGGGATGGCATCAGGCCTTGTTGCCTTAGTTATGGGGAAGAAATAGGCTGCATAGGACTCTCTTTCAGGGTGGGTGAGCAGCGTCAGCTTAGGATGTCCCCATCGCTACGGCTTATGTGCTTTAAGCAGTAATACACTAATTTACTACTGTGGTAGGAATGATTGAAATATTTAGACATAATGGAGGAAGTTTAATAGGGTCTACTGAGAAACCCAGGTGTTTAGATCAGCTTAAAAATAATAACCTTCTCCCCTGCTGAGTACTTTCTTTTCACAATAAGCTCAGCTTTTATTCTTAACCATAAAGACTACCTCAGACAGGAAATTATTCACGTGATTGGTCTTTACAAGTAGCGGAGGGTTTAAACTCAGGGCTGGAGAGGTCATTAGTGGACAGCCATGTGATTAACCTTTGCTTGCCCGTTTCTTTTCACACTTTGTTAACAGCTCCCATTATTGCCCTTCTGTGTTTCAAGGAAGTAGTTTATTGACAGTATTAAAAATACATAGCTACAAATTCCAAAGAGCCCATCCTTGTGTAAAACCTTCAGTAATTTCTAGTCAGATGATATACATGAGGTAGAGCCCCTCAATTTCTGGTGAAAATTCACCCATTAACGCTGGATTTCATTTAACATCTGTTTGTTTCCCCCATCGCATGACCTGTTGCCCAGCTGGTCTCAGAAAGTTTTATGCCTCAAAAAAGGGAAGGTTTTAGCTTAACAGTTGTCTTACTGCTTGTCTTAACCTACCACAGCTTAAAGGGAGTTGTACGAGGCACTGCGTATCTGTTTGAGTAGAGATGGGCATCCAAAAGACTATGAAATCCTGAAGAAAATGTTGCAGCCTGTTTTCATTTTGAAAATGTTGCTGTCTGTTTTCATTTTGAGTGAATTCATGTGATATTTACTTGTTTTCAAACCAAAAGAGCATCCTAGCATTTCTGTTCTGAGCTGCACCGACAGTGCCCCTGGAGCTCTCCGTGTGCTGGGTGAGGGATGGCCAGGGAGCAGCGTGTATCTGCTACTCTGTCCTCACACCCGTGTGGGACACAGTCCCCTCCCTCTAACACACACAGACCCAGAGGGTCTCATGTGCAGCAGGGTCCCTTCCCACAGCCAGCAAAACCAAGGCACAGAAAGACCCATCATCAAGGCAAAACTCAAATTCATGAAAGAGGAATAGATGTTCTGTGAATATAATAGTGTGGACTGGACTTGGTATTAAATTAATAAAATTACATGGGAAAAAAATTAATAGCGAAGATTGCAGCAACAGCACAAAAACTGCAGCAAAGGCTCGGGGCAGAGGCCTCTTTTTCTTATTTATTTTGCGGTGTTGTGGCAGGGTAATTTCAAGAGGGAGGTACGAGGGGGGAGGTGTTCAGTGCTGGGCTTTCCAAAGCAAAAGGGTCTTTTGGACAGAAAGGAGAGCGTCAAGGCCTTTTGACAGAAAGTGGCTGAATGTGTCTTTTCTAGTTAACTTCTGTGAACTGTTGGGCATTTCCACACACAAAGGGGCACTTTCTTGGCAGCTGAGGAGGGAGGGCAGAAGTCAGAGAGGGCGAAAGAGGAAGGCAAAGGGGAACATCAGTTTATGAATGCAAAACTTACAGTAGAATTTTTTTTTAAGTAGAACATGTACACTGCAGAAAGCCCCAGGGCAGCCATAACTGACGTTTACTTGGCAGAAAACCCAAGCCTCAGTGAATTCACCACTGCTTCAGGAAGCATCTACCCACAATACGACTCTGCCTGAGCTCTAGCCAGCAGGGTGCTGAGTCCCTTTAACTCCTCTTGAAGTTTCTCAGTTTTGTGGTGCTCATCACCTTGCAGGGATGAAGCCATAGCTCAGGATGGCTCCAGTCCTGGTTTGGAGCTGCAGATCCCAGTGTCTGTTGTTAGACAAGGTGAAAGTGTGAAACATGGAGATGAAAATTCAGTGAAGATGTGTACATGATCCTACAGGTAGCTCAGGGACCAAAGGCTCTGATGTCTACATCATTTCTGGTACCCAGGCTGTCTTATTTAATGCTGGCTCAGATATCACTACACTACATTACAGGTCAGATACATCCTCAGCATTCAGCACCCCTTTCTCTATCAGTTACTCTATTCAGACGTTGGGGCTTTAACTAAATTGGGGAAAGTACTTGACAGAAGTGAAAACAAAAGACCTCTTTAGGGATTATGATGGTTTCCATAAACAAGGAAAACACCTTTTATTTTTCTTTAGTTTTACCTACATCTAACTATTTCTTAACCTATAACCCAGACCAGAATAGGCCTTTCTTTATGATGGCTGCATATCAGAAATGAGGCAAGCTTTGGAATGTACTATAAAAGAATTAAATGAAAAGCTATTCCGGGGGGAAGGTGGGATCAATCAGAGAGGTTTGTGCAGGTCTCTAGGAACAGTTGAGATGGAGTAGTGAGAAATTAAAAAGCAGTGCAAAAGCAGCACTGATAGGAAGATTTGAAACAGGAATCTCCGCAGCAGCTTCTAATTGCAGAGCATGCAATGTTATTTATTCAGAGGGGGAAACTCAAGGTAAGGCCCCAACACCAGTCAAAAGGAGTTGTGTGAGGACATTCACAACTGTATTTTGTGTTTTGATTTTGCCCTCAAAAGAAAGAACTACAGTTTAACCGAACTTCATTAACTCACATTACTATTGTAGCAATAGGATGAGGGGTAATGGCTTTAAACAAGAAAAGGGGATGTTTCAGTTGGATATTAGGAAAACATTCTTTAATCTGAGGGTGGTACATCACTGGAACAGGTTGCTCAGAAAGGCCCTATCCCTGGAGATATTTAAGATCAGACTTGATGGGGCTCTGAGTGACCTGATCTAGTGAAGATGTCCCTGCTTTCTGTAGGGGGGTTGAAGTAGATGGCCTTTAAAGGTCCCTCCTGCCTAACACATTCTATGATTCTGTTTAAGACCAAAGAGGAATGGAGGCACAAAAGCCAAATAAGGACTCATTAGGATGTTTTTACTATTCAACTCCCTATTGGGAAGATGTATTATTCAGCAGCATAAAAGCAATTTGTCAACAACATAGCAGAGGTGATAGTGGTGTTTTAACAGTGAAGAGCCTCTACCCACACATTTTAGTAATTTACCTGTACCTGGTTACAACCCTCTAATTAAAGCTGTGTCAGAGCTTCTGTGTATTCTCAGCTTTCTGGAGTTTATCACTTGACTTTAAGAATTAGCTGCTGGCTAAAATTTGTCATACGAGGACTTACACGGGAGTATGTTTTAAATAATAATAATAAAAAACCCACTTTGACAGCTTTATAAGTTATTATAGTGTTTCAAAGAAAGAAATTTGTCAGTTTAGGTTTTCTTAGGACCCCCTGGAACTGGTGCTGTCTGTTAAACAGCAGCTCCTGACATTTGGGGATTGTTTATAAGTGTTGGGAGGGAAGCCAGGTACCTCAGCTGAGGCATGTTTCCAAAAGAAGTCATTGCAGGTGTGTTTTATTAACTCACCTCCTGTGTATTTCTTCTGCATTTTAGGTTGGAAACTTCAAGGGCCGGGTTTCCCTGGTCTACTCATGTTGTTTTTTTCTGACTTGTAGTACAAAGGCAGGGTCATGTTTGGACTAGGTCTTGTTGTGCTGTTGTTTTGTACAGGTTTTTTTACAGCATAAAAGCCTGAAGTTTGGCTGAACTCGACGTTCTTGAAAGCTCTCAGCTGGAGTTGTTTTGCTGTGCACTGCTCCTTCCTCTTCCACAGCAGAGGTGTCAAGGTAGGAATATAGGCTGTACTTCCTTGCTCCAGTGCTGTACCAAAGCTGTAGGTTAAAGTCATCCTGAATTTAATCTACCTTAGAGCAGGACTGAGAAGGCACATAGCATCCTGTATTTTGCTTCTCTCTCTTCTGTTGTGTTGGGTGCAGGTCAACAATAGTAGCAAAGTCTGTGCTGTATTCTGAGTATGGCTTTTATATGTGGCTTTGGTGGGTCTTGTAGGTCTCTCTTCTGTGGTAACTCCTAGCTGTACTCTTTCCTTAGATGAGCTCAGAGAGCTCACTGGGAATTGAGCGTGTTTGGGGAAGCATTGAGCATGCTGTGAGCAAATGGATGTGGCAGTAGGTGAGAGAAATAAGTCTTAGTCACATAACTGTCTCTGCCTGTAAGGTACTGTATGTCAAATACTCTACCTTGCTGCTCCATGTCTTCTCCCTGTAGCTGTCATTCTCTCCCTTAGTAAGGAGGCATCCACGTGTTAGAAACAGGGGTTGGTTGCTCACCAGTTCTGAGACCACAGGCTGATCTGCTACCTGCAACTCCCCAAGGGCAGCAGCACCTCTTATTTTGAAGCCTCAGGCTGCCCAGGGTTTCCAGCAGGCTTGGCGTTTACTTGTGTTTTTTCTGTACTTTCAGAATCAGAAATGTCGTGGGGTTCAGTTGTTGACATTATTCACTTCTTGAGCATGTTATATTTTTGCTATATAGCCAGGGCATGTCTAAGCAGGTTTAAAAAGCTGTTCTTTTCCCTCGTGTTGGCTAATGTGACTTCAAATATCCTAGTCCGAGCAGCGCTTTGCAAGTGTACTAACATTTTGGGGAGGAGAAAGTCTGTTCAGAGTGCCATCAGGGCACACCTCAGTGTTTTAAATACACAGAGGCTTCATTTAATACCTCAGCAGCAGGCTCATGGCTCTTCAAATCTGGCCAGAGCAACCATGACACCAGTTGCTTCTCTGACACAACCTTGTGACTAAGCTTTCCCATTGTAAGGTTGGTTTTGTTGGGTTTTATTGTTTTTCAGTTCTGGTTTCTGTTGTGTTTGATTCACCTGTTATGGTTTGGAAGGATGACTCAAGCTGGGAGGGTCCAAGTGGGGATCTGAGCTTTGCCACAGGCTGGTGTGATAGATGAAGTCCCTTCAGCCACCGGTGCTTGTCTCCCTTATTCTTGCTGTAAAAGCGGACTGACAGTGCTTCAGCCGACCTCATTCAACAGAAAGCATTTATAAGAATGGCCTCTTACTGCTTTGGTGGGGTGGCTGGCTTGCTTGTTTGTTGGGATTTTTTGACTGATGGCTCTAGCTTTTGCTATAATTATCATTAAGTAATGAGAAATGAGTGAGACAACACTTCTTCCTACCCTACACCATATCCCAGCACTGAGTATTTTTTGGTGAGAAGAGATAAACAAGCCCCTAAGCTTCAGCATGGGGAATGGCCACAAAGGAGGGAGAAGGGAAAAGACTAGTGTTTTATTTTGAAATCCCAAGTTGAATGATTTGCACTACCTCTCTACCAATGGGGAGAAAAAAAAAATACCAGTGAAGTTCTAACACTGCAGAATCTTAGACACAGTTTTAGTGGTTTTCTTTATTTTTCTTCCTCCCCATCCGTTTCTGTCCTGACAGTCGTACTTAGAAGCGTATTCTGTAGCATCGCTGCCTGATGTGTACGTGAGATCTTTTTGTGCTTCTACCTAATGCTGAATTTTAATTGCAATTTTAATATCTTCAGGAAAAAGAATCTTTCCTATAATTTGAATGTCAATGTATCAAAGCAAACTGGGTTGCACCTCTGTGTTTTGTCCTGGGTAGCATGTGCTTTAGGTTTAATGGGGCATCTCCTCTCCAAGTGCCTTCTAGACCAGTTTGCACTATGAAAAGCTTGACTGCCTTTTCTATGGTGCTGTCTTAGGGTCCTTGGTACTCAGACTGTCAGGACAAAAGCTGATTCAGACCTGCTTGATGCTCAGGTATACTGTGAACTAAACCATGAGGAGATACCATCAGAACACATTTCATTTGTGACCTTTCACAGCCAATGAATTAGAGGGATTTTCCTTTGCTGTGGATCAAATTTAAAACTACTTCCCAGGAGTGAAAGGTCATCGTGTGGAGTCATGATATCCAGTTTAAATACAGCTAAATAGAACTCGTTAGCATCACAAAGAATGGAGTTATATATTACCTGGTCTGGAGGATGCCTGAGAAGGAGGGGGTGAGCAAAGGAATAGATCCCTCATCGCCCTTAATAAAGCACCATAATAGCAGAGAAAAAGCACAAAGAGCAGAATTTGCCTAAATCTGCCCTTTAAATCTGTTTCTTCTGGCCAGCAATTGTAGTGGCCAGAAAAACATGGGAAGTGTTGCATAAAGGATGTATTCTCCTCTTGCCGTGTTTGCATTCACGGGAGTTACAGATCCATCAAAGTGAGAATATACAATTTACCAGCTCCCAGAGGGGCTTTGATCTCCAGATACAGTCCGTGCTGAGGAAAAAGGAAATCCAGTGATCTCGTGTCTGAAATCAGATTCCCCCCCGAGGGGCAAACTGCCCCTCTAGACACTATCTGATTGGCAGAAGGACCTCATATATAAGTGGATCCATGACATCTTATATCCTACCAAGCCATCTCCCTTCTGGGGAGTATTTCTTGCTCTCCAGACCTTTCCTAATGATTGTTATTTCAGCCTTTCTGTTTCTTGTCATACTTCAGGAAGGTTGTTTTCTTCAGGCTAAGTGTGAAGCTGCATGGCTCACTCTTTACCACTGGCAGCAGGTCAGGAGATGTAAAATGAGTGTGGGAGGCTTTGGGAAGTGCTTTGGGATCTTTGGTGAAGAGGCTGTCTACAAACGAGGAGGATCTACACACAAAACTTAACATCATTGCACTGTGAAGTGAATAGCTCACAGTGAGATAGGTGTTTACTTTGGTGATCTGGGACTTTTTTTTTTTTCCCTACTTGGCATGGTTGGGTCTTTGTATTTTGTTTCTCTATTTTTCTGGGAGAGGGAAGGGTGGATGAGATCAAAGAGAAGGATCCCCTCTCTTGTTTATTTTAAATGAAGCACTATTTGAATTCTCTCAATCTTTTTTACAGGTAGCTCTTTGCTCCTATATATTGCTTTGGCTTTCCTGTACTTACCCAAGGCTTAATGTTCATAATAGCCAAGCAAGTCATTAGTGGTCAAATGAAGCTGGGCAATTACAGAGGTTCTTTTGCTGTTACATTGGAATGGATCATTGGGATATCTGCTCTGACTTCCAGCATAAACTGGACTCTGGGATTGCTGCACCCAACAAACCCACCTCAGCTAACACATCCCTGAGGGCAAGCATCACTTCTTAATGTGCAGACTTCAAGCCATAGATGAACTGCCTTTTCACTACCACAGATGGTATTAGATTTCTACGCTGGTTGGTTAAGCAGGACCCAAGCTGTGGGAAATGTTAAAGAAATAAACCAGGCTTTTAATGTTGCAGGGCTACACTGCCCTGCTCCAAATCTCCCCCAGTCCTGCTTCATACCATGCTCTCTTGCTCCCTCTTAACAGCAGATGCAGGAATCTGCTGCAATTCAGGAACTGAAACATTTCTCAGATGTTTCTCTGAGCAAAACCAGTATTTTCCCAAGTCAGCTGGGTATGTCAGTATGTTACCAACAGTTTTGTTCCCTGCTGAAACTACTGGAGATGCTATGGGTGTGATCCAGCATGCAGCAGTGCCTCTGCTGGCTGTTCACACAGTGTGGCTGCGTTTGGAGTGCCAGAGGTTCCCAAGCTATAAAGCTGAGAAGTTGGGGAGCTTCACCCCCTTCAAGGGACAGTTTTTCATTTCTTGTTCCAAGTATGATATGCCAGTCATACCTGCAAGCACTATGTTTTGGCAATCAAAAGCACACATGTAGGACAAATGTGAGGGAGCAGTGCAGAAAGGGGGTCACTTTTATACATACTAAACCAGGGATTAGCCACAGTGGGTGTAACTAATTTTGTTAATGTACCCAAATAAACCAATGCTCTGTGCTAGCAATCCCTATCTAAGCATTTACAGTGATTCACTGAAGAGATCTCAATGGAGGATGGTCCTGGGAGAAGTCTGAAATATTTAAACTTTTTTTTTTTAAAGAATAAAACTTGTGTTTTAATGACTTCCAATAAACCTGCCATCCATGTACTGGAAATACCTCAAAATTCCCCCCCCTGCCTGAGGCAAACTCCACCAGAGTTAGACAGTGCTGATTTACACCAGCTGAGGTGGCTGATTTTTATTTTATTTTTATTGGGCTTTTTTGTCCTTGGTTATAAAACTTTTACTAGCTGGAGGAGATCACATTCCATTCAGGAGCTTGCTTTATGTTCTTCAGATAGGAAATCATCACCTTGGTACAGACAAGTTTCAGCATTTCGGTATTGAGAAGAGGGGGGCAGGGGTGGGCAGCAGATTTATACTTCCCAAATAAAGTGCTTCACATGGATGGGGAAATGCCTCCAGCAGAAGCAGGCAAAGGGAGCTTGCTTTATAAGGAACATCTGGAAATACACAGACATATTATTTTTCTCATCCTTCCAGAGCTGCAGGGAAATTCTGGCCCAGAAGGCCACTGCCTGCTCGTGACTCCGAACACTCCCAATCATCCAGAGCCACCTCCTTTCCCACGGGCTTTACCTGCCGAACGTGGGCATTTCCCAGGCTAAGGCTACATGAACACGTCATGCTGTACTGTGAGCTGTCATCTGCTATAGGGTAATCATCCACCTCTCATATTCCTGCTTTTTAATGAGGAAATGATCTTCCTCCTCTGCTTTTAATGAGATATATCTTTTTGGATTTATAGAAATGCTGTCTGTACCTGAGCTGCTGAGTGATTCTATCAGTTGGGTTTATCTTAGAATTATTCTGCATTTTTGTGGTTTCTAAGGCAACCATACTTTTTCAATGAACTGCAGAGTAAATGAAGATATCAAAAATGTGACAGATCAACCAACACGATGTGCCTCTGATATACCAAGTACATCCATGTAGTGGTTCAGCTCTTAAAACATTTCAGTCTAAATGATATCTTGAGCTGTTACAGAAGTTGATTTACATCAGCTGCAAGTCTGATTCTTGCTGATATGGGACAGGGTGTTTAGTATGGCCAGGCAGGTGAGGACTGTGCAAGAAAAAAAGCCTTGAGGACAGCAAGCTGGTCCTCAAGGAGTTCAGCAGGTTCAGGCAGTTTCAGTGTGAAGAAAAGTAATAGGACAAATCCTGAGAATTTTATGATAAATATTGCCATACCTGTGATGAAGGGGATGAGAGTGTTCATTTCTCTGTTGTCAAAGTATTTAAACTCATCAGGAATCAAGGTACTGGAATGCTGAACTTTTCAGTCATTTTTCTCTGTTTTCTAAGGGTTTTCTCTCTCTGTAGGAACAGGGCTTTCTGTGTGTTTTAAGTAAAACTATTTTTCCAGCACAGATCAGTTTGGAATGTCAGAGATCTGATTTATTCTGAGGTTAGTATCACCACGAACAAACAGAAGGGATGCAATAGCAAGATTTCCTCTACCTGGCAACATGTGAACATGCAATGACAGCCTGTGAATGTGGAGAGGGATGGCTCCTGGTGTTAAGGTGCAGCTCAAGCCACCTCACTGGTATCCAAGCTCTTCTCTTGTAGAATTTACTAAATGCTTGGAAGGCTGGATGGTTTGGGGACTTCTGAAATTATTGCTCTGAAAGCCCTACCTATTGTACACCTACCTCAGTCATATATAGCTGGAGGCATTGATTGTGCCTTTCAGGAAGAGGATGGCTGAGAGTGATTGACAGCTCCCAGGAAGACTGATAGGAAATCACAGACTCATAGGGGTTAGAAGGGGCCTCAAGAGATCATTGGGTCCAACGCCCCTGCCAAAGCAGCTCCCTAGCTCATATTGCACAGATAGGCGTCCAGACGAGTCTTGAATATCTCCAGAGAAGGAGACTCCACCACCTCCCTGGGCAGCCTGTCCCAGGGCTCTGTCGCCCTCACTGTGTAAAAGTTCTTCCAGTCATTGGTGTGGAACTTCCTATGCTCCAACTTGCAGCCATAAATGGATTGACTGAAACATGGCTTTAGGTTTTCTGTCTTTTTTTTTAATTATTAATTCTGTAGCCTCTCATCAGCTTTGACTATCTGTGTGAGTATTTTGACACTTCCATATTAGCACAAACCTGAACCATGTGCATCCTCTTTAGGATCAAATAGTCAAAGGAGACTTTTTATAATGCCAGTTCTACAGTACAACAATACAGCATGATATGTACTTTCAACTATTGTGTGCACCTCTTTGGAAAGGAAAACTTCTGATGCAGGCTTTTATCTTGTTTCATTTTTATGTGGTTCGGCCCTGGCACTTCTGAATTCCTGCCCCTCCCCCCCCCAAAAAAAATTATTTAATAGATTTTTGCATTGCTCTTGCATTTCCATTTTTAGCACATGCAGATGTGCTTGCTCTGATGGAACCTTTCATTTTGCTAAATGGGGAGAAGGATTTTTGCACACACCAACTGAGCTGCAATTAGGATTATTACAAGAAATAGATCCAAGGAAGGTTCCTGTATAGGCTAGGTCTGAGGTTCCTTGGCAACAGAGAAAAGGGAAAGAAGAAAAAAAATTTAAGAAATTGAAGACATTTCTTTCACAATATTCTCTTTTCCTCATATGCTAATCTCTTTTTGGGCCTTTTCTTCTCCCAATCTCCTCCCAGCCCCCCAGTTTCTTTTCCCAGGAAAGCAGGTACATATCCCCAGAGAGCTCACTTAATGCCATAATAACACAACTTTGAACAGGCTGTTCAAAGATATGTTTGAAATACACAATCACCAGTTTTCCTCTAAGCAGTCAAACACTATTCTGCCCTTGTCCTTAATTTCAGCTAAACAAAAATCAAGGCTATGCCGGCCACACATTCAGCATCTAAGCTGTCTTCATTCCGCCTTTGCCACTGAGAGTTAAAACACAGAAAAGCATTTTAGTTTCCAACCCCAAATATGTGAAACATTCACTTTCCTTAATCTGAAGAAGTGAATGCAACAGCAATTTATGAGCATATTCTGTGACATCCTTGCAGTGTTTTCATGAAGGGCTGGGTAACCCTTGCTGAACGAGCCAGCCTGTAAAATTGCAGCAATTTCCCAAGGCTCTGGCATGGCACACAGTCACCAGGCTGAATGTAGCTCAGTGCCTTCAATTGACATAATGTTCATGTATCCAGAATCTTGGAAATAGAAGGTAGAGAGTGATGTGCTGAGTCCTGTCAGGGAGTTGCAAGAGTGAGAGTGGGCTTGGACCTCAAGTCTAGACTAGCAAAATCTTCGTGCTAGGGAGCCTGGGAGGACTTAGCATCAGTGCTGCACCTCGTGCAGGCTATGAAAATAATCCTTAATGAGTGGGCATATCTTTAACTCCTAGAACTCAAGGGAAAACATTTTGAGGTGGAAGGTTTATTTTAAAAGCCTGACCCATTTTTCTAAGCCACCAGCTTTCTTAAAATGTTTGGACAGCCTGAAAGGTCTGAACAGCTTCTCTCTGCCGAGAAACTCAAGAGGCAGCATTTCTTTACACAGGTTTAACAGTGGGTGGTAAACATGGAAAAATGTCTCTTCTCTCACATCGCAACATGATGCATCACGTATAGCTTGTCTGGAAACAATGTCTGGGTTATGTTTGCTGCCAGGTATTACTGCAGGAGGAACACCTGATCTGGGATATTTTTTTTTCCAGGTAATTAGTGGGTGGGGTAACACACCAGTGCAAGTATTTGGGGATTAGCTGCAAATCATTCAGCAAAACTGGGAGCATCACTTAGCAGAAACTCATAGTAGTTACTGCTATGTGCAGTACATGGTTCTGTGGCTTTTTTTAAGGTAGTCATGAAAACTGCTCCAAACTTCCCCTGAACCACTCTGACTTCTCTAGAAATAGAAGTAGACAGTTAGAAAACAGAGTTAACTGAGTATCTTGTTATAAACTGGGGTAATTTCTGAATTTAAAGCTTAGGATTTCTATTCACTGAGGTATTTGAGAGGAAGAGGAAACGGATTGCATCACGGTGTTCAGAGCCTATTTTCATGGTGGAACACCAATGGAATATCCCCTCATACTGCCCATATGTGCAGTTCTAGAACTTTTACAAAGACATTTGCACTATTAAAATTCCCTTTAGCTGATATGTTATATATTTACCTATAATTATATAGATATGCCTATAACTAAGAACAGACTGGATAGGTTGAGTGAATTGAATAAGATACTAAAATTAATATAAATGGAACTATAAAATGAATATAAGATTAATAATAATACTAAAAAATGCTCTCTATTGCTGAGAGCATTCAGTATTTTGTGGGCCTGGTCTTCTTGGCAGTCAATATAAAGCTAGATGATGAAAGTTTAGCAGTGTGTAGTCTCTTTTGACAATCTTTCCCTGCAATGAAATAAAACAATTCTGCTGTTACGTGAGCTCTATGTAAAACTGGTAGCATGTGCCAGCATCTGTTTTTATCAGGGCTAGTACTTTCCCAGGAGGTGCTGGTAGCACTCTCTTCCTGAGAAACACAGGAGGCTCTGCTGTGCTCATGTGGCAACAGATAATGCCAAAAATGAATTCTAGGAGGAGAAACTGCCTGTTCCATAAAAGAATCTCTTCATTCAATGCTTTTAATGATCAAGCCTCCTCCCAAACTCCTCCTCAAACATCCAAAAACACTGAGGTCCTTAGACCTTACCCATTAAGTCTAGTTCTCCAGCTCCTCTATTACCCAAGTGGTTCCCATCTAAGCTCTTTCCAATGCTTCCAGATAGACAAGTGGACCTCCAAACTAACATAGTTTTGCAGTCATGATCTTGGTGTAGCTCCCTACTGAGGCAGGATCACTTCCACACCTCTAACTTGATACCTCCCTTTTCATACTACAAGAAGACACAGTTGCCCTTTTAGCTGCAGCTTTGCATTGGGAGCTCATGTTGAAACTGTTATCTCCACTGACTTTTTAGTCTCTCTCAGGGTCACTTTTTTCCAAGACAGAATCTTCCATCTTGCAGCTGTAATCTGCCCTCTGGGTTCCCAGATGTATCATCTTGCATTTGACTGTATTAAATGCAGCCAAACTGAATCGCAATCATTTGACCAGGAGATTTGGCTCACTCTGTAATTGTAACCAATCTTGGTGATGTCTGCTGAAACTTTATCAGCCACAATTGTATATCATCACCCAGGTTGTGTAAAAATCTTTAAATACTACCAGACCATAGGGGAATACTTTATTTTTTTTTTCCATGCATCTCTCTAAAGGTATTCTGCTAATTAGTATTTCTTCCTTAAAAATTGCACCCATCACAAAGATAGCTTGAAAATATAGAAAGTATATACTAAGTAATTCCTTTTAACATAAGATTTAACTCAAAATTTCATTTGTGGTAGAAAAGTTCAAGAATCCTACGTTAAGAAGCTGCCCTTATGAGCCTGCCCCATAATCCTTCCAGCCTCCCCTGGCACCACCAAATATAAATCTGTGACAGGTTTTCTAATTCCTAACCTGTGTCAAAAATACCCTAATGCATATACTGGTATAAATTATGTCTTTGGCACTAATTTTCTGTTATTAAAGTACCGAACAAACTGTTCCATTATTTTTCTGGGATTGCTCTTGAGCTCGCCTCTGTAGAATGCAGTGTATAATTTACAGTCTGGTTTCCTAAGGAAATTTTATTTAGTCAGATCTGGACATCACTCATTCCTCTCCAGTAACAACTGAAGCTATTAGCCAATTTGAACTAAATTTCCTGGCAAGAGTAATGTTCCAGAGATGCGAACTATTAGCAACTTTTGTAAACAAGTTCCAACAAAAAGAGTGGAAGAAGGGGGCTCACCACAATGCCCGCTGCTCAGCCAAGCCTGCTGGACCCAAGAGACTTCATCTAAGTCATTAGATCATTCATCTAAGAGAAGACCTTGGAAAGCTGGT
Source organism: Porphyrio hochstetteri (assembly GCA_020800305.1). NCBI lineage: Eukaryota > Metazoa > Chordata > Aves > Gruiformes > Rallidae > Porphyrio > Porphyrio hochstetteri. The sequence continues at coordinate 8,735,850 of CM036914.1, read as the reverse complement.
TAGTTCAGTGTCATGACACTGATGGGATAATCTCTCAGTGGGTTGCTTCTCTTATTGTCCTCACTGTATTTTAATGTTAGACTAAGTTTAATATACCACTTCTCAGCTGGTTGCTGTAGTAGTAGTCCTTCAGTGTGTTGTGTTCAACTCCTGTTGCAAAAATGTCTATTTTTAGTAGGTACTGTGTCCCATCCTATTAAGAAGGTGACATCTTCCTCCTGTGATCTATACACAGGTCAGAGGTAGATGCAGGCAGTTCTACATATCTATTTATCATTACTCTGTCTCAGGCTAGTAATTATTGTTTGTGTATTCCCATTAAGCTTTTCTTAAAAGGCTTCTGTTTGGCTCTTTAGACCACAGATATTTCAGGAATTCTGTTGGCTTCACTGAGTTGTCATCTCTGTACATATTTTGGCTTACAGCTTTTATTTTACCTTATCTTGTTCTTTTCTGTTGTATAGAAGCTTTATATCATTGATTATGCACCTACCTGCAGTATGGACAGCCGCAATATTATTGAGGGCTCCAGGATAGCATCTTTATTATAATAAACTGTTAATATGGCCCTTAAATGCTGCTGCTTGTTCTTCTGCTTCAGTATGAATCATAGAATGGTTTGGGCTGGAAGGGACAGAGATCAAGTTCCAACCCCCTGACATGGACAGGGACACCTCTCACTAGACCAGGATGCTCAAGGCCCCATCCAACCTGGCTCTGAACACTTGTAGGGAGGAGACATCCAGCACTTACTTGGGCAACCTGTTCCAGTGCTTCAGCACCCTCATAGTGAAGAATTTCCTTCAGCTGGAAGCAGCTGGACGCTATGTCAATTGTCATTCTGAATATATTCATATACAAGAAAATGAGAAGTTAGTAACATGAAGCAATTATAGATTAAACCAGGCAAATGGTTGTAGAGGTGAAGCTGGCTTGGGCAGTAGCTTGCATGGCGTAGCAGCTCGTATGTACTCAAAACAAGTGTAAGAATGTTTCACTGTGTTTTGGATGGAGACTGTGGATCTGAATTTTGCCCGGAACGTACGGTTGTCTCCACCATGGCACCATAACTCATCAAATTCCATTGTGTCATGATCTTCCTAAAGATCTGTGTCTTTTACAAAAGTCACTAAAACTGTATAGCAGTCTAAAGAATATCACATGAAAATTTTACTCTCATTTTGCAAGAAGAGATTAAAGAATAGTAGTAGTAGTAGTCGTCAAGTATCTTGACTTCTGGGCACTTATTGTGATTGCTTGACAGCTTTGGCCTCTCCAGAATGTGGTATTCTGAGTGACCCATCCTGCTTCAGATGTCTATGTCTGAAAGCCACATATTCAGTACTTAAAATGTGTGCTGCATTTTTAAAATGCTGACCTGTGATCTTACGTTGGTATCCAGTAGAAAGCACATAAATTACAGATGGATTTGTGATGTTTGTTGCATGATTGTTGTTTTCGCCACAACCTGGTAGTGGTGAGAGACTACCTGTAGCCTAACTCATCCTGCCAAAAATTTGCAGTCCATGAATGACAGCTGTATATGTTCCACAGAAATGTTGATTTTTGAGACCCATCTTCCCATCTCAGTCTAACAACCGCTGTCCACCTGGTGACAGTTTGGAAGAAAAATGAATGTAAGAAATCAGAGCAAGAGGAGCAGAGAGGGGTAATGCTGAAGATGATTCGGGAGGGGAAAGCAACCCCTCCATAGATTGCATTTGCCCTCGCTAGCCTTGTGAATGGTGACTAAGTCAAGGTTACACGGAGATGTTAAAAAGATGAGACACAACACAAGAGGAGGCAGTGACAGGATGAAAGGTTTGCTGAGATCAAATGAGAGAAATGAGGACTCGAAGGGTCAGTCCTCCCTCTTATGCTCGCAAGTTCAGGCGTTGGCTGTACAAGGAACCACAGTTGACAAAGCAGGATCTGCTGAACGACTTAGGGATGAAGGGCCTGATTCTTCACTCTCTTACACTGGCATTGCGTGCATGATACCCCCAGTGACTTCAGTGCATAAGGCTGGGAGCAAAGGAGCAGCAAGTCCTCTGAACAAACTGTGTAGGAGTACTTAACCCCTACTGGGTGGGTCACAAACCTGTGATTACATTAATGCTCCCCAAGGCCTAGGAACACTTTGGGAAGATTTTAAGAGCTCAGCATTTAACCGTTTATTTAGCTGCAAAGAAAAGGCTCTGTCTTTGCAAACATTTCCCAATAAAAAGGTGTCCTGCTTTTGGCTGGGATTGAGTTAATTTTTTTTTCAGTAGCTGGTACAGTGCTGTGTTTGGATTTAGTATGAGCATAATGTTGAGAACACACTGATGTTTGTAGCTGTTGCTAGGTAGTTGTAGTGTCTATGCAAAGTCAAGGACTTTTCAACTTCTCACGCCCTGCCAGGTGCCCAAGAAGCTGGGAGAGCACAGCCAGGACAGGTGGCCAGGCTAGCCCAAGGGATGTTCCCTGCCACAGAGCATCATGCCCTGGATATAGCTGGGGAAGTGAGCTGTGATGTGGGATCGCTGCGCAGAAACAGACTGGGCATCAGGATTTTTCACTTGTTGAGCAATTGCATTTGTGCATCGCTTGGTTTTTTTTTCTTTATATATATACTTTTATTATTCTCTTCCTTTGTTTTCCTGTTAAACTGTCTTTATCTCAACCCATGAGGTGTGGGGTTTTTTTCCAGTCTCTTTCCTATCCACAGAGGAGGGAGGGGGAAGTGAGCGGCTGTGCGGTGCTTGGCTACCAGCTGGGGTTAGACTGCGACAAATGGGAACGCTCATGAGTGATTTTTGTTTGCTGTGAACCCTGTGGAGTTTCAAAAGCTTTTCACTATCTGATGAAAGCTAGGAAAAGCAGCAAGGTGGTAATAGCCAAAAGTGTCCCAAGAAATATTTGGAAGCTGTGCAAAACTCCCACAGCAATAAGGTATGTAATCAATCCTGCAGGAAGACCATATGCAAAGCTGCCTAGTAATTACATATAACTAATATGGGATTAGATCCATATCCTCCAGTAAATTCTTTGTCTTCATGTAGACCCTCATTTAAAGCGATCAGGGACAACTAATGCCTTTCAAAACTGTTTGTCCAACTTGGACTGGGAAGATTTTGAGTTTAAATGCCATGCTGAATTCAATGTGACTGTTCTGCTCAGCTCCGCGCTCCTTGTCCATATTAGCCACAGAGCTGTCCCATTAGTGTTCCAACCGTTAGAGCAGTAAGGGAAGATTAATGCATAGATAGAAGTAATGTTATCACTAAGTAACTTCACTATTAGATGGATTTCTTTTTTCCTGGCCCAATAATATCTGTGGCCTTTCTGACGACTAAATATGGAAAAATAAATTAATTATTTGCTTACACTGTGCAGTGCAACATGGTACAGAAACTTTATAGGTGATGCTAATGAAAACCAGAAGCACGAGTCAGCACAGTGATGCAGCTGGACTGATTAGCCTTACCAAGAGCCTGGGCTCATTCACACAACATAATGCTGCACTGACATGGTCATATTGTTTCTGGGCTCTGAACTGGTGTCTCTGCATGCTGATAGGAAATGGTTGTTGATGGTGCTCTGAGAAAACTAGAGGATGTCTAAGAAAGCATGGGTCTGCACAGTGTGGGCACACCCTTTGTAGCAGATTCTGTAGGGTCTTGCTCCTATAGGTTATGACAGTTGAAGACCTCAGTGGTCATCAAAACTCCTTGTGTTCAGTGAGAAGGGAAGAGGATGATGAAAAAGATGATCTTTCAGTAAATCTCTACCTTTTTTATATTTTGGTGTAAATGTACTGATGCAAATTATTTAATTTCATAAAAATATGCGATATATTAATCCAGGCTGTTCACTGTGACTTCAAACAGATCTAGCAAAGGTGATCTGCTCTGCTCAAGAGCTGTGTTGTTTTCATCAAAAAAAGTTTATTTTGAAATGAAATGCTCTTAAGAATATATTTTGAGATTAAATATTGAACCTGTTATCCACCATGCAGGTGTGTGTAAACGCAACCTGTAACATAGAATGATATACAGTAAAATAAGAGAATGTTTCAATTTGTTTTCAGTTGAAACCACATCCCTGTGGCCCACAAACTCTGAGAACACCTCCAAAGCAACACTTAATGTGTGTGTATGTGCATTAATGAATTTCTGTTCTCAGTGAAAGAGGACTGCACGTCTCAGCACTCTGAATAAGAACAGAGCATTCAATCCCTCTCCATAGCAAATTCAGCCTTCAACAAGTTAGTTCTTCCAGGGATGGCAGTGATGCAAAACTGCTTTGCAAATGTTTTTCTGGGTTTTGTTGCTAGGTGATGACTTGGAAAACTTTGCTATTCCTGCTGAGAGGTTTAAAAAAAACAGGCCTCACATTAAAGAGTATAAAAAATAGGCCATCTTGCTCTGTAACTCCCATTTCCTAACTCCTGGAGTCTGCACCCTGTGTGCCTTCTACACTCTCACATGCCCCTCTCTCCCCCCCCGCCTCGGATCTGCTCGCCAGAAATTGGAGGCCTAAAACCTCACTTGTGTTACAGTGTAAAGAAAGGGAGAGAACGTTAATCTTTCTATCCCTGACCAATTTGTGTTGACTTATACTGGCCTTTTCTTTCTACTGAACTTTTACCAGTTTTTAATTTTATTAATCTGTTCATTTAGGCTTGGATTAATCATTGATGAAATGGCTGCAATCACTTTCATGTCAAGAGAAACAAGAAAGCTTTAGGGGTGACCCCACTGCAGGTTATGGAATCACATGCCTGAGCTGGATGCTAAATCCTTTAACTGGTAGTGTGTTGGTAATTGATGAGGAAAAGATCTAAATATGACACTAGGGAACTTTGGGAACTCAAAGAGTTATTCCTTGAGCCATTTCCAAACTAGGCCCATTGGTGGGGGGAAATAAGGTGTATTTATTCAATTAATTGTTTATTTTTGTGTGTGTTGGAGCATTTCTGGTATCTTCTTATCCATGTTTCCAGGGATGGAACCTTGAATTAGTATATGGCTAGCCAGACTACACTCAGAAGCAATTAACCACTGCTGCTCTCCTAGAAAGCTATTTCTAAAATCAGGGATGACAGTCTTGAACTATAAAGTGAATATAGGAGCAAAAATTTTTAGATACCAGATCTTGACGCAAATATTAATAATGGTCAAAAATACCATGGTGAGAAGCTAAAGTCAGAGGAGCAAACACCGGTTTTCATCAGCCAGAAAATAAGGATCACTGACCTTTATAGCATTGATTTGCAGTCTGGCACATTTGGAGTGTAATCCTGTCTCATCAGGTTGGCCAAGTAAGAAGACCCCCAGATCTCATCTCCAGTGAAGTTCTTGGCATTTGACAACATTTGGTCTCGTAAAATTATAGCATTTCTCAAGTGTAACTGGCACTGTACAACTCCATTGAAAGACATAAAGCCAAGAATTTCAGGCCCTAATCCTGTAAATCCTTGCATTTTCTTTTAAAATTTATTCATGTGAAAAGCTCTCTTGGCTTCAGAGACACCATTTGTATTCATGACTTTATGCATGTATGAGTTTTTGTGTGATCAGGGTCTAAAAACCAGGAAAACCAACAAGCCTCAGTGTCTGACTCGAGTTTCCACCACCCAGTCCTAGAAGGCTTTTGGCGGTGTGGGTCTGCCACAGGACTTGCTTCCTCTCCTTGTGCAGCCTCCGCAGCAGTCAGTCACTTTAACACTTCATTAATTACCGTGCGATGGGAGAAGTTAGATTCTCTCACATTCCTAAGCAGCCAGTTGGATGAGGAGCGGGAAGGGATAGGCAGCCCTTTCTCAGGAGCGAGTGGCATGGACATTGCCCTAAGAGATTGCTGATTTCTGGCTGCCTTGGGGTTTTTTTAAAGAAACTTAAGTAAGCGAGAGTGTAGTCATTACACTCCTCTCCAGCCTTCATTATACAGAGTGGATGGCAGCTCTACTCTCAAAGGTTCAGAGATGCATTTATTATCTAATTATGTATTCATCACCATGAGAAAAATTATTCACTGCAGTGTTGCTGTTCTGTGCAGAATACTCCAAGAGAAAGGAGGGAGCTCTATACCATGTGGAGAAGGCACTTTGGTGGTTGGTGGTGTTTAATACCTACTCACTAGTGAGCTTTTTAAGTGGTTTATAGATCTCCTAGCCAAGACTAAAGTTCTTCAAAGGTACCAGTTCAAAATTATTGTTGGAACAGCTGCAAAAATTATCCAGTATCTTAAAAGAAAGGCAAAACCAATTAATTGTCCTTAACATCCTTCAGCTTCCAGTACAAGAGTTTACAGGAATCAGCCACTGTGGAAGATAACTACCAAGGATGCAGCAAGTGAATCTGAGGGATTGCAGTAGTGTAATACTTAGTAGGAGTAGTTCATTTACACACCAGCACTGGTGAAAGATGCCACATAAAGACTGTTTGAGGTGGGTCAGGGAGGACTGTCATCAGTGTCTATGAGCAACCCTCTCCCAGTCTGGTGGAGGGTTTCTGGCAGGGTGAAGTGGCACAGTGGGAGTTGCGGTGCTCAGCACTGCCATCTCTGCCCATCTCTTGTCCTGTGGGACCAAAAGCTTACAAAGGTGTGCTGTCTGCATCCATCTGTGTGGCCCCTGCCAATGCCTTTTGAACTCATTTGCTGATTTCAGCTGAACTTGACAAGAACATAAAGGTCTCAATGATCAATAAGTTCCTACAGGTTTCAAGAGGTTTCCAATTAGTCCTGAGGCAGGAGCCCAAACAATCAATACAGGAGAGAAAAAAATAAATGACTAATTAAGTCAAATACTTTCACTGCAACTTCATCCTCAGACACCAAAGGCAATAATGAGAGGCTTCATTAGCTTCTTTAGCTTGTGTAACTGCATGTTCTATTTTGGGTTGTTGAACAACCACAGGAGAAGTTTGGTTGCTGACAGGGCAAGTAGGATCTTGGAAATGCATGGGGACAGTAGATGCCAGCTCCAGCAGAGCTGTTACTAGGCCAGACACTTTCAGAAGTCTGTGCAATGAGGTGTCCAAACCCAAATGACCTGATTGCCCTTAAACAAAGGCAGTTATGGAGGAAGGTGCAGTTGTCCAAATACTTGGAAATTTGGACCCTTGGAGCAAAACAAAAAGTCTGGACAGCTGAGATAGTAGATGAGCTAATGATTGATTTGGGTTTCATTATGACTGGTAACTTTGTAATAAATGCCAGGAACAGTCTGTGGAAATTCCCTTTAAAGATGTGTCTTGGATCAAACAACTGATTTGCAGGCAATTAATTTGCTGTGAACAAATTGTCAAGGGAGAGGTAGTGTGATAATGGCTACATACTGCAGGAGTTATCCAGGAAAAAAATAAAAAAGAAAATAGGGATGACAAACCTTTTAAAGATCAAGTGCTTTGCTGGGGCCTTCAGCCACGCGAGCTCACGTTAGTCTAGAGCAGAAACAAGACCTCTCCATTTTCCAAATCCACATTCCTGACAAGCAGCCAGTAGAAGAGAGGATTCTCACAGTGGCATGAGTGAACCACAGAATCAAGGAAACACCATTAAATGTGGAAGAGATGGTGATTCACCAGGGCTTCCATGGGAAGGATCTGCTGCAGAGCTGTACCCATCGCTGGGGAGCGGCACAACCCTCTTGGGAAGTATTCAGCATGGCTGTGGCAGTGATTCACCCACACAGAGCCAGTCAGATCCAGGCAAGAAGCTTCATTAGTGTGATAGAAAGTAGTGAGCCATGGCAGGGAGCAAGGTGAATTAATTCAAGCTGTGATGGTGTGAGTAAGCAGCTGCTGGCTCCACTCTGGGCAGCCGGGAGCAGGGACAGAGCAGGACCCAAAATGAAAATAACATCAGAGAAATCAGCCCTACAGTAAAATGCATCTCAGTGCTACCAGAGAAGGCAATAGAACAAATATTATACAATGTCTTGAAAGAGTGATGCCAAGCTGCAGAAAAACCTCCATTTCCTTTACAGGAATTAGATTGTTGCTGAGGAGGTGCTGCTGGATGTGGTCCCTGAGCGGTGTCACTCTCACAGGAGTGTTGTTGCTGACGCTCATATTTGCGGTCAGGATGCACTCTGGACCTATTTTCTTTTAGTAAATAGTTTTCTCATTCTAAAAATGAGGTTTCTATCACACTGAAGGTAATCACAGGTGGAAATCAAATTTTTCAAGTCATTTTTTCAAATAGTTTGAGCAGAGGAAGGAATTGGAGTGAAATCGCAGATGTCTTTGGTACAGGCTTTGTCACTGAGCTGGTAATTGAAGGAAGAGACCACTGACAAAATGTTTCAAGGCTTATCCTTCATCCTTTGTTTTTCTTACAACTACTCAAAAAGAATTTTATTTTCATTTCATTTCAGGGCAGAAGGAGCCAAATCGATCATATCCCTCTACAGAAAGCACAAGTGTCTTTTTCCTTATTTTTTTCTTTTGTCAAGAAAGAAAAAATACACTGGTTTTGTTCTACCTTTTTCTAAGCACATTTTGTTTCAGCCAAAATATGGTTCAGCAGCCAAAATGGTTAATGCTTGCCCAGCCCTAGCCAGGAGAAAACACGTCTCCATCCCATGGCTCTCCAGACTTGCATATGTGGAGAGGGAGCTTGCGGGGGGGCTGGAGCAAGCGTGGTGCTCCCCTCCCATGGGACCAGGCAGGCCCAAGCATGTGTGTGCCAGTAGTGTGGCCCTGTGCAGACTGGTTCCTTGGGAGACTAATTGCAAACCTGCCCTAACTATGTGAGCAAAGAAATAGTTGCTCAGGGGAACATATGTGTCCAAGGGAGATGGGGGTTCCTATCATCCTGCGCCGTTAGATGTGTTAGTTTTGCTGCTGAAGGCATGGGTGTGTGGACACTGAAACATCCTGCAGAGCTGCTGAGGGGTACCCCAAGGGGAGACCCTGATATATTCATACCACATGGTTGGAAGCGGGTCACAGTGGGAAAAAATGTAAGTTTAAAGGCGATCTGTGTTTAGGTGATGGGGATAAGTCAAAGGATGCTGAGGGTGCTATCAGTGGATAGAAAAAGGGTGATTAAAAGAAAAAGGAAATGATAATGTTCCTGTGGACATAGTGGAAGGGCTCCCTGCCACATGACTGAGACAGGACAGGGAGAAAAATCTGGAGAGATCTACATGTCACTAAAATTGCTTTGCTTTTTCACATAGCTGGCTAGGATGTGCTGCAGATCATAGCACCGCCTTAAGCTCCACAGAGGTGATGAGTAAAGCTGGGGTGGAAGTGCTGTGAGCAGTTGATCTACCCACAGTTCTGAGTTTGTTTTCTCATGAAGTCGTGAGCCCGAACAGTTCCCGCCCACCAGCTCATCCTGGTTGCTCCCTCCTGTCCCCATGCCCCCTTCCCAAGTGGCAAATCAGCCTGTGGGGCCGTGTAGTGAGCTGGCTGAGGCATCTCATCTTCCCGGAAAATAACCTGGCATGAATGGAAATTATTTTTTTTGGCTGCATCAGCTCTGCAATCCACTTCAGTGTTGTGGCAACACAGCGAAGGGGGGGCAGGGGGGATGGAGGCTGGAACAAGCAGCAGGGCGTGGGAATATTTTAGTTTGATATTGCCATCAAAGGTAGGAGCCTGCCCTTATGTGTCACTGTAATTCAGAGAAAGTGAGAACCTCTTTTCTTGCAGGGTCACTGCGAGAAACGGTGTAAGCTTCTTCCAGAAATCAGGTTAAAACAGTCATGGCTTCCAAATCAGACATGCCAGCACCAAAAATGTGCTGTCTGCAAGGCCCGTGGGGAAGGGGTGCAGCCCATGTCTTTCAGTGGCAGCCAGGATGCTGTAGGCAGCACCAAAGCAAAAGTTTTCAAATAAGCTTCAAAAAATAAGTAAATTGTCTGTTTTTCTCCCATGTTCTGACTCATTAGGGATCACATCTTCTACCTAAACAAGAATGCTTTGTAAAATGTAATCAAAATGACTCCAGAAGTTAGGGTTTTAAGCAAAACAGAAATGTATTGAGACTGACACTGGAAGTGTGGGAGTTGATAACTCCGACACGTTTGCTTGTAACAACTGTCAGGATTTTGAAATTCAGTTGAGTCGAGAGGTTTCGTGAGGCAGCTAGTTTAGAAACATTTGAAGTTGGGGAGTTGTGCCTCGGCCCTAATTGCAAGCAGAAAGAAAAGCATGTTTAAAACAACAATCTCCCCTTTTCTCTGGGTCTCAGTGAGCAAAAGGGAGGCTTTAAAGAAGACTCTGTTGCAGAATTTCCACTCCCAGCACCGAAGGATTATAGCTCCACTTTTTCTTTTTTCTTTTTTTTTTTATGTTTTTGTTTTCTTTCCACTAGGAGAGAAAAGCAAGTTCACTGTAAGTTGAAAAGCAAACAACCAGGCTAGGAATTTCTATGTACAAAGCAGATGGGCACACATGGCCCTTTTTGGGATACTCAGGCAGGTCTCCTTAACCGCAGCTTATTTTGCACTGCATATCACTCCACACAGGCCATTGTTGCCACGCACCTGTCTGTAATTTTGGAAGTTCATCTACCTCCAGCAAACTATATTTAAAAACTCAGTGCTGATTAGAGGGAAAAAAAAAGTTCAGGGGAAGGGATTTCCTAGTTCACAAATAAGAATGTGCAGTGGAGCACTCACTAAGTAAACAGAAAACATGGGCAGCTGAGAGAAATCAATTTAGCTGAACAAACAATGTTCCATGTAATGAACTACTAATTATCCTTTTATGCCATGTCAGTCTGAGTGATTACAGAGCTGTGCAGTTTAATTTGACGTTTGAGCATTGCCTTGCTCCATTAGCCTCATATAAAGCTACGACACGTTGAGAGGAATTAAAAAAAAATGGTGGTGGGTTGGGGGAGAAGGGGGCTGTATTTATCCACAACTAAGTAAGCACCTGTAGCAGTCATGGCAAAAAGAGCTTCTTTGGTTTTTTCTTCTTCTGGCTTTTAAAATTCTTGATTGTGGTGGAAGGGGCAGCACTTGGGAGGCATGAAGGATCTTGTCTGATGCTCATAGAAAACTCCTTCAGCGTGCTGATAATCGCCCAGATCTTTTAGACACTGCATTCAACTCTCATCGAGGACTAGAATAAATGTGTAGATCAGACACAGGTAGAGATCAAGGGGGAAATGGATGGTAAACAATACAGCACGGGAGCAAATATCTTCTCCTGTATACTTTCTTTTAGTGACAATTTGTGCACAGTAGGTAAATCAAATCCCTAGGTGCTTGGGGAATCTTGTGGTTAATCTAGGACTGAAGGACATGTATTATAAATACCGCTTTATTATCATACTATTTGTCCAACTACCTGTACTGATAACAGGATTAGAGGGAATTAACATATGGAGAAAGCTAAAGACAATTTGTTGGGATATATATTATGGCTATTAACTCTAGGAGTACCAGTGTAATACCTGTAGTCTGATACGGATATTTTGGACTTGATTATTGCTTCATAAAACATGAGTTATGCCCCGTATCATCAAAGGTATAGGAGAAATTTCCATGGGAAAGGTGCAGATGCAGGAAGGACCATGCCCCTTATCTAGGTAATAGACCAACATGTGAAACAATGTCATGAGGTATAGGTAGGACCCAAGCATCAAATGATAATATTTATGAGGTTGCATTCATTTAAGCACAAATTGAAAAGGCTTACATATTTGTAAGAACCATTTGGTGTAGGGATGTGACATTTCTGAGATGGGCTCCACTGAATTATGTGCCATGACACCTTCCCGGCTTACTCCTCACAGTGAGAATGTAGGTGAGAACTCCCAAGTTGGCATGATATAGAAATATATGCCTTTCCAAAATACCTGTTTAAATTTTCTTTTAAATTTCACGGATAATGAGCTGCAACTTGAATGGAAAAAAGAAAGAATAAAAAGGAACGTAACAAGCCTCCACAAAACTGGGGGAGTCAAAGATCTAGTCGACTGTTCTGGCTCAGAATAACACATATGAGACCAGATCCTTGGCAGGGGAAGGCTGGTTGCAATGGTGAATCCCTCTTTTGACAGCTAAGGATGGGGCCTGAACACACGCGCAGAGGATGCAGTGGCCCGTCTCTTACACTTGCTGTTGACACACAGCCTGCTTGTTTTAGCTGTCCCCTAGGCTGTCCTTAGGCCTCCATCGTGCCCCCCCTTCATTTATTTAGTTAGTTTTAGGTCTGTCGAGAAATATTACTTTGACAGCCCTAAAGACAGGGAGCTTTTAATCTGCCGTAGAAGTACTGCACACATGGAAATTGTCTAGGTGCTGCCTTGCCGAAAGGCTGCAGCCCTGACAGACACCATTCAACTCGGGCACCTGAGGTGGGAGCGTGCTGCTCTGTGAACACCTACCTGTCTGCAGCACGTCATGGCCCTCAGCCTGCTTGTTTGGGCATTATATGTAGGACTCAGCCACCTACCAGGTGATACCAGTTTTTTGCTTGGGGTTTTGGTTGTGGGGGTTTGTTTTTGTTTTGGTGACCACCCCATTGGGTTGGATTGAAGCTGAGTTGAATTTCAGCTCTGCTGCAAGGCATGACCGAGCTGCAGGCTCTTCCCCCAGGGCTGAACCGGCCCCTCTGTTCCTTCCTAATGTGCGTTAGACACATTGGGGCCTTTCTCCGCTGTGCATTTGTAACTCCCATTGATGCTAATGGGTGTGACATGTGTCTATCCAGCGGAGAATAGACCCCATTGACTACAGCAGTTCCCGGGCCTTGAGCGAAGCTCGTCACTTGATTAAGCCAAACTAATGAGGCACAACCGGGGCCAATGGGAATGTGTGGGACTCGGGTGTCGCAAAAGCTGGTGGAAACCTGCAGCTTTTACTGGGGGCTGGGGTTTGTTTTGCCAGGCAAAGACTCAGGATGCCACAGGACGGGATGCACAGTAATGGGTGCTGTCATATAAATGAACAGTGTGGAAAGGGTTCACCATCACTGATGACAGCACCTCAAATTGTCCTCTGCTAGTGGTAATTACATGTGGGAGTGTCTTGTGTGCTCAGCAGGGTTTAAAACTAGGTATCGTCTTGGCTCTTGCTCACTGTCTTTCTACAGTGGATCCTGAAGTTGGCTCTATGATTCCTTCTCTGTGGCATATGCACGGATGTATTTTTGGCTCTTTAGCAGACAGCCCATGTGTGGTTAAGGCACATTGAACAGCATCAGTATGGGAAATGGGGAAGGTAGGAAAAAGTGGAGACCTTGCAGTGAGTGCTTCTTGCAGGTTGCCCATTCAGCAAGAGCTGTGGAGGCACAGCTTCTCAGCTGTGTACTTGGCCTCGAGAGCATTGCTGGCCACCTCCTCCGAGTGTACCTGGGAGGAGCTGGAGGAGTGTGCAGGGCTGGAGCCTCTTTTGCTTTGTCCAAATCATCCAAACTGGGCCAGATGCAAGAACACACATTTAAAGTATGTGCTTGGGAGCACAGCGTAAGTCTGAGCATGACTATGCTTGCAGGAAAACAGGCTAGGAGGAAAATCAGGAGTTAGGGAGAACCTGACACTTGACAAACTCAGAGCATGGACACAGCCTCTACAAACAGGCATGCACCCCACATGGGCACAAGGTGATGCTTGCTGAGCTGAGGCCAGGAACCCTGGCCTTCCTGCAAAACACAGCATCATCCAGAGACTCTGTGTTAATGCGAGGGCGCAACCTAGTAGTCCAGGGCCAGACTACAAAGGCAGATAGGTCAGATGTAGATCTTGAGCGAAAACAGCACTAAAAAAACCTGAGTTCTATTTTAAGATTTGCTGTTTGGGAGAGCCTGGTTGAGAAGTTGCCTGTACTTTCCCCTGTACTTTACCTGCTGGTACATTCCAGGTCAGAGGAGGTTTGTATTTTTGTCATATTGCAATACTTGCCTTTATGTAAGTGCTGCTAAGAATAAAATTAGCAGTGGGAGAAAAACATCAGTTTGATGTCTAAATTTGGAAAACTTGATGAATAAATCTATTAACTTCGTTGTGGGGAGAGAAAAGAATAGCAACCCTTTGTTTAAAGAAAAGATAAAATAAATATAATATAAGAGCTGATTGCCCCCCCTGGTTTTCTGAGGTGGGTTATTTTAATGTTCTCTTGTTCCCTCTCAGGGGATAAATATTAATTGCCTCTGATTTCAAGTACTCTGGCTTGAGAAGATATGGTCAGTTGGATAGGAGAGGCTTTGTCATGATTATCAGCATTTGTGAAGGGGAAGAGCAAAAGAGGAAGGAGGGTTTGTCCACCTGAGAAGGTGTCCTCCCAGAAAGCAGGCTCCTGCCAGGTGCTCAGCACCACTGCTGTCCTGACTGGCATGGTCATAGTGGGCAGCCCCCTGTCCTAGGGCACTAATTAATCAGTAAGGAGGCTGTGATGGGAAGTAGCACGGGGCTCTCTGAAGCTTGGCAGAGAGACTCCAAGTTTGAAACTTCCCCAGGTGCCTCTGGTCTCTTCCAGCCCCTGCCTCCTAGGCTGTGTGGGACTGCATGCTCCAGTCAAACCCTGTGGTGATCAGAGTACCCATAAGAGCCTTCTGGCTTTGTCCAGAGCTGTAGAGGACACCTTGCAAGGCAGACGCCTCTGTCCACTTGCCCCAAAGTTGAGCACAAGGCAGGAGGCGTGCCTGTCACAGACTGGAGCCTGTTATGATAAGCGTCATCATCCTTTGCCCCATATTTCTGGCAGCTGTGCCCACCACTTTTCTTAGCATATAAAGGACAGGTCACTTTTACCATTATTGGTAAATTAAAGACTATTTATTAAGCAGTTGAGGTTGAATGCAAAAGGTTATAAATGGAAAAAAAAAATTGGTGAAGTACTAGACAAGTGTAGTCCTGGTCTATTTTAAGAGGTGGATAACTCCCTTGTCATCTCATCTGTTTTTATCTTGGGGTGCCTTATTTTTGTTCCAGCTATTAGAACTGCCAGTTCAGCATTCATGTTGCCTTCAACCTACTCCTTCTGTCCCCTCATCCTAATTCTCCCTTCTAAATCTTTTTGGAGTAAGATGCTGACATACAAATGTGAATGTCCTGTTTAGTTCTTCTTCCCAAGTGGCAGCCTTGGGTGCTTAATGACCATTTCCCTCTCCTCTGTCATACTAAATTGGCTGGGCATGGAGGAGAAGCAGTGCATAAACTAAGCAAATACTGTTTATGTTCTTCCCGTAGCTGCTCTTTGGACACCTACGGGTCATTAATCCCTTTGTTCCCAGCCAACCTGCCAGCTGGCAGCTCTCCTGCCCAGTTTGAGCCATTCCCTTTGTGTGGGCTGCTGACCTGTTCCCACTGAGCCACACTACAGGACGTGTTTGGGAGGGATCAGGACTCTTGGGACATTACTAACTTTCCACTGAGACTAGAAGTGATACAAGTGATAGAGTCATCATACAGATAACTAGGAGCTCTGTCTCTTTTCCCACCCTACCTCTCACATATTGGCAGCATTAAATGAAAGAGCAACATTATTACTTTAGTGGGTGCATGGGGCTATGCTAGCAGGTGGATGCCACTGCTGAAGAGAGGCTAAGAGCAATGCTGTGCCTATAGATCCATCACACAAAAGCCCAAAGGTGTTGCTGCAGCCTCCAAGAAACAGCCTCTGATGAGGGGAAGAAAATCAGCGTCATCTCATGACACTGCTGTTCCTGTAGGCTGTGAATTTAAAAGGCAGCAGGCTGAGGAATGGAGCATGGAAATCCCTGCTGATCAGGAGCGAGACTATTTTTCTCCTCTAAGAACATTTGCTCAGCTTTTTGATTTCCAGTGTTTCCAGTTGCCATATCAACCTGAGAAATTTGCCTGGCAATTGACAGCATATTTTTCAACAGAAGATTTAAAAATTCAGTTGCATCAGCTCCAGCATCTGGTAGCTGGGATCTCACTTTATCTTATTTTATTTTACTCCTGGTATTTGCTTTCCAAGCCACGTTAGGAGATGACCAAGGATCCCCACCCTGCCTTTGACCTGGACCATCTCGGGTTCAGCAGTAAATGGGGAGAAGTTAGGCACCAGGTCAAACCGCCGCAGACATCAGTAGCAGGGATAAAGCCTGCAGGACACGTCCTTCTCGGGTGGCAGGCTGGGAAAGGACACAAGCATTGACAGAAACACTCTGGCTTAAGCTAAGTGGCAATTTCAGCTTTTATGTTGCTCTAAAGGGCAGGCGCAGGGGGCACAGCAGAGGGCAAGGAGGTTGCTCCTGACTTTGCTGTTGGACAGTATGTATTTTTTTTTTTGGAGCATGCACCCGCCCCCATCTCCCTCCCACCATCCATCGATGTCCCCTCTCCAGCCCTGGCCATTCATGGGTCACTGGTGTAAACGGGGACTGAATCTACCCCGGTGCAAATAAATCTGCGGGGACTTTTCTGTGGTGAATATATTGTTTGGTTTGTTGTGGGTTGTGGTGGGTTTTTCTTCTTTAAAAGGAATAAGAATGGAAAACAGGAAAGTCAAAAAGCCCTGAATCTTTACCTTTTTAAAGTGGAGACACCGCCACAGCGGGACATAATGGCTCGCTGTGGTGGTGGTTTGCCTGAGAGCCTGGAGATTTATGTAATGAGAAACACAATTCCTGCAAAGAACATTGTTAAATCTTTTCAAAATTTCAGCTATAAGCCATTTTATTGCTAATAATATGGCTAGATTCTCCTTTTGAAGAATCTGGGAATGTTTGACAAGAGGGGAAAATGGAGAGGACTTGAGGCACCATAATCTGTATTTTCCATTTACCTTGCTTGGAGCTTGAACAACACATGTGCCACAAATGATTTGTTTATTCCTAAGCGCCCCCAAGGAGCCCAGTCTCCATTCTCAGGCATATAATGGCTATTCAAATGAAAGCTTTAATAGATTGTTGCAGATCTGATATCAATGCAGCAAGAGAAAGATATGCAAATATTCAAAATTAAACAAAACTAGATGCTGTCCTTTGCTTTTTGGAGGTGCAGTCTCAAATCTGGGTAGTGGCATCAATGCAATGAGTTTGTTAAACTCAGTTCTCTGGAGAACTAGTTCCTTTTTTTTTTTCTTGTCTTCATTTTTTTTCTGCTTTGCATCACAAAGCTGTCGCAATGTTTGAAATATTTTCTGTCTGTAGCACTCAGGAGTAAGGAGAGCCCCAAATGGGGCTGAAATCCATGATGTGTTCTCATTTGAGACTGAAGAACATCGGTAGGAGAAGCTCCTGCTGTGCTGGTTTGCTCCACGTCTTCTTAAACCAAGGCACTTAACCTCAGTGCCTTCCCCGTGGCATTTCCCCACATGGAAGAAACAATTTTGGAAGAGCGACGCTGTCAAAAGCTTGCAGAGAGCAGAGCTGTAGCTCAAATTTTGGGCTACCTCGAAACACAGTTTTGTTCTGTCCATGCTGCAAGACAAATTAGGGGCTTTGCTTGTCCTTAACACAGCCCCCATTCCTCTTTTTCTCCCTGTAATGTGTGTGGGAGCTGGGCCCAAAAAACCACTTCAGATGTGTAAAAATAACATGTCATCCACCTAACCACTGAAACTGTGCCAGCAGCTACTGTGTGCATTGAACAGCAGGGAATAATAATAATTTTACATCAAAACCACCATAAAAGTTTTCAGTGTCTTCTAGGCTGTTGTAAAAGTGCTGTTATCTTCTCCAGCCCCCAAGGCTTTTTGCACAATTATCAATTATGCTGTGCAGATTTCAGAAAGGTAGGGTCTGAAGCACAGGCTGTGTGGTAGGTCACTCAAAGAGCAGTGCTAGCATGTTCTGCAGGAGGTCCACACACACCTTGGTTCTGCTGCAGTCTCCCAGCTTGGGTAGAAATCCCCAGAGCATCTCTGTACCTCTCTTGCCCTTAAACCTTTTGTGCTCTGGTCACAAGAGCTTTGAAGCAAAGTTTGCTTTTTCCTCCATCATTACTTCTGGTGAACCAATGTTCCCAGCAATGATGAGTGGGGCTCAACCTAATGTATCTCCAGATACCTGCAAATATCTAGAAAACCAGTGATGGGCATTATGAGCAAATAGAAATGAAGAGAGAACCCAGTGCTCAGTGGGAAGCATGAGGAGGATCTTGCTTTGGTTGGGGTATGTGGACAGTCTTCTGGCTTTAATAGGGACCAGCATGCGTTGGAAATAGTGTGGGAAGGTGGATGTGCATTGATGCTCTGCTTCATTACCATTTGCTAAGGCTGGGCACCTTAGGGTTTGGGGTGTGGAGGGTCTCATGAGGGCAGATGAGGAAGACAGCTTCAGAAAATAAACTCTCAACTTTAATTTAGCTAGCTGTTTATTTCAGAACCAGGGAGGGAAATGCCCAGTAGCCCAAAAGCCCAAATGACAGGGAAAAGATCTTCCTGTACAAGTGTGAACAGCATGATGGGGAAATGTTCCTCAAAACTATTTTGTGAGAGTGCTTGGAGCCATAGCCACATCCCATGTTTCAATGTGGTTAGACAGTTGGTTTCTACTTGGAATTAAAGGCGATCTCTGAAAACCATGGCCATGTTTAAACATGAACTGGGCCGTAAGCTTCTTATGGGCTGTGGTTACCAAAAGAAAAAGGCTGACTCACAGTGGGAGAGGACTGGGTTGGAACGTTCCGTGCAATCCTCCCTGCTTTCCAGCACTGCCCAGCCTGTACCTAGAGATCCTGGACACCCAACGCTCCCACAGACTTCCCTTGACACTTGCAGTTTATTACTATAAGGGGTTTTTTTAATAAAACACACACCAAATTCAAAAAGATTTGTCTGGTTTCCTTGCAAGTGCAAGTTCCAGCTCACAGGTAAGTCTAGCACAGGCTGCCCTGATATCATCACCAGCCCAACACTTCTGCATCGAGCCCTTGCCAAGCAGTGAGCAGAAGCAGATTTCTATAGCAATTTTCCAATTATTTTTTTTCCTAGTTCAGAAATATTAATTAAAACGGAATACATTTTGTAGGAAGCTCTTGGTTTGGGTATATCTCATTTTCAGTTAAATACATTTTGGCTTGGTCAGCATTTGGTCAGCAAGAAATTTCTCAAATAGAAAAATAGGATTCTATAGGAAAAATATATTAAGGAGAGGAAAAAAGAAATAATGCCAAAATGTTTCTTTAAGATGCAAGTGGCATCTAACCAGGGCTTTTTTTTTTTCAGATTACCAGTTTGCAGAATTTGAGATTGCCATTTCTGATCTTATTTAAGACTGGGGAGAAAAATGTGAAATCCTAACATTTTCACAACACAGGAAAAGAGTTTTCCACCAAGCTCTCCTCAGATGAGATTGCAGAAATTCTTCTGGTTTCTTCTTTCTCCCTGGCTCTGTTACCATGCAGTTCTGTTCATGCTGTTCTCCAAGACAAAATCTGGGCCAGGCTGAGATTTGTGCTAATGCTGAGTGCCTGCCTTTTTTTTTTCTTCTTTCTTTCTTTCTTTAAATAAAACAATTTCCTAAGGCATTGAAATGGGGCTGATAAAAAGTGGCTTTTAAAATTCATTTTAGCAAATAGTTTGAAACCAGCCCATAAAGTCTCATAACTGCAGGTTTGCCCTTAATTGTACCTCGCTGACAGCCCATTTTCCTTCTCCTCTGCGACTAGTCTCCTTTTTCTTTAAGAGCCAAACGTATTGTATGCTACTTCTGAAAGATTGGTGGGGCTTCGCCAATAGAACAAGATCTGTAGGTAAACAGTGTCACCTCGTGGACAAATGGCATCAATTTTCCCAACCTGGAAGAAGTTTGTCCGTGTGGTTTATCCATTTTGTCCTAGAGAAATATTAATTCACATTGGAAAGAGCCCTGACTGAGAAATGGGATTATTTCCAAATCGCTGCAGAGCTGAAGATGCAGAATGCGGTGGCCAGCGCCGAGCTGGAACATATGTCATGTGCACGGGCACGGATCCAGCCACATCAGCAGATGCAAAAAGGGAGAACCAGTTCTCCAGCTCAGTGCCTGAACAGGGGAAGGTTGCAGCAGCACAACGTGCAATACTTATTGCCTGGATGTGTAAAGGTGTACCAGGCTCCACGTCACCTCCTGCACTCTGAGCTGCCCCTCTTCAGGCACAGAAAAGGAGAGAAAGTCACTAGGTGCCTTTGCTGTGTGATCAGTTGAGGCTTCTGAGCACTAAAAGTAAAAATTTCATTGCAAAGCACTTGGGGTGAGAGGTTTGGCAGAGAGTCTGAATGTTGGAGAAAGAGAATAAGCTCCATGGAAAACTCATCCTGGGAGGGTGGGATGATGACCTTTGGGATGTGGTGGTAGGGGTCTAAATGTTGTCTAGAGAGAGCAGGAGGTATGATAAGGCTTGAAGAGCCTTCTGAGTTGGAAGTAACAGGTTGGGAATTTGGGGCATGATAGCCTCAGTCAAGGGTAAAATGCTCTAGAAGGAAGGATGTGCTCCTGAAAACTAAAGGAGACTGGATATCCTGAAGAGCACTTGGAGTACTTAGGTTTATGATTTCTAACTTGCTGTCAGGATCCCTTGGAGTTAAGCTGAATTTGAACCAAAGCACTGGAGGAAGGCATCAATATAAACAGAATTCAGCTAACAATTTTGTAGAGAACAGCTCTTCAGGAGCATTTTTTTTTTGGGGGGGGGAAAAAAAGTAAAATTCAAGCAACAAAGGTAAGAACTTGGGTAACTCAGTTTGTAAACAAAATACAGGCATTCAGCTGACTTTGTGCAGGGTGGGTGGGAAAGTGGAGGGTTTGTGATCCCCTCTCACTACCCCTCCTTCATCCTCCTGTTAGACCATCACTGCAGGGTGGGAGCAGATCTGGGGAGCAGGGTTGAACACCTCAACTCTACAGTACAATTGCATTTGTTTTTTCTGAAAATCCCTCTAATATCCTTTCTCCTTTCCTCACACCTTAATATCTGCTTCCCCCTGCAGCTCCTCTTGATAGGGCAGCAAGGATCCTGTCAGTAGCAGCAGGGAGCTCATGCTGCCTCATACGTTTGGGCAGGATGGTTCTCTGCTGTTATCACCCAGTGCAGGCAGATATGGTCCCTTGGTTGCTGCTGGATGACGGGATCATGAGACAGTGGAAAAGGACCTGGGGATGTTTCCAGTCCAACCTCCTACTCCAGGCAGGGTCATCTGAGATGAGGGCAAGCTGTTCAGCAAAATCCTCAGAGGATGGAGAAAGAAGGCACAACCCTTCTGGGCAGCCTATTCCAAAGCTTGACTGTCCTCATGGTGATACAGTTTTTCCTTATAGCTAGTCAGAACCACTCTTCTTCCAGTTTATATCTGTTGTCCCTTATGCATGTCCACCATGTCCATGTCAACCATGCACCCCAGGCTGGTTTCTCTTGCTGAAATCTGTGGATTTGCTGTTTCAGTCAACTCCTCTGCCTATCTTTAAAGCAAGCACTGCCAAGAACTCGTGTCATCTGTTATGTGGCCCTGATACAGGCAAAACCATGATTGCATTGGTTTCTTTCATGACTTGTCTAAGAGTCACTAAGATGAGAATAAGGACTGCATGTTCCCCATGGAAAATTCTTCCCAGCATGCTGGATCTAATTGAAAAATGCATTTGTGCCGTGGTAGAGCATGGAGGCTTCAGTCATGGTCCTGCTGCAAAACCAAACCCTGGTATTCATCCCATTCAGGGGGCTGAGAGGAGATAATACAGGACACAGAAAGGGGCAGGAGCACAAGCCATTGAGATCTTGGAGGCACACTGAAAAAGAACCAGAAGAGCAAAAACACAGTTCCAGAGGTGGCTCTTCCCTGTCCAGGAGGCAGCTGGCAGGAAAATGTGAAAGTGGCTGTCCGAAAATGTGGTAGTTGTCCTGCAGGATATTATCAGCTTATTCATAAAATAGAGATCAGTCGTGAAGAAGAGGAGAATTGTGTGAGGTGCTGAGGAAAAGCAAGATGAAAATGGTATGACCTGCCTGAGCTCCAGGCCCTGTATTGTCAGTATGCTGGCTGTGAGAGCACTCTGAGACTGAATGCTTAGACCCAGGTCTTATGTTGACATGCATTTGGTCAAAGCAATCAGCCAGAGCATTTTGAAGAATGTCTGGAGGAATGTTAGAATTGTAGTCTAAATTATAAATATCCATTTTTCATAGTTCAGGAAACCTTGACTCTAGCACTTAATTACTTTCCAAATAAGAGGGAAATATTGATTGATTTTTATGGCAGGTTGTTCTGCTAAGTTTGTGTTTTGCCTCTGTTTTCTTCACTTTTGTCATGCATCAAATGGATGGTCTGTCATTCTCCTCCAGAAGGGTGGAAGCAATTATTGTGCAAAGCCCAAGGAGTTCTGTACACAGGCAAGCTAAGGTATGCTGCAAGTCAGGACACTTTCTCACCTGAGTATACACTCTATCTGCAAAGCAAACACCAGCATAACTGTATTTACCCTGGTGAAGTGTCCCTTCAAACTATTTCATTTTTCTTTTTATGCACTGTTCTTTTTGGACCAATTCCCACTGACTGAATTGGTGGAAGGCAAGACCTTGTACTGGTCCTTACCACAGCCATCAGCTGATGTGGGTTTAGTCACAGCACTTTGATTACTCTCTGTCTCAGTCTACCCCTCCATTAATGTACATTGTACACTGATTTTCCACAGTGCTTTTATTCTTGGGATCTCAGAGCTCTTTCCTCAGCTAACCTCTCTCAGTCAGTCAAATCCTTACTTAATCAAACACTTTTCATTTTTCTCTTCTCAGAAAGGTGATACTAATTCTCTTGCTTATTAAAGTGTGCATGGGGAGGAATCCTGTTGGGTTCAGTGATCCTATGAGATGTAAAAGCAGTGTATGAGGTCAGACTCTTCCTACCTGAGCTTCAAGTGCAAAAAACAGTGAACAAAAAAGCCTGAATGGATCAAGAACCCCACTCCTGGGAACAACAGCAGGAAGAAACAGAAGTAGCACCTGGAAAATGCTGCTCTCATCCCCTGTAAATATCTGCTAACTCTAGTAATAAACAAATAGAAAATTACCTGTTCTGTGGAATCCTCTTTCGCTTCTTTATGGAGACATTTGTAGTAAAGTGTGGGCTTTGTTTTTAACAATACTAAAAAAATTAAACTCCTGTTCCACCAGGAAATCATAATTTCTTCAGCCAAGAACACTGAAGTCTGAGGAGGACTGACATATCTCTGTAACAGTCTGCTGTGACAGCCCAAACATACCAACATTCCCAGCCTGGATCCATCCTGCTGTCAGCAAACCTGTTGGATGTTCCTTCCTGGCCTCCTGGCCGTGTGTGCTCCTGTATCCATGTGCACTAATGGCACCATGCCGAGCTCAGGGTGCTCTGCCAGTTCCCCTGGGATGCAGGTACTGCATAAGGAGGGGTTTTGCCAGGCATCCTGCCTAAAGCTGAGAGTGCTGCTGCCAGCATGCAAAATTCCCTCCCCTCTGTGACAGCAGCACACACCAGTGCTCCTAAGCCCCTTTTGGACCTGTTCAAATACACATACACCAAACGGTGAGAGAAGAAGGCTGCATGGGCACACACTGCTGCCAAAAAGGCAAACTGCATTGCTCAGGTAGATGAGGAACCTCTGGCAGCCAGGGAGGGTTATAAAAATATAATCACATTAACATCCATCCCTCAGGCTGTCTGGGTGAATGAAGATCCAGGGCAAGCAGTAAGCTGGGGAAATGGGCTGGTTGTGAAGCAGCACACATCTCTGTGTGTGTGTGTGAGTATGCACAAACATAACAGCTGCTTTGGAAACCTTCCATTCCTGATGTCTTTTAATGTGAAAACCAGCTTTGGACTTAACAAAAGTACAGTATTTCTAGACACCATACTCTATTTCTGTCTTCCCAAGGAAAGATAGAAAATCTTCCCTTTGCTTTCTTTTAAGCACTGCCTTGAGTTAAAAGGTTAAATTGTCATATTTTGCTGATTTGCTGTTTTCAGTATCCATTGGCTGTCTCCAGTAGTTCTGAGAGAAAATAAGCCTTTTCTAACCAGCTCTGTGAATGTGGTCCATGGAGGACATCTCTTGACCCCAGCTCTGGTAACATGGTCCATGATACAGTGGGAAGGCAAAGCCACAAAACAATATATCAGCTTTAAGAAGGGGTGGAGGGAAATGTTGTGTGTATCCTGTACCTAACATTAAAAATGCAGCAATTACTGCTCTAGTGAGGGAAGCTGTCTTTTATCCATTTAAACAACCAGCATGCACACATAAAAAGTGAAACACAAGGCTTAAAAGCTGCCTGCATCCCATCCTTTAAGTTGGCCTCATCCACTAAGTAGTCACATTCCAGAGTTCTGGGGAAATTTGAGGAGCTAATAATTTCCTCTGACTCAAAAGCAACACAGCAGAGCAAAAACAAAACAAAAAGAACCACCAAGCATGTTGCTGAAGCTCCCTGCTTAAATCTACTTCTCTGCATGTATAGGATTTCTTTGCACTACAAGCTGTGATTTAACTTAGGGTACTGGGCAGTGTGAGGCTCAAGGGCTTGAAGAAACTTGAAGTGAGAGCCTGGAGGAACTATGAAAGACTCCACATTTCTTCGGCTTCCCTCCCAGCTGCCCATTCAGGATTTCCAGGAGTGCTATGAAATAAGGCTTTTACCTCCATCACCAGTTCACATACAGTCCTGGAGGAGGTTGTGGCTTTCCATGAGTGAACATCTGGGAGCCTTGGGAGCTGGCTCTGAACCAGGTGCCATCCAGTGGCATCTCCACAATGTGAGCAGATCTCAGGTCATTTTACATGAAACAGCTGTGTGAAAACCCACCACTGCAGCTGCCCTTACTGCTTTAAAGCTGGCTGGGTGTAAACACTAATTTTCCCTCTTGTTATTTGGAGTGGGCTACCAGGCTAGGACATTAATGAAGCAACCAGGAGGAGATGGCACCACTTCTGTATGTGGACTGCAGCCTCCAGTGATTTCATTCCACCACCTTTCCCCACAGTAAATGCAGTGGAGATCTCGTTTGTGTTCTAAAGGTAGCATTAAATGGGATGTTTTAAGCTGAGAATATTTTCCCAGCTCCTGGAAAGGGGTAGACACACAGCCCTGAGGTGGGCAAAGCATGTGATTGCCATCAAACTAAGCAGCCGTGTTCAGCTTGTCTTGAATTTCTTTATATGAGACAGGGGATGATTCATAAAAGGAAATGCTGAGGCCACACAGGTTGGCAAGTCTCTAGTCTAACCAGGTGTAATGACTGAGGTTTTGCAGGCGAGCTGCAGTTAAGGGAAAAAATAACAGATCATGGGTCAAATCCATCCCTGATGCAACTCCACCATCTTCAGTAAAAGATACCCCTGTGTAAATCTGGCCCCGTGTTCCTGGCTCATAAAATAAAGCAAGATTCCTCCTGCAGCAGAATCAATTGGAAAAAGGAGAACAGGAAAAAAAATCCTTCTTTCTAACCCACATTAAAAATAATCACTTTTTTTGTCGCACAGTGGGGCAGAGGAAACCAGTCCTACCAGGCACCAGAGTACAATTTCCTCAGCGTGTCACAGGGGAGAAAAATTGGCATAACCAAGAGGTCTCTTTCATCTCTGCTCAGTTCTAAACAGTACAGGGAAGAGAGGAAAGCACATCTATGTATCTATATACCTAGATATAGATGTGCCTCCTCCTTTTCCTTGTATCTATATTTATAATCTATATCTAGATCTATGTAGATATATTTTTGCTTCCTAGGTTGATTACATCGTCACTGTGTGAGATCTGGAGGTATTTAGGAGGAATTTTGCACAGTGATTTAGAAAAAAAGGATTATATTCCTTCCGTTGATTAGACCTGTTGTTTAAAAATAGTAAAATATATCTGTTTTAAATGCCTGCTAGAGTTTTCACTGCTGTGTGGTGTTTTCTGTCTCAGCTTTTTCTTCCCATTTGGCAGGTCTGTTGTGTACGTGAGCTCTACGGGAATGCAGAAAAGCCACCTGAGGGAGAAAATTGCTAATCACTAAAAATTACTAATCATTCTTTCACACTAAACAAATCCCACTGAGAGGTTTTTAGTTACACAAAGGTGGATTTTTTTTTTTTCCCCTTCTTTCCCTTTCCCCCCCTTTCCTCCAGCTAATGATACAGAGGTGCAAAATGCAGGATATCACACCCTACTATGCATTAGCTGCGGCATTTTCATGCGATAAGATCTAGGTCTGAGTCCCAAATAAAAGCACAATAGCCTGAAAATCTTCTAATGCACACCACTAGCACTTTGCAACCAAAACGGCAGGAAAAGCAATTCAGACAGTCACAGAATAATCTCTCTGAGGTTATTTGTATTCCAGCAGTGGTGAGGTCCCCTCGCTGAGGCTGTGGCCCCCATGCAGTTGCCCCTAAAAGAGTTTACTACCTAAACAGATGAGGCAGAAGGTTGGAAGGAAAAGATACAATTTGATCTGCAATTCTTACAGCTAGGAAACTCAGAGTAAGTGCTTTTCTCAAGGTGACTCAGGACCTCTCTAGTGGAAGCAGAGGCTAGACCTACTTCTGGTTCCCAGAGTCCTAACCAGGGGAGCCTGCTGCCTCCCAGCAACCTGGTCCAGCACCACTCCCTTGCTCTTAGAAAAGCAACATGTCCCAAGAATGCAGAGCTGCTGTTCTTCCATTATACTTCAACACCTAAAGGGATTCTTCACACCTAAACCTGCTCATTTGTCTTTGCTAATGATGCCCAAAATTTGTCACTGGCTGAGGTTCCTCTTGCCTTGGCAGGAGGCAGTGGGCAGCACAAGAAAGAGCTCCAGTGTACGGCTCCTTCTACACAAGGGCATCCAGGTCTTGCAGTGCTGGGCTGTGGCCTCCCTTGTGTGCTATATCCCACCAAGTGAGCTGTATGGAAATCACAACAGCTGACAGCAGCATTTCCTGGGGAGTTTCCAGAGAAATATGCCTTTCTGGGCTAATAACTAGGCAACCACCTGAAACAGTCCAAGGAATTCATCATAAAGCAGAAAACCCAGTGGCAGCCCAGCCTGCATTTAATTATGCCATTAATTCATAGTATTTAAAAAATAAAAATTGGGCTGTATACTTGTGCCTGCTCCATCCCACAGGCCCCAGAACAACAGAACATGCCATCTTCCACTGATGAGAAGGTGACGTTCTGTTGTTCCTTCAGTCTCTTTGGAAAACATGTGAAGCCTTGGATTTCCCATCCTGTTCAGGGCAACCAGGGTTTCCTCAGCTGCTACAGGACAGCCTTGCAGGTGTCATCTCCAACACCACAGCATTCCTGTTCCCATTTCAACAGAGAGAAAATGAAGGTGACAAAATTACCTTGTTTTCAGTCCATCATCAATGATTTTATTGTGACATGGTTATGGATGCTCCACCACTGAAGAAGGCCTGTTTAATTTATGTTGCCACATCATGTTTTGATTCTCTGGACCAAATTTAAGCATGCTGTAAGCAAGCTGATCCCAGGTACATAATACTTGGAACACATTTTTATTTCCATTCCATTCCCCTCTGTTTTTTCCCTGTGTCTCTGAACACAGCAGACATCATCTAAACCAAACAGAAGTGCAATATGTTTTTTATAACTGCTCGAAACTAGTCTGAAACTCACCTTTTTGTGTCAGCTGTGCCTCTTCAGGTTGCAAACCACAAAACTCACGCCAGAGGATTTTTACTACACTCATAAAGAAATAATGGAAAACCAGGAACAGTTCCTAGAGAAAGGATACCATGAGGTGTGAGCAATGTCTGGCCACAGGCCCACCCCTAATCTCTTCCCTTACACTCAACAAAGTAGGACAGTGCACTTAAAATACATCTATTTTATAACCAGCCTAGCTGCTGCTTGGCTGTGGTGATGCCCAGTGATACTTAAATGCTACCCCTCACGGGAAGGACCTGTGAGGAGCTGGCACCTACGAGGAGCTGGCTTGGCTCTGCACTGTCCTGGGACTGCTGCCCACACAGGGACCATGGGAGAGGGCACTGCCATGCTATGTTCCTGCAGATTGCCTTGGTTTGTGGTTTCTGAATCACTAAGTATTTTGCCTCAAAATGCTTTGTCTCTAGAGAAGACACCCTGGACTTTTCTGAAGCAGAAAATGGCATTACAGAAATTTGATGCTTGGAGACGCTGATGTTTTTAAGTTTGCATAATTCACTGATCTCCACCCAAGTTTGCAGTTTTAATATCTCAGAAACACCATTTGTCAGTCACTTTTAGGCTTCCTCAGAAAGACTTCATTTTTCTACTGCTCCATTCTCCAGGGGTCCCAACAGGCTCCAATGGAGCCTCCGTGGAGCACGCTCTGCGCGATGACAACGGGCTTTCCAAAAAGTGTGAGGACCATGCTGTAATGCCCCTGCCACTGCCAACCAGCAACAACTACCGGCATCTGTAGGAGACCACAGCATTGCAATGAGGTGGGTTAGTACTAATTACAAGATGTTTATTCAGTCTAAGTAAAATACACTCCAGTTTACTCATTAGCACCCAAAATAGCACATTTAATTGGAGCAATATATTAATGCAAACAGGAGATTACAGCTAAGCCCATAATGAGGGCTGATCCTCAACTAGTTTATAAGATTGATTATGAGATCACAGGTTGGTTTCACAAAACCCATGCAGAAGTCCATATGGATACTTTTATGACTTGTAACGCTTAAAATTATTAGGAAATGTTTGAGCTCAACCCAAAACAGTTATTATAGTGCAAGACAAAAATGTTTTCTCAGGGATTGGTGCTGATTGAAGCTCACATGGACATTCATTTGCTGACCTCTTGCTGTTTCCAAGCTACCTACAAATCAGGTAGAGAACACTTTGAGCTGGTTGAGCCTTTTAATTGCTCCATTGAAAACAACTGAGGAAGAAGCAGACCAATAGCAAAGCAGGGTGTTTGGGCTTGTTAGCCCACAGGAGAGGCAAATATGTGCCTATCAGGGTGTTGGAGAGGCTATAAAAGAAGAAACAAAGATGGATTGATTCTTTTGGTCAGAAGTGAGCCTGTAGGAGTCATTTCAGAGGAAAAAGAACCGACAAAGCCTCCATGAGACAGCCTAACCCTTAGGTAAGAGTTATCAGATGTGATGATTTGCTTGGCTTGTGGTTGATGGCTTGCTATTTGAATTCTAGTATCTTCCTTTTTTTTTTTATGATAGTTTTACTTTTCTTGGTCTGAAGTATGTTTCTGGAGTGAACAGTGCTTTCTAGAGAGCTGTGGAGCTTTGTTTTGTTCTGTATCATGTAGGAAATAATGCTGTCCTGGTGGGATAGCTTTGGCTGTCTGCCAGATGCCCACCAAGCTGCTCTCTTACTCCCCTCCTTAGCAGGGCCCAGGGAGAAAATGAGATACAAAAGCTCATGGGCTAAGATAAAGACAGGTAGCTCACTTACCAATTAGCATCACTAGCAAAGCAGAAATAATTAATTCTGGGGGAAGTTTAATTTATTACCAATTTAAAAAATACAGTAGGATAGTGAGAAACAAAACCACCTTCACCAGTACTTGCTCCCAGGCTCAACCACGCTCCTTCATTCCTGACTCTTCTACCTCCTTTCTCCTCTCTGAGCAGCACAGGGGTTGGGGGCTTGTAGTCAGGTTGTAACACCTTGTCTTGACTAAGCATGCCTTGCACTTTTTGCCTGCTCCACCCTGGGGTCCCACCCATGCAACACAGTCCCTCAGAAACTGGGTCATTTCCATGGCCTGCTGCTCTTAAGGAAGTGTTCTAGCATGGGCCCTTTCCGTGGAGTGCAGCCAGTCCTTTGGGAATGGACTGCTCCAGCACAGGTCCCCATGGGCCACAGATCCTGCATGAAAAAGCCCTGAGTGGGCTCTCCATGGGCTGCAGTTTCCTTTAGGGTACATCCACCTGCTGTGGTGTGGAGTCCTCTATGGGTTCTAGTGTGTGTACCTCTTCTGATGTGGTATTTCTTGCGCTGCAGGATACAACCAGCTTTGTGGCCTTCTCCAATTGCTGCAGGGGAATCTCTGCCTGGAGCACCTTGTCCCCTTCCTTCTGCACTGACCTTGGTGTCTCCACAGTTGTTTCTTTTGTGCTTTTTTCCTCACTCCTCTCTATTGTAGCTGCTGCACAGTGCTTGTTCCCCTTCTTAAATGTGTTTTCAGAGAGATGCTGCCCACATCACTGATGGGCTCAGCACTGGCCAGTGGTGGGTCCAGCTTGGAGCTGGATAGAACTGGCTCTGTCAGACATGGGGGCAGCTCCCATCTCTTCCCACAGGGGCTGCTCCTGCAGACTAGCTCCTGCTATCAAACCCTTGCTATGGAAACCATATATAGCTGTCTTAATTAATATGCTTTGGTTTTGTGAAGAAGGGGAGGGGGAGTCCTGAAACTGGGTGCATGTATGTTCTGTATTTCTGCTTGGCTCTGTTTATTGCCTGATCTCTGTGAGCATTTTTTATCGGCTGGCTTTTTCTTATTAGGTGTTTCTACTAACGGGTTTTGCTATGCAGTGAAATCCCATCACAGTGTTCTGGGCTTTTCATATCACTGGTCACTCTGCCCTAACCCTAGATGTATGTGCTGAATAACCACATTGTTCGTTCATAATGTCCTTGGCTTTTCTATAGCCTTGTCCCTATGATATTACTTGTGGACACAGTGGGCTGGATTGAAGACAGTGAAGTTAAAAGTGGTGATGTATGCAGCTATGTAACTGTGAGAAGGAATGTATTGATTCCACATACTTCCTTTTCTAACCTGCTGTAAGGTGTTTCATCATGCAGGACATCATGGAGATCTTATATTTGTTACTTAACATACATTGAAAGGTCTGACTTCTCTTTCTTGCTGGCTTTCTGAATGGGCAGAGCTGTTGTTAACATGTCTTGCGTGTCAGAGATCAGGCTGTTCATGATAGCTTATGAAGCTTTGAACATATATAGCAATAGAGGGGAATGGCAAACTGTTACATTAATGCAGCTGAAGCACAAAAAGCGAAACTATTGACCTCCCCAGCTCTGCATTTGGGGCAAATGTTACTGCAGCGAATAGAGTAACTACTGTTGAACAGAAGTTGTTTTGAATTTGGTTTTGCATGTTTTGCTCTGGCATAGATGAATGTGAATGCCTGAGAAGGGCTGGGCAGAACGCTAAAGATAGTGGCAATTCTGCAAATGTCAGGAATTTTTTTGGTAAAAAACTTCATTTTTGGATAAAGAGGTCAATAATGAAATAGGAGAACAATTATTTCCATGGGCTTGTAAGTCACTGAAAAAGTCTGTTACTCAGCTTCCTTTTCTGAAATAACATCCTTTTAAGTCACCCAACCAAACAAAAAGCCTTTACTACTGCTCTTGCCTCGCGTGGCATTGGTATTTCCTGAACAGGAGCAGCAGGTATCTGGTGGGTGATTCAGCACAGCCCCTGACCTCCCTCAGACAAAAGGGCCTACGGGGTACAGCGGCTGGCTGCTGGAGTACACAAAAGATGCTGCAAAAGCATACAGCAAGAGATATTAATAAGGTTGTGAGAGATATGTATGAGCTACAGAGCAGAACAGAGTGCTCAGCTGCTTTCCTTTTTTTTTTTTACCCAAACCCAATATCAGAGCCAGCCTTGCAGGGCAGCGTATGGGAAGATGCAGCTTATCAATGGGCTGGTTCCAGGATCAGTGATGGTATGTGTCTGTCCAAGGCCCTTACTTCATGGAGGTTCATTGACATGGTCTTTCCACTGCAAGCAGCATCAAGTTTGCTTAGGAAGCTGACACCCCAGCAGGGGATAAAGAAGATGGGGGGCAGAGGCACCCTTCCACCACGCTTGGCTGGCCGGCTATGGGATTGTGGCTTGCATCACCCAGGGCAGCCAAGGAAAAACTGACCCCTGCCTTTTCCACAAAGCCTATGCACTGGAGCCTGGTGCTGTTTCCCAGTCCCACACCAAGTCTCTTGAAGCAGCCTCCTTTCACCCCTCTGGTGCGCAGCTTCCTCAGGGCACCGCAGCATGGGGAGTGTTCAGGGGAAGCCCATGTCGTGGCCATTAGCGCTGTGCTGACAGCAGCCTCTGCGGATAACGAGAAGCCCTTGTGCCTCACTGCTATTAAACTGCTGCCTTTTCACGAGAGGAATCCTGAATTCTTCCTCAAACCTAAACAAAAAAGTCAGCCTTTTATTCGTTTCATCATTATCTAGGGCTGCCACATTCAAATGATTCTCCAGCAGTCCCTTCATTTCCGAGTGCACACATCGAGAAGGGATTGGAAGCCTTTTGATTAAGAATAAGAGGTGATGACACTACAACCAGTGCAGGGTTGTCATCATTACCGTGTACCTGCACTTCCACAGAGCTCTCACTCTGGGTTGCCTCTGATATAAAGCTGCTGTACTCTGTGCCCTAATTGAATGGAACTATTTTATAAACACGCATTCCCTGAATCCCAGAAAAGATCCTTTTAGAGGGGAAGATATGGGGAGGGTGGTGGGGAGGTGAGGAGCTAGATGGGCTCAGTTCCTGGCAGACCAATTTTGTCTAGGAGAGATTTCTTTGTTCCCTGCAAAACTGCTTGTCTATGAGCGGGTATCATGGGTTTTTTTCCCCTGAATGATCTGACCACCCACTTTTAATCCTGTGATTTTCTGCTTTTGGCCTGGATTACAAGTCACCTATGGCCACCTTTAGTGTGTAGCAGGCTGCAAGTTTACACAAGGTGCCTAAGGGAAAACATCCATTCCTCCCTGGCTCTGTTTGTTAAACTGTTCGTGTCTGATAATTTAACTGCCTGACTTGGGCACAGTAATGACCTTTTAGTAGCAACGCAGGGAAGAAACCTGCTGTCTACCCACCAGGATGCTCTCATCTGTCTCATGAGATTGCATTCATGTGTACATCCTAAACCCACACTGCTTATCATGGGAATGATGCTGCAGCTGACTTATTAAGCAGCATCCTTCTTTTCAAGCGCTCTGTGCTCACACTTGGGGATCTCCACTGGTGATTTACTGTTTTCCAGGTTAACTTTTAAGTGCTGATTTTGACCCATATTCCTGCCCTGGCTATTTCTCTGGTCCCATGCGGTACAACTGCAGCTGCAGTGGATAGCAGTGCTATGCCTGAGCCCCAAAGGACGCAGGGTCTGTAGTGGGCCAGTGCCTTCTTGGAAACTGGTCCCCCCCAGTTGCAGTTCAAGATTTAGACTAATTCTCTGCTCTCTGTGTTTAAAGGTGAAAGGCTTTTATTGTTACACAAGTTTTCTCTGGAGCCTACATTTAGTAAGAATACTCTAAAACTGCTATATGAAATTATATTAATAGACAACAAAATTACAGCCAATTCCTGGTACTATTTCAATAGCTATGTATGACTGCATAAGGGATGTTGAGTTAAAAGTGGTCAGAGGAGTTACTTTTATCTTGGCTTACATATAGCATTACATTTACACCTGAACACAGGGTGAATTATCATCCAGAGGAGTTGAGAAGGAATCTCTTTTCTCCAGGAATGGCAATTATATTTGATTAGGTACATGGGAGCTTTTTCC
Source organism: Porphyrio hochstetteri (assembly GCA_020800305.1). Lineage (NCBI taxonomy): Eukaryota > Metazoa > Chordata > Aves > Gruiformes > Rallidae > Porphyrio > Porphyrio hochstetteri. The sequence goes on along the minus strand of CM036914.1, from coordinate 8,702,473 downwards.
TCTCCTGGCCAAGGAGCTGAGGGCAGTGCTTTGAAGACACCCAGCCTCATGATCAAGGTGTAAAGCATAATGACAAATGTGAAGTTCCTGCAGGGTCAGAGTCAGCTACAATAGTTCAGGGGAGAGGGCATCGGACTGGGACTTAAGAGGTTTGACTTGACTGCCCTGTTCTTCCACTGGGCTGCAGGACAAATCACTTCCTTTCTGTGCCACAGTTTCCTTATCTGTGAAATGGTGGTAATGAGCCTTTCTTCTTCATGTCTCTTTGTAATCGCTCCAAGAACTGCAGGTAAAACATGCTATACAAGCACTTGGTATTACTGTGTTTGATTTGTGGGATTTTTCTGTGTGATATCCTAACGCAAGGAGTTGTTTCAGATTTGCACACATAAGCTCAAGGACCGTGGTGTTTGTCATCCTGCTGTTAACAACTCTTCCCTGAAATCATTTGGATGTGCAGGCAATGCTCTGGTGTTGTTTTTGTTAGGATATCAGCAGCCTGCAATCTTAGCACGACAGGATTTGTTAGTCAAGCATAGCCCTCAAACAAAAGCACCCAGAGGATGTGCCTTTTAAGATGCTCTCCTTTGCACAACAAATTCCCCCCATCCTTTTGCTTCTGGTCTCTGCTGGTCCCCTGTTGAGAGGCCTCCATGCCTGTGGTCATCAACAGTTTGCCAACATGATGATGAGGAGGGGGAGGAGGAAAAAAGCCTCTTGACATGTGTAGTAATCTAAGCCTCATTCCAAATGTGTTTGCTTAAGCATTGCTAAGGGTTCCCTCCTTCCCGTCCCCACCACTTCTCCCCTCAACCTGTCTTTGTTTCAAGATGGGAGGAGGCTGCTGGAGGGGTGGGGGGTTTCTTTGGCCATGCCTGCTGTGATCTGGGCACTCTTTGTTTGACAACGTGTGCCGAGTCCTGGCCACTGTCTCCTCTTGCTAATGAAATACATTGGAATGAAGAGTCCTAATTGTGAGGTGATACCCCACTGCGTGTCAGAGCAGGCGGGGTGTGCATGATGCTCTTTAGTTTGGGTCACTGGCAGTGATAGATGCAGAAGGATGGTAGATTAGTTCCTGCTGAAACCTGAGAAGCTGCCTGTGTTGGTGAATGTCACCCACTGCTCAGCAAATGCATTCAGATGAAATCACTGAAGTCTTGGGTTTCAGGCCTAAGTGACCGCTACAGGCACTAGTAGTTCCTGCCTCTGGAATAAACATTTGCTGAACACACTTCAGCATAATAACACTTTGTGCAGCAAGCAATCGCTCACCACCCTCTGTCTCTCCTCGCTGCTGTGACAATCAAAGCACTACCCAGGCCACAACTATGTCAATCTTAGAAGTGTCTTGCTAATAAACTGCTTAACTTCACTTCCCTAGACCAGAAAGGAGAGCACAATGTTTGCTTGTGGAATGCGTTTGAGTTTACTGTGCTGGTTTCCCCCCGTCTTCTCCCTGGAGCTGGGGAGCCCTGGAGCACTAATGGGACATGCAGGACATGCCACCTTTCTGCTAGCATAATGCACAGATAGTACCTGGTGCTATTGGTGACCTGAAATATAAAAGGACTTGTCCAAGGCCATACACTTCCTCCCTTTCTCCACCTCTCCAGCTCATCTGCTGAACACCATTAGTATTTTGGGGTAGGAGCTGTACAATGTTGATCCCTTATCCAGTGCTGTGGGATATGAGATCTCACTCTAAGGCAATGAGGTTTTCTTAATGATAATTTGGTCTTCAAGAGGTCCACTGAGTGTACCTTTTCTTGACAGAAAACATGACTTGCCAGAAACAGTGTCTTGACTCCTGGCCCAGTATGTCATCTGCAGTGAGAGATTGGTCTGGGATTGGAGCACCATGATACTACTACATGTTTATGCAAGAGGACTGCTTGTAGTAAGAGATGAAGGGGTTTGATTTGTAAAAATGCATCTGTAACTGCATGGATAATGGGCAATATTATGACTTCAAGATTATGAACAAAAATGGAGAAGAGCTTCATCAACGTTTCATCAGGCCTTTCTGCAGTGTTTAACCCTGGGATCGAACGTCTCCTGATTTCAAAATTTATAGAGCCAGCCATGAAATTAGGCATGTGTCAACTGGAAATAAGGAAGCATTTGACTTTGACACTAAAATTAATTAAACTGTTATTACGCTGATCTCTACAGCATCTGTTCCACTTGTATGGAGAAATGCTAGTGTGCGCTACGGGGCCATTTCATACTGGTGGAATTGGATGCTGTGATCAGCCATATGCTGATAAAATTATTCTTTTGTCAGCATGTCTGCCTGGAATTGCTTCAGGAGCTGGAAACATGCAAATCAACAATGCTGAGTGCTTTGAGATTGCTGATGTGAGGAGGACTTCTGGTCTAGTTCCATACTCCACAGACACTTCATACCTCACCTACAGGTTGGCAAGCCTGTTCCTGTGTAAGCATCTAAAAATGGGCTTTTAAGGCACTTAAGACCAAACTTTGTTTACTGAATGGGGTATTGCTCATTTGCAATTGTAGTCCAGTTAATTATGGTAGTTCTCTTGCCACTTTGGGGGTGATTGGGTCAGACCTCAGAAGTCAGGGTAGAAGAAAGCTGATGTAAAAACCCTGCTGACTGTGTCAGGTGGGAGGTGTAGGTAATGAGTTTGGTTCGTTGCATGGTCTTTGGTGACCTGTCTGTGTTATAGATCAGCCACAGGCACTAAATTCATCAGAAAGTAAGAGGTTTGTGCAGCAAATGACGGTGCTACAGTCACACTTGGCCTTCCTCTATGGTTTGCATCCAGAATTTGAAATGAGCCCCTGTTCCGTAGTGCACAAAGAATGTGAGATTTGTCAGGAGCTGGGAGGGAGCCGGAAAGATGAAAAATGAACCAGCCATTGCATTGGTTTGTAGAGTAATGACAGAAGTTATCTGCATTCCTCCCAGTGGAATACCTGATGATAAGCACAGCTTCATCTGATTGCCTGGGTACTGTCCATATCCATAATTAGTCCCTAAATATGCACCTGAAGCACAGCTGTTGCAAGCTTTTTTAGGAAAAGTGGCCATTTAAAAATGGGTATTGTGTTGGAGAATTTTCTTTTCGAAGTTCCTGCTTACAGTTGAAAGCAAATCTCTTCAAGCCTCAAAAAGGATGTAATTATTTGCTTTTACAATTAAAGCTGTAAAAGTGGCTGGCTATTGTTGCGTGCTCCTTGAAAACACGCTATTGCTTTTGATGATTGTGATGATATTAATCAGTTAATTATCACCACTGGATTAAAATAAAAATGCCCGAGTAAACACAAATGCCTTCTCTTTAAAGGATTCATCCAAACACTTCTGAGCTGGCATGTGTGGTGTTGAGCACTTGTTAGGGCTGTGCTGTACCTCCACGCAAAGCCTGCAGGCACGACCTGCAGCTCTGAAAGCCTGCAGGCCCCTGAAAGGTTGGTGCTTTGTAACAGCTCCATCAGATGTCACCACAAGGTATTTGTCTGTCAGCAATGGCCAGCTAAGTGATTAGCTGGCACAGCTACTCGCTGTATGGGTCACTGGCAGAACAGACAGGTTCAAAAATTTAAGACATTTGTTCCAACTCCTCCTGAATGTCTTGCCTGCTTCGTTCAGCTCTCAGCTCCATTGGTTTGTGCAGCCTAAATAACACGTTGGCCCTTAAAATGTGCTGTTTAAAAGTAGCCTGTCAGGCCACAGTGGGTAGGGATACTGGATTTTGATTGTCTGGAGGGAAATTTTTTGGTCTTCCTAGGGCTGTTTGCTGCATCTGGTAGAGTGAAAAGGAAAGGCAGCCCCTCTGCCATGCTGAGCACTGTGTGTGTCCATGCTTGGACCAGCATTACCTGATAGCTGTGTTGAGCTGCTTAACTCTGGCCTCAACTCTCTGTCTTGTTTCCACAGCTGTAGGAAAACCTATGTTGGCTTATGAAGGTGGTTTAAAGAGACTGGTACAGTTTTCTGTGTCCAGAAGTGCAGCTCTCTGAATCCATGCCAAAATGGGAAATTCATTTTCATCAAGTAGTTTCAGCCTTGTCCCTCCCATCTCTTTTACTCAAGCATGATTTGCATGAACTATAACCAAGGGACAGTTTGGTGGTTTGAAAAGAAATTAATGGTCATGTCCTAGCCCTCTAGATAAGAAGTGTAAATGAGTGTTATGATTCTGAGCTGTAACAAGCTATGAAAACTAATGGTCAAAGCCCATAATAATACCAAAGATCTATGGAGGAGCTGATGGACAGCTCGTTCTTGTTGCAGCACAAGGTAAAAACTGATTTGCTTTTCTTAATTAAAGCTGCACTTGGGACTCAGAAGGGTTAGAAAATGCTTTCTATTTTTTTGAGAATTACCCTAATGATATGCTACATCAAAGTTTGATAAGGGCCTGGTCTCTGGAATTGCCTCCCCAGCACTCAATGTATGTGATTCTCTCTTGAAGAGGTAATGGCTGGTGATGAAAGCTAAGGAATGGGTGCAAGGTGATCCTGCTGGCCAAAAAAAGTTGTGTAGATGGAGGCAGCTAAAAGCAGTTTTCATGTAACATAAAAGAGGCAAGTGTGATTGAAAGTCAGGGGTTATATTTAGATAGAACAGGATCATGTCCTGTGTCTAGTTTCCATGGTGTCAAAGTCTTAGCTAAATCCTCATATCATAAAAACACGAGTAGAGAGAAATGTACTGTTTTAACTTTCGATTATGTCTCAAAGGAGCAATAGGATTTGAAGATCTTGTCAACAGACAAAACAGAAGTATTTTGTGGGATTCAGCACAAAAGATACTACTCAGTTGACCACAAATACAAATGCTGAGATACACAAAGTCCTTTGCACACAATGTTTGCAACTTACACAGGGTTTAAAACACTCAGAAAACAGCCTATGTTCTCCTAATATTCAGGGTTTGACTTCAGGCTGAGGGAGTAAAGCCATAGATCCTGAAAGCAAAATGTGCTGCTGTGTCAGTTGTCTGAGACATGCAGCATCCTACTGAGATATATGGAGGAGGAAAATATATCTACCACTCCTCCACCCATCCATCCCTCTATCCAGTCCTCAATTTAACATCTGTTGTTCACAAATCTTAGTAAAAAATCAGGGCTGTATCTCAAGGTACCTTTTTTGTCTTGGTCCTGTAGTACTCACTGCTCTGTAGTAGTTGATGCTGGATCAGGTGTTATTCCCCACTGTTTGGAAAACAGGAGAGCCATACTCACATGGACTCACTGGTAATTAGGAAGGGGTAGAGGAGAGACCCCTATGTCTAGCACTCTTGTTGCATTCTTGTAAGAAAGTCCAGCCTCAGGTATATTGAATTTTTTACTGCCAAGTTAAACCCTTGCACAAAAAAAACCCTTACAATAGAAATGCTGACAGGTCCTTAACTATACTAGCAGTGACAGTCTCTGCCATAATAAAGATATTGCATGTTATCAATAATCCTCTTTTTGCCTGAATCCCTGTCTTTCTAAAGAGAAAGGGCTTACTGACTGGGCAAATCTATTTATAAATTTTGTCTTGGCACAAGAGGAACACATCGACAATGCAGTGCAGATCCAGGAAGGCAGCTGGCCTGACTGCACGCAAGCAGCAAGCTGAGTGTCAAAGCAGGGCACTTAAATTTTCTCTCTTTCCTCTGAAAGAGGGAGTGGGGGGAATTAGAAAGGGGGGGAAAGCTTTCCTTTGAACAAGGCAGGGTCAGAGGAATTACAAAAGATTGAGTAAACTGTCACATTCTGCTCACTGAAGAGCTTTGAAGGGTTTTCACATACTCCTCACCATGGGATGGAGCCAGCTGAACTGGGCACCAGGGTGTGTGTGTATTTATACTGTACAGAGGCACCTGTACCATGACAGCCCTAGCTGATAAGGATAGCTCTTCCTGGGGTTTGGTGATGCTTTGCTTTGAATGAAATGATGTAGGGGTAAAGCTGGAAGGAAGAGAGATAAAAATCTCAAGAAGGATGTTCATGTGTCATTTTGAAAGGTTGTTTCTTTGAACTGTGGTGGATTTCACATCTCCTCACTTCTAAGCAAGCTCTTATAGAGATGATGGATTTATTTCAGCAGCAGCATAAACTGGCAAAGTTGATGTCCTGTCATTTACCATCTCTTCACATTAGTGATACTCCAGTAGGAATTGGATGACTTCTTTTCACACAGTAAGAAATGGAGATGGCAGTGTCCCTTAGTGTTGCTGTATACCTGCAGCTGAGCAGCACCAAATAATTGTTGGATATCTTTGGCCCATTTCTAACCAGCGTGATAGAAAATAAAGCCACCTAGGTATTTATTAAATGACCATGTTCCTGTGAGAATCAAGGCTTTGTGAATTTTCTCCTTTCTGCAGTTACTTTGCACATCTCACTCTTACTGATGGGGTTGATGAAATGATGGGGTAATAGAGTGTGTGTAGAATGAAAAAGGATACGGTGGCATGGGGTGTAGCCTGAGTGATACAGCTCTGGTAATGGTCAGATGGGTGTTTGCGTGGAGGTGAGGTTGCCTGCTCGTAGCTTTGGTTCTCTTTGGTGGCTGTATTGCTCTGCAAATCCCCCGGGTGCTTCACAACACAGTACTTTATTAGTATACCTTGGGTGGGGTTTTTTAAAGAGCTCACTATTGTCCTAGCAATGTTTGATTTCAGGCCAGGGACAAATGGTTTTGAAAATCCCACTCTGAATGTATATGGCTGTCCTCTATTACATGGATGTCAGATTTTCCTCCTCTTATACCCAAAGGCTAAAGTTTACTCAAAGCAGAACAGCAAGGATCACGCTGCTCTTGTCAAAATCGCTTACAACGTGCAACCAATAAGTAGGTCACTTATCTGAATGGGATACTGTATAAGTAGCGTGTTTGCCACAAGAGACTTATGAGCAAGTCCCCTATGGTGTATATATAATAGTCTGTCGGTCTGATTCAATTCCCACAGATGTTTAAACTAGACCTTGGTTTAAATGGAGATGGATCAAGGGGTATGCATCATGTATGAACTATGGATGTGTCTTTTTCCACAAGGACTTACTGAAGTAACTTGGGATGTCACAAAAGGCCAAAATTGATTGTATAAGTTCACTTTCAATCTTCACAAGCCATTTGAATGATCCAGACATATTCCTCCAGAAAATGCAGGGTATGCAGGGGAGGAGAATAATGCATGTGGCAGCGTTAGCTTGAGACATCGATGAACTGTTCAAGTCTTGCAGGTGACCTGACTCTGACCCTTTTAGCAACTAAAGAGACGTGAGTGTTTCTTTTACATTTCTGTCTTCGTTCTCAGCTGGCTTTGGCAGAGTGGCTCAAAGTTATGGGGAAGATGATAAAGACAAAATTCCCAACTAAAGCAAAGAATTACTGAAAATCTCGCTGGAGAGGCTGTAATTTGGGAAACTGTCTGCTGACTGCTTCTGCTAATGGAGCGTGTTACATCCAACATGGCTAGCTTGGGAAAGGAGTCACGATTCAGGGCCCAGGAGCTCTTAAGCTTCTCTTCCACCTCTGTGTGTTTCAGCAGCACTAGAGAAAATTTCCCTCCCTCCCTCTACAGGAAAATGCCATCTAGGGAAGAGCATGACCCAGTGTGTTCAAGTCAAAACTTTGACATGGCTTACGTGAAAGATAACCTTTGACTGCAAGGACCCAGGAAAGCACTCGCCACAGGAGTCATCCAGCTGAAATCCCAGTGCCGAGTTTGCTTCCCTCTGAGTTTTGAAGACTGTGACTATAATTAGGAGGTGCCTTTGATGGATTCCACCAACACCTCTCCTCCCAGAGGACAGAAGTCAGGCTTGGGTGGCTAGTGGGAGATCAAATGTGAAAGCCAAGACTCCAACTGTACTGCACTGGAAAAACCATAAAGAATGGGACAGTGTCATCATTAATTTAAAACTCTTTAGTGGGCTGATAACATGACACAGAGAAAGGATTGGCACTTAGGAAGGGTTGCTCTGCAAGGACAAGTTCTTCTATAGTTCTCATTACAGGAATTGCCTTGCTCTGGAGAGCTGTTATTCAGTAGTAAAGCACAACATTTTCAAGTGATTAAAAAAAGAAAATCCAAACACCAGAGAAAACAGCCCTCTTTGCCCTTTGTATAACTGCATATGTTCAAAGTCTGGTTGGCCACTCCAGGGTAGAAGAGCTGAGCACTGAACAGAACTGAACAAGACTGGACTGCCTGGCTGTACACTCTGCAACTATGCACATTTTTTAAGGGACAGGAAACGTATGTGTGGCTTTGTTCCCCTGGTTATCCAGTGTTACTTGATTGCAAAGCACATAAAAAGGAGGAAAAAAATATATACATTATTAGAGGCTCTGTAGGTACCTCCTGACTTGGTCCTCACTCCTCACCTTTTTGCAGCTCTCCTACTAGCAGTGCAGGTTTTATACAGGTCTTCCTTCTGCCCTTAGTCTTTTCAAAAAAATTTCAGTGCTGAAAAATATGCTTAACCCAACTCTTCTTGTTAAGGTGTGGAAATTAATTGTGGTTTTCTTTCTCTTGCCTGGACTGAGACACTTCAAGGAGAACGCTTCAAATCTGTGTACAGGAACCCTGGGTGCCATCGCTACAGATACTGTGTATGTGGTGTGTCACAAAGCAGGGATAGGTGACCAGGGCCTTCATTAGATGGCAGATTCCCACATTAAAATGAATATTAGCAATTTCAGCCTAAAACACCCTTCTTCTGAATACAGGTAAAAGGCATGAAGAGCGATAAAATATTAATCATTGACAGTTTTAAGAAGGTAAAAGCATTTCCCAAGGGGCATCTAGTGGTGCTACAGCCTTGCCTTATGCACGGTTTCCTACCTCTCACTTCCTTCCTCATTAGGTTGGCATTGGGATAAAAGAGCAGAATGGGTCAGAAGGTCCTGTTCCAAGTAATTAGAGAGTTGCTTCTTTTATCTAAGTGTACCTTGTTAAAGTATATCAGTGTCAGCCAGGTTAATTGGAACTTTAATACATAATTGATGCTAATTTATGGCCCTTTTTGTTCCAGGATGCTCATGCAGACCCCAAAGTCAGGATACAGTTTTCTTGTTATTAATTATATACTGAAAACCAATATCCCATTGGGAGGAGACCCACAACTTATTATAGTTGCATAGCTTTTCTGCCCCTAAACCCCTTAGTTCACTGGTGTTTCATGTTTTTTTAAAAAAGCTCCTACTTTTACCCAGTATAAAATAGATGTAAGTGTTTACTTCTGCTTTCACCAGTCAACTTCCCTCAGCACACTGGGAATGTTCCTCAGTTGTGCTACTGTGAGAAGGGTAGGACTCCAACTCTGTAGCTGACACTCCTGTTCTCATGAAATGCTTTTCCTCCTCAAATTGACAAAATACCCATGAGGAGAGAAGAAACCAGCCACTGCCTTTTAATGAATTCACAGGGTAAATTCAGGGCTGTGCATTGCTTTTCCAGGTGGATACTACTGAGAAGGCAACACCCAGGCAAACAAGGGCTAAGTACTGTGCAACTTCGAGGCATGTGCCTTTCACTGCCTGAGGTTTGGACTGCCCTGGGGGCAGCAGCTTCCCCTGGACAGCAGTGTTTAGAGTAGTTGGACAACTGAGCTTCTCATGGTCACCTGGGATCCTGAAACTTTCTTCCATCCCACATTGACCAGGAATGAGAGCAGAGGAGGTGTGGGATGTAAGATGTGGGGACCTGCTTAAGAAAATCATGAGATGTGTAGGCTGTGATAGGTTCATTCCTCTTCCTTATGGTCTGTGCATCTCAGATTCGATGTCTATGGGCTCGTACAGGCAAAAGTGAGGGATACTTTTCCCTCTTTTCAGTTTAGCTGACATTTTAGTCAGATTTTCCCTTAAAAGTGTTCTTCTAGCACCTAAATACATCAGGGGTTGCACAGATAATAGTGTCATCAGATGCCCCTGTTTGGACATATAAAAAATAATGCCATTTCTGGGCTTAATGGTCCTACAAGTATGCTGGAAGTTCACCTGCTCCTGTACACTGCTAGATATTTGACCTGGCAAGATCTGATATGTGTACAACTGGTTCCTCCTTTAATTTGCTCCTTGGTACATTTTGTTCTCTGGAAACCAGATGTGGCATAACATGATAACATACCTGTAGTGGGTTATGCTGGAACATGACACAACATGTGTCAAGTTTCTTTTGAACCTTTCTGGGATCAGGTACCAGTCAAAAGGAGGTCATTTTAATTATCAATGATTAATTAATTAGATGATTGTTGGAGAGATGAATCCAAAGATTATATAGCACCCTTGATCAGTGCCTGTAACATAGAAGAAAAATTAAGATTTTTAAGGTGGATGAGTGGAAAGAGTGGTGCTCAATTTCAGCTACTTGTGTGATGTTTGTGTAGCATTCCAGAGGGTTGAAAGTGATGTGAAATAGCAACTCAGCATAGCCCCATGACCAGCAGCAAATAACTAGTGATCACTCTCTATTTTAGAAATTACTTCTTGATTTAAATATGTTCCTATGCCTTTTCTGGATCTGGTTTCTAGATGTCCAAACTGAACTATTTTTATTCATACTGCTATTTAGGGAATTGAGCACTGTGCAAAGCTGGTCTGTGCCAGCAGTCCTTGCCCAGTTATCCCATGTGAATTCTGCTGATGCTGCTGGATGGTTTGGCTGGGGACTTGTAGGACAGAGTGATCCTGATCAAATTGAAGGCACGACTGATCACAGAAGGCAAGATGCAGACATTGGCATATGGGGATGGTTTGGCAGCAGAAAAATCCTGTTGGTCAGTTCTATTGTTTTTAATGATTTCTCATATGCTCTGCAGCTCTGTATGCTGGGGACCTATGGGCACTAAAGGTTCTTGCTGGCCCTGAGCCAGCCAGTGACCCCATTTCAGCACCACAGTGTGTACACAACTCAAGTGCTTGTGTACATAACCTGCAGTGTTGCCAAACTTTGATATAAGATCAGTACCTTTAATAGGGCAGGCTTTTGGAGACTGGTTTACCCAGGGGATCTAAGGGAATGTTAACACTTTGCTTTCTGAAGTATTTCAGCTGATGCAGCATTTGCATCACATGAAATCTTCATGTTAGACAAAAGTCCACCACTGCCCCAGGTATGGTGTGAGTCACCATGAGATGTAGCATGGGACAAGCTGGAGGCCATCAGGTGCCCATCAGGAATGGAGAAATACTGAGGCACTGGTGAGCTCCAGCTGCTGCAAAGCAATGAGGGGGTTGGGCCCCTCGGTAATAAAAACAGCATTTGTGAGTGCCTACTCAACAGAAGTGGTGTTGGCAATGGTGGCATGAGGAAAGAGGGTTTGTCAAGTTGACAAGGCTTGTTGTTGCATGGATGGCTCCATCAGCCTGTGTCTGACATGCCAATTTTCATGTGACTATAGCCACCTGAACTGGTCTCCTTGCACTCAATGCTTTTTGGGTGCCAGGCTATAAAATGTGTGTCTCCATGAGGTTTGGGAGTTGTAGGTAACACAGCATCTTGAGCAGTTCTGGTAACTGATGTGATGTTGCACTGCACCTTGCTATATAGTGCTTTGAATGTGGCACAGATGGTTCTCTCAGCAAATTAAAGTTTCAGTATTAGGTGTTGGGTTTTTTAAGGAACAATATGAGTATCTAGAAGCATACTTTCCTAGGAGAGTGAGACAGAGGCAAGTATCACTAAAATTGAAGCAATCTTGAGGCTATAAAGATTGCAAGAAAATCTTTGGCTTTTTCTCTCCTTATTCTTTCCTGTCTGAGGATTTCACGAGAGAGGACTGAGTGGAATCGATTAACCTCACAGAAACTCCAGCAAGACTTAATATTCTCAAAGGAAGGTCACCAGGTTTCAGTTTGTGCCAGCACTCGCTGTCCTGAGGTATTGAAGGCTGGGGAGCTGGAAGTGAACCTTGGTCTCCAGCAAAGGAACTAGAGAAATCTGCCAAGCGATTTGAATAGAAATTGATGTGGCAGTAATTTCTTCTTTTTTTTGGAAGTTGCTCCTGTTTTCAGGACCGTGCTCACCTCAGAAAGGAGGCTGGGGAATAATGTTTCACAGGGCTGATTGTTACTGCTTTGGTGGCACAAAATAAACAGAATGGGGAAGGCAGCGAGTGCATTAGGGCAGGGGAAATAAAGAAGCATTTCTAACCTCTCGCAGCAATAGGCAGCAGGGCACATAATGAGCTCTGCTGCACTAGTGTGAACTAAGGGAGGTTTTTTCCTTTCCCCACCTCCCTCCTGATGCCACAACTACCCATGCCCCGTGGAGAACAGTCAGCCAGGGTTAGCAGCAGATAACTTAAGTGCAGGGTCTGGTTTGGGGGGGTTTATTGGATTTGATTGGAGGGATATTCTCCCTGAAAAGTAGCCAAGAAACCCGCAGGCTGTCAACTTGGGTGGAGTTGACTGGGATTTTTTTTTTTTCAAAGATGGGCCAAAATGTGTCCCTTATCTCCACCGTAGCTGCAGTAAGGCTCCTCAGGTGAGGAGCCAATGTTGGAGTTAAGACTTCTTAAGCAGCACAAAGCCTCTGTTTTCCTGCAAATGTCTGCAGTAATTAAAAACAACTGAATCATGAGTTGCCTGACATACCCCCAGTTTTGCATCTATACAGGCCTGACAGACTGACTGCTGGTGGGAATTGCCTTCCTCAGACATTTTGCAGTTCTTCCTGACCCCGCCTGCTTGTCCCTACTGCTTGCTGCACCATAAGTACTGCTTTGAATTCAAAGGATAATGAAAATACTATTGACTTGTGAGTCTCTTTAAGATTAAAAATGTGCAAAAACTACCTGAAGGTCACCTGTTTCTAACCAGCCCTCCCTCCCCCCCCCCCCCCCCCCCAAGAAGCCCAATGATTATGATTTTTTTATTTTTTTTAGGAAGCAAATGTAGAAAACAGGAGGTTTCACTTATTAATAAACAGTTGACTCCAGCAGTGACTGAACAAAACTGACTAATCAGAGCTCCCTCAGGAGGGCCAGCAAAATTGGGAAGGACACCACTGCTCGTACCAGGAGCTCCTGGTATAGCTCCATCACCTGCTAGAAACACTTAAACAAAATGAGAAATACTCTCCTGCCTGGTCCCTGGCCCTGAGAGCAGCCCTTCCCAACCATCACTCTGCCTGTGGAGGTCCTTTCTGGCTGTTAGACATGTTTTGTTTTGTTTTATTTTTTACCTCGGGGACACTTAAATTATGGTGCTGTGCTTGTCACACATAGTGGATGCAGCTCCCTGGGGTTTTTAGCTGCTTGGTTTTTAAATCAGGCTGTTGTTGCAAACCAGTTAGGTCCTTTTTTGTGTGTGTGGTGGTTTTGTGGTCAGAAGAGTCCTGTGGATGCTTCTGCTTGAGCTGCTTGGCTTACCTGTTGCAGTGTATTTGCACTGACAGACACAGATTGCACCGGCGATGCTACCAGCATCTGAAACTGCTTTAGTACAAAAGGGCAACGTGCGACTCAGCAGCCGCTGGCTTTGTAACTCTAACTTATCCAGGTGTTATACATCACCCCTTCAAAGCTGTTCAGATTAAATCAGTAGACTTTATTTCAGGCTCGCGTGTTTCTGTTGTAAGCGGGGCTCTGTGTTGCATAAGAAGTGTTTTTAAAAACCTTAGACTTCAAAGAGACATGAATGGGATTGGGGTTTATTGCGTCTGTGTTGACAAGCTTAGGCTATAAGTACTTTCTAACACCTACGACTCTGGCTCCAAAACAAAACGGATCTTGAAGACGTTCCCAGGAAATACCTGGCGAAACGCTGAGTCAGGCTCGGGGTGCGCTCGTCCCCACGGGGGCTGTGGCTGCAAACCCCGAGCCCGGGGGCAGATTTACATGTACAGCCGCCCCTGCAAACGCACCGTGAGGCGGGCAGGGCTGCGGTGGCACCGGCGGCAGCGCCGAGCCCTGAGCCTGGAGCTCCCTTTAGCGGGCCGAGCCGCGCAGTGCAGCCAGCTCGGGCTCGGGCTCGGCCTCAAACCGCGGCTGCCCGGCCCACTTCCCTGCCCGTGTAGAGTTAACGCGGATTCCGTGCTTCCGCGGTGCTGGCGCGGATCTTAAAGTGAAGTCTCTGTTAAGCATGGGGGCAGATGCCAGTTCTCCCAACGCTCACCGGTTTCAGGGAAGGACCAGCCTTTCCATGCAGTAGGCTGCTTGGCAAAAAGCTGGGCCCCTTTGTTGGTTCCAAGGCTGGACGTGAACCCCCCAGCTGAGCTGGTTCTCCTTGCTTTGGAAAGCAAGCGGTTCTTTAATGCTAAGATCATAGAGCTGGGCCTTGAAACAATTCTTTCCTTCCTTGGTCAAGTGGGTTACAAAACCAAATGTGCTCTGTTACTGAGTGCCTCCAGCCCCTGTTAATGGAAGACCTCGAACCCCAAGTATTTATCTGTGGGGAGTAAAAGAGGCCACCTGAGGTGATGGGTGGAAGGGATTGTCTCCTCTCTCCACTGGGTGTGAATTACCCTGTCACTACAAGGACACACCATAGGCCTCTTACATCTCAAGTGCTGAGCTTGCGACTTGCTTGTTTCACCTTCCCTCTCCCCACTCTCTGCAGTGACTGTGCCTCAAGCATTTGGAGCACTGTATCATATGGTCTCTCTCTACCCCTTCTTGACCCCATAGGCATCTGTGCTGACTTCTCTGGAAAAGTAGTACAGGATGTAGGACAGTAATGTCAACGATGAGCCCTTGGAAATAGATGGGCTGTCTCTGGCATGTGACCTCTGCTTACCTGAGCCCATGATGTGGGAATGGATGCTACTCAAGCCTCTCCGAGCACCACGGCTGCCTATGTGGTGAGGTGTGGCAGACAGCGAGTTCGTACTCCAGCCTGTTCCCAGCAACTTGTGTGTATATTGTCATCAAGTCCTTGAGTTGATGATACAGGTTCCTTTTGTTTATACATCTGAATATTGAGAGAAAATTGCTAAAAGCCTAATCCTTTGTAACTTGCCCTGCCTACTGAGAGCACTTAGAAGCTCCCAAGAAGGTAGCCACTGCTGCAAAGCCTTGACATGCAACTTACAAACCATGATACATTTCTGAAATTAAAAGTTGCTTGTTAAGAGCTAAGTGAATGACCAGAGTAGTTGTGAATGGATATATTGACAATGAAAACCTCATTGAGTTATATTTCTTCAGATAAATTGCCTGAATTTCAAATTGTATATTGATTTTTTTTTTTTTTCAGGCTAAGACAAAAAAATGCCCTTCAAAGATTTTCTTCCCCATAGATTCCAAGCAAATTTTACACTTACATCCATTATTCATGGGAACTGTTTTATTTTTTTCCTGTTTTTTGCTATGTGAGTGGAGTCACCTTTATACTAAAGAGCTAGCATTTGGCCTGAACTGCTGCAGAGAGTATTGTGTACATGTCTTTCTTGCACTTGTTTCTGTGATGAATATTTTATTCCTAGTTTACACACCTCTTTGCAATTCCTTGAGTCTGGCATGTCAAAAGTGCTTGCCTTGCTGAACTTCAGATCTCTCATTACCCACTAAAATTCACACTCCAATGCATGGCATCATTGGTTTTTAAGGAAGCAGTCTAGTCAACTGACAGTAAATATTGAAAGGGCACTGATAGGTGTCCCTTCCATGACAGTATGCATTGATATGGAGAACGTCAGACTAGTCTTCACATCCAGTCAGTATGGATAGATGAAAACCACCAGTCTGAGTTGCTGCAGCCTGTACTGAGTGTGGATTGATGCCCTGCATATGAAATGCCTGTTTTCACTGTCAGCTGTTTTGGCTGTCTGGTCCCCAAAAGGTCGTCTTCACCACCCTTCAGTGTGATGGGAAAATGCTGATAGCATGCAGGCCTATTAGAGTAAATGTGTGAATGTGAATGTGACACTCCCACACCCCTCTGTATTACAGAATTTGCTGCGTTTTAGAAGGTGAAGAATGAATGGAGGCAGTGCTTGGCTGTGGATGAGAATCTAAATTTCCTAAGTCCCAGGAGTGCTCAGGACTTGTGCTGGAGCTCTCAACTTCCTGTGCGCTTCAAGGAAGACCAGTTGCATGTGGTGGCACATTTGACAAATGTGCAGGAAATGAGTAGCGAGTCTAATTGGTGACTTGGGAGGAAGGCTGGGGGAGCGGCAGGAGAGAGCAGGGGATAAGATCTTGACAGCCTTGCAACTTTCCATAAACTTGTTTTGTTTAATTCCACGGTTTTGAACATATGGTCTATCGATTCCTCACAAGCATTTAAATTACATTTCCCAGTGACACGGAGGGATACGTTATTAATGCAGCATGGTGGGAGGTGTGTTCACAAATCCGTTTATCAGATAATGGGATTAACACGCATACCTCCCGAGATGCTTTAAAAAACTTACTTCTAAATCTACATATTCAGTGACTACAGCAGCCACATTACAGCACAACAATTGAAAGTGCTGGACAAGCGTTTTGAAGGCCTTCTCTTGCTGTCCTGATAATACAGCAGCAGCTGGAAAGGGGGATGAGCTCTCCTGTTACCGAGTCAGTTGGCGGATGTGAGCTCCTGAACTACTGATAAAGTGAAACAAAGGCAGGGGAGATTGCAGCTGTGTGTGAAATGAAAAACAGCACCACCTACACACTGAAGGACACTGTCCTGGCTGTACCAGCATCTCCTTTGCTTCTGATTTCAACAGGGGACAGAATGGGCCCAGGCAGAGAAGGGGGAAGATGCAGACGATTTAAAGCTAGGATCAGACCTAAACTTCGCAGTTAACTTCTGCTGTGCCATATATATAGGTCTGGCCATGCCACAGCCTATGGCTATTTGTGTGCACTGGTGCATTATGACTTTTTGTGGTTTCATTCTTATCCTGCCCAAATTTGTATTTTTTCCTTTCTTCTGTATTCTTTATAGTTAACTGGTTTTTTTAATGTATGTTGTGGTTTGATGTGTTCCTTCTCTGAAAAGTCTCATCTCTAGAAGTAGTTCTTTTAGTTTAGAATATGATCAACCACTGCATTCTTACAAGAATTTTACCTTTACTGTAAAATAAAAGTGCAGCAAAATGCATGAGGCAGGTTCTCTCTGAGAATTAGCAGAACAATGTACCATCTGCACAGGGGCATGTACTTTACTTAGCATGACCTTCTGTTTAGTATATAACCAACCACAGAGCTTATTGAAAAATCATTTCCATAGGTAAATACAGTTTAATCCAAACTTTATAATTTTTCTCTTTAAAAGATCCCTTGAGGGGGAAAAGAGTATGGGTGTTTTTCAGGATTAGAAATGCAAGTTTCTCCTGATCTTTGCTGGTAGAGATGTGAACAAAACTCAAGCTGACACTGTTGAACCTGTAAGTGTTGTAAACACAACTCACTTCATAACACCAGCCTTTATAGTTCTCTCTTTGCTTGTTTCATTCTTGCAAAGGAGAGACCCAGGAGCAGTTTCAATGTGCAGAGAGCATCCCCCCATTTTGAGAATGTGTTGGTTTAAGTGCTGCTGTTCTGCACCTGCACCACCATGGCTTTGGTGGGAATGCATAGCTAAAAGTTCCCCTCCCATATACAACCTGTTGCGTCTCCTTCCTTCTCCCCTCCCGCAGTTCTTACCCCAGCCCCAGGGTGCTAGTAGGGTAGGTAAGGTGGGGGAGGCATTTCTCACCCTGACTTTGCTGCTGAAGCCAACACAGGCAGCATACTATAATGCTCTCACTGTGCATGTGTTAATGTCCACCTACTGAAGAACATGCACAAATTTAAAGATTAGCAGTAGCACAGCAAAGTATATTGTGAGATAGGATATGGAGTTCTATGGAGGAAAGGGATTAGTAGATATTGCAGAAAGCCACTGCAGTAAAAGAAGTGCTGAGATTTTAATAACCTAAGGTATTAAGTTTTTATCTCTATTTTTCTAAAGCTCTGCATCAAGGTTTTTTTGAGCCATAGGGAGGCTTTACACACACACATCATCTATTAATGGAATCTGGAAGCTGAGCAGAAGCTCTGGGCATCTTGGGACAAGCTGGGCCCAAACCATGGTCCTTCTCACTGTACAAGTTCAGGGCATTAGTGCCTTCTGGTTCCTAACCTTCAAATGTCAAGGTAGCTTGGGTCTGTGTGAGTCCTGCACATGTGTTTCTCCCTTTGGACAAGAAGAACATAGAAGAGTAGACACTGTTTACTCTCATTTTGCTGCTGCAAGGCCAAAATTGGAAAGAATCAGCCTGCCATGAGTATAGGATAGAGAAGAAACCATGTTTATTGTGAGCACTTGCCTGAGCTGTGACATGTGCACTGTGTCCCTTCTGTAACTCTTCAGTGATCTCTGCCTTTAAAAAAAAATGCTGATAATGGCACTAAAAAGGTGTGATCATTAGAGTACATCAAGCTGCTGCTATCCATGCTCATGATGAGACTTCCCTCACTGACTTGTGTCCTCTGGAGAGAACTGTATGAAAAGTCAGGGAAACATGTTAAAAGATTCTGCAGTTTCATGACCCAATACTGAAGAGAACTGCTCTGGCCAGCAGTAAGAGATATGCAGTATCTTTGTGAGGCTAAAATACAATAACCTACAGATTAATCTTGTATTAATTGTTGGATTATATCCTGCTATACATGCATTCTATGTCCAAAGGAACCAACGAGAAATCCTCTGGCGAAAAATCCTTGTTTGGTGAGATTTTTTTTTAATTGGAGGTAGACTTTTTGAAGTATGACACTTAAGTGAGGTTCTTAGCTGAGTGTCTGGGCCTGGAGAGATAAATAGCGTAGCACTAAGTAGAGGTGGCAACAGATGAGTAAACAGGAATGGGAATATTGGCTGTGGCTCTGCTGGGTCAGCTTTCCACATCCCTCTGGTACAGCACAGGTGGGTGTTCCTAATGCCCACATCCCTGATGGGTGCTCCTAATGCTGGCTGGCAGAGCAGCCTCAGAGGTCTCCAGCCTGGACCTCTCTTTTGCACCGGCTGAGCAAGGTGCTAGCTGCCATTGTGACTGTGTCTATTGGAAAACCCAGGCATTGCTGTTAGGCCTTTGCAGTGCCCTCCCAGAAGGACCGCTCAGTTCATGTTGTCCTTGCTGGGAGAGCCCTGGCTGTAAAGGGACCATTCAAAGAGCCAGTGGGACCCCTGTGCTGTTGGGGAGAGCGAGGCCTGCAGAGACTGTGTCACTGCAGGTGAAAGAGTGGTTTACCACTCCTGTCTTACATGGTAGCAGATGAGCAAAAGCTTTTCTTTAAACTCCTTGGTCTCACTTGCATGGTCAGCCTGTGTCAGCTGGCACATGGCCCCTGATGGGGAGGACTGTAAGCAGCAGTGAGAAGACATGAAAAACTCAAGGTGGATATGGCAGGAGGAATGAAGAGTAAAATGTATGTGCAGGGAACTTAAATCCCAGCAGTCACCTTCTTTTTTTTTTTTTTTTTCTTTTTCCCCTTAGCCCCAGCTTCTCTTCTCTGTTCTGCTCACACCTGGCTGCCTCCCAAAGAGAGAGAACACTTACTGCCAGGGAAGCAAGCGTGTACCCCGCTTGGTTTCTTTTTCCCTGGTGCATATCGCTCCCAACGCTCCCTGTGTCCAAGTCTGACCTCACACAGTGGATTTTTCCACTAGATGGTGCTTGAACATCTCCTCACCGCACAGCCCTGCACCTGCAGCTCTGCCCTGACCCTCCGCTCCCGGCCTGGGAGCTCAGCGCGGGGTTTGGAAGCAGCCTGGCTCTTAGCCTGCACCACCGGCATCGTGCTTGCTGTGCCATGACGTTAATAATCTTTCTTTTTCTCTGCTGAAAACAGCAGCAGCAACAAATCATTGCTTAGTAGAAAGTCAGAGATGCTACAAGTTAATTCCTTCTGAGAGGATTCCGGATTTCACACACTGGTTTGCAGAATGCCATCACGTCATATATATATAAAAAATGAGGCAGTTTGCATGGCTTTGAGTGTTTTTATTTTGGAAGTCTGCAGTGCAGCTGTGCTCCAGCAATAAGCTTTGGGCTGTGTGGTTTGGGGAAGTAACTTCCAAAGCATGGCTGGACTCTGTTCCAGTCAATCTGACTGCAGATTGTCTGAATCCACTGACCTCTGGTGACAACGGTGTTGGGTGAAGGAGTAACACTTGCTGGTCAGGCTGTGGTGCATGTTGGCTCTGTAGCTCAGTTACAGTGTGCTTTATGTCAGTAATAAATTCATCACACATGATTCTGGGCAGATAAAACTGTTCTGTGAAGACCAAACAGGTTGTCATCAATATTTTGCTGAGGCCTGATGGGAATGAGAAGTTCTGCTGTGCTTCCTGGGGAAAAAAAAACCCCAGTAATCTGATTTTACTGTCCACATAGAAAAGAAACAAGCCATGTATCTTCTGAAAATCAGCAATAACAATATTTTTGAGTTGTTAAAACTGTATGTGCCTTTCTCAACCTCGGCATATGTTAATTCCAGTTACTTTTATACCATGTATTTGTATTTCCATGAGTGAAATCTTCAAGTTCTCTGAAAGGGAGTTTCTGTTAGTGAGGGAGGAGGGAATTACCATCTGCAGAAGGAATTCAGGGCTCAGGGAAGTAAAGCTTAAGCTTTACTTGAGCACTGCTGGCTTTCCCAGACCTGGGCCTCTCTACATCACTAAGGGAATAATAAATCCATCCTTTCAAACAAGCTCACGCAAGTGAAAAAATGTGGCTGCTTCCTTCCCATACAGGTAAAAGCTGGGAACATGCTTGTTTAACTGCAGTGGTCCTTTCCGAAGCATTGTTTTGTCTACAGTTGGAGAAAAGTGTAGTATTAATCTGAATTCAACTGTATTTATCTTAAATCTGTGACACAGTACTACAGGGAAGTGATGCTTCTGTATTCTTCAAGATTTCTGACTACAGGACTGAGCCCACCTGGCTGGTTCCTGTGAGTCTGTACAGCCTCTAGCTCAGCCTGCTTTGGCTGAAATGCATTGTAAATCACGGTAACGCCAATGGGATGCATGCAGAGCTGGAGAGCATGCTGGGCAAGCATGAGTCCTTAGGGAAACATCAGGTAATAGATATTATTTCCATACTCTTTAGTTCTAAATCGAGGCTTTATCTGCTAGGCAATTCATTAGCTTTAAAATTCAAGGTGCTCCTCAAGCTGAATTTTAGTGATGATCATCAAACTCTGCAGAAGAGGTGTTTTCCCTTCTGAACTGGAGATTTGGAAACTTGCTGTTGACATAGCAGTTATTCTGCTGCAAGTGAAGACTTCTGCCAGAGCTGCATCAGACATCCTTGAAAGCTGAGGCATGTCTGCAAGCTTGACAAGCACTCACCTTTGGGCCTTCAGGCACCAGCAGAGCTCGGTGGATGTCAGTTTTCTGGGTCTACTTGCAAAGTGCTTAATTGTGGTTGAACCCAAAATGATCAGCCGATTGTGTGTGTCCTCCCCAGCAAAGGCTGTGCCCTTGTTACCTTAGCACCCCAATGTACTGATTACAGGGTTAAATAATGTATGCTGGGATCTACCCAAAGTGATGGGTGAGCTTTTTGGAGCTTCAGTCACAAAAGGCATTGCCTTTTTTTCTTCTCTCTTCTGTTGGTTATTTTGAAAGTGTGTTTGGTTTCCAAAGCTAATGGTGACATTGTTTGCTTGCCAATCAGCTGATTGGCCATTGTTCTTTTAAATCAGAGGGATTTAAACTAATGCTCTTTCACTGTTCTGGAAAATAATATGACTTTCCAACTGGACTCAGAAATAATGGCAGTGAGAAACCCCACTCAGTGTTGGAGGGCTGCTTTTAAAATGGTCTGTGGCTGCAGTGGAATAAAAAAGGTTGACTGTCAGCTGATAATGTCATGATCCACCTGATGTTTTGATTATGCAGTTATAAGTGGTTTGGCGAGGGGACCTGATCAGCTATTGCCCTGGAAAAGCGAAGGAACAGTTATCCTGTGAATGCTCATGAACAACCATGTCACCGATTCAGGGTCATTCCCCCAGTGCTGCTTTGTATTTCTGAGACTCATTTCTGAAGGGAAAAGTACTTGGACAATGTTGCTGGACTTCAGTGTTTCCCAAGGCATTGCCCTGGGTTAGCTGCCAGATCAGCCACACGAGCTGGGCGCCCGGAAATGTGGAAGGCAAGTGTGTTCAGGACTGAAGTCTGAAAAAGGCCCAAGACTTGCTCAAAGGGAGGTAAAGGGTCTGTCACGTACCCAGAACATCTCCTCCCCACAGAGCACAGCAGCTGTCAGACAGACATCTCCGATCTGACTATTTAAAGCATTCTCATTCCTGTTTATTTCCTATTTGTATGCACAGAGGGGGAAGAGGAGGGTGCTTCTGCTTTCAAATGAGGCTGGAACAGGGAGAAGAGCATGCCTAGTGTTCCTAAACCCTTTTTATCTGGCATCTTTCCATCTGCCAGCCTGCAGTAATGATAATGCCCGCAGGGATTTGTGCCTCTCAGCTGAGGAAAGTCCTCCAGACATGGGGTGGGGGAGGCCCGTGGTTTTGGGCATATGGTAAATACAACCATCAGGCTCGGGGAGCACAGATCAGAGGTGTTGATTTGAAGAGTTAGAGATGGGAAGCAATTCATCCTTGGGGATAAGGATCCAGCTACAGGGCAACAGCTATGGATGAATGTAGAAGTCAGGGCAAAACGGATAGCCAAATCTATGTAGTAGGTTCTTGGGCGCTGGGCTGTGTTTCTTCAGACAGCTTTCCCCTCTGGAGGGGAGAGCTTCACCTCGCAATCAGCATGTTAGTTTGTCAGCTACCTTCACACCCTGCCCTCCCAGCTCAGCAGTGACTTTCTGAGCCCTCTAATGCCCCTGTTTTCAAATGTATTTCCTTGTTGTTTTCCCCAGAGACGAATCTCTCTTGTCACTTCACTTCAGGCTATGCTGTAAGTTGTTTTGGGGGTTTTTTGTTCTGTTATTCTCTAAGTGCTGGTGTGTAACTGAGCTGTCACAAGAACAAATCAGCAAAATAATTGTCTCTGACAGAGTCATGTAACTTTCGGTGTCTGCCACAGATATTTAAACTAGCCAGAAAAAACTGTTCTGAATCACAGAAAGCCTTTGATTTTTAAATGTGTTGTAGGTCTGCGTGTTACCTCTCCATCTCACTCTCAAGGTCTTACTCCTACCCCCCAGTGTGTAGGAAGTCTTTGTCTTGCCACCATGTCCAGCCTGCAATATTAATGAATCTGTGAAAGATGGAGAAGAAACCATGACAACTGTCTTAAAACAAGCCTCCCCTCCCCATAGCCTTGCCTAGTGGCTCTAATTCACACCCAGGGATGGGGCTAAGGATCTGACTTACAGATGGGGTTACTGCTGCTGGCTGCCTGCCCATGCTGCTTGGAAGCTGAGCTGGGTTGTGGGTGAGCTCCAGCCCAGCTGAAGCCTCCAGCTCAGCACAGCAATGCCAGGCAGAACTGGGGAAAATGTGAGAAACTGCACTTCTTTTTCACATGAGCATCTTATTTAGGCACACAAAATTAGGCTGCCTGATTACATGCTGGCTTCTAATTTGTCCTGTCCTCCCCTTGCTTTGATCTTAGAAGGAAGAAAGACTGAATTTTATGAAGTGTGTTCAAGTGTTCAGCTATGCAATTAGGAAATGCAATCTGAAAGTCCCAGTAATTGCCTGTCTGCACCATTAGCCATTTAAATAGTTTAAAACTTTATCCCCTCAGTACTTGACCTTGTTTCACAGAGCAACTTCCTTCCACTTGGGCACCCAGCTACAACTCTGGGTATGACAAGTGGAATAGCATGGTGCAGGGGATTCTGCCTTTAGAAAAACCCAGAGTTTCTCCTCCAGCCAGAGGGTTTCTTTCTCCTGCCATTTCTGCAGCCACTGTCATCCTCACTCTTCCCACTGCAGACAGACTGACCCTAGCCACGAGCAGGGAAAATGTGTAGCAGTAACACAGGCAGTGTGTCTGTACTGGAAGGTATGGTTAAAATACAAACAAAGCCTGGAGGCTCCTCATCCCCCATCCCCCATCCCCAGCTGAGATTAACTTCAAAACTACCACCCTGCAGAAGGTTGACAACTACAGGGTCCAAATATGCTGCCTAAACCTGACGCCAGATTACAAGGAGGGCTCCCTCTTTGTGACCCTTGTTCTTAGTCTCATTCCCTAATCGGCTGCTGACTTCTTGGAATACCGATTCAGGCCAGCTGTTCATATGTACGTGCTGATTTCCATAGCTATTTTCATATGTGATGGCTTTATGTCTATTGCCTGTAGATTCAAGAAAGCCATCAACTCAACCTCAGGCAAGATTTCTTAAAGGTTTTAAATTAGCGATTTTGCTTAGATAATGTAATTGTTATATTAATAGTATATATTGATGAGAGACTTGTACCCAAGATTCATGTATGAAGATGTGTAATTTCAGAGTAGCTCAAAATTCGTAGTTAACATTGTGTATAGAGAGAAGTCAAGACTTGTTTTGTTCTTAGGTAGACTTTAGTACTAGAAAACTGCAAGCTAGTAGCTAATTATCACTCTTATTAAATGTCTGTCTTAGTGCAGAATACAGCTTATGAGCTTTAAAGCTTACACTAATCAAGAAGCATGATCAACCACTGATGTAGGTCACTTATAGCCCAGCTGATGTGTAGCTGCTCCTCATTGATGTTACCACTTAAAAATTTATACTGATGAAATAAAAAGTTACAATTCTATGATCTGAAGTAGGGGACTAATTACATTTTGTTTATTATAAAGTCGGTCACGAGTCCCATTTGCACAAACACTCAAGCAGATGAAAGGACAGAAAACTAAATGGATTCAATGATAAATCATCTGAATTGTATCACTTATAAAAAGTATTGGAGGTTCCATGCTAAAGTCTTAATTGCTGTAGTATTGTTATTTGAATGACAATTGTTGATTCGTGTTGCAGAAGTACTTAGAGGTGTGTAGTCACTGGGCTGTGGGCTATTGAGAAGGAATCTTTCTAAGCATCTCAATGCAGAGATGGTCCAACACATTTATGGAACAAAGACCTGGACACACACCTCAAGTGAGAGTCTGAACTGCTATGTGATGCAAACCAGCCTCTCTTTCTGTCCCAGTGACTATTTTTTCATTCACTAGAAATCTGTTTCAGCAGGCTGCATACCACAGGACTCTGTTTCTTGATAGTCAGAGCTTTCTCCTAGGAGAGAAGGGATGCAGACTTAGGTCTCCATTTCACTCGTGGCTTGGGTTGGGTTGCTCCCTTTGCTTTGTTTCTAAGGATCCCCCTGTGAAGCGATCGACACACTTAGAAGAGAGACCTTGGATTGAGGCATGGAAATGAGTAAGAAAAAATTGGAGTCAAACAACTCTAGAGTAGTTCTGCACCCTTCTGTGAGCTACTGAGCTGCAGGGAATGTAACGGCATTATTTGTATGTATTCTTTGTATTATGGAAACAGTTGCCTTAGAAGTGTACAAACTTCTGTGCATGTTAGTCATCACTAGTAATTGATGTTTGTATCTTGGTTCTTCTTTCACTGGTGTAACTGATAAGTGGTTTGGTGAGAGCAGCTCCGGAGCAGATGTAGATGAGCATGGCACAACTGACTTACAACAGTGGTTCGTAGTAACTGTGGCTCTCCCTCAGTAAAGTTATACCGAAGTAAAGCATTACAAGTCAGTTCTTGACTGAGGCAGGTACTCCACAGCTGTGAGGTCTAGGGCTGCTTAGCGCAAGTACAGAAGGAGAATATTGCAGGAAGAATATAAAAGGATTGAGAGTTTATGAAAGCTTAGGAAGTCATTCACACTCTCTCCTTGGATTACTCTGACATGTATTTTAATGCTTTCTCCTTTCTAGTTTAAGCAACGTTGGGGTCATGAACCAAAGCAGCAAAAGCAAGAAAGCTCACAGTTAATGGTGACATTGTCCTTAACTTGCCCTGAGCTGGAAAGGCGCCTTCATGACACAGCAGAGTACTCTGAGGACATAGCAGCAAACTTAACTCATGTTTCGCCTCTGGCAGGGTACAGCACAAGTGTAAAATAACTTAAATAACTTGTTTTCAGTTGAGAAGCAGCACCAGTGAACAAATGTCTGAAATGAGCTGCTAGAGGGAGATCCAGTTTCTGATCCTCAGTTCTTTACTTAGTGGTGCTATCCTGGATTTGCTCTTATGCAATAATTTGGCAGGGGTGAAGCAGCGTGCAGAGACTTGGTCTGCCATTCCTTGTGCTTACCAGTGATGGCTTTCCATGGAGCGCCGTGAGTACTGGGTTAGACCCAAAACTAATTAGTTTTCCAATAGCTTGTTCTAGAAGCTATTTTTAGTTTATCCTGACCTAGCTGCATTGTGATTTTAAGAGCACTTTGATAAAGTAATTCAATCAGATGTACTACTACACAGCAGAATCCATCTACATCTTGTGTAACAACAGAGATGTAACAAGAGTTATCAGGCAGGAGCTATCGCTTCCACCTGCGGTATTCAGCTCATCGTATGAGATTCTGGGTAACATTAAATGATCATGTTTCACGAGTTCTAACTGAACACTTGCCAAGGATAGTTAACCTCAATTCTTGCTTTTAGCTGTCTCTGGTGTAAGGGCACATCTCTGCCTTGGAGAAGCCCGTACCATTCTCCAAGCACCTGCACCAGAAGGTTTGCAAGCCAGTGGCTGCCTGAAGATCTCACTGTGTGACAGACAGCCTTTTCTTTCTTCCAGCTCTGTTCTTGGAACTGGATGCAGTTGTTTAGAGACAGCATTTAATTTTCCATGGAACTTGGCCTGTTGCTGATCCCAATACAGAAAGTCACAGTGCAGATTTTAAGGTGGAAAATTTGCTTTATTCCTTTTAAAAACTTGTTTAGACCACAATTTTTACAACAGACTGCCTAGATGTAGCTCTCCAGTGTATGTCCTTTGAATCCATCTAAAAGGACTTAAGAAGCAATTGCCCAGTTATTGGTGTGGCCTTTCTGACAGGAGGTATGAGATACCACATGTGGCAAGCCCCTAATTCAGGGGCTGCAGTTCATGCTGTGGTATGAGTCTCAATTGATTATTCCTGCTGGACCAGCAGTGGGAATAGCAGAGCCTGAAGTTAAACATCTGATTGAAGTTATGCATGATACTGAATTGGCACCTTAAATCTGCACTGAGGCCTCTTAACATAAATCTGAGTGCCTTGGCAAGCTCATGTCCACATTAATAATAAATCCTGGTGACACAACCCCTTTAAGAGCAGTAAGAGCTGAAGCCTCCTTAGTGGAAGCAATCTGCTTTGTTCTGTTTCAGTGCAGCCAGAATGCTTGGAAATCATTTTATTTTATTCTGTGCTAGCTCTCATTATCAGAGTTTCTAAAACTAGTGTGGTTCAGTCTACACTCTTTTAACTAGCTCTATCTGGTTAGTCATTTCAAGAGCTATCCACTTGCCTAGGGAAGTCTGTGTGTTTTCATTTTATTTTTCCTTTGAATGACTGCAGTCATCTGGCTGTTTATGTGAACGATTAAAGTCTTTAAAAGCCCTGATGGATTTTTTTTTTACTCCCTCACTTCCATTACATTCCAGACTTCTGCAGAAGCAGACCA
The DNA here is from genome assembly GCA_020800305.1 of Porphyrio hochstetteri. Taxonomy (NCBI): domain Eukaryota; kingdom Metazoa; phylum Chordata; class Aves; order Gruiformes; family Rallidae; genus Porphyrio; species Porphyrio hochstetteri. The sequence goes on along the minus strand of CM036914.1, from coordinate 8,674,977 downwards.
AATGTATGTCACTTTGTTAAAACAGAGGGAATTATTAAAGGGTAAATAAACTAAACTCAACTGGCCTTCTATTATAAATGACAGGCTAATGAGCCAAGTAATTTGAGTGGTATAAATAAAGAATGGCCAGAAAGTGAGGGAGGCTGTAACAGAGTGCATTGTAGTAAGAGACTGACTTTGCCAAAGCCTTTCCATAGAGTGATTATTTTATAAAGAGCCTTAAAAGCGACAGTCCCAGACTAGAGCCGGCATCTGCCTCTGTATCAGCAGTAACAGGAGACCCCTGTAAGTGTCAGCAGGATCTGGTTCTCTTGTTCCAGCAGAACCAGAGGGGAATCCATCGCTATGGCTCATGTCACTCAGTGGTGCTTCTCAACCTGGAGTGCACAACTGAGCTGGGTTTTATGTGAAAGAACCATTTACATTAGTTATGTGGCTCAGATGTGGCAGTGGCAGGGGAGGTAACACTGGAAAGGGCCCCCAGCTTGAAGCTGTGCAGTGTGACATAAACACAACTTGCATGGGAGAGGGTAATACAGGAATCAGGAGAGTGGCAAGTGATTTGAAGTGGGAGGCTTGGTGGAAAGGATGGTATTGAACTGCCTTGCCTCTGAGATGAGGTAATGCGATGCATTTATGATATGTGTATATAGATTAGTTTTACAGAGCTTGTTAAAAGATTTTGAAGCATCAGAGTACAGGGAATAAATGGGCACAGGCACTGGAAATTACACGGAGGGTGTAGTAACAGATGAGTAAGATGCTTTAGGGTAGGGATTATAACTTATTATTTGAAGAAACTAGTAGATCCCATTCTGCAGTGCCAGGGTCTTCACAAACATATTCCAGCAGAAATGGTTTTATTACATCAGTTTTCACAGCTAGAGTCTGTTTACAGAGATCTTTAAGACAGCATGTTCCTTGCAGAATAGTGTGACATGGTATGAGACACAGGACCAGGAAAAGGAAATCCTACCAAGCTGTGGATATATCCAGGATCTCTATTCATAGAGGCTGAGGTAAAGATGCACTGATAAGGGTAGTCCCTGCCTTTCCCACATGAGCTCTTCCTTAGCCAAAGTTAAACATTTTTCCTAGTGTATTGGCTGCTAACAAGTGGCATGGGATACTTACAACAACTTTTCACTCCTGCCTCGTATTTTCCTGATGATGATTTTTGGCTGTGCTTACTCATGACTGTGCTGACAGAAGCTGGTGTAAATAACTTAATTTTAGCTTTCTGTTGTTCGGGTCAGTATTCAGGTTTTAAATCATAAGTAAATGCCTAAAGTCTCCTTGTTTCCATTCCCTGTGCTTGCCCTCCAAGCTGCATACTGTCACTGAAATTTGTAGGTATGTTGCAGCTTACAGATGCTTTGTGGAAGTTTTTGAGGAACTGTGCTCTCTGTAGGCTGTGAAACTGAGGCTGTATTATTTCAGTGTAAATGCTGTTCAGGGCCCAGAAAGAAAAACCAGGCAGAGTAAAATCAGTACAAATATCCCATTTGTACTGTTGATGACATAAGAACAGAAATTTATCACCCCAGTCCCAAGGCATCCTCTAGCAAGTTGTTGCCATTAAAAATTCATATTGGCTTTTCTGTGTTGCACTGGGTGCTGTGAATCAGGTGGTGCCAGGGAGAACAGTCCACAGAGAAGGACCACTGAATGGCAATCTTAAAACCAGTGTCTTGTGGAGTTTGACTTTCCCCCAAAGCTGAATATTGTGTCATCTTCTACTGAGATGCTGAATGCCACAACCAACAGTCTCTGCCACATGTAGGAAGCGGTCAGTCTTCCCATGATGTCTGAATTCTTAGAAATGACCAGAGAGCTCCTGTGACCTTGCTGGGGTGAGCAAATAGACACCAATGCTTCTGGATTGCAAAAATACATGCCTGGTGGGGTGTTTTGCCTGACTCTTCACTGCACTTTAAACTGGGAAGAAAAAACCAAAACTATTTGTAACGAGTATGTGACAATGTAACTTGAAGTGCCAATAATCCTGATTAGTCCAGCTTATTTTACAGGAATATTTGAGCTTTACAAATACTGACCACTCTTCTCTGGAATGGTTTGGCTTGCTTTTGATATTTTTTTCCATCCACATTGAATGTTTCCCTGTGCAGGTGCAGATGAGGACTGAAACAGAGCAGCAATGTGCTTCCTGGGGAAATGGCAAGCGACTATGTAATTTCCTCAGTAGTGTATTTCTACTTATAATTATTGCTAATTCAAAAAAAATCAGCACAAATTGCATGACAGCACTGTGTAAGATGGGTATAGAGATAAAACATGAATACAACCCGTATCTTGTAGCTGACAAATGAAGTGTAGGATGCTATTGTTTGTTTACTGACTGCATAAGCTTGTGATGAACAATTCTCTCTGCCTCAGGAGGTAGCCCAGGGTTTCCAGTGGTATCAGTCTTCCTGTTTGTGATTCGTTTGTGCAAACAATGGAAAGCTGAGCGTGTAACTGTGATGGCAATTACCTGATTAGTTCTCTGACTCTGAAAAATCATGCTGCTTCTTCATCACCTTTCAAAACTCAGGGCTGCACTGGAGTACGCCTTGGGGGGCTGAGCCCCCCTCCTGAACACAGTGGGGCAGATCCAGAGCTGCAGTTGTGCCTGCAAACCTCTCCGCTGCAAGCTGCTGCTTCCCAGCAGCAATATTTTTCTCATGAGCTCACGGGGAGTAGGAGGAGAAACCGGATTCACTGCAGTGCATGCAGGGCTGCAGAGGGGGAGGGAGTGACCTGTCGCCTTCCCAGGCAGAGGTTGCATTTATGTCTGTGTCAGAAGGCTGTTGGACAGGGTTGTTTTTTAGGGTGTGACATCCTTTCTCTGCTTCCTGTGCGGAGGTGTGAGGAATCCACAGGGGGTGAGGCTTCGCCCCAGTCGCACTGCAGCTGCAACAGCAAGCTGTGCCTCTGTAAACAGCAGGGTCCTGGGCCTGCTCTGGGTTCTCCATACTGGCCCAGCTCACAGCAAACTCAATGGGGAAGCTAGGCAACAAAAAATTAATACATACAAAAGTCAGGTGTGAGCCTGATGGGGGTCTCGGGCCTCTTCCACTGTGATACAAGCCGAGAGTGGAGCAGTGGTGGTACCTGGGACGGCTCCTGCCATCTTAGCCAGGCTGCAAAAGCTCATCCTGTAACACCTACAGGAAGAGCCTCTCTCCCTGTACCATGCAGCACTTTAATGAGTATTTCACCTCTGCCATGGAGTGAGGCTTTCCTTAAAACTCCCTCAGCACCATGTGCTGCACAGGAGCTGGGTCGTGGCAGTGTGGTATCTCTGGTTTTGCCAGGATGTGCCAGGCAGCATTACTGTTTTCCCACACCAAACAATTACGCTCAAGTGTTGTTCTGCCTTTGCAGGTGCTTCCTTCTTTCTGATTTTGATCTGTAATATTTTATTCGTTCCACTTCTGGCTATCTGATTCCCCACAAAGTGCTGCCTGTCTGCAAACCAAGCTGGAGGAGTAAAGTGAGCTCTGGAAAACAAACAGAGCTCCCAGTGAAAATTGTGGAAAGCTTAATCCGTTTAGGGGATTAGCACGAAGGTGAGGTGGTGACTAGATGGTAGTTTGTAAATATTTACATTGATATCTGATAGTATTGGACTCTAAACTTTAAATCCAGCATGTACCTCAAATCAGATTCAGGTTAAAGTCTTGCCTCCATTTTTAACAAAAAATTATTGGACATTGTTGGAAATCATTGGATAAGGGAGGGCTGGGCTCCTCCTCATTGGAAGTCATTAAGTACATAATTGGTTCTTTTTTGTTTGTTTGTTTTTCTATTAAGGAATAAAAATACATTGTTTCACCCAAAAGTAGGGTATGCTTTGGGTGCCAAAATAACGTGCACCCCATTAACTTCAGTCCTGAAGATTTCTGGTTTGCCCTTGCTTGTATAGCCAAGTCCCTGAAGGAACATCACTGGAGCCTGAGGGTGATGGAAAGAGGTTTGTTGCTATGGACCAGTTAGAATTGATGTCCCAGGAGACCGACTCTCCCTAACTACACATCATTTCCTTCCTTTTCTCTCTCCAAATACCGTTGTTTAGCCACTAGTAAAACTAAAAAAAAGAAGATTGTTTTTCAGGAAGTAGGGATCTCTCATGGGACCTTCTGTGGTTTGGTTTTGGTTGGGTTTTTTTATATTACTCCTAACCTATCAGCATCTTTACATTGCTCTCGGAGCGGAAATGTATATGGCACAGGCTGCAGCCTTGGCTATCTGATCTTATAGAGTGCAGTCTACCCGTGTACCAATTTGTAACGTGTCCAAAGCCTTGTGAGAGCATCCTCACGTGTAGAATTACATTTGTGTCGTATTTATTTAATGATAGATTTGCTAATGCAGCACTTGCTCTACAAAGCTGCAGACTGCGTTGAAATCGGTCACCATGTGCAGGCTGCCTCTAGCAAACAGGATAGGGTATCTGCCCAGCGTGTTTGGGGTCAGGCACTTGAGGATTGTTTTAACTGTATCTGTGTGTGTGCGTAGTCATCTCTTTCAGCACAGCTAACAGTCTTGACCGTCAGTCTTTTTGGATGCAGTCATTTTTTTTCTGTTTCTACTGTGTTTAACTAAATGAAAACTGTTCCTTCTCTAGGCTTGGAGCAAAACTGCTGGGAAGTCAGTAGGTGTCAGCAGTCAGGGCCTCTATGTAATTAGGGAGAAAATTCAGCTCTAGTTAGTTTCTTCTAAGTCTTTGTATGCATGGATTTAGAGAGGTTTGAGCTTGCTAAGGCCACTTATCAAGTGGTTGCAGTTACCCCAGAAAGGGTGATTCCTTTCTGGGGTATCTGAGGCTGCAATGAGGAATCAAGGGCTCTGACCTGCTGTCAGATTGGGGTGCCTTCTGCTCACCCTTCACATCAGATGCACTTTTCTGGTAAGAGAGGAGAAAATCCCTTTCCTCAGTAGAATATTGACCTAAAACAGCCCCTGGGGAGGGAAGCATGTCTGGGAACTTGAGGGCCTCCATCCTCATCCCCTTTATTATCCCAGTTTTAACCACACGGGCTTAACCAGACTTCTTCCTGGATAGCTATGACTCCTAATACCTCCAAAATACATAGATAAACATTTATGTCTCTAAATTTCATCAGCGTTTCCTTGCTTTGGGAAATGGTTTTATTTGTGTATTTAATACTCATATGGAAGCTGGAAGTACTTGAGCTATAAAAGAAACTCTTTGCACTTGATGCAGCTGAGTTGATTTCCATCATGAAAAACATATTAATCATGAGTTGTAGGAGTGTCTTAAATGCTTCTGATTAAAGGGTCTCCCAGAAATATGCTCTAGAAGTTGAGGTATCCAAAAGAAATCTGGTATTTAAGATGCTGGTATGAATTAGAACATAAATAATGTTATATTCAATAAATAGAATGATTATAATTAGTTAAGAATTCCACATGCTATCAAAGACTGACATGGGGTTAATTCTGGACATCACTGGAGGGGGAAAGCCAGAATCCTTCCATGATTAATAATAATGCCTTTCACTGTTCTGGATGAAAAATAAAGCAGGTATAAAATGTCAGAATGTTTCTTTAGCTTTAGAGGTAACTTTCATACTGGCATTACAGGCCCCTGCTGTCATAAATCAAACGGTGCATCAGTTCCTCTCTGTACAAACTTCTTGCTTTTTGGTTAAAAAGCTATTTTTCAGACCTGCCAAGACAGGAAGCTTTAGCTGCTCAAATACTGGAGAGCTTTTCTGTAAGAGAAGATACCAACAGAAAAACTGCTCAACTGTATGCCATCATTGTCACTATAAAGGGCACTGGCAGCTGAAAAATATCTGACAAATTGACAACTTGACAGGGATGTGAGATGGTGAATTAATCTACCTTGGCAGAAGGCCGGTGGTGAATATTTAAATAGGTTAATAGTCAACATTAGAACCCTGAAACCAAATACAGGCTGGCAGCAGAAGAGAACAGGTAAATCTGATATCTAAATTATACTGTTAATCACGTGCTTCAATCTCAGAATGAAAATCAGATTCTCAAATCTGAAATAAGAGTTGTTAATCTTTCCTTGCAGATTCTTCTCTAAGAAACAGCCTTTCCTATCAAAAGAAGGAATTTTTTTCTCCTTTAATTTGTGTGCCTTTGCCCAGGCAAATCCCCAGTTCCTTAATCAGCTCAGATACATGCATTCAGACTGAACAACAGGTAAGGTCAAGAAAGAAAAATCTATTAAGAATAAATAAACCCTGGATTAACTTTGAATTTTCAACATGTCAATGAGTCCCTTAACTTCTCTGGTCTTTCTCCCAAAATGTCATGAGAAATGCCTGCTGGTCTGACCACTTAAGACAGACCAGATAAGAGCACGTCTTTGGCATGGCTTTCACGGTGGTTTGACAGCCAAGATTTGTATTCCTGAGGGTAGCATCAATCCAGCACCAGAGCTGGAAATGCAATAAAATGAGAAGTGAAAAAGCAGCCTAAGGAAGCTTAGGAATTGTGTAGATGATCTAACCTCTGCTGTGAACTGCTGCACCTTCTGGGTCACCTGCAGTAGGATTTTGGCAATAGGCAGATGGGCTAACTCAGCTGGCACCACTGACATTTACCTTACAGAATATCATTAAAAATGTACAAGTCAGGCAAGGCACTTTGTATCAGTTTCAGGTTCTTTTAGGGGCATTTCTCCAAAGGCCTAATATAGTTCAATAATGATTGTTTTAGCCATCTGCATGGTCTGGAATGAATTCTTTGCCTAACCTGGAATTCTGTTCCTCTCAAGAAGGGCTCCAGGGTAACGATGCTAGTCGGATGCACTGTCTTTTAAGGATAGCTCAAATTTCGGTTAATAATAAGAGCTAGTGCTGGTCAAATCCATTTTCATTGTGAAAAATGGAAGGATGGGTCTTGTGGGAATCTCTTCTGGGTCCAATACTAATCAGTATTCTTATTAAACATCCAGATCAGGGAATACTGTGGTGGTATACTTGTGGAGCATAACAAGCTAAGAGAAGGAGAGAAGGCAAGTTGAAAATAATTTTGGTAAACTAGATAAATAGACTGGGTGGTGCTAAAAAAATAATCAGTGAAAAACCGGGGAATACTTAAGAATAATATATTGTCTGAATATTGAAGTGACTGATTTGGCCTGCAGGAAAATGAAGTTAAAAACATCATAGCAGAGCCTATACTGACCAGTAGCCACCAGTGTAATAGCTATGGGGGAAAACCCCTGTCTTGTTATAGGTGATACAAACCCATAGGTTTGTGTAAAGTGAGTGAAGGTGCAAGGTAAGTGAAATTACTTTCCCACACAATGCAGCACAGAAAAGGCCTCAAAGTACCAGCTCTGTTTTGTTCTTGGCAGTTTGGAAAGGAGGTGGCCAACTGGTAAATGTCACAGAATCACAGAATTGTAATTAGTCCAGATGAGAACAACAAAAATAGCCCCAGATTTTGTGAGCAAGCTTCAATAAACAGGGTGCTCTTCAGCTTAAGGAAGAAGGACTGTTTTTTCGATAGTACAGAGCTATTGATCACTATTGTTCCTCATATTTGTGCCAGGATAAGGAGCAAAAAAAAAACCTTCTAGTGAAGATGATCTAGGTTAGAGGTTCAGAAAGGCTTAATGCTTTGAGTCTTTAATTGATTTTTAGAAGCAGCTGATGACCAGGATTGGCTGATGCAGCAGGTCCTGCATGGGGCTGGAAGCCCACTGCCCATTTTATTTTCTAGAAACCAGATGCTCAACTCATAACCAATGTCAGTGATACTGAAGTATCTGAATATTTTTTTTTTTGTGGAATAAGCAAAACCGGGGAAGTGCAAAACAATGATAGTCAAAAAATAAACAGTTGGAGAATATTTGCAGGACTCGTTCTCCAATTTATAAGCATGAATGTTCTTTGCTTAATAATTATTTCTGTTTTAGCAAGCAAGAATTAGAAGGAAAATGTCAAATATAAAACAGCTCATTCTTTCAGTACTTGCAAAGAGTAACTTTGGTAACATTTAGATAATGTTTAGTAGGGATAAAACTCCAGTGGCCTAGCACTGTTCCCACTCCAGTAAATAAAAACCCTGCTATTTATTTCAGCTGGACGATCTCACAGCTATTTCAGCAATTAGGTTCATATAATGAATTAATTACATAAAATTATAAGCAATTTGTAGACAAAATACAAAGAAATTAAATTAGCTGGATAAATTATATGCTGTGAACCACTGAGCTGTAATATACTTATCTCTTGCTATTGTGCACCCTTAGAAATATTCCAAATGAAAGAAGCAGCTCAATAAAAGGAACTTTTTTGTAAAATTAATAATAATAATAGTCATAAGGTGATTTAATTTGTATGAAGATTATTTTATAAAGCTTTTGGTGACTTTTATGAAGCTGGTAAATTCAAAACTTCTCCTGGAAATGCCTCACAACACAATCGCTAGCGTTTTCTCCCTTGTTTTTTCTGAGTCCAGCATTTAAATCTGTTCAGGGTCCTGTCCCTCCTGGACATTTTTTCACTGAGCCAGTGAAATAATTTTTTTATTATGCCAGTGACACAAATCCTAGAGTGAAATCAGAAGCAGGGTCAGGTGGCCCACAGAGACTTTAGTCCTCCAAAGCTAGAACTGATTGATTACAGACTAGTTTATTTATAGCTGTCTTTGATATCTTCTGGCTACTTTGAATTATGTGTTGTTGGCATACCCTCAGGCAACCTCTACTGATATCAATAAGGCAGTGAAAAAAATACTTTCAACTGAGGAAAGAGTAAAAAATCTGTTTAAAGATCTCTAGATTTGTTCCAATAGGTGCTTCAACATGGTGAGGCTTAACATCTCTACTAGACTGGGCACCAGTATAGCAATAGCATCAGTAAAATACCTGTGCTGTGATCAAACACAATAAGGAGGCTGTCAGAAAGCCAGAAACCAGACCTCTAATTCCATTAGAACCAATATCAACCAAAAACCTATGCTTCCAGAAAAAGACAGGAGATTGGGAAACAAAAATGTGGAGGGAAATCACGAAATATGGGAGATTTATAGATTTACAGCTGCAACAGGCCTAGATGGAGAAAGTAAAACAGCAGAAAAGGGATTAGGATTAGGATTGCTTATGCACTTATATAACATTTGTTCTAAATTTGATTACAGTACTCAGTAAAATGAGAACTCGGTATTCACCCCACACAGCAAAACCTTCACATCAGCATCATCCTTTACATTTGCAAAAATAATTAGGAATCATTTGTAAAATGTTTTAATTATGTTAATCAGCCAATGTTTTGCTACATTTTGAAGACATAAAGCATTGCAGGAACTTCAGACAGCAGCCATATGTTTCTTTGTCTCTCATGGCTGCAGGAACATCATCTGTCATGTTCACAGCTACTTATTTATTTATTTTTCTCTGCGGACATCCTTGCATGGTGGATTATTGTACCCTACTTCAAGAATATTAAGCCACAAATGGATTTTTAAAATAAATTCATGTATATGCAGAGCAAAACTGAGTAGCCAGTTTCAGATTTATAAAGCTGGACTTTAAGAAGTCAGCACTAAACATCTCCTGTGATTTTATTCATTAGTATAGTTAGTTCTGAAGCAGAACTCTGAAATTACAGACATTTTTGAAATTGAGCCTACATGACTTTTCTTGAAGCTTAGCCAGAAGTGAAATGCAAAGGTGTTGTGGTATCGGTAGTGCCATGATCTGTCATTACACTACAGATACTCTTGCTATATGATGTACAACTTGTGCTAAAAATAATTTTTTAGTTGTGGTACTCCATCTCAGAAGCCAGTAATGTCTCATTCCACACTTGACTCTGCCCCAAATTAAAGAGGGGAAAACCCAAAACAAAAAACCTTGTGTGATTGCTGTTTGAAACTGTCAGTGTACATCAGTACTGACCTAAACCAAACTACAGTGTGCTGCATCTGGGACGGAGGAAAGTACAAACCAGGGATAGGGGCTCTGAGGCCAGGGAGTGGTGGGGCATCCCCAGGCTGACAGGCTAGGGCCTATTCCGCTGCCCTAGTGAAGGGAGCAGGGCCAGCCTGGAGATGGTGGCCATGTTCAATCAAGAGACCACATAATCAGTTTACTGTGGAGCTGAAATGAGGTCAGGGTGCAGATCTACAGGTTCACAGTCAGGCAGGGATGGAGGCTGGCATCCCAGGGTGTTCTTGGGGCAGGATGGGCAGCGTTATGCTGCTGAAATGGAGCCCCTAGGCCTTGATGGGGTGAGGAAGGTCAGCAGCTGTTGGAGACATCATGGCATTGCTGGTGGATACACCTACAGTTCCTGGAGATAATGTGTTACTGGCACATGTGTTAGTGCTTGGTTTCAGTAGGAAGGGTGGTGATGCTTAAGAAACTGAAGATACTCATTCTGAGATGCAGATAGGTCCCATAGCAAATATCAGCTGGAGATGTGATTAATTTACAATTTCTGAAGTGCCAAAAATTAAACTGTAAACACTGCCTTGGAATGAAGATGTGTTTTTCCAGCTTATTCTGTCTGGCAAATGCTTTTGCTAAATCATTTTCCTGTATAAAATGAATCTCTCTTAGAAAGAAAAAAATTGCTTTTACAGATGTATTAATGAAGAGGCTCAACAGTGTTAGGTAAGTGCAAACTGGTGATTTTGTCTTGATCTGTGAGACCTTCTCACAGAAAATCTGTGTTCATGGCCAGCATTGGCAAAACTTTTTTTTTTTGTCCTTCACAGCCCAAGGTGGCTGTATCAGTTTTAGATGAGACACTGAAATTTCCTTTACTTCTCCAAGGTGTCTGCCTTGCCCCTGCAAGCTGTGTCTGCCTTATTTGCTGAGGTGTTTGCGTAACCCAGACACAGTGGAGCCCTGTGCTTTCATGGACATGCCTGAGCAGGCAGTAACCCTTGCTACTCTTAAAGACACCTGTACAAAGCAGGTACAGAGAGTCACCTTGAGAAAGGAATGAACTCACAGATACCCAGTAATATTCCTGTCTCCACTGATGCACATGCTGAATTTATTGCACTCTTAAATTGTTTTGCCCTTACTCTTGGATGAGTTGAGAGAAGGGAAGACCCTTAAAGAGGAGCCTGTGTAATCACAGCTCATTGCTGCTGGAAGTGGTAAGATCCATAAGCATCCCAAGCTAGGTTTTCTGTGTTCAACTTGGCTACAGCCCAGCCAACAGCACAGCAAGGTACACCTTGAGGTACATCTACTTTGTAATCTGAGTGCAGTATGTAAACTAGCTTTATATGAGCTAGCTCAAAGAATAGAAAAGCCAAGACCTGCAAATATAAAAAATATATAATATAGCTAAACCCTTAGTTACAAGTTACTTCATATTGATGTCCCATTGAGATTTAGTAATTAAACCTTTTCCTGTTTACATGACTTTTGGAGCCTGAACCAGAAGGTGCTCTCAGAAAACCTCTATCAAAGTCAGTAGTTTGTCCCCAAGACATGGGAAATTGAGGTTCTACATGGGCGTGTTTGAAATCCTACCTCTCACTACCAGGAGAGCTTCCCACGTAGTAGATATTGCACTACTTTGAAGGAAGACATTAAGCCAAGAGAGAGTGTGTACAGCCATGGACAGAATTCCCATGTTCCTTTCCCACAAAGATCTCAAACTTCTTTCCAAAGTAACATACCACATACCTAAGTACGTGTTTGTGTTACCGTTGTCATGGCAGTGTCCTAAGAGACTAGCGTCAAGAGACTTAGATACTAGTCCCTGTGTTTATTCTCCAGAATTCAGTCTTTCATTATCCACTCAGTGGTCTTAACGGAGATGCTAAAACCCAGAAAAAGAACAAACTTCCCTGTAGAATATAAGGGTTTATTAAGAAATCCCAACATTGAGATGCAACCTTTTCTGCCTAGCAATCTTTTTCAAGAGCTAACCACAAAGTGCTGTATGAACATGCCCAATAATCACTTAAGCATATATGTTAGAAAAGTAAATTACTATAACAGGGCAAGTATAAGAACGAAATAGCTGGAAAAGTGTATTTTTATAAATGATTAAATAGAGTCTGGAGGAAAAACTCCCATATGATAAGGATATCCATGTTTATAATACAGAATAGCAAAATGATGTCACTGTCCAGGATATAATGGCAATTAACTGTCTAATCTTCACACATTTCCTCATAAAGACCTATTTTGCAAGATTATGAATCCTCCAGTTCCCATTAAGAATGAGCCGTTGTAGATGTTCCAAACCTTGTGAGCTGTGGAATCAAAATTTAGCTCCTTCTTTTAAAAAAAAAAAAGGGGGGAAAAAAGGGTATGAACAACCAGAATTTTATTATTCATCCTGGTTATACTCAGCTTCATGAAGGGATAGCTTTCAAATGTTTCCTATTTTCTCTAATCTTGGGCTGCTTCCCTAGGGCAGAAAAAAAAAGCAGTGCTAGAGAAAGCCACAAGCCAAACAGTACGGCTTACAGGCAACATGTAATTAAAAAATTAACAGTGAGGCTGAAAGGAAGGGTGAATGATAACATTTTGCGCAGCTTGCTGTTATCCTGGGGCCTTGCAGACTGGGTAGCCCTGACCCTAAACTCTTTGACTTGTATTTAGCAGACCAGGCTATTCCAGGTAGCCAGGAGATCATGTAAGTGCAGAGCGTGGAGTGTGGTGCAGTGCAAGGCCCTCTGCAAGTGTGCTGGGGACCTGACAGGTCTGACCTCCTACATGCTGCATGGAGCCCTTAACCTGGAGCTCCGGGATCTGGTTCTGTTAAGCTTAATTCATTGGGCAGGGATTGAAGCTCTACATTATAAACAAAACTTTCAAGTGAAAAGGAAAAAAAAACCAACCCAATAATAGAAATGTGAGGTTTTACATCAGGATCCAGGCTTTAGTGACTGAGAGATTGGGCAAAAAGAAATAACAAAATAATGCACAATTGTGTAGACCCAATAAGCATCTTAGAAATGTCACCTTGTGCATCCTGTAATTTAATCTGATTTTATTTCTTGCAGGGCACAAAGATACACACAAGGTTTTCCTTTAAAAAGCCCAGTGCCTTTTCAAACTCTCTTATGTTTTCCCTGAAGACTGGTTGCTCTAGGCAAGAATCCACATGCGTGTTTAGATGAAGGGCCTTGTGACTGAAAATCAGCCACTGATTATCTATATATAATTGGTGCTTCAGCCAGTAATTGAATGCCTGTGGAATAAAGATGCCTTGAAGAAACCTCGTGTGCCTTTGGCAGCTCTTTCTCTCTATAGATTAGAAACAAAACAGGCATTTTTAAAGTTAGTGTACATTTTTAATTAGCACCATAGTTACCTAAGTAAATGATACATAGATTAAAATACTAATTTAAAGAAATGACAAAATACTTAATTAAAAACAAAATAGCAAGTGAGAGGAGTTCTCCAGGAAAACAGTGTATCATAAGAGGAGCTATTACTAGCACTTTGCTGTGCAAACCTCCATCCCTGCTCAGCTCCTCTCAGGCTTTGTTTGCTGTTTTTCTCTTTGGCCCCAAAGGACACTGGTGCTCTCTAGTAGCAACACAAGACCTGGGCTACCACTCAGCCCTGCAGCAGAGTGCTCCAAAGTGCACCAGTCCCCTTTGCTAGTTTGTGCTTTGTTTTCACTGTACCATCAACCTGGGATATGGCTGATGCACCCAGGGATGTGGCAGGGGAAAAGAAAGGTTCAGTGACCAAGCTGAAAAGTTTTCAAAGGCAGGAATGCTGGAGGCAGCTCACCCTCCAGCACTGGTGCTGTACCTTCCATCTTATCTCATCATACACTAGATGTGGCCACACAGCATGCCACCCCTTCACCAGATCCTGCTGAAGATACCAAATACCCCAAATACTGTTCAGTAATAATGGAAATGTGTGAATATCTGTCCTGAGAAAAGCCCAGCAGTAACATCAGCAGCCCCAGTGCCAGTCTGATGCTTCCATGTTTTGACAATGATTCTGTGGTGGCAGTTGTTTAATTTTATAAACCTAAAAGTAGCACTGTTGATTACACAAGAATTACTTAAAAGCTTGCTGGAGCTAATATTTAGATGTGTGCTTTTATGTTTGTGTACACATTTTTATTTCAAACATTTGTGTCCTCATCTTGCTAAACAAACATCTGAAATCATTGCTCTCACAGATACTTAACTGGAAAACTTGGAGTCTTGTCAAGAAAGCCTATGTGATGGGTTAGACCTAATCTTCATATCAGAAGGTGACTTTTTTCTTCATCAGTCTTTTTTTTTTTTTTCCCCTGCATGAGCCAGCTGTGCAAATTCAGGTGAGGCTTTTGGGCAATGTTTTAAAGTGGGATCTCCAGTGCGGGAATCTTAATTCTTAATACAGTTGACCGTTGAGTTCAGAAGCTCTGGAGTGTTATTGGCTAATCAATATCTGGCTGTTCTGCTCTGATTCAGTTTTTCTCTTCTGAAAGCTAGTTACCTCTCAAGGGTGAGACAAAACTCCATAAATATCTAGTGTGGGCTTTTGAACAATTTGAAAAGTGCAAAATTTTAGTAGCCAGAACATTAGGCAATTCTAGTGGAACTTGGTTGTCTATTGGAAAAGGAATGCAGTCAGATCCTTCTGCCACACACAGCAAAGTAAGTTCATCCTATCAATTTACTTTCACCCACTAAAATATACGCTTTATAAAATGAAAAATTTAAACTGCAGGGTTTAAATCACTTGTAAGCTGCTTCCAAGTTTTATCTGGTGAAACAGTATCATTACAGCAACATGGAACGAGAAGCCCAAAGTAGCTTTATGTAACTTAACTGCAAGCCCTGGAAATAGAGGTTTGCATAAAGTACAACTCATTTGGCAGGGACAACTACACTTGCACTTCAGAGAAATGGCATACAATTTTTAGTGTGGTCAGGACCCTGGTGATAAAGGAGGAGCACAAGAATATTGAGAGTATCAGTTAAGCTTCTGGCTTAGGGCCACTCTCCAGGCAACACGCCATAGCTATGAAATCACTCCGTTATTTTAGAATTCACATTAGATGAATAGGGTACTGCAAGCTGCTTGAAACTCAGCTTTGATGTATTTAAATGTTTTGAAATAATGCCTAGCATTTAATACAGAGTTCTGCTAACATTTGCTTTCCTAAGTGCCTGATAAAAATAGTCTTATTCCCCACTGTTTTAAGGCTACTTTTCTAATTAAATGCAGATGCTTAAATCATCAGCATTCATCGTAAGATCCAGTTGCTCAGACATTGTATCATCAATCTTAAATCATGAGCTATGTTCTAAATTTCTAACTGAACACTTAAACTACATTATTTCTGTTGGCAGATATGATTATGATTTGTTACTCTATTTCATAATTGCCCAGGAGCAAATGGGAACAGCTGGAATACTACTCTGAACTTTAAGTCAGTGTCAAAGTTGTCACTAACTTCACTGACAACAGTATTTGGTCACAAATACCAGGTGTTTACTGCTTAAAATAATCTCCTTTAGTTCTTAGCCACACAAACTCAGACATTGCAGATATGTATCAGTGTGCACAAGTGTTAGAAGCT
Source organism: Porphyrio hochstetteri (assembly GCA_020800305.1). Lineage (NCBI taxonomy): Eukaryota > Metazoa > Chordata > Aves > Gruiformes > Rallidae > Porphyrio > Porphyrio hochstetteri. The sequence goes on along the minus strand of CM036914.1, from coordinate 8,659,450 downwards.
GAACAGGTTTTTTTTTTTTCTCAAGTAGCAGCTGTTTTCAGAGCAAAATGGAAGATTCCAAGGAGATCACTACCTGACATCAACACATGTTACCACCCACGTTTAACCAAACAGCAGTTTAGCACAATGCTGCCAGGAACAAGAAAAAAAGTGCCAGATCCACCCAATATGTGCACCTTCCTTCAGATACCTACATGCTGTGCACTTGCTTTTTAAATCACTGGTTATCTGGCCTCTAGTCTGTCTTTACTGTATATTGGATTTATTTGGTATTAGGAGGAAATTCTGCACTAGGAGGGTGGTGAGGTCCTGGCACAGGCTGCCGAGGGAGGTGGTGGCAGGGTTCAGGGCTGGGTTGGATGGGGTGTTGGGCAGCCTGGGCTCGTAAATGGTGTCCCTGCCCATGGCCAGGGGTTAGAACTTGATGATCTTTCCAGCCCTGACCCTTCTGTCATTTATTCCAAGATGTGCATGGTTTGCTTTTTTTTTTTTTCCTTTTGAAAGTAGAAAACAATGGTAAAAACAACACAGGTGTGCGGTAGCTTCACGGGGAAGGGTGAGTCTCAAGGCTGCTGAGGCCCTGGCTGCCAGGCCCAGAGACCTGACAGGCTGCAGCTGAGCTCCTCAGGCGAGGGCGGGAGTTTTTCCAGGCCACCCCGTCCAAGTGTCTGTAGGAGGCCACGGGGATTCGGGCTCGCGGCTGGCCCCTCTGATCCAGACCTGCGACCAGTGTAGGCACCAGAGCCCGGAGCCCACACCACGCTATCGATGCCCGGAACGCCCCAGCGGCCCGGCCACCCGCCTCCATCCCCTCGGCCGCTCCCATACCCCACCCCTCTTCCCGCCTCCCCCCGCCCTCAGACGTCACTTCCTGGGGGCGGGCGGTGCCGCCGCGGGGTATCAGTGGCGGCCCTGTGATGGCGGCGGCGGGGCGCCGGCAGAGGCGGCTGGGGGCGCCGGGGGGGCTGCGCCGCTCCTAACTCGGCGTCCGGGACCCTGCGCCATGGGGAGGAGCCGCGGCGGGCGGCTGGCCTGAGGCGGCAGCGGCCGCGACAGCGGAGAGTGCGGCACCGCCGAGGGGGGCCCCGCCGCGGGGGCCGCGACCCGTGCCGCCGGGGATGTTGCGGTGGGTCCGGCAGCAGCTGGTAGGTGTCTCCCGCCGCCGCGGGGTGAGCAGGGCGCGACGCCGGGCCGCGGCCGGGCACTTTCTCAGCGCCTCACGCACCCATGGGCCATGCGGCCCCTCGCATCGGCCTGGCCCTCCGGGGTGGCCCCGTCCCGCTGGCTCTGCCCGGGCCCCCAGAGGAAGCGGGGGTGCGGGCGGCCGGGCGTGAGGGGTGGCAGGGCCGGAGCGAGTGAGGATGGAGAGAGAGAGAGTTCCCCGGTGCCGGGAGCGGGGAGGTGTCACTGGGGAGACTTGAGGCTTCGCTTGGATCGTTACTGGAATTTAAAGAGCAACTATTTTTAGCACGTATCGGAGGGTTTGGTGTGTTCCTGGTGTTTGTTGCCGTGTTTTTTACCTGGTTGGCCGGTGGTTCTGCTTTTTTTTTTCTTGAAACCTCCTCGGCACAGGGGAAGGCGCGTTACCTCACCTGTGCCCCCCTCAGGAGGGACCTCCCCAAACTTCTTTCCGGTGGGAATGACGGTGCCTTTTCCAGTGAACCGGCACTTCGGGGTTCGCTCGCCTCGCTTCCTTCTCCACGTTGCGAAATATTCCGAGGCCTTTTTACCCGATATGCAGCCGCCTCGTTCGCTGCCCTGTACCCCGGAACCTCGCAGCCTTTGCCGCGGGGGCTAACGCTGTGAAAGTGACGAGAAATGGAAGGAAAACATCCGTGAAACGGTTTTCGCGGGGGAAACCACGTGAAAAAGGCTGCAGATGGAGGTGTCTGCCTTTGAATAGGCGCTACTTGCTCTGCTCCTGTTACGGTGTGCAAGAGAAATAAGGTGGCCGCGACTGTAATGTCAGCGGTGCTGTAGCAGGGACGAAGTGGAGTTTCGCAGTTGAGTGAAGTGTTGGCCAGTTTCCTGCCCCCTTCAGTGTTTGCCCCAGAGGAGAAATTATTTCTAAATGCTGTATTTGCAAACTTATTTTTTTTCCATTCATTGGAGTTATGCTGCATCACAGATATTGCCCAGGTTAGTGCAAGAACTTACATTAGTTAGCTTTTTATATTTTAATGGTTAAAGGTTTTGTCTCATTAATGGTTTAATTTGTTATGTTGCTTTTTACAAAGAAGAGGAGATAATACTTACGGTTGGGGTTTTTTTTCTTCTCTTTTTTCTTCCTCTACCACCTCTCCCATGGGGCACAGATTTTCCCAGATCTGTGTCTGAAGCACAGAGCTTGTGGTGATGGTCTCAGTGCGAGCTTGACAGTGCTCCCTAGTTTGGTGTGGCACCAAGTCACTGACCTGGAAGTTAATTGCTCTGGCAGAGGTCTGACCGCAGTCTTCTGTTCAGTTACAGTCATACACAAGTTTTTTAGAATAAAGCCTATTTGTTGTAACGTAGCTAATGTTTTTTCCCTTGAAGTTGGGTTGAGGTTTTTGTGTGGTTTTAAAGCAGCATTCTGTAGAGTTTAGATCAGAACTGTATCAGTGCTGGGAACTCACATATCAGACACGATTGCTTTTCTCTCTGTGAGTACACTGGCCGGCATTGCAGAAATATGTTTGCCCTTAACAGAAAGTAGAAACTCAGTGCAACAAAATGAGCATTAAGCCTAGCGCTGAGGTTTTTCTGGTAAAAGAAACTGTTTGATGGGAAAAGAACTGCTTAAAACTCGCACTAGTTTGGACAGGGAAGGATTAGTGCAGCAGGGACAATGAAAAATCAAGATGCTTGAACAGATGTTTAAATATGGTACTAACAAAACAATTCTTACAATGATACATGTTTTGTGTTTTATATATGCCTCACTGATTGACATCAATGTCTTCGTTGTTTCACAGCTCATAAAGATGAAAAAGAGTCTAAGCTAGGTATCACACTCTATGTTTCTTCCAGGGGACAGTTGGACAACTATCCCTGTATGTACTGTTGATTTAACATAGATCCCGCCATATGTCTGTAATGTTTAGTTTCTGAAAGAATGTCAAAGGGCTGAGAACCTGTGGAAAGGTGCTGAGAAAATAGCTGGAGTGAGTGGGAAGAGTGGGGCAGCAGAAGTAGGTTTGCTTGTACTGTGATAAGGAATTCTTGGACTATTTGAATCAAAGGGTGACAAAATCGGTGGCTGATTTATTTCTAATAGGAGACAAATGTGTGGGTTTGGGTGCCTTTAGAGCATATATTTGTACCTGTGCTGGATGTGGCAACAGGTTTTTGAAAAGAGTGTTCTCTTCCACATGGAGCCAGGCAAATACATGGGGTTGATTTAAGTGGGATGTTGTAGTAGTACAAAAGAAAAACATTGGTGTGCAGAAGTGTTGGAAAGAATCAAAGGGAAATTGCCAATCCCTTACTTGGAAAGTGTAAGGGATTGGGGAAAGAGAGAGGGACTGGTGCTTTGGTAAAAGTGCTTTTAGGTAGCTGTTAAGTCCTTTCTGTATGAAACCAACAAATGTTTGCAACTTCTTGTTTAAGAGGACAGTATTTCATATACCAATTAATGGGATTGTCCTGAGTGTGTGAGATCTTGAAGGATTGTGTTCTCAAAAGTTATGAAAGGGGTGGGGAAAATGAAACAGGTGGGTTTTGAAGTGAGCGGTGACAGAACCTGATAGAGAATTAAAGATATTTCAGCTCAGTTCTGTAAGTGATGACTTTGCTGTGCTTAAGTCTGTGAAGATGTATACATCCCTCTATAGCTACATAAAGGAGTGAGTAATCCTCTGAGAACAGGAGACATGCTGAGAATGTAAGACTATCTTTATTATGGTCTTGCAAGTCCAAAATAGTTTTCTAACTGAGGTACTACATGTCGTTTCAGTCACTTGCTGTATAACAGAAATTGGTGACAGTAATACTGTTGCAGAGGATTCAGTGTTTATACAGGATTCTCTTACAAATCAGTTTGTTTTGGTACCTTGGCCTTTGGTCTGCTTTGTTTGCTCAGCAACAGTTAACATCACCCTATACAGACAGTTTATAATTTTTTCTTGACCTAATGCTGTCCCATACTAAATAGACTAGTACATCATTAGCAGCATGCAGCTTTCTAGTTAATATTATTACAATATCATTGTAATATACTTTTAAGTTTTAATAATACAAAAGTGCAGAGACAAATGGGGTACTTTGAAATAGCTGATATATTTCAGCACAAGCTTTGAGCAGGAAAGATGCCTGAGTTCCAGCTCTGTTACCTTGAGATCTCAGACAGGAGGCATGAGGATTTGCTGAGGGTTGCATAACCCACAGGCACAGCCAACTCAGCTTGAGAAAGGCACCAGGGTAAACAACAGTTGATAGGGAGCCTTGTTAATATTCAGGAATAGTGTGGTCCTTTTTGTTTGCATTTCCAAATATGTCGGGTGAGACTACACAGCTGATCTGTGTACAGCAGAGCAGTACTGTGGCTCTCTTGGTCAAGCCGTGCAGTACTGATACAAAACAAGTGCACAGAGTGGCATTTGTATTGCTGTGACTTTCTGTGCTACTTTGCTTGATAGATTTATGACAGCATTTGGACTGTGCCCATCTGCTGATGGTGTTCATGGACGGTAGGAACTGTTGCAGTGGTATAAACAGAGAATAACAACAACTTTAGATGTCTGGCAAGGAGGTCTCAAAAAATTGGGACAGAATACCGTTGTATGTATCATCTTTATCATCTTAGCTGCATGATTTGGAACTAATAGTCCTGTCAAGTGAAGAATAGTCTCTGGATTTCTGTTCTAGTTATGATTATGTGGAGTTTGAGCCTTTGATCTGTTATCTAACAGATCAGTTCCTTTGGATTGGAATCTTTTAACTGGAAAACCTAGTTACCAGACTATTTTATTTTGCGCTTATAGGAAGATTCAAATTGGGAGGGATGTCAGGAGTTCAGTCCAAAAGTTTGATGCAAACTCCACTGACAGATGATCACAGGGACTTTTTGGCTCTATTGTGTTGATTGTCCTGTCACACCCCAGACAATAGAGGGAGTGCCCTTGTTCACCTTTTGGATGTGTTGTAATGAAAAACTTCTACTACTAAGTGACATGTCCTAGGTGACTGTGTGTTTGGGATGTTCTTCACTTTCCTTCCAGGTGTTGGTATACTTTTAAGATGTTCTGAGAGGGGCAGATGTTATTCTGTGATAACTTGTGGTTAATGGCATTCGAAACAAGGTGGATGGGGTTTGATCTCATTGTTTGCACTGACGTGTTTGTATTATTTTAACTTAATAATTTTATAGAATTCAGCCAATACATTTACTAATTTGTTTTATTTCCCAAAGGATTCCCTGACTTTCTGAATTCTGAAAGTACTCTGAACTACTCCAATGACTGAGAATCCTAGCTTCTGAAATCATGATGCTTCTCTGGAGTACAGTTTCCTCCTCCTTTTCTGATCTGTCGTTGAAGCCTGTTCCCCTTTTGGCTGAAATTAAGTGGGTGTTTGTTACTGTATACTAGAAAAATCCCTATTTGCTCAGAAACGTTCTCTGGTTCAGACTGCCCAGCTGATACCTTCTGTATTGTCACTGACGGATCGGCAAGATGGGTGTTGGAACAACCCAAAGGCTGCACTACTTTGGTTAGAGTAGTTTGAAAACTGGGGGTTAATGGCACCCCTCATGTAGCTTCACGCAGGGGAAAACGTGGCCCATTTTTTTATCTAGAGATCTGTTGGATTAGTCTTCCTGTTGTGTTTGGGTCTTTTAACCTTATTTTCGTTCTCTGTTCTGTGACTGCTGACAGCTAATGCATTTGCAGCACAGTGTGTTCCAAGGCACACGGAACCTGGCCCTGTCTCCAGCCAGCTGTCCCTTCCAAGCAGAGACATCCGTTGTGTCCTGTGTGCAGTTTCTAATTCTATACATAAAAATCAAACTTTCCATTAAAGAATTTCCTACCAAAACCTAATCAAACCAGTCTTGACACTGTTTCTTTCAAAAACCATTTAAAAAATGAGAAAATCAGAGTTGTTGTATGTGCTGCCTTGCTGTGAGACTTGAATGTTGATCTGTATCTTGTCCTGTACACAAGCCAAAAGCCTTTTCTGCATCAAATTTTTATTGTGCCCAATTTCCACCTGTCATACAGCAATATGACCATTTAATTGACTGTATGATATACTTGAACTGACAGGCTCCTGCTCCCTTAATAGCCACTGCCTACGTTTTACGTGACTGAGGGAAAAAACTATTATTTTGTTGACAAAGAGCAAAAGTTTTTTGGGTTCTAGTCAGTAGGTGGTAGTGAGGGGGCTGCCCCTTTGTTTATTGCTAAAAGATTGCCTTTGACCTCTCATCAGAAGGTGAAATTAATAATCTAAGGCAAATAGGTATGTGCTGAATTTAATAACATTCAACATGCAGTTTGGATATCACTGGTCTTCGTTTTCTGATTTTAGATGGGTTGGCTGAATTCATTAAACTTTTGTTTGTTTTATTCTAGGTGGAGAGATAGGAGTTACAAGGGAAAAATACAATAATCTGCTTAAATTTCATTAAAAGCATTGTGACTTGTGCCTTTCACTAGTGATCTCCATCTGTTTCTTTATTGTGCAGTGGTGTTCCCAGTAGTTAGGACGTATTTTGTAACCGTTTCACCAGGGAAAAGGTATCTGCAGCATGCCTTTAAACAACATTCTTTAATATCGGTCACAAACTGTTTGTAAGCCAGCAGATAAGAACTGCAGCAAAATGGATATGACAGAGTGCCTCTGAATGCAAGGTCATGTCTTCTAGCTAAACACAGGTGACATTAGCAGCCTGATTATATTTTTTTTTTAAACAAAAACCTCATTTTCACTGCTGTGGGGGAAAAAAACCCCACTTAGCAATAGTACAGAAAAGGTAGAAAGTAGGACTGACAGCTACCCTGTGGTTTAAAAAAGAAACCCCTGTAATTCCTTGGCCTCCCACTTACTGTGACTTAAGAGGATTTTTTTTTCTTGTTTACTTTAAGTAAAAATAAGCATGGAAAAGGGGAACTTTCCTGTAAATGGGAAGGAGCAATAATGATGTAGGCAAAAGGCAAGCTGTTTGCTTTCATCCTGAAATATTTTATCAAGGAAAGGAGCTTTATATGGCTTATACAAATAAGTATATTTTGTTAATGTTATATTTTGTTAGCCTTTTACTATCCCCTTTGCACATTTTAGTTCTAGCTAATCTTTGCAGACATTTTCACCTGTTTGGAAAAAGAATTGCAACAAGATGGAAAGGAGGCTTAAGATTTAGCAAGCTTTAAGGATAATCTGGTTCGTAGACATGTCTGAAAGCAGGATATTAAACTATTACTTAGATCATAAATCATGTTTGAAATGGAATTAAACCTTAAAGTGATATTTGATGAATGGGCTAGACTGAAAACTGAAATGTTAAGTTTTGCAGAGCAGACTTTATCAAGCATGTTAAAAGGACAGTTCTAGCTGTGAATAAATTATCTTCTCATTAAATTTGTTGAGCAACAACTGTCAGAGCAATTGTCAGTGTAATTTTGGAAAAGCCTTTAGATTTATTATCTAGGTGTGGTTTTGGGGGAAGAGTATTTTGAAAAGTTTGGGGTTTTTTCATACTGAAGGAATATGTAGATTAGACTTGGAGTGTCGGGGCTGGTCAGCTGAAGTAGCTATTGCAGTCTAGAACCAATAAATATTGGGAATGGTGGTTTTCAGTAATTCCTGTGGGTAACCCAGAACAGGAGCCCTTCGCGGTTGTGTGAAATAGTTTTACAAATGACTCTTCAGAGCAGTGAGTAAACAGCATTTAATTTTAAGGTAATAGTGCACACAGGAGCTTAGGATTCCTCAGTATTTGTCCCATCATGGGCTTGATAAATTTAGTTTTTTGTATATGATAAAACTGTTAGCTACAGATTTGATCTGCTCTCTAATTTTAAGTGAAAACAAAGTTCATAACCTGTCACAGATTTAATATTTAATATTGAAAATAAAGGAAAAAATTTCTGCTGTATTACTTAAATCCAGGGACTGTGTGGAATGGATACAGTCAGACTGGATTTTTTAGATTTACTATGGTTATTCAAAATACATGAAGTATTTGTGTGTTGAATGTTGCATTTACTGTACCTGTTCTGTATTTCTTACTGCTATTTCTTTGTGATTGATTATTGCAGAACTGTAACACTTTCCATGTTCAAAGTGCTTTATATGTATTGAGCAGGGTTTTTAGAAGTGGCTACTGATTTTTATGATAGCAATTCTTTCCTTATACAGTGCCCTATACTTGCCTTCTGATGAGTATCTAAAGTCACCCTTCAGCTTTGAAAATCTGGCCTGGTCTCCACTAGTATCTGTCTGAGAGGGAGATGGTCCTGCAGATAAGGATAACTAGTTGCTGGAGCCGACAGAGTAAAACTGTTAGTTCTGAAATTAAAACACTGTTGTTGGAACTTCAAACACATCTTCATTCCCACTTCTTTAGAGCATAGGCTGCTTCGGGAATCACAGCAAAAGACCCAATATTTAGGACCATGGCTACTGCCAAGCATAAACTTCTGTCAGACCTCTTGGGCCTTTATCATAATGCATTTCATTTAAAAGAAAAAATTCAGAGCGCCCTGGATTGCCTTACAAAGTAGTTTGGGAGCCACTAGCCATGCCTTTGTGATTGAGGCTTGCTTCTCAGAACCTGTTAGCTAAATTGCTTTCTTTAATAAAGTTGAAGGCACATTTATTGTAAAGTCTCTGCTTTCTGTCATCTCTGGTTCAGAATGCTTTACCATGTGTATGTTTCATTCTTCCTACAAGACTCTGAAGTAATTTTCCTGTCCCTTAGTGATTTCTTAATTCATTGCTTATGACTAGCAAATTTTCCCCTCTGCAACAGCATAGGCAGCCAGATTTTAAAAAGCTTGCTATTGTAGCAAGTATCAGAGCATATACCGTTAGAGGACACTTATAAAGCTGAGTGTGTCTTGCTAACCCATAAATAGGCAGGTGTGGATTTTGGTAAGCTCTTAATGACAGATAAATCCTATTAAGTTAATTTTGCTGGAACTGGCATTACTAACCTGTAACCATTTTCTTGGTCCAGTGTTTGACTGACAAAATTACTTCTTTAGCAGTGATTTTTGTTAAGAAAATTTTATAACATTTATGTAAAGTATCATTGGATCTGTTCATTATTGGCAATTTTCATATAATAAAGCAATAAATGAGGAACACATTACAGGCACTTGGATAAAAATTCTAATAACCCTGTAGACAGAAGTCACCAAAAAGTGCCTGTTTTAAAGCTAAAACAAAGTTAGGTTTGTTTTATCATGTGAGGTCTAAAATGATTATGCTTTGTAAATACTGTGATAGGAATGGTAGAGAAGGATAAGAAAGCTGGTTCCTTAACTGAAGTAAAATTTGTGTGTTTTAACGTAAAGCAGTGTACCTAAGTCTTTGTAAAAATTCTTTGCTAGTAGTGGAACCTGGACATGTCATAACAGTCTTTGAGAGCACCAACTGCCTGCTCAGCTCCCTTTGCCTTTCTGTTTTGACTGATGTTACAAGAGTGATATGTTTGGCATCAGCCACCTGAAGAGCAAAACTGGCACAGGGAAGTGTGGTACGGGTGAATGAGGCTTCTCTAGCTTGATTGTTATTTCTGAAGATAGATGGCTTTTTACATTTTAAGTAGGGATTTTTCCAAGTTATTTTTGTGAGTATTTTGACAAAATAAGGTAAAAGAACAGCTTAACCTATGTGTAACTAGGATCTCAGTCCAAGCACCAGTATGACCTTTCTAAGTATGATACTAGATGTTTTTTTAACTTTGTAAAGGGATGGATTATTACTTCATGATTTCTCAGGCCTTGTTTCCTAGAGTGCGTATTTCACAAAATAATACAGTCTGTAGGCCTCTTGGGAGGTTACAACATGATTTTTTTAGACATTCTAAACAACTGTAGATTCAGTAAGAGGGAAGAGGAAGTTGCATGAATAGTGCCTGACTTTTAGTACTGTTTTATTTCTTTACTGCAGTGATATTTAAAAGAGGATGAATGAATTGCATGGCAGTATGTAAACCTCAGGGTGCTTCTGCTGTTAGAGCAGTGTTTAAAATTGCTGTGAGAGGCTGTTTCTTCCTTCATGCTAACCTTTGATATGACAAATACAGTTTGACTGCTGCCCAGTTATATGCCTGGAAGAATTATTGGCTGTTTTCAGTACAAATTTACAGACTCCTGAAAATGTGCACAGAGTGTGAATAGATCATCTTGTCTGACAAAGGGAAAAATATTCCATGAATATTCAGAAAAAGATCCAAAGCAAGAAAATCCATTTCCTCAAAACACCTTTAATCAAAATACATCTTGGCAGTACTGTAATAGCCGGCTTTTGGGCTGTCTGCCAGGAAACTGGAGTTCTCTTTCTGCGGCCAGGGTCAGTCACCTCCCTAGGAAAAAGCCTTCCTGAAACAGTTTTCTTGTGTTTATTAGTTCTATTAACTAGTGTGTAGCGTCCAAAGGGCTTTTGGGAGAACTACCCCTTTTCCTTAACAGTGTTCAGTGTGGTTTTTAAAAGGAGGAAGAGGCTCTAATTGAGACTTCCATCTTTCAAACCCTTTTACTAAAAACTGGTCACATAGCAGAAGTTCTTTTAGCAAACATAATGTTGCTTCCCCCCCAGCCCCCATCTGTAAATAATGATGAATAAGAAACATGGGGAGATCATGTTAAAGTATACTGGCTTTATGCAAATCATAAGCAAACATTGCTTGTCAGATGACTTGTAGTTATCGGTGCAGGTATTGCAAAGCTTGGAACAGCAATCTGTTCGTTGTGTGCTGGTCTCATGTCACTCACTCTTCCTGGCTGCGGATTTCTGCTGTCTGGCTTCACAGTGCTGCAGTGTGCATGGGGAGGGAGGGTATTGAAGGGATACGAGTCTGCAGTAGACAGGGTATATATATCCCCCAGCAGTTTGTTTATGCTTGCTGGTACTAGGAGGGCAGCCTTGTCCTTTGCACAGTTCTTTTTTCTGGTGCTGCTTCTCGTTTGCTTGCTCTACTTGATTCTTCAGTGGCCCTATTCGTTGTTCATTCTAATAATGCTTCCTCAGCAGCAATATAAAACTCTTCTTCCACATAGCTCCCTTTTGTTAGACCATCATGCTATTGAAAAGACCGTGCAATTGTTGTAGGCAACTGATATGTTTGAAAACAAAACCCAGTAACTGGTGTTTCAGTTGGATCAGTTTTCCAGTCCACTTTACCGTCTGGCTGAATGGGCAGTTCTCCTAGTTCAACAGTGGAGATGGAGACAGAATGCAGGAAGGATTTTGGAGGAAAGTTGGCTGTTGATGCCCATGAAAGAAATAGCATAAAGCTGCAGTCAAAAATTCCTCCTAAGTTCCCCAGGACATGCTTTCTATGCTGTTAAGGGAGCCTAATTACTACACAGAGGCTGTCTTTGTCTAACTTTCAGAACACTAACAAAATCAGTGCTGAAGAGGTTTAGCAACAGTGACTTTGCCTTTGGTTAAAATCATTGCAAATTTATAGAAAAAGGAAAACTCTATAAATCAGCTTGACTCAAACATCTGTGTGTTGTTTGTAAATGGCATTTGTTTAGACTATTTTCAAAACATGTCAAGTTTATATGCATGGAAAATTTCTATTGGGGGTGAGTATCGAAGATTAAATGTGAGAGCTGTATTCTGGGATAGCTACTGCCTAGTTTATGTTGACATCAGCTGAATCCCTGAATAAATCGTGATTTAATTTGCAGCATGAAGGGAGGAAAACCTTATTTATTTTTTAAGTCAATCTAGTGGTCAAATTTTATTGATTCATGAAAACCACCTGATTAATAATACCACGTTTTGTAATAAACTCTGCTTTATTCTTTAGTCAATTATCTATGGGTTTAGGTAGAAAACACCTTGTTAGATACTGCAGGAAAACTAACTTTTATTGAAAGTTATTGGTGACAACTAGATCTTTTTGCAGGACTCAAAATTTAGTTAGTGATTCTCTGCCTATGTGCTTTGGCTGCAGGAAGCTTTTGACAAGGGCATGTTACCCTAGTTTTGCAGATGAGTTTGATAATGGCACTAGAAAGAACTGTCTAAGTGAAATTAGGAAACAGTGTGCTCCTCTTTACTGGCTTGCATGTAGATACTGTACTGAAATCCCTTTGCTAGGCAGAAATTTGGTCTACAAATCAGCTTTGTGTCAGGAGTAGCATCATCTGTGACCAGCCACATAGTTACAGAAAAGCTAAAGACATTTCACTCCTTGAACAAGTAAGTTTAACGTCTGGGCAGAATTTTCCTCCGAGAGATGTGTAATTAAAGTTTCTCTGCAAGGTCTGCTTGGTTGCAGTCTTGGCAGCTAATTATGTGATGACAGGGGTGTTGGGTAATTTCGGATGATCTTTCATACTTACTCACATGAAACTTGGGAAACCTGGGTTCTTTTCCTGTCTTTGGTACTTACTTCCTGCTACAACAATGGGCAAGTCGCGAAGGTTGTAAAGGACGTGTCCTTTGCCAACCATAGCTCTGAAAACTGGAGGGGTCCTTGTCCCCAGCCTGCCTTGCTTGGGCATGACCATCTCCACAGATCTGCTGACTGCACAGCTTCTGCACTTTCTCCGTGATAAATTTCAGCAAAACAGAATTAAGTGTGTAGAGACAGTGGCTTCAAGCTGTTTTAGCTGCACAACTGCTGCTGTGAACTTGCACAGTCTGGGAGTCTGATTGGGAAGAGACATCAATTGCTTCTAGTCAGTTGAGTTTGCTTCAGCAGAGTCATCCTCCTCTGACAGGAGTGCTTGTGCAGTCAGGCTTGACTTGCATGGAGGTCTTTACTCATCATAAGAAAAATATCATGAAACTCATCAACTTCCAGGTGCTCAGAGAGTGGCCTAAAACAAAAAGGGCACGTAAATACTTTGGAATAAATTCAGTAATTCTGTAGTCACTGAAATTTTCCATTTATCTTTTAATATAGCGTTAAGTGAGTGGCATGGAGATTAGCATTTATCACCATCAGAAGACTGCCAGTTGCTTTCTTTGCTTTTTCTGGTTTTTTCCTGCTTTACATCTGTTTGTTTCAGAGTGGAAATTTTTTCGGGCTGTAGAATATGATTTTCCAAAGTGAAGATGTCTGGCATTTTGTGAGTGCCAGACATTTTCTGAGGTAGAAAAGAGCTGTGTACGTAGTCTTACTAATTAAACAACTTCTCCCCCCCCCCCCCCCACCTTCATGCTTTCAGAACACTTTTACTGTGGTATCTTCTGGATTAGTTTAGAAATAATGTCTCGGATGTCAGGTATCCAAAATGCTTCTGCTAGAAACATTGTAGGTTTTGTGTCAGCACTAAGCAGGTACATTTTTTCATCTTACTTTCATACTTGTATTTCTTAAAAATTTTGAACAGTTCCCTTCTTTTTGCTTTTGGCATCTTAGATTTTTCTTCCAGTCCTTTCCCCTATCTACTTTTTGTCTCTCTGCTCCACTTTTATATTTAAACAAGCTTTCATAGTGAGCATGTGACTAGAGCAGCCTTCCACTGCTTATCATCTAAAGTTTATTCTCCTTCAGATCTCTTTGAAAAATCCCCCTTTCTTTCTTCCTTGTTTCTTTTGGACCTCTTTCTGAAGCAGAATGTTTCTGTAGTAATGATGACAAATGGAAAAATTTTTATGGTTGAGAGGATTTTTAAATTAATCCTTTACTTAAAAAATGATGCTGTACTGTATGTGAACATGCCTAATGCCCCATAATAGAGAACTTTATTGATTAGGCTGATTATACCAGCTCATTGTTCTCATTGTCCATCACTCTCTGTGGTTAACTGGTACAAAAGTATCTTCTGTTGGAGTTGTGCGAAGTGTCAATTTTTATTGGTCTGGGTACTGCCTGAGCCTAGTTTCACGAATGGAGCAATACAGCTGCAAAGGTAGTTTCCTCACCTCCAGTAGTGGAACTGGTAATGCCCCCTCTACCTGCTTCATCAGTTGTCCTTTCACTTGGCATCAAAGAACAAGGAGACTCTGTACGCAGTGCAGAGGCGGCCCTAGAGTAAGGAGTGTCTGGTGCTCAAGCAGAAATTCACCACTTTTGGACAATCACCGATTCACTATTGAACAACTCGACAGTTCAAACTTAATTTCACTAGTTTGTTCCGGGCCCTAAGGCTTTTGTGTTTTTCTTTTAGTAATTTACTTGCCCTGTTATCTGAGTTACTGTATTACTGTCTTGCTTGTTGTCTTTTACCATCACCTGCTTCTCCAGGTCAGAACATGAGAGCTAGGAAGGGTTCTGGTGAGTCATGTAGCCCCAGGAAAGGCTCAATTAAAGACAGACTTGAATGACCTAAATATAAGCCCTTGTGTTACAGAGACATTGCAATCTTCCCCTGTGACTTATTTTAGTTTTTAATTATTCATTTCCATAAGAAAGAAAATTTTCTTTGTTTTTCCAATATCCGAAGTAAGTTTTCCTAGCTGCAACTGAAGCCTACTTGTGTTCTTCGTCCTTCAGATTACCCCTTTTCTTGGTGGACCAGTCTTGCATATATTGGAAGATGTGCTGGTATATCCCAAGTTGCCTCTCCTTTATGCTAGAGGACTCTTAATTTTTTACTTTTTGGTTTTCAGATTGCTCAGCCTTGTGTTATATGTTGGGTTTTCAGGGTCTCTCATGGCTCATGTTCCACTCCTGAATGCCATGCAGTTAGTTCACAGTGCTTCAACTGTGGCTCCCACTCCTCTGCCAGCCTCCTTAGATCTGAAAGCATTTTTCTCAATGAGGTGACATTACATGCTCACTTGCAGCCTGTGGTCAACTGTAGCCTCTTGATCTTTTTCTACAGAACACCTCCACGGGGTTTTATTCTCTTTGAAGATGCAGTTAGCTGTGTCAGACTGCTGTATCTTTCAGTCTTCTGTGCATCTGCTTGGTCAAGATGATTGTGAAGTTTTTCCTTTCGTCATCTGGTGTTCTTGCAACCCTGCAGTGGTGGCATCTGCAGATCCACTATCTGCATTCCCCTTCCCCTCGCAGAGGCGGTTGACGGACGTACTCACCATTAGATCTGAAACAGGGCTTTGTCTCCAAGGAGCCCCACTCAGATCTTCTGCTTTGGCAGGAAATTATTGATAACTATTTCTGAGTGTGCTTTTTTTATTTATGAGTTTGCTTTCTGTGTTGCTACCACTCAGGTATGAATTGGTGATAGTGGCAGGAAATCCCATTCAAAGTTAGACAGAATGCTAGTTCTTGGAGATAGAGCTTGTTTGCAAAAATAGTGTTTTCTAGTCAGGTACATATGCTTTTTTTAAGGTGAGACTGTTTTCAAAATCTGGTTACCACAGCATGCTGGTATGACTTGCTCGGTTTGACCTTCTACTGTTCTCAGGATCTGTTTTATTAGGGTGATCATCAGCATAGCTGTGATGTCCTGTAATTTTCATGTTTTAATCTCCATCTCTGTTTCTTCTTTTTTTAAAGTTTTAAGTATCAAGTCTGCATGATAGCAAGTATTCTCTAACCATTTTGAGATGTAGGATCTTTGCCTTTCATTTTCCAGAATGAGTACAGAACCTCAAAATTGAGATTTTTTTCCCCCGATTTTTGGGACCCTGCAGACTTCGATTTACACAATAATTCTGTTTCCCATTCAAATGCAGCTATTCTGAAACTTGATGAGCTGCTTGATATCCGAATAGCATTTTTCAGCACAAATATGATAATTTTACAAAACTACAGTTAGTAAAATAGTCTTTCTTGATCATCTTTATTTTGTGTTTTAGGGTTTTGACCCACCGCATCAAAGCGATACAAGAACTATTTATATAGCAAATCGTTTTCCCCAGCATGGCCACTATGTTCCTCAGAAGTTTGCAGACAACAGAATCATATCATCCAAGGTAAGAAATCCATTTGTCATGGGAAAACCACTTACATGTTACTTAATATACACATTCGCTACAGACTTTATGTCTAATGGTGCATATGCAATATTAAAAATGAAACAAGATGAATGTTTTTGAGGAAAAGGCCAGGTTGCTTCCTGTATATTTTTCTCCAGCTGTCATCTCTGTTTCCTCAGACCCTGACTAAGTACAGAACAATTAAGCATGTTGGTCAGAATTTCTGAAGAAAAGTAGGTTTTGAACCAGTGTTGCCTATGTCTGGATGTGATGCAGAGAATCACTTAAAAGGAAGGATGAAACTGGTTGTGAGGATTTATAGCCAAATTGCAAGCTGGTACTCTGCACAAAATAAATTAGCAATGGCCTGGAATTGCAGATTCCCTCCTGGTGTGACCTTGGATTGGAATCAGTAGAACTGATGGTGGGGGTGTGTCTTCTTGTAGTGTAGGAGAGAAAATGCTGCAAGAATTAATTTCTTCTCTGCTCCCCAGGATGCAAGTGGCAGATGACTCCAGCCGCTCCTGTCCCAGCTGGGAGGAGAACATTTACAATTTTGACTGTAAAGACAATGCAGTTGCTACCCCTGCTAGCTGTACTGGGGGGAAAATAAAAGATAGAGCAATTCTATGTAGGACTAGGGCAAGACTGGAAGAAGGTTTGAGGGAAGTGAGATGGAAAAATATTTTGGTTAAGAGAGTTTAATGGGAGTGGAGCTGAATTTCACTGAAAAATTGTTCAGTATCTCATAATTGTTCTCTCTCCTTTTTTTCCCTTCAGTATACAGTGTGGAATTTTGTTCCAAAAAACTTATTTGAGCAATTCAGAAGAATAGCCAACTTTTATTTTCTGATTATATTTTTGGTTCAGGTAAGTTGAATAATACTCATGAAATTGCAGTTTATGTTGTAAATTCTGAATTTAACTTCTCTACTGATGTATTCTGCCCGTAAAAACAAGTTTCCAGTTTCTCTGGGAAAATAACATAACTTTAAAGAGAATTTTGTTCAAATTTAAGTGTTACCCTTAGGGTTTATTTTCATGAATGCTAATTCTTTCAAAGTCCATTGCACTGCCAGCACTGGGACTCAATTGTCTGCTTCAAAATAAAATTTTAAATCTGTTAAGTTAGTAATAAATATATGCCTTTTGATTTTTATGGACATTGGTGGTGGTTGAATAAACAAGTTCTACTCTGTGCCTTTTTAAGTGCTTCTCAGACGTAATTGTGTAGAAATGCAGGCATTCAAGTTCACTTCCATGAAATTGGGCAGTATGCTTGCTCTTGAGCTGAGCATAGGTTAGTGTATATTTGCATAGTAGGTGGAGTCTTGCTTCTATAAATCAACACACTGTTTTCACACAGTTCTAAGATCGTCAAATTCAATTTGTTCAGATAAAATGAACACACAAATTTAAAGCTAGAATTTACAGTTTTTCAGTTTTGAAGATACCAGTTAATGCTGTTGGTGATAGAGTATAGGTCAAGATTATTACTGTAGTTTTTGTAGCACAGTATGTTTGTTCTAATTAAGAACATCCACAATGAACATACATACAACATACTTAAAATGCAAGTATGACAGTCTGTCAGTTTTCTTTGCATGTCCAACTTTGTAATTGTAGTTGAATTCTGTTGAGCTATTGCAGATTTAGTAGATGGGTGAGAGAGAATTTGAGGAGAGAGAGCTTTTGAAAGACAAATTAATATCTGAGATGGAGATGAGGTTTTGAGGTATACAGACTTTCCTTTCATTATAAGATAGAATGCTTTGTGGAGCCCTCAGTAATTAACTAGCATTTACAGTATACATCTGAAAAAGATGGTACTGCTTGTTATAAAAAGCAGAAATACCAAAGAATTAATAAGATTTTTCTGTGTGTGTGCAAAATGTCAGCAGCAGGGCCAGTTCTGCAGGTTATAATCCACTGCCTCCTATGTCCCCTGCTCTTGTTCTTTCACATTTAGAAAGAATGAAATTTCTAATAGACTGGAAATTCCTGTGTTGAGAGTTACTAAAGTCATCGACTTGGTCTATCAGAATGTGTTGCCCATTCTGTATTCCAAATTAATAATATTGACACTGTCATTCCTGTTATGAAGTTTGATGCTGTTTAAGATGTTATACCGTGAGGAAGATGGGGGCAAGCTGGAGATGAAACATAAATGTTAGTTAAAGTAACTACAGATGGTGTTACATTTTTAAAGCTTTAATTCCCTTTTAACGCTAATTTACCTCTTTAATTCAGTTTTGAATCACATTGCTTTCAAACTGTTGGATCTCAGTAATACATAAATATTATATCCTTGAACAAATAGAAATCTAAAGGCAGAACTTCTATTCAGAGTGTAATCCTGTTCTTCTCTCAGTTTGTGACTCAAGCAGATGCTCTAATTTCTGTGGGAAATGTCTGCATTGGAAATGAAAGGGGAAAAGTTGCAGCCCTTTGTTCATTTGTTAGAACAAAATTCTGTGTTTATTCAAATCACATTTAGAGAGACATTAATTTTTTTAAAATTTTGTTTTCATAAGGCAAAGGTGCCTTTACAAGTTGACCAGGTCTGTATTTTCTCTGTCATATGAATCTTACCTGACCAAGATGCAGTGTCTGTCATTACCACTTTATTCCACTGGGGATGACAGAGCTGGGGCGAGTTACTGCGAGGTTTAAACGTGCAGCACAATCCAGTCCACATTGTTCACCTCTCAGATGCATGTCAGAAACATGGTGACAGACTGTATTTTGGTTGCGTGAGACTCCACACCAGTTGTGTGGTGGATCTATGTGTGTAGCAGGCAAAGGGCCTTTCTGGTGAAAGAGGCAAAAGGAGCAGGCTGCCATCACAATTCCACCAGCACAAAAATTGTTCCATTTTCATATATGAGCCTCCCTTGAGAAAGGAGGAGAGAGTGTAGATGGCAGAAATGTCATGGTTAACCCTGTCCAGCCAAAAATCAGATGTTTTTGGTATGGGTTTCCTTGGACAGAATGCTGCCAAGCTGAAATTGCAATATGGCAGTTGAAGAAGATACAATATTGCAGGCTAGGTCTGATTTCTGTTGTGTTCTGTCAATTGTCTGTGTTTCAGTGGGGGGAAAAAAAAGCTCATGCCTGTGTTGGGAGGTGGCATAATCTGTTTTATCTTGAGGTCCTTGGCTCTTCACAGAGTAAACTTCATGTACGATTATTTTTTTCTTCTTTAATGGTTCCCAAAGCAATGCCATAAGTCTCAGGTAAAGTGAATCAAATTAGTGTATGTGGCTTTGAATAGTTGTTGTGTATATTTTCTTTATAGCACTTGACTATGTTGATTTTTTCCTGCAGCAGAGGAGAACCACTAACATCCCCCCCACATACAGAATTTTAGTATATACACTGCACTTTTGGCATGCCTGCAATAATAGCACAAGTTGTTAAAACTGCATGTTAACTTGGGGGAGCCAGAAAGGAACAGTCTAAGAAAGACTGTTCTCTAATATTGGAACTGTTGGAATTACTATTTTTAACTTTATTTCTACTGCTGATGTGGATGTCGTTATACTCTACATTGCTATTAAACAGTAGATTGTATAGAGTATTGAAACTGTCAAGAAATGTAATTTGCTTCCTTTGTAATATACTTATAAATTCATCTTTGTAGGATGAAAACATATCTTCCTTTTAATAAGGACTCCTAAAATTGGCACGTGCATTACAAATGTAATTAAATCTGTCCTGTGCCCTAGAACCTTTGTTTGCATCATTATTGACATGTATCACTTAGGTGTCAGGAGCTCAGTTTTGCTCCAGAAATACTGCAGAAAACGCAGTAAAAATACTCACAGGTTATGATGAGGAGTTTGGAAAATAGTTGTCATCTTGCTTCGTTGGGGTTTTTTTGAAAGTATAATTGTAAAAATAAAGCTGGGGCTAATTTTCATATTTTCTTCTCTTTTAGCTCATGATAGATACCCCTACCAGTCCTATTACCAGTGGATTGCCATTATTCTTTGTCATTACTGTGACAGCCATAAAACAGGTAAAAAGGAAAATTCTTTGTAACATGAAGTCTTCCTAAGGTAAAGTGACTTAAAGTCTTAGCAAGATACTAAAACTAAATAAAGCATGGGTTTTGGAAGGATTTTGTATATAATTTTTCTTGTTTGACGCGTGAATTTGAGCATTTTGGTTAGTTGTCAGGAGCTCAGTGACTCACTGTGGTACCCTTAAATGGACAGTGAATGACTGTCAGACAGCATTTTTGTCTAAACCTTGCACGTCACTTGTTATAAGCCCTTTTCTGAAAGCTCCTCACTTATTCCTTTGGCACACCTCGCTGCATATTAAAACCAATCCTCCCACATGACACACTGAGAAAGGAGCTTGGGTAGATGAAACAATGGTGCAATCCGTGTTTGTCAGTACTTGAAAGGCAAATTTTGCTGCAAGGAGCATGTTTCATAGCATAAAATATATATTAACTGTGATTCTGTACCAGGTGAAAGGTCCAGTTTAGAAAGCTGCTGGTTTTTCTTCCTTTGGTTACATAAAACATTTTGGAGGGCATTACAGCACTTGAAATAAAAATCTTCAGAGTTTAGCAGAAATCTTGTTCAAGCACCATACTGCGCCCTACTAAGACACAGAATGTTTGGAAGGTGAATGTTGAAAAGAAAAAAAAATAGGTTTTGGGGTTTTTTTAAACCCTTAAAGCAAGAGGAGGAAGAAGTAAGCACATAAATAAAGAAGTGATGTGGATGGAAACTATAATCTCTTCTGCAGGGAGGTAATATTCAGGAACTATTCCCTTCAAAGGGTTTGACAGTGCTGTCTGGGGAAGAGATGCAGTCATAGCAACTGAAAAGTAAGCAGGGGACTGCTATGGAGCTACAACTGGAATTTCAATTTGCCTTCTGTGCCAGTAAGACTCTTAAGCCATCCTGAAATAGGGCAAAAGTAAAAATAGCTCTACCTTTCAAGCAGAAAGAATGGTGTTTGGGGCAGAGGGGACCTTAATGCCTGAGTAACATTTGAACTAACATTACATTTTGCTATTGTGCAATTTGCATATGTAACTCTAATCCCATTCATTTACAGTTGTTATCATCACCCCCCAAAAAATTTACTTAAAGCAGGCAACGGAAAATAGCCCTTAAAGCTGTGTGAACTGAAACAGATTTTGCAATTTAGTGCTAAAGATTAGATTTTATTTTTTCCAGAAAGAAGTTGTAGTTGTATAAGTCTAAAATAGTCCAAGATAATCTATTGCTACCTTGTTCCCAGATGTACAATTGTATATTGGGAAATTTAAGTATCTTGCCATCAAATGCAGGGAACAGATTCTGGCATTCCTTCTAGAAGTCTCAAATCATTCATGACTTGCCAAGCATCAAGAATGTTTCTGATTGTCTCAGTGTCTCTGCAAGGGTTATTGGAAATACCTAAAATGATCTAATGAACTCCCATTTTTACCCTACCTGCTGCAAAGTAGACAAACAGTATTTACAAGCTGTTATCTTGGAGAGACAGGTCAGTGTATTTCCAGCAGGCTGCCCTTGGACAAGGAAGAAAGATAAATCTCTTGGAAGGTGAAGGGGAAAATACCCCAATATGGTCCAAAAACCAGATCCCATTTTCTCTCAAACCAGAAGCAGAATAGGAAGCAGGTTTTAGGGGAAGAACCCCCCTTTGAAAGCTGCGTGATACTGGTTCTGTACAAAGTTACATGAGGATAAATGTTTAACTCTCAAAAGATGAAGGGGAAAAAGTGGAAGCATTAACTGTATGCTGGTTTGAGAAGCTTAGCAGTGAGTGGAAAAACTCCTCCCTGATTGCAGAAGGCCAGTTCATGTGACACCTCTATCAAACCTCAAAACTCAGGTTTATTTTAATCTCAGCCAAGAAGGTAGAACTTTTTCTTTTTAGAAGTGTAATTGCACCTAGGTCAGAAGAAGGACATACAAGACTGCAAAGTGATGCAACTCATGCTGTGTCATTTTGTCTATCTTGTTAGCCAGAGCGCTTGCTTCTGAAGATGCGTATGCAGTCCTTGGGGGAGCCCAAAATTATAAAATCAAATAAAAACCAACCCAAAGCAAAATATAACAAAGTAAAGGCGTGTGTCCTAAGGAACTTTAGGGAACTAAGTCCATTGCAATAACTTCATAGGTATTTAGCAGACAAGCTGGTTGGAGACAGATGTTTACACAACTGTCAGGTAAATTAGAAACAATTACTTTGTCAGTTTTAAATAAATATAGACCTAAACTGAGAATGAAAAACCTGGGAAATGATATGCAGGCCTGTTCTAATTTTGTCCTTTTCTCCAGTACATTGATACAGTTATTTAATCAGAGTTTAAGAATAGAATTTAATTGAGGTACTTTTATCATTAGTTCCTGTTCATAGAATTAAGCAACATTCCTTGTATTCCTATTGCATCTTCCTTTATAACAGAGTTTTTGCAGTATTTGCTAGCAAGAATAAGGAAGTCTCTCAAAAATGCCGCAGTAGGTAAATTTTGGGGGAATTTAAACTGACCACAGTATGTTGGCTCTCAAGAACTCCCTGGTGTGAGGTGTCACCCTTGTGTTGTAAGCAGTAGGTGTCAGATGGAGAAAGCGCTGAAATCTGTACTTTCTAAAGAAGGTAAAGTTCAGTTCATTGCCAAATGCCCATATTGCTCAGCTGTTCAGGTTTATGAGACAAATGCCACAAGGTTATGGGATGTTAGTTAAATCCTTGCTTTCTTCTGTCAGTCACCTTTAACAAGGACCTGGAGGTACCGACTCTTGCTCTTTCCTACTGCTTAGGAAGGACTCATCTTACTTAAGGGCTTTAGGATTCTCTCTGTGTCTGCTTTTAGTACGCAGTTCTTAATTACTTATTTTTAAGCAGTTGGCATATAAACTCTCCTCTTCCCTCTCCTCTCATGGTGTAGTTTGTGCTAGTAACAGTGGAGGTGCATGAAGATAAAACTGCAAAACCATACTTCTGACATGCTAACCTCATCATACAACTTTTCTCCGAACTCCAGTCAACCATGGAATTCTTCAAACTGCACCTGCATTAATGCTCTTTGTATTATGGCTTTCATATAAAAAGCTTGTAGTGTTCTAGGGTGAGTTTGGATTATGCCTGCTGTTTCAGAGGGTCCCCAGCTTCCATCTGCAAAATTCCAGGGAAATGATTTTAACTCTCACATTATTTATGCCTACAGAAAAGCATTTTAGGAAATGTCTCTCTTACTGCAAGTCAGTTGTAGGAGTCTTGCTGAGGTAGAAGAGGTAGTTGGACTTCCTGCATAGACTGATGCATGTCTTGTGCTTGCTCACGAGGCTTTCTGAATAGTCCCTAGACTTGGGGATCACGCTCTTGCCAATCATGTTATTAGATTAAATAAGCAATGTGTTAATAGCGAGGGGAATAACATTCCTGGACTCAGTCACATGAATGTCAGTGTGTGTGTGCATGGGATAAGGGTGCTTAGAGATACCTCATAACGGGTAAAGGAAAACTGCTTAATTTATCCATTAAAAACTCAGTCGCTGTGAATTGTTGCATGAAGATTCACAAGGAACTAAAATCTTCTCAGTCATCTCTTGCTACACAGAGCTGATGTGTGAGCAGCATGTCATACAAAATTAAGAAATCTTAAGTTTTCATGCATAAGCTATGGCACTAACTGTAAGAAGTGCTATACGGTATAATGTGAGGAAGTCATTCCAGTCTGTTACTTCTCTTAAATAGTAGAATCCATAAGAGAGACTGGGAGCGATTTTTTTCTCAGTCTTGTGGTATATTAATCCATATAAAGAAAAGATTGAATGAGTGCTTGTTCATCTCGTCTGTGGAAAAAGTCACTGCCTGCTTGTTGTAATAGAACATGGGACTTAAGTTTCTTCACTGATTTTGCTACTTCATTTACCTTTACTAATTTGTGTAAAGTGAGCGAAAATGAAGAGTTTTCCCAGATTCCGCTGTAGTAGAAACTCAGAAGTTAGTAACTGTATTCAGGCTACGCAGCAAGTAATTCAAAGAACATTTGCTTAGAAGGTATTGGTTATGCTTTGTATATTTCTTGCTTTAAAAGTGAATTTGTGTGTTTTCCACAGGGTTATGAAGACTGGCTACGACATAAAGCAGACAATGAAGTCAACGGTGCTCCGGTTTATGTTGTTCGAAGTGGTGGCCTTGTAAAAACTAGATCTAAAAACATTCGGGTATGTGCCCAAGGAAAATTGAAAATGGTGTTTCTATTGCATAGCTAAAGCTCTTGTTTCTTTGCTAATCATCATGACCTGTTCCATCATGATTCGATAGCAACGCTGAAATGGTTTCTTCTCTTCTAAAACTATTTGTACACTTCTCATTTGTGTTCACTTCGTTAGGTGGGTGACATTGTCAGAGTAGCCAAAGATGAGACTTTTCCTGTTGATCTGGTGCTTCTGTCATCTGATCGAGTCGACGGTTCATGCCATGTAACTACTGCAAGTTTGGATGGAGAAACCAACCTTAAGGTCTGGTTACTGCTGTGGAGTAGAATGTAGTTAATTTGTGATGCCATTTGTACTTCTGCCCATCAAAGCACACCACCCTCCCCTCTACTCTTGCGTCATTAACTTCATGGATGCTGTTTTCCAGACACACATTGCGGTCCCAGAAACAGCAGTGTTACAGTCTGTTGCCAACCTGGACAAACTTGTAGCTGTTATAGAATGTCAGCAGCCAGAAGCAGATCTATACAGGTATTGTTTTATTAGTAAATATTTTGAAATTAAATCAAAGTGAAGTGTTCAATATTAGGAATGTTGTGGATCTTGCTGCAATTAAAATAGTTTCAGACATCTGCTCAAATTTTTGGTTTTAATAATTAGCCTACATGTTTATACATATGTACTTACTTAAAGTTGCAAGTGACAAGTTAAATTTTGAGTATTTCAGTAGTACATCAGAAATTACTGGGTAATATTTATCTTTTGTATTTTAATAATGGCCTTTTTTGTATATTTCTGTTCTAACCAATACACTTCTTTCCAAATTTAAAAAAATTAAATGGCCCATGAGTCTGAGCAGGTGGAGAAAGTTCCAAATTTAAAAAAATTAAATGTCCCATGAGTCTGAGCAGGTTGGAGAAAGTTCCTGTAAGGCTCAGTCAGGAGATTTCAGTACTATATAGTTTGGTTTTGTGGGTTTTCTTTAATAGAATTTACTTTTTTAAAATAGAATTAACTCAAACCATACCAAGTTATTGTAAGCTTAAGGATTTTTTGGTCACATCTGTTTTGCTTATGCTCAAAAAAAGATTTCAGGTCCCATTTGTCAGCAGCAAAAATTTAGATTAAAAATAGTTGCATCCGATTTAGACTTTGAATGTCAGCAAGCAATGCTGACATCATAGGTGACAAATGTGACATACCTATCCAGGTTTCTCCTGAATCTTATAATGGAAAATGGTGGCTATCAAGTAGTAGTTTTCAAAATGCAGGTACATCACATCAGCTATTCTTAAGTAAGCTTTGGGATCTTTGAGAAATACTAAATTCTTTAAAAGCCAAGATACTTAGTTTGAACAGCTGATCAAATATTTGACTTCCAGTTTGTAGAAAATACGAGTTAAGGTGCAATTATAGAAGTTTATACTCTGTTTGTAGCTGGGGTCATGCTACATAGGCATGTGTCAGATTTTAAAAACAGAGTAGATTTGCTTCATTAAATAAAAAAATACTATTTCTGATGGCTAATAGGCTAAATGGTAATTGCTAAGGATTTATGTTGTACTGAAGCATCAAGAAGTCACAATCTGTTTTAACTAAGTAAGAAAAATCTTTTCTGATGTTATTAGTCAAAAGGATAAATGTTTTTATTGTTAGATCGCTCTTGTAAAATTGTCAGTGTTGCCATATTGATTTAGTTTGTTATTAAAAGTTGATTTTTTTTTGTACTTGTGAACCATTAGTGACTTTTTTTGTAAAATATTTTACAAAATATTTGGTTTTTTACATTTTTGAGTTGTTATATAAGTGTTTCTAATATATGGCCATCTTTAATAGATTTGTTGGAAGAATAACTGTAAGTCACCAAACTGAAGAAATAGTCCGGTAAGTACAAATTTATAAAATTAATGTTTAGACTGGATGGTGGTGGTTAAAATCAAGACTGTAACAAAAAAGAGTTCCTTTTGAATATGTGAAAGTGTGGGGTATTCTTATTGAAAGTAGCTGCATGGTTTAGATGGAGGTTAGGAAAACAGTAATGAAACAGTTAATTAGTACCCAGTTTTTTAGATTTAATGGGTCAATTCTGGAAAGCTGGGCTATTTGGAAGGGGATCATTTTTAGGCACAGGTAATCAGCTGGTAACTGTTGCTATTTGGTGTTTGAAACATACTGATCTTAAATATTTTCCAGTGGAATGTTATTAGACTGCAACAGTTTCCTTGTCATATGTTTATCAGAGGCACTGAGTGGGTGTTTTTGCAGTTGAAATTCAGAGAAGTTATTGGTCTGTTTTAACAAAACCTCTGATAGAAATTTGTAGCTTTTAGTGTTTGTTTCAAACTACAGTACTGCCTGGATTGTGATAGTAACTGCTTACATATGTCAGTTGTGTGCACATAATCATGTGCTCTCAGCCTTTCCCTGTGCAGTCAGCAAGCAGCATGCACTTGAACACATGTGAAAATATAAAAACAGTGATGTGGAGCCACTTGCAGACCTAAATGCTGACTTCCTCAAAAGATTGCTTATTGTGGTGGGTTGGCTTCAGTGAGCAGCCAGGCATATCCACTTGTTCACTTTCTCCAACCACAACAGGACAGAAAATCGGAAGGAGTGAGAAAGTTCATGGTTTGAAGAACAGACAGGGAAGTTACTTGCAAGAAATGGCCAGATCTTCAGCAGTATTTATCATGCAAGATACTAATTTTCATTCTTTTGAGAGTTGTTGATACTTAAGGTTTCAAAAAAGTTGGTCACCTCTTCTTAACACATGAAGTTCTATGTTATGGTTTATAAATGTCACAAACAGGTACATATGTTAGGATTCTTTCATTCTTGTGATGCATTTTTTTTTGGATAAAATTTGTACCTGAACCATACATGAAAGCAGTATTGTTTTCCATGTGATGTATGCCATCAGCCTGAAGAACTGAAAGTTTCTCAATCTGAGAGCCTCCTATGAGGCTGTCAAAGATCTGTCAATTTTAGGAGTAACATGGAGTTCCAAGGGAATCAACTTGTCGGTGGCTTAGCAAGAAACGTGGGAATGTAGAAGGCACATCACTTGTCTCCAACTCCAGTGCTTTAGTCATCCCCATAAAAAAACCCACCCAAGTCCCTCCAGAATCCCACTCAGCTGTTTTCTAAGGTCACTTTGTGTTACTTAGAACTTTTCAGAATTCATTACTCCCAGGCTTCAGAGGTTTACTTGACAACATACACCAGAGCCTGTTTAAGGGGAGTGTGAAAAATAATTGTAAGTTCTGTCTGCTGATGGAGGTGTATCTTCTGACTGTCAAGGAGAAACCCATCTAGTCTGTGTTGCACTGATTCAGGTTTTGTATTTTGGGTTTGTCAGACTGGTTTTACAAACAGCAAAAAACATTTGAATCTGGAAACTTACATTAGGTTTCTCACAAGAAAAGGTTAAATGCTTGAGCATTTAGTTCCTCTTAGCTGAATTTTTCAGTTAAAGTTTGAAGGCTAACCTAAAATACTAACATTGTACATGTAATTTAAAGAACTGTCATAATCCATGTGTATTAATTGGTGCACGTGGTATTTGTGATGGTAGCAGTCACATTTGCAGGAACATGTAAGTTAAGTGTTTAACTGTGGAAGGTGGGGTGTGGGTTTGGGGGTTGGTTTCTTGGGTTGGGTTGGGGTTTTTTTGAGTAACTCCAGGTTACACTTTTGAAGGAACTTCAAGTGCAAGAGCTTTGTGTATGTAATAATGATCATGGACTGCTTGAGGTACAGCTAATGGAAAAGTAAGACAAACCCAAGGGCTTGTATGCTGTAGGACTTAGTATATAGTCTTTAATTCTTTTGCTTATCCCCAGCATGTCAAGCTGGCCACTGCAGTTGTTCAATTTGTGCTTTCATTTGAAACACTGGCAAAACCAGTGAATGCTCCCCACCTTTATTTATTTCAAACCAACTATGCTGGCAGTTTCTAAAGATGATACAGCTGCTGGAGTAGAACAGACGGCTCTAACCTTACATGACCTTTATTTTTACAGTGCTGTTTACATTCATTTCATCAGCAAAGTTCACTATATTATTGTGGTGTGATAGATGTGAGGAAGAAACATTTATGAAATTGTACTCTTGTGTTAGGAAGCAGAACTTGTGCTGTTGTGGTGTTGTGCTCATCTAGTTGTTTGTTTCTGTGGTACCAGTAGCTTTTGAACTCGGTAGATGGTTTCAGTTTGACACAGGGGTAGAAGTAAGGTATATAAAACAGCCAAACCTAAAATAGCACTACTGTTGCACTCAGCTCAACAGGTATTTTGCCTGCTGGCTTCTCAGGTCTCTCTGAACCAGCCATGTGGTGTATTAGATTAGTCACTGATTATGGGATATTGAACAGTGGTGGGAGAGGTTAACAGGAACCTAAGGAGACATGAAAGAAACAGGGAGTTCCATGGAGATGCATGGGTGAGGTGTGGTACAAGGGGTAAGAGGATTGAAGACGGACCTAAATGAGGGAGGGGTTGGAGTTGTTGCAGTGAGATTTCATAGAGGATATAGGACAACTTTGCATTGGAATCTGGATTTCATTAGTCTTACAGAATATAGAACATGTGATTTTTATGTGCTGATACATCTGTTTCTTTTTAGACCTCTTGGACCTGAAAGTCTCTTACTTCGTGGAGCAAGATTAAAAAACACTAAAGAAATATTTGGTTTGTAGACACCTAAATATTTAAAGAGTATTCTTTTTTTAAAACATGTCAATGAACTGTGCTTTAATTCTATTTACACTGAAGAAATTGTAATAATCTCGCTGGCTGTTACCTGAGGGGAAACGATTATAGATGAAAGTAATGATAGTATGCTGAAGAATCTCTAAGAGTATAAAGTTCCAGCTCCACTCTGTGAAAATATTTGAAGTGGTTTGATAAAGGAATAACTTAACTTCAGTGGATAAATTACTGTTGTTACTCTTACCCATTGTTCAAGACTTTTTCTTGAGATTTACCATTCTGATTTCCATAAAATACATATTGAAAAGCAGTACAGTCATCATAACGAACAGCGTTTTAGTAGGTGTTAAAATCACTTCAGCAGTACTGTTTTACGAAAGCAGAATATTGCAAATACTTACAACATACTGTTTCACCATTGTAATAAACACAAAAGAAATATTACATCTTGATTTTTTTTTTTATCCTGTGTCTTTTAAAATGAAAAACTTTACAAATTGTACAGATTCAGAAAATAAAGCATAACTCTTTTCACTCCCCTTCCTTCCCAGGTGTTGCAGTTTATACAGGTATGGAGACAAAGATGGCATTAAATTACAAGAGTAAATCTCAGAAACGGTCAGCAGTAGAAAAGTATGTTTATTTTCCAATATTTTTCTTATTTGTAGAGTTTTAACTTAGTTTTTCCTTGGTAACTTTAAAACCTTGATGATGTCTCCGTTGGGTTATAGACAAGACAATTGCTTTGCCTTCAGTAGGAAGCTATAAAAATAAAATCTGTTTCTTGATATTTCACCTTATATTGATTCTTTCAGTAGTGTACAAAGTTGAAATACCAAAGCATAAAAAGGAGTAAAGCAGAAAAACGTTAGTTCAGGAGGTATCTTTTTCTGAGATGTAGAGAATGATAGGTGGAATGCTGCTTGAACCATATGCTCTGAGACAGTTTTGAAAACAGTCCCAGCCTGTTCTGTGCATCCTTTACTGTAAAAATGCATCATACCTTTAAGGAGGATGTATTGAAATGAAGTCTTAATTGCTTACAAATATTTGTTGTGAATCCTAGTATTTGATATAATGTAAAATAGTTATTTATTCTAAAGGATATAGCCTATCCAGATTATTTTGTAATGAATCTTGCATCTAGCACAAGTTGTAGGCTGAGTTTTAAAAATTTATGCTCGTAGTTATGGGATAGGTGTTAGTATAATAGACATTTATATGTTGAGCCTTGTGAATGATTTTAAAAAGAAAAGCAGTTCTGATATGTTGCCTTTGTTCCAGTTATTAAAAATCTAAGATAGCCTCCTGGCCCTCTTTTGCAAACATGAGATTGATTATTCTTTTATAGGCAGATACATATAGAACTGTAGAGTGCAGATGAAAAGTTTAGTCATCAAAACAAGGGGTGAAGAGATCGTCTGGCTAGCATTGCAAAATACAGAGGCAGGTTTGGCAATTGCAACCTTGCTAGATACTTGGGGAATCAGGGAAGGATAAGCTGGTCCCCAAAATCTTGGAAGGACAGGTGTGACAGAAGTCAGCTGTTGAGGTACTCTTACACCTTAATCAGGTCTTAATATTGCTATATACAGAGTATATCTGAATCAGATGTAGGACTTAGTTTGTCTCATAGCAACTTTGTATCTGTGTCAAGTACAGGAAACATTTGGAAAAAATAAATCGTGCAGTAAGTTTTTGATCACTTCATGCAACCACACTGTGTTAACAGATTAAGTAACACAAACTGAAGATGCTTTTCTTTTGTGCCTTTTTGTAGGTCCATGAATTCCTTTTTGATTATTTACCTAATAATCCTCCTCTTTGAAGCCATTCTGAGTACTATTTTAAAGTATGCATGGCAGGCTGAAGAAAAATGGGATGAGCCTTGGTATAATGAAAAAACAGAGCATGAAAGAAACAGTAGTAAGGTAATGTAGTTCTACCCAGTTGTATATCTGTGGAACCCCATTTACCACATGATCCCTCACGTGTCTGTATGCTGATCTCTGAGTATTTTTAAGAAAGTTAGTCCTATGTAACCTCACCCTTGTGTAAAAATATCTTACCGCTTTTAATGGTTGGACTTTGTCTTCCTTTATGAAAAGACGAAGCTTTTTGAAAATGTTGGGTTTTGTTAGGACATAGTTGTGATGTTCTGTGTTCCTATTATAGTTGTTCTTTTGGGTGTCCTTTGTCATTCCTTAAATGAGAAGAGGAGGAGGGCAGCTGTTCTTAGGCACTTTCGATGACATTGATTTCACAGTTAGGACATTTTGGATGTTCTGTGATGTTGAGGCTGTTCAGACACTTTTGTAAGGCTGTAATTTTGCTCAGGCTTCTGTTTGCCTTCTCACTTTTCTGTGGAGATTGGAAGGATACTTTGAAGTGTTCCTTAAGTCTGCAGTTCTGAGGTGTTGTCTTCTAATCATTCTGTATTTTTCTGTGTTGTGTTTTAATTTTTGATTTCTGTATGAGTCTGCTAATTCCAAAGCAGTTCAGGAGCTGGTTGGAGCTGATTCTAAGTAGAGGTTTTGAAAGCAAAGAAGAATTTGAAATCCAGTTTCCACATACGATGTGGTATCAGATGTTTAACATCCACCCCCAACACCCTCCTTATCTCCCAGACACTTGAGAATTGAATATACTCAGCAAGTGCCTTGTGTACAAAGAAGTCTAAATCCCGAGTTTGGAGCTTCCCAAGCAGAGCCAAACTTGCAGTTGGTACATAGTGGGTTCAGGAAGGAGAGAGAAGTAAATTTAGAATGTATTTCATTCAAGGAGAATTAAGAGTTTACTGGCATTTCAATAGAACATGCAACTTTCTCAGAAGCTTGTCATGCAAAGTGTTTTTGTGGCTTAACTGGAAAAAATACCTTTCAGTGCTGTGTTTCATGTAAAATTATTAACTCAGATTATCACTAGTTATGAAAAGCTTTTTAATATAATCTTCTATAAAAGCATTACTGTTGAAAAGTATTACCTTAATGTAAAAGATTTCAGATTTAGTGACATTTTTAGTACCTGCACCCACTTTTAATGCACTCCCAACTGCCTGAAGTGTTCAGTCAAATTTTTGTTCCTATAAATTTCAAGTAGCTGCTATCTAAATTAAGGTAACCTGTGGAGCCTCTTCAGGTCCAAATAGAATCGGGTTAAGTATTTACCCAATCTTTCAATCCTTTTGCCTTTGGGAACATATGGAGCCATCTGTTTCTGCAGTGTCACTCTCCTCCTATCATGTCTTTGTTTTTCTCTCTCCTTACTTCCACAATCTATCTGCTTTGCATTTCTCAGTGCACTGACTCCTTTACTTGGAGTGCTTTCTCTGTTCAGTTGTCCCAATTGGTATTTACTAGACAGTGCTTGAATAAACTTGCTAACCTTAGTAATTGTCACTTCTTAGTGTCTCTTCTTTTACATAAATTACTGCTCTTAGTCTTAAAATCAGAGTGGTTTGGATTGGAAGGGACCTTAAAGGTCATCTAGTTCCAAACCCTCCACTAGCCCTGGTTGCCCAAAGCGCCATCCAACTTGGCCTTCAACACTGCCAGGAAGGGGGTAACTGCAGCTTCTCTGGACAGCCTGTGCCAGGGACTCACCACACAGAGTGAAGAATTTCTTCCTAATAGCTAATCTAAATCTGCCTTCTTGTAGTTTAAAATCATTACCCCTTGTCATTTCACTACATGCCCTTGTAAACAGTCCCTCTTCAGCTTTCTTGTTAGACCCCTTTAGGTAATTTTTATCTTTTCTGGTTTAGTTTGGAAGATAATCTCAAGGCACAAAACTTCCTGAGATTTTGTAAGACATCTTAATCACTGGTACTGACTTCTATTAAGTAATTATCACAAGACTCCCTAATTAGGAAGAATACACATTTAGCTTTGCAAACTGTTGACTATTTTTATACTCCCTTTTTTTCAAATATTTGCTACACTAATGTCTGGTAGAGTTGAAAGAGATGTCCCAGTTTTTCTCATCTCTAATCCCCCTGGCTCAATTTTCAGGTGTTGGTAAGACTCTTCCCAAAGTACAAGTTAGATACTGGGTTTGTTGTGAAAATGAAAAAGACACTTCAGAGATTCTGTAATGTTGCATTTCAGAGTTTGTTACAATTGTGGTACCTAGTAAAGAGAAATTTCTATCCTACTACAAAGCTAGTTACATGAAATGGATGTGTCAAACACAGGGGTTTGAGACCACACTTTCTGTCATGTAGTCTGGAGAGTCTGTATCGCTGGGGAATGCCAGCAGACAGGAACCCTCCTGTTGCTCTGCTGTCGTAATGTAATATGGAAAACTTGCAGATTCCTTTGACCACATGGACTACCAGTTGTTTACCTTCACCATTTATGGTTCCTCAAAAAGCCTTTGAATGGTGCTGTTTGTTGGAGTGAGGAACATGTCAGTTATTTCAGACCCAACTCTTTCAAGAGACTTGTTTGAAAACAGAATCACCACAGCAGTTAATACTAATTGGCAGCCCTTCTGACAGATTCAGTAGAAAGGACAAAAATTAATGAATGTGAGAATTGAAACACCTAGTTGTAGCTTAAGTGGTCTTTTTGCATCAGTCTGAAGGTGCCTTACCAGGTCAGCCTGGAAATGCCCATGTTGGTGTTGTCACTGTGTGTTCTCTCTTGTGTACACGGGACTTGGTCTCCTTCAGCTCTGTCAATTTTTCATTTTCATACATGTTGAAACATAACTAAGTAACCATGTTTCACTTGATCACTGCAGTAATCTCTACATTTTCTCTTTTTCCCTTGTAGATTTTGAGATTTATTTCTGATTTTCTTGCTTTTCTGGTACTTTACAACTTTATTATACCTATTTCACTTTATGTGACTGTTGAGATGCAGAAATTTCTTGGATCTTTTTTTATTGGCTGGGATCTTGACCTCTATCACGAAGAAACAAACCAGAGAGCACAAGTAAATACTTCAGACCTCAATGAGGAATTGGGACAGGTAGAGTAAACAATACTTTTTCTTCCTTTTTTTTTTAACCTTCTATTTTCTACTTTTTTTTGATACTAAGATTCATTATTGCAGACTTTTTATTGATTGTGCTTTGTTCTGTGATTAATTTGAAAAGAAGGTATAAATATCCAGTGGCAGAAATTAAAATTCACACATTATCAAAAAAAGGTGTGGAGAGTGCAAGTTGAGGTGCTGGGTTTCTTATTTCTGACAAGTATATTCAACTTCAAGTCTGTTTTTTGTTTTATTTTACAAAAGGTAGAGTATGTGTTTACAGACAAAACTGGTACATTAACTGAAAACGAGATGCAGTTTCGGGAGTGCTCCATTAATGGCATAAAGTACCAAGAGGTCAACGGTAAACTCACTCCAGAGGGCTTTTCTGAAGATTCCCCAGATGGAAATAGGCATAGTTTGGTAAGACTTCCCCCCACCCACCCCCCAATAAGCATCCTAGATAAAGTGCTTTATTTAAGAGAAATATTCTTCTAGCATTAGTATTTTTCAGAACTTCAGAATTCCTTAGTAGTTTGAAATGATAAATTTGATTTGTTCAATAACACTTAAACATGTTGAGATGTGATTATTTAACATGGACTACTTGGCAGATTTTTAAGTAAAAACTTTTTTTTTTAGTAAGTATGTTCAAAGCTGTGTTGATATCTAAATGCTACAAATAAAGTTTTTGCTTTCTTACAGATGAAAGAAGAAGAACTCTTCTTGAAAGCAGTTTGTCTTTGTCATACAGTACAGATCAATACAGATCAAACAGATGGTGCTGATGGTCCCTGGCATGCCAATGGAATAGCAACCCCATTGGAGTATTATGCTTCTTCACCAGATGAGAAAGCTTTAGTTGAAGCTGCAAGCCGGTGAGTTGGACTGCCAAAACTACCTAATGTAAAAATTGCCACCTAGGACAGGCAATCTGTGGTAAGAGCAACCTTAAATATTACTCAGAAAGATTGTAAAGCCCACAGCCTGGCATTGTCAGTTGTTATGAAAACATACAAAAACAAATACACAAAAAAACCCCCAGGTGTATTACAAAATGATGATTTAAAATACTTATGGAAGTCCTTGAGAAATTATAGGGGACATGGTATATTGCTATTAAAACATTGTAGAAAGTAGGCATTCTTTACTTCATCTAGAAATTGAGAGCAGTAATGGGGTGCAAGAGTCTCTTTTCTTTTCTTCCCCCCACCCCTAACAATCAATAGCCATTGTGTCTAAAGTGATGATAAAATATATATTTCCTTTTATTTTTAGGGTTGGAGTAGTATTTACTGGAACTAGTGGGGACACTATGGAAGTAAAAAGCCTTGGAAAACCAGAGAGGTATTAAATTTTATTCCTTGTTTCTTTTGAAGGACAGAACAGTAGTGAGGACTAATGTAAAGTTCTTTTAATCCTCTGTGCTCCTAAGAAAACCTTCCTTTTCCACAGCATGCTCTTTTTAAAGCTTTTCCCTTGATGCCCTCAAGTTAGCTTGCATCTTATTCCTTACCAATTGAGAATGAGGTGAAGAATGTTGTGGAAGTTCTAAAGCACGCTTCAGTTACACTTTGCATCCTCAAAAGTTGAGACTGTAGTAGAGCTGGAAAACCGGATTGTTTATTCAGGTCTTACAGTTTGTTCTTTAAGCTCTAGAAGTTCCCAGAATTGGTCTCACATATACAAAATCTAATTGCATATTTAAAACTTCCCCAGAGTGAGTAGAAATATTGATAATTGTATATCTACAGTATGCCATACCCATTTTTATCCATGTGGGCTGTGTCAGTTAGTTGGCAATATTTTAAACTTAAATGTCAAAAAATATTTTTGTAAGCTAGTGGTTACATAAAAAAATTCTCCTGTTCTCAGGGAACTTACATTCTTTTTTGACTGTGTAGATTGTTTACGAGTGTTGGGAATAAAATAAAGTTTCCTAAGTTATACCTGAAGTAATGAGAGAATGATAAAGGGATAGACAGGAACTGATTGTAATCTCCAGATGTAAAGCTAGTGTTCAAGAAACTCTGCCTATGAGTAGAAGAAACTTTTATAGAACAGAATTAAATGTATATAATATGATGAAAAGCAATCAATTGCACAAACCCCAATCACAGTGATTTTTGCTCAACAGTGGTAGCATACGGAGTTTCTGTATAAAAATGACACTTTGGGGAAAGCTCTGTAGGTTAAGTGTGTATTTATAAGTAATTGTATCTGGAAATTTATTTCAAAAAATGTTTTCTTCCCCTTCCATCTTCTTTTAAAACACAAAATACAGGTATAAACTGCTTCATGTGTTGGAGTTTGATCCAAATCGCAGACGAATGAGTGTCATTGTAGAGAGCCCCTCTGGTAAGTAATTGGAAGTTACACATGCTGCAGTTGAGAACTTCTTAAATAGCATGTATTCCTAATTTCAGTTCTGTTTTGCTTTTTAGGGGAAAAGCTTTTATTTACAAAAGGAGCAGAATCTTCCATTCTTCCTCGTAGTAAGAGTGGAGAAATAGACAAAACAAGGGTACATGTGGACGAATTTGCTTTGGTAAGTGTCTGTGGTTGCCCAGCTGATGGGAAGAAAATTTTTGTGGTGTAGATTCTGTGACTTGAAGTGAACAAATTGCAGGTGACACCTTGTTAGATCAGAATCTCGTCTACTCTGAATGTAGTCTTTTATTTCCTCACAGAAAGGACTAAGAACTTTGTGCGTAGCCTACAGAAGATTCACACCTGAGGAGTATCAAGAAATTGGCAAACGCCTTCATGAGGCCAGGACTGCCTTACAACAACGGGAAGAAAGATTAGCAGATGTATTCAACTTCATAGAAAGGGATCTGGAATTACTTGGGGCTACAGGAGTAGAAGACAAGTATGCAATGGAGTTTCTGCTAACTACATTCAAAAACATAGCGAGTTTAGGATTTATAACTGAAATGGGATATGTGCACTGAAAAACTCTCCTGCCACCAGCAAAGGTTCTCTGCTGTTCATCTGTAGTGTGTTTGCCACCCTTTAGAGTGCAAAGCATTCACAACACGTGTTGTACCAACTGATTTTGGCATAATAATGGTGACATATAGTATGCTTCATCAGGAGAGATTTAATGTGTGTGAAACAGAATAATTGCAGTAAATATTTAGGGTAATAGCTAATTCCTTGGGAAAACTTCTATACAGAGCTACTTTACAAGGCATTCTGCTTCCATGGTGTTTGTTCTGTAAGTCAGAGGGTGTATTGCACACTGAAATGTGTATATGGAGCACTTTAAAGCTCTACAACAGTAGATTGTAATTGTTATAGACTGTTCTAAAGATTCTCAAATGCTGTGATGGTACCTAATTAAGAAGTGCTTATTACAGAGTTTTGACCACTCAGCCAGATTGAAGTTCAGTTTTTGTTTCATCAAGGTCTTTGTTCTGTTACCAGTGATAAAACATCATCTGCTGGACTGTGATGCTGTGAAAATCTATTTAACATTGGAAATGCACTCTTAAATCATCATGACAGTGGGGTTGCAGGAGTAACATGGAGTTAGTGTGAGCTCTCTTTTGGTGAAGTTTTTGATTGCTTATTTAAGATTTTTCTCATTTCTAGGCTGCAGGAGAAAGTCCAAGAAACTATAGAAGCGCTCAGGTTGGCTGGTATCAAAGTGTGGGTGCTCACTGGCGATAAGCACGAAACGGCTGTTAGTGTCAGTTTGTCATGTGGCCACTTCCACAGAACCATGAACATCCTTGAGCTTGTGCAGCACAAGTCAGACAGTACATGCGCAGAGCAACTGAGGCAGCTAGCCAAAAGGTAAAAATACCTGAGATGGCATTATCTCAGTGATGATCTTAGCTTGGCTTGCTTTTATTTTCAAATTTTAGGATAATCTCTTTGATGTCTGTGCCAAACACATTAATTTTTAGAAATCTGTTTATTAATGACTTGAAGAAGCAGTCTGTGTAATGAGCTAACATTTACTGTATGGGCAACTCCAGAGTTCATAAGAAAATTTAACTTTTCCCATTGCTTCAATACAAAGCCAACATTTCTGTCCTTGAATAGAATAAAGGAAGACCATGTTATCCAGCATGGACTGGTGGTGGATGGGACCAGCCTCTCTCTTGCACTCAGGGAACATGAAAAGCTGTTCATGGAAGTTTGCAAAAACTGTTCTGCAGTGTTGTGCTGTCGCATGGCACCCCTTCAGAAAGCAAAGGTACGTAAGAATATGATCAGGATTGTCTTGTAGGTATTTTTATCGTGGCTGGAGGAGGCAAGGGTTTCTGGAACTGTTTTGTTTGTTTGCCTGACCCTTTGTGTGACTTTTGAGTCCTTGTTAAATTCATTTAATCTGGAGTAGCTTGCTCAGTTTCTGTGTGCGTTTGAAAATTCGCAAGTGGATGGAGGAGACAGTCAAAATACTGCCACTGTGAAAGAAAAAGGCTGATCTTTAATCAATGTATTGATTGTTCTCTAAGGCAGTAGCTGTCCTGATCACTTGCATGCTTTTGCATTGCCTGTTCTATCACTTCTCAACATAAAAATAGCTAAATTGAAAGTTCACGAAGCTGTAGGGGAAAAAAATGAGCTTCTCTAAAGATTTAAAAACTACTCAAGTTTGAGGAGGAAATAGAAGGGAAGGGAAGCTGGGACCCAGTCTCCAGGGCAGGTTTGCCTTAATGTTCTCTTCTAAGACCATTTTTCTTTCACATGTACTTAATTTTATTCAAATACACATCATATATAATTCAGGTTTTTTATTATTTTTTTAAACTCTGAGAAGCTAAGCTCCAAAGAGCTGTATTATTTATTCTGCTGTTTGAAGTGTTCTCCATTTCTTACTTTTTTTTTTCTTCACTGATCTACAATTGCATACCTCTCTTGGAGTATTTCTTAATTTACTGTAGTCCTAGCTTATCTGTATGCTTTGCAGGCTTTTTGCATGTATTTCCAGTAGTACTAAATCTCTGAAAGGACACTGTTGCCCCACTGTATTTTTACAATTTTTCAAGGAGAAAAGGAAAAAAGACATCTACTTCAAGCACTGGGAAACCCTTATGTGAGGTACTAGATGTGCAGAAGAGAGCGGACTGGTTTACTATACTATGAGTGCCCTGTTCTGAGATTGCTCTTCCCAATTCCAACATTTAGCCAGACTTCTAATGCAGTCTTTAGAGTCACTTCACCATGAAACTGTTCATCTGTATATAAACCTAGTATAATACTAGTTTCAGTAAAATGTTACAAGTTGTTTGTGTCTACTATGTGAAAAGCAATTTGTTGGATGTACCCAATTTCACTCAGCTGAAATTTTTGCCATCCTCTCTTTAGGGTGTAGTTACTTGCCTGTCATCTAACTTGATTTACAGTATGTTTTGTACTGCCAAGTTTGGCAAATAGCAGCCAATAATGTTTCCTTAATTCTTATCCTGTCCAGCAGATAATCTTCATTATTTCCTGTGTTTTGTCAGGAACTACAGTGAAACCTAATTTTCGTGGAAGTGACTTTTTAATCTTAAACACTGAAGTCTATAAATCACTGAGACAAATGCAATACAGCGTGGGAGGGAAGGGTGGGGAAGGAAGTGTATTGCAGTTTATTCTACCCTTGTATTTGAATTTCTGCTCTAGGCACACTTCTTGTGAGGTTTATTCCAAGGTTAAGCTGGAACTCAGTTTTTAATATTTCCCTCATCACTTCCTTTAATTTTAATGCTTGTTAATATATGGCTAGCGGTCTCACTACTTATTTTTGTATATTTTATGACTCAGAAGCCTTCTTAAACATCTTTCATGTCAGTCATTCAGAGCTGCTGCTGATTGCTGTTGGTAAAATTTGCCAGAGGATTTGTCTTGACCTTTTGGTGTGGATATTTGTCTGTCTGAATTACTGCAGTCTTCCATATCTCCTGAGGGCAGATCTGGGTGACATGCTGCAGCCTTGGATGCTTTAAAGGCTTTTTAATGCTGCTTACTTAGAGCTAATGGTAAACATACTAAAAATAATTACTCCTTAGGAATAGGGAACCTTTAAACTTGAATATCAGTACCTGCAATGAGGTAGTGTATTGCAACAGTCTGGTGGATGTCTCTGAACTGTGGACTGTATTTAATCTCCATTGTTTTCCTCATGTTAAGTGAGTTATAGCTCTGGTGAGTCAATGGACTGACACAGCCAGCTGCAGCTCCGTTACTTGAATGCAGTTGTCTGGGTCTACTTGCCACATACAGTTTTTGCTCTGTTGGTATTTACCCTTTGGGTTTTCTGGAACTTCAGAGGAAGAGGGCAATATCTTTTCATAGGCAAGTGTTTTTAATTTCTCAGAAAGCCTTCTGGATCTGCATTCACACCTTTACCTCTGCAGCCTGCTTATGACTGAATTAGTGAAATTTATGTTGTTAGAGCTCTCTAGGAAGTTAATAACTTATTGATTCTCCTTAATGAAAAAACTCGTCTAGGAGAC
The DNA here is from genome assembly GCA_020800305.1 of Porphyrio hochstetteri. Lineage (NCBI taxonomy): Eukaryota > Metazoa > Chordata > Aves > Gruiformes > Rallidae > Porphyrio > Porphyrio hochstetteri. The sequence goes on along the minus strand of CM036914.1, from coordinate 8,619,110 downwards.
CCTTGTCTATTTAGAATATTTTTGGTGCTTACATTAGAGATCTGCTTTCTTTCTGGGACATTAGCACCCTTTACATAAACAAGTTTTTTCCTCTTTCTGTGCTTTCTTCTCCTACTTTGCAGAACATGGTTGAGAACACCCATTGGTGATAACAGCGTTGCTTTAAAAATAAAAAAAATAATGTTTTCCTTAATAGCAGCATATATTGATCTTTACACACTAATACATTGGGGTTTTTTATTCTTCTTTTGCAGTGATTAGTTCCAGGAGTTACATCACTTATTTTCTTTTTTTCCCAACAGCACCTGATGCTTGCTCAGGGTTCTTTACAGCATTTACGTTTTCCAGTGGCTGTTCCCATCCCACTGCCTCTGCTAACAATGCATATTTGATCATACTAGCAGACCTGGTTTGCACTGTACTTCTGCTGTGTGGGGAAATTTCTGTTTAAACATGTATTTTCCTAAGCTGAATTTACTGAGATTCTTCAGGGTAGTTCAAACAAATATTTTTCTATTGTCTCATGAGTGTACCAGGTGTTCTGCTACTTTAGTACTCTCTTTCTCATTCTTTACTGTTCTTGCAGTTGAAGACATGGAGTTATCATCTCATTCCATGTATGAAAAATTTTCAAATCAATGAACATGGCTCGTTTATGGCCTTTCTATCCTTGCACCACATTCTTTGCTTCTGCAGGGTGGGGTATTGTTTGTTATTCAGAATGGAATTCAGGGAACAGAATTATAACCTTCCATTCGTAGTTCATCTCTTCAGAGAAGTAAAACAAAGGAAATTAATCTTCTTTTACATCTACCTGTACTGCCAACAAAGTTTTCTCTATGACCTTTGCTATGTAAACTATTGAAAATGTGAAGAGTCTGGGCATGTCTGGTAAAGGGTATTGAATCTGGACTGCTCTCTGAGTAAAAGTTGGGACACAATATTTACTTGACTGTTTTGCATGATAAGGCACCAAGAAAAGTATTGTGAAAGAACATCTAAGTATGCACTGCAAAATTAATTCAAGTCCAGCATGACATTTAAACAAGGCTTGTGCCCCAAAGCACAAGCGTTTCTAAAGGAGCAGTGTATTTGTGCATGTGATATGCCAAAGATGCTTTTTACCCAAGTGTGCACATTCATAAAACATTGTAATTATGTTTACACATAGGTAACTAAGATACTTGGGAATTGGAGGCATGGTTTGTAAACAGTCTAATTTGAAAAATTTCTGCCTTTTTTTCCCCCCAGGTAGTGCGACTGTTAAAAACCTCTCCAGAGAAACCTATAACGTTAGCAATTGGTGATGGTGCTAATGATGTGAGCATGATACAAGAAGCACACGTTGGCATAGGTAACTCACTTTTGTTAGACAAGATAAAGGCAAATAAGATGCACATTTTAGTAAAGGATAAGATCATGAACAGTGTTTAAAAACAGATAAGCTTCTGATGGTTTTGCACCTGTGAATGTCAGGATGTTAACCTGAGTCACTTGTAGGAACGTTGTATTGAAATTTAAAATTGAAGGCTGTTTGCTTTCACAAGTCTTAGGCTTATTATGTAGTCCACCAATAACTGGAGTTCCTGCTTTTAATGCTGCCTTGAGAACACTAGAGAAATGCCATTTGTGCCTAGTTTGTCTTTGAGGAGAAGCCTTTCATTACATATCTCAAGAGAAACTTACTGATTCTCAGCTAAGCTTGGTAGTTTTCTGCACTCATGTTATTTTCTGTTATGTGGACAGGACTTTGTTAAACTTTTTTTTCTAGCGCGTTTGTATAACTGACTGCAAACCAAAACATACACAAATGAATTGGTACCTATCACATAATGTTTGGGTATTTCCTTTACTGACTTTGGATGGTGTTTGTTCCAGTAGTAAGTGCTGAAGGTTCTTAGATTAGATAGTGGTACATCAGGGTATTTAATCTGTCACCTTTGTGATTAGAAAGGTGTATATAGTGTTTATCATGTAAATCATGTGGCTGTGATTTTTAAGACAAAAAAAAAAAGTATAGCCTGCTTGAGTAGGTTTAAGGTTAATAGCAAATGATGCTTTGTTCTACAGCTAACTTATTAAAATAAAATTATATGAAGCTTATTAATTATAAAATCACCCAAGGTTTTATTGTAATTAACATATTAGATGTTACATGTTTGTTGGTAAGAACTAACAAGGCTTTGCCATGGAGGTTGGCAAGGGACCTTTAGCTTTTTAGGGTTTTGTTTGGTTTTGTTTTTTAAAAAAAGCAACCAGCACTTTTAAGTGTCTGGTTTTCCAGAATTCTGGGCCATTTTCTGCTGTAAAAGAACATACTGTGTTCTCTATTTATCCTAATCTTAACAGTTTTTAGAAATCTATGTTTTGGGTGATAAGCATTGTCACCCCATTAGACTAAGTAAACTGTTACTCTAAGAGCAGAAAGTTGCTGAAGTCTTTGTAATGTTGATGTGCAGGAAAACAGAACTCTAACTTTACTTTTTACAATATTTAGCCTATTTCCTGTTTTGTTTCCCAAATATTACAGGAATCATGGGCAAAGAAGGAAGACAAGCTGTAAGAAACAGTGACTATGCAATAGCACGGTTTAAATTCCTCTCCAAGCTGCTTTTTGTTCATGGGCACTTTTACTATATTAGAATAGCAACCCTTGTACAGTACTTTTTTTATAAGGTAAGTCTTCAAGAGCACCAGTGAAGTTTACAGAAAAATGTGTGATTTCTTCCCAGCAAGAAATTTATTTCGGATCTCATTTTGTTTGGAACAGATTAAATATCTCTGTTCAAACATGTTTTCTGGGCTTTTTTTTTTTTTTTTTTTAACAACCAAGTGCAGGAGTTTAACTCTGAAATTGTTTCGCACTTCACCTAGAAATGGGCTTTAAATACACCACAGTGAGTTTGCCTAGGCCGGGAGGCAGTAGTATGTGCTCTCTGAAAGCAGTATTACAAGCTTGAAATGAAATGCATTATTTAGCAAGATGTAAAAGTAGAACCTTTTTTTGTTTGCTTATTTAATATAAACCAAATTTGTTCATATTTCTGAAAAGAAAGAAGGAGCACAGGAGGTAGTTGAGGGAGGAAGGGGCCCACAGGAAGGGGGAGAGTGTGCTCTTTGCCGGCAGGCTCAGCTGAAAGCTTAACAGTTCCAGCACTGATGCAAGAAATCCTGGGGTGAGACACTGCAGGGCGAGGAATCATCACCAGGGACTGAGTTGTCTCCAGGTACCTCCTGGGGAGCTGTGATACAGAGCAGTGGTGTGAGCGTGTTGGAGCATAAGCAAAATGCTAGAGGGAAGGGAGGGGGCAGGCCTGGAGTTTGGATCTGGGCTGGGGTCATTGAAACACAATGATCATCAGTGTTGATAAGTTATGATAAGTCATAATTCATTGTCTAAATTGGAATTTCTCAGCAATTCTAGCATTGACCACCAGGCAACTTTTATCTTCTATTGTTTGCTTTTATTTGAAGATAAACAGGTGTTAGGTTTGGGGTTCTGCTTTGTCTACCTCCATGTAAAACACTCACATGAGCAGGGCACAGGCTTTCTTGAATGAATTGTGGAAACTATTTTGCAGATAAATTCTTAAACTGAGGGGGAAATAGATTTCTTTTCCCTCCTTTAATACTGCTTGTACTCCTGTAACGAGATATATTAATCAAGTACATATGATTCATATTTTCAGCTTTGTTGTCCCAAAGGACAAACAAAATACGCTCTTAAGCAAAGCGTATTGCTTCATATTGCCAAGTAAAAAGCTGATGTGCTTTATCCTCTCCCTGTGTATTTTTAACAGCTTGTAAGAGTTACCAATTTCTTTCAGGGTTGTGAGGCATGTACTGAGGATTAACCATTTTCTTCACTATTTCTTTTTTCAGAATGTGTGCTTTATTACACCACAATTTTTATATCAGTTCTTCTGTTTGTTTTCACAACAAGTAAGTATTGTATGCCTTACATCTTGGTAAATGTGTATGAAACACTCAGGATAAATAACAAGAAAAACAGGAAAGAACTACTCAGTAGCAGCACAGATTTTATGGTTTAACAAATATCCAGCTTAATATTCTATATTTGATAGCTTGATGTTCCTACATGGCCATGCAAATATAGCTGGTTTTCTGACCAGTAAATTCACCTAATGACTTGCTGCTGCTCTATGTTTTAATAAATCTAGACAACTTTTTTTCTTCACAAGACTCAGAATACCTTTTGTTTCCATTTTCAGACGCTCTATGACAGTGTATACCTGACTTTGTACAATATTTGTTTCACTTCCTTGCCTGTCCTCATCTACAGTCTTTTTGAGCAGCATGTGCATCCGCATGTATTGCAGAGTAAACCTGTGCTCTATCGGTATGTATCGCTTCCGTGTCTTGTCACAGTAACACATCAGCTAGAACAACTGCGGCATCTGCAGAAGTCAGAACTTGCTAATATGCATTCCAACGGTATTTTTATCTGTAATTTATGCAATTTTTAGTAACTGTTCTTGAGGGACGAACTGCAGCTACATAGTTTGCATCCTAAAAGTTAATTAACATGAGTATTTTAAGAGGCATCTTTTTATGGCAGTCATGCTAAGACTGGAAGAGACTTAAGCGCTTGGTCAGCTTACATGATTGGAAGCCCTTCCCTTATATGTAGGAGGTTGAAGTCACTCACATATGCAAAACTAGGACACTGTGGTTAGAGGAATAACTATGAAAGTGCTTTACTAAGGGGCAAAGTGATTTCCTATAGAATTAGATGTCCTCCCAGTGGTTGCATGTTGCACTGCATGCTGCTGCTTTGAGGAAAAAAAAGTATATATTTTTGTGAAAAAGATATGTCTATTAGATATTTCTCTTTTCCTAAAGGTCTTTAAAGCAGAACAAGAGGCAGGCATCAAGAGACCTGGCTTTCTCTTCCTCTTGAAATTCCACCTCCAGGGAGAATATTTCTAGTTTGTGCTATTTTGAATTTGACCCATCAGAGACCCTTGCCATTGGTGATCCCTGTATAAAGCAGAGGCAAATCATGAGAACTTGGAGTTCTTTTTTTGCTCGTGATTTATACATTTTTTTTCATATGTCAGCATTCATTAAATGTATCTTCGTGCAGTTGAAAGTTACATTTATTCAAAGCAGAACAGTCATGCAATGTGAATAGCTAATGGCTTACATAAAGACAATCTGAAATCCAAAATCTGTTTTATTTCTGCAGAGACATCAGTAAAAATGCCCATCTGGGATTTAAACCATTTCTTTACTGGACCATCTTGGGCTTCTTTCATGCATTTGTTTTCTTCTATGGCTCGTATCTTCTAATGGGAGAAGATACTTCTCTGCTGGGAAATGGCCAGGTACAATATAATTATCATTCTACCATTGTATTTTTGATGATATTTCTTAAATGTTTTTTTGAAAAATCTTCTTAAAAAATCCTGTGTCAGAAAAATCTTAGGGTTTGTTTGGGGTTTTTTTTGCTTTTATGAACTATGTAATGTTTTGCCAAAATTGGTGTGTGCTATCAAGAGTAATGTTTCTTCATGTGGAAGCTGTAAGATATGTTTCTTTAGCATTTGTTACAAAATTAGGCTTAAGTCTGAAAATCTTAAAGCTGCTTCTGAAAAGGTATCATTTAGTTACTCAGGAATCTTAAAAATTAAATAGTGCAAACTGCTTTCAAATTACACTTTTTGTTCCATAAGTGTTTTTAAGACAATAACTTAATGAAATCATCAAGTACCAGCTTGACTCTTTCTGTTTTAAAGATGTGAAAGTTAACAGGAATAATCATATGCAAAAAGCTCGAAAACTTGGATGAAACCATTACAGGTCTGCTTCCTCATTTTTCGCAGTTCTGAGTTAGTTAACCTTATTTAGAACAATTAGATTCTGATATTTTGTTCTGTCATAAAACTGTTATGGGTAGTGACATTTGTTTCCCTCATTCTTACTCATTTCTTCATACTTGCTCATTCTCGTGCTTGGTAGAGTTGCAAGTTGTGTCACGAGGTACAAAAATAGCATCATGCTGGGTTTGCAATGGTCACCTGCTGACAGATGGTGGGCATGAGCTCAAGAAGGTTACCAAGAATAAAAGTTTTGCATCTGATGGTGTGCAGACAATGGCCAGAATTGTCCTGAGTGACCAAAACCAGCGAGCATACAAACTGGTGGCTGGTAACCCTGCAGAGAAAGGAGCAATAAAGGGAGAGTGGTGCAGCCAGCTGGAGTGCCTGTTTCAGCATGAGATGTTTGATAAGAATGTTAAAATAATTGTGCTTCAGATCAAAATTTCTCTTACATGCAGATAGGAATGTGTCCTCTCTTGTCATTTGCTACAAGCTGTGTGACTTTGATGTTCTTGTGGATTGGTGAAGGGCTGTCAGTACTCGTCTAATGAAGTAATTTTACACTATGAATCAGTGCGTTTCTGCACCTCTGTGTTGGTTGACAAAGCACCTCATTTCAAAACAGCTTAGTAAATGTCCACAAGGCAGGAACCATTCTTTTCATTGTATTTAATAATGAATGTTTAGTTTGGGGAACAGATTATGTCCTAGGCCACGCATCTAGACCAGTGTGTTAATACAGACTTTATGGAGAAGGTTCTTCTAATTATTTCTTGTATACATCAACCTCAAGATTTTTTAAATATGCTTAGTGAATGAGTGTTCTAGAAATAGTTTTCAGGTGCCATTTGGCTTCTCATGTTTTCTGTGATGTGACCTTATAACATTCTGAGGGTTTTTTTGGGGTAGGTTTTTTTTGGGGGAATTACTCTCTACCTCTCTGTGTTTGCTAAAAGGTGTTTATTTGGACTGGTAGAGCTGTGTGTTGCAGTAATATATCTACGGTATAAAGTATGTTGCAAATTTAATGTGTGCCATGAAGAGCCAAAGTTAGCAAGACAAAACTCGTTCACTGCTGAAGTGCTTCCTTGTGACCGCTTTGTGTGAACACATACTGTCAATGCAAGGCCTCACGTTTTCATTGGGTTCTCACTTCTCAACAAAGCAGAGGGGACTGTAAATAATTTGATAATGCTGGTAGTTTGTTAGGCTTACCTCAACGCATTGTACAACAATTTGATCTTTTAGTTCTTTTTTTCTCCCCCCTTTTCCATGCCGTGCATGTCGTCAGATATTGAAACCTAACAGGCAAATGGTAAGAGTTTAGAAGAGGAGGAGATACAAAATACTGTATCTGTCACTTCACAGGCTTAAAGGATGCAGCATCCACAGTGTAAATGTGTTCAAAAATAAAATGGTGGCAAGAACCTGTTTGCGTTGTGCATTCTAACTCTGTGGCCGTCCAGAGCAGTGTTAGCAAAGACACTTTCTTTCACGGGTCGCTCAGGAGCAGTGGTCTAATTCTACCTTAAAGTCATTAACAAGCATGTTGCTTGTTAAAGGTTCGTGTCAGGGTGAAAAGTAAATAGAAGGCTTCAGAAGACATGTTGTAACAAAGATCCTGAAAATGATCAGTAAATCCAAACTCATGGCTGCCTCAGTTTTGTACCTTGTGTAAAGATGAGAAGAGCAGTTGTGAGTTTATCACCAGGCTGTTGGGATTTTTTTTGTCAGAGCTCTGTAACAGGGACTACAACTGTGCGAATCCCAGTATTGTGCCTCTGTGCTGTACTAACAAATCAACTCTAGGATGACTTTGCTTGTCTGCATGTGGTACCTCTCTCCTTGCTTGCTTAGTTTGCTACTGGTAAATACCGAGTTGAGGCTTTAGTCCTTGTTCAGTAGTCAGTGGAATAATCGCTACAGAACAGCAATGTCAGAGTTTCAGCACCCAGACTGCTTGTAGGAGCAAAGTGTGGGACCTGTTGTAGAATGGCAGCGTGTGTCTGAGTAGCATGTGTGTAGATAGATGACAAACTCGGCATCCCTGCTTGATTGTCAGAGCTGAGATTTTGTTGTTGTAGAACTTGTTCAGAGTTTTGATAGTTTAATTTACATGGGCAAGAGAATACAAAAGTGACAGATACGGCAGTTTAGAATTGAAGCTTAATTTGGTGTTTATTAGCCTTGAAACAAAGTGTCTTTATTTCTTTTAAAGTAGAATGACACCATTATTTTTGAATTGTAAAATTGTGCCTGGGGTAAAAAGTGAACTTCCAGGTAATGCTGCATGTTGAAAATGAAAAGTTTAAACTCAGTGTTTTGTACTTATGTTAAACTGAATTCCTTCTATCCAATATTTATTTTGTATTTGATGTTTATACTTAATTGATCAAATTGATATCTTCATTTTCCTACTATTTCATGTTACCATTTTGGACTTTCTTCATCTTTCATGTAGCCTTTGTGGTGATTTGTTTTGAACCAAGAAGGAAGGTGACTTGTGCCTTGTTAATTTTGCTCCCCTCGTAAGCTGTATTTTTTTTCTAGTAGTTTGTGTTGTATCCTTCTTGCTTTTTCACGATGGTTAGTTGTCACAAGCTTCTGTCCACAGGCTTGTTTCATTAATATAGCTGACTCGAGAAGAATCTAACTTACCAGGAATGCTCTTAACTGATTATTTTTCTCTTTCTTCCATGACTTTTGCCTTGCCATATTCTTAGATGTTTGGAAACTGGACATTTGGTACCTTGGTCTTCACCGTTATGGTTATAACTGTTACGATGAAGGTATGATACACTTAATTGCTCTCTCTGTTTGGGGATGTGGGTTAATACGTAATAAAGCAATAATATAAAATTGATTCAAAAGTTATAAGGGAGTAATTTGGTTATTGAGGATTCCAGATAAATGATTTTTATGTTTGGCTTCAATGGTGGTTAAAATTATTCCTTGTAATTTTTGAATGTTACAATATTTAGTGTTTGAGCTGAAAGTTCCTAAATTCATTTTCTATGAAGTGGGAGGGAAAAGGAAGTTCATGGAAGTTATCTTTGTTTTAGATGGCACTAGAAACTCACTTCTGGACATGGATAAACCATTTTGTTACTTGGGGATCCATTGTATTTTATTTCATATTCTCCTTGTTTTATGGGGGAATTATCTGGTGAGTGATTCTTTTCTTCGTGTTTTTCCTTTCTTTTGTATACCACGTATGATAGGTGATCAGATGAAAAAACACCAAAGTGTTATGTTCTACCATGTTGCTCTGAATTTTGTGACAGGTGTCGGAAAAATCACTCACTTTTGGTGATTCTTTCAGAAATTTGAGCAATGCTGCTAAGCTGCCCTGTGTGCAAGGACAGGAATTACTTTTTTTGCAAGCAGATAGGTTCCCAAAGGTGCTATGTAAATAAGTAAATGTTGGCAACAGAAATGAAGATACTGGGCTCTGAATCTGTAGAATGATGCATTTTTGCTTGTATTAGGGGGTCTTGGAGGCATAGGATGGTGATTGATTTCCTGCAACACAATTTAAAACTAAACCAGAACATTTCCCACCAAATTTTGGTACCCTCCTTCCCCAGACTTTCTTTGCAGATCGGGTTGAACAGGTTGCTAGACGGATATGGATACCATGTAGCTGTAGCTCTGCATCCTGAGAGACTTGTTGCTAGGTGTGCTGAGATTCATTGAGCCTGCTTGTGCTGTACTTTTGTTTCTCCAACTTCCTTTTAGTAATTGCCACTTCTTTAACTTTTCAGGCCATTTTTACATACCCAGGACATGTACTTTGTATTTGTTCAATTGTTGTCAAGTGGTTCTGCTTGGTTTGCCATAATCCTCATAGTAGTTGCTTGTTTGTTTCTTGATGTTGTGAAGAAAGTGCTGTACAGACATCTACAACCAACAAGTACTGAAAAAGCTCAGGTAATGTTACGCTTTTGTATCCAAATTGATCAATATTTACACAGTTGTTCTATCTTGTAAGCTAATTACTTTCCTGTGATATTTAATTATCCTCTTACACTGCTGTCATGTTTAATGCATGGAAGTGTTCTCATTTCAAGAGATAATTGTTAATTTAAAATTTAAAAATGAAGACATTGTTTTATAAGGAAATAACTTATATTTAAGTAATTCATATTAACAGTAGAATTATTTTTAAAGGGGTCAGTCTTTTGCATCTCAGCTTGCAACTGTATGAGAGGATCATCTGCATTTTTGTACTACTTTAAAGATGGCAACTTGTTCTCCTTTTTGCCTAGGAATTAGAAGTTCTCTCTTCAACTGTAATTGACACTGAATAGTTCTTAAAATGTGATGAAAACAATAATTTTTAAAAGTACTTTAGTAGGATTTGTTTTAGTCAGTATTTCTTAAATCTTGGTCATATCATATGTCATGTATTTGATTGTTGATTCTGTCATTAAGGATAATTACCCGTCTGGCATTTTCATAAATTCATAGAAGAGGTCTAAAGATAAGCTGTGATAATAGAATCTTCCTTTTGCCTGACACAGGCTGCAAAATCACCTTGAAATCCTTCTGTTGAAATTAGGCTCTTTTAGGTCAGTATCTCCTTTATGTTTGAGTGTTGTTTTCTTTTTAGTGACAGGGAGAAGTCACTCTGACCTGTTGTTCTGGTAGTTACTGTCTCTGGTTTCAGCTTTCAGCACTTTATCTTGTTACGGTTTTTCTGTGGAAAAGCATTCTTTTAGCAATTTTTTGGTTTATTCATCGTTAAGTTTATGATCAAGTTAATTTTCTCACCGAAGAGTAGATTGGACTTCCATTTTTTTATCAAAAAGTTTGTTCTTCAGTCTTTTAATCACTCTTGTGTTTCTCCTAAGCCACTCCTAAACCTCATCTTGAATTTTGCATTTTGCCAGTGGACATAATATTCCAGCACAGCATACATCAGTGCCAAGGATGGAAACGATGAATCCCCCAGCTGTATTCAGTTTACAAAACAATATACATCAATAACCTATCATCCTATGCTTTTTTTTTTCCTCATCTACAAGTGATGATGTTGGTTTCTCCCAAGTCAGATAGCATAGGGCCAGGAAAAAAGTTAACTTGGATGGGGAATCCCAATGACAAAGATGTCCCCACATGCAGTTCTGTTCTGAAACTAGTCAGCAGTTTTTAGTCTGTTTGTGTACCATATTGATTTTGCGGTGTCCTAGTTGCTTAATCCACATTATACTGAGCTCTGTCCCATACAGAACCCTTCTCTGCATTACATCAGTACTGTTACCTTTAGCATCTAATGGCCTAATTACTTTGATATAAGTGCATGTTGATTGACTAAAATTAGATTACCCTTCTAATTTGTGTGTTTAACAAAATAAAACCATGTGAGACACTCTCTTAATTTATCTAGGATCAACATCATGCTGACAAACCTCTTCCTAGCCAAAGTATCCCAGTAGTCCCTTTTCAGAACTGTATTAGCTGCTTTTTTCCAGTCTTGGAATTTAGTAGCTGAAAGACAAGGTAAATAACTAATAACATTCAGAAAGCTGTTCAGCTAGATCTGATGACTCTTGATTGCATGTTATTGCAATTTTTGGATTAGGGAGTCTTAACTTAGGAAAAAAAATTGTAGGTAATGTTATTTACCTCTTCTTCCTCCCCACCCCCCTCCAAAAACCCAACCCAAAACCCCAAACAAACTAACTAGTGGCAATCCTTATTGAACATTTTCCTTCCTTCCAGTATGTCAGCTGCTTGGCAGTGTATTGGTATGTTTGCTGAGGTTTTTCATGTTCCTAAGTGCTTGAAATGAAAACAAAAAAGCCTGCATCATTTTCCTTAGCTTTATCCTGATATTACTTGTTGCAGTCTCTTGCTTTCTGAGTCAATTCTAAAGAATTTCCAGGTTCAGTTTGCTTCCGTTCCATCTGTGTTGTCAAGGACATAGTTGGACTTCTTACCTTTAAGAATCTTGATGAATGTCTGACACCTTTCCTTTGGCAATAGCTTGGGGTTCACAGCCATCAGGAGTTTGCTTTGTGCATCTCTATTAGTCATCTTGGTATTTTCCTTATTCCCATTCTACTTTGCCACTTGAACGATCAGCATTAACATTTGTGTTTACCAAAATACCGTCTGTCTGAAAACAATTTAATTCCTGATCTGCAAAGTCGAAGTTTAAAAAACTGATCAAAAATACTTCAGCAGCCGTTCAGTCTAATCTGTCTGATAGTGAAATTGTAGTTAAAATCTATTTGTGAAAAGAAAGCACCTATTTGCTCCTTTCTTGAGATTTGGTCCATTGAGCTTTTCCCCACTCTTACTTTGAATGGGATGATCAGCCCCACTGAATTTCATCAGCTGTTCTTGTAGTGAGGAAGTAGGAGGGATCTTGAACATCCCTTGGAACAGATGACCAGCGTAGCACATTCATTGTCAAGAAGTGACAGAGTGCTTCTTTCATGAGTATGCCTCATTAGATTTAAGTACTTTTCTTTCAGTTTCAAAGCAGTGGAGAGGGCTCTGACTTTCAGATAGAATGGAGTATGTCTTTGTATAAACGCTAAGAAATTTTCTGTGAAAGACATTGAAGGAGTGAATATGGAACTTTTTATATTGCCCTTTTTAAATATGTTTTTGTAGGGTAGGTGCACTATCCATATAACTGAATAGTTTTAATTATTCATATTTAAGTGTAGGACTAAATTAGTATATTTACATACTGGGGAAAGAAAAAAATTAGTTTACAGTTACTAACATTTTATCAGGACAAGATAAATTGTTTACATAAACTACTCATGATTTCATAGCTATTTGTTACTTGTTTCTGTCCACCATCATTTAAATTCTAAAATATTCCCAGGAGCAGTGAGCAAAGCACAGGTTTCTCAACTGAAAATGCTTGTCCCAGTTTTAATTTCCCAAAACTAAGAGTGTGATAGTTCTGCAAGTTACCCACGTAGTGCTCTGAATTCACTGCACCTGCAGACATCCGCCTTACTCTGCTGAGTATATAAGGAAGTTGATTCGACGTATTTTATTTTGCTTAAGGTCATAGTATCAGAGGCAGTCTGTCTCTCCTCAGATGTCACTTGTAGCAAAGTTATTTGTAAGAGAGCAAAGGCTTTTAACTACTGTGAGAGAAACACTTGGAGATTTCAGTTAAAGATAAACTTTTAAATGTAAATGTTGTTCTGCCACAACTTAAAAATCTGTCTGTTCCATTTTGGGAAGTCAGTATATTAAAAATTTGACAGGCAAGCCTGAGTTGATTCTTACTGAGGGACTTAAGGTGCATGTTACTTTTTTGCAGTGTTCCTAGGTTTTTTTGCTGGCCTTAAAGAAAACCCATCTTTTTATGTTTGACTTTGAAGTAGCTTCTGGGTAATTTCTGACTATAGGTCTGCTACAGAATCCTGTAGGAGGAAGTGGAGAGTAAGGTAAATCTGAATCAAATATAAATCTTTGGGTAAATATAAATCACAGCACTGTTGAGGGGAGAAAGTAATACTGAATAAAGATGTCTGCTAAAGTACAGATGTAAAAGTGTATCAGCCCTTTTCTTGGTATTAAAGCTAAGGTACACTTCAGAATGGTCCTACCAAACAATAACTGGCTGCAATGATCCCAAGAGCTGTCCTGAAGGTACCAGGCTTGTGTTCTGTATATGATGTGTATTCCACTGAAATAACAATGTCTTGTCCTGTGTCTTTCTCTTAGAAAAATTACTGCTGCTACTTACTGACATGTATGTTCCATCCCTTCTCTGTCCAATTGTAGATGTACTCCAACAGAGTTGCTTTAAGTGACGAGTTCATCGCACTGCAGCCATTGTCCAGGGCAAGGAATCAGCTGAGCAAGATTAGGTAGAGTAGGAGGGACAGTTCCTCATCAACTCTTATGCATGCTGAAGGTGAACTAACCAGCGCTGAGAGAGATGGGAAGAGGCATGAATATTAGTGGGTTGAGAGGGCAATATCTGTAGTGCAGATACATTCAGTTTGGTTATTTCTTGGCTTTGCTCTGTGTTTTTGAGCCAAATGCTTCTCCTGAGTAGCATGCGTTGGACGTGCTTTGTAGGAAAAAACACCCCTAGCATGATGCTCAACTTTCAGGATACAGATCTAGCTCTTCTTGCATCCATTTCTAAATAATCCATTTCTAGCATGGTTATAGTCCTTTTAATTTCTTTATTATCAACATTAATAGTGCTTTTTGCATGTTGGATAATTTCAGCTTCATAAGGCTGTGACAGGAAGGTCCAGGCCATTTTAATTTGCTTTCACTTGTGTTGAAAGGGCAGAAAATGTTTAAAGTTTGGGTGGGTTCATAGCCTCTTGGGGCTGAGGCTTTTTGTGTTTGTTTTGTGCATCTGTCAAGTGAGTGTTGTTTGTTTTCAATGTGTATGGATACGTATTCCTAAAGGCATTTGGCTACAAAGTCCTAGAAAATTTGTCAGAAGATCAAAGGGTACCTGTGTCTGCATAAGGTGAACCATTGTGATTCTCAAACTCTTTAAACGCACGGAGTTGAGTACATGAAGTGCTGTCAAATGCTGATTGGCATCTGTCAGGCTAAAACATTCATATGCATCAATAATGTCTCAACCTATTTGATGTTTTAACCCAGTCTTACCTACTTCTGTAGCAAGAATTAATGCAAGGAACTGATTCCTATTAAATACTTTTACGGTGACTGTGTCATTTAAAAACATGCAAACAGGTGCTATGAAAACCAACCAATGTACGTTTTTTAGACTTACTGGCTGTTTGTTTAACTGAGGGAAAGCAAGAGACAGGAAGCTGACTTGCCTTTGCAAGGCAAAGCTTGCAGTGGCTATTGCATTTAGCTCTTAATTGTCACACTGTGATACATAGCAGATTTCCCATCTCCTCAGGAAGAGACTGGCAGGATTTTTTGGTTAGGTTCTTTTTAAATTCAGCATTTATTAGCTTTAAAACAGGCAAACTGCATTATACCTCTTCAATTTTAGGAAACTTAGCAACGTATTGGGGAGATTCCTCTCCAAAAACTTTTACAAGTTAGCTTTTAAAATTCTTGGTCTGCAAGACATACATTTCCTGTAGACCTCTCTTTTCTTACTGAGTTATTAAAGTGAATTCTGTGGTTCATTATATATACACCAGAGGTTTTATAATGAAAGATTCCGTTAAACCTGCCAAAACTAAACAACTGGATGGTAAAAGAAATACAAAGCTGTCTAGGAAGGCAGCACTGTCATTATTAAAATACAAAACCCAGGAGAATTCTTACTAATGAGTGGATTTTCTTCATTGCACTTAGGCAAGGGGAGTGGAAAAAAAAGGAAATTTGTCTTGGTCATGAGTAGTAAATGATTCTGCAAATCCAGTTGTCTTGTGTGTCAGAATTTTTACACTGGAGTGTCTTATAGTAACTGGAGTATTTTAATAGTAAGGTACCTGAAATTGAAGCACTGAGTGTCTTACACTATATAGTTGAAGTTGTAAAGTGCAGCAAGAAAGAAAGAAGGATTTTTATTCATAACCTTCAGATGAAGTTTAGAAGCTGTCCTGTGGATCTTACCTAGAAAGATAAAAAGGAAAATAAATTAATAAACAGAATAAATAAAAACTCATTTGGAGTGAAGACACTGTTTTGGTTTCTGTGGTGTCTGAGGCAGCCATTTTTCCAAAAGGAGAGCAGGGAAAGCAAGGAAAGCTGTAGGAACATGACACAAAACAGGTGTAGAATTTTGTTACACCTCATTTGTACATCCCCACCCAGTGATTGCATCCTTTGTGACTGCAGAATACATGCATAGTGATGAACAGACTTTGGGAGCTTTTTGTTGTTTGTTAAATATGTATTAAGCACCATAAGGGAGTATAGCCCAGGTGAAACTGAGCTGTGCCTTGTTCTGTGCCTACAAAAGGAAAATACCTTTATGAATGCAAACTAAAAGACAGGTATGATGCTAGAATGAATTTTTGTCTGTAGGCTTCTCAGTCTGTGAAAAAAGTTCCAGTTTATATTAAGTACATTTGTGATGTGTGTGGGTAAGAGCTTTGAGGGGGGGGGTCTTTTAAGTGTCCACGTGATTCCTGTAAGTCAGAAATGCAGTCTTGTGTGTTCCTGTTAATCTCTGCTTGCCTCTGAACTGTGCTGTCATGTCTGTAACTTGGGATGAAGAGGAGATCAGGCAGCACAGGTCAGGCAGAGGCTTTATGCTTGACTGAGACTGACTGAGTATCCTCTGTAGCTGTGTCTCCTGTTCTTGGAAGATGTGAAATACAGGTCTTGGGTTACTGACTGGGCCCCACTGTGTCCCATTTCAGTTTTTTCTTTGTAAACAAAGCTGTATGAATGTATGTATGTATGTATATATACCTGTCTCTGTGCTTCATAAGAACTGGCAGAATTCTTAAGCCACGTGTGAGAAGTGTGGCTCAGGCAAATGCTTTAATTCTACTGATGGGGATGGGATTAACGTAGTTTGTACAGTTTTAACCTTTGTGCAGTGTATTAGGACTGTACGGAGCACTAGGGAAATGTAAAACACAACAAAGGTTTTTATTTACAGGGAAGGCTCTTGGTGCCTAACATTTTTGGGACTCTCTGTAGCATTTCCCTTAGAACAGCCAAACCACATTCCCTCCCCATCTGCAGGCCCGTGAGTCTATTGTTGCCTTGTTTTCCCTTCGTCTCTGTACAGATCTGCCCAGTGTAGCTGTCCCCACACCTCCAGACTCTGGCCCTGGCTTTATGGCCTTCGTTGCTTGTCTGTAATTTTCCTCTAGTTACTGTTTCATAGGATTCCCCTCCTAATAGCTTTCATCTCCCATCCAGCCCCACTGGGCAGGAGTTGGGAACAGACAGGTTTCTGTTCCTTGTACAGCATATGCTTGCTGTCAGGAATGTGTCATTTCCAAGACTATTCAAGTGCAAACATGCACTGGCACCAGTGAAGTGTACCAGCACATCTTAATATGCTAAACTTGGAGCAAGGGTAATATCTTCCTTTACAGGTTTGTGTATTGCACTGGCATAGTGTGTACTCAGCTGTTAGCTAATCCACAGAATCTGTCACAGGAAAAAGGAATAAATGAGAGAACAATTGACTATTTCGTATTTATCTTCAGTCACAAAAGTGCACATATTTACTTAACTGAAGATGCTTTTGAAGGAATGAAATAATTTGACATTTGTAGGTTTATTTGGTTCAGAGAAACTAGAAAAACATTGAAAACAGAAGTGCCAGCAAAGTTGTTAGATTAGTTGTCTAATTGCTTGGGATTTTGGTATACAGCATATTAAGGGTTAAAGAAAGTGAGATTTACAGTAGAGAGCAAGTTTTAACTTAATGTGGAATAGTAATAACAGTCTCATATATATATTCTGAAACATCCGTGTGGCATCAGTCATGTTGGCAGCTAGGACCTGGGCTCTGGAGAAACACGCTGCGGTGCTCTTAATGCATTTCCTGTTCAGCAAAGTCCCAACTCTGTATTTCAGTGTGATTGTTTAGTTGAAACGTCTGTCTTGTGGCATACAGAATACCCTGTAATAAGGCAAACTGAAATGATCCTTCCTACTAAGCAGAAAAGGGGGAAAACAAAATTCTCAAAATTGAAATAGATTTAAAATTTGTTGTGTTTTCCCTTTTGTAGTCTGTAGTGCCCAAAACCACTGAACGCTTCTAATACTTGTTGCACTGACAAACTGCATTTGCTCCACCTATTAACTTGAAAATATTACCTCATTACCTTGTAAATATGCCTTGTTCTCTCAAGAACAGATCTATAAAGTGAAAGTTCATATGAAAATGTTGTAAAGCAATGCAAGCCTGGTGCTTTATAAGATTTGTTGCTTTTTTGTCCTTCTAGATGGAAGAAGATAAGGGTTCAGTCAGCTCAGCATGTGACTTTGCTGAAAGCAGGCACAGAGGGGAGGACAGTAGGCAACTGCTAGATCCATCTAGCCTACCCGACAGTTCTTACGTTCACTAGGTAGTACTCCCACTCTACGTGTGTGTATATATATTTATTTATATCTATCATACATAGACAGTCATGGAGCCATCTCCAAAATACCCATATTTTTTGATATCTACAAGAAAATTTGCATCATAGTATGTGGGTTTGACTTATTTTTTTTCCTTATCAAGCTGAATCATTCTTTAATTCTGTGCTTCAGTTGCTTTTTTATTTATTACATGAAATGGGCCATTATCATATGAAGTATTATGTATGTTGTGATCCTGGATCTTGCCTTATGAAAACACTGTATTTGCAGCTCAGATGTGAATAATACCAGATTTTTCTCTATACTTTTTTAAAGCATTGTCTCTCCTGCCTTTGTTGCCTGAGAGTTTGTTTCACGTCTTCAGAGACCAGTATGTTCTACTGCCTTACCTTGCCAGGTTTTACTTCCATATTAAACTATGCTTGTACTTGGCTGCTACAGAGAAAAGAGAAAAGGGACTCTTTAGCATAAGTATCTTCCTTCCAGGTAGCGAATGCAAATACAAAAACGTATGTTCACCAGGTAGGGATACACAATATATCTACACATAAAATTTGAATTTATTTTTCTATTGTCCTTGATGCTCTGAGTATTACTAAACACTTACCTGTGAGTTTGATAAAACATAAATGTTGTTTCCAGGCTTATCTTAAGGTGACATTTGCTGGATTTTTAAAAAGGGGTCAATACTAACATCTCTGTAAATTGTGGTTCAAGCATGACCCTGGCTTTATGTGAGTAACTTGAGAAGAACAAAGGAGGTACAGTGAAGAGGAAACACCAGCCCTCCAAAATCCAGAGCTGAGCAGTTCACTCAATGGAAGCTAGTTTGGTTCCTCTTTCTGCCATGCTTTGAGTGATACCTCAGGCTGCTAGCTCTCGGGTCAGCAGATTCCAGGGGGAGGTGGAGAGGTCTGGTCTGCCTGATCCTATGTACAACCACTGTAACGTGACCTTTTGCAGTAATGTTAAGGTGTTACTTGGTTTGCTTCCAAATAATGGATGGAGTTAATACAGGGGGTAAATATTTTCAAACTCCTAAGTGTAGGAATGTGAGAGTTTTTGTATTGCTGTGATCGCAGCTGTGAGGATCACTGTGTATGCAGCAGGGAGCTTGCTTTCTGACCTAATGGGAATTCCTTCTGCTCGGTGCAACATGTGATCTGATACACTGTGAGCACAGTGTGAAGTTGTGTGAAGGTCATATCTGCTAGTACTGCAATGCTGCACATTGTGCTGTTGTTAATTATGGTAACAGTAGGGTTGTGACCAGATGTGATGGTCATCAAATAAGGGCATGCAGGGACTCAAGGTGTCTTCTGGTTTGGTTTGGTTTTAATCAAAACCCCCTGTAGACCTGTCAGTTGTAATGCTGCTGCTCCTGTCTTCTGGGTATTTACAGAAGTGCATTGTTGCAGTGAATGTTCGTTTGTGTCCAGAAGATCTTCCAAGTGAGTGCCAGTCAGAAGTGTGTGTTGTGCCTGCACAACGCCCTCTGGGTTGCAGCAGTTGAATCCTCGGTTTCAGGTTGTAATGCCTTCTGTCCATTGCTGAGTGACAGTCCTGTACATATCCTGTCACACGGTGTGACAGGAGATCTGGAGGGACCCCGGTGAATGTGGGACAGAGCTGAGGACAGGCAGGCGTAGGAAAAGATGCATGGAAACACCAGTTCTGTCTGCATGTTCCCGTTTGTCCTGCTTGCTGGGATTTCCAAATGCTTCTCCTTTCTGTTAGCTGCCCCTCCTTTGTATGATAGTAGTTCCGTTAAGAAGCTGTAATCTGTCCAGTTGCATGTTTTGGGCAGGGGGTAGGAAGGGATGTGTCCACTCAGAGTAAATCATTCCCATGGGAAACTGAAGTTCTTTTCTTTCCTTGTGGTTTTGGGCAGGAAAGAAATTGGGGTTGGAAACCAAACTCTTCAGACAACAGACAGCAGCCTTTGGTCATATGGTGAAAAGTTGGAGGAAGCTGTTGAGTGTGTCCTGTCAGTGGTGAAGATGCCTCCTCCCAGATTTCCTCATTCACTGGTGTCTGAGACTGAGGGGAGGATAACAGATTGTTAAATTTAGCCTGCGTGTTCAGCACTTGTTTGACAGGATGCTCTCGTGGGGAATTTAAAGTGAAATTAAAAAGCATCCCCACACTCCACATTTTTACTGGCTTGAAAGAATACTAGAGTCAGTTTGGGATATCCTCTCTCCAGCAGTACTAGATTCCTGTTCGATTTTAGTTGATTAGTGTGCAGAAATGCTGCAGTGGAGCACACTGGTAGATGTCACTTCACTTAAACCCCTGCATCTCTGTTACTCCCATTTTCTTTGGGTCTTTTTCTCACCTGCTAAGAATGAACAGTAGAAAGTTTATTATGTGAATGTTGAATTACCCCTCATGCTGGCATGAACGTGACTGAAGCTTTCTAACATCAGCCTTGTTTGCATTTAGGTAAAAGATATTCACTAAGCTGGGAAGGTGCTTTTGTCCCTTACCAAGCCAAGGGTATCTGTGGTGGAGGTAGAATGTGTAAATCCCTGTAGGAAGTTGCATTCTGTGCTTCCTGAGGAAAAATTATTCCTTACAATCAGGTTGTTGCATTGTAACCTGCAGCCCTGGGCTGGAGCTTCCTCCTGATACCTTCCCCTTAAAATAGGGCAGACCCGTGGCTTGTATACATCATTGTACCTCCGCTGAGGTAAATCAAGGCATCACAGCTTGACCTGCACGATGCTCTGCCCCAGGGGTTCATCACAGCTGTAACACAGAGAAGCACTAACCAGTTTGTTTCCAACAATGAGCAGCAAAGGTGCTAAACAGTTTCCATACGTTCACCCAGGCTGTGGGCAAACCTTGGGAAGGTGGAAATGTAGCGTATATAGACCTTAGGAAGGGAAATGGTAATGCTATTGATCGTTGTAGTTCTCCAATGAAATTGAAAAGTATTCAACACTCTAGCTTTAAGAAAACCTGCTTTTTCCTAAGAGTTTGCTGATAATATCTTCATTGCTGGAGTCTGAGAGTACTGATTGCTTTTTTCTATTTCTTCCTTCCAGCTTACTGAGGCAAGTTCAGGTATCAACTGCTTGGACTCCATGTGCTGCTTCTCAGATGGGGAAACAGCATGCACATCTCTTAGAAGAATGCTGGAACGACTGATGGGGACATGTAGCCTGACCAGGGTCAACAGGTGTGGCATTTCTCTCAATAGCCTTTGCTGCAGACGAATCTCCTATAAACTGGAACCCGATGAGCCTGCAGCAATAGATGTCTAGCAAACCAGCTGCAGGTTTCGCTTATTTAAGTAGGAAATGCAGCTCTTTGTTGTACCTTTTTCATCCTAAAAGATTAGTTCCTTGTTTCTTTTTGAGTGCTTTCTTTTCGGCTGGGAAGGGGGGAAAAACAGTTTTCAAAAGGTTTCTGTTACAATGTTTAGTTTTGCTTACTGCAAGTTCTTGTGTTGTATCTATCGTAATTTCTCTTGATTTTTGTACATTCTTCTCTTTAGAAAAATCAATCCTTGCTGCTGGTTTTGTTCTCCTTTTTATGATTTTTTTTTTTGCCTTCACAAATCAGGAGTTGTTTGTAAAGTTGAAAGACTTTTCCCTTTGATTCTTGATGTACGACCTCCAAATATTTACCTTGGAGCTTGCATTACAACTGAAGATATACAAAAGACTCGTGCTCCCCCCCTTAAATATAACTTCATTGTTAGAAGGAGAGTCTTTAGACCTTTCAGCCATTGATTGATACGAAGATGAAATATTTTTGTAGTATAACTTTTATAATCTATTTCTAAAATCAGAGTAATTGACAGAACAGAGCCTTCAGGTTCTAAGAGTTTTAAACGGCTTTTTCAGTTCTAGAGGGTATATTGTCAAAGTCACGTGTGCCATTCCAAAGTATGTGCTAAATTAGTCTTTTTCCTTCATAAACCATGTGTGAAACAAACCTCAATGAGATAAACACCTTAATCAAATACGTCTAAGGAGCAACAGTACTGAGAAAAGCTCCTGCTAAATCCACTACTGTGCCATCTCCCCATTTCCAGATGCAGAAGGATAGGTAACAAACACGGAAATATTTGGGGGTAGAAATAAAAATAGTCTTTTGTACATCCTAATCTCTCTGTCCCTGAATGATATCATGGTCCTTCACTGGTCAAAAGGCAAACCTGAAGAAGTTGCACTTCACACATTTTTCAAGGAAACTCATTTTGCATCCAAACAACTTTGTCCCTTTTGATTAAAGGTTGTGATATCATTCAGTCAGTACAAACTCTTGTCTGGGTAATTCTCACTGACAAGCACTGTCAGTTCTGATTCTGCCTTAGGTATTGGCTTGGTATGTAGGACATCTCTGTTTCCAACTCTTGTGTTGAACACTGTGTCTGTGGTTTCAGTCAGTTTTCTCTCTCCTGGCTTGCTTCTGAACTTTATTCAACGTTTCTACAAATCTAGGGTATGATTATGCAAAATGTTTCATTCCGTATGAGAAATGAACTGTTGTGATTAAGTACATTTTTAATTTAAACTCTTGCTGTATAGAAAGCAGGCATGATGTAAAAAAATAAACCATTTAATAGAATTTTTAATCTACAAGGTGAGCATTTAATTGGTCTGAAAAATCAAGGGGTTTGGTAGCAACTGCTTTAAGTTTTCTGGGGTTTTTTCCACTTCTCTGTAAAACTGGGCTTTCCAAATGAGGAACTTCTCATGCTGCTTTTTTCATTTATTGTACTCTGATTAGGGCAGATTTTAAGTTAACCTTTCCCGTAGTAAGGTGTAGTCGTGTCAGGTAGGTATTCTGTGCTTTATTTTCTGCAGTGCATTTACATTTTTACAATTTCCTCTTTTTTTTTTCCTCTCAGTTTTTCTTTAAGAACTGAAGTATTTATTGAAGATAACTCATATTTGACAGAATATTAAATGGTTTTGGAAAACTGCTTTTTCTCAGGTTTCTGGTCTGCTTACCTCATGTAATTTCCAGACAGCGTTCCATCTAGCTCAATAATTAGAGAGTTGTTAGCACACAGATACTAGTGGTATGTTAAACGAATATGCAAAACTACCTTGGTGCTATGTGAAGGGCTTGAAGTTCTGTAGTTTTTGCTTCTGTCTCTGGTTGAAATTACTCTGAACCATCTTCTAGTTCCACTTAAATTTATGTACAGTACAAGTAGAAAAGGCTTTATAAAAAAAAAAAATGCAATCTTATTTGCCTTCTTCAGTGACTTCAGTTCCTTCCACTCAGCATCTGACACATAAACTAGTCTAAAACTCAAGGCAGTAAGACTATTTTCCCCCTACACTTTCCTGGTAATATATGAAAGTCTTTGTTTATTTTTTTAACATACTAATTGCTTAAATCACACGAGGCATTTCACAACTTGTGAAATACTGAAGGTATTTTAAAATACGCTTCTAAAATTGTTTAGCCTTTGTTCAGGAACTTGAGCTGCTTTGATTTTTACCTAAAGCTGGTATCTTCAGAAGATTGCCCAGTCCCAATCAGGATGGTCTTTTGAGTACTTGTGCTTTATAAAACAGCTTCTTATTCAACCAGGAGGTAGCTGCAAATCATTTTTGTTGAATGAAGCAATGCTGTTACATAGTTGTCTGTGACTGCTGTAGAATGAAGAGCACTGTTGTAAGTAACGTTGCTGTAGCTAGCTTGTGTTGTATTCTGTGCTCCTGATATTCTGTCAAATACGATAACTGAACATGAAATCAAACCTGGTATCAAACTTTTATAGAAACTTTGATGAATCAAAGTTGTACAAATGCTTGGAGTAGTGGGCCACAGGAATATATTCTCTTGTACTTCGTTTTCTGCTTGTAAAATGTATTCAAGAAGTATTTTCTATAGCTTCATTCACCATTTAGAATACACAGTGTGTGGTGTGGTATGTTAAAACACATTTTTGTCTGTCTGTTCCATTAAATTGTCTGTCTACTTGTCAGTCACTAAATCCTGACTCCTGGATCACATACATTCTCGTACAGTAGGGTTCATGAGATGTTCGGGTCTCCCATTAGTGACACTTGTGTCAAGGCACTGCATGCAAAAGTTCTAAAGAAACAGCAGATTTCTGACAGAGGCAGATGTGGAGGATGAATTCCTTAGACTTGGATTTCCTGCCTTCCAAACCTCTGGGTTTTAGCTTTTCCCATACAGTATTGTTCACCCAAGCACTAGTTTGTCCTTAAGAGGACACAGTGAGGTCCCACCTGAATCAAATGCTGTGACACGTTAGGTAGTTCTCCTGATGCCTTAAACTTCAACTTAAATTTAACAGTAAGGGATGGAATAGATTCATGGCTGCAGCAAAGTTTTGCCTGCCCACACCTTCAGGCAGAGTGGATGTTTCCTGGTAGGACCCCGGCGTTACGGGGTCACCACGGTGACCTCTGGCTGTATCAAATCGTAGTGTGCACAGCGCCTCAACTTCTCAATATCCAGGTTTCTATATGAAATTATATGAGGTTTCTAAATTATATGAGGTTTCTATATGAAATTAATAGATTAGGCAAATGTAACTCTTCAAGAAAAGACTAATCTCGTGACATTTATCTTTTGCTGTCATAGACTTTTCTCCTCACCTCTAGATTATAAGCTTGCAGTCAGCCAAACTTTTCTTTTATTGTTACTTTAGATCATGGAGTTCATCGGATCCCTTCTATGCCAACGACAGAAGCATCTTGACTCTCTCCACAATGGACTCGCCCACTTGTTAACAGGGATGTTTGTAAAGGCCTTGTGGAAGCCCTGTGGTGCTCACACACCCACAGCGGCGCTGAAGCGAGTTCAGTGCTACGTCCCTGCCCTAGGAAAGACTAGCATGGCTCCTAAATCCCACCCAGGGCCTGTCTTGTGGCCTAGCCTAAATCATCTGGACAGTAATCGCTTCCAGGGTTTATTTTTCCAATTATTCCCACAGATTGCTCAGTAATTTTTTTTTGCAAGGAACACTTTTACCTCTGGCCACTTCAGCTGTTATGGTATCAGCAGATCCGAATCCTGCATCCAGTACTTGAGACGTCACTGTAGCGCGGTGACAGTCTTTCTCCTCCCAAATCCGAGTGATCCAGTGAAAGGAAACTTTACAAAGTTGCATTTTTCACGATGCCCCTTGAAACACACACGTTAATTTTCAGTTGTCTCTTACAGGTGTTGTCTTAGTAGCTTTCAAATCAGTTCTGGTATTTCCATGGACAGCTACTGCATTCTATAAACAATCAGTTTAGTGATTTTTTTTGAGAGCTAAATACAATTCAAATATTGATGGCAATATATTAGTCATTGCTTTGAAAAGCACTCGCTGCTCACTGTGACAGATCACTGATGTGGAACAGCGAGGGATGTAAACAGTTCACTGTTCTCTTAAAGTGTAATTCAGAAGCCAGTCATCTTTTATTATGCCCTTTGTGTTTTGTTTTAACAGTTCTTGATCCTGCTGTGGAACAATCTGTAAGAATTGGGGGATTGTGCAGAAGTCTCACTAGCATAAGGGTTTTGAATTATTAATCCTTTTAAAGTTGGGGTATTTTTGCATGTTTTATTCTTTCATGTATTTATATCTGGTCATGTTGTACTTTGAAGATACAATTAATGCTTAATTATCTTCATATATCTGAAGGATCTGAGACATTGATGGCAGTGTTTTGATACCTAAATATGCCAATAAAAACGAGTTGCACAGACGGAGCTTCGAATGGTACGTGTCACAGGTACATCTGTTGTCCCCATGTAACTGTGTCTGCAGGTTTGGAGCTGGGTCGCAATGTTTGCCCCTTCCTTCAGCTAGGCTGAGTAAACTTACAATGAGTAAACTCTACATTGTCTCTGTGTGGGGGAGATGAAGGGGGAGTGCTGCTCCTGGACCCTTCTTTGGCTACCTGGTTTTAAGCCAGTCTCTGACCCTGAAGTCTCATGAATAACTGGGAGGAATCTTCCTGTTGGATGGTGAAATATGTAAAGCTGTGTAATAAAATTACCTCTGGGTTAGAATAAGCTGTAAATTGAACACAGACTGTAACTAACACCAATGAGACCTTCCTCAGGAATGATCTAGTTAAGTGTAGGCTTTGACAAAACCAGCTGTAGCTGCTTTCACCATGCCTGCACAGGGTTCCAGTGTTGGGTTAAGTGCTGAGCGCCAAGCAAATCACTTTTTGTGTCCTAATTCAGGCAGATACATCTCACCCTCCTGCTATTACATCTCAGTAGGGCTGGGGCTGTGGCCAGAGGAGAGTATCCCTCTTCTTACAGCCATCCCCAGTTCTCCAGAGCTCAGTGAGCTGTGGGAAAGGGAGCGGTCGAGAGGTCTCACTGCTTGTATTGTAGTCTCTGGATCGTCCTTGCCTATAAACAGCTCTGATGCTCGTTATTCTTGTTCAGGCCTTTGCCTGGTACTGTTTCGGTTCTCTGGGAACTCCATTTTTGCATTAACAACTGGAAGCTTTGCAGTAAAGGGAAGGCTGCAGCTGCTGCTGGATTTTCAGGACCTCATTGTTCAAGGCAATCTCTCTGTAGTAAATTGTCAGTGCAGCCTTGTCTTGAAACTCCTTGTGACTTGACCATGCAGTGCATCAGGGTTTTGTCCCACTGGTGTAGATGAGAGCAGTTCACAGATTGGTTAAGAAGCTCTCAAAATGAATTCTGACGCAGAAGAAACAAGTACAAGAAATTTTCCTTTTCAGGAAGTGTTGTTCAGTGTTTGTGTCCCTGTCGTGGCTTCAGCTGCATTACATGCAGAGAAGTGTAAGCTGGAAATACCAGTTGTACATGAGATGCCCCCATGGAGAGTGCAGATGGTTGGGAATCACTGGAAGTAGAGTGCTGCACACTCCATGGAATAGGTATCAACACGGGCGCTCTCTGACTGCAGATGGTTTGAAATCTGGTTCCTCAGTGGAGATGCAATAAGCTGATTGTCATCTCGCTGGTCCTCAGGAAACCTTTCAGCTCTGCAGTAGTCACAAGATACACCTGGTTTTCCTGCAACTTCCCTTCTATATCACAGATAGAATATTGCAACTGTTTTTAAAGTAATGGTTTCCTTAGTGGTGTCTCATGCTACAAGTCTTCAAGTCACCATGGATACCTAGGAAATAAATGAGTGTTTGAACTACTCTAATCAGATATCTGCTGTTTAGCTGTCGCTGTTATGCCTGAAGCACGGTGCTCGCTTTGGAGCAGCACCCGTGTGTCCACGTCAGCCATGGCATTCTCCTCATCCTCTCACTCTGTGTGACCATGTAACCCTGTCAGTCTGTGTGGTTTGTGTGTCATCTGTTGAAACACCAACTGTGGTAACTCTGCGCGGTAGAAGGCAGCCCCACTCCAAGCATTTAGATTGGCTCAGCTCTGCACTTTGTATTTTGGCTTTTACCACACAAATAGGTTAATTTTGCACAAAAGCAGCGCATCCTGTACTTGGAGAATAATTTACATGCGTTATGTGTTTCTTTAAAACCTTCCATCTCCTTTTCTCCCTCCCCCTGCTTTCCCTTTTCCCAGTGTTTGTAAGGTTACCGAAGAAACATGCATTTAAACAATTCAGGAAGAACTTAAGAATCCATCTGTCTGCCAAGGTATATTTTTCTATTTGCAGTAAATCTAAGTCAGTAATTTCTCATTTAGTAAGAACGTTGGATTGGTTTGCGTAAGACCAAACTCTTTGGGTCTGACAGTTGCTTGGGATGGAAGAAGGGACTGGGTTTTGTACTGATGTCACAAACCTTTACAATTGCTTCTGTTCAAGGAAGAAAGATTTTGTGTATTTCTTTGACCCAAGTGTATGAAGCCAATCCCTCTGCACTGGGGACAGTGTGGAAATCGCCCTGGAGATGCCTGGACACAGTCCAGCTAATCCAGCCTGGGGAGTGAATGGGGAGGGAGAAATGGCCATAGGGAGGGAATGGTTTAGTACTGCACGAGGTGGGGCAGAAACACCAGTAGTAGATGGTTGTAGTTAAAGCACGATGGGGGTATAGTCCCTTTACTGTGCAGTGGTGCTGAAGAAGAAGCATCTTCTCCACTGGCACCTTCCCCATGGGAGTGAGGTCCCGTTTGGTGACAGACGGGTTCTTCATTGTTAGGTAAAACCCCAACTTGCACTTTTTAAAGGGCAACAGAAAAGCTGACATGGGACGATGCTCTGAATTTGACAAAAATGTAAATAATCTGCTTACAATGTTCTGTATATTTTTTTAAGGTTGGGGGGGAGGGAGGGGGAGCAAAAGAAGGAATGCTGGAACCATTTTCAGAATGATTTCTTGTTTTCTAGCACAAAAGATTTGAGAAAAGCTTCTTAGTGTGTGTGTGTGTACTGGGCAAATATAATTTCTTACTGAAACCTTTGGTAATACCTTAAAACGTTTTTTTTAATGAGTGTAACTAACTTCTGTATTGGAAAGAAAAAAAAAAATCTCATTTTCTAGTGTTAGCACTGTCTCAAAGCTGTAGTCGGTATTCTTTTTAATAGCTGTAACTGTTACTTCTTTCTGTCCTGCTAAACATTAGCAATAGTGGCGGCAGCTTTGCTGGGCGTACAGGCCCTGCCCCCCTCTCCTGTTGCTGGAAGGAGTTACTCCTGGAGCTGGGCAAACTGGTCCTTATGGATGAATGGTGGCCTTTTTTTTTTTGCTTGTTTGTTCCCCATTTCTCAGTTCTTGCCCAGTTAGCCTTTCTTCTGGGCAGATCTTGTGGGGTTTGCATTTTCAGTGAATGTTTTTTTATTGTTGGGAGTTTTTGTATGTTCTTTGCTTCTTGTTTGCTTCCAGTGGCATGGTCTGTCTGGTTTCTGCTGTTGGACTGACTCGCTTTATAAACAAACAGGAGGAGAGGTTGGCTGCTCATGGCTCTAGCAACTCGCCATCAGTTGTCGGGGACTCATGTTCACGTCGGTATTTGCAAGGCTGCTGCTTTCCAGAGATTATTTTCCCCCCTCCAGCTAGCTCCAGCTCCTAGACACAGCGGGAGTAACTCTCTAGCGAGCCCTTGTGTGCTGCCCGAGCTTCTGCGGCTTTCCTTACACGGACTTTGCTCCTCACTTTGAAGTCCTCGCCGTGCCCGAGCTGTTGCTGCGCTAGGATGTTGTTTTACAAGAAGTACGTACAATGGTCTTCACTGTAGCTATGATTAGTTTGTCCTTGTTGTTTCCAGTTTGAATGCAGACAGGAAGAAAAGCGGAGGGGCCTTGAGCTACAGCCCTCTGCATGTAACAAGCCGTGCAGGGATGGTGCTGCTGTTAAGGGAGCGGCCCTGAGGGACCTGGCCAGGGTATTTGCTTTGCCTCAGCAGTTCTACAGGAAATTATTTCATGAGGTTTTCAACCCTTTTTATGTCTGGCAGTGAGGTAACAGAGAGTCCCTGGGGCTGGGAGTTTGGGAAGGGGGAAGGGTTAAAAAAAAAGAAAGAGCCTCGCTTTCAGGTAGCATGAAGCTGTCCCCAGTGCTGCAAAGGCTGTCCCTACACGTCCCCTTAGGGTCTCACAAGTGATGGCAGGGCCTGGGTGCACAAAGGCAGCAAAGCATCCAGACACATGAGCAAGCGCTGCTGGTTGGGTTTGGGGGTTTTGAAGGATGAACCCTCTCTGCACGAAGCACCTTTTTTAAGCTGTTGAGCCCTGTTTCCCAGCAGAAAGGGGCACTGACAACTGGAAACCGTAGCAATAATTAGTACAAAGAAATTTGGACCTCTGACACTGTGGCCTCATGTTCTTTTTGATTCTCTGAGGGGGTCTGTGTGCTTGCTCATTGTACAGCTTGGTCAGTAGAAGTTGGTGTAAAAAATGGGTTATGAAAATTATATTTATTAAACAAAACATTCCCTTCTAGCTGAGTCATTGTTTTCATTATGTAAATACGCTGTAGAGAATCATGCCTTGTTGCTCTGTGTGCCCAGGATCAGCACACAAAGCCAGTCGTGTCCGTGGCCCCGTGCCCCCCCCCCCAGTCTGTATGTGCACAGTCACTGCCAGACATCAGCATGGGGAGCACCTACAACCTCCCTGTGCTGCCTGGAGAGAAGGCTGCCAGCACAGAAACCCCATAAGGGATTGGGGGGGTGGGGGAAGTTCCTCTGGGCACAGAGCTCACTGGCAGCCAGCCCCAAGCCTGGGGTGATGATGGCCGCTGCATGACAAACAGTTGCACAGCCTCCAGCTTAGGTCTGCACCAGTGACCACAACACCTTCACTGGCAGCCCAAGCCTCTCCTCCCCCAACAACAAGAGGGGGAATCAGTCTGACCAACTGCCACTGTCCTCTGAACTTCTCAGGGCCTTGAAATGCTGGGCTGGGCTCTGATCCCTGCATCGAGAGTAGGAGGGACACAGCTACAATTCCACATCCAATGTTCACACTGCACTTGGGCAGCTGCTGTTGAACCGAGTACTTGGAGACCAGTTCCTGGAAGAACTTCCCTGGGCTGGGGGTGAGAGGTGTACCAGTTCAAGCGTCTGGGCTTGCGTTTGAGTTACAGGTGCTGACTAAGTTTTGCAATACTTGGCTGACAGGTTACAGCCTATTTCTGACAGACAGGAGTATCATTTCATCAAGCACTTCTTTAAAGATGGGGTCTGCTCTCAGAGCTCAGAGGCACTGTAGGTTTAAAAGCCAACCTCGGCAGTGTACCCTACTCAAATAAAATCTAGAGACTCCTGGCACCATTATTTAAATAAAGTGTGAATGACAAAAGTTTATTAAATGCATTCTTTAAAAAAATTACCTTTCTTAATTAAGGATTTCTTAGTACGGCTTTCATTGTAAAACAGTTCTGGAGCATGGCATAAGTTATTAACAAAATAATCAATGAAAAAAAAGTCACTTACGTACCCTAGTCTGCACCCATAATTAAGCAAATGCACTGTGTGTGGTGCCTTCCTTCACATGCAGGGGAACGGCAACAGAGCAGGGCTGGAGAAGGTCAGCTCCCTTTTGTATATGTAAACACTTAGAGCAAGCAGCAGGTGAGGTGTCACAGAAGTTCTTAGATTATTGTTTCCCTCCCCCCCCAAAAAAAATTGCCAATAAAGTGTGTTTTATGCAGAAGACGAGCATTCCAGAGCGTTTTCCCCCCCACACTCGAAAGCACATTCTAGAAATAAGTCTTATAAATAATACACTGAAACAATGCATGAGAAGTCTTAGTCATGGCAATTTCACTGGAGCTTTATTGCCTCTGTTGGTAATGAGAGGGATTGTAAGAAGTTACATTTGAACTTACAGAGATATGCAAATGATGGGTTTTTTTACTAAATATAATCTGCAGATTAAGTGTTTTATATCAGGGCACTTCTAATTTTGTACATACTGTATAAAAACAGGTCACAAACTTGATGTTCGCCTTCTTGGTTTTCTTGACACTTGGCAAAACTAAATTGAGCCACTTAAGGGGAGATCATCAAATTGAAGACATAAGCACTTACGAATTAAAGCAATCCAAGTAAGCAACTGTCTGCATCCTTTAAACAAAAAAAAAAAAAAACCACACAAATATATAAAGGAAAAAAACACATGGCCACATCCGAGCACGTTTCAATACAAAATATTCCCTGTAACCAGGAATTTTGTCCTTAGACACCACCCTGTGAAATCAATGTTTCTTTCAACTTCAGTCACTCAGTTTGAAAAAGCATTTGAAGATGCCATCATAGCACAAATAACCCTTTTCTGCAACATAATTAGTCAAAGTTTTATCTATTTCTTTATAATTACACAGTAATTATAAGCCTGTAGTACCAAACTGATGACAACACTATTTTGTTGAAAAGATCTTGCCTTCAAAAGGAACAGCCTGTAGAACCCCACGGCATCACCACCACCCACTCACAGACGTCTTTCTGAGCAACAAGTCTGTCTTGGGATAAAAAGCCAGCCAGCTCTCCTCTCCCAGCACAGCATACTTGAACCTAATCAACCTGAAACGCTCCCAAAACCCTCAAGACAGAAAACAGCACGCAGACCTTGTAGAGCTTTTTTTTTTTTCCACCTCCTCCCCTCCCACCCCTCCCCTAATTTCAAGTCCCCGTTTATATTTACACGAAATTGAGAAAGGAAATACTGAAAGCAGCAAAACACACGGCTTTTGGCAGAGCCAATCCAGTAGCTGGAGACAGTTTGCGATGTTTGTATGGAACTGCAGTCTGGAAATAAATGCACAACTGGGTTGTCTTCAAAGGGCACTGCTACAAGGGGCACGAGCCTTCTGGGCAGCTTCAGAGTGCAGCTAACAAGTTGTAGCTGTTTAGCAGTAATTTTATCCTAAAATACTTACAGCCACTGCATAAAAGTATCCTGCTGTTTAGTGCAAGTACCAATTACTCATTTCAAAAATAATTCTGGCCTTATCATGGGACTCATTAGAGCGTGGACTTAAACCTCTGTCCTTACTTGTAACTACAGTCTCTCTTTCCTCCTGGAGCTTGGTGCTTTCCAGTTTGTTCTACAGCGTGGTATTTGTCAGATCTCTTCACAAGTAACTGAGGAGTAAAAGACCACGTTTAGCACAAAAGCAGCTCGAGAGCTCTTGTAGCCTTAAAAAAATAAAGAAGAATTGCATCTGATAAAACCTGTTCTGAACAAAAGGAACTCGATTTAGTTAAATGCAGTAAAACAGTAAGAAGTAGTGATGATCCACAAAATAATTTAAGCAAACAAAGCCAGTGTAGTAGTTTATATCTGATCTGTGCTTGTTTGGAAAAGCTTTACTCTTAATTTCTATATTTGGCAACCACAGTGATATGTCAATTTAAGGAAAACTCAACAAAATAATTTAAAAAATGGGTGTAATCCATAATGGCAGTACCTCTATGTTACAAAGATTTATCTTACTTCTCAGGATAACGGTTTCAAAATCGAGACACCAAACTCACCAGCTTCTTGTACACAGGGCCATTTGTTTTGTCATACCTCAACCATAAAAATTACGCCTCAATTTAAAATACTGTATTGTGTAGCAAACATTTAAGACACAAATTCAGTATATTCAAGTCTTAGATTTCCACAGAAATGAAAAACCTTTCTTTGACAGACAGATAAGCGTTTCAAAACTGTAATGAAATCTGATTTCTTAGATAATAACCTAGAGAATATAGATTCTATCGTGACGCACACAGCTTATCTCAATGACGCTCACCGAAGGCTGACTAGAACATTAAACACGGGTGCTTTAAGTGCACAGTAGTTGTGTCGTACTTCAACTGTTCTCACAGTCAGCTGATGTACAATCAAACCATTCAGAGAGGCACCTAGATCCCCCCAGTATCAACAACCTCGGGTTTTCTTCGTTATCTCTGCAGTTGTTTTTACCAGATACTCAGACTCCCTTGGACGATACCTGTACTTTTCCAGAGAAGAAAAAAAAAATATATCTCATCGGACCCGGTACACTTAAATATATCACTCTTCCAGGAAGTGCTATCAGTACAGTCTTTGCAACTAGCCCCAAGTGTATATTTAAGGATTCTTTTAAAAATTGTTTTGATGTTGATCTGTGTAATTCAGATGCCATACAACAGCTGTTTGATGATGACGAGCATTGTGCTTTATGTGAAACCAGAAACCTCAAAGTAATTGTAAAGCTTCTAGGACTTATGGGAGATGAAACTAGGGTGGTCCACCAAAAAAGAAAAATTAATCCATGATGAAATCCACGATGTTGGAATTTTAACGGGCAAGAGTGGTCCAGACTAGAAGAAAAGCCCAAACCACCAGTAGAAGAATGAAATATGATATGGTCCAAGATGTATCCTTAAAGGTTTGTCTCAACCCTCAGCCATATTGTGAGGATTGATCTTCAGTTCAGTCCAGCCAGCAGAAATTGACTGTGCAATTTTCCATTTCAGGTATTTGTACAGACTATGTACACTCTAGAAGGGTCCTTTAGTGCTACACTGTCGTACTTTTTGTCCCAGCAATTTGAGGGCGTGCAAATTCCACAAAGTCATCAATAAGAACTGGCCATGCCCCTAAAAAGAAAAGACCACCAGAACATGAGAATTCAGTTCAACAAGGCATTCTTCTTAAAGCTGCAGCTCCAAACTGATATATATTCAGTTATTTACTTTCCAGCCTTCACAAAGCACAGCTTCAAGCATAAAATTGTAATTTTATTTTCTTGCTTGAAATTTAAGAGCTACCTTAAACAGTTCTGCTTCCTTTAAACCCCATTAATAGACATCCCTTTGAAGGGTCAGATTTCCTTCATCTTTCTGACCAAAAAAAGAAGAAAAAAAAAAAAGCTGACAAAAGAACCAGTCCTGGTTTTGGCACCACTACTTGATCCCTGGGATGGCAACAGCACCGTAAAAAAACCTGGATGAAGAGGTCAGTGCTGTGAGCAGCAGCTTATCTTAGCATACCCCACTGTTGGATTCTGCATGAGACAATGCTCCTCTGTTCCAGTCAGAGCACTCGGCCACACCTGGCAACAGCACAAGGCCCCCGATAGCAGCAGCCCAGCCTAGTGCCCCAGCAGGCACTACACAGCATCACACTAGATGTACACTGCTGTGCTCCGTAGTGAGGGGTAGTTAAAATGCTCATCATGTCCCCAGTCATGTCCATGATGGTCACGTGAAGGTTAAAAAATAATTGGGGGCTGTTGGTTACTCCCCCCCTCCTAAAAGATATTTTTATTCCAAATGATTAAAATATGTTTTCTACCTTTAATCTTTCTGAACTACACTGATGTACTGTGGGCAGCAGCTCAGTGCTAAGGGACTGAGATCTGCCTGTAATTGTTAAATAAAGCTGTGGAAGTTTGCTCCCCTCTGCTCTGAAGTAGCAGAAGTTTAGTCTTCTCCACTCACTGAACTGATCTGCTGCCAACAACTGTTATTGGCTGTTCTTGGCTACACATGGACTGGAAGAAGAAAGATCAATACAAACATTGACAAGGATACAGGATGTAAGTTATGTTTAGCAATCCCTGTGTGCTGCCAGCTTCACTTCAGTATTACTACATGTCCAATCTGCACATAAATGGAAGCAACCAAACTTATAAAAAATAGTCTCAGGATAGAAACACAGTAACTGGAGTGTCCTACAAAGAAACATAGAGGCTGTGAATCAGTTACTTAGCTGTGCTGACAGAGAATCTGTGTATTTAAATAGACAGAGTCAGGGTTTGTCTCTAATAAAAATACAGTGCTTGAGATTGAACAGAAGAAAAAATGAAAATGGATTTAAGAAAGGTTCAGCATTTTCTTTTTAAACCTGCAGTAACAAACAGATGATAACAGCATGCACAAAAGTATCTCTAACTGAGCTTTAGATCACCAGTGATATTCTAATTATGCTGTTATTAGAGCACTGCACCAAAGCAGAGACACTATAATAAATGTGGCATCAAACACAGGAGTTAATGAAAGGAAAAGGAAATGTTTACCTTCCTCATCATAGTTAGACATATCATCTGCTATCATCGTACTAAAGTCTAGAAGAAGGTTCCAGGTATCCTTAGGAATTGATCTTTTATGATGCTCCTGTTTGGAGGGGTGGAAAATATATGTTCAAAAAATATTAAAAAAACATTAGACAAATTCATTTCTACTTTCTTGGACACATCCATATCCCCAGAACACACTTCTCTCATACACACAGCAAAGTGCAGTATCTAGGATCTGGGTCAAAATAGCCTATTTCATCTACTCAATAATTAAAAACACATTTATCTTCCAAGTTTTGAAAACTCTGCAGTCTGGCTTACATAAAGATTTAAACTTACCAACAAAAATTTGTTCCACAAGTCTAGAAATTTAAATCTTCCATTAAGTACTAAATTCCAGTAGGCAATGGCCATTTCTAAATCTGTAACATTAAAATATATTACTTTTAGAGATACACATTTCAAATACACCATCTCCATATAGTCATAAAGGTGAAAAGATTAATCTAATGCAAATACACTCGTGGATCCTTTACAAAAAGGCAACCATAGATAGTGTTACACAGGGATTTTACAGATTGATACATTCACTTGCATAGAGAAAACTGAAATTTGCCCATGTTCATGTCTAAAATATCCAAAACACACAATGACATTTCATATGCCTTTTGCTACCTATCAGTACTTTAGTTAAAATATTTTTACCTTTGAAATGCTAATGAAACAGAATTTGTAGTATTTTGTAGTAGGATCTGCTTTATTTTTTTAATAGCTTACATAAACCTAGCTCTTGATTTCCTTTTTTAGAGAAACCTTGTTCCAGATGCTGGCTTTGCAGAAATGAACACTTGACAAAAGCCACGTTACAATCAGATGTTTCCTCTTGAAACATCTTTAAGCACTGCACAAGCAGATGGTTTGTTAGCTGGTCTTGTTTTCGTCGGGGTGAGTTTTTTGGGGGGGAGGGGTGTTTCCCCCCAAAGACCCTGTTAAGTTCTTGCTTGTTTTCAAATCTCTTTCTCAGGACGACTGAGAAACCTGAACTGATGCAGTTCAGGACGGAAAGGTTCTGGCCCACAGCAGGTGCCAGCAGTAGCACAGCAGTGACAGAGAGACTGGTTAGTGTTAGCACCTAAGGGGAAAAACTAAACCCTCCTCTTCCTGGTGTCTGCCAAAGGCCAGCCTGACATGACTGTTTATTAGTAAGGTGTTAGCTGCTGAAAGAGCATTATGCATGGGAGCTCTAAAGCTCTACCTGGTGAGATCTCCACTAGAAGGAAGGAACAAGGACCTCAGCACTTACTGTCCAACAAAAAGTTCCTGACTGTGATCTTACCACGTACATACAGCAACCCCAAAAGGCTACCTAGTGAAGTGACCTCTTTTTAACAAAAGCTCTAATATATTTTGCAGTCTAGCAAACTTCTTCCACAAACAATCCTCCTGTGAGAGTGAAGAGGTGCAAGATGATCAACTGCACCTCAGGGGAAAAAAAAGGAACAAAAAAAAAAGGAACCCCACAAGGCAACCCCAGAAAACCACTCCCTTCCCAGATGTCCAAACTATTTAAAGAAAGATAAATAACCTGGGTGGCAGATCTTAGAGGTGACATCAACAGCAAACAAAACAAAGCATGAACTCTGCACTGGTGGAGGGAAAACTGATGGCATTGGGGGGGTTTCTGAGTCCTTCAGTATCTTAGGTATTAAAAGCTCTTCTCAAGCAGCACATTGACATTGCAATGTTTCAATGCTTCCTGACCACAGAATACACTTTGTGGAGGATTTGCCATCAGCTGCAGGGTGGGGGTGGGGAAGGGGGAAGTGGGGGGTGAAAAATATTTTTAAAAAAACCTTAAATTTGAGTTTTGAGAAGCAAAAGACTTAGTGACCAGAAGTCGCTACTCCTCAGTAAATATGCTATATATGCAAATGAGGCTAGGTATGTCTGTAACAGAAGATTCAGATACAAAGATAAGCACTTCAGCTTTCAACAACTACCGTCTTTCTAAAAACTTCAGATTAAGCCAATCAGTTCCTCAAGGAAACAGATTAGAAAACTAAATTTTTTTGTGATGCATTAATAGCAGGCACACAAAAAATACAAGTCAATGTGCTGCACATTTATAGTGGTTTATAAAAAAACACTATAAACAAACTGCATTTCAACATGCTTATACAACTTTAAGATTATTCTTTGAAACAAAGACCTTCAAAAAAATGCATCTCATGGGGCTGCAACTTTACACTCAAATTATGCTGAGTCCCAACATGCAAAGCATGAAGACATAATGCCTTTAGGACAAACTAAATGTTTTACAAGAAATTTTATGAATCACAAAATTTGAAAGTAGAGTTTTAGGTTTCCATAAGAAAGTGAAAGAATGCTCAGGAAAATCCTCAGGGATCAAGTGTGAAAGTGTCCAAACATATGCTCTATTTTGTGTTTTATCCAGAGGGATGCAAGAAAAGCAAACGATGTTTAAGATCAACATCACCTAAATGGTATTCTCAAATGATATGCAAATACAACAAGAACTTTTAAGACATCCACAGTAAGGAATTATGCAGAGGAAATGAGTTTCCAGAACTGTGCATGAACTACCACACCATGTTTGGAAGATTACAGACCAATATAAATTAAAATAAATTTGCAAGTTCCTACAGGCAGTTATTTAGACACTCCAAAATGAATTGCCTAACTAGAAGCACTTACTTTTCAGCACTGTACTTGTCCCCATGTTCTTTTGCTTCAGGGTTTCCAGACTTATTCATGCCTAGAATTGTGTATTTATTGGCACCAAAAGGGTTGGTAAGCATCCAGATTTTAAACTTAGTTCTACATCACTTCCAGACCCAGACTTAAAAAAAAGTTAACATCTTACACTATGTAGATGCTACATGGATCTGTGAAAACTACACTTGCCTTTGTCACTGAGAGCGCTTAACCTGCGTAAAGAAGCTTTACGATGAATGAGACATACAGCAAGTGATGGAGTTTTCCTAGTAAATGGCTTTTACTCAAGTCTGTTCCATCTGGGATACTCAAAAGATTAAAATCTATATAGGACTAGAAGAAAATAAGAGGTAAATACTACATCAAACCCTTCTGCTATTCTGAAGCTCTGAACAAAAACTGAGTATGATCGTGTAATTATGCTATCATTGTGATTTGCCATTTCACTTTTACCACCTCACACAAAGATTCTGCAAAATACTCCTTGTTGTCTAAAGCTGTTTAAAAGATTGAAAGCAACATGCCTATGTTACAACAGTAACCATTAAAAGAACACCTAAACCCTACAACCATTTCATACTGCAGAACTGATTCTGCACTGAAAGTCTCCCTAAACTAAGTTCTAATCTCTCACAATTCAGTTACTCTCCACATTATCCTTTCTGCAGCAGCCTAAAAAAACCAGTATGACTTTCTACAAGAAATAAGAATCAGCCCATTCATTTTTTTGCAGGATTCAGACCTGACTACATGCATGCACAAGAACTTTTAAACAGTTTAGCAGTGCTCTTTTAGCTCTTTCAAACACAATGAAACTCATGATCCAGTTGAAAAGAAACAGGATACAGAAAGATGTTAAAGAATGACGCAGTCAAAACCAAGACATGGAGCTTTTGGTTATTTACTTATTTTTCAATATTCATTTTAAGCCAGAAATTGTTCCACACATCAAAGTAAAAAACAAAAACCAAAGCAGAAGGCTCATCTCTTCACAGCACATGAATGCAAAGCTGGTCAGTGGCCATCAGTTTCGGGCATTTTCAC
Organism: Porphyrio hochstetteri; assembly: GCA_020800305.1. Taxonomy (NCBI): domain Eukaryota; kingdom Metazoa; phylum Chordata; class Aves; order Gruiformes; family Rallidae; genus Porphyrio; species Porphyrio hochstetteri. The sequence continues at coordinate 8,580,112 of CM036914.1, read as the reverse complement.
TACTGAGAAAACTTGATTCACAAGCTCCTAAGGAAGAGCCTTTCAGTATTTCTTCTCAGAAGTTAACTGTTATGGAGTCATGAAATACTAGTAATAGCTAATATCCCAAGTACACCATACATAAATGAATGTGCATTCTGGTTGGTTAACATCACTGCTTCAAGGAAATTTCTGTTTCCTTATTTTTGCTGCTTTGAATAGACAGATCTACAATTCGTTCATTTCCTTCCATCAGAACTATGGTGGATCTGTCTTGGTTTTGGTTTGCAGGTTTGTTTTTTCTTCTAAAAAAAACCCCCAACCTTAATAAGCAATCCTTCCACCTCGCCTGTTATATTAATCAAAAGCACAATCAGCTCAAGAGCTCCAAAATAACAAACAAACATTCAGTGAGTTGAGGAGGGAAATCAAAAGCAACAAGAAAAGGCTATAGGTAGGCACCTGTTACCAGCAGCACAGCAGCAGGTATCAAGCCCAGGATATAGAGCGCTACTTGTACTATTGCAATTCTATTTTGCCAAGACATTTGCAAGCATTTTTGGTGTTACAAGACACTGTACAAGTGTATTTACACAGAAATAAGTTTTACAGCTTAAATTTATCCTAAAAATGAAAATTCAATTAATCTGTTCGGTGGTGAAGTTCTAAGTGGTATAATTATGCTTTTAAAGTAAGAGCATAATCCATTGTGCTTACTGAGAACTGCACACAGTCTTAGTGAAAGAACAAACCTTCTCATCAAATTCTGTAGTCTCTATTAGTGATGCAATCTTTCTATCAATTTGAACACCTTAAACTGACATCTATCTTTCACAACAAAGAGATGTATTTTATCCCACGGGCAGTAATCTTTCAATACTGCTTTCACTTAGTGTTTTAATCAGTCATTTCCAATATTTACAAACAAATGTTTATGATTAAGAATACGTACCTAAACCTTTCTGTCCCGGATTCTTTGCAAAGTTGAAAGTAAATTGATAAAAATCCTTAAATCTTCCTGGCTCTTTTAATTCTTGTTCCATTTTAGGAATCTGGGCCTTCAGTTTTTCTATACTGTCACACCTGTATTTTAAAAAGCACGTTCATATTTGTGTATTATTCATTTTGCAATAAAATACAAGTTATAACTTAACACTTATAAATTTTTTGTGGAATACAATAAAATTATCAAAACAAAATTCAGGAAGCCTTTAATTAGCCTGTATCTGTACAGCAATTTAATTTCTCTGCTATTTATTCACATTGCCATTTTCACGTGCCAGTTGATATGGATTATAGCATCTGATGTAAGACTTGACTACTACATTCTCACAAGGCAGAAATCCCAGGTAAGCTAGACTGCAGACCAACGTCCTTGCTTTACCTACTTGAGCAGCTCTATGGCAACTGAAATACTCTCACAACCAAGGCAAGGAGCACTCAAAGTTGCCTCCCTTTTTTCGGTCACTAAGCATCTAGCACAGAGACAGCAGATGCGTTTTACAGAGGCAGACAAGTGATGCTACGCTGAAAAGTCTCTGAAGCCTGAAAGGACAACGTGATTGTGAATTCTCCAAAACAGGGCTGTTTCACCACACATTCCAGTTTCTGACACTGGAGTACGCTGTCAGTGTCTAACACTTACCCTAGCTCAGTCATTCCATCCATGAATTCCAGCTTTGAAAATTCACACTGTGTTGCAGCTCGGAATTTCCATGCAATGATGAGTACAGTAATGCTGGCTGGGTCAAGAGCTAGATCATCACAAAACTGCTGTATACCATCTATACCAATTTTATTTTCATCTTGAGGATCTTCAGAATATAAAAGTAAGTATCAAGAAAAACAGATTTTTGAAAAAGCTGGCTTATTCAACACAAGTATTTAAGATAAACATTTTAAAGAAACCATTTTTTTGTATCATCTCTTATAAGTGAATAAGTTAAAAACAAAATTAAGTTAGTATTTTCAATAGTTAAGCTTTAACGATTGAGAAAGTTACTACAATAAAGCCTCCCATACAATGAAGCTTATGTTATTTTCATTTAGAGACAAAAGCACCACAAACATTTGTTTTCTGCCTAATAACATGCATGACATTCTGACTCATTCTGTACAGAGAATAGTGGTCCTTTCCCACCACCACAGTTAATTATTAGCATCTTTGGTTAGAATAGGGATCTGTGTACCATTATAAACAATTCTGCAGTGTCCATTTGCAAGCTGTACTGATACAATTACCAAATCTGTCCATAAACTACTACATTGACATTAGTTTTATGCATTTTCTGGCATCACTAGCACATGTGAGATTGGATGTGGTAATCTCAAAGAGGAAAGTTACATTGTCCAGTTACAGAATCATAGAATGTTAGGGGTTGAAAGGGAACCTCTGGAAATTATCTAGCCCAACCTCCCTGCCAGAGCAGGATCACCTCGAGCAGACTGCACAGGACAGCATCCAGGCACGTTCTGAATATCTCCAGAGAAGGAGACTCAACAACCTCTTTAGGCAGCCTGTTCCAGTGCTCTGCCACCCTCACAGTAAAGAAGTTCCAACCCATGTCTAGGTGGAACTTCCTATATTCAAGTTTATGTCCATTGCCTCTTGTCCTGTCAGTGGGCACCACTTAAAAATGACTGACCCCATCCTCCTACACCCACCCCTCAAGTATTTATAGGCACTGATAAAATCCCCCCTCAGTCTTCTCTAGGCTAAAAAGTCGCACTCCTTGTTCCACAAAAGAATTAACATCTGGTCTGGAAATGAGATGATCACATTTCAAGTGTACTAACAAAGACCAGCTAAAGTAAGCCAACAAAGACTTCAGGAAAATGGTATGTGAATTACCCAAGAATAGAGAATTGACAGAAAATGTAGCGTTCTTAGGGTTTTTTAAAGCGCTACAACACATCAGTTGTTCTACTGTACTGAATTTGTGGTTGGACATCATCAGTTGAACGTTGGCTATATAACATATAAAAAGACTGTTTTGTCCTCTGTCTGGTAATAATTGCAAGGTGAATAAAAATTAAGGGAGAATCCATCCTTCATATGCAACCTTTCACTGTGCCAGAAACAAGTCCTGAGTGATGCATTTTCCCCAGAAGAATCACCTAAAATCCACATTAACCATTATACAGTCACTGCCTGTACACACGATTCCAGTTCCAGACCCCAATATTGTATAAATAAATATACATATATTTAGAGCACATAAGGCAACCACCTGTAACTCTTGTGAAGCAGAAGCCTACAGATATACCCTTCAAACTTGTATTGTTAGCAACAGAAAAACAAGCTGAAAGAAACAGTTAAGATTTCCAAGCAGTAATACACTGCAATTAAGAATACATACATACAAATAGGAAATAAGCCTTAAAACTCAGGGTACTCACCTTTGTATCTGTTATATAGTTGTTCTAACTTCTTTCTGTCCAATGATCCTTTAACACTCTCTCGTATATAAAGTTCAGGATTTTGGAAAAAGTTGTCTGTTGCAACATCTAACTTCCAGTCATTCTGAGACAGGCAACTCACTGCTGTCTTTTCACTAGACTGTGTGAAGACCATAAACTGACGCACTTTATCCTTCTGTGATGATTTCAACTTGTTCTAGGAAAACAGACAATACTGTAACTAGAAATGTTTTAGTGGACACACAAAAAAAAAAAAAAAATCATTCATCTGTACTGTTAATATTTTATATCAGTACCTTTTATCATTTTCCCAAGCAATTAAGGCTATTGCTTGGAAATTAGACTATACAGACAATCAGACTGCTGGGGCAGTTATACACTCAAACCAACACTTACTTTCTCTGGGGTTGGGTTTGGGTTTTTTTGTTGGTTTTTTTTTTTTTAAGTTGAATTTACCTTCAATCCAACTATTCTACATAGTAACAGAACTGAGTTAAATCAGCACAAAACCCATGTTGGCAAATCAACCCCAGAAATAAAAAATGGGTATTCATTCTTATTGCACATTTTGAGAGAGCACTGAAGGGCATATCAATGGATACACAGGTGGAGAATGGGACACCTTGATTTAAATGAATTTCTGCTTTTTAAAAAGAAAACAACATTCACCTCAATGAATGAGTGCTGAACCTACCAAAAAAGGGCAACTGAGATATCTGTATCAAGTCTGTGGCTACCAAATACTTGGCAGATTAATCGTCTCACCAGATGCTGCAAAGCAGGCCATTTCATAGCTCACCATCCCTGAACAAGAGCGCCTGGCATTCAGTTAGTCCCAGCTCACCAAACTAAAGGAAAGGCCAGTAACTGCAGGACCAGGCACAAGACCACACTGCCAGGTATAGGATCTCTTGATGTGCCCCTTGATGGCAGCAAGGAACTAGGCTGGATCATCCATTTCAGGGAGTCACACACTGAAGTATCTTAAAAGATTTTTTTTTTTTTTTTTAAGAGATTTTTTCACTTTGAAGGTGCTAAACTCCACCTACATAATCTGCAAAACATTCCTGTGAGGAGGCATTGTCTCCGTTCCACAGGTGCAGCAACTGAAGAAAAGAAAGGTAAGTAATTTTGCCAGAGGCGGGCGGGGGAGTGAGTAGCCAAGGTGAGAGCTCTGGAATTTCAGGCCTCCTGCCCAGACCCAGAGATATCCCTCTCTGCTCTACTGCTAAACTGAATGGAGAACTTGCTGCCAGTAATTCAGAAGCATAAAGTGATTCCCAATGATATTTCTGATGAGAAGCAGAATCAGTATATCAAGAGTACTAGTTACATAAAACTTTTGATCAGGAGAGAGCAATCACACAGCTCTTGCACTAAATCCAAATTCAGTTCTAAAGTTCGAAGCAAAAAGACTCCTAATCTTACAAGTCAGTAAGTAAAAGTTCTGACTTTTAAACAAGGATTGGATTTCTTACATGGCACAAATATTTCATTTGTAGTTTACCTTGCATTCTAACTAATATATTTTATTGTTGTAATGTTCAAGTGCGTGGCTCCTCAGGGAATACGGGGAAAGGCCAAAAAAAATTTCTAGATGTGATAAATTATACTCTTCATTCAAAAGGATAATTAGTGTCAAATCACGTTATCATTAGTAAAAAGAACTAATGCTTCAGAACACAAATTCATCTGCCCTGAAAGACAAAATCGGTTTTATGGTGCTTGATGACACTGAATGTGAACTCCATTATTCATAGCAGAAGCTATGTTACCAGCTTCAGAATTATACCTTTAAAAAAATAAAATACAAGGGCATCATATATGGCTTAAACCAATACCCACATCATGCACTAAACAGACCAATGCACTGTAATTTCACATGCCTTTAAAAAAAAAAATATCCCTCCCCAAACCAAAACCACCCTACATCTACACTTAGCTGAAACCAAAATTTTAGCACACACTGCAAACTTAAAACACAGTGATATTAGTTAGGCCACACAACTTTTAAAGTTACAATGTATTTCTGCTTCATTTGCTGCCATTGGACCTTCTGCTACAAACATGTTTCTGAAACTCAGGTTTGGTTCCAGGTAAAGGTCAAGCCATCAGCACAGGTCCTACAAAAATGCACTGCTGACAACTCCTGAGCACTTCCAGTTTCTCAGCAGGCCTTCAGCACCTCACAATACTGCGCTCAGACTCACAAAAATCACTTGTGCTGACAAAGCCATTTGGAACGCATTTTCAGTTCCAGTTTTTAAACTATATTGTAAACTCAGATATATTAAAACAAACAACTGAATGAAATCCCAAATGATGATTAAATAACCCCAAGGCTAATTTTCTGTACCAGTTACCAGCTTCCTCAGATCAGCTGCACACAGCCAGACTGTGGCATCGCCACACTCTGCAGCACTCTAGGGCAGTCATGCGACTTTAGCTTTGGGTTTTGTGACAAAGTGGGTGCCTTTAATCACTAGGTAGTTTTGGTTTGGAGTTTTTCTTTTTAATATGTACACATAAATATGTGTAGTCCTTTTAGTAGTTAGTATTCTGTAAAACTTCATGAGGCTTTGTTCTGCCCTACTCCAGCAATGGTAAACTCTAAATGCAGTGACATACAACAAAGTCAAGGAACAGGCTTACAAGGGCTTCACCATCAATGCCCAAGGTCACAAGCTGTAGTGGGGTTTGTGTTCTGACACAAAAAAGAACAATGCCCTTTATTAGATAAAAAACCCCCCTGCTCACTGAAATAACTTCTTCTATACAATTTAAATCCTATATATGCACGTGAGATCATCTTCTGCTTGGGGGTCCCTAAGTAATAGTAATGATACAGAACATTTTTAAGTAGAACATTGGATTTGTCAAGAGTCAAGCAAATAATGACACTAATCAGTATAGCATTCAGTAATATGTTAAGAAGCAATAAATCACACTGTTCAACCACAACCTTTTTCTGGAATAACTTCATTTTTACTGGTCAAACACAAATTTATTTTCAGTGAAGAAGTGCCAAAGTCCTTTCTTTATATTTGGTGAATGTTTCCACAGAAACATTCATCAAATAATGTCAACGTAGACAAGACACTCCTCATCCTAAGTGACCGGACAACTCCTTGAGGACCTACTACAGGGCAGTAAGAGATGAAATTACTGCTGAGTTTTTATTATCCTATTATAGCTCTTCTTTCATCACATTAAAAACCCACACTTCAAGCAGGAACAGGTTCTAAGCCTTCTGCACTTTTAAGGGCTATTTCTAGAAGCTGAGCTCTACCAGTCTATTATTGTTTTAAGTGTGCAATACAGAAGCCAGAGCACCCTATAACCTTTAATCCTGTAGTCATCAGGCAACAAATACCTTACACTGCAATTATATGTGCTGCAATGCAATCCTTTTAAGATATCTGTGGTAGGCTGACCATGGCTAGAAGCCAGGTACCTACCAAGCCGATCCATCACTCCTCAGCAGGACAGGGTAAGGGGAGAAAGTAAGATGGAAAAAACCCCTCATGGGTCAAGATATAGGCAGTTTAATAAAGCAAAAGTAAAGGAAAAGAGTTATTCTTTGCTTCCCATCAGCAGATGATTTCCAACCACTTCCCAGAAGTGCATTTCAGTACAAGTAGTGACTGCTCCAGAAGACAAATGTTTTCAGTAACAAATTGCCACCCCTTTCCTTCTCCCTCCTCCTAGCTTTTATTGCTGAGCAGATGTCATATGGTATGGAACATCCCTTTGGTCAGCTGGGGTCAAGATACCAAGATCTTACCCACCAGAATACTGGTGAAGGGGGACACTGGAGGGGCAGCCTTGATGCTGTGCCAGCACTGCTCTGTAGTAGCCACAACACTGGTGCATTATCAGCACCTTGGTGGCTACTGATACCCAGCACTGGGGAAAAGTAACTCCATCTCAGCCAGAGTCAATACAGTATCTCAACTTCAACACTAGTTAAAAGGGAAGACAGATTTTTCTTTCTTGCTAAAATATACACATAAAACCAATGGAATATGAATGCAACAAATTGCCTAGTAAGTCTTACTGTTTGTGGTAAGGGGAAAAGGAAAAATTCAGATGTGCAAGCCTTCAATCAGGTTTGTGCAGTATCCACGCTACCTTCTCTAATGAGGGTGTCATAAGAGACAGAAGGTGAACTCACTTTTAAAACAAGGAATAATTTCTCTTAGTGAAAAGCTACATTATGTAGATTTGTAAAACTATAATAATTAAATCTTCCCAATGAATATCTGATGATAATAATATTACTGTTGTGATTTAAAAGCAAAATTAAAAAAATACTTGGGCTTCCCACCCCTCTTCACAAGTGGATTTTTTCTGGCCTCAAACCAAAACTCCCCATCTAGGAGTAAGCTTTCCTAGTTTGGGGGGGAAGAATTCTCCAACTCTAGCTATATGGCCATTTCTCCTTGGTCTTCCGCACTCAATTTTTAGTCACCTCAAAGAACAGCTCTGCACACTGGTCATCAATATGTTCTGGACAGCTAATAGCCATATGAGGGCTCCACTCTCCTAGATAATGTCCACAGGAAAACAGTAACAACCTTCCTCCTGCACTGCTGGGACTGCGGAGCTGAGGATGACTACCAAAACCCTGTTCTTGGACTCTGCTCAAAGGTTACATGCAGCTGCCAGCTAGACAAGCAGTGTGCCATCAGTTTGAAGTATCCCTGCTGGAAACTCCTTATGGCCCCCAAAGAAGGCATTCACACAGTAACTCCTTAACGAGGAACTGCTTTTCACCTTGCCCTTCCCAGACACTGCTTACCCATGATCAGATTCCTGCCAGTTTCACTGCTAAGGAATGGAATTTGAACAATGTGACATCTGTGCTTTTGTTTCAGTTAGGACTCAAAGAAAAGCCTGTTAAGCTCTCATGCATGTGACAGGTAAAAGCCTTTTCTAAAATAGTATCAACCTGCACCAAGTCTAGGCTTTTGTTCTAACTGCATTTAAACTCCAGAAGATATCTGACTATGGGAAGTATCCTTGCACTTCTAAAGGACCCCCGTGACATCAGTTCAAACACAGAATAACTTCAGCCCGCACACAGAGGAACAGGCTGGTGGGTGCAATAGCCTTACAGATCACACCTGCCAGTTCTGTCATGTCTTTACACACACACACACCAATGGTCAAGAGAATATTGCTCCCTTACAGCACCTGAATCATTCCACGTTGGGCTCGAACTATTAAATCAAGGTACAAGACACCTGCAATCAATCTGTTTTACTGCTTGTATTAAAAAAAACCCAACATGGCTAAAAAGGCAAAATTATGAGTATTTTTCTTTGATACAGAAAGAAAAGTTAATCATTGCAACAGAAGTCTATGAATACTGTGAATTACATTTTAATCCACCAACTGTGAAAGAATACACATACACTAAGAAAAAAACTGATAAAATCCAAGTCAAAGCAAAAACAATGAACCCGTTTCTCTATAATGTAGACAAATATGCCCTTCAACTACATTTTGGTTTTTATAGCAGTTTTTCAAACAGACGGCACACAAAGTAAGTTTGTAAGGACATTTTAAGCTTCTGTTTCAAATTAACGTGAAATCCATTTGTCTGCAGTGGAACAGAACAAAAGTTAGGAATTTACAAGGTCTGTTCATTTATAGAAAAATCAAAGGAAAAATCACAAGCAACATAAAATCAAAGTTGCATTTTACACCCTCTAACGTTCTTCTAGTGGATTTTTTTTTCACTTGCATACAAGCAGACATCTTTTGCTGAAGAGCAATATGTAGTTATCTAGAAGACTGCAGTAGTTGCAATAATGTTTTAGCAATTTGTGTTAACCTGAGAGGTGAAGGAAACACCAAAAATCAGGGCTTTTTCAATAAAAAGCAGCCAAAATAAAGCTGTCAAGCTTTTAGCATTCTAAACTCTGGTCCAGGGCAGAAGCTCTATTCAGCTATTAAAAAGCTGCATTTGTGCCTTATATTTGCATTGGCACCATAAAACCTGAGTAAAATATCAAGAGCTAGATAATAAATTTCACACCTTGTTCTCAAAGTAGTTCATATTCCTGAATAATTTTTTCATGGCTCTAGTTAGAAGTTCAAAGGGTTCTCTGCTAAGCTGGAAGAGGAAACAAGATCATGCACCATCTTGTCTAGCACTCTGACTACTCCATCCTAAGCGTAATGCCAAGAATCTTTAAGTTTTACTATGGGAGAACCAAAACCAAAAACATTTAATATCAACAAACTACTACAGGCATGAATATGCACCATATAAGTAGACTTGCAGAACAGCTTGAGTTAAACACTACATAACAATGTCATGAAGACAGGAGACAGCGTCAGACATGAAATTCTTGTAATACTAAATTTTTACAACTTCCTGTCACCTGACATTTGCAGTAAGAAATTATGTATTTATCAGCATAGAAATATTCTTCAAAGAACACAAATTGGGACTATATAATAGATAATGTAAATAGAGAGAAGGTAAGCTTTTTTCTCTGCGTAAAGATATGGATACTGACACACTCGACTTGCTGATCACACATTCATTAAATCATACAGAATAGCACAGGTAGCAGCTCTTTTTAGAAAGTAAGGTACCAGCTTGCTGCCCTGTCTTGATTTGCAGGCACATTACTTGTCCTCATGACGAGATGAAGCAGTCACATACCAACAGGTAAGGTGAAGGAGACCACTTCTACAGATGTTGCTCAGTTCAAATGAAAACGTGGATCAGAGAGGCAGAATGCTATCAGCAATCCAAGGAACACTGTCAGGGTGGTGTACCTGAGCACCGGTCAGAAAATACTTTCCAAGACACCTAAACGGCCTGGGTGCTCTAACAGCCTCCCTTACAGATACTGGACAAAGACGGTTTGAAGCCAGGAAACCTTTGTCCTGAAAGCACTGGCTGTACGAACACTAGTGCGACTAAGAGCCAGAAGCGCTCTAACTGGCAGTGCTGCATGGGTGAGTAGGAGCCAGGTCCTGGCTATAAGAGCCTCCACCGCAGCATTTGCTGTGCTGCACAAGCAGCCTGGCCCCAGGAACCTGCCACAGCCCCTGGAAGGACTGGCCTGGGCAGTAGTGCATATGGGCAGAAAAACAGGACAGCGAGTCTCATGTTTCTGGATGGACATCTTCAGATGTCTGTGATGAAGTCTCCCTACTCTTTCACCTAACTAAACATAGAGGATTTTGATGTACCACAAGTATAGGTACAGAATCCTATACCCATACACTGGAAACAATTCATACCTGTGTTTACTGCTTATAAAAGCCACAGCCTGTCATTTAGTCTCACTTCACCGTTTATGTCATCCTTTCACCTGGGTGTTGGAGACAACAAGCACAACCTGGAAAATAGTTGTTTGCATAGTGCCTAACAAGTGTGCTTGGGGCCATGACTACAGTATTCAGATACTCCCTCCGATCTGATAAATACCAATCTATCAGTATAATATTGTTCCACAGAATATATCTGCTAGTTCTTTAGTTAAGTACTTCCAAGAAGACTAGGCAGACAGGAGAATCCTATTTCTCACAAGAAACTGTTCTCAGAATAACGTGCCTCACTATTTCTGTTATATTGCTACTTAATATGCATTGTTCCATTTCAATTTTGACCCAATAATATATGTATGTACGAACATGAACTGTGTATTCTGCACACCTACACTGGATATACTGCGAGACGACTCAGAGGTAATTTTTATGGAAAAAAAGGTCTTCATAAAAATTTCTGTAACATTACTGTATAAGCACTATTCAAGACAGTTCTCAGACTGCAGAACTGCTCTAAGGCACCTCTACAGTTTGAACTTTACCCAGACTTTAAGCGCCCATAAAAAACTCAAGTGAATATCTCCATCACACAATTAAAAATGTTACTAGTAACACAGTGACAAGCTTATTAGAGATCTACATACTGTACCACTAATTTAAATCCTGGCTGACCAAGTTTTTATACCAACATAACTCCACCAGTTAAAGGTGATGTCTTTTTTTTTTTAATATGATTTTAATACTGCTTGCCAGAATAATATTAACTGTAGGTATAAGCTAACTTTATACCAAGAAGTATAGAACCAACAGTTCTTAGACTCCGTCCTACACCCTTCCTAAGACAGCACAGCTACTATCGCAAAGTACTACATTAAACTGTAGAGGTGTAGCTAAAGCTGTGCAGCTTTTGTACGCAGAGAAGGCCTAGAAGCACAACTATAAACACGTTCCCTTGAGTGCACAGGACACTGCAAGAGACCAGTAAGAACCCCCTTATTTAAAACTTAGGAATGCCGTTTTCTTTTGTTTAGGCAAACAAAAGTACCAAATTTTGTTCCAACCGCTGTGGTTTCTGTCTAGAAGAGAGAAGGGAGAAAGTAAATTTGAGAGTCCACAGCAAATTTTCAGCTCTCATGAAAAAATTTACAGATAAAATGCAAGACAGGTAGGTCCTCCTTCACATCATGTACACGAATAGGAGCCTTACCAAATCACAAAACAATTATCCAGAAATTTTCCAACATAATCCCAGTTCAAGAAGGATCAACATACCCAAGTTTCCCAGTGAACTGACAGCACTCAGTGGGGCCTGAGCCACCCAAAATCTTGAGAGAAACTCCAAGTCGCCCCTAGTTTCTGGCAGCCCCCCGCAGCCTGCTGCTTACCACCTCACACAGGGCACAGACCAAGCTGCCCATAACACGCCTCTACTGCCCTGTCCCGTACAAAGGTGCCTGAGCCTTCGTACAACGTGCGAGCGAGCACCTCCTCGCCGTGGGGAGGCCTGACAGAGCCCCGCGGGCCGAAGGCCTCTGCGAGAGCCCGGCGCCCCCCACCTAGGCCCCGGCGTCGCCCCTGTCCAGGACCAGTCACCTGCCGGCTGCTCCGCGGCCAGCGGCCCCGGCTCACCGCGCCGCCCTTCCCGCGCCCCACAGGCCCTCCCCGCCCTGCTCGATGGGACAGCCGAGGAGCCCGCGGCCTCAGGACATTATGTCCTGGCTGCAGGGCCCCCGGGACCGGCCCCTTCGCCGCTCCCGTCGAGCCGCTCCCGGACACCCCAGCACGCCACAACTAGGCCCCAGCTGCCCCTGCGGCGCCACTGCGGATGGCCGGCCCTGAGGCACCGGGCCGGGACACAACCGGGGAGGACACTCACCATGTTGAGGGCTGTGCAGGCCTCTTCCCTCCCGGCTCAGGCGGAGACTGAGGGCGGCGGCGGCAACGGCTTCCTCCGGCGGCGGCAGCTCCCGGCTCCTCACGGGCCCTTCCGCCGCCTCCCGCTCATGCGCACTGCGGCGCATCCCCCGCGCCGGGAACCGGAGCTGCGCGGCTGCGGCGCCGCGGGCGGGAGACTTCACCGGGGGGCGGCCCGGCAGCTTCCCCTGCCCGCGGGGGGCGGCCGGCGCCCGAAGTGCGGCGGTCAGAGCTGCGGCGCTGGTGGCGGTCGGTCGTCGCACGCGGCTGGGGGTCCGCACGGCGCGGGGAGCTCGGCCAGAGGAATGGAATGGAGGGAGCCCCTCTTCCCCGCTCTTCGTGTTCCTGCCTGGGCGGCAGCGGGCTCCCGAGCCGCGGCCTTTCCTCCCCCCGGGCCTGCCGTGGCGGCCAGACGCAGCGGGGGTCGGCGGGACTCTGAGGGGCGCGGGCGGCCCCGCGGCCCACCCGGCTCCTTACCCGGGACCTGCTCACCCCGTGTCCGGTTTTCTGTCGGGAAAACTCCTTGTGCTTTGTTCTTAAACAAGCAGAATTAAAACATTTGGGGGGGGGGGGGGGGGGGGGCGACCGTGCGTGAGCTAACAGCCGGTGCCTGCCACGCCGTGCTCGCAGAGGGGTTTGGTGGGCAGCGAGAGGCAGCGCCTGGCTCAGAGGCTAGAGGCCCGTGGGCTTTTCAGGATGAACTCGCCGAGGAGGCAGAAGGTATTTGATGTGCAGCCACGGCGACCTGGGGAACGCAGAGTCCGAGGGCAGAAGCTTTACAGGCATTTTCTTACGGGACTATCCCGCTCTCCTTGCAAGTTTTCCTGCCAGAGGCTGTGATTCCCTGGGGAGCTGTTGCTTCCAAGTGGCTGTCAACAGACTTAGCCTTCTCTGCAGTAGCATAGATGTTCTAGCAAAAGAGGATGTAAGGGTTAAATCACGCTCTGTACCAGCATCCCAGGCAGTTGGTTTTTTCCCAGGAAAGCTTACTCTATCTACGGCCGACTTTTGGCAGCGAGAAAGTTTTGGGAAGGACAGTATTTGCTGATAAAACTCACAGTGGTGGCAAATTGCTAGTTGTGAAGGACAAAGGTTTGAGGTTTGATTCTTGGTCTCTCATCTCTTGCTGAGCTGGGAGCTGTTAAAGTAAGCTTCTGTATTTATGTTACGTGACTGGTATGATTGTGCACACCACAAAGAAATGAAGACTTCAGAAAGCTATTCTTTGTGATGGATGTACGTACTTGCCTTTATAGAAGAGTGTTTGAATCACTTCTCACTTATTTCCCTGAAAAATCAGAGTTACGCTTAGATGAAGTGTGAGGAATTTAAGTAGCATTTGGAGAGGAGAATGAGGCTTGTCCTGTGGAACGTCCAATTGTCTTGGTGTTCTGAAACAAGAAAACTAAGGGCTGTCTTGATAGCAAGTATATGGGCCTATGGGTAAATTCAGCTATCCTGAGAGACAGCAATTGCCTGGATACCTTGAATCCTTCTGAAAAATGTAGTTTTGAAATCAAGGATGGCTGCGATGTGGCCAGTATAACAGCCATCAGCACTGCACCCCAGCCCAGTCCATGTGAACCCCAGGAGGGAAGCCAAACCTGAAAACGTATTTCATCGAGTTACCTGTCATCACAACGTGCTGGGACAGCCCTCCTGCAATCTGAAGACACAAATGAGACTTCTTTGAGAAATACTGCGACATGTAACAATAATCTGATGAACTGTGATTGCAGTGCAGGACAGGGACAGGATTTTTAAGTGGCTTGTCTTTCCCTTAACATCTGCAACTTCCTCATTTCCTACACTGCAGTGTCTGTTGGGTGGTTTTTTGAGTGTTTGGGGAAACACTGTGTTTCTGTTTAGTTTTACCTATTTTTAACAAGTTGTAATAAGATTATTTTAATTTAAGAGAATGTTGAGAAAGCATGTGTATTTTTATTTTGCTTTTGTTCACTCAATAAAGTACTAAGTGTAAATTAAAAAAGCACCGAAATCACCGTGGTCCTTTGCTTTGAGTTTAAAACTCCTAACACATTAAGGCCTGATGTTACAGATATTTAAAAGCACAGGGAACTTCATGTGAAAACTTTAATGAGGTGCTAATTGCATCAGCAGACTCACAGGTATTCAATAGGAGATGCTTTTAGGCATTCAGAGCATGTTTACTTCAAAAACATTCCTTGAAAAATTCACCAGTGGTACAACTTTTAGTTCATTATTTTCATCTTCTGCCTGTGTTACAGATTAGCAATTTTTAGAAGTTTTTCACTGTACTTTATTGTTCTGAAATTCTTCCTGCTGTACTATCTTCTGCTTTTTTTCTGGGAGTCAGGACATTTTGACTCTGCTTCCAGCTTTGCTTGTCTTGTGATTTGATCTCTAACTTATCAAGTTATTCTCCATTATGAACAGCAGTCTTATGAAGTACGGAAAATCATATTTAACTGCTTTGCAGGGGCTTCTTAGCTGGACAGATAAAATGGACGATTCAGCAAAATGCAAGTGAAATGTTAAAAAATTGAAATGCAGACTAATGCTAGTGGCAGGGGGGTTTCAGTTTAAGTTCAGGTATAAGGTATGTGAAAAGAGGAGCAGCTTCCTATTGCCATTTAAACC
This sequence comes from Porphyrio hochstetteri, assembly GCA_020800305.1. Taxonomy (NCBI): domain Eukaryota; kingdom Metazoa; phylum Chordata; class Aves; order Gruiformes; family Rallidae; genus Porphyrio; species Porphyrio hochstetteri. The sequence goes on along the minus strand of CM036914.1, from coordinate 8,564,884 downwards.
TTCCTGATTTTAGTGAAAGCTGCAGTACACTGTTTTGTGTTGACTCTCAGAGCGCTTCCATGGGTCCAGCTGAATTGTGGAAGCTAAGGTAGGATAGCCTACCCGGCACTTGCCAACCATGGCCAGGCTGTCTGGTGCCTCAGCCTGAGCCAGCTGGATTAGCTGGAGTTATCTTCCCTTGACAGACAGACACTGCACTAGGTGTGTCCTGCACAGCACAACACTTGAGGACACAGCCAGATCGCCTCAATTCCACTCCTGTCCATAGGCTTACCAGCTGGCTGTGCCTCTGCAGATGTAGATAGGCGCTTCAGTGACGTGTGTGCTGTTCGAATCTCACTCTTGATGTTTCTGAGCAAAAACTGATGCTTTGTAAAGCAAGAGGTACCCTGAAGCTGCAAAAAAGCCTATTTGTACATATTCAGAGTAAGTTGTCTTAAACCAAGCTTGTTACGTGTCAACTTCTGTACAGCTCCTGCCAGGATGGCACACAGGTCAGGGCAGTGATAAACAGCTCTGCTATTTGGAAACATGACACATGCACTCAGCACTACAGACTAGAAGGAAATATTATTCATTGTGCAATCTGCGTGCAGTATATCCACCATGACCACAGTAACATAATGACTTCATTAGGGTAAGGCTGACATGCCTACATTGTTTAGTTATGCGATCCAATGATGTTCTATCATCTCACGTGAACCCTAGAAGAACCAGTCAGTGATTTTTTTTTTTTAAATCCGAAGGCATCAAATGCATAGTCCTGAATTGATCTGTTTGACTTGAGCTCTGCTCTCGAGCAAATAGAGAAGCATTAAGTCATTGCAGAATCCATTTAGTGTAATCCTCTTGTGAAAAATTCCTTGGAGCACTTTCTGAGGAAGAGGCCCAAAGGTTCGTGATGTTTAACGGTACCCTGGGTCAGCTCAGCCAGAAATGCCTTTCTAACACCCCCATCTTTTTGTCAACTACTTTCTGCTCCAGAAAGTAAAACCACCGATGTATCCTATGCTGATGGAAGAGCCATAAAATGGTTATGACTCTGCCTGCAAACACTGACCACGTGTTTAACTCAAGAGACCAAAGTCCCATGACCTATCCTGCACAAGCAGGTTTAATACCACTCTAAAGGCGTGAAGTTCTCAGCATCCAGAGGTACAGACCCAACGGTCTGCCCCTACCCCACTCTCCAGCTGATATGGTTGGAATGTCCTCATCTGCCTATGTGATTTTTTCTGTACTGAAAGCAGCACAGAGGAAGTAAACAGCCTGAGTCCTCCTGTGGGTGTCTAAGCCATTTAACCTGCAAACCGGCCATTCACCAACATCTAAAGATTGCTGGGAAGGGTGTTCACCTTCTATTAAGTTTTTCATCCTCCCTGCATTACATAAGAGGTTAACAAGTTACTACACCCAGTCAAAACACTGTGAGGAGCTGGGTTCCACATGACAGTAGCTCTGGGAAGGAGTAGGACAGGTTTATGTGATGAAGGAAGAAAAGTCAGGTCAGTGAGACTAACAACGTCTGAAAATTTCTCATAGACCTAACTATACGCTGGCAAGCCTGAATAAACTGAGACTTTCCAGGACACCCAACAGACAGCAGCAGACTGCAAAACTTCCATAATTTTGGGAACTCAGAAGCACTGAAATACATACACTAAAAATCAAGGCATTTGTAAACAGTATGAATTAAGAAATGAGAGGGCAAGAAGGAATTGAGTTGATTTTTATGAGATACGGACATTGCTTTAGTTTAGAACTTGGGTAAACAATGTATGATCTATGTAAACAGAATGATTTTAAATTCCCCAAGCTATAAACCAGACAGTGTCATCATAGCTATGACTTCATGACTAAACCCTACACCTTTGAACTGTCAATAGCTTTCCATTCTCACTACAAAGAATTATGTGTGATTTCAAGAATCTAGGGGACTGAGACACACTGTTATTTCCTCATCACAGGGATTTTCTGTATGTGCCATCTTTTAATTGTTCAACTTAATAAGCTATCAGAATTCAGAGCACACATTTTGCTATTAATATATGAAACTGTAATTTGTGTGTATGAAAGGCAAAGCCTTTTGCCCTGAGGTAAGCGGTCTGTGAGAGTAATGCAGACATTCACAGCAAGGGTAGTAAGATGACTCTTCCTGCAGTACATGTCACAAACAATTAACCTTTTCAATTCCTCACACTGTCCTAACAGCAGACTTGTCTTTGGGAACATGTCTATGCAATCTGGCCAATATTAATTTTCCTGTATCTCAGTGGCAAACGGTGACTTCCATGCCCAGGACTGGTTATCACCATCAATGCAGTGGGGCAGATTTCAAGGGAAACATGTACTAACCACATCTGTACACATCAGTTCTGTTTTTAAATTGGTTTCTTCTAGTTTGTATTTAATCTCATCTTTCATCTCTATAGAGCAGGGATTCTGATGTTTCTGGGATTCTCAGCACAGGATACTGAACCTGCATGGGGTCTTTTGCTGCAGCTATCATACCAGCATTTATCACCGTGTTTCTGTGTGTGCCAGTGCACAGTGATGAGCAAGCAAAATAGTAGAGCCTGTAATAAGACTTTCCTTCCCTTTTCAGAGAGGCAAAAGTGGGATGCAGATCCCAGCAGCAGGTTTTATCACCAGACACTACTTGGAGCTTTGCTGGCTTTAGCACAGTAACATCTCTCGCTTCCCCTGCTTTTTAAGCAGGTAGATTTCCTGCCATTCACAGCGACCAATTATCATTTCAAGAGCAATTTCTTGGCACCAGAACTGTCTATACAGAAAACAGACTAAAGCTAAAATCCAGCTACCATTCTAATTTCAAAACCCAGTAGGACTCTAGACATGTGTTTTACTTGCTTATTACTGCTATAATAAAGAGTATTCAAACAGAACATCCATGTCTATTTTAATGTGGATTCATTGCATAATCAACAGGTTTTAAGCTAACTTTGAATGTGTCATAAAATATATTGCATTGCTTTTAGAACCCAGGCTCTTTTCTTTCAAGAAATACAAAATAAATACCAAGGTTTCAATTATGAATTTCTGCAATACTGATTTTTAGTACAGTGCTCAGTAGTGTGTATTAATCTCCAAATGGAATTCTTATGCAGGCAGCTATGCCCCAGTATCATAAAGGTACCAAGTGAATACCTGTGAATCGTTCATGTGTACAAATCTATCAATTTGAATAGAACTCTACAAGCTGCTAAATTATCTGTTGAGAACATACCTGGTGTAAAAACTCTTAGTTACCCCTATCCTTGACTAAATTTTAAAGGTCCTGCCAAAACACCTGAGTACTCTTCTTTTAAGCATCATGAAGACAGAAGCCAGGATTTTCTGGTAACTAGGTAGGTAAAGCCATTACAATTAAGGATTCAATACACATTGGAAGCCACTTTTAGAATTTACTGGCATAGATGCTTACTATATAAAATGTAAAAAAAACCAAGTAAAAATGTCTACATCTGAAATTACCATTTAACCAGCAAGCATGGAAAATAATTATTTATAAATCACTGTCCCCACAAATTTTGCAGTGTTTTGATTACCAACAACCTCATTAAATAGGAGGAAACACAGGCAAACATCTACTAAATGACTTGCCTGAAGTCATGGTGAGTCAGTGGTGGAAATGAGAACAGTCCTGCTCTCCTGCTTTCCACTCCCTGTGTCCTCATCACTGATTCAGCATTAATTCACACGTCACAAATCTTCCCTGGGTGTAAGCTACAGTAATTGACAGAAGGTGAAGAGTGCAAGAGAGACCGAGATCCCCACGGGTGGATAATGAAGCCAATGAAAGGATGCTGGTTTGGCAGGTAACATTCACACTATTGAGCAGGATGTTATGTACCTGATAGAACGAGCTGACCAGCCTGCTCACTGAGAGTGCTGCCCTCTGATCCTGGCTTACAGAAGCCACAGTCTGGAACACTAATGCCCTCGTTCTTTCCTGTAGACTATCAAACCATCAACTGCGGCTGAACTACATATCCTGTGACCCAGTTCCCTCTCTCCTCTGACAGCAGACTAGATCACTGCACTTACAATCAGTTTAGATTCATTGTTCCTAGGATGTCTTTTATATATATGCACATATATATGTAGTATCTATGGCTCTGCATCAGGACTGCAGCACTATTAGAAAAGGTATATTGATAATGAATAACTGGCAGAGATTGTATTTTTTGCTCAAATACTAAATACTGCATTTTAAACAATTACCAATTTTTTTTTCTTACTGTTCTACAGACAACATTTTAGTTTAGTTACAGCTATGTTACTATCATATGGCACTTATCAATTCACATTTATTACCAGTAAGGCCTTGTGTTAAGAACAGCAGAATTCTAAATATTCTGTAAATTAAAATTCTGGCTTACAGAAACAACCTACACTTAATAATTCTTTGTGTATCTCCAGGTTTAATTAAATCACACTGCAGCAAAACAATTCAAGTGTGCAAGTTCTAGCAGAGACTTCTGCAAGAGTTTTATTTCTGAATAGAATCTATCACTATTTGAAAAATCACTCTCAGTGAAAACCTATAGAGAAAGAAAGGTAACAGCTAATTTTCAGAAGTAATAGAAAATTAAAACTGATAAAACTATTTTTCTCCATTCCCAAGGGAAAAACTCTGTCAGATACCAAGGAACATGTTCACGTTTTGTTGGCTGGCTGAAGAAAGCTATGCAGACTTAGTGGACAGAAAAACTCATGCTGTGAGTTTTAATGTTTTGCTACAGATTCAGTGTAGCAAAGCAAGTCTAGAAACACAGCAATGTCCCATAGAAAGGAAAAAAATAAATGTCAAGTGACAGTGTCCCTTCAGGACTGAGTTCACGTTTCTATATGTAGATTTGATTTTTAGGTAACACCAGTCACTAAACTTACCTGCAGTGAAACCCCATTACGACTGTTTGGATTACTGGCTCCTAAATGTGATCTGCAGATTGTGGTCTGCCAGGTATCAGATGATGATACATAAACAGCTGCTTAAAACCCTCTTAATGCATAAACATAAGCAACCAGGGAAAAAACAAAACGGAGCAAAATGAAAACAAACATTTGGAGTTAAGCTTAATTTTTATTTGACAGTACATAAAAATCACTGTGGTGATATTCTACAAGATGGTGATTGAAGTGTAATTTTTTGTTAGGTGGCTACTGGATTACAAGGACAACAGAGAAGTATTATTGTATGCTTTTAATGTACAGACCATCCAGAGCCATTACTTTTGTACAATTTTTGTCTGCATTGCAGGCAAGGCTGCACACATATAGAATCTGATCAGAGAATTCCCTGTGAAAGTCTACACTGATTCAGAAATGAGATTTCAGGTAAGTGTAAGGATCCATTTGCAGAGATGTAACTCCAAGTTTGGGATCACTGTAGCAACTACATTTGTTCCTTTCTGCAGTATAAACCACCCTGCTGCCTTAAATTAGTGTATCTAAAGTTAGTATGACAAGCAGAACTTTACCTTAACTAAAAGGTGAATAGATTTTGCAAGTTTACAACAATTAAAACATAGTTTTCTTTCCCTTTTCCTGTTCCTCTGAGGTGCTTTTTAAACAAATAAAAATAAATTCATGGCAAATCATCAGTATGCTATATCTGAGAAACATTTTCTTTGCATAGCAAAAAAATAATTTTCCCTTTTGGTGCATTACTGATACAAAAAAAACTATTGTTCTTAGTCATATTTCATGTTGTTTTGAAGACTGTGGGATAATTCATTCCAGCCAATAAGTAATATATCAGAACATGAACAATATGGAAAAAGTAAAGAGAATTTTGAAGTCAGTATTTTTGGCACTCTTCTTAAGTATTAAATAAGCTTTCTGTGCCACAACTTCATACTTAGAGATCAAGTGATATTTTTGGAAAGCTGTTGCATTCCAGCTTTGATTAGTATAGAAAATGCTAATATGTCTTTGAAAAATGCTTTGTATCAGATATTTCACAGCATATTAAAATAATTTTTAAGTTGGAAATTTTCACCACTCATTGAGGTAACTGGGAAAAAAGTTGGACCTAAACATGACTGAGAGGGATCCTGGGCCAAGGGACAATCCTGAATTCCCTATTCAGGCAAAAGCATAAGCCACAAGTAGGAATTTGGCCAGAGAAATGAATTCATAAAACAACTGTCACGTTTCAGCTTTCCTTCAAATCAGTGTTCTCACATCTCAGGGAAAAAGGCAGCTGTGAATGAAGAAGGCGGCAAAAGAACCCTAGCTGGTTTTAATGTACAGTCCTCACTCACCTCCCCCATCCAAAAGAGTTCCACATCTTTTTTGAGTCCAATACCTTTCCACAGACAAATCTAAACACTGAACAACAATCACATAGGTCCACAAGTTAAATATATGATTGCACTAGAGTGATACCCAAATTTCAGTGAAGTCAGCAAAATGTACAGTCAAACTATGCAGGAAGTGCAGAGGAAACCAATTCCCCAATGTATTATACAAAATAGTTTGCTGAAAATACAAAGAAATCTTCTCCTGAGAGAAACCCAGCAAAGTAGAAAGAATAAAATGCACCTTCCTTGAATTTTATTTTGAGTCGGCCTCTTCATCCATGAATTCCACTAGTGGAGCGTGTCTGTCGGCCTGGGCACCTTCTTGGAAATTAACCTTTTTTATCACTCCTGCCTTTGGAGCCCTTATGGTGTGCTGCATACAAACAGATCAATACTCAATTAGCAGAATACTTATTTTTTCCTCTCCCCTTCCCCCCCCTCTTTCCCTCCCTTTCCCCCCATTAAATGCTAATATTACCCTTTTGGTTCAATTAGAACAGAGTACACTTAATTACTTCCTTTGGCACATGTCTATTTATGTTAAACCCTCTTTTAAAATTATATCCTTAGAGTTTTCAAGTTTTATTTTCTCATCAGTATTTATTTTGATAAGTATACTGGGGACAAAAATGCTAAATAATGTTATATTTCAAACTATGAACAGCTGACTTATTTCACTAACACTTCTTGTTCTAATAATAGCTATCAAGCAGAAATAATATAGTTTGAGTTCAAAACATTAATCATAAGGCAGATTTGTTCCCCTGGAATAGGAATCTACAGATTTGTTTGCTTGTCAGAAGGGCTCTTTTTTTGAAGAGATATTTGGCAAATCTAGGTGAAATACAAATACAGTTACTAGTGACAGTAAAGGATTAGCACTTTTACCTACAATCCCCCAACTGGTCTATTTGTTATTGTAATGGGTAATTTTCCAATGAAGTTTTGTTACTTGTTAATTTCCTAAACAGGGTTAAGGTAATACCAGATACTGTCATATCTAGGCAAGAATTAAATTAATTAATAATTTGTTTTTTAAATTTTACATTTTAGATTGCAATAGCACTGAAAACCAGGAAAACTCAGTCAGTCTGAGCTATCAGCTGGACAGGCACAAACATTTAGCATCCATTTGCAAATAATTTTGGGTGTTATTTCTTTAGTGCACAGATGTTTTATTTCATGTCATTTTAGTGTTATTTATAAAAGAGCATAATAAAGGAAAGGCAAACTTTCCCAACAGTGTTAATTCTCCTACCAGAAACTGAAGTTTAAAACAAGCTAACAGCCAAACTATTCAGGCTACAAAAAATATAGTTCAAGCAATCTGAGCCACAGTCAAGCAACGTAACAAAATATAATGACCAAAATATTAGTCCACTGAATGCCACATGGACAATTACAAATCTCTACTGCACTTTTCATAAAACTTTATGTAAATAATAAACCAATAAATATAAACAAAAATAATCCTGGGCATATTTACAAAGTCATCCTTAGCTAAATTTCTGCATGAAGTAACTGCAGACATTACATATATCACAGGCAGCAAGCAAGAGACACACACAGTTTGCTGCCACAAAAATGAAAAGAATTATTGGCTTCTTAGTAGGGGAGAGAAGACAAAACTAACCAAATAGATAATACCATGGATTGTATTACCATTAATAAAATAACAGCAAATATAATCCTCTAAAATGTAGTCAGACACAACACTTGTTTTACAGCATATAAAGTGATACTGAGATTAAAACCTTTTATATGTTACTCACCTCCATCTTCATAGCTATCATAACCATTAGAGGGTCTCCAATCTGAACCTTATCCCCTGCTTTAACAAACACCTACAATTCAAAGGAAAATTGGGAAAAAAAAAATGTGTGTGTGTACCATTGTAAATCATCAGCTGGATCTTGGCTATTACAATGCAGAGTGAGGCTGTATAAAATGAGTTTTACAAAAGCAGCATCATAGTATTATTATTATTGTTGAACTGGGTATTTGAGTTCTTTAGATAATACCCAAGGGGAGTCAGAGGCTCTAGAATGTGATTCAGCAACAGCTAACAGGATGACCAAGAAGCCATTTATTTATCAAAGAAGAAACACTAGAAGAGACAATGTATATTCTACCCTTTCTGTGCTTAAGAGCTTGTATTTTGAGTAAGTCCAGAGCCTCTTCCTGGAGCCAGTCACTAAAGTTGTTTTTAAAACAAAATTCAGAAAAAAGATTGCAGGAGCCACCAAGTTTTTCTGTAAGAAATCTGCCTTAGCATGTTCATTCAGTATGTGAGAGAACCATGTTCAATGTATTCCACCCTATGAAAGGGTTCATGCCTTTTTATTGCTAGCAGAATCCTTTAACTACTAAACTCCCCTGGAAATCTCTTTTCTGTTGAAACTTTTCTACTGTAAAGAAAAATACACAAAACTTGCTGAACTGAAGAAACAAAACCAGAAACAGCAAAACAAACAGCTTAAAAAAAGTCATTTCTGAATATTTCATTTTTTGCAAGTGGTAAGATGAAATACATCAAACAGCCTTTAACACTTTGTGGAACTTTGACTTAGAGAGTAATAATGATGAAGAAAAAAATGTTTAAGCAGTAGGATTGGTTAAATAGTTTTTCTTGAGTTCTGGAAGATCAAGACCAGAAGCCTGAAAAACTCTTAAGGGGCTGCTGAAGAGTCAGAGCAGAGGGCTTTTTCCTAGAGGGAGAAGCCATATAGCACTGGTGTTTCTGGCTCTGATTCTCTCCCAGCAATACAGAAGCAAGCACTGTTTCCAGAAGAGTGAACCTGGATATATATTGGAGAAATAATTTATTTACCCATATGATAATTACCTTTTCCACTGTGCCTGTCATGGGTGCCACAGCACCACTTTGCATTCCCACTGAACTCACTGCAGATAAGTACTTGGGTACAGGAAGGCCAACCTGAGCACTACCTTCCTACAGAAATAAAACCAGTTAACAGGTGAGTTAACAATGTAAAACAATGCCACTAACAGCCACATGCTGACATGGGGAAAGAACAGGTTCAGCTTCAGGCAAACCAATCAGCTGTTTAGGGTACCAGACTACCAGGGCCAGGGCAGCAAAAAGACTCGGCACACTTACTACTATTAACCAATGTCTAAGTCCTTAGAAGCCAGAGCAGGTGTAAGGATCAGCAAGGAATGAACTACTCCTGTGAAAAGAGGCTCAGCACAGCCCCTGGTTTGGTAACCCACGCCTTGCCCATTCAGGCAGCAACAGCATACAAGGTTTTAGCAAAGGCATAAAGGCCCAAGGGATAGGCAGGTCTTGCTGCAACAAGACAGACTGACATTGGCAACTCCATTGTGAAGCATTGCCAGTGCAAGTGTTTCACGATTTACAATAAACTGGATTTGGTGCTAAATTCAGTTAAAAATTCTCACTGTTTCTCAAAATCACCTATTTCCTCTCAGATTTGCTGCCCAGAGATTTGCCGCCCAGAGATTTGCCTGAAGACTCATTCTTCCCCACATCCTACCCACACCATAAAGCTCCTGTGATTCCTCTGTGACCCCCCACCCCAGACTCCACTCTGGTAACACAGGAACACTGAGCCTTGCCATTCCAGCATGAGTTATATTCTGCCATTGCAGCAGCCAAGTTTTCACTGCATTCTACTCAAAGTCTTAAAGGGGCTCAGAGATGGAGGTTAATTATTCAAAGTAATGCATAATAATACACATTTAGATTACATTGTTGAGTTACTTTAAAGGCCTACAATCTTTTACCTGCAAATAAAAAATTACCACCTTAATCATGCAAATTAGGGTACCTCCTCCCCTTTCAAATGCCATCACACACACAATGCAAATAATGCCATGGTAACTCATCATTTCAATCTTTCAATATTGGCTGAGTTTACCCTTCCTTAGACCCCTATCAATTATTATAATTTAATTTTTAAACTTAAATACATCCAAAAAAATATCAGTTACAAGCACTTTCAAATAATTGTCAGTTTGAAATAATTGCTACTTTTCTATGACAAACTTAGATACCTGGCCAGTTTTGTATTTTGTGTTATCCCCTCCAAAACTGTAATCTGCAATTCCTTTGATTCACTTAATTGCATTTTATCTCTCCAAAAGTAATTTTCTCACTCACTGACCATAAGCTACTAACTTCTAATTATAGCTATAAATCCAACCAGTACCGAAACATTATGGACTAATGTTAAGAACTTCAAATTATGATTCTCTTTCACATTCTCCTGCAATTTATATTGTTCATTTACATGTATAAAACTCTGGAAATTTATATTTGTGATAATAAAGGAACTTTACCGGAAAGAAGAGATAAATGGTGTTGTCCAAAATGACCAACTTGGACTTAGATACTGTTCCATTTACTGAAGACCTCAAGTAAAAAGAATCACCTTCATTGAAGATCTCTCCAGAAATGAGGTACGTTTTATCTTGAATCTGAAAGTTAGATGCTTTTATAAAGATAAAGCCTAACCCTTCATAACAATAAACTACAAGCTAGTATTTGTAGTATGCACTCATAACCCATGATTTGTCCTGGATAATTCTGGAATTTAAAAAAAAGCCTTTTAAAATCTTACGTATCCTTTATTTTTCCAGTTAGCAGACTGTACTCTGAATCCCAAGCAAACAAGCTCAGATCTGCTCATATGCAGATAATAATGTTGATTGGCCTCATGACAGGTTTTGCAGCACTCCAGAGACACTGTCTTCCCCACAATCAGAGGAGCTCCTGATTCTGTTTCTCAATCCCATCTCCAGCTTCATTCCATTTTCATCTCAGACTCCATTCTTCCTTCTTTTGTGAAGTGACCATTCTCCTCAATTGCACTTCCCCCCTCCACCATTCCTTCCAGTCTCTTTTTCTTTTTTGCTGACATTACTTATATGGGATAAGCCTAAAGTGTAAAAGCTCTCCTGCATTATGAATGTAATCGATACACTCAAAATAACCTGGGTATTGAGGGATGTGGGTTATCTCAATATTTGTATCAGTAGAAATGAGGGTTCAAGTTACCCAACATGTGGTTATAGACATGAAAGCACAGTAGTTTTCTCACTATTTTTCTAGTACCTCTATACAGTCTACGTAGTTCATAAATACTGACTTTTCTCATAATTCCCCTTTCCTGAGTATTGGAAAGAGGAAGCTGAACTACAGAGAGACTGCATTCTCAAGCATGAAATCATTCTGGGTGCCAGATTTAAGAGAAAACCCATAGGCCTCCAGGTGATGCAAGAAAGATACTCAACACTAGGCAAAATACAAGACCCATAAGCCACATGCTTAGAGGCTATCACACATGCACACACAAAAAAAATCCATGTTGAAAGCATCCTGAGTTGTATCCTATAGGATCTCTATAGTACAGACAGAGAAAGAATACAATTCTGTGGGGCATGATTCAATTATTTAACCAGAAAGTTTACTACTCTCATCATTCCTCATCTTATTTGGTAATCACTTTCTATTTTCCATCTCCAAAATAAAAAAGTGTTATCTTACAGATAATGCTTTAGAAAGCTTTTATTTATCCCACAGGAGATCCATCTCATGCCCAGAATAAAGCAGGAGTCCTGTAGAAAAAAAGTCTTTTTAAATGCAGATTTAAATCTAACTTCCAATTTTTTAGACAAATACAAGAAAAATAGAGAGCAAGCTCTTTAAATACTGAAAACCAAATGCTTCTCTTAGTCTTACTTTCTGAGGCATTTTAGTAGCTCTTCCATGCCAATCCAGCATCTAGCAAAAATAATTTCAGGTCGAAATAATAGACTACAACAACAGCTGCAAGCAAACTAAAACCAAAATCCTGTATCAGCAAATACCAAGCAACTTTACTAACAGTTAATAGCAAGAGAAGTCTACAAGAAACTGATCCTTCTTTTATCTCATGAAATATCTGAAAAAAAATGACTGGTACCTGCATGTTGTATGACCCTTCTTGATTGTAACTTACAGCTACATCCACAGCTGTTCAATAAAACAAAATATATTTGTGAGTACATTTAATTACAGGAGCTAGAGAAAAATGACATAATATTTATTCTACCTATCTTGATTTAAAAAGAAAAAAAAAAAAGACCTACTAATACTAAGAGAAGAACAAATCTTTTCAGATTAGCTTAGTGCCCATAACAGACTTCATACTGAAATGTGGGCAATTTGTTTTTCAAAGATGGACACCTGAAATCTGTATTAAGTTATCTGGACAGAAAACAGATTTTTGATAGGAAAAAATGCTGAGCAATTACACCAAAGCAAAGTTACAAATGTCAGTGGCACTCAGCTCTTTTAAAAATCTCTACTGTATTCATTTAAATGATGAAAACTGGTAGTGTCATTTGAATTTTTATCTCTCCATGAGATCATGGGCCTGGAGCATCTCCCCTGTGAGGAAAGGCTGAGCGAGCTGGGACTGTTCAGCCTGGAGAAAGAGACTAAGGGGGGACCTTATTAATGTTTATAAATATCTTAAGTATGGGATGCAGGGGGAATTGGCCAACCCCTTTTCAGCAGTCTGTGGGGACAGGACAAGGGGCAATGGCTGCAAGTTGGAGCACAGGAAGTTCCGCACCAACATGCGGAGGAACTTTTACCCGGTGAGGGTGACAGAGCCCTGGGACAGGCTGCCCAGGGAGGTGGTGGAGTCTCCTTCACTGGAGATATTCAAGACTCGTCTGGACGCCTATCTGAGCAATATGAGCTGGGGAGCTGCTTTGGCAGGGGGGTTGGACCCGATGATCTCTCCAGGTCCCTTCCAACCCCTATGATTGTATGATCTAACAATGTGGATTAATCATGCAACATTCTGAATTTAGTTCTGAATTTAATAATGTTTAAATTGCATTAAGCTCATACTGCTCCTTTTTCCTGCTTTTCCAAGCCCTGGTTGAAGTAGCTTTATCCAGGAAGTGTCCCTCTCTCTCCGTACACTTTAACTTACTGTTTTCCCCATCCAGTAGAGACAATTTTCTAGTATAACATATATTTAGTCTTCTACCAGTGCTGGATGCAAACGGTGAGAATTTATCTAAAACACAAATCAGAGAGATAAATTCCTTTGATTCTCCTTTGGCAAAATACAGTATTCAGAACTTACATGATGCCTACTATGACGACCCTCATCCTTATATATTTATATTGCACACAAAAGGTAGGGAAACCACTGTGATAGTGACAATCCCTCAAGTCAAGCTTCAACACTGTGTAAACTGAGGCTGTGTAACCAACAAGAAAACATGATGCTAACAACAGCACTCTCTAAGAAGAAAGATACTGACTGTCCCACATGACCACATGCTTGAACAGGAGAAGAAAGCATGGAAATTCAGCTGCAACACAGCAGATTCAGATTAACCTTTAGGTGAAGGTTCCTGGGGATACTGAGGGGGTTTCTATTGGTTGGTGCTTTTGAGACTGGGTCAGATATACAGATATTGCCTGATTAGTTCATCTTTTGAAGCAAGGGAACAGTGTACAGGATCTTTCCAATGCTACTCTCCCATGCTTCCAGGATAACTAAAGAGCAGGGAGGAAGAAAATTAACAAAGTTGCTGGCAGCATATATTAGGTTTAGATGAAGTTTTTGTTAACAGCAATCACATGCTCCACTGGTACAGTCATGAACAATGTCAGAATTTATCCCATTAAACCCTACTGCCTCTCCCAATCCTAGCAAAGTCCATTTTATCTCTGAAGACCTTGGGCCAATTGTAGGAATAACAGCGACAGTGAGAGATACTCACTGTTTAGGCTTGTAAAGAGCAGAGTACACAGTGACAGAGTTTATGAATTCCAAGGTCTTTCAGATAGGCACTATCTGAAGCGCTGTGAGATGCAGTCTGTTACAGTGGTGATATATTCACTATCTGTCTCCTAAGAAAAGTTCTAGTCTGGTCTGTAAGTATCTAACAGTCGTCAGAATGCCGAAGCCTAAGCAGGCACAAAGGCAAAAAGGGAGCACATGAGCTCCCAGCACCATCTCACCCAGTCACAAGTGAAACAAATCAAAACAGAAGAATGATCCTTACCATCTGACTGATCTCTAAAAGCATCTGTTAGCATTTTCTCTTTCAGTATGAGTCCAAGAGCGGCCTGACACAAAACTTCATGTGAGGTTGCCTTTTTGGTTGGAAACAGTTCATCATGGTGTTGAGGAATGAAATTAGTGTGCACATTTCCAGCCTCAAACTGTGGATGTCCTGACAGGCTCAGTAAAAAATCAATATTAGTGCTTAATCCTACAATCTGTAGGGAAAAAAAAACACAAACTGACATGAAGTTATGAATGAATATACAGCTTTCTGCTCAACTTATGCATAGGTGAAAGATGAATCAGACAGCACCAGCAAAACATAAAGTTAACAAATAAATTTTAATTTAATTGCTATATTTCATTACCAGTGCACACACTGCTTTTAAAAAAGAAAAAATAAAAAGAGTAGCTTTCTCAAATGCACTCTGTTTTCAAAACACTACCTTTGTCTGCTGTGAAGTCAAAGAAAGTTTCCCAGCAATAATCATGAGAGGTAACTGAAGGGGAAAAAAACTACTGTTTTGAAAAATCATGCTCTGAGTATTTAAAAGAGCATTCCTAAAATGGTAAGTCCCTCTGATTAAAAATAAATTACACTTTCAGATATTCCATATTTGAGTAGGAGCAGTGACTTTTATAAATTTACTAGGTACTATCCATTTTCTGTACTGCAAAATACCTAAGCAAACAACATGAAAATAGAAGTAGCTTTTTAGAGAAACCAGTGAAACTGGTAGCTATATTGTGCTTTTATAGAAGGAAAAGGGACCACTTCTTAAAAAAAAGTTGACAGCAATAAAAATTCTTTATGTTTCTTTACAAGTGTATAGTCTAAAAATGTAATTGTTTTTATAAATTAGAAATTACAAGCAAACGTTGTCCAACATCAATTCCACCTACAAACTCCTTTTAAGTTTGAGAAAGCTACAACTGAAAATGTTGTTTAGCCTTATTCTTCTACAAAGTCCCAGCTGCATCATCCAACTGAAGATATCCCAAATTTAAAAATCTCTACTCACTCCACCAATGAAAACAGTTTGCAAATTAGGGAGAAATACAACTTCTGCAAACAAATACTGAACCTGAAACGGTAATGGCAATGCAGGCTCCCTCTCAGAAATAACTTTTGGTTTTCTGGAGTATTTTACCCATATTTTGTTAGGTCATGATGTTCACAAAGTTAGTTCAAGATCTGAAATCATACCAAGTTCCTTCTACTTACATTATATTGATGCAAACTGTATCGCAGCTTTCTCAGTGCTGCCTGACGATCCTCAGCCCAAACAACCAGCTTTGCAATCATTGGATCATAATGAACAGAAACTTCATCACCTGAAATATATTAAAAAATGATGTAACACTAAACCAAGTATTTTCTGAAAGGTGGTAATGCATAGTAGTGCACACCATATTGCATTAAACTGACTCAATTCATAGCCACATTTCTCCATGGCCTTAAAGAACTGGCATTTCAATTCCATGGACAGCTTCAGTAAGACATGTAGAGGTGACTGCTCAAATTCAGTTTTCTCTGTTGCAATCAAAATGCAGGATTGCTAAATTTTGATAAGAATATAATCAGCATGATCCAATGGACAACAGTTTGGAAAAACATAAATAAAATATTCATTGACTGACCAGAAGTACATGGACAATGACAAGGAAGAGTAATACTGCAGAGATCTGTCTTTGTAACAACACCCTGATGGTCAAACTTACTTGGGCCAACCAGGGAAATGGTTACAAAGAAAAGCTTCTCAGATTACATCACTGCCTTCAGTTTTACCTTGTCTGACTCCAGTTTCTATCCTGGTGAAACTATCAGGTGGTGGAGTGGATAAGTGCAACAATGGCCCAGCCCCTGGCATAAAGTTATTATTTGGGTCTTCAGCATATATTCTAGCTTCAAATGCATGGCCTTGCAGCTGAATCTCTTCCTGCATTAGGGGAATCTTCTCTCCTGCTGCAACCTGAAAACAATAGGGTTTTTTCTTTAATGCAAGATCAATACTCTGGAGTGCCAGTGTATAAAATATTTAATATCTTTCTTCTAAACATGAACAACTAGAAAGCACATTAAAAAAAGCACAAAGAGAAAAAAGTAGTAGGTCATAAAAGGCTAATTCTGACGTTACTCCTTCCTTTTCTCTGGGAGTCACCAGTCAAAGGATTTTGAATTATTGTTGTGTAGACCAACCTCCTAATACTTCACATAATATTTTTCTACAGCCTATATAAAAAATTAAACTAAGTTACAGCCTGGTCAACTAAGACAAGATTTTATTAGAGAAAAATTGCTCCAAAAGCAGATGATAAAATGGATTACTGGCAGCCAGCACTACTGGCATACACTGTTGATTCTTCTGTATACTATGGGACCTGTACATTTAAGGGAATATTTCTCTAGGGGTATTTCTAACAATTAAAGAACCTTTAATGGAAAAGGAAACATCATTTTATTACTGAAAGGAATTCACTTTACAAATACAGGAATACCAACAAACACCAGTAACACATCAGTTTCAGACTAAAAAATAATTAGCAAGAATCCTGCTGCAGTTTAACAAAAAGGAGGCCCTTTACCAGAAAGCTCCACAATTTCCATCTACATGGGGAAATACAGGTTTCTTAGAGCAATATTTCAGCTTCTTTTAAAGTGTCAGGGATTCTTCCATACTCTGTCTTTTGCCACCATGGATTTCAATGGAGACAGAGTAGCACTGTAGAGTAGTACTATACAGATTCACAAAAACAATCTCTCCAAGAACTGACAGACATTTTCTATCTATTGACTTAATGAGCCGCATGCCAAGACACAGAACCTTTCCACCTTATCTCATCCTCTCAGTATTGTTTGATTCCTGCTCAAACTCAGCACTCAATGCACAATTTCCATTTCCAGATCAGGAAGCCAGAAGTTCCTCCTTGCATCAGCACTTGCCATTTTAGTCTTTACAGTTACACTAAACACTCCCCACCTTATCTACTTAAGCTCAATGTGTGCTGCTGTCCTCACTTTTGGATTTATCTAACCAGAACTGTTTTTCATTTCCAATTCTCTAAGGTCCAAAACTTCCCATCATAATTTGAATGTGTGAGTAATCTGTCTGCAAATGGGGCATGTCAGGAAATAGCCCATTTCCAGACTACACCACTATATGCTTATTTTAGAATGCAACTATACTGATATAACACCAGACACAGTTTTGTGAAGAGCTTTCCTCCTGATCCAAGAATGATTCTTGGACTAGACACAGAATTTTAAAAAATTTTCAGCATGGCAAGGGAAAGATTAGGACCCTACTTCTCCCACTACCCACATTCCATGTAACATCTCTAAATATACTTTACAAACAATGTTTTTCCTCTACATAACTGGAAGAAGACTTTGTTGGAATTCAGAGCATCTACACAATGCTCTACGATCAAATACAGTAATATGAGATGTTCCTTTGAAGCAAACGAAATTCTACCCTATTAGCTGAAGAGATGAGGATCTGAAAACCTGCCTGGTCTCTCACAGGCAGTATCAAAGAGCACTCCTCACCAGAGAAGAGGAACACTTACCCTAAGCTGCCATTCCACCAAGTCTGTTCCAGTGATCATCTCCGTAACTGGGTGCTCCACTTGCAGCCTGGTATTCATTTCCATGAAGTAAAAGTTATGCTGGGAGTCCATAATAAATTCCACTGTTCCTGAAATATTTAATAAAAGGGCACTTCACCAAAACAAGAATTTTCAGAATGGACACATAAGACACTTAATGGACTCACGTCAGTACAAAACTATTATTTCTAAACCAGATACATGGAATGTCACTAAATTCTATACAAATTATTTTAAAGGGTCACACAATTGAGGTCTGAAAACAGAAAAGGGTGTTTCCTTGCACATTCACATATCCTGTGCTGTTCAGCAGCCATTCTCCTCTGCAGAAAAAGCTGCATTTCATTAAAGCTGTAAAAAGTGCATCTGGGTTCCTTAAATTACTGTGTGTATGTATATTGCATGCAATTATTTTTTAAAAAATAAGTATCCAAAGAAAGCAGTGAGAAAAGTCACAAATAATTTCGGCAGGTTACTTTTCAATTGAGAAAGTGTGGGCTTTACAGAGAGCTGTGGAGGTTTTAAGGCTTTACTGTTTGAATATCAAGTATTATTCTTCATATGCTGAAAGAGGAATTATTTCCCTTTTTCTGCTCACTTTCCAACAACAATCTGATTGAATTATCTGCTCTGAAATTTTTTCTTTCTATTCTTCAGCTGCAACTGGTCTCAAGCTCAGAACAGGTATCTAATTTAAATTTGTAATTACATCACAATTAGATATGTGATTATTTGCTTAAACCTCAAAAAAACTGGGGGATATGTGTCATACTCTAATCCAATCTGATGCCGTTTGCCTTGCGGCTTAAAGTCTTACGAAGTTAAAAGCATACCTCTGGAGCAGCCATACCTCCAACAGACTTACCTGCTCCCACATAATTCACTGCTTTAGCTGCTTTGACAGCAGCTTCTCCAAGTCTCTGTCGAACTTCAGGATTAATTCCTGGCTGTAAGCAATAATACAAAATATTATAAATTACTGTGAATTTTGGTTGTATTAAGCCTACTATGCATGAGTATTTTGTGGTATTTAGCAACTGTAGTGAAATCCTAACCAATGTTATACTTGAAATCTATATAATTTTTCCCTGAGAATCATTTTCTAAAGAAAGTAAATTTTTTCAATTAGCAAGATTAAAACAGGTACTGAAAACTACAAATAAATTACAACCTGCTAAATGAATTCCAAGGGAGTTAGCAATTACATTTAAAATACATCAGTTCATAAAAAAGACTGTAAAAACTTCCTGCTCACCCCTGGCGCCTCTTCAATGATCTTCTGATGTCTTCTCTGCACACTGCAGTCTCTTTCAAACAAATAGACTGCATTGCCATGCTGGTCACCAAACACTTGGACTTCAACATGCCTGCTCCATAATAAGAAATGTTTCAATGTATTTCAATAAAGCCCCAAACCAAAGACTTTGGAATTGTACACTGTCCTGTACACTTCAGTAGGACTTCTTCTAAGTTCAAGTGTCTACCCTCAAACAGCCAAAAATGTAGAAATGAGGCTCTTGTTACACAGGATTTCAAGTGGTTCAGATTTCCTCAGTCTCCTAAATGAAGTAAGACTCTCAACGCCAGCTACTGCAGTGAAACCTCATAGGCCATAGGGTAAACCAGATACTTATCTAAAGGCTCTCACCTCTTTATTAGTTGTTTTATTACAGTAAAACCACTTCCCTATTATTTGATAATGATGATTTTCCCTACAATTTACTGTGTAGGAATTCACAAGATGCCAACAGCCCTGGCTCAGGAATAACTGTTATTTCAACACACTATTTCAGAGGACAACGATTAGGTGACAGAACTTCATTCTATCAATAAAACAAACAAATGAACAAAAAAAATCTACCACCCCTCTGATAATCCTCTGATGCTGGCAAAGGAATTTAAAGAGATTTTTCTTATGCCTATCCAACAGCATAAACAGACCCTCAGATCCTTCAGAACAGATGCAGTCTTCACAGCGATGCTTCAAGAAAAACAGATATAAAGTACAAGAGTGTAAAATAAACTTCTGTGAGAAGCTCTTTACAGAAAATTAATTACCTCCATTTCACAGGTCAGGGATGAGCTAAAGAGTATTGCCTCTGGTTTAAGTATCAAAGTAGAGAAAGATTAAATACTAGTTTAGGACACCTGAGGGCAGCAGAAACAGCATGACAGCTTGACTCAGGTCTGTAGTTTAAGTATTATGAAGTTATTTCTTTTTCTAGATGTAAATCAAATTTGAAAAGGTCACTCGAGGAGAAATCAATTGCTTTAAATGTCACATATCTCCCAAACAGCAGTATTTCAATTCTTATCATTCAAAACAAATTCACAAGAAGAAATTCAATACATTATAAAAAACTCTAAAGTAAAACCTGCCATAGAACAAATAAAACAAGACCAATTTTCATCCTACTACTAAACCAGTTATGTTTACTTAACAGTAGAGTAAATATTATACTGTTCATATTAAACCGACTATTTCTTACCTTGGATTATCTACAAATTTCTCAATCAGCATTGCATCATCATTGGAAGACTTCTTTGCTTCTCTCCTAGCTGATTCCAGTTGGTCCAGAAACTCCTTTTCTGAGTGAGCAATTCTCATGCCCTAAAATTCAGGAACAAAGCATATCTAAATGTCTAAAAATATGGTACACAATAAAAATCCATAGTGCACTAAAACAGGTACATGGCTTACGTGACTAAAACAGCAAGCAATGAGCTTAACAACAACACTTTTCCCTTCTTAAAGTTTAGCAAAATTTTTTATCAACTTCAGTAACACAACCCTTCCAACTGCCACTGAATGTGCCAGAAGTGTAAAATTCCACTGATGTTTATGAGTATAGAATTTGATTTTTCTTAAATAGCATAGAAATTTTCTAGGATTGGCAGAGAAAACCTGATTTCATTACAAAATAAATATAGCTATTTTGCAAATAACTAGAATTCTCTATCACATCATTTTTAATAGACATTTATTTCAGAGTAAAATCAGATTTAGACAGGGAATTCACCACATATCAAGAAGTGTCTAGACACTAAATACATTAATGGCATTTCTAATCACTCTTTAAAACTTTAACATTTAAAACTGCTGGCAAAACAGTCACAAAAGCCATCACAAAGCAACAACTTAAAGTCATCCATTTTCACACAAACAAATCCATAGGACAACTTTTGTGAATTTCTGGAGATCTACTAGAAGAAAGAAAACTCTTCCAATTTATACCAGATATTTGCCTTGTGCCTGTCTGTGCAACAAATGGAGATTATTTTTCATAATGTGCTGGACTGCACATTAATAATAATTTTAAGTACTTTTCCAGCTTCTCTGTTTTCAAAGATTTCTTCAAGAATATTCAGTTACAGATACCAAGACATGACAAATTCACACCACATGATAAACAGATTAGCTCCTTTACCTTTCCTCCACCTCCTCGAACAGCTTTAATCATTACTGGATATCCTATTCTCTTGGCATGTTCCCTTAGACACTCATCTGATTGATCTTCTCCATGATAACCTTCAACAACAGGAACGCCAGCAGCAGACATTATAGCTTTGGAAGTGCTTTGACAGAATAGTTTTATGTTTAGAATGATGATAATGTATGTTCTTACTTTAAGCTCCATACCTCTACGTGTTCCCAATGTTAAGTCTCCTCAAAAGAGTAGTTCCACTAACCTCACGAAGGCTACTTACATAAGAGGGTTACACACAACTGAATTGTATTTAATCAAATGTTTCAAATAGGGATTTTTTTTTTCCTCCCCAAGCCCTCTTGATAAAAGTGATAGTCAGTATTGGGCTTATTTTTATCTCCTATCTTTTGACCCACATTACTCAGGCCAAAACCTAACATTTTCAAATTGCAATACTGTATCCTGCCAAAACTGTATTTAAAGTTGTACAAAGCCAAAACTTTTTTAATGATACAGGCTGGATTCAACAACTGTAACTTCAAGTATGCATGCAAAACTAGTTCAATTACAGAGGTAATTTACTCTCACTTTAGGAAGTAATAAAAAATTAATTCTCTAACATTAATATTACACAGTTCATGTGTTAGTAATAACCTTATTTCCATATTCTTGATTTATACTTCATAGCCTTGAAACATTTCTTTGATCTAAGTAATGAAGAATAAGATCCTCTGTGATGAACAAAACTTATTACCCCATTTTACATGAGCCACATTGGTTTCTTTTCCACTGATCTTTTGACCAATATACAAGACATCCGATCTGACTGCTGAACCCTTACTATGTAACACTGCCATGCTCCAACTCTGGAGAACTCAAATCAGTTGGGAATTTAATTATCAAAATCCTAATACCAGAACAATCTTGATTTCATTGCCTTCATTTCTATGACTGTAGGAATCCCACATTTATAAACCTGGATCTTACTCCTTTGAAGAGAGCCATAAAAGACAATGACAACTGACATAATTATGGAGCAACTGGTCATTTGTTAACAAAGCTAGCTTTGCCAAACTAAACTGCATAACCAAGTAACAAATCAGAAACAGATACCTCTTAATACCCATATCTCTGATAGCAGACGAAGGCGGCCCTATGAAGATGATTCCCTCTTGCTTGCACAACTCTGCAAACTCAGTGTTTTCTGAGAGGAAACCATAACCTGGGTGAATAGCCTAAAATAGAATAATGTTACCAGCCCATTTTTTAAATCAGTTTAGTGTAAAAAAACCCTGAAACTTCAGTAGAGTTATAAATAAACACAAGACAGAAAAACCATGGATAAAAATAAAGAACTAAAGTGTATGAAAGCAATGGAAGATTTAAGGTCATCACCTACTTACCTGAGCTGCTGAGCCCTTGGCCACCTGCATTATTTTCTCCATGGCCAAGTAACTCTGCTGTGAGGGTGCTGGACCAATGCAATATGCTTCATCTGCCTGTTACAATAAAAATACATATAACACAGACTTTATTAGGTAACAAAAAGCAAATTTAAGTGAATTTTTTAGGTCATTTTATTGTTCATCAGACCATTAGCAGACATAACTGCCTCTTATCATGGACAGGCTCAACTGGGTGAAACAAATTCTGACTTTCTTCCCAAAATCAGAGTCCATTCTATAAACCCCCAGGAGCTAGTCTAGTGTTAGAGAGCCATACCTGAATGAGAACTACCTTAATCATAAATGTAATGAAAATACTTCACCATTGCCACGTGCATGGAGTTTCTGTCTGCTTCACTATAAACTGCTACAGACTTCACACCCATTTTCTTTGCTGTTCGCATCACTCTGCATGCAATCTCTCCTCGGTTTGCAATAAGAATCTTCCCTATGTTGTGACCTCCTATTTAAAAGGATGAAACACAGTAAGCAAGGTTTAAAACAAATATAACCTTAAAAGCACTCCTGGAAATAAAGCAGATTTAAAATTCAGATTTCTTTTTCATCATATTTAGTGTCTGTGCATGTCTTCCAATAATGAAAAAACACATTACACTCAAAAGCATTTCCATCCTAGGCATGGATTTTTTTTTCCTTAGAGTCACAGAAGCATACTTTGGGTTTTTTTGCTTTTTAGAACACAAGAAATATATGCCAACCCTAAAACAACAAACAACACTTAAACATAAACGTTCTTACTGTGTACTGGACCAACTAGAACACAAAAAACAGGTCCCCACCCCAAGAGAAGTGATTCATGTTTCTTTGAAAAGCACTACTCCCCAGTGATACACAGTCCCAAAGAAAGAACAAGGTAGGAAGTTTTTTGTTGTCTGTTGGGTCTTTTTTTAAACAGTAACATACAAGCCTCTATTATAAAGTCTCATGGCAGCAGTTAAAACATGGTAGAAATGTAAAGCGGGCACAGCCAGAGACCTCACAGACAGAGCTAAGTAACTTAAAACTATAAAATTAAAATATATCTCTGAATTCTAATGTTGTCTAATTCACAACATGACAACAGGAACAGTTTAAATAGTCTTGCTAAATATTTTCTACTTCCCTTCATATATTGTTTAAATACTATTATGCCTAAAAAACAATTCTCTCAGATTTTCCAATTTTTCTATCAGAAAAGGTCTGAAATACAAAAATACCTTTCTAAATAGATGGAAAATTATTCAAAATCTTGTTTACATTTTAAAGATGATTTGTTA
Organism: Porphyrio hochstetteri; assembly: GCA_020800305.1. Taxonomy (NCBI): domain Eukaryota; kingdom Metazoa; phylum Chordata; class Aves; order Gruiformes; family Rallidae; genus Porphyrio; species Porphyrio hochstetteri. Next base: position 8,540,736 of record CM036914.1, on the reverse strand, counting down.
GGTAAGCTACAGGCTATTGTCTTCCAAAACTATACAAATATTGATTTTTTTTTAAAAGCTTACCGTTTTTTTCAGCAACTAATGGTCTAAAACTACTTGTAAAGCCATCCACATTATACAAGCTATTAAACCTAGCAGCTAAAGAAGTTAAATTTCATACCTATCGTTGAGGCCCATCTCACAAGTCTTTGTACTTGATTCCATTGCCTGTACAATTATAAACACAAAAGCATCACAAAAGTATATGAATAATTTGCAACTGAGTTACTTTTATTTTCAGGTGAAAGAAAGACACATCTATGATAGCTCTGAAGTTTTGGATAGAACTATTTATATAGAACATACACAAGTAGAAAGTTGTACAAACTTCACCAGATCTCTCCTCAAGTGTTTTCATCTAAGCACAACAGAAACAATTAATTGCCCTCTGGCTTTTTGAGCAGCATTCAAACTGAAATAGTCAGCATAGACTTGTATTATTTTTTAAACTCTCAGTGGATAGAACAGCCAACATGTGGCATTTACTACCGAGTAGGAAACTTGAAGTATTTGGGAAAGGACACGACCACAAAACAGAAAAGCTAAAAAAAATAAATACTATACTTGCTTATATAAAGAAAAGGTGCAAGAGAGAACAGGAAAGATAGCAAGAGGAGCTATGAATAATTTTGGAAATTAAGTTAAACCTCAAACTAATAAAAAGTACAAAAGAAATCAGAGAAGGCTAAGTGACTGGAATAAACTGTAGAAGTAAACTCTTGGAACTGTTTTAATTAACATATAAATCAACTGTAGAAGCTTGGATCACGTTCGGCAATTCTTTAACGGTATCAGACACAGACATGGAAAGTCCTTGGCACGGCATGACCTCAGTTTTGACCGCAGAGGGGAAATTAGAGCATTTCCTAAACTTTTAATAAGCGACTGTCGCGGTCCCTGACTCCTTCTGCAGAGGACGGGAGGTCGCGATGGTTACCAAACCCCGAGTACCCTGGGCACTTTCAACTGCTAAAACTGCCCGTGTAGCTCTAGGGAGGGGGTGGTTCAGCGGTTGTTTTTTCGCTTTCTTTCCACAGGGGGCCCAGGGTACATGTATCCTCCTCACACATGGGCCGCCCCGAGCAGCGGGCCCGGACGGGCGGCCCAGCTTCCTCGCCCCTCCCGGGCGGCAGAACCCCTTCCCCTTCCTTCCCTCGGGCAGCTCGGCTCCAGGCTCGGCTTTGGGAAGCTTCCCCACGCCGCGCTGGGCCTGACAGCCGCCACCGCCTCCCTCCCGGGCGCGGTCCCTGCCGCCGCCGCCGCCACTGTCAGCCGCCGCTAACGGCCGCCACGGCGCGCACCGCCCCAGGGGGGAGAGGGGAGGGGGCGACGGGGGCGGCCAGCGCGCCCGGCCACGCCGCAGCAAAGCGCAGAGGCAGCGCCCGTCTGTCCTCAAGAGGCCGCGGGGCCCGGGCCGCTGCGTACCGCCTCCCCTCGCCCCGCACTCACTGACGCCGCAGCGCCCAGAAGCTGCAGCGGCCCCGCTCGGCCGCTGAGATCAGCGCCATGTTTGTGATCGCGGAGGGCGGCGGGACGGAGGGTGTGTGCGGCAGGCCGCCCGGCACTGGCTGCCGCCGCAGGGGCGTGCTGAGGCGGGCCCGCGCCGAGGAGGAGCCGCCGGGTGGGAAGCGGACAGAGAAAGCGCTTGGGGAGGCGAGAGGTCTTGGGGAGGGAGGTCCGAGGGGCGGTCCCGAGCGACCTGGGAGAGGAGTGAAATGGCTGGCTGGTGGGGGCAGACCCAGGAAAGGGCGGCAGGGTTCAGATGGCTCGGGGAAAACGTGCAGTAGAACGGCAGATCAAATAAAATTCGTATAAATATGAAGTAATGCAGGCTTAAGGAGGGCTGCTGGCTAGGGCTGTAGTAGCCTGGGCTCTGAGCCGGCCGCGTTCCTTCAGGAATGACATTCGGGGCTGTAACAGAGCAGCGACCCGAGGCGTGAGGGTGGTCGGGAGAGACGGGAAGCCCAGTACCATCCCTCTGCCCGGGCACAGCTCCCCAGCTCGGAAATACGGGAGGCCGATACAACCCACAGTGTCGTGAAGGGACAGCGGCCAAATAGTGCTGCTGCCTCAGGCTTCGCGGGCTCCCCGGTCACCCCGGTGCCCCGTTCCGGAGTGGACGGTGCAGGACGGCTGGGTGCTTGGTCAGTCTGGATCTTGTAAGGCAGCGAGGAAAGAAGCGTGAATCACCAAGGTCACCTCGTTCGCCTCAGTCACGCCGATTTACTGACCCCAGGTTAACAGCAATGCTCAGATAAACTGATACCGACAGGCTGCATTAAAGCCTTTCCGACGCAGTATGACACATGACCAAGATTTTAATAATAATTACAGAGAAAAAAACAGTAGCAGTTAGCCAAAGTAAGCACTTCTAGTTGTCGTTCACACAGAGCAAAGCATCTATGATTTTCTACAATAGGAATACACAAGTTGTAATAGTGGTAGTATTTAACATGTCCTACCCATACGTTGAAGCATTAATACAAAGAGCATGCAGGTAATCTCTGCCTGTTCTGCTGTTGCTTTATTTAATTTGGCATGGTGACCTCTCACAACAGGTTGTAGCAGGTTACTCGGCCACCAGATCAGTTGAAGGAAATAGTACGGTCCTTGGAACCTGACTGCAAGAGGTGAGGAGTTCAGCCACTGCTCTAAAGATAAGATTTTTTTAAAACTAAATTATTAAGTGAAGCATCCACCTTTCCATAATTCATTCACTTCATTCCTCTTCAAGTACTGACAGCGTAAGATCCTCCTTTTGTATTTCAAAATCCAGATTTAAAAAAGATCAGCATGTTTGATTAGTCTCTAACACGAGATGGCAGTGTTTAATTTAGTTTACCGTTAAACATTGAGCAGAGCTACAGATGTTTTACAATACTTAAAATGAGAAGTGTTGGAGGAGTTCACACTGTGAACAGTAGAACTAATAGAAGTTGCAACCACATTAATATTGTGAATCTCCTCATGCTGAAGGCGTGCTGCAAGCGCAGCTCTTAGGGTTTGTCAAATGTGATCACCAAGTTGTATACACAGGTGTTTCAGAGTGCAATATAATAGAACCAAAATGCAGAAAATAATTATTTTCTCACTGACACGTACATGCCTAATGTGCAAGCACATCGATAGAGGCACTGCAATGAATCTAGCAATGTCCTGCATAGGTTGGGCTGGCAACATTTTAAATTTTATTGTAGAAGCAAGCTGCTTTAGATTAATAATTTGAGTACTTTTCTCATATTTTTTTTTTCCATGACCAGATTGTGAAAACCATAAATTTGTTTGAAATCTGAATTGATTTTTCTTGAGGCGATGGAAAAAAAAAAAGCCCCTCCATGGCAAAATGAATGAGGTTAAACATTGACTGGATTCATCAATCACATTCTTCAGAAATTTCTGGGGTATAAGAAAGCTCCAGGAAAGCTGAGGTTCAAAACCAAGATCTTTGTCTCTAATCTGCAGAGATTCTCTGACTCAGATTGAACACTTTCCTTTTTCCCAACATCCATTTATTTTGTTTCTGCATATGAGAAATGCAACCTACTCATTTTTTTAAATTTTGAGGAAAGTTAAGTAAGAAACTGAGTCAATTAAATTATAATTTAATAAAATACTTGGGATCCACCAACTTCACAGGCAGTAGGACTTGCAGGAAAAGGGAAATGCAGGTTTTGTGACATTTTGTGGCTAGCTGGGAAAGCCCAGGAGTGTGTGTTGCTGTGGCTGATAAACTTCAGACATGCATTATTGTCATGCAACAGCCACAGCCATGGATGTGAGAACAAAAAGTGTAGTCTCCAAGTATCTTGTCACTTGTGCTTCTGGGACAGTCCATGGTGTGACTTAGAGATAGAGGTTTTTTGCCTTAAAAGACAAAATGGTTGACTGTGCCTCCATCGTTCTACTTCAGGCCTCACCTCAGGCAATGAACATGCAGGAGACCCCATCTAAATCCTACTTCATCTGCTGAAATGCATCTCCCAAGTGTGTATTTACCAGCCCAGCTTCCAAATCTAACATGAACAAGCCAGGACCCTTGTCTACTAACTAGGTGCATCACTTGGGCAAACCTGGCTCCAAATTTAATATTGTACGAGGCCAAGCAAGTACAACAGAGCAGAGCAGACTGACCCTGCTCTCCTGGCAGGCCTGCTTTTCTACTGAAGTACAAATCAAGCCATCATGCACTGACACTAGAAATGCTAATAGCAAATTGAGCATAATTCTGTTTTTTTATCACCAAGGGAAGTAATTTTCTCTCCGCTTCCATCACTAGCACTTCTCTAACAGATACCAAATCAGCTGTCAGCAGCAGACAGGTTTTTCTCCCCCATCTACCACATCTTCTGCTTTCCTGCAATCCATCTGAGAACCTGTGCTGAGCCTGCACCCAAAACAGGGACTGGATGCAGTTATTAGCCAAAGAAAGATCGAGACAGATTTGGTTTCGAGTGTGTCTGAAAAACCTTTAAAGATCAAGCTGAAGAATTTTTGAGCACCCCCATTTATTAAGGTTACCCTCATGCAGTTGTCCTACAATTATATGCCATTTTAAGTTGGCGGTTGATGTGACAAACAGCAAAGCATAGCAAATTCACATGGAATCACAGAGTGGTTTGGCTTGGAAAGGACCTTTAAAGATCATTCATTCCAGCCCTCATCCTTTGGGAAATTCCTTTGACCAACACAGAAGCTGTTAAATTCTCAAATTTATGCATGGGATTTTCCAAACTCTCTACTTCCTCTAGTTTCCATACCTGCTGACTGAAACGATGTGTTCTTCTCAAAAAACTCTTAGAACCACAGTGCAGTTTGGGTTGAAAGGGACCTCAAAGATAGTCCAGTCCCACCCCCTTGCCATGGGCATGGACACCCTCCACTAGCCCAGGTTGCCCGAAGCCTCATCCAGCCTGGTCTTGAACACTGCCAGGGATCCAGGGGCAGCCACAGCTTCTCTGGGCAGCCTGTGCCTCACCACACTCATCAAGGAATGTCTTCTTTTTGTCCAATATAAATCTAATTAAAGCTATTGTCCCTTGTCCTGTCACTCCATGCCCTTGAAACAGTCCATCCCCAGCTTTCCTTTAGCCCCTTTAGGTACTGGAAGGTGCTCTAAGGTCTCCCTGGAGCCTTCTCTTCTCCAGGCTGAACAAGCCCATCTCTGTCTTCATAGGAGAGGTGTTCCAGCTCTTTTCTTAATACCTAAGATTATTATCTGTGAAAGTAGTTAAAACAGGTATCCACCACACCTGTTGTGAGTTATGGTCTGTGTTTAGTGGAACAGTAGGAAACAGAGATCTAGTTGTATAAAGCAGCACAGTGAAGTGAGATACTCTGGAAGTTGTGGGCAGATTAACAGAAAATGGCATAATATTTTCAATACCTTTTTATTAGTACTGATGAAACAAAGACAGAAATGTCAGATGAGCTGCCCAAGCCACAGAAGAAATATTCATCAAAGTTATGGTTAGGATATAAGGATATCTGTGTGGCTTGTAACCAGAGACCGGAAGACTCTGGCTTGTTTGTTAGACCCACAGCCCATAGAGCTGTTTGTTAGATTGTACTTGTATTTCAAACAGTTTAGGGAAACAGCAGTCAAGAGACAAAATAATTGCACAGCAATGCACACTTTAATGACTAAATACAACCTTTATTATAGAAACACCAAAAATAGAAAAATAAAGAGCATATCTTTCTTCTCACAGCAAGTTATTTTTAGCAATCTTATAGCAAGCTAGAATTAATCAACCAATACATTCATACACCCAAGATGCTAATCTACATCTCCTGCCCTCTCTCTGCCAGAATTAACAGCTGTTTTTTAATTTGGACTTTGTCCACCAGAGAGCAAAAAGGACTCAAAGAAATTAAATCTTGATTTATAAACTCTTTGATGATTTGGCTAAGTATGATGATATCATCATGCTCAGGGAATGCCCTTGTGTCTGCAAGAGACCATGTTGAGTGCTCCGGGGTGAGAACTGTAGCAGCATCAAGGAGCTATAGGGATATGCTCACCTCCTCATTTCTGTGAGTGGCTCAGCTGTATCCTGACCTGCACATGCTTGGAAGCAAGTTAAGCGTGGCTTCCCTGATGGGATGCATTCTTGTCATCATGATCAGTATCTTTTGGTCCAGAGATGAGGTGATCTGAGTCCACAGTTGGGGGAAAGAGTGAGCTGGGGCTGCTGAAGCTGTTGTTCAGCAGCGGGGAGGCTGCCTGACAACGAGCAGCCCTGGAAGGGGAGCAATTGCCAGGCTTAGAAAATTTACAGCCAAAATGATAGGAAGCAAAGAAACTGCACTGCTGCCCATGGTGTAAGTACTATGGCCAACCTAGTGTGCTGCTAGTTTATCTCTTCTTTGTATGATGCTCTTTTTGGGGAAATTTTGCTCAAAATGCTTACTCAGACAAGATGTTTAGAAGAGAAAGTCTGGCAGCTGAGACCAATTATGCCTGTAGAAGCTTCCCACTGGAGGAGGATCTCAAAGCAACTCTATTAGTTAAAAAGTACCACCCAAATATCTACCTAAATTCTGGCAGAAAATAAATACAGACGTCAGCTTTACAAGCTGCACATGGCAGCTCAAGGAGCAGCTGGGCTGTCTAATTCAGCATTCAACTCAGAGATGCAACACTCCCTGCTCTGCCAGCACACTAACACACATCCCTGCTGCAGGCTGCCGTGTGTTTTGTGCCCAGGGAAGGAAAGGGCAGCATTCAGGTTGGGCTATAGGTGGCAGAAAGGTTGCACTTAGGGGCTGGGATGTCCTGATTCAGTAAGGGATTCTCCAGTGGATCTTCTGTCACTGAAAGCACTAAGTCCATTGGATTCATTTTGTTGTGCTGTTGGCAGCATTTCATGTCAGCATTGAGTTGTTTCATTGGTTTATAGCACACACACTTCACCTCTGCTATTCAGAGCAAGCCTGGAGTATTGTTTGTCTAGAAAAGGCCATATGCAGCTTCATGAAATCACAAACAAATAAACAAATACGAATAAAAGAACAAATAGCACAAGAACAAATCAGGGAAACCTGAATCCAGGCATTGTTCAACACCAACAGTTTGATTCACTGTACACAGGAAAAAACGTAGAGAAATAAACACTAAAACACAGGTGTTGCAGTATTAAACATGGAATTATTAGTCATTAATAAGTTTTCACTCCTCATGTTGCTATCAAATGTTAATATAAAGAGGTTTTTCAGCAATCCAAAGAACACGTGAAACAGGGCTCAGTTTTAGGTGGGAAAGATATCTGTCGATCTCTACTCAGAATACTCAGGGTCAGATCTTGTGTGGTGCTGCTGTTTTGTTAAAATGTCCACGTGTGATGGTTTGGGACTTTAATAGCACTACTATATGAGCAGGTTAATTTTTGAATGGAAGCTCTTGTATATATTTATCTTTCTTGCTGGACATTGACTTTTTTTAAAAAAAATTTAAAAAATATATAAATCTTCTTTCTAAACAACAGATTAATAGTATTATCTACCTCTGACAGCTAGAGGGATCTCACTAAGCAGTGCTTCAGTTCCATGGGCTGCTTCTCCCAAGATGAGTGAAAGTAAGCTGGATAAAGTTCACTAAGCTGGAGTTCAACAGTGCTGGAGCCTTTTACCAAACAATAATTGAAATACTCAGCTTGCAGCTGGCTCTGATTGCTGTCTGATGCTTCTCTGAGTGCAAAAGTGCTTCAAAATTGTCTTTTGTTTTTCTGATTTATGGATTCATTCAGACTCAAAGGGGACATTTCTGGAGACCGTTAATTACTTCCACAGCAATGTATTATGCCCGTTATGGAACGATGTGACCTTGTTTCTTGCTTGACACAGACCAGCATCTTTTAGTAATTCAAGGAAAGGAAGGATTTTTTTTTTTTTTTCTCTTAATTTTAGTAAGTATACTCTCAATGGTTAAATACTAGTAAATTTTTTTTAAAAATACTCTAGGGAAATTAAACTCACAAGGTAAGCATCAGTTTTCTCCAGTGAAAATCCAGTGAGTTTCCATCACCATTAATAATGGCTCAGGATTTGAGCCATTATTAATGAAAATTAAACAACCTCCCAGCATTTTTATTTTGTTTAGATCCAGATTAAGCTAACGACAGGGAATCTTTGCAGATGACACTTCAGGATAAACTTACCAACACAATATTGCTCTGATACACTGTGCTTTATGAGGCTGCAGTTCAAGAATTACTCGCAAGAAGCTCAGACATCTTTGCAGCAGAGCTGAGACAAGCTACAGCAAGTGATAATTTTGGCACATGCTGGTCAAGCAGACCCTGCGTGACCTCAGCTGGGTAATCTTCTCTTATTTGCATAGGCAGTCACTGGGGACTAGGCAATTTTCTAAAAATACTGCCTCCAGAGTCAAAGCCACACATTACCACTGTGCTCTTCCAAAGGGCTTAGTAGGAAAAAACAAGAACTTAGGATATGTAAGCCTGGTATTTACAGGACTAGTAAGAACTTGCTTGTGGATGGAAGTTACAACTACACATGCCTTGAGACATCAGTATACACAGTGGCTTCCTTGGGCTGTGATGTAACAGTTTGTAGCTGTGGACCTCTGCTCTATTCACTTGAAGGTCATATCACTGGACTCATCTATTTTAATAAGTCTAAATGCCATCTTTATGACACCTGATGGATTTTCTGACAGAAAGGGATACTGCCTGCTTTAAGATTTTTTTTGGCATCTGACTTAAGTGGGCTGAATTGCCTCCTTTGTTGTAAATAGAAAGAATTTAGTCTCCTCACTTTGGTCCTTTGGACTATATCTAAATTAGATACTAAGAATAGCCTAAAGTAGATGGTGTGGACTCTTTCCTCTTCACCTTAAAGAAATGCTTCCAGAAATATTCCTTAGCTTTAAACACATGGTGTCATTGCACTTAAAAATACAGCTTCAGTCAGTGGGATTGCCAGGTAGAAGCTAAAACTCCTGTGATTTCTCTACTTGCTACACACATCTAGAAGTTCAAGGGCACCTCAGATACGTTCGTATCCTCTATGTGGCTTTCTTCTGGAAATCAGGAATGTGACAAACACAATCACAAATAATCCCAGGATACTCAGGCCCACTGCTACGGGAGCTGCTTTGCTGTTTCTATCAGGAAAACATTCTTCTTCTGAAAAATAAAAAACCAGAGAATGTGTTACAGCAGAACGCCTGGACTATACATCTACACTCCAGAAAAGTTAGCAAACACAAGCCAATTGTTCTCAAAACCTTGTTTTCTTTTTTTGCTGTTGTTGTTCCTTTCTCTTTCATGAGCTATACTTAATATATCCTTTGTGAATCTTATCTCATGGAAACAATACTTGCACCTTTCCAAATAGCTACATCCTTCAGTGGAGTATGACTCGGCTCATTGATGTCTGCAGGAATTGTTTTACCATCAGGATCAGTAGGCAGACAGCAGGAGACTTTCTTGTTGAGAGCAGATGTGGAGCATCCCACTACAAAGTGTAAGTCTAAAAGAGCAGTACCACATGGACAAAACCTGCTCCTTTAACCATGCAGCAAGGATCTAGTTAAGTCAGTCTGTCTTGTAAGAAAAATCAAATTCTAATTGTTCTCTGTGTTTAATTCAGAACATAGAATATATGTAGATATTTGTGGCTAACACAACACGAAGAGATTGGGAAGGCAAAAGCCTTGGACTTAGTCCAGGGGGGTTGCCTTAGCAGTTCCATTGTAATTTTATTGTACTTATGATGATGTCAGAAAAGGTTTTGACACAAATAATATCTTTAAGAACAAAGATATTCCAAACATACCTCTTAGCTACAGAGGGGGGAAATCCTGACATCCTTCAGCTAAACCCTACCTAAATGAATACCCAAGTCATCCTCTGATTAAATGGAAACTTAAAAATGAGCTTCCAGGGTGGGGTAAATTGGCATCTTTCCTATGGAGAGACTGCACCATCTGGGTCACTGACAGAAATAGAATATTTACCCAAGTAAATATGGGAGGATCAGTCTCAAATTCATAATACAACAAGTGTAGCCCTGGGAGTGAAGGCAGGGTCTGGGAATGATCATGAATGTGTTATCCCAGAACTGAATCAGACCTACATTTCTATGCAATCTGTAGAAATGGCCCTTCCTTGGGCTCCAGGGAAATACTGACCTCTAGCATGATGCTTTGAGTGGCACCTCAGTAGCAAACTATCCTCCAAGTAGGATAGCTTGATCACCTAAACCCCATAGTATATCCCAGCTCAGCAGTGAGTTATACCCGGGGTATGGGGGAGATCCACCGCCCACTGCCCCTTTAATTTCCTGTGACTATTTCAAGGCAGATCTCAACAGCCCTGTAAGGTGAAAGCCTCTGATGTTATTGTCTAATTCAGATGACTCTGGTGGCACAGGCTGTAGCTTAGCTTGGGCTTTTCCCCAATGGGAATCTTTACTGTGGCAGCAGGCTGTTAGCCCAGGGGGCATATGTGGAGTGCATGACATCATGTCACAGCTCCACAGCCTCCACATAGCTCTCCCCAAAATCTGATCGTCTTCTCCTCTGATCCAATGGTCAATGAAATCCATGGTGATTTCATGTGATGTAATGCCACAAAGCCAAAAGCATCAGCATCCTACAAGATGCGGCCTTTGAAGAGCTTGTTGGGTTACCATAACTGCAGTGAGCTGAAATGTGTTTCCATCTGAGCATTGCAAAAGCCATTTTGCTTTGGTAAAGCACTGGGCTATGAACTCTTAGGAATTGTTTCTGATATACTGAGGTGCAGTTCAGAAGACACTTTACAGCTTTCCAGATTCAAATACACCAAGCTATCGATGTAGAACTGCTGCAGTCTGTACAAAAGTGTAAGGAACTTGAAACCAATGATCATTAGTGTTTTCTTTCTCTTCCTCTTTTAAAATAAGCAAATCAAGAGCGACAGAAGTGAAACAACCATTCTCAAGAAACCCAAGGGGAGGTGGCTGGTGATGAGTATAGAGTCATTCCTTCAGTGGGGATTTTGTCTTTCAAAATCTGCATACACAGCAGCAGTCTGTAACAGTTTCATAACTATTTCATGGCCACTGGGGAACTATTCAGAGGTGGTAGCTGCCCTCTGATTAAGAGCAAAACTAATTTAATTTTGTATATGATACTGATTAGCAGAGATTAGCCTGACCTTGGAGAGAGAGAGTGAGAGTCTTTCTAAGCTCTGTCCCTGCTAGAGGTAAGGCCATACCAAAAGCCATAGCTGAACTCACTCATTGTACAAATTCAGATAGGAATGTGGGGACCAGATGGGATCTAATTGTTCCAGATCAGATTTATCCCATGAAAAATAAAAAAGGTCTTCAAGAGAATGAAAGCATGGATTGGGTTCTCAGCATGACTCTTAAGAATTTAAAGAAAAATATGGAGGGGAAAACAAAAATGTCCACTTCTTAAAAAAGCCCCAAATGTTGTCTCCCATTATATTCCTTTTAGAATAAGAAAGGCAGCCAAAATGGTGAACTAAGAAAAGAAGAATCAAAACACGGTCAAAAGATCTAAAGTAAAAAGAGTAATACAGGGGTGATATTTTGTAAGCATGCAGAAAGTCAAATGCCAGAGGCATTGACTCTCCAGGGCTGGAGAGTTGATAAGGCTCTGTCCATCTGAGTTCTTGTGTGGAAACACCCTGAGAGGAAGTCATGAATATGTATGACTTAAAGAGATCACAAGGTACCATCTAGTTCACCTCTCTGCTTTTTGTAGGATCTTTCATGCATCTCATAAGAGGTGCCCATGAGGGTGTCCACACTATGGGATGTGTGAGTTCCTGGTGTACCTTGCAGTCCCAGCCTCCACACCCTAGCCAGGTCCTAGCTGCATTACTGGACAAGAAACAAGGATGACAACTTTTCATTTCCCTGTGGAAGGAACCCCAGGTGATGAGCCCTAATATATTCTTCCAGTGTGGGCAATCCAGGGTCCAGGGGAGTCAGTACTGGTCTGTCTCTGTCTTTTACTAAGCTCTTGTTGTCTCTTTGTGGCTGTACCCAAAAGGCAAGTTGCAGAGTATCACATTTAATTATGAATCTAGGGAGCGCACCAGTTGTGCTCCTCCTCAGGAGCCTGTTTCATCATGTCTAGACAAAGCATCACCCTGCAGTCACAAATATCCCTTATTAGTTGGCAGTTTTGCTGCTGCAGCTGTGGGACATCATGAGTGTCAAGAGCCTTTCAAAATAGCTCAGATCTGACTATATCAAGACCAGTGTCCTTGAACTGAACTGTACATATTAGGGCTTTGGGCAGTGCTGTTGTGGTGAACACACCTCTGCTTGCTCTGGGAGAAACAGGCAAGGAATAAAATGCTGGCTGTGGAATTCAACGTCTTTAATGACAAGGTGAAACAGAAGATAAAAATGTAGGAGGGCAAGATACTTTTCCACCTTCCATAGGTATTAGCACTCTGTTTGCAGCGACTCCAAAAAGAGTGGGAATCAGCAGCAGGCAGGTTACGGTGTTTGGGAGCCACTACAAAGCTGTCATTGTGCTATGGGTGTAATAGGATCACCGTGTGTTTCATCTACCAGAAGGAGATACCTCAGGCTACTAGAGTGCTGACATGGAGATCTCAGAGGGTGGAAAAGATATCCTCTACTTACCTTTTCCAAACTGGTTACCGACAATATCAAACGCCTGCAGCTGCATATTAACAAAGAGTATCTGGAAGTTCTTCTCCAGGACAAAGATTTGCTTGCTGGCACACTTAAAGGAATTCCCCAGCTTTGTTGCAAACAGCTTCTCATGTATGGCTGCATAGTAAATCATGCCTGGAGGCCATAAAGAGAGAGACAAATGAGAATCCACTCTAAATCTGTTGGCACTGACATGTTTCTGAGATAAAATGGAGGATCCCTGGTGTTTTAGCAGGGCAGCAGTCACAGATGACTAAAGCATGAACATTTTCCACATAATGTATCAGTGACATTCCTTCCCCATTTAAATGAATGCCCTAATTATCAATGAGCAACTCAGCTGAGCTTGGGTCTGAAAATGTGGCTGGATTTCAGATGCTTCTTCCAATCATATTTAAACAACCTGTGTCTGCAAGAGGGGGTTAGGATTCTAACAGGAGCAGGCAACTGTCTTAGGTCTCCAGCACGGTCATTTCCAGACAAAACAGTAATTCCATCTCTAGCATGGGGATTTGACACATCCAGTCCGTATTGCTTTATGTATTAAATATGATTCTAAACATATTTCAGTAGCACAATACCTCACTGAAAATATGGCTCAAATTCAAAGCATGAAAAGATCTTGCAGCCAGGACATGTCCTTTCTGCCTATCTTCCCTTAAAAGCAGATCTACCAGTTTAAGACCAAGTCACCCACATCACCAACTGTGCATCACTATTTCAATGACATCTGCACAACAGCATGCAGCATACCCCTGGTCCCCTTCAGACAAAATCAGTACAGCAGCGTGTACTGATACAGTTAATTCAGTGATTCTTATCTTAGAGAAGATACAGGCTTGCTCACTGCAAAAGTACTGCTGGACAACGGTGGAACGGCAACATCTGGCAGAGAGGCAGTAACAAACAGCCAGGCACAGCATATCTCTTACCAGCACAACTGGATTTTGAGGACTCAAAGTATATTTGAGGATTTAAAACCTTATGATTGAGCCAATTAGTTTGTTGGCTGCAATTTGCAGTTAGAATGCACAGGAAAACTCTGATCATTTAGACTGAGGGGATCACTAGCAGATGTGTCCTCTGGATCACCTGAATTGCTGTAGATCAGGTTAAGCTCCATTTGAGTTAATAAAAATGCTCATCAGTGAAAAGAAAAACAGGCACTGAGCTTCCAAAGAGGAGCATATTGCAACTCAGTGCTGTTAGGACATACCTGGTTGAGTTCCTGATTTGTTTTTCGTCATTCAGGGACAAAAGTTGTTCCAAAATTCTTATGAGTAACAAACAGAGAAGCAACATGATACAGTCATTAACCTGTGATGGGTTTGATACATTGGGAAGAATTTGTGCAAGATTAAGGTCAGAGAAAACCCAAAGTGATGGCTCAGAATTTTTCTCTCTGACCTAAGTGACCTTCTCTTAGCTTTGCTTGAGAGGTAACACGGGGGCACCTCCTGACTGTTCAAATGGTTAGAAGCACAGAATATAGGAAGATCCAATTGCCTGAGAAGAGCACAGACAAGGCCTAGGGTTTGAGGATAGTTTGAAGAACCTCAGCCTGGGCCTAGTTCATCTTTCTGCCAGAGGAAAATGTCAGATGCACCTCCTGTCCATACTGGTGAATTTGAAATCTGGATCCGGCTCTGCATTGCTGTGATCCAAGCACTGTGTTCAGTTCCTTTGCTTATTCGATTGGAAAGGTGCATGCAGCAGAACTGGAGTCACAATAGTGTTGTGTGTTTGCCAATAAAAAATTTGAGGACTGTTTTGTACCTTCAATTTAGGTTTGAAGTAATCTCTGTTCTGAAAGCAGGGAAAGATTTTGGGGACAAAATGAAAACTGAACAATTCTGGTGAATCTGCAGCCCGGTCCCTTCTCTTCCATTTTGGCACCATAAGATTTAGGTGAGTGACATGTTGAAAACCTGGTAAAATACTTAATTTGCAAAATCCAGTGTTTTAAAAATATGAAAGCGTCTCCCACCTCCAGAACACTTTGATGTGAAATTAAGACTCCAAAATTACTGACCTTCAGAAGATAACTGTAGACTAGTCTCAATTTTACTGACATAGTACATTGGAGCTTGCTGTAAAAGAAGATACAGCTTTATTTGTAATGCATCCTTGTGTTAGTGAAAAAAACACAACAGTTCACCACAGCAAAATGCTCACAAAGAATTCTCAAAAATTTAAAAAAAAAAAAAGAGGCATCACCTTCAAAACCCAAGAACCAATTTGTTCGGGTGCATTGCTTTTTCTTTTCCAGATCACTCTCTCCAGTAGCTCAGAAGCTGGTGCGATGCAGCAGTCTCAGCTGCATCGCCACTTCTGCTCAGTTCAGTGAAACTGGGCTGCACAGATGTGATTTTGCTCAAGCTAGACACTTGTATGATACTTGTGGTAACCAAAGTAGGAGGGAGTTAAGGAAATATTAGACGTTGCACAAATTAACAGGCATGTGATACGGCTGATTAACTTTTCTTCACCTGTTCTACTTTCACCAAGAGTCCCTGCAGTGCTGTGCTGAGCAGCCCTGCACTGAATGAATCCACACTGACCTGCAGTCTGACTCCTGGCAGGACCTAAACCGACACCTTTAGAAGTACTCAGAACTTTGGGTACTGATGCCCTTTGCATGAGCACACTGCAGAAAGCAGCCATGCTACTGTGTTTGTCGTTGTTTTGAACTGGAAAAGGTCAGCCACAAGCTGAGAACTGGGAGCTCATCTCATGCTAGTACCACCCATTTCCTATTTTGTCGGCCAAGAGAAGTCACTGAGAATGAGGAAACAGCACCTGGATGTGTCTGTGTAGGGGAGAAATAACCATTCTTTCCACCCTGATGACACTGTTAATGCTGGCTCATGGGGGATTTTTTGTATGTCTACAGACTGTTGACATGGAAAGCACCTGGTACAACAGCACAGAGCAAAATTTCCAGCTAAGCATCCTGCCTGTACGTGCCCTAAAACCCTGATGCAACCTGGATGCTGTCTTCCCCTGGACTGTCACAGAGTGAGAGCCAGCCCCAGGACCCTTTCTCTGCTATCAGCCTTGGAGTATAGAGTGAGTATCTATATAGCAGCCCTCCTATTCATTTTAACTCCAACTGTGAGCACACAGGGACTGGTGAATAAACAGCAGCAGACATCAATGCCTCCTGTCCATCCAGCGATAATGTTACCCAGTTTGAAAGCTGGTAGGGTGGATTGAGAACATTTAAGAAAGAAACACACCGTAGGAGAGGTTCTCAGCATTATTCCCAGTGGAAGTCAAGTATTACCATTGTTTTGATGGCAGCCCTATGTTCTGTTTGGCCACGGTTCATAACTTTGCTGGGGGAAAACACCTGCTCCTACTTCACGTCTGGTGGGGTGGTTACAAAACTTCCTTTTTTCGAGACCTCTGCAAAAAGCAGCTGGCAGCAGTGAGTACAGCTGCTCACCTCCCACTACCCGGCACCAGCACTGCAGCCCTGGACCTGATCCAGCTCCTCTTTCCCTGGTGAAAATCAGAAGTGCCACCACTGGAGCACTCCTAGTTCAAAGCAGTTAGAGAGGCTGTGGAAGCCAAAGACAGAAAGACCAGCAGCAGGATTATTTCTTATTAACTTGACTTTCAAAGAAGTCTAAGCCGAGCCCTGCTGTGCTCTAGAGGCTTATCTTTAAGTGAAGGGCAGCCTGTCTAATGCTGAGCCAACAACCCCCTTTTTCCAGGGCAAGGCAGGTCAAGTACCTCCTAAAGGTTTGCATCACTCTCCTTAGCACTGCTACTAGCTGAGGCTTTCATGGGTACTTGAGCTTTTTCTAAGGATCCTTGTGACACAGAAAACACTCCCCTTCTTGCAGGAAGCCTACATCTAAAGCAAACACTCACGGCCTGAACTGGTCCTTTGTTTTAAAACAGCTCCTTGATTTTTTAGCTCACTTTTTCTGTGTGGCTTTTAGAAATGCTTCTTCCATAAACTAAAATCAAGATGATTATTAATTAAAATCGTTACTCTGCTCCAGCATTAATGACTCTGGTGGGGTGTAATTTGCTGTCAGCTCTTGGATTTTCTGTGGAAATATACTGAATTGCCAAGGACCTGACAGCCCCCAGTCAGATTTGTACTTTTCCAAATTGTCACTAATTTGAGCTTAGAACCAGGCTGCAACATTGACATTGTAGCATGATTAACTGCAGGACACAGGCAGGAGTGATGGCCAGATATAGCCCTGAACTGCCAGGGAGCTCCAGGGTATGGCCTTAATGAGTGTTACATGCAGTCAAAGTTTGATGGGATCCAACCCATGCCATATTCCTCCCTGCCCATTAATGTCTTCATACACAGTACTAACTTCTGTCTTTAGCCCTTCTGGTGTCACCACCCGGCTCTTATTAGCTTTTGGATAAATGCTCCTGCCTGCTGCCTCCCCAGAAGTGTAAATGGTGTGAATGCCTGCAGAAGCAGGAGGACGGCTGCACTCAGCAATTTGCTCCTGTGATTCCATCAGCAGCAGCACTCTTGGTAGCTTCTGTTAGAGCCTCACCCGTGTGTGATGTGGTTTCAGCAGGGAACATTGTATCAATAGACAAAATGTCAAAAAGAAAACTCATTTTCCCACTCTCAGGAAGGGCCACTCTCTCCCCCAAGTTTCTCTGTGTATTTGTAAGTCTCTCTGGCCAGATGCATTCTAAGGGCACTGATCTGCAGTTCTGTTGTAGCTCAGTTGTTTGGAATTATCCGCCCAAAAATGAGGTGAAATTAGGCCCTTCAACCATGGGCAGGCCATGGTTCCTAAAACTGCACACGTTCTCTCTACACGCAACAGTTACCTTTACAAAGGTGAAGTTTATAAAGCCTCCGCTGAAAGTTAAGTTCAGCTCAGACTGAGCTGTGCCACAGGTTCCAGACAGCTCTGTCGCATTGGGGTTGACAGCCGTGTACTCCATCTGCTCCTGGGGAGAGAAAAGACATCGCAGGGCTGCTAATAAAGATGTGGTGGGGAAACTTTAGAAACACACAGACATTTATGGATGGATTTTGGGTGGGTTTTTTTTCCAGACAACTGCTGTGTGGCCAAACAAACCAGACAGTGGCAGTGGCAGCCTAATTGCAGTCTGCTGGGGTTGTGCCCTCCTTGTAAACCAGCTCTAGCACTGGTCTGAGGCAGAACCAAACTGTTCCGATGCGTTCAGTTAGCAGAAAATAATCCTTTTCTGCTCATTTAGTGAACTGACATGATTAAGAGCAGGAACAGATGGGCACCAGTGGTAATTTAAAAAGAGGGAGAACTGGGAACTTGTGCTTGAAGGGAGAGGAACTATCAAGACAGAGGCAGGCAGTGGTTAGTTTGGCTTCAACGTGGTTTGCTCCTTGTATCACGCCAGGCTCCTCATTCAGGTCTGCCATCAGCCAACCCACACTGTAATCTGAAAGGAGAGCTCTGCAGCCCTGAATACACGTTTCAACTCCTTCAGACTTATGTCAAATACACCTTAGCTTTGTAATAAACCCCTCACTGGGGTCTGGTGAGGTTGGGGATAATGGTTTCTCCCTGGCTTTTGCCAGGATGAGGGATAAAAATTACTTTCACCAACATGAAATACTCATCCATTCAGACCCTGGGCAAGAATATTTGTAGTTGCAATGGGGATGCCTTGAGGTGTATGAACTCCAGAGTCCAAGGATGTAACACCCACATATTTTGTTAAATAAAGTTACAAAACCTTAATTCTGAGGGACATCATCACCATTTCAAGTTTTATGACATCAGTGGGTCACTGCTAGGATAGAGTACTGGCTCCCCAGGACCCCTGCCCTGATCGAGCCTGGCAGTTCCAGTGATCCTAAACCATCCATGTGCCAGCACGATGACAACACACCTCTGAATCCAAGTCTGTGGATCGCCAATTTCTCACTTTCATTGCAATTCGCAATGTCAAGCCCTTTGCTGAAGTCAATTTGGCTTTTAACTGGTCTCCCATTCCAGGACACACAAACTCCACTGAAGCCTGACCTACCCTCCAAGTCTTGCTACCACAGATACAGTGCTGAAATAAGAAAGCACCCATACATCTCACCGACATCATCACACAAGCTAAAATACAGCAGCTAAGATGCTGTGGCACAGGAAAGACCTTAGACTGGTAGCAAGCCACTTATTTTTGTCAAACAACCTAACTTCCAAAAATTGCTTTGAAAGAAGAGAAAGTTCCAGCTAATGAAGAAACAGCCATCACAAAAGTCGGCCTTGTAGTGGTTCCACCTCACCGTGTGCGTATTCCGAGCCATCAGTTGCAAGCCCATGACCGCCCTGATGCAGGTCTTGTTCCCACTGGAAACGGTGTATGTGCCAATGGGGATGGAAGAAGGCTGTGGTGAAAGAGTGGGTCTCGCTGACGTCGTAGTAGTTGGGATGGTTGTTTGAGTCCCTGGATGAAGAGTTGTCGTGTTGGTGATGGCTGTGGCTGTTGGATGTTTAGGTGGTGTTGTCTGATTTCCCAACCATGTGGTGGGCTTCACAGTTTGCATGGTGATGGCTGCAGTACTTAGGGCAGCAGCTGTCACTTGTGTGTTTGACGTTGTATGGTTTATGGTTGTGTTTGTGGCCGCTGCTGTCTTTTCTGAGCTCACATGGGTTGTGTCTTGCATGGTTGAGGACATAGGATCTAGGGTTGCGTTCTTCACCGTTTCCATTGCCTGGGTTGTAACCTGAGTGGCTGCAGTTGCGTTGTCTCCTGCTTTTGTGGACACCAGCATGGGAGATGTCTGACCAGCCACTTGTGTGGTGGTTGCTCCTGCCTGTGCTGCTGTGTGATGCTGGTCTGTTGTTTGGTTCATGAGCGTTGTGCCTGTGCTGTTGAAATAAACTGCGGTACCTTGGTGGGGTGAAGAATGGTTAAGGGAAAGTGGCTGAGCAGAAGTAGCTGTTTGGTGGAAGGATGTGGTTTCAGGAGACAGTTCGACCCCCAGGGCCACTTCGGCAAAGCAGAAGGAAAATGCTGCAAAGAAACAAACAAGTCAGTAGTCTAGAAACCTTTATGTTTAATGGTTCTGTTGATACCCACAGCATAACTGCACTGATTTTGTTATCAAATGGGTGATATGACTTCATTCTTCATTTGGCTCCAGTCACCATCGGAAGGTGCTGTAGGACCATCCATGACTTTGCACCACTCCCCCAGTCTTCACCTCTGAATAGACGTGGTGCAGTGGAAGCACGTTGGCTCCCAGCTCCCCACGCACTGCTTTTCACAGAATCACAAGGTTGGAAAAGACCAACCATTCTCATCCTAAACTAAACCATATCCCTAAGTACCTCATCTACCCTTTTTTTGAACACATCCAGGGAAGGTGACTCAGCCCCTCCCTGGGCAGCCTGTTCCAGGCCCTCACAACTCTTTCAGTAAAAAATTTTTTTCTAATGTCCAATCTAAACCTGCCCTGGCACAGCTTCATGCCATTCCCCCTTGTCCTATCATCTGTCACCTGGCTGAAGAGACCATCACCTGTCTCTCTATAACCTCCCTTCAGGGAGTTGTAGGTGGTGATAAGGTCTCCCCTCAGCCTTCTCTTCTCCAGGCTAAACAGCCCCAGCTCCCTCAGCCACTCCTCATAGGATTTGCCCTCTCTTACTGCTGAAGAAGCCAGAGGATGACAGAGGTGTGAGCAGACCTTGCACAATCCCCAGGCAACACAAAAATTCCATTTGCAGGCAGCAGTGCAGCAAAGATTTGCTGGAAGAAAACTAGGAAGATCCAAGGATGCCTGGGTGTAACAGTGATGGGGTGGTTGGTTACTTACCAACAAAGCATGGGTAAAGGGAACAGTTTTTCTGCATGAAGGAAGTGAGACAGCCTAACGGTCTTACAGTGATTCAGAATAGTCTGTGAGACAGGGAAATTCCACATATTTATTTATGGTGAAAGTGTAGCCACACCAGCTTGAACCCTCAAGTCCTTCCTCCTGGAGGTACTCAAGGGAATGCTCCAGACAAGCCCTCTTAGTGATACTCTTTCAGCAGTGAGAAACAAATCGCTGGGTACAGCATACAGAGCTTTTTGGAACACATCTAAATAGCCAAGCACCAAAGTTACACTTCTATCATGTAACACTTACAGAGACATGTCCCCTGCAGAACCAAAAACATCTGGCTCCTAAATGTAAATAATGAAGTGAAGAAAAAGTGGGAAAAGTACATTATGGGCTAGATGAGAGCCACAGCTTTTCTGCTTGAGTCTCTGATTGGAAGTATGCAACAAGACTCTGTAAAGGGGAGGTCAAGATAAACCAAACCATAAATCACTGACACACAGGTGTTCTGTGATGTGCATGAAACTTCAGGTGTTTTACTGCCTAAATTAGCTGGAGGACTAGATGATCTTTCGAGGTCCCTTCCAACTCCTAAAGTTCTGTGATTCTGTGAATTCTTCAGTTTGGAGACAGAAGGAACCCAGAAGTCTGAGACAGTTCATATTCCTAGCAGGATAGCTCCACAGAGGATGCCACAACATGTTGTCTGAGAAGTTTACTGTAAGCTGGTTCAGAAAAATTAAATTTCCCATTAATTGTTGTCAAAGGTTTGTGGCAGGCAGGTCGCTAAGACTCGGATTTTAGGATCAATTAAGGCCAGGGGTGCATTCAGAGTAGAAGTGGCTGAAATCTCACAAGCTTTTCATAGAATCATAGAATGGCATGGGTTGCAACGGACCCCAAGGATCATAGAGCTCCAACCCCCCTGCCACAGGCAGGGCCTCTTCTTCCTTTCATTTTTTTATTTTCACTCAGCATGAACAGAGATCTATAACAATAACTGACCCCACAAAATCTCATCATTTCAGGATAAATCATATATACTAAATAAGAATAATAAAACCTACCAGGTTTTGAAACAAATTCAGGATCAAAACAAAAGAGATGAGAACAGATGCACAGATCTGAAACCACACCACCATTTTCTCCTAAAATTGGCTGTGTGGGAGAAGAGCAGAAGTGGAGAGGCATATACCAGGATGCCTAAAACTGCTAGGGTTTCACCTTGGTGCTTTGTAGAAGATGATAACAGCTACACTGACAGTCATGGATCAGAGAAGTGCAACTTGATACAGTTGTAAAGCCTCAGCAATGACAGGACAGATCCCTCAGTGAATTTTATTGGAAGGACGGTAAAAACGCCATAATCAGTATGGTACTTTAGTTCATTTTCCCACTTTCACCACACCTGCAGAGCTGAAAGGCAGGTAAGTTATCTCCTTCTTTGTGTGCCAGTGGAAAACCAGAGCTGTTGCCATATACCAGCTATAGGAAGTTGCATCTCAGTGTATGGGCATAATTAAACCAAAAAAGACGAAGTTCCAATTTTCACTCTTTTTTTCCCATCTAAGACTACAAAATATCCCATATTTAAATTTACACAAGTCTTAAATAGCCAGTACTACTTAGGCTGCAGTTGGCAGGTCAGTCTCAATTATTGACCAGATAACACTTACCTTTACAGACATGGGAGTAACATTATTTCGCTGACATCTGGATGCCACCCAAAGCTTTTAAATTAAACTGTTTTCCCCAAAAGGTCATTTCAGCCTGACTCTTTTTCATTAGAGAAACATTCAGCCTCACAGGGGCACTGAGGGGTAAAGTCCAAAATGTCTTTGTGGTGGCCCACAGCTGTCCAGTCTCACAAGGATTTTGTAGCCTCTGACAGGGTATGGCCACACTGCTGAACCTGTTATCTTGGGTTGTCTTCTCAAACGGCCTTTGGCCACCTGAGCTCCCAGGGATGGCTAAGGATTGCTCTCTGGTCACACCTGATGGTCACAGCTCTTCTTGGGTGGCAGTTGGAGGTAGGTCAGTATCCGTGCTGTGCCAAGGGTAAGGTGGACCAACATTTCGCTCGAGGGATGCATGCTCCCTGCAGTGTATCCTCCTGGAGCGGGCAGCTGCAATCCCCTCGTCTCACTTCAGCTTCAAAGTTGTGTGTTACAGGTGCCAAGGGCTGTGTTTCTGCCCAAAGGCTCCACGCATGCCGCGCCCCAGAACAAAGCTCTCTGCAAAGGATCAGGGCAGCTCTCAGAAATTCCCTGTCCCCAGTCTGGGCCTGGAGACCTCAATTTCATCCTTTGGTGACCAGGGACGTTCAGTCAATGCCAGCAAGGGAATGTCACTGCTCTGCTGCCGAGATCACAGTGGGAAGTGGAACGCTCAGTGCCGTGTTCTGGCTGTGACATTTCACAGCCTGAGATGAGAAATTACATCCCATAATCAGGTGGATGAAAAAAATCCTTGTTGGGGATTTTTTCCCCCTCTTGTCTAACCACATGGTCATTCTGTGCCGCAGCCCAGCAGGTTTGTTCTGCTTTATGCTGCCCAGAAGTCAAGCTCATACTTAGCTGATTGATTTTGTGTGGACACAAAAACTTGACCCAGCTCCTATAATCACTAAAAGCACTCTTGCCAGCTCTGGCTGCTTTGGTTTGAGTACTTGAGAAACTGGAAAAGTACCAAGATCTTCTGAGAGGTTTCGGTACTTTTGTAAAGTTTCCCTCCCAAAACTGGAGCAGTTTCTTGAACCTCCAACCCATGAGTTTATATCCCTTAAACTTTAATTATATTTAATTCCCTATCTGCGCTGATAGACTCAACTTTGTGCCATTAATAAAACATCACAACAAATTGCTAAAGGAATGATTGAAAATGGATAAGGAGCTGAGGGAACAAATTCTTTCCCATCAAAAATACCCTTGCTGACCAAGCCCCCCCGCCTCACTTTTGCTTTCCTGATTGCATGCTGCATCCTACAGCACAGAAGAGTGATTCAAGCAAGACTTCTTTAGATTTTCTTCCATTTGTCTCACTCAAGACCCCCAGTCAGTTCTGCTGGGCTGGGAATTATTTTTAATTAAGAAAAGCAAGCCCAAGAAAGCTGCTTCTGATACTAGTTTGAGCCGAGCCCATCATGCAGATCAGAGCTTATGAAAGGGAAACACAGGAAAACATCAGGCTAAGACCATACCAGCTGTAATTAAATGTAGTTATAGTTACTTCTTAGCAATGGGACCTGACTAAAAGCACCCTTAGTGCCAGCAACAAAACTTTTTACATTTTTCAGTCTGTTAGGCGCTGTCCGGACCGCAAGGAAACAAAACTAACAGACTATCTCATTTTTCTGACAGAGATGATGGAGGATGTTACTCACCACAGGCAGAGGCTAGCAAGATGAACTCCTGTGCTCTCCTCCCCATGGCCAGCACTGCTGCAGGGTTGAGAGATGCTGCTTCTCACTGTGGAGCTGGTGGAAAGGAAATCAAGGTTTTCTGGGGACTGAAAAGTTTCACTTGAGGCAGGGAGTGCTCAGTCACGTGGCTGGAAAGGAGGTGGGGAGACTGATGCTTCTCGTCTGTGAACTACTGCAGAAGGAAACAAATGGTGGTTAGGAAAGAAAGTGAAAAAAGAAGGGGCTGCTGGGCTAACTGGGGAGAGGACAAGCTCTCACTCTGCAGCTGAGGCCTGGGGCTCTGCCAGGCCACAGAAAGCTTCATGCCTTTCTCTCCAGTTCTGATAGCCTGCAGCTGTACCCCGTGGAGGGTTACAACCTGTACAGCAGAACTTTCCCTGCGTTCTTTAAAGTTTTTAAGTACTTTAGAGTACTTAAAAAGTACTTTCTTTAGAGCCAAACTCTTTCTTTTGTGCTAAGGCACAGGCAGGAGAGGTGTGATCCTGAGCCATCACCTGCTGAAAGGGAGACAGGGCTGAGCCAAGTCCCAAACACGTTCTGGTCCCTGGCTGCTGGCTGGTTCAGCCCTGCTGCAAGGACTGAGCTTGTGGGAGTTGTATCGGCTGGGCTGGCTCACCATGAGCGCTGTCCTGAGCAAAAGGCAATCACTCACCACTGTCCCACAAAGTGCTGCCTGCAGACCACGCCACGCTGGGACAAGGATGTGCTCAGGCAGGTCACGGCATGTGCAGCTGCACGCTGGAGATCTGCAAGAGGAGAGCGTTACGCCTGCTCATGTGTGCTGCTGGATTTCCAGCCCTGGGACTTTGCCATGGGGCTGGAGTGGTGTGGGGGGAACGAAGCAAGCCTCAAGCCCCCACCTGGGCTCTTGTGTGATCCTGATTCTTCATTTTGCCATACCACTATTGCACTGCAGTAACACGCTAAGGACAAAGACTTGGGAACTCATGTGGGTTGAGTTTGACTCCAGAAATCTGGATACTGGTTGAAATTACTTCTGATTTAGTCTGCTCAGTGTATTTATGTTGTGTTCCTACATTCTCATTTTCACTGCCTTGCCCTCCCACATGATCCATAACATGCATTTGGATCAATTAGCACTCCCTAATGAACCACGGGTAGCTATCATAAAGGTAGCCCACACCTTCCTTGCCTTATGGCTGCAGCATTAGCACACACAACCCTAAACTGGCTGTGTGAACCTTCACACTCTCCTACCAGTCCCAGAGATTCAGGAGCATGGGTAAGGGAGATGGGTAAAGGAAAAAAAAACCCCACTTTGTGCCTTGTGTGATACGTATGTTGGACAAAGAAAGTTCTATTGGACAGACATGTGGATTTTTATCAGCTGTGCTGACATGCCCACAATGATACTGATTATTTTATAGAAAGAAAGTTCATTTCCCTTGTTAGTTCATATAGAGACATCAAACACGATGCTTTGTACTAGTTAGAATTTTTATAAATTTCAAACAAAGTGTGGTTCTACACAGGTCAGAGTGGCCTAATTACAGAAAGTTCATTTGCACAATTTTTTTTTTTTTGTAATAAATTCATACATTCTGTCTTGACTGGGAAAAAAGAACAGGTAATTTCTGTGCTCTTTCCCTGTCTGATTATCTCTCATCAGTCACAATATACAAATACATCATTATCAACACCATGGAAAATATGTAAGAAAAACAAACTGTACCAATTCTCAGCTGGGGAGAGGAAATCTTAGCAGCCACTTCAGCTCCAGCTGCAAGAGGAAATACGCAATTTGGCTCTTTTTTTTCTTATTATTCTTAAATATTTCTAATCATATATATATATATTTGAAGTCAGGCTTTAAGTATTTTTGGAAAGGAAACCTTTCTCATCCCAATCCTGTTTGAAATCTCAGAGTCTAAGAAATTATGAATAATAAAATGGCTTTTCATCACACACACAACCAGAATATGACACATGTGCAGCTTTGTTGTCCCCAGCAAGAAAAGCCAGTGGTCAGCTGGCTGCAGCCATTCATGATCAAGACAATGTGACTATCAGTCTGATGCTCCACTCAGTGGGGTTAGATGTGAGGGGAGGAGGAGACGAGGCCTCATCACATCTTGGCCTGGTTTGTTTTACACAGCACGCAACTGCCTGTCCGTCTGTCCTCACTGCCAGGTAGGAAGGGGCCTGTAGCCCAACTACACCTGCCTGAGCAGAGGGCAGTGAGGAGGATGTGAAGTTCTGCAAGTTTCACAGAAGGCAGTGGCAGAACTGGGGGAAGAGATCCAAGTCAAAGCCTCAGCCCCAAGCACAGGTCTCGCTAGTCCGGACTGGCCGGAGGGAGTCGCAGGTCAAGGAGCAAGAGCGCAGTGCTCAGCCACGGGCCTGCCACAGCACAGCTTTACCTTGCGCCTTGGCTCTCCTACAGCTGAAATGCTGTGGCAGCTGTTGCTTTGTACTGACATTGTAGTCACTAGATCATCTCCAAACAACACTAAAATGAAACCCCTATTTGGAAACGATGATTTTTGGGTCCATCTGCCTGAAAATGATGGTGTCAAAGACTGACAGGCAGAGTAACTTAACGTACACATCAGTCGTGCTGGACGTTACCAAATCATACTGTAGACAGTACATGGAGAGTCATTCCCTTAATTATCACTCTGCTTGATAGAAATATACTAATTAAAAGACTATCCTGTCTACTGTTAAAAACGGTCCTCAAACCCCATTTTGTCTTGTCAGCAAAGCCAGAAGGTTATGTCCTGCTCTCAGACTTGTCATCAACCCGATCTGCCACTGAACCTGATCTTTACAACAGCAAACCCAGCAGAATGGCACTGGCTCACTCTAAGGCCCTGGTTACTCCCAGAGCAGCTGCAGTGAGTTTCTTGCCACATATTTGTGGTGCAGGAGTGACTCAAACTTTGGTCAAACAGGATAAACCATGAGATTTTGCAAAAGAATAAATAAATAAATACTCTTTTTAAAAACAAAGTAGGGAGGAGAATTGTTACAATCCAGCCCATAGCTTTGCAGCTTATCACAATGGTGAGCTGGGAGAGAGGAGACACTTCTGCAGCAATCCCCTTCCCTGCTCCAGCTCTGGACTGTCCCACAGGATGCCACCGCTGACACTCAGGGAGAGCACAGAGGGACAAATGGGGTTGAATGCTTTGCTTTCCCCTGGAGGAGTCCCCAATTTTTGCACAGATGCTAAAATTTAGCAATAGAATTCAATGCATGGGGAATCAGGAAGATATTGAGGCACCAGGGGATATAGGACTAGCACACTGACACCCTGCACACAGCAGAGGTAGGAAATGGACTGAAAATACCTGATTTTCCATCTTCAGTTCAGACAGAGACTTCCCCACTGCCACCTCACCTCCATCTCTGCCATTTCTCTCCTCCAGAGAAACTCCAAAGTGCAGGTTTGCATCTTTTCATCATCATCAGTATCACAAATCCTAGTTTTGGCAGTTCAATATACCCAGGGTAACCCTTCCCCATCTCTCTCTCACACACACACACAAACAAGCTTACTCTATTACTTAATGTGCAATCAAAGCTCCCTACCTCTTTCCTCTCCTATGCTCAGGGCAGAGGTAGACAGCAGCAGTTATCAGGCTGTGCAAAAATAACTGACAGTAATACAGGAACCAAAATTGTTTCACGGAGAGGATAAAATAATTGCACTGCAAGTAAACGTCACTGCATATTCCCTTGGGGGACTGGAAGGGATCAATTCTTCCCTCAAGATGTTCACAACTACAGTAGACTAACAGGATCCCTGTTCCTGAGAGCCTACGTGTCATTTTTAAGGTAAACGACCAGCACCAGACAGACAAGCACTTAACTCTGTAGGACAAAATTAGCTTCCAAAAATGTACAAAACTCTCGTGTCCTTTAGTCACGATGGGAAAACACCAGAAATCACAGAGTTCAGATATTGAGGGTTAAAAAAACCCACACGGGAATTAACCACCACAATGCAACTCATAATTAACCAACATTTGCCTTCATAAGCAAACAAAATCTGATTAAGCCTTGACCTACTCCAAGGATATTTCTTGAATGGGACTACCTACCTGCTTCACAGCTATCCTGACACACACTAAGATACCTGCAATGCCAGCTGCCACTGGGACACAAAGGAAAATGTCCAGGTCCCTGCAAAGATGGTAGTGGAAATGATACAGACTCCTATGATTCTGCTCCTACAAGAGGCTCGATTACTGACGAGCGGGGGTTGGTTTTGCTTCATCTCTGTTTTCAGTGCTTTCATCCCCTTTGTTATTTACACAGAGCACGACTAGTCTCGGGGTTAAATAAAAATTTCCCTAATAGTGAAAGCAAATCACTCAGTCTTGAGCTCCTAAGGTCATTTTTACCGGGGTGATTTTTGCCTGTTTGCAGCCTTCAGTCAATACTTATCTTTAGTGAAGTATTAGCAGCTTTTGTGGGACCTAAGACCCAATTACCATCAAAATGCCTTCAAGCCTTAACAGCTGCTCTGAATGAGCTAATGGCTTATATAGGAATAATAACATCTGTAATCACGTTGTACTTTACACTACATCCTTATGGGGCAGAGATTTGGTACAGTCCTTTAATCAAATGTCCTGGGAAAGAAGTATTTAACAACACCACTTTATCCACTCATCGCAGCA
Source organism: Porphyrio hochstetteri (assembly GCA_020800305.1). Classification (NCBI taxonomy): domain Eukaryota; kingdom Metazoa; phylum Chordata; class Aves; order Gruiformes; family Rallidae; genus Porphyrio; species Porphyrio hochstetteri. Next base: position 8,512,160 of record CM036914.1, on the reverse strand, counting down.
CCTAATGCTCACTGCCTATTTGCAACGCTTAAGTATACTCCAGATGGGGGATGAAATGAATCTACTCCATAGCCCAGCACACAAGGGAAGCATGCAGTCTACTCAAACATATGACATTAAATGGCATTCAATTGAATTCTCGGCACCGAATGCGAAGGATTGTGATCCAGCAACCACAGACTGCAGAGGGGTCAGAGGAATGACTTCTATTGTAAAAAGAGCTCAAAATGTTCTTTGTCACAGTAGCTGTCACATGTCTTTGCTTCCTTCTAAGCCCTGCAACTCCTCCTCATAGCCAGGAGTTGCCACCTGCATCATTCCCACGTGATGCTGTATGCAGCAGGTTGTTCACTGTGCCATTGCAGAAGCAGTCACGTCACTGCTGTGCAAAGCCTCCCTGATGGCCCAAGTCAGAAGTTGCCTTTCCACAGCCACCCTAAAATAGGATGGTTTTGGTGTTGACCGTCAGCAAAAAGGGCACATTTGTGATGTTTCAGCTGGAATTAAGGAGGGGGAAGGCACAACCAGAGGCAAGCAAATGGAATAAACCTCCAAGCGACCCCATGGTAGAGCCTGAACTCATAACCACACGTGTGTCCCTCTGCAGTAACTCGGTGTTTGAGCAAAGTTGCCAAATGGTGCGTGCATAGTAACTCTCCAGCTCTGCTGTCGACCTAATTTAGGCCACATCTTCTGCAACAGTTTGATAATCAATGCGAGAAGCATTTGTCTCCTCTAATACTGAAGGTGGGGTTTGATGCTTTCTGGGTGTTTAATGCTCCTTCCAAGTTTGTTTTTCCCAGCTTGCCAGGTGGACAGCACAGTTCTCATCTGTTCATGCCGATAAAGTTTTAGTGAATTATGAACCTCAGAGCTCGTGAGAAAGGCAACTTTGATCCAGTGTCTACCCAAAATAAGCCGAGATGGATGGGGTCCTGAGGAAGGCTGGTCCTGCTGCTCAGCTGCCAGCCCTCTGTTCCGCTGGGAAGCTTTTGGCCACCTCACTCTCCTTGGTGTCTGACTCTACTGAGGCCGTACTGCAGGAATCGTTGTACATGTCTGAAAAGGAGGACAATGGGCATTGTCATTACAGTATCTCTAAAGGGCTTCCCATCACTGTTAAAAGCTTGAAATAAAATTAAAGAATAAATAATCACAGCTCTGCTCTCCTAATTCCTTGGCTAAAGGCAAGAGAGGCTCTTCTGGCATGTAACGAACAGAGATGTGTGCCTGGCTTTATTTTTCTTCTGAAGCATTAGACATGCCAAAGACATTAGAGCCACAGTTAGGCAGAGAGTGAAGACAAAGCTGACCTGCTGTGAAGGTAAAGGAGAAGAAGTTACCAAACTCCCTTTAAACCAAAGTATCCTGGTTAACTTTCAAAAAGATTTTTCTCTACTTTAACAAACTGACCAAAAAGAAAAGAAAATCAAAAGAAACTAGTAACTGGGAATAAAATGCTGGTAGCTCTCTATCGCAGGGCTCCAGGGAATGGGTGTGCCAGAATTTGCTGCTTCTGTTACCAGAAGAAAAAAGGAACACATTTTGGTAAAGGAAGGGCATTTGGTTAAGGAAGGGCAAAAACTAATTTAAAATTGTAAACATTTCATCTGCAGAGTTGCTGAGATTCATCTTTTCCAGTGCAACCTATTTGGCTGTTAGGTCAGAACCAGAGCTGAAGAAAAGATGATTTTTAGTGCTGATTTGGCTGAAATCTCACCAGAGCATTTCTTCCTCCAGACATTGGAGCCAGCAGTGAAATATGATGAGAGCAGTAATGGTTTGTGAGACTGTACTGCTTTCAAACCTGGCCTGGAATGCCAGCCCTGATGCTGACCTAAATCCAAAGGCTACCCGTGTCAGGACAAGAGCTATCCTGCCACTACAACACACCTACAAGTTCTGCCCAGGAAGGGGAAAACAATTAACCCATGCCAAGGTAAGCTGCTGGGCCTGACTACCTCTGACACCAGATTTCAGGCCAGCTCCACTGTGTCACCAGACTGCAGCACAGTCATACGCTCAGGCCGAGTACTTTACTACAGAACCTACACTCTTTATCACATCTTTTTATATCATGTCCTTTTTTAGTAGGGGGAAAAAAAGTGTTGCTAAGACACTCTCCATTACCTGCGTTGCTGTTCTTTATGATGTTGTTGCTGTCCCCCTCTGCTGGCTGCAATATACTGGAAGGAACCCAGTCGCTTTTCTCGGAGACCAGTTTCTTCACTAACCTGGAATTCAGAGAACAGTCAGCGAATTTCCCTACATTTCTCTCCCCTGGGTTGCATTTCTTAGAGGTGAATGTGGGGCAGCTATTTCCTGAATTAAGGACGAAGAGAAGCTGTGGCTGCTCCTGGATCCCTGGCAGGGTTCAAGGCCAGGTTGGATGGGGCTTTGGGCAACCTGGGCTAGTGGGGGGTGTCCCTACCCATGGCAGGGGGATGGATCTTTGAGGTCCCTCCCAACCCAAAGCACTTTATGACTCTCTGGCTCTAAGGCAGAAGACCCAGGGCAGTCCCTGGGTGACTACGTTTCAGCACTCCCAGCTGGATATCCAGTATGCCAGATCGAGCTCACTTGCAAGCACACTGTGTGACAAGGAACTGGTGGCCTTGGCCTGTGTTTGAGACCCTGGGCCAAATGCAGAGCTGGAGGAAATGAATCTTTCATATATTCCCCCCAACCCACCCACCACCCCTTGCTGTAAATACCATCTGGGGTGGGTGGGTGGGTTTTGTTCACTTCCCACCTACTTCACACCCTATGGGACTTGCAGCCATTTCAACTGCCTGTCAGTTCTGAGTGAAGGGTCTGACTGCACGGGCACTTCAAGGGGATCAGGTCATCTTTCTCCAAATGACTCATGGAACAAGAATTCAGATGTCCAGGCAGGTTTGATCCTATCACTCACTCGTCAGCAATAGAGGAGAAATACACCAAAATGTTTGTGAGCACAGGGGGCACAGACTCATGCTACTTTGTCAATCGTGTCTTATATCTAAGCCTTTGGGGCTAAAACTGCTCTCTGGTTCACTGCTGCAGCTCAGTGGAAGGCATGAGGATTTCACTGATGTACCCTATGGAGGGTGCTGCCTTTGTCCTGGCTATTCCTCTCCATTTTCTGTAGGCAAATGTCTGTCCTCTGCAGCCTCATGTCACAAGACTTTTGGGATGAAAGTCAACCAGGTGGAATTACCCAAAGCTGCTTGTATGATCTGCCTCCCACTGTCTCTTTCACATTGTGGTCAATGGGGTGAGTGGGTTTGCATTGGTTTTGAAGAGGTTTTGACATTCTTTTGAATATTTTCCATCTTTTCCAGGAGGTTATGGCTGTTCTACCTGTCAAGTTCTGTCTCTCTGTTGTACTTACCATTGACCATTCTCTCCTTCCTGCACAAACTGCACTAAATCTCCATCCTCAAGCATAAGAGACTCTGGGAAACAGCTGTCAAAGCTTCCTTCTACCCGGAAAAGATTGGTCCCCTGAAAGGAATGATACAATGCACCAGAAATAGAGTCACTGTGGATGAAAGAACATTGTCTCAGAGAGCGCAAGTTCAGTTAAATACTGAATTAGGGATCTCAAGCTGGCAGAGATTTCTTCTGTAGGGAACTGTGTCACTTTTTGTTCCTTTTGTCATGCCCAGGTTAAATATTATTCAAACTCAGGATGGAACTGTGCTGTGCACTCAAGACTTTAGAATTAACCAGCCAGCTGTCATTCCAATGTCTGAATTGGGGTGGTGACACCAGGTTAAGTTATCTGGAAAATTCTGAAATTACTTTTTTAAAGACTCAGAATTTTCCCTCACTTTTGTAACAGGCAAAGCCACAGCTAACTAATAAATGTGACATTTTATGGTCCTGATCAACAAAATAGTCCTGGAGTAATCTCCCAACACCCCAGATAAAATTCTCATCTTCTGTATTCCCCACACATCCAGTTTAAGGCTGGTATGAACTCAGACTTTACAGGTTAAATTGTGATCTTCAGAGGAGGTTGTGCTGTGAAAAGGCAGTGTAATTTGAAAAAGGAGTTACATTGTTAGGGTTGGTCTCTTCCTCCAGGTCAGAAGAGTTGGAGAGTTCATCTGTGCTGGAGGGGATGGCTTCAAAATCTTCAAACGTGTCCAGAGATGGCATTTGTCTGCTGGGCCAACCTTTTCAAAGGAGATAAGCCAAAAAGAGTTAGTTATCAGTCATCAGCCTCTTTCAGACTCGGTCTTTTAAAAATAAATGCCACAGGTTCACTTCCCACTATTCCACTTACTGAATTGCTTGTGCCTTCTTACAGCTTGTTCCCGGATTTTTCCATAAAAATCACATTGCAGCCATTATCCTGTCTCTGAAATCCTGTACCACTTGCTGTCATTGATGGGAGGGAAGACTGCGTGCCCACGTGTGCATGCCCATCAATACCCTGAGTGTTTCACATTGCTAAGTCTCTTCAGTTCAGGAGGTACAAAAAGCAAGGACCAGGAATATTTCTGTGGACCAAGGGCTGTAGAAAGTGATAACTTTTGCTGACATGATTTTCAGAAGGCCATGCTCAGTTTCCAGCTTACCTCCACCTGTTTACCTCCAAACTGAAGTCTGAAGCCATTGAGTTTTGGCTGACAACTTATCTCCATCTCACCCCAAGGTGATATTACCACCTGAGCAACATACAAGACTACCCTGGAGCATGTTGGAAATGCAGGGAAGGGGCAGAGTAAACAGCAAGGCACAAAGTCAATGAGACCTTAGTGGTAGGTAGAGAAGATCTCACTCATATTTCTACTGTTATCAGCTTTATTGCATGATTTGCACCCAAAACCACCCAGCCCAGTGGAAGAAGACACCCAATGAGCCATTTCCATCCCAAGGACAACTGCCAGGCTCTTTACCAACAAAGACATGCCCAAGGGATGTGTCCTGAGAGGAATTCAGGCTCAGCCTTAAAAGACCTCCCTGCCTCAGGTTCCCATGATGGAATGGTAACTCAGCCTCTTCTGTACAGGTGGCAATCATGACCTAACCTTCCTTCACACTCGATGCCCATTTCTTTTCTGACAGGGTGACTACAGTCCAGCTAGGAGGAAGCAGACCTGACACCTCCAAGTGATTCCACAGCCCCAACAGATACAGGCTGAATGGAGGCACTCAAGTCACTGTGTGCCTTCCTACTCAGGGTATGTGCTCTGCACCAGCTGGTTCACAGGGCCGTGGGCTGAGCAGATGCCTGAGATGATAGAAAACCCAAGCCAGGTGTTTCAGGCAGTAAACAGAAAAACAACCTGTTCTGGGAGATAGAGGTTTGTTCATGGATTCCTTTAATCCCTCCCCATGCACATCCTCCCTGCTATGGGCATTGGTATGGGACATGCAGTCATGCAGCTCTGCAGCCTCTTCTCCTTCCTCCTGTCTCACAGGGGTTGTGACTGCCCCAACCACAGCAATTCAGTTGTGAGACAGTGACCTTCTTGCCCCAGAGCAGCATCCCCAGTTACAACCCTACAGCGATGCTTAGGTCATCGGCGCTTTTCAAGGTTAACCTAGCCTCTGAAGTGACATTCATGTGCTGGGGTGTGAGTGTCCCTGCCAAGGTCTATACCAACACAGTTTTGGGATGGAAGAGACAATTTCAATTACAGATCACACAGCATATAGAACTGGACCCCAAATTCTCTGTCATTTGAATCACACGAGCAAATTACCAGCAACTGCCTCAATGTACAAGGGTACATTGATGCTAATTATCTTCAGACTGCCACAGCAATTTCAGTTCAAATTCACAGGTTGGGCTACAAACACCAAAAGAAAAGGTATCCCTGTTAGACAAATCTTCTGTAACTGTTATTTGTAGGAAATATCCCAGGCAGCAACCTAAACAGCAAGGATTTCTTACAAATACATGCATCAGCCTTCCTCTTCCATACCAACTGCCATTCTAATTTCAGAGACTAAGAAATAGCCTAAGTTTTATGTACTTAATTCAAGCTATAAAATAACACAGATCTAATTCAGAGCACTGACATCAATTAAAATAATTATTTTCAGCTGTGTCTGACCTGCAGAAAACCAGGATCTAGGACATTGTTTCTAAACCTGCTGGTGGTCCAAGCTTGGTCTTTAATCACTTTCACAGAAAATAATGTTCATTAAAAGGGAAAAATTTCTTCAAGTTAGAGAGAGTAAACATTATCATAAATATATATTACACTCTCAGATTTGAGGTGATAGACATTGTAGTTTGGTTTACCTGTCTGTGAAGCAGATCTAGGTACGGGTCTCGTAGTGGCACCGGTACTACATTTAGTCTGGGCCAATATGGTGTTCTCAAAAGCATCTACAACAGGAAGTACAGTTTGTGTCTTCAGGGTGAAACCGTGACCAGACCACCAGTACAAAGTGAATCCCTGTGTCACCTCTGCAACTGGCAGTCTTTTTAACAAGCAGATGGTCTGGTGTCCAACAGTTACAAAAGAGGAGACATGACCAGCACAAACGGGTGAAAAGACAGCAGCATTCCACAGAAACACCGTGAGTCTGAGATGGACAGAGAACAGCCAGATGAATCACACAGAAATACTGATGGAATTAAGGAACATGACTGCTGGGTGACCAGTGCAGTGTTCTATTTCGCTACAGCTTCCTCACACATTTTTAAACCTATTTTCCTTGCAGCATTTCAACTCATTCTGTAGGTGATGGTATAACGCTTTTGATGCCCATCCCTACAGCAATGAAAGGGAACTGGGGAGGCCCTTCTTCCCAACCAGAAAGAAGTGATTTCACTCTTGATGAACACATTGCAATTTTGTGGGAGGAATTTTCAAACATCAAATCCTTTGCGCTATTAACTCTATCAAACCCCTGGCAAGAGCAGCAATACCTTTGAGTAAAGGGATGCTAGTGTTAATTGTTTCCTACAGTCCTACAGGCAGTACTTGCACCTTGCAATACCCCCACCTCAGCAACCACAAGGCCTGCCACAGATCAGAAGTATCTGTCAGTGAGGAAGGTGAGGTATAAGCACCACACTTTGGGAAACTCTGGTGCTGGGTGCCAGGATGGCTCCAAATGTAGTGCCAGGGGCACTGGCAAAAGGGAACGTTCTGCAAACAGCAACACTACCATTCCCTCTGCTCTGTCCGAGTTGTTCCTTCCAGCCTCTCTGTCAGAGTGTCCTGCTCCGAATGACACAGAATATAGCTCCAGTATGTCCCCAGTGCCATCACTGACCTGGTCACCTGCCCTTTCTATCACAAGTTTGTACAGGGCAACACAACCCTAGGAGAAGATTCCCAGCTTACATCTCTTCCCCCCCCATCCTGAAACACAGGTACCTGATTGCTCATACCCCACAGGGCAACACGCTCTGGGAAATCCCCTTGTAAAGGGAAAAGCTGACAGTGGAAACTGGTGATCTGCCAGCAGCTGGGGAATAGCTCCCCAGTTAAACTCTTCTGCATTGTTTATTAAACAGTAATTAATTAGTCTGCTGCAACAAATAGGTGGAAATTCTGTTTGGTTGAAATGAAACACTGCACCTGAAATGGACATTAGTGCACAGTCTGGCCTCTTCTGTAGTCCTCATACACATGGCTCCTGCTCCTCTTACTAAGCACAGACCCTAACGTGTGAAGAGAGATACAAGCAGCCAGACTGCAGGTGGAGGTGAAATGCAGCCCCGTGGCTCCCTGCTGCTGCACCCTGCAGAGCAAGGTAGAAGCCAGGCAGAAAATCCAGATCCAGATCAGAGTCTAGAGCATTACTTCCCCAAACAGACAGAGAATTAGGGTTTTAATTTAGGCCCATCCCTGGGTAAATACAACATGAGTGCAGGGGACAGGCAGGAGGGTGACAAGCTGTGTTTATCACAGTAAAACAGATAAAGAGACACCAGACCCCCACCAGACTCCAGTGTCATCTGCCAGCAGTGATGAGATGTGAATTCAGTGAATAATATCAAAAGATTGCCAAACAGGTTTTCATGCAGGATGGAAATACTCATACCTTCAAACCCCAGGGGAGTTGGGTCACTCTTTATTTCATGTCTCTTGACTTTAACTGCAGGAACAAGGGGACCTGTGTGAAGTTTGCAGAGTCATAAGGCTGTAAGTATCGTTAAAGGAGAAACTTGCTTTCCCATTACCTGAAAACACTACCTGCCTCATGCTTCCCATTTCACTCAGAAAAATGACCAACCCCTACGTTCTGGGTGGTGAGGATAAACACTTCTGTGATGTGGATAGGAAACAGACCTCTTTTTGCAGAAGACATTAAGACATAGTGAACGCATCTGCTTCCAGCCAGGGTTCAGAGCTGTTTCCCTCACGCTTGTCCAGGAGATGGCACTGCCGCCAGCAGACCCGCAAGCTCAGGCCCTGCCCATGGGGCTGCAGGGAAGCGCCCACATAACCCAGAATTTAGGGCCCACAGAAGTGGAGGTCACCCATCGCAGGTCCACACACAGTGCTTCTCCTGCGTCCTGACACCCTGGCTAAACCCTGCTGCTGGGACAAGACTGAGGCTACAGTTCTTTTGTCAACTGGAATATTTCCTTAAAACAGATGCTGTAAACAATTTAATTGAAAAGCAATGATTTTGTTTCCTAGCTTTTAAAGTCATTACAAAAAGAGTTCTCCCAGCATTCCAAGAAATAGCCAACAGTTTTGAGGAGGGCAGGATCCTATGATGGGATTTTTTTATATGAAACTGTAACAAAGTTTGAGTTTCATTGTAATTCACACACGCTCACTTCGATAAACCACACTAAGGACAACCCTGGGTTGCCCATTCTCTCCCTATATATGTGCTGCTTGGTTTTCCTGCTTAGTAAATCAATATTAGCAAATCATTTAGTCTTCCCATAACCTAGTAACTGATCGTGGGCTTGTGAAGCTGTTGACAAGGGCAGAAAGCTGTAAGAAGCTCTTCTTCTGTGCTACAGCCATCATTTCCATATAGCGGGGTTGTAGTGTTACGGTCTAAAGAGGGTGGCAAAGAAACATTGTAGGTAGCAGTAATATCACATCCTTCTCTGCCAATAAATCCCAGTGCACTCTCATTTCATGACACCCTGGAGTAGGTCGTTTCAGACACCTGTTGCTTCACTGCACAGCCAAGAGACGGTTCATGTCCCTCACGACTCTGCTGGATGTGTACCAAGCACTGTGCAACCCTATTGCTGACAAGTAGCTAGCAAAGGTTTTTATACAAATGAATTCAGCCATTTTTCCTTCTATTTTGGTTTGTGAATTGGCCTGCAAATCTTAAACTGGCAAATCAACTCCTCCACTTTATTCCAGGAACTGCCAAATAACAAAATATTCAGAATTTGGTGTAAGAGCATATGCTCTGTTTTCAAAAGTAACTCTGACAGGTAGGTATAGGTGCCTTCAATGCTACTGATTTTCAACACAACCAGCTTGCCCAAATACATGGGTTGCTTTTAAGTTTAAATGTAGGCACTACATTTACTTCAAGTAAATTTTGTAAAAGTGCCTTTACTCAAAATGATTACAGCTCAAAAAATAAAGCCTCCATAAGTTCCCACATGAACTGCATAGGGTTCAGTGTATTCTGGGCACCCAGCTCCCTTATATGAGTCTGAAAATGCCCTTGCAACCCTGATTTCTAATCAAAACTCTGATTACACTAATAATCTTAGATAATTGGCATTTATTGCTATTCCATTTTTCATTTGATTTCAGGCTTTCTTACCATCTGATGTCTGCTGCACAATGAGGAGAGTCTCTCCTTCTTGAAAGCAAAAATCCTAAACGGCTTTAAGGAAGCAGGGAAAAAATTCCTATTTAATTTCAGTTAACCCAAACCAGGGAGAAATTTGAAACCTAACCCCACACATCAGCCAAGAACCATTCCAGTTTCCATGGAAACCAGCACCACTCTTTGAAGCCTATTGTGGGAGAAATTGGGAAGAGTCATTACATAGGCTGGCAGCACACTTTGATATACATTCAAAACGTCTCGGCCTGCCTTCCTGCAGGTGTTATCCTGCTCCTGAGTCCTCTTCTACTGCAACCTCCTGCATTTATAAAAACTGGGCCTGATGTACTCACTCTGTGAACAGCGTTTGGCAGTAAGCGTGTCAGTCGGCAGGAGGGGAGAAGGGTAGCTAAGCAAGCAGCGTGACGGTACCTTTGGTCACAGCAGAAGCACTAACTGTGGTGCTGATGGAGGAGGCTAGGGAAAAGCGGCGGGTAACTTCTCTTTCCTTAGATTCTGGATCTGGGAGAATAGACAGATGCAATGCAGGGCAGGGTTAGAGGTTAGTAAGCACTGAGGGTAAAAGATGTTCAAAGCAAAGCAGCAGCTGGAAAAGGGTAAATAAAAGGTTGCTCCTCTAAAACAGCCAGGAAACACACCCTCAACAAACCAAACAGCACAGAAAAGAGCTTACGTGAACATATTTTTTCAAAACTATTCCAATTGCTCTGATTTTAATACTTCAGAAGGGAGAATTCTGCCAATTAATATTTGAGCAACCAACTGGTCTAAGAACAGCTACAAAACACAGAGATGAGCATGATGGCTGTAATGGCACATGTGTCTACAGATGAGGTTTGGATTATTTTAGACACTGAACCGCTTGTTCTGCGATGACTGACCTGAAATACACTGAGAAGCAAACATGAATGGCTTGGATTTCGCATTGGTCGTTTCTAGAAGTTAACTGTGTGAATGCCTGGAAATGTTCTCTGAGCCTCCCTCCTTACCAGTGCAAATCAACTGGGAGAATGCAAAGGCCACAGAGGTTTGGGGTTTTTTTGCTGGTTTACTCCAGTTAGTATCCTGCCTTTTCTCAGAGTCTGCTCGGGAATGAAAACACAACTTCCTCAGCTCTCACTGAGAGATATGAATAGCATTTTCAACTCAAAATACTTGATAAACAGATCAGAGGTATAAATGGACTAGCTGCCAGCTAGCTTCAGAGAGCACATGATGTTTCAAAACACACCAAGATCATTACACAGCTCTTCAAGAGATCACGATTACCCATCTAAAACCCATCAATATGTTTCTTGCGCCCACCAGCTATGGCAGCACCACATAGGAGATGTTGCTTGCTTACAGATATTTCAGGATTAACTGTTTAGTCTCTTCTCCTGAAAGCACTCTAAGCACGCAAGCTGTGCTACTCAAGTGGGTGTTTCCTGAGACACGAGTAAAACTGCCCATCTGCTTCATATCTCCATTTCAGTAAGATACTTGAACACTTAACTCTACCAGGACACAACCTCTGTTGAAAATGGTACAAGAAATGGCTTTAAATAGTCTGTTGAAGGTTTTCAGCTTGGTCAAAAAATATTTGTGATTTACATTGCTTCATTTTTTAAAACATCAAAGAAGCATTTGCTGGATCCTAGCCCAGATGTTCCCAGATGGTGCCTGTGATTCAGAGGGAATTTTCTATTCCAATTGCTTCCTTTCTCTTACTGTGTCTATCATCTTTTCTCTCTTTTTTTTCCCCCCATGGTTAGCTGGCATACAGCACTGCAGTAAAATAAGCTTCAGGTGGTTTTATATTTCAGGTTTAAATATCCAGTGCAGAATTCTACTACCAGGAAGATTTCCTTGCCAGGGATCTTAAAATTATCTTTCCTGTTCCTTGCCTTCACATTTTCTTATTTTAACATTCAGTCACACAACATTTCTCTTTACTTTGTTTTTTCCATATTTCTGCCTAGTAAATGTCACATTCACTGTATGTTCCAGTGGAGCTGAACAGGCTGACTGGTTGAACTCAACTCCTGTAGTATTTTATTAGGCCAAAACATCAGGAAACTCTATTAGCTCCTTAAAATCTGAGTGCAATTTCAACTGTAGATTGGATACTGTAAGAAGACTAAATTCTTCATCTGCCAATGCACTTCCTGACCAATTTACTCATACAAGCACATCTATTAAAGTACCTCCTTATTCACACCTCCTAAAAGGCTGAAGAAAAAATGAGAGGTTAAACTCTGCTCTCAGTGATAATCACGATGGAATGACAGCACATTTAGGTGGCTGTAATTGCCCTTATTAAAATACAAAGAAAATATCACTTTATAATTATAGAGTTGGGCTACACCACATCACACAACTCTTAGAGCCCCTGCACCAACTCCAAGGAATGTGAGCTTGGTTCTGCAAACCAGGACAGCTAATGCTGACCCAAGGGTGGAGGAGATGCAGAGTGCCACGGGTGCAAGCTTTCACACACATTGGTGCCAGTTCGGGTATGGCTGCAATGGGCACCTGCACTGACAGAGTGCAGGATGGTAAAGTTTCTCCTCCAGGCATTGACATTTCTTTGGCCAAAACACCAAGGTGCTTATATACATTTTCTACCCATCATAGCCAGCTTGTGCAGTCAGTTCAGCAATGCTATGAGCTCCGCTGCCAGTTACTATCCATCAAGAAATCTCATTTTCCCCTTAGTCAGTCTTGTTATTTATTGTTTAAACCTTCCCTTTCCTGTCTTCTGGGTGTGAACAGACGCAGTAGGTCTGAACCAAAGGATGCTCAGCTCAGCATGCAGTCTCCTGCCGTGGGCAATAACAAATCCTTAGACAAAAGGGTCAAGAGCAGGACAAGCTTATTGTGGTAACTTCCCTGTTACCCTCTCATAGCTTCTGATCGGCCCTGACAGCCCGTCCGTACAGCACTAACACAGCTCTGCATTGGCACTGCCCTCAGAAATGACCACACTGCAAACCATCCAGCCTCTTTGCCAGCTGGTTCCTCCAGGCCAGGACCACCTAGGTTAGTAAGTGCACAGCACAAAGTGAAACGGGATGTTGCATCCAGGTGTTTCACAGGAATCTCGAGTAACCAGACCCAGCAAGTCTTTGAGCTGACAGTGCTACACCTTAGGGGAATGAACTCCTCTGAGCTGTCAGAGGAACATGGGAACACTGAATATGATGCAAGACATTTCACATGGTGAGAAAAATTCAAATAGAAGAGCTGAAGAGACCCAAACCAAGCTTGCAGATCCAAACTCACCCTAATTACAGCATTATCCTGAGTTTCTCAAATCTGTATTTTTTAATTGATTTTCCCAAGCCACAGGATCTGACAACCACTCTCCTTTTCGTGTTCAGAACATTGAACTGGTTTGTGCACCTTGGATCTTACTACCAAGTGCAGCCTTAACCTTGCAGCCAGAATCTTGTGGCTATTCTGGCTCTTAGTGTATTCTCATCTACTTTATAAAATTGTAATTTAATGCTTCTGTGTTTCTCTCTTTATTCTTTCATCTTGCTTCTTCCTTCTTCGGCGCTCTCCCTCTCCATCACTGCACGCTAACCCTTTGTCTCAGGGAAGAAATATAATTTATCACAACAGGAAAAAAGCCACGTAGCAACAATAAAGAGTAATTACATTGTCATAAAGTGATTGTAAATAGTCATTCAGTGTAATTTCTATTCCCGTTTCTTCCTTTCCTCTAAAGTCTCTTCCTTGTACAACCATCACAGGAAAGTGCAACTCTGCTCGTGTCTTCTAAACCTTCTCTCACAAAGGCTCAGAACGCACCATTTTACAGTGTCATACAACAAAACTAAGTAGAAATAGCAATAAAGCCCAGATCTTCTGAATTCCAGTTCCACGGTGTAACCACTAGGTTGTGGCTGAGCAACATTTCAAACAACAGAGGTCCAACCAATGAACAACCAAGCACATGAAAACCTCATGTAGCACAACACAGAGATGAAACTCTTCCCTTCAATCCAGTAAATTGCTGAAAAACGTTAGGTTGGTGGTTTAAAACAAGTTCATACTTTGGTCCTCGAGAGAGAAACTGGAAATAAACATTATTTGCTCTGTGCACCAGTAAAGACCCAACCAGGCAACTCAAAGTCTCCCTTGCTAACACTGCTGTGGGAGCAGCTCTTGGTAACAGCATCTTTGAGTAGAGGAGCCACACGTGTGCATCAGACAGGAGCATTGTGGGGAGATGAGGCAGCACCTTAGGAAATAGTGATGGATGGCGCTATGGGATGGAGAGAACATTGTGGGAGTGCAGGAGACAGATGGCCAGAGACCAAATGCTGCATGGGGTGATTTTACCTTTGGGTGGAGCTCTGCGGTTGGAAAGACCTTGCAATGTGAATCGCTTTCTAGCAAGCGCTGAGCGCTCAAGGTTAAGGCTGGTGGAAGCATCAACTAGGAGAGAGAGGGAGAGGGAAGAGAAATAAGGAAGGAAGGGTCAGCTGTTCAGCTTATGGGAAAGGAAAGGTTAGCACTGGATGACAACTGAAAATAAACAAATAAATAGATTTTGATTCAGTTCAAGCCTAAGCAAGAGCTAATCAATTAGAAAGGTGACGTGAGGGTGATTAAACCAGCTGAGCCAAACAGAGCCCCTGGGCTGAGTTTGCCTCACTGCGTTTAAATGGAGAACAGCAAGGACAAAACAAAACCAAAGAAAAACAGGTGAAGGGATGTAGCTCTCATCAAAGGAAAATACAGTTTAGCAGCAAGCTCATTCAAAAGGCTCAGGTGCCTTTTACTACAGAAACACGTCACTGTGGCTGAAACAGCAAGGTTGTAGGGAGAGATAAGAGAAGCAGTCTTGCAGCATGGGACAAGTACGATGGGATGCGTTTGGTGGGGGCAGTCCCACTTCTGCTACCCAGTACTCAGAGTCTGCCTTCATCAGCCCTGTGGCTGATACGTTCTCAGCCTTACCTGCCCAAGCCTTTCTAGCCGCCTCTGAAGCTGGCACGTAGTCATGCATTTGATCTCACGATTAGCTGGGACGTAAGGGGTGCCATGCCAGCAAAGCTTACGTGCCAGGCTCCTACATGAAGAAGCCAGCCATGCCACCAGACAATCACCTTTACAGAGCTAAGCCACAGGAGGATCCCGGTCCTGAGATGCTGGGTTTGAAAGATACTCAGTTACATGGCAGGAAACAGACAGGCCCAGATCAAAGCCCCAGCTCCCTGCATTCACACCAAATTCTGTGTCTGTCTCTTTCTCTGTGTGGGCAGGTAACCCACAGAATGCTTACAGCAAAGGAGCAGGAGAAAGCCCATGTGCTGGCTGCTTGGTTCTATGCCTTAGGATTTAACCAGTAGCTTTTTCCTTCTCTATTTCATACACGGCCAAGTGAAAATCATTAGAGGGACAAATGAAGACCAGAAGTACAAAGGGAACATGAAGAGACAGCGAATCCACACTGACAGCAAGCAACAGACAGACAAGCTGTGCTTCCAAAGGAAGGCGCATCCCATCACTTGCTGATTTGCAGCCAAGGTAATCCAGGATCCAAGGTGCCTGCATGCATAGGTGGGCATGAGAGGAACAGATTTCAACAATATAGAAGTAGTATGTCGCTGTGATTCAGGCCCTCCTAGCCGGTGGCCCGATGGCAGCTTTGGGCCAGGCAGGTGCATCTGGTGAGGAGCCGCTGCCGAGTGGTGGTTTCAGCTGTGGGGCTGCCCACAGGTGCCCTGGGAAGCCTTTGGTGTTGGCCTAAGAGCCATTCCCTGCCCCAGCTGCTCCCACTGCCAGGCAACCTCTGTAGAGGTACTTATAAAGAATCTAGAAACTGGTCTATGAAACCTATTAACTTTCCCCTTGCCCAGAGCAAGAGACTCCCCAGTGTTACATTAACAGTCACACACACGTGTGTGTAGGGGGTGGGTTTATATGTTGTTTGCCTGTGAATTGCACCACTCCACTGAGGGACCCCGTAGGATTCCACAAGGCCCTCCCCAGCTACCCAGCACCAACCAACCATTACTCCCTGGTCACTACAGACACATTGTTTCCACCTGAGTTATTTCGAGCCTTTTCCTTCATTCCACAGCTATTCCAAATAATCCTGGAAACCATTTCCAAACATAATAAGGACAGGGCCTGATGGGCAACAGCTTGAACATGAGCCCACAATATGCAACTGTGGCAAAGGCGACCAACAGCATCCTGGGCTGCATCAGGCAGAGCCTCACCAGCAGCTCCAGGGAGGCGATGCTTCCCCTCTCCTCAGCACTAGAGAGACAATTGAAGTGCTGCCTGCTGTCCTGGGCTCCCCAGTGCCAGAGAGACAGACATACTTGAGTGAATCCAGTGAAAGGCCATGAAGAGGATTAAGGGATTGCAGAAGTTGACATAAGGAGAGAGTGAAAGAGCTGGGATTGTTCAGCCTGGAGAAGAAAAGGCTTAGGGGGATCTTATCAAGTAAAGAAGATGGAGCCAGATGCTTCTCAGTGGAGCCCAGTGACAGGGTGAGAGGGGCAATGGGCCCAAACTGAAATACAGGAAATACCATATTTTATTGTGAGGGTGGTTGAAGCCTGAGGCAGCGTCCCCAAGGCAGCTGTGGAGTCATCATTGGTGGAGCTATTCAGGACTCAACTGGACACAGCCCTGAGCAATGTGCTCCAGCTTTGAGCAGGACAGTTTGACCAGGTTGAGCAGGACAGTTTGACCAGGTTGTCTCCAGAGGTTCCTGTAGGACTTGGCTCTCCTGTAGCTTCAAGAAGTGAATCTCCACTCAGGTCCCCACAAAACAACGGTTTATGTGTAGATAACTCAATCACAGGCAGTTATCCATAACACCAATGAAACTGAAATAGGCTGCCTGTGGTGCCCTCCCCCACTGCCCGATGGAAAGAAAGCTATTTTAAAATAATCGCTGTTCACATTGAGCAGGTAGGTATGGGGAGTATGACAGTCAGTAGGTGGCACAAGAGAGACAGCTTTGGCAGAGCCCCAGAACATGCTGCTGACATGCACACCCCTGGGAGCAAGACCTGGATGAACAAAATCACAGCATGTGTTAGGGTGGAAGGGACCTTTAACGGCCACATAGTCCAACCCCCTGCACTAAGCAGGGACATCTTCACTAGATCAGGTCACTCAGAACACCATCAAGCCTGACCCTGAATATCTCCAGGGATGGGGCCTCCACCACCCCTCTGGGCAACCTGTTCCAGTGATTTGCCATCCTAATATCCAACCTAAATCTCCCCTTTTCTAGTTTAAGCCCATTACCCCTGGTCCTACTGCTACATGCCTTCATGAACAGTTCTTCCCCAGCTTTCTTAACAGAATCATGCTATGTATTTCGTTGGAAGGGACCTTTAAAGGTGTGAGACGAGCTCAGACCCTGCAGAGTCCAGCTGGAGGTGCCTCACAGGGGCACAAACAGAAGTTTCAGGGGGCATCTAGAGCTGAAGAGCTTTCCCCTGGCTCTGCACAGGCTGACCTGCAGCCCAGGGTGCAGGGGCATGGCCCGAATCCCAGGGACCCAAGTGACAGCACCCAGCTCTGCAGGAGCAGCCTTACACCAAGGGTGAGGAGGCTCTGCTGAGCTACCGGGAACTGTGGCAGGGCCCTGGGGAACTGCTCAGAGGGAAGCAGAAGGAGGAACATCAGACTATTGGGTGATCCCAGTTCCCATGCTATTATGTAAGTGGGACCAGTTAAAAGAACATCAACAATCTTCCTGAATTTTTTTAAAGGGGTTTATGAGTATCAAAGTGAAAGAATGCTCTTCAACTTGTTTTTATATTTAAAGAAGTTCATGTTTTTTAAAAAGCCATTTTCACTGACACAGGTTTATAACACTGGATTTTTTTCATGAAGAATTCATAACTTTCTCCCCAGAATGAAAATGTATCGTGATGAAAAAAAATCTTTTGGCAAATAGCCTATTTTCCAAAGAAAAATTATTCCCTTTTTTTTTGCCATCTCTATAAAGGGGCCTGCTGTTGTTTTAAGCCTGATTTGGACATGAATCTCTTAAGACCTGACAATTTTCTTTTCTTCATATTATTAGAATAGTCTTTGCTCCACCATTTCAAAATACTGCCTAAGAGAAAAACTGATGTTGAAAGATTTTCTGTTCCTGCTACTGCCAGATGAGATTCAGTTTATTTTTAGCACTCAATTCAGCCTACCTTGTATAGAATATATCTACTGTATTCATGCCCTCAAATACTGGAGGGACTTTCTGTGACTGCAGGTACATTTATTTACTACACACTAGAGTGGAACCTATACACAGAGGAGGCAAAAAAATCTCTTTGACATAAAGCAAGGAAATCAGTTAGCAAAGCCCACAGACAATCTTAAAATTAAATATGGCTAAAACCCAACTTAGCCAGGATATAGAAATTACACATACTATTGTCCCCCCCAAATTCTGTTTTTTAAAAACACAAGTTTTATTAAGAGCATGGTAATGCATCAAAACTCAAGACTTAAAAATCCTGAACTGGCAACACTGTTTGGTGTTCACGAAGTTTCACAGTACAGTCACTCAGCTTTGTAGCACTGTTTTCATGATGCTGGGTTTAAACAACATACAGTAAACGTATCCTCATCAAACTCTGGAAATGAGCATGTAAACATAGAAATACTCCCCTTTGGAAACAAAAAGCTCTGTCTCAGAACTCCTACCTCTCTTTTGTCTGGCGCTGGGACTGGAATTCCTGTTTTTGTTGTTAGATGCTTCCACATTTGATGTCTCAGATTTATTTTCATATATACTTGATGACTTCCTGCTATACCTTTGGACAAAAGAAATATAAAAATAGTTACATTCCTGCTTAATACCTGTCAGAGCACTGAGCACTAAGCAGTCCTTTCTACCCTCCTTTTTCACCTAAGGAATAAAGGGTAGGTTTTAAAGTTCCATGTGCCACGCAAGCCTGCATCCGTGCAGGTACGTATGGTGGAAAAAGCCATTCCAGCCCCTGCCTCCTTTCCTCAGCACAGAGCAGGGATGTGCTTAGCAGAGTTGGGAATGGAGGGACAAGCTGGTTGTTGGCACAAGAGGACGCCCGCTTTCCCTCCTTTGCAGCGTAAGTATATCAACACCAGGAGAGGAACAGGCACTGGATGGCCACATAGAGGTCATACCACACACAGAGGAACAGATGGATTCCACTGGCTTTGGGGTCCCCTCACTTCTGTTTCTACCACTCCTTGAAGACATGAATCCAAGTGGGATATTCCTGTCTACAGCTCACCCACAGAAGAGGGGCTCCATCGTGCCAGATTTGCACAGGTACCGGCCTTGTCCCTGTAATGGGACCCCCGCCCCTGGTTTGTAGGTTTTCTCATGGTTCTCAGCCACATTGTTTTGCCAAGGGCTGGTGGTTTAGTTTGGGTGTTTGACTGTTATCCTTGGCAGCCTGCTCCACACATTTCATTGTATCTACACAATTGAAACACTCTTCCCAAAAACTCTCATTATTAACATGTATCAGCAATTACGTTGCCGTTTGTGATTAACATATGAGCTGTTACACGTCACATTCACAGGGTTTGTCTCGTTGTAAGGTAATGTCCAAGACATCATTAAAAACATTTGGAATACTAGAGATCTGTGAATACCTTTTACTGCTACAAAGCAGCCTGGGACTTACTGCTTTGTGCTTGAACCTCTGACCTGTTTCTGACAGAACCTTAACAGAGGTCTCTGTTACCTCCTGTGCTAAATCAAAATGTAGTTTTGCAGCCTGGTGTCAGGTAGAAAATGGGGCTCAAAGTAAATATGGGAACAAATCCAAAGCACACTCACATTTCCTTGTTCTTTTTTCTCGGTTCCTTTCCAGCTAGGCTGAAATAATGTGAAACATGCAGCTGACAGAGTTAAAGACTTACAGCTGTGAGAAAGACACCAAGAAAACACAGGAGCTTCTCTGAAACAGCATCTGTAGTAAAACCTCAAGTGTTTGTGTATATCTGTGTGCACAGGGTATTTTTACATGGATGTATGACTGAATCAGTCATTTCCAAAAAAGCAGATAGTTGTGCAGCTAAAACAATAGCCTGTTTAAGTTTCATGTGTAAATAGATTAGAAAACAATACAAAGGGATCATGTCATTATCACTGAAATGCAGCAACCATCCCAAGAGAGAAATACAGCAGCGATACCACAGGGCATCTCATTTTAGGATCAAACAGTGAAATTTTGGGAAAGAATTTACAGAGAGATAATTTAAATAGACTGAAGAAGACTTAGGGACATTTAATAACCATCTGTATTAAGGATGCTGGGTCAAAGTGTCCTTTTTGCTGGCACCTCAGCTCCAATCCTGAGTCAGAGCAGCATTGCCTTATCTCATGGAATTGCAGCCCCAAGCACTGGGAGACAAGTAAAGGGGATAGTCTTTGTCATTGAATTCAGGGAGTTCAAGCTCAGGGAGGGGAGAACATCCTGCAAACAGATTCCATCAGTGTCACAGTACAGGTCTGACAATACCCAGTGAACTGCCAAGTCACTGGTATATATGGGCAACCCAGGAGAGGGTATCTGTTGGTTAGATAAAAATCTCAGTAATTTAATTAGTCTCCAACCACTAGCAGAGAACTGACAATGATGGTTGCTCTTTAGCCAGTATTGTCTACCACCAGCTTACTTATAGCACCTTTCACAACTGGGGCTGCTTAGTTGTGTCAGTCAAACACAGACTATGCCTATGTGAGTGGCTGTCACAAAGCCTAGCTCATCCTTCCTCTCCTTGCCTCCACCCAGCACCCCAGAGCAGCTGCAGGAGAAGCTCCACAGTCTGAGGATATTTCCCATCAGCTGGTGCAAAGCCACTTTATGCTGCAATTCTCCTGTCCATGTTTCTCTCCAAGAGGTATTACAGAGGATCAAGGTGGCCTCTGCTTACAACTGCCAACAGGACACTCTGAACTTTCTTCCATCCATAAAAGCCCGGAGCGTTATTCTTTCATGAAGTCTTACCATACTCTTCCTGTCCCTGTAACACAGCATTTGGAGCAGAAACATCTAACCTCTCCTGTGGCATAGTTGGCAGAGCAAGGATGACAAGCACTTCATTTTTCCTTTGGTTTAATCTACTCTGGGACAAATAGCTAAATCACATGGCCTTTGTTCCTGGAGTTAATTCATTTTCTGGTGACATATTTTGTCTGTAATTTCTGCTTTGAAAATTCTCACTCCAAGAGCCTTATAAGAGGGACATACATCTGGATTGATTTGAAACATTTTTGTGATTGCATTTCATATTTTAATGGAATAATTTTCTCCTATCCCCACAGGGGGGGTGATGAAAAATTTTTCACCCTCAAACATTTTCAGTTTAAACCCTAAACAAAGCAAATGCAACCAAGCCTAGAGAAAATATGGTGCAGGATTAACTGTATCCATTTAAAGTTTCTTGCATTGATTTGTACAGCTCTCAAAGGCTGGCTGTGTAACCTGGGATCTTCTGTTCTTGTTGATCCTTCTAAAATTTTACAGTGATATCTGCTTGTTTTGGCAGGATAGAGTTAATTTTCTTCCTAGTAGCTGGTATAGTGCTGTGCTTTGGATTCAGTAGGAAAATAATGCTGATAACATGCTGATGTTTACTTGTTGCTAAGCAGTGTTTATAGATAAGTCAAGGACTCTTCAGGTTCCCAGTGAGGAGGGCTGAGCTTTCTGTGGGAGATGCATGAGAAGCTGGGAGGAGACATGGCCAGAACCACTGATCCAAAGGGATATTCCATACCATATGATGTCATGCTCAGTATCTAGGCTGGGTGGAGTCAGCCTCGGAGGGTCACAGTTCAGGAAGTAGCTGGGCACCAGTCAGTGGCTGGTGAGCAATCGTGCTGGGCCTAACTTGTTTTGCATATTATTGTCATCATCTTCTTCCTTTTTGGTCCTTTTAAACTGTTTTTATCCCAGTCCACAAGCTTCACCTTTTCCCAATTCTCTCCTCTGTCCTGCTGGGCAGGGGGAGTGAGCAAATGGCTGTGTGGCCTTTTTAGCTGCCTGCTGGGCTAAACCACAACACAATCCCATGCCAATTTACATTAAACTTACCCAGCAATTGGGTCATTACAAAAACCTGCTGACAGCCTCATTTAACATCCTGGAAGTGTTCCAATACATTTTGTCTAAACTTGAGTTAATCCAGAGCATATGTATGGTTCTTTTGCAAAACCAAACGATCATCTTTGAAATGAATTCTGCATTATGAGTTTAGTTTCCCCATGAGCAAAACCTTAATCTGCATTTACATGTCTTTAAAGAATTTGAAGAGCAATTTTATACCCAGGAAGCTAAAAAATTTATGTACTACAAAAGCACAGAGGCAAGACAAAACACAGCCCTGATACATCATGATCGCTGTGGTTACCTGCTTGCGTTGGAGGAATCCATTGGTGCATGGTAGACGCTCTCGGTGATTCTTTGGTGCAGTTGACTTGCTTCTGTTAAAGAAAAAGTAAAAAGAAATTGCTCCAAATGGTATACATTGCTTCCTTGTTTGCATAGAAGGTGGGAGAGAAAGAGAGAGAAATTGGAGAGGAGAGATTTTTGACTGCCACTGCTGTAATAAAAATAGAATACTTGTACTTGACGAGAGAAGCGCACGGTGATCTTAAAGGCTGAACACTCAGCTCACACAAACAGCACTTCTACTCCTACTTTGTCAGTGCAGAAGAGATTTCTTTCCCTACCACCTTCTCTGTCCTCTGTACCCCTTCCTAGCTCACTGCACAATCTGGATCCAGAGGTCAGGCATATTGGCATTTTCCCTGGAATACAAGTTTTGTGGCTCACAGCTTTTTCTGAAATTAGCAACACAGGAACATCAGTCCTTTTGCACATGCAGCCACCCAGTAGAATATATCCCATTCCTCTGAGGAATGCTTTTCCTCAGCATCCTGGGCAAACAGCAATAATAAAATGATATTCAGATGCCACTTGTTCATTCTTTTTGCATAGCTGCAAGGTAGCAACAGGCTTGTTTATACCTCTGCCCAGTAACTGGTGAGTGCAGAAAGATGGTAAGAAGGATTCTGGCAACCTGGTTTTCAGGGCTAGGAGAGTCAGACACTGAGAAGTGGGGAAGTAGTGGAAGGAGCTGCTTTCAAACTCTCAGATTCCTGAGATCCTAGTGCTATTTCACTCTGGAAAATGAAGCTCCGGTCAATGAAGGGAGAACAAAGGGACAGGAGCAGCACTGAAAGATTAAACTTGAAGTCTTTTGTGGGTGGGAATGCTGGGAGAAGGGAGCACTCTGGGTGGGGAGTCAGAAGCAGCTCCATTCCTGGTTTTGTCAACTGATTCACAGCCTTATACAAATCCCTTAAACTGTATCTGTAATTCCTTTGCCTGCAAGAGATAATTATGCTCTTTGGGACAGACAGATCAAGGTGCTACCCAAAGTCTTGTTAGCATTCCATGCTCGCTGCAGCGTGTGATTGGGGGTGTATCTACAGCAAGTGTTTGGACACTAATGATCCATATGTTAAACTACTTATCACATACCTTTAGCCACCTTCTTTGCCCTTTACTCATTCATCTCAGCTCGTTCCTTCCAACATTCCAGCTCCTAACAACAGTAATTAAAAACAGCCCAGGCAAACAAATGTATCCCTCTTCCTTCTCTCATAACAATGCACAGTTGGAAAAACATCCAGTCTTGGATTAAGCATGAGTTAAGGCTGCTTCCTTCATGAGTCATCAGGAATAGAAACAACTGTTTAAAGCCACGGGACAAAGCCTATGCTTCCTGCTATCAGGATTGTAATACAGGCTTTGTTTCATGTAATCATTTGGGAAAAGACAATGGGAAAAGCTGGAATAGCATATAAACCTGTGAGTGCTGTTCTGCTCGATTCACAATGAAAAAAGCTTGACTTTGCTCAGAGTAGAATGAAAGTCATATTTGGATGTTCTCAAGACTGGACTGGATAAACTCTTGACCTGGTTTGACTAAAAACTGACACTGCTCGGAGCAAGGCCTTGGACTATGATGTCACAAGGTCCCTCAAAACCTGAAATATTCTAGGATCCTATGACCTTAAAACAAAGCAATAAAGAATACCCAAATCTACATGTTTTCAAATTTTTTCATTCTCCATTCCTGCAAAGTTTTCTCTGGAAAATGCACAGTAACCCTGACATACATGCAGGCTACAAAGAGGTCACAAATGCTCCCCTGGGTGATGAGCTTTATTTTCTTTGCCTAGAAACACACATGAAGGATTAGAACTCTATCCTGTTAAATACATATTTTCTCCATGAACTACTCCTCTCTCCTGTGTTAGCCTAAGTAAAGGCAGCTTTTATACTTCAAAAGTAAGTATTATAAACCATATCAGAGAGTCCCTAGAACAACTCTTGAAACTGCACTGCTAAGAATCTTGAGTTCTTTCCTCAGCAGTTCCTGCTGATGTGGCCACAGTGAAATCCAGAATAAAAAGGTAAGAGGATGAAGACAAGAACAGTAGCAAAAGACCTGAGTACTAAGCATTGTAAACAAGTATGTTGTTACTGGCTGGATTAAATTGCCATGGCTAATGTGCATAGTTGTTTCCCTCCACTTACAGACAGAGATTGTAAGAACTCATTGTCTTTGTGAAGCAGACAAAATAAAGGTGACCTCTAAAATTAAAGCATAGACACAGGTTTCCACCTAGAACAAAGTCTGCTCAGGAATCTGAAGGATGTGGGTGGAGAGGCTTTGCTGGCACTGCTTTAAAGAGAGGTGTGTGTATGAGAAGCAGAAAATGACAGGTCAAGGTGACAAGCAATGCCAGTTCACCCAGAGGAAGTCTGTGTTGGACACCGTGATGGGGGTTTTTTTGTCTCAAGAGACTGAAAAAGAGTGTTCAAGACCATGTGCGTACTATTCTGTTTATGAACAAGTATCTCAGATAGAACATACTGATGAAAGCTCTTACTATCTGGAATAACCTAACTCAATTTTGTCTGCCTTGGGTTCGATATCCTACATAAAAAAGGATGTCACTATTCTAGGAACCTAACGAGGCTTCAATCACTCATGTGTTGCGCATGTCACAAATCAATTCACAGTGAGAGAGGGAAATGTCATCAATCATGTTTTACAGGGAGGTCACTATGAAAAAAAGATAGGATAACCAACTGACATTTAAAACATAAGGCTGGAGATCAGATTTAAAATAAAAACCCTCAAAAATCCAACAAAGCAAAACAGACAGTAGGTCAGAGAGGAAGAGCTGCTGTGTCCAGTCATGTATGTGGAAGACCTTTTGTGTCAGCTCTTATGAGAGGGCACAGACTGAAGTCTGAGACCCCATCTCCTCACATGCTGATATAAATGGATGTTTCTAAGGTTGCAGCTTGAGGGGAAGAACAGAGTAAAATCGTATTCCATGGACTCACTGTGAGTGGAATCGTTATTCATGCCATTCTAAAGATCTAAGAAATTTCCTTTGATCAGGAAAAGGGTTCATATCCCAGCAATGCTGCAACCAGCAAACTGATGCTCACAGAGAAGATCTGTTCTCACTGATGTCACTGGTGGTACCAGATGGCACCGTAACTCATACCTGCTCCATATTGTCACACACAGCTGCAGAAGGAAGGTGACATTACCAGATCTTGCTCTGTGTGTCCTACCTCGACATGCTTCCAGCTGTCCTGTCAGGACTTTGCGAATCTCTGAAATCCAGGTGTTTTTCAGTTCCACAGAAGATGCCTGAGAACACAAGAGGAAAAGGCAAAGCAGACGTAGTTAAAGCATGCTGCCAATCTCGTGGCTGCCCTGACCTACACTTGTTCTCAATTTTCCCAAGGAATGGAAAACTGTGGCCAGCTTTGAGCAAAGCAGAGGAAGGAAAAGTTACCACAAGTCTAAGGTTCTGCCCTTGCTTTTCTGCCCAGCGTTCCCAGTAATTTTCCACGACTTTGTTTCTTCTTTTGCCCAAAGTCATGACCATTTTCACAAGGATAAATTGGTAATTTCAGTGTCAACACAACAATGTGTACAGGATAGCAGCAGTCATACAACTGAATACTTTCTTAAAAACAATTCAACAATCCCTCCCTTGGGGGAAAAAACCAACCCAAAACTGTTGTTACCTGAATGATATAGACCTCTTCTCTGCCATTATACCAGATCTCAAACTTCTTGTTATCCCCTTTCACATTTTCTGTAATGCCCACAGTGCTCATCTGTTTCAAAACAGAAAAGAAGCAGCTGGAATCTGGAAAATGTCAGTAATCTTTAAAACTCTTGCTCCTTTGAGAAGTATTTTTAAAAGGGCTGCATTCACTTCTGCACCTCAGAGAGTCATTACAAGTAAAATTCAGAACATTTTATTTCTCAACATCTAATTTATCATTCATGTTTTTATTATAGCAAAATTTTTTAAAAGAGCTCAGAAGTAACACAGGCTAAAATCTGATCACGACTTGATCCTCTGGGTTTTTTTTGCTTGAACTGTGTGTCAGTTTTCAAACCTATACCAACTCTTGGGCATGTAAACAAATTTTCAGTCTGAGGAAGATGGTAGTTTCAACTTGCCGTCACTGACCTAGGGAACCTGCTTTGGCAGGGGGGTTGGACCCGATGATCTCTCAAGGTCCCTTCCAACCCCTACGATTCTGTGACCTCTTGAGGTGAGAGATAGAGGGATGCATCAGGGCTTTGGGACATTTAACAACTCAGCTGCAAGTCCAGACAATACACAAAACTATATAGTTTCAGGAAGATTAAAAAGAGAGGTGAGCAAGGAGCCAAGGGCCTAACTAGCCAAGATGAACAAGGAACTGAAGAAAATAATTCTAGATTTCTTAAACGATAGATTCTAAACCACAATTTTGAAGTCTAGCTCCTACTATACATTTCAGCTTCCCATCTTCTTCCTGTATTTGTTCATCCCCCTTGTCCTGATCTGCCTCAGGATCAGACTTGAAGATTTCAACAGCTCTGACTATGTCATCATTCCTGCTATCTCCAGACAGAAACTTCAGTGTTTGTATGAATTGGTTCACTTGAGCCAGATTGTATTGTAATTCCTGTCTGGTTACCCTGTAATAGCTTTGCAGCATAACACATGATGACTGGTGTTAGTTGTCTGAAGTCACAAGTGTCACACCAACGCACTTGAGGGGAAAATTTGGCCTATTTGTGAATCTCATCAGAAAATGTCCTGATTCATATCTGGAAATGTCACTCCTATAAATAAAAGGGCACTTGACTGCACTGTGATTCATCCATAGCTATTACTGCCACAGAATATATCTGCTGAACTGATGGCAGTAGACCTTGCAGTAGATCTGAACTTGGAGGATGTTTATTGGTAGAAGAAAGATGCAAGTCCATTCAGGCTTGCTTCTCTTTATGGGGTGCTAGGCAAGAACACACAAGGTACCTATTTGTATCAAGTTGGCAAACAAGGTTCACATCTGGAGTTGCAGGACATACAGCTGGGTCTGTCTCCAGATCAAAACTAAATGAGAGCTTTTGTTTATTCAGTGGTGCATGACAACTCCAGATATGTCTAGGTTCAAGTCTGAACATGGAGGCACCCCCACGTTGTCAGAACACCAGATTTATTTCTCTACCCCACCATTACCACATTTATTACCTTTAATGAATTTTTAAAGCTGTATGAAGCTGACTTCTCATGGCCATCTGTGTTCTCCTCCCGTTTCTTACAGAAAAGCAGCATCTTTGTGTAGAGGAAGAGATGTCTCTGCATCGGTTTGAATCTAGCCAAGTCCTTTACTTTGTTGTGCCCCTTCTTGTGGTCAGTCCACACATTGAAGGAGCCTTGCATCAACAGCTTGCCAAGCTCACCAACATCCCCCTGGCAAGCAAGGAAAAAGAAAGAGTCTGCGTCATGTTCAAACAAGGGTAGTGCCACGCACAGCTTTTCCACTGGTGATGTTTAAGCTTCCAGACAGAGGCATATGCCCAGGCATCCCCATGTCCCCAGCATGGACATGTAATAGCTGGAACCCCATCTGTACATGTTTCCTTGCTAATATTGTGTGTTTTCTTCATGTAACTGTTAGCCCACTGTTTTCCATGTCCAGAATTACCAGTTTGTCTCACTATTCATAGTTAGCACCTAAGGTCTGTCTCAGGACCTCTCTAGATCTGACCCACAGGCTGACCTGACACACAGGTCCCCTGATGACCTCAGAGGAAGCATCCTGACTCCAAATACCCAAGCAAAGGCCATGGCTCTGAAAGATCAGTTTCTGCTCTGCAACAAACTGCTTCTATCCCTGGGCAAAGCTTTAAAAGATGCATTGATGTGTGAAGATACAGATTGGTGCCTAGAGGTATGTAGGTACACAATTCCTTCTCGTTGCAAAATAGCCTTTAAAAACTTTGCCAGTAGTTTCTCAGGTCACCATCTGCAAACTATGCAGCACTGCACAGCCTTGGGCAAAGAGGGAGTAAATGCACCAAGGAGCCATGAAAGTACCTGAGGGAGAGTGAAACACAGAATAACTCTTCCCACCCAGAAACAGCCAGCACATATTCCAGTATTTTACCAGGAAGTCACATTCTGAACAAAATACTTTTCTCTGGTGTCCAGACCAAACTCTTTGAACCCAGCTTCTTAGTACTTTCTCTTGACATTGTCACCCTGCTGACAGCTATTTCAGAATCCACAACCTCAGGCCTTACTTCATCAGGCAAGTTTCTCATTTGTGTGTCAGTTCCTTCCAGTTCCACATAAGGCCTCATTTCATGTAGGCAACACTAGTTCTTGAAAGTCACATGACTTGCAGCCTCAGCAGAGGGATATATATACCTTTGTGGCCTTTAATTTGTACTTTGCTTTTTCACATTTCAGAAAGTGACCTTGCCAGTCACTGGGATAGATCCTATTGCCCACTTTAAATGGAAGCCATGTTTTATTCCCTAAGCACAAAAGATTTGGAAAGACTTGAGTTGCATGGCAATCACAAAAGTTCCAGCAGAATTCTTAAGTTATGTCTGTCACACTTCCTACCTCCAACCTACAAATGGATTTGTAGTATGACTACTCAGAAGGGCCATATTTGTTCCACATTCACATCCCCACCTCCATGACAGGGATGTTGGCATGTATTTTTGGTCATCACAACAGGCCACTGAGCAGCATCCTTCAAGAACGTGGCACAGGCTCCTGGCACAGCCACAACACGCTCAGCAACACTGGATGGGTCAAGCCTGGAGTAAGAGCAACAGCAAATAATACCTCATATCCTGTGATTGCTATCTGGTGCATGGAGTCATTTACTGATTTGATGATATCAAGCACTGTGGCCAGAGCTTCTTCTAATTCAGCAGTGCCCTCTGAATTCTTGCTGCACTTCAGCATCTCCTGATAAAAAAATTAAAAAGATAATTACTTGAAAATTTCTTATACCAGAAGCCACCATCAGGCTGAAATCTGTGCTGCACAAAGTAGCAGAACTATAGAGGGAGGAGAAAAAAAAAAAAAGAAAAAAGAAAAAACCCCACAAACACAAACAGGACATTCATGGGGATTGTCACTGAGGGTATATTTTGACCTTTTGGACATTTTAAACTTTTATAGGTTTTAAGATGAGCCAGGATCATTCCAAGGTATTCACAATTAAGTTTTTGCATGTCACAGAAAAGAAATTCAATCTTAGAGTGATTTCAGCTGTTAGAGAATTCACCATGACCCTTTGCAACTTGTTCCACAAGGCATTTATTACCACTGTTAAAAATATAAATTAATTCCTAGTCTGGATTGGGCAGCTTTGACCTTCTACTCATTAGGTCTTTGCAAGCTCTTGTAAGATAAACAAATCCTGCATGAGAAGAGTCACTACTGGTGCAGATGCTTGGAGATCATCTCACAGATGTCTCTTCCTTAGATTAAATGAAATGTCTTTAATCTACAAGACAGGTTTTTCAGCTGTTAATTATTTTTTTGGGGGGAGGGAAATAGGCCAGATTACTATAAATCTTCCTCACCTCTTCTCTGTGTCTGCACTACAATCTACACATCTACATTTGCAAATCCAAATACCTTTCTTTAGAGATAGTACTTTGAAGAATATTGCTGGCCCCTAGCAAAGATCCCTCAAACATTACACTGTGCTTGAATTATTCTGCTTTTGCAGAAGTTAAAGAGCCCAAAGGAAAGAAACAAACAAAAAACTTTGATGGCTCACTTTCTGTAATCACTTCACATACTGAGATGCTATTCAGAGTTCTAAAGATTTAGGGCTAGCTACTTACATAGCCCAGTACAGTTCCTTACAGGGATGACTTCTTATTTCTATTGTATCTTTTGCTTGGAAAGTTCTAGTCATAGCTCAGGACTTAATTCTCTTCTTGTAACCAGTAATTATAACCTCTGAAAATCCTGAAAGATATGAAACTTTTAATTTTAAATTAAATTAGCTGCCTCGCCTCTTGCTCTTCTGCTTACAGAGGAGCCCTGAACCTGATTCAGATGCAGAGATTGGATTTTTTGCCACTGTATTGTACAGAAATCAGTTACTGCCAATGGGTGTCTACCTGAGACCAGAATCAGACTCTGTATCTTGGCTAAAAGCATGTAGTGTAGAAAAGGTTAACAGATACAAAGCCACATATTGTTGGTAGAGTCTTGAGAAGACATGAATCTCAAAGCAGCTGCAAGATCCCAAGACTACACCATAGAATTTGAAAAGAAAGCCAATGAGGATTCCTACCACTGCAGGAAAAAAGCAAGATGACTGTAACCAGAAGTAGTAAGATAACGGATTATGGGGATTTTGATGCTTGGAATCTGCAAGCACTAATCTGCTGAAAGAGTAAGTTTATTGGCTATTAATGAGACAATAATTCCAGCAACAGAATTCATAACCAAATAACCCTTTAATTGCTCATCATTGACTTGTCCCTGCCCTATACATCTACCAGTGGAGTGAAAGAAGTGTTTTGCTGGATGCAATTCTCAGTTCAGAAATACAAGCTACAAAGAAACTAAGAAATAAATTCCTGTAATAAAAGCACGTCACTAAGAATGATACAGTAAGCGTAGGCAGCATAAGGACTAAAGTCCACAGAAACTACGCTTCAAAAATGAATCAAGACTACTAACTTTAGTAATCTTTATTAAGAATGAGTAAGACTCCTTAGTCCGAATTCAGTCCCTTCAGCAGGGGTGGCCATTGATGTGATTTTCATTCAGTCATATCATATTCAGCCCCATTTTGAGTTTGGGAATCATTTAACCCAAAAACTGAGGCACTTGTGTTCCTGTAAAAGAGGGCAAACCCCAAGCAGCAGTGGTATCTCCTTTTGACCAGGGCTCAAAGCAAAAGCAGGATGCATTTCTACAGCACCCGCTGCACAGTTTCTAGGATGAGGATGGATGCCTGCTCTCTATGCAGCGGGCACAGTGCTTTATAATATCAGCTAAACCAACTGAAACCAAATGGGTTGCAATAACTGACCCAGAATTTAAAACTAGACTGCCAACCACTCAAGGCACGCAGCTCCTTAGGCACTTGTTTGTTACCAGTTTTTCAGTGACTCCCATTTTCCTACACTTGTAAACTCTGCTGCTGCCAGGGAAAGAGTGCACCATCTTCACACATCTCATCATCCCTGACAAAGTAAATGTCAATGCCAATGTGTTGTTGCTAAGCACAAAACTGGTCTGACCAGCTTCAACCCCAACAACTGCAACCTGTTTCGCCTGAGAATTTTACACCTTGATCTAATCTTGGGTTTATTTACAGTCATATTTCAAATTAAAAGTAGAATCTGGTTTGCTCTTGGTCTTTCTGAAGACCTTGACATTTTCTCCACTGTGACAGAATAGTTTTGAGAAACAACCAAATTTACTTCTACATTTCATTGATGTAAATCTAGTGGAATCAGTAGTTGCATCCTTGTTATACCCCCTTTGATATTTGGGTTCTACAGCTTTGTGTAAAGTCAATAAACAGGTCACAGAAATACTGCAGAAGTGAATGGCCAGCCAGATCCTCACATGGCTTAAACTGGCACAGTCTGAGCAGTGCTGTGGTAGCTATTAGCAAACAAAATTACAGCATAAAAACTTCATCACAAGTTTAACGCTAGATTTTGTTGCTGTACACAATACTACACTAAGTCTGAAGGCTTGAGAACAGCACGTAATTCACCTCTGCAGACTTCCCATAAGGAAAGCCTGTAGATGTTACCTTTAAGAACTGAGGAGATAAAGACAGAAATTTAAGCCACCATCTTCAAAAGATGCCATTGGTTTGAGAGCATCCGTTTCCTGTTGCCCAGTTCAGATCAGAATTTCAAGCACAGACCACTCACAGTTCCAACTAAATCAAGAAGGAACTTCACAGATTCATCCCATGGAAGAGTTCCAGACAATTTGTTCCTAGCTAGGTTTTTAAAAACAGAAGCACCAGAAGGGAGTGGCTCTTTTTGAAAGGTTTAAGTCACAACCATGGGAAAATACCAGGTTCAAAGAGCTGAAAGAACTTTGTTAAACATGGACAGAGGTCAGAGACAGGATTTAAAGCATCAATTCTTGTTTTTAAACTGGAAGACCATGTACTGATCCAAAAAAGCCAAACTCAATCTCTAATTAAAGATTAAAAAAACCAGTAAAATATCTTACTTATACATATATAATAATGTATTGCTTAGTATATGTACCACTAAGTAGTATATATACTATATTGCTTAGTACAATTACTGCTATTATTACTTAGCAGTACGTATACTAAGCAATATATTATTATATACATATAACTAGAAATCCTTTCTTTGACTGCTGGTTACCATTTTACAACTTCACATTACAGGGGTATTTGTTGAGGAAGAAAGAGGCTGTCTCTTCAGGCAGTCCTTCAGAAAATAACACAGATACACAATTCTGTCAGTAAAACAAGCTGTGCCTTGGAATTCTTCACAGTGTCATGCAGAACTTGCCTTTAACAGCAGCTGGTACTTGGTGATTCTCTGGACTGGCTTTAAGAGATAAGCATCGAGTGAGAGCTTATGATCCAACTTACGCTGGCATTCCTGTAAGAGACAGCAGGGAAGAAAAGTACAATTGTTTCTCGAAGCACAGGCAAAACACCCAGATCATTATCATCTGGTAATCTGAAGATTAAGTCTGCAAATTCATTGAGAGAGAAATTTCTTCCATCTGCATAGGAGTTTCCAGGTTACTTATGCTACAGTGAAAATATCTCTAAACAAGAGCTAATGTTTACATTCAACTTAGTGTAAAAATCTGGCAGCAGGAGATTACAATCATCTGGGGTTTGCAAAGGAGCCAGCACTTTTTTCGTTTGGGTATAGCCTGAAGTCAGACTCCCATCCAGGAAAGCTACTTGCTACTCTGCCTACTTAGTCTCCTCTAGAGAGCACCTTC
The DNA here is from genome assembly GCA_020800305.1 of Porphyrio hochstetteri. Taxonomy (NCBI): domain Eukaryota; kingdom Metazoa; phylum Chordata; class Aves; order Gruiformes; family Rallidae; genus Porphyrio; species Porphyrio hochstetteri. The sequence goes on along the minus strand of CM036914.1, from coordinate 8,479,057 downwards.
AGCACCTGCCATCATGCAGAGAAGTCTGTATGCATCTCTCAAGTTTCCTGAGACAAGAGATGCAGAAGGTAAACAAGCTTTATGGCCTTGCTCTGCTAGTCTGTAATGAAATTCTACCTGGAAAAAGATGCTGTCTCCACACTGTCTCCAGAGAGCTTCAGACCTTGGCTTGTTCTGACAGTACTTTTCATATATTTGGAGGTCCTCTTTCTGCATGAAAAGGAAAGTTTAAGTCAGGTGAGAAAAAAGAAACAACAAAGCATCTGCCTTGAGTCACACTTTTTCTTACCTTCCATCCCAGCACCTGAAGTAATTAATTCATGGTAATAACTCTGTATCTAAAATAAATATACTGAAGCTACCAAATTTTACTTTGCAAAGTTAAATACTCCTGAAAGTAAGATTTATTTTTTCCCCCCTCTGACTTTCTGAGCAAAGCAAAGAGACTACAGGCTGGAAGACACATGGTATAATTGCACAACTGTTACCTTCCAGAGAGGAGAATCAGTGGTTTGAAAACAAAATGTGAGAAACGTAAATGTTAGCAATTACCAGTCTGTGGCAGGACTCTGAGCAGCACTCAGACAAGGTTTACAGGTTCAAAACACTTTGAAAATAGCATTGGCTCTCAATATTACAAGCATTAGAATTAAAGAATTAAAAACTAGCAAGATTGTCAGGCAGGGAGAAGTGCCTAAACTCTGTGGATTCACTTGACCTCTGTTGACCTCTGAGTGCAGGCCAGGTGCTCTCACTGAAACCCACAGGGAAAAAATAATAATCTTCAGTGAAAACAAAGGCAATAGCTGTAAAGGCTGAGGGACATATATTTTAGGTTCCCTAGAGTATATGGGTGGATACAGACAGACAGACTGACCTTCCTCTGCCAGGTCCTGGGCTCACTGGCTGCACAGCACAGAAGCCCTGAGGCTATTTGACCATGGAGCAGTGCCATACAGATTCCTGAGCAGGGCTGCCTGTGTCGGACCGGATGGGAGCTTCCATCTGTGTCTGCACCTATCTGGGTGAACGTGACCTCAGCGAGTCAGAGGCAGCACCAATAATAAACCTCAGGAACTCCTGGCTCTTGCCTCTGCACTTTCAGTCAGTGCCTTTAGGCTCTTGGTGCTGGGAAAGCATTTTCTTGTGTATAGAGTCACTAGAAGAAGTCAGTATTGCTGCAATCTTCCTTCACAGACCTCTATTGACATCACTCTGATGAATCAGATGTGAAAGCAGAGCTAAGCAAGACCTTACAGCAGTAGGGATTATGCAATACAAAAAGCTCCACCACAACCCGACAGTGTTAATGGTGCCGTTCCAAAATTAGCTCGGTGTTGCCTTCACGCAGCTGCAGAATTGTTTGTCCACGCTGCCTTGGGGGAAAGTTAGCAGGGGGCAAAAATCCACAAAACTAAAAGGAATCATAAAGCCCAATCAAGAATTACAACTTGTTCCTGCCTATGGGAACCTAATTAGATTGGGCACAGGAAAAAAGACAGTGACAGTCAGGAGCAATATTAGGGATAAGAAAAAAACACCGATTTAAATTTAAATAAAAGGCACAATAATCAACAACTTACTAGGAATGTGTCATAGTGGAATCAAAGCAACTCACTACTGCCTAAAAAAGTGACACCTGCTCAGGCAGATACTTAAATCTTTAAATACAGCTTTAAGTTTTGTAATACTGTGAGGAATAGGAAATTCCTGATGAAATTACTAGCATCAGACTCTGATGCTTCAAGAAATAATTACCTAATCACCCAAATTCCACTCTTAAAGCATCCAGAGATGCTGACTTCTTGCTAGTACTTTCACACCATGATCACTTCTCTTGCAATGCTTTTCCTTTCCACAGTGATTTGCATCCCAAGATCTCTGTAAGCTTTCACACACACAGCATGTGTGCACTATCCCAATTACCTTTTTGACTGTTCAGTTATGAATGATTTTTGTTTCAGACTAGAATTCAGCCCTTCAAATCCAACTCACAGGTTTCCAGTCAGCTTCTACACTCCTATTAAGTGATTCTAATCTCTTCCAAGGTTTGCAATATGAATAAGCAAACAGTGATAACCCACAGTGAGTCACTCCTGCCAGTCACCTCACCTAGCACACACTGGTAAGCAGCCTGACTCACCTTTTGTTTCTTCCTGGGTACTCTTGCCTTGGTTTGGTAAGCTTTCCCTCTTCCCAGCCCAGGAGCTAGCAGATCAGCCCAGAGGGCTCTTATTGTTGCAAATAAAGCACTACAAGACCCATCTAGCAAGGCACTGAATACACCCCTCATCAAGCATCCATATAGCCCTTAACACACAGAGCTTTAAGCAAGGACCAACATCTGGTGATGGTATAATAGCTGCCATGTGGGCAAAGTTGAGCTGGTTTACTTGTAATTTAGCTCATATGAAGGTGGTGCCCTAATAAGGTCAGGCAAAGTGGGAGGGAGAAGAAGAGGGATGTTTCTTGCTCCTCTTTCACCTGGTTCTGCTACCGTGTTCTAGGGAAGAAGCCAGAGAGGAGATAAAGTCTGGGACCTCACAGACTGTGTCTGCCATCACCTGAGAAGAAAGGTTCACATCCATGGTGACAATTCACCAGGTGGCACTGGTGGAGGTGGGAAAGTGTGTGGGAACATGGTAGAAGTAATGCCTGGCAAGGGATGGAGGGACTCAGGCATCGGGGTGTCCTGCTGCAGCTCTCAGGACACTTTTAAGCAGCTGAAAAGTCCCTGTGTGAAGAGACAGGCTAATGTTCTTCAAGTATGACTCTGAAAATCAGTCTGCTTCTAATCAAAGGCCCACCATGATGCTGTGGCAGGATGGTTACACCCATAAAAAGAAAGAGAAACGGAGAAATGAATCTGCAGTAACATGAGTTTCCTCTCAGAACTGGGCATCATGTTGAACACCAGCCATTTCAGTCTCCCCATGCCAAAGCAAGCACGGTCATAACTCACAGGGCAAGCCAGAAGCTCTGCTCAGCAGGAAGACATAAAAAGCTGCCAAATCATGGGGAGCACAAACACACAACCAGACTTTTGTTTGTACCTCCTAAAGGCAGTCCAACAGAAACAACACATTTCTGGACTTCATGTGGTTTCTAAAAACAGAACATAAGGGCAAGTTCTTGAATCAAAGGTGCTACTGTGTGAGCAGAGACATCTTAGGAGAGGTGCTTTTGCTTTCTGAGCGCGAAATTTGAAATAGAAAGGAAATGCACGATTTAACCTCTGTTTGGTATATTCAGTGTTGTGTGAGTAGGGCATAGAAATGGTTTGATAAGCAAAGGTGACACAGGGACTGATTTTCTTTCACTTCATCATACCTGAACCATAACTTCAGTGCTGCTGATTTCATATTGGCAGGATAGTGAGCTGAATTAGCCCGTTTTTTAGAGAGGCATAAGCTTAAAATGTAAATTTAAACATGGAATTTGTACTTTCTGTAGCATTACAAGTTCAGTTCTGTATCAAGAATTTCTGTTTATCTCCAAATCCAGGGATATTTGCAAGATGCAGGCTATGTTATGCATTTTGGATCTCAGAGGTTTGCATTCTTCAAAGACTGTTTATCCTATTTTGTCACTGATTTCCCTCCCAGCATCTGCATCTTAGGATAATATATTCCTTAGTAGTATCATTTACTCAAGCTCTAAATGCTTCACTGTTAAACAGACAATAATACAGCAGACTTATGATCACATTTATACTCATATGATGCACTTCAGCCTACCCTGTTTGCAAATTGGGAGCCTACCCTTTGGAAGTATCACATTGTTCCCATTAAAATCTGAGAGATGTAGTGGTGCTTGACACATCTGACAAGCGAGGTACCTATGTTTCATCCAAATCTGCCTGTATTTCACACAACACCTTGTTAAAAAAAGAAGATTCCATGTGTACCCTGGGAAAGCAGCAATACCAGACGCAGGGTGCCATGGCAGCAGGATGTACCTTTAATTACAGAGACAAGGACAGATTTTTCATGTTTCTCTTGGGAAGCACAGGATCTTATTCAAATGGTTTTGTCAGTCTGTGACAACAGTAGCAAAATCCAAGTTTTTTCTTACTAGCAGGGCCTCTGAATGAGTGTTAAATCAAGCAGCACCTTTTGGTCCATGACAGGAAGCTGAACAGCCATGCTAACAGACCAGGGGGACGATGCACTACACAGGCAAGGCTGAGAGCTTTTGGAGGAAACAGTTGCAGATCTTAGGTGGCAAAAGTCACAGGAAGCAGACACATCTGACCAAAGCCACTGGCTTTGGGCTTTCTCACACGCTGAGTTCACTCTGCTTCTACACAAACAACTAACCCTCACCGCTTTGTACTGCACTGGTGTGGTTTCACCACACAAAGAAGGTGGTAGGCTCTGCTGGACCAGTTTAGGGGAGTAAGTCTCTCAAACAGTGCAGAGAAAAGAGAGATAAGATAAGGCCAGAACAAGACATACTGTCTGGCCTCAGAGCAATCTGCTGTGATACCGTTCTGTGCTTCCAGTGATGTCTGGGATACATCAGATTGTTGGTATCGATTCGTCTGATATGAAAAGCATGTTAAACATTTGGCCACTGGGGTGGTGGTGGGGGTTTTTCTTCTTAACCAGGGCTTAAAATACATTGGTAAAACTCTGGTAACAGATCTCTTCCTGTCAGTAAACCAGGTAAAGATTTCAGAATACACACACGCTAACTGTGGCTTAATTTTGGAATATCTGCTCGTGTGAGTTTCCCTCACTCACAAAAGCAATCAGAGTGAAAGGATGGGAGTAAATCTGTAAGCACTGTAGGATAAGACCATAGGTGTTCATACCAACCTGCAACAGGATTTACTTACCCTTTTCAAAAAGCATCGGGCAAGAAGATCAGGGTTTTCAATGCAATTTTCTATCTCCTTAAGGAAAATCCTGGAAGGGAAAAAGGAAAGCAAACTAATTTAACATCCCACTCAGAGTGTGTGCTAGCTTCTGTGTAACTCCAGTCTAAAGCCTATGTTTTGTAGTAAGAGGATTTGGTGTTCAAGGTAACAATTCTGACACACAAAGAAATGTAAATATTTTATAAAAAGGGGATGTGATGCACAGCTGATTGCCTAAAACACCACCATTATCATGTTTTCATCTGCTCACAAGCATCTGATACATCTGCTCCCTCTGGCTGTTGAGATTTGTTTCCAATACATCACCCAAACACCTCCTTCCTATTTGGTTATGAGGATTTTTGAGAACAGCTAGAAAGGACAGAAAAGCTCTGTCAGATGCCGTTGCTTAATCAGCAAGCAGTGAAAATATGGGATGTAGTCCAAAGGCTTCTGCAGCGGCAGTCAATGCACTAAGCCTTCAGGGAAAGAGAGACCAGGCTTGCAAAGGGAGGGAAAAACCATTCTCCAAATGGAGGACACATTCTTTCAAAATAATGTGCAAACTGGAAAAGAATGTTTCTACTATGTAACAACTGCCCTGGCATAATATTTAAACTTGCAAAAGAAGGTTTTATTTGTTTTGTTCAATTGTTTGTTACATCTTCTGAGCAATTATTCTCCAAAAGAATTCATAAATTTTCACTTTTGCCTACAGCCAGTTTTACTTAGCCAAGGTGAGGAAATGCAGGACATACACAGAACTATCCCTAAGCTTTGCGTTTTCGGAGAGGATCCAAAAGAGGTTCACTGTCTTCATAATTAGTAGTCTGCTGTTGTGGGCACTGGAGCACCTTGTCCACAGTGTGGACAAGGCTTCTGGAAAGGTTTATGACCATGTGAAGGATAAAATTCCTTGAGAAAAGTGCTATCAAATATATTATGTCTTCTGTTGTGATAACAAAAATACAGGACAAACTAAACACTAAGAAAACTTCCTCACAGAGGTTTGCTGGAGAACAGGATTTCATCCTGTGACATCTACCAGTGTACCAAGAGAGGTGATAAAATGCTCACCATGGGGGACATTCAAAATGGGTAATGCCAAGGGAAATCACCAGTGAATGCACAGAAGGGTATAATCTTTCACCAAAAAGAAAAAGATTAAACAGGTGATCTCAGAGATGTTGTCCACACATGGGTTTTATAGGACACACACAGGCAAAGTGAGGGTGACTTTCCCTGCCTGCTTGGGTGTGAGTGTGACCAAGCACAGCACCCCACAGAAAGGGAGCAGAAATGACAGCAGCACCCGAGGGTGCAGAACAACCACCAGTTCCCACGTGCCTGTTGTGGAATTCGTAGATTTCTGGGAGGTTCCCAAAAAGAATTTCCTTCTTGTTCTGGAGTGCAGATGGAATCAGATGTACTAAACTGGGATTGTCCATTTCTGATGCGTACCCCTGCAGAGAAGAGTAGAAAATAAAAGCAGCCTATTTTTACCAGGGAAGCAGTACTGTGTCTGAGACACTGAAAAGCCTCAAAATCTATATCCTTCTTGTTCTCAACAGAGTGTACAAAGGCTTCTCCTGTGCCAGCTTCTTTTCTGCTCCCATGAATTTTGAATTCTTCTAATATTCCCCAGAGCATTTTTTTTTTGTGCAAACACAATTTTAACCACAAATGGACAGATTACTGGATTGACTAAACAAATGAAATGATGTCCCTAAGATTCAAAAGCCATTTCAGTCACTTAGGGATGGAAACTGCTAAATTTGATGGGCAAATATCTTTATACTAGACTGCTTCAGTGCAAAAGGGTTGAACTGTGCTATTTGGCTTGATTATTTAGTAGTTTCTTGTAGAAACTGGATGGTATTTCTTCAATAAAAACTTTCAGAAGAACATTTTGAGTGCAGATTTTAAATTCATGAGTAATCTGTCTGTTATTGGAGCTGTCAACTCCCACATATCAATAAAAAGGCAACCACATTGTTGTAAAAAGAAACTACTCAGTCCTTCAAGTCCCACCCAAATAGAAGCATGATTGAGCCCTACTCAGCCTCCATCCTCCCACAGACTAGGGACCTCAGACTCCACACATGCACAGAGTATGCTGGTATACTATGAGTTTCAAAAGCTCGAGAGTCATATTTGCAATGTGAGCTGCTCTTTCTGTGTTCAGACACTGCATGGAATGATAAACAAGTGGGGGAAGAAGGCCTTCCTTTTCCTCAATCAAACCAACATTCACAGAAATTAAGTGCCTGGCCCCATGGAACCCAAGCATGGTGTTTCTGAGGCCAGAAAAAGGCACTTTATGACCTATTCCTCTTTCCCTAACTTTGAGAACCACGCAACAGTTCTCGTTCTGTGGCCTGGGATCAGAAAAAGTGTCACTTCCTTTAAGCCCTGAAGAAAGAAGCTCAAAACATCTCACTTTCTATCTCCAACGTTAAGCCATCTTGCTAATGGAGCTTCTGTACTCTAACCATGAGGTGGGAGGTGAGAGAGCTTGGCCCATGAAGGATGTGCTCCCGCAGGGATCTTAGAGCTTCAGCACCAGAAGTCAGTTCAGAAGTTTCTTACCTCTATTATACTTTGAAGTTCTTCTACATAAACCCGTTCTGTTTCTATCAGCTCATTGATTATGTGGCTAAAAGACAAGAAAGGTGGCGAGTTACAGTGTTAACAAACAGTGCAACAGTTGAAAGAAAAAAACTGTATTCCTTGTGTATTCCTAATTTTGCCTCTGATTACACAAAAAAACCAACTCAAACCAAACCTCTGAAGGTGATGTTTCCATATTTCAATAGTGTGCTTTGGTGATAAGTTTAAAAGTTCTAAACATCCCTTGGATTATTATTATTTCAGCTCATTTAAAACTTCATCTTGGTTGCTTCTGTCATTTTTATCCCTACAAATCTGAATAAAAAGATTAAAAATACCCCAGAAGGCGAACAATAAAGGTTTCCTTCTCTAATAATAACTAACAATACTCAATAAAAGGGGTTATATTTCCCAAGGCTATGTTACATTCCTGGTTTGCTTTCTTTTATAAAATAAACAAAACCAGTGATTAGGCTTCCTTTCTCTAATACACTGCAAAAACAGGCAACAGGATGATGTCAGAAGTCGGAAAGCATGGAAGTAAATTAGAGTAAAATACTTAATTATATTTTGGACTTTGCATATCTAGTATTAGTTTAATGCTCCTAGCTAACTTGAAGACGTATCTTTTCATAATGCCTGATTTATTTCACAGAAATGTGAATATAACCAATACCAATTCACTTTTGGATAAATAACTAATTATATTTTAAAATAAAATTGCATTAAATCCCTCAACATTTTTTATGTATCAGTTGTCCCATATGCTCAGGAAAATGTCACCGTTAATACTCGTATGAACAAAGTTTTCAGGGTAGCTCTCCCAGATGTTTGAGTAGTTTCTCCAAGTAGAAAGGGACTAATTCCCAGTATTCCTTCCCTGGTCCATGCTTCACAAGAGTCTGTAAGCAGACAGCTACATCAAGCTAAAACACATCATCAGAAGGACACTAGGGAGTAATGTCTAGAAGAACAATTCATTGATTTGCTTCAGATTCAACCCTTTTCAAGGCAATATGGTTTTGCAGGCTAGGTGGGGAACACTAACTCTTAACTGCTTTATGGATCACTGCTTGAGAAACATAAAACCCAGGAAAATTAGACCTTACCTTCAACTGACCCATAATGTTTCAAATTCAGCTATAAAATAACTAGGATTTCATGGATATCTTGCCTTAGAGCCTTAAGTAGAGAGAAAATTGTACGAAGTAGGGAAATGAGTCAGGGCTGTACCCTGCACACAGCAGGACTACTGGCTCAAATTAATTAACCCCCACATTGATTTCAAATTGAGATACTTATTCTCAGGGAAGTTGTATCTGGTAATCGGGGAAAAACTCTATCACCCAAAACTAAATGATTACATCATGATTGGCCAATACTATTGAACAAATGGGTGCAAAGGGATGCTGCAGTACGATGCATCATCTCATAAGACCATGCTGTGTTGGACACTAACCCATGTAAGAGCTCTGTCCATGATTCTCTGAATTTGCACACCTTTGAGGTGGAAGATATGCTTGTGGTATGCTCAGAGTACTAGATTACTGCTCATGAGACAGATGTATCTGCCACTTGAAAGCAGCATCATGGGAGCCTCACAGTAAATAGCCTAATGGGACATTTGTCAAAAAAAAATAAAAATTACACATTTTAGCACTTGCTTTTACAGCTGACTGAAACAAATACAATTGTTATGGTTAAATAAGCCTTTCCTTTTAACAGCTATTGAAGTCACTGCACCAACCAGATGCAAAGGGGTACAAGCAGGTGGCTGCTGTTCTGGCATACCTGACAGTTATGGCACTGAAAAGAAATCATAATGACAGTGCACAGTTTGTTTCTGGAGTCCAAAATTTAAGTTGGCTATCAAACTGGACTAAAAAACCTCATCAAGATCAAGTTGCTAATGGTTATCAAGCTACAACACAAACTCTACTGGCAAAACCTTATTGAATTGGACAGATGTTTGGTAGTTGCTACCTACTTCAAACTAAGTAGTTCAAATTACATTTGTCACCCTGGCTATCAGCTTCACTACAGAAGACTGGAGATTCAGTTGTCAGGGTAGGCAGTCAATAGTAGAACCAATAAAACAGACACATGCAAGGATAATTTCCTATGCAGACATCATATTTGCATTGGCACAACACTGTGGCCATAGAAACTGTGCATACATCCTACCCATGCACACAGCTACAGTCTTTGCAATGATACATGGAAATATTTTAACTTTAGCACTCTTCAGAGCCAAAGGATAGCCATATTCTTGGTTCCCTTGGTAGACCTAAGAATTACTGCTCTGCTCTTATTTCATGAATTGGAGAACAGGTTTGACACTGTTTGAAAAGGCTTTTCCATCAGTTATAATTTCTGAAATATCATCTTTAACTTCAGTTCCAACCTAACTTTATTTTGAGAAAACCTCAAATTTTGCTTATTATTTCTGTTCCACAGATCCAGAAGACCTAAAATTTCATGTAGCAGCAATTGGAACTTTGTTACCTCTATTTAATGCTCCCAATTCACATTTCCAAAGAGCTGCTGCATTGTTTAAAAAAATATAACAGAGCAGGTCTGAAAAAGTCATCAGAAAAACTTTATGGTTTTAAGTTTAAAAATAAACTTTATGTTCATTTTACTGTTGAAAGATGTGTATTTACCTGCAAACAAGACATAGGTCTTCTAAATGTTATTTAGTCTGTTACCTAGCAGATTATATCAGGACCGACTGTGAAGCAAACCCAATGCTTAGCTGACAATTATACCTGCAAAGCAAATTACTAGTCCATAGGTTTCCTAGTAACTGTCTAAACAACAGTGTGGTGCTTGTCAAAAGCACAATTCAAAGTAATCCAATAAGCAGAACAGAGGCCTTCAGGATATGTTACTATCCAGCTGTCTGTGAAAGATGAAGCAAAAATAACTATTCTGTATCTCAGAGTAACAAAGAGTACCAGCTCTTGAGTCCTCATTGTAAGAAACCTGTTTTTAAAATTTATTTCCTAATCCTAATTTGGTTTGGAAACATTGTCCATTCAGGGCATTAAAGAAAAAAACAGATACGAGGAATGTTTTATTAGAAGAAGTTCTGTGGGACCCCTAAGATACTGCTGTTGTAGTTATGGAGCAGTCATGAAATCTATCACAATTCTTTAAGAAGATTTGATTTTGATATTCAACTTAATTCTATATGTAGATTTATACTAAGAGTAAATGCTTTACCTTTTTAAGTGTTGTGAAAAACTTGTCTAACTAACCCTTATGCTCTTTGTAAAGGTGGTGGTAACCATTTTATCATCATGGTTTCAATAAAAATGAAACAGAAGCAAAATCATTATGGTATTCCTCCAGCTCCTGGTTAGAGTTCAAGAGCTTCATATCTCTAAAACACGAATCTGTACATAGAGGGTAATAATTTTCCAATATTCATCCACAGTGAGATAACAGGATTTGCTGCTGAAATAAGACTTTCACTTTTGATGGTGTTTTTTGTTGGTGTTTTTTGTTGTCTATTTCCAACCACAAATTGTGTCCCCATGTGAGGAAAAAAAAAAAAGGAATTTGCCCAAACATCCAGCACTCTGTAAGACTCAGCACACGTCCTTTACAGCAGTTTTTACACTTGCTGTCAGTACCCATGGCCAGGTACATCTCTGGGATTTACTACTTCAGAGGATCACAGACTGGTTTGGGTTGGAAGGGACCTCAAAGCCCATCCGGTCCCACCCCCCTGCCATGGGCAAGGACACCCCCCACCAACCCAGGCTTCCCAAAGCCCCATCCAACCTGGCCTTGTACACTGCCAAGGATCCAGGGGCAGCCACAGCTTCTCTGGGTAGCCTGTGCCAGGACCTCACCCCATTCATCATGAATATCAAATCTAAATCTGCCCTCCTTCATCTTAAAGCCATTGTCCCTTGTCAGGTCACTACATGCCTTGGTAAACAGTTCCTCTCCAGCTTTCCTGTAGCCCCTTCAGGTACTGGAAGGCTGCTATAAGGTCTCCCCTGAGCCTTCTCTTCTCCAGGCTGAGCACAGGAGGTGCATGCTTAAGCCTCCCTCTGTCCCCAAAGCAGAATACTTCTCATGCTTCTGCAAAGAGCTGGTGGGTGCAAATTCTATTCCCAAGGCTGCCACTGGTTGAGTGTTGCATGATATAATCCATCCATCTATCTGTCTCCAGATATTATTGATCAGTCTCCAGATACTATTTTCTGAAAGTGTTATTCTGCATTTCTTTCTCAAACAGGGTCGGTGCTACAGCAACCACCAGGAACACTCAGCACAAGCCCATCAGAAAAAAGCCTTCCCTAGCTCCAGTGCTCCCAGAGCAACTTACCCGAATTGCTCTCCAAATAATACCCACAGCAGCAAAACCTCAAACATTAAAGGCTGTTGCACATGAATCACTTCTCAAACTGTTAACAACATAAAGCTGTGTGCTTGGTCAAGGGTCTTCCACAGACCTTGGAACTGCCCTGACAAGGTGCAGTTTAAGAATAGTACATTAAAGAGATGTGTAAATGTGTCTTGCTGCTGCAGTGGAAAGCAATGGGAGAGTATAAAGGGGATACTTTTACACTCACTGTGGAAGCATGCTAGGTTGGGAAATGATGGAGTAGAGAGTTCACTGTAAGGCACAAGGGATTTAATGGCATCAGAGATAGTTTAACAGCCCAGAAAACTGGTAGCGACATCATCTGGTTTACATCAGGCCATGAGGGGTGACATGTGAAATGTTCATCTCTTCCAGGACGTCACGAGGCAGCAGGGGTAACTCAGCATGCACCTGCTGCGAGTATCGAGTGTAAGGAAAATATGATGCAGCCATTGGCAGGAACTACTGTCACGGGCAGTTCTTCCCACTCCTGTGCTCCTGTGTACAGTCTCAACAGGCATGACTAGGTTACCTACATCGTAGGTCTTCTTTTCATTGTCCAACACTTGAACACAGCTAATACTGCAAATGCAAACATAACATGGTTTCTAAAGAGAAAGGATCCTGGGCTGTAGATGAGAAATTAAGACAAGTGCAGCTAATCCGTTGTCTTTCTAGCTGCTAAGAGGAAAGTGCAGGCACAAGGGTTCACCCTGATGTTTCTGTCAATAATACCAGAAATTAAGCAAAAGGTGAGAGGGTGAAGGAATGAAAAAGCGTGTCAGAAAGATGAAAAATGTTAAGTGACAGACCAGAGATACAGGCCCTTACTGTATTTAGAGTTTTAAACTCAGCTCACAGTTCATTCAGTCTCTCTTTTTTTCTGTGACCATGTCCAAACTACACAGCTGTTTCATACAGATTTCTACCAGCTTCCAGGGGCTGTTCTCCAGCCTCTAGTGCCACCACACCACTGCTCACCTGCCTAAACCAGCAGACTGCTCCCTTGGAGGTACCAGCAGACACAGCACTGAGGTACCTGCTATATTTGCCTTCCCCTTCACAGGGAAACATGAAACAGGAGATGGGATCAGTTGAAATTGTGCCCTTGGTACTAAGGGACTGTTCAAGGTTTGGCCAGTAGGTAGGAGAACTTGTATGAACAGGCTCCTTGCAGTTGGCTGTGTCTGAGAGGATTTGGAGGTGACTTCACCACAGAAGCATCTTGCAGCCTCAACTTTGGACTCAGCATTGTGATTACAGAAAAGACCCAAACACTCCCCTTGCTGACTGGAAAGCTGAGAAGAAAACAAGTGTAACTAAGTGGGAGGAGTGAAGTAAAGGCTGGGGGAAGATCTTCTGCACTCCATCGTCCCTTCATTTCAGAGACATTTTACAAGAATATGAGGTTTGGATGGCACCAGTCCAAAGTCAACAAAACTCCCAAGTTAGCCAAAGTTTATGGGGAGCTCTCATAAGGATAGTTCCTCACCAGGGTCACTCCCAAGTAAGCAGGCCATCTCAGCACAGATGGTGAAGGATTAGGCATTTAACCTGAAGGTCTCAGTTTCCGTGGAGTCTGAGAAATCTCTAAGATCCTGTCTGCAGGCATCCTTGTTTTCAGGGAGCCTCCATTCCACTGGAGTATGCTTGTTTCTACCCCAAAGAAACAGAGACTCCCTGAGTTAGAAGAGTTCCAAAGGTGGAGTATTCTGCTCCAAATAATACCTGATCCACTGGCTTTCCTGATGTGGGAATATGTCATGAAACACTGCTCAGGAGAGCAAGCCAACTTTCCATCTGCGGAGTGAGTTCACTACGTGTTGCAGCAGAGAGGGCTCAGCCACCACCAACCTGGAATACAGTGCTCTGCCCAGCAGGGCCTTGCTGCTACCGTAACTGTACAGAATTAGAATGTGGCTGTGGCAGGGAGAGGTCACACATGGACCTCCCGATGTGATGTTGTGAGATTTTCCTCCAGCAAAATTACTTGTGATGGGACACAGTGGAAATGCACAAACAGTTGACACTTCTTTGAATTACTGATCTGTGTTTCTGGTGAAACATCACTAACAGCCTTGGTTACACAAAGACTCTATTTCCCCACAGGTGAGAATTCACACTGGGTTCCTTTGGGCAGGTTATTCGTGCTTTGGCAGCCATGACATCCTGTGGCCTCACACTACTGAGATCTCACATACTGAGCCAGTTTCCAGCTGAAACGACTCCTAGCTGTGAGAGGCACTGCAGTGCCAGCACCACAAGGAGGATAAGAAAGGACAAAGGAAAAGGAAAACTATTTCTACTTTGTCATTAGTGCTTTCTCTGACCTCTGGCAAGTTAGTCATGTCATAGCTGAAAAAAACTGACTACATAAAGGATTCTCTAAAAGGGGTGAGCATGTAGGAGCTGCCAGGACAGCAAAGCATCGAGAAGTGACTTGGAGAAGGAGGGGGAAACAAGGGGAACAAGTAGGGAAGAAGCAGAGCAGGAAAGGATAGCAGTGGAGCATTACTTCAATTGTTTCTAGCCAAGGTTGTAAGTGAAACCTTGAAACTGAGGTAAATGCTGGTAAGAATTAGCACCCTTCACTTTTGCCTTTCTCTGTCACTGCCTGTGCTGACATTTAGACCAAATGTTGCTATTTATATTGCTTTGGACTGTGCAAATAGCAACTAGCAATGTTGTTCACCAAGCATAAACTAATCTGCCCTGCATTGCCTCGCTGTAACAAAGCTCTATCAATAGGTATTTATGTGTTGGCTTCTTCTGGTAGCTGAGACCACGTTACTGGGATGGTCCTCACCACAGTGACCATAAAGAAGACATATCCAAGCCCAGCATATATTAATAACTCTTCCTCCTTTCTTCTTCCTTAATAGTAAAATAAAAGAAAACATAACTGAATGGCTGACCAAGCTCCCTGGGTGTATCAAGTCACTGTGCAGTTCTGTATCACAGTAATTCTGGTAGGAGAAGAGTCAGATGGTTTCTCTGTTGCCTAAAAAAAAACCCCTATCAACTATAATGAAACCCTAAGCAGAAGTAGTATCTAGAGACCACCGTAACCTATTAGTATCTCTTCTGGCTAAATCTCTACAGTTCATAGTTACTACTTGTGCATCCTGCTCAGATGGCAACAAAAAAACAGCTCAGGGTTTCTCTTGCCATAACTATGTTTCTAACAAACTCACTGGATCACTTCCACTTGTTTCCATGCCAGGATTTGCTATCAGAGGTGCATGTCCTGATAAGGAGTCTTATCCCAGAAGGGGAATTGGAGCTATCAAACAGAATTAAACCAGTGAGATTTTTGACACACCACACACCAATAAATCATTAACCAGTGTTCCAAAATCATCTCGCTGCTGAAACCCTGTCTGCATGACTGATGTGGAGCCAGCAAAAGTGGCATGGGGACCCAGTATCTGACTTGCAAAAACACATAGTGCCTGGAAGATAAAAAGTTAATAATTTCTACAGCTGAAACAGCAAATACCAGTGTGCAAGAGCAAAACAAGTGTAATTAATTAAATTAATACAAATAAAATAGACATTGCTTCTGTAAATATATCTAATTTAGACAGAAATCTAGTTAAATTGAAAATACTGCCTCTTTCATTACTTGAGGTTTCAAAAGCAAGAGAAAAGAATGGAAGGAACTCTGCATGGTGCAATGGATACATATGCTTAGAATAAACATCAACTCTGGATAGAAGTGGATGGAAAAGAGGTGAGAGTGAAAAATTTACTGGCTTGGAAAAATGTGCTAAAGACTACCTTGGTCCAGCACTCTGGCTGTCTTAAGTGTTGTCAAATTTCTATTTCTGAATGTAAATAAAATAGAGTGAAATGATATTTTTGCAATGGTGTCTCATTTGTAAGTAATAAATGGTGAAAATCTTGCTGTCCCAGTGGAAATAAAAGTGACAATAGTAAGAAACACATCCAGTTTTGAATTAGAAATTGCTACATGAAATGCTAAGACTGGTCTAATCTTAATATCTCAAAATTACCTCTGTGCCATGGAGTCATAAGCAATGACAGCATGTCAGCCTCTGCTTAGAGGAAACTTCCATTCCACCTACATAATTGCTTTGAAGAGGAATTTTTAAAAATTTCTCACAGTGCTAAAAGCGCCTTTCCCAGCTGAAAAGTATTCTCAGCTGAGATTGTGCAACTGCTCAAGTGAAATTTAAGTAATGAGTCAGTTGCTGTACTTTACCTCCCAAAGTGGAATAAAAGATCATTCTGGACATAAGAACATTTGTTTGAATGGAACTTTGTGTTTGTCAGCTGATACAGAAAATATTTCTGATTTCTTTGACACGTTATTTTTTTTCCAATGAAAGAGAGCAATACCCTGAGAGAACAAAGATTACTCTTGAAGTATGTGTCATAGCTGCAAATGAACCACAACTGACTCTGAGAAGCATAAGGAATTTAGGCAGCACACTCCATCTTATCTAAAAATTCGCGCCTCTCAGTGAGGACACTGTAATTGCCTGCCTAGGTGATCCTGTTCTGCTGCAACGTCAAGTGGATTTGCTCAAGTTATTACGGATGTTCTGAGCAGCAGGACTGCATCTCTGTTAGAAATACATTTCACCAACAAAGCCACAATTTATAATATTTTCCTGCTTCTGAAATTATCTGATCTCTTCACATATAAGGAATTGTCCCACATTCATTGTTCCTGAAACAAATGCCCTTGGGGAAATATTTTTATATATCTTAATTAGCTGACCTAGATTACAGGAACCAGAACACAGCTGTTAATGGAGAGGCAAATTAATTTAATCACCTACAGAGAGGAATGATATGAATAAAGGACTAAAAGTCAAGCAGGAGTTGTTTCTCATGTTTCCCATGTCAGCTGTGCATCTACACTGAAATGATTCAGCTCTGTACATAAATTTCAGGGAGCTTTAGACTGTGGATGCTACAGAGTGATTCTCACTGTAGGCCAAAATAACTCTATGAGTAGCTGTGTAAATATCTGTCAAATACCCACAGTTGTGAACTACATCAGGCCCACCTTGTGACTTTGGTCTTTTAACCTTGCAGCTCCACCATTTCTATTTGATGACAAAAAGCGATTTAGCTCTGTGATACCTCAGCATTGCTGTGGTGGGTTGACCCTGGTTGGACACGGGTCCCACTAAATCTGCTCTGTCACTCCTCTCCTCAGCAGGGCAGGGGAGAGAAGATACAACAAAAAGCTCGTGGGTTGGGTAAGGACAGGGAGAGATTGCTCACCAGTTACTGTCATGGGCAAAACGGACTTGACCTCGGGAAATTACTTTATTACCAATGGAATCAGAGTCCAGTGATGAGAAATACACCCAAATCTTAAAAACACCTGCCCTCCGGGCTCAACTTCAATCCCAATTTCTGTACCTCCTCCCCACCCAGCAACACAGGGGGACAGGGAATGGGGATTGCAGTCAGTTCATCACATGTTGACTCTGACGCTCCTCCCTCCGCAGAGGAGGACTCCTCACACTCTTCCCCTGCTCCAGCGTGGGGTCCTTCTCATGGGAGACAGCTCTACACAAACTCCCCAATGTGAGTCCTTCCCACAGGCTGCAGTTCTTCACAAACTGCCCCAGTGTGGATCCCTTCCATGGGGTGCAGATCTTCAGGAACAGACTGCTCCTGCATGGGTCCACCCCAGGCTGCAGGGGGAATCTCTGCTCCATCATTATCCTCCACAGGCTGCAGGGGAATGTCTTCTTTGGCACCTAGAGCACCTCATCCCCTTCCTGCACTGACCTTGGTGTCTGCAGAATTTTTCCCTTCACATCTTCTCACTCCTCTCTCTGGCTACAATTGCTCCTGGTGGATTTTTTTTCCCTTCTTATCTCTGTCATCACAGAGGCACTACCACCGTTGGTGATGGGCTCAGCCTTGGCCAGCAGTGGGTCTGTCTCAGAGCCAGATGGCATTGGCTCTGTGGGACATAGGGGAAGCTTCTGGCAGTTTCTCACAGAAGCCACCCCTGCAGAACCCATGCTGCCAAAACCTGGCCAGGCAAGGTCAATATAACTGAGTAACCAATTAGCTAAAAGCAGGTGAATAATTTATAGATCAAGTTCGGTACTAACTTAACTGCTATGGAGTATTAGTATTAGGTGATATCTCAGTAGAAGGTAGTAGATGCTAGTAGATTGTTCTCCATGCAAACTACTACACCCACATGCTTGTAAAATGCCTGCATGGAGTGGAACCATCAAGGTTAACAAGCTTTTCCCATACTGTGGAGACTTCCATGTAACTTCATAGCATTGTTGGCTTGCTGGAGGTTCTGAGTATTTACATACAGGCCACAGACTTAACTTACTGACTCAAATTTCATTATTCTTCCTTAGAAATATTATACAATGAAAAGCAAACCTGATTTCTTAGGGATGGACATATCTAGTACAGCCAGATCTATCACTGACTGCTGCAAAGCATATTGCATAAAAGACTTGATGTGAGGACAGGGGAGAAAGAAATCATTCTTCACTACTGCTGCCTAAGAACGGAGTTGATCTCCTAAACTGAAGTCAACATGGGCACTGAAGTTTACCAGCCAACAAAGGAAGCTCACTGCTTTGTAAAATATAAAACCATACACATATGTCTAAATATAAAATAAAGGTTTTTAATATACTCATGTTGAGATTTGGCCTCCTACTTGTTTCTAGCTAGAAAGGACTAGAACATACAGATTGTATTCAGAAGAGAAGACCTCTGAAACCAAGCACTCCAGATTTTGCATGTCCTGTTGTTGTGGGAAATTCACAGGGTTCCTGTGACCTGGAAGTCGTTGCCGTTTTGTACTTAAGAGCTGGAAATAGAGTAGGGAAAAGATCGCTGGACATGTAACACATTCTGATTTTTGCAAGAACTATTTAACAGGTTTTTTTCCTATAATTAATGTGACTTTTAAGACAGAAACTACCTTTGGTTTACATGCAGTATATTTTTTCCATTCCTTTGTAAACACAATATAGTAATACCCAAATACCAGTTGACCTGATTTGAGCAAGAAATCTGATAAAGGCTGGCAGTGCTGTGGATTTTCCCACATGGAGCGGTTAAGTGTGGTATCTGAAAAAGGGCTTTATGAAAAAAAAAACAAAGTTCCAGTGGTAAAATACCAAAACTTTCAAACAGACAAGACCAAACCAAACCACAACACCAAAAGTAGGTTAAAGGAAGCTTAATTGGAACTATTTATACTGAGAATTGATGGTGACTACTTACAGGTCAGGCTCTGAGTAAACCTAAACATGCCCACAGCCTCTCTTGGTGTGTATCCCCACTGAGCTGGCATGACAGAGAAGGATTTGGGCACATGCACATGTGACCACTCCATACAGATTCCTACATCACCCTAATCTCTTACTCCAGAGCACCTCTATCAGGTGGTGCAACTAACACTTCTCATGCACGTGGTACTCACTGGTTTTCCCCCCGCTCCCTGCTGCCCTGCAAGGACCTGTTGTGCTGTGCAGAGCCATTCTGGATTGGGGTACAGCGCTGAACACAAAGCTGTCCTTCGCTCCACGCGAATGGCCACACCAATACCATCCTGAAGGGCCCATGCCTGGAGGAACTGAAGAGCCCCAGTGGTTTTGATTCTTGTAATAAATCTTCTTGACAGCTTTGTTCTTTGAGACTTTGGAAGGCCATTTGGGTAGGCTGAGGAACTAGTTTTGTTATCAAATTAGTTCTATAATTAAAAAACTGATTTTACAGACATCCTTGATTTTCTGCCGACGAGGGCAGACCAGAGGAGTGCATGCTGCACCTGGAAGGGAGGGGATGGGTTTGATGCAGATTCTTTGTTCCTGTGTGGGTTTGTATTTCAGTCTGAGATACAACCGTAAGGAAACTCCATCCTGCAAAATCTGCTTCTCCCTCTAGTAGGATGCAGCATTCTACCAGGCTTAAATCCATGGTCCTCCTGCCCAAGCTTGGTGAATATAATCTGCTTTTAAATGTCCATGAGAATCAGTATTCTGTGGGGCTTGGGGGAAATGAACCAGGTGTTAGTTACAGGACAATGGGAATGGAGCAGGCCAAGAAAATCCTGGCAAGCTAAAATGGAGGTTTGGGGAGCAGCTGGAACACACACTCTGCTTTAGGTGACCTCTACTTGCACAGTGAATCAGTGAGGCAATGTGAACTGCGATGGCTGAGGAACAAGCACATCCTTTTTTGTGTCAGGCTCTGTCCACAGCAGTAATCTGGCACAGAGGGGCAGGCAGGGATCACACTGACAGCAGCTACCATGCTCCTCCCAGCAGCGACTGGGAATCGCAGCTCTTAACAACACCCATGTCCATTTACTAAGCTATACTTTGGGCAAGCCGCTCTACCAGACCTCTGGAACACAGCTTGCAGAATTTAATGACAGAGAAAGAGGAAGAGACGCTACTTATTGGACGATACTTTAAACTTAGAAGCAGCTTTAGAGAAGCGTAGGATAGATGCCAGCTGGGAATGTGCTCCAAGGGCCACTTCACAGAAAACTCTCACAACTGCAGATCAAGGATCTGGCAGGATGTTACCTGTATTTGGGTCATAGGGTTAGGCCTGTTTCTTGCTTTTTTCTCTAAGCAGCTGCTAATGGCCAATGTCCAAAATAAAACAGCGGAGCAGACAGATTTCTGGGCTCATCCAGGACTGCCAGTCCTCCACTGTTTTTCCTGGAAGAGCAGGAAGCCCTTTTTATCAATCTCAGTGGCTGTCAGAGGTCTTACACAAGCCTCCACGGGAAACGTCTAGTTTGCTTCTTCAGTGTCTGTGGTTACAACTGGGGCTGGGCGCAGTTGCAATGGTGACTGGAAGGGGTAAGAGCATGTGGCACCAGGCAGAGCTAGTACAGAGGTTGGAGCTCTTGGTGTTCTCTACCCAAGCAGTCAGCCTGGCCTGAGAGGTTCTGCCAAACAGAACCTATGCAGTTTTACCAAAAGTAGCATCCTCACTGCCACGTTATTTAGCTCTAATTCAGATCGAATGCCATAAAGGCAAGATCATCCATAGTAGTTTGTTCAGCATGGCTATTAGCCAGGGAACAACATGTGAAGCCAGGTTTGCAGTAACTAGAAATACAAATAAAGCATCAGTACCTTCAAACTAGAGGCTACAGACAAAGGTCAGCAACAGCGTATCGAATAATCTGGATATACAAGGACCTTTGCAGAGTCTGCACAGGAGCTGTGTGACAGACACGTGACACCACATAGAACAGAATTCCTGTTTAGACCCACGTGAGGAAAGAAGGTTCCTGCTGGATGAAAAAATGTAAGTGAATTTTCAGAATAAACACTGAATTCTAGATATGAACATGTCATAAATCTCCCAAACACTGTTATTACCATTAACAAGCAGCTTGTTAAAAGCAGGAAGTAAAGTCAGCAGTGATTTACTGAACAGTGCAATGGATAAATCACTGCCCCATTGCCTCACTGGCTGCACAGGACTGCGTGATCTCCCATCTGCCAAAGCCCGTCTGCTACTACCCTGCAAAGCACGCAATGATTGACATCATCCCAGTGTGGGTGCAAGTCACTCACATCCCGATTAAGCAATACGACATGCTGCTTGTGTAAACGGCCATGTGAGGTGCTCAGCACTCCTTCATCAGCTAACTGACAGGAGCTGCGTGGTTTTCACTTCGGACCAGTTTAGGAACCACTTTCTTTGGAACTGGTGTGACGTGTGTAGGGAAGACAGGTATGCTAAGAAGGCTCTGTCTTACACCCTGAAAGGCTGAGTGCCTCTAGTTCCTTTCAGTAGTTTCTTAGCCTTGTCACCTTCCTGCCTTTTAAAGTGAGCACTGTCTGAGGTGCTGCCTCTCCTCCTCCCCTGTCCATCAGCTTGGCAGTGATAGTATCATCCTCTGCACCTTGGCTTGTGCCTGTGCTATCTGGGATATCCAGGTGTCCTTCACACAAATATGGAAAAGCCAAGGACTGTGAACCCACTACATCAGAACAAAGCCAGGGTTTATGGAGAGGTGATAATATAGCTAGTTAGGGGCAAAACCAACACAGAAGCCTTCAGGCTTCTTCACACAAGATGCATCCAATCCCAGGCCAACACATAGCAGCTTTTTCTGCATATGCTCTGTGAGCCCTGAGATGGATCAGGGGGTGGGTGGGAGTGAGCAGAACTCCACTGCGGTCCTGTATAGGTGTAGGATGTAATCATCCAAGAGATGATGCAGACTGATCTAGGACATAGTCATCCAAGAGATGATACTAATTGCTCCCTCCGGACTATGCGCATGCTGAAGTTCCCAATGCTTTTTAAGTGGAGCACACACATTCCTATGACAGAGGGCAAGACAGAAGATACCTCTGATCCTAATCTCCCGATGTGCCTAAAAGAAACCAACCCTCCAGTATGTGCTTGTGGCCTGCTGCATTCCAGGAGCCTGCCCAGAGCCAGCAGGCAGCAGAACAACTGCATAGAAAACAAGTTGAGGAATTCCTGGAATTTCTGGAGTATTAAAATAACGTTAGTATCCAGTAGTAAGCAGGTATGAGAGATAATAGCAGAAGTGGCTGCATATCCCTCTGATACTTGATTAAGGGCACATTTTGTAAGAAAGCACATGAATACTGGAGAGGTTTAGTTCACCTTTTCTTTACCTCCCAGATTCTTTGGGAGCAGGGACAGAAGGAGTTCAGGAAGCCTCAGGAATACTCAGTAAACCACTCTATTGCAAGAATAAGGGGTTTTTTTTGTCCTATTCATAATAATTTTCCCAGTTCCCAGAACTCTTTGGATCTGTAGTAGGAATACGTCTCCTCATGCTATTCAACACACATTTCTATCAGCAAGCGAGATCTCCCTACATACACTTCACTTCAAAGGTCTTCCCAACCCTTTAGGCTGTAATTACAGCTGTAAGTGCTGGAGCCAATCTGCCCAACAGGGAAACTTCTCGGAAAACAGATTTTGTAAAGGTTGAAAGAGATGATGGAAAACAAGAAATGGCTAGTGGTTTCTTGAAATTTCTCCTGCTGACTGCTCTTTCATTAAGTCTGGTGAAGTAAAACAGTTCTCTGCCTAACAATAAAGTCAAGAACACAGTTTTTCCATTAAAATGTAGGCTCCAAGTTCTTCCCCTCTACCAGATGAAAGTTTTCAAGAGTCTGGAAATTAGACTGGAAAGACATACTGTTGGGGTTCTACTGTGACATGCCTCAAGCACGCACTAAAATCACCTTATCTCAATTGTAATAGAAGTCTATATTATATTGCATCATATCATAGTGTGGAATTTGCTCCGTCTTACACACTGTGAGGTAGCTTTTGCAATGGATCTATCTTATGCTGTATAAAAGGTTAAACTCATTCTCACTTTTGGGGTTGTTCAGTCTGGAAAAGAAGGTTCAGGGGAGACATAATTATGGCCTTTCAAAATATAAAGGGGGCTTATAAGAAAGAGACATTTACCAAGGCTGCAGTCACAGGACAGGGGTCAATGGCTAGAAGCTGAAAGCAGGTAGATTTATATCGGGCACAAGGATGGAATTTTTTATGGTGAGGGTGCCCAGAGCAACTGTGGATGTCCCTGGATCCCTGGCAGCGTTCAAGGCCAGGTTGGATGGGGCTTTGGGCAACCTGGTCCAGTGGAAGATGTCCCTGCCCACGGCAGGAGGGTGGACTAGATGATCTTTGGGTGGTTTTCAACCCGAACCAGTCTGTCATTCTATGATTTACATGTGTCCTGCAGAAGCTCTGAATTTTTGGCCAATAGCTAATAAAATCAGAGATGTTAGTTTCTCTCCTGCCATATGCAGCTCTGATGACTACAACAAGCACTTGGACACGAGGGCTTTTAGTAGCACTCCCTGAGCTCCTAGTATTTTTGACACCATTCCACACCTAAATTTAGCAATTCCCAGACCTAATGTCAGTGCAACTTCTACTATCACTGATCTAGAATCAGGCTCTGGCACAATATTCTCATTCTGAAAATAGCTTCCAATTCTTCACCCAGGGCAGAAGCACTATCCTCTTCTACCCACTCAGTCTGATGATTCAGTGATATACTTAGTTATGCCCATGTTCAGAGTGATGCACAGAATGATTTATGAAGCTCCCCAGTCCTTGTTACATCAACAACAGTGAGGGCAGGCCTGACACAGATTTTAAGATACACTGAATTTAAAGGACTCTTAAATTTAAATCATATCCAAATCTGCAGTTGGAACCAGTCATTTAAGGGTACAAACACCTTCAGGCATAGACCTGTAAGTCACACACTCCAGGATGTGAGTTTGCAAAGTGCCAGCTGGCTGCTGGTGTGCAGAAGAAGTAATGCCAAGTGCTCCACAGATGTCCTCAGCATGCAAAGCAAACTTAATGTGCATGTTCAGAGGATGAACAATGAGTTCAGACTGCGTACATGCTTGGAGATGATTTTGCATGCAGACAGAAGTGCTCCATGCATACGTCATACCAAGAGCTGTCCCATATTCTTAAACTCAACTCTTTCATTTAAGTCACATAAATGATAACTCGAGATTCCAAACTAGTCACTCATGAAGTTACTTCTATTGGAATATAAACTCCAGCAGAGCTTACAGTCTCACGAGAACTTCCTTCAGAAGGTGGAAATTATGCTGCTTGCATGACATAGAATCATAGGATCATAGGGGTTGGAAGGGACCTGGAGAGATCATCGGGTCCAACCCCCCTGCCAAAGCAGCTCCCCAGCTCATATTGCACAGGTCGGCGTCCAGATGAGTCTTGAATATCTCCAGAGAAGGAGACTCCACCACCTCCCTGGGCAGCCTGTCCCAGGGCTCTGTCACCCTCACTGGGGAAAAGTTCCTCCGCATGTTGGTGCGGAACTTCCTGTGCTCCAACTTGCAGCCATTGCCCCTTGTCCTGTCTCCACAGACACTGAAAAGGGGCTGGCCAATTCCCACTGCATCCCATCCTTAAGATATTTATAAACATTAATTAGGTCCCCCCTTAGTCTTCTCCAGGCTGAACAGTCCCAGCTCACTCAGCCTTTCCTCATAGGGGAGATGTTCCAGGCCCTTAATCATCTTTGTAGCCCTTTGTTGCCACATCTGAGTACAAAACCACCAAAATCTTGCAACTGTCCAGATTATTATTCAGCAGTAATAGTCATGAATGAAAATGAGACATGAGTGACACTCCTGTAACTCCTGCCACTGCCCACCTATTGCTTCAATATACACGTTGGTGTGCTTATCACTGCCAAGGCCACACTGATGTCCCACCGACAACACCAACACCACTGATGTCCTACTGATAACACCAACGCCATGTGCAAGATCTGAGAGGTCATCTCATGAAAAGAGTTAAGCTGTGCTCAGGGAGTCCAGGAACAGATGTCATATGGTTGTGTTTTCAATGGGAAGCACTAACATTGACTAATGGGCTCCCAGCCCTCGTTGCAAGATGGACCAGGAAAATGATGGATGAGTCTGAACCCAGGCAATCAACCAGCAAATGTTCCAAATTCACAGGGAATTCAGTTTCATATCTGAGAGGGATCAATATCAACTCTTAGGATGCAGTTTCTTGATGAGTTTATCCAATCCATAACTGTGATGGAATAAATAAGTACCTTCACACTCTCCCAGCCACTCCATCATGCATTTGACAGTAATTGTATAACAGCATGGACACTCAGATAAACTGGTGAGCAAGATGAGTTGACCCAACTCAAAATTAACCTCACAAAAAAAAAAAAGTCATACTAGCTGCACAGGTGCAGCTCTGTAGGGGTATAAATGGACAACCTGGGGTGGATGTGCAGAAAGAAAGAGCAAGAAAGGACAGCAGCAGCAGCCCTAAATAAACTTAGATTGTGAAACCATCATCAGAATAGACCTATGAATCAGATTTTCATAAAATGATATCACAGAACATCTGACCAAATCAGCTCCCCATAATAACATTTGAAAATAAATTGCAAAATATCACAGCAATGTAGTTAAATGTATGTAAAATATGTACTCCATGAACTTTGGTCAGCTTGCTACAATCACATCTGTACAGGCTGCCTACAGCCACTTGTGTAAATGAAGTAAAGGTTGCCTTCCTTGGGATTTTACCAAAAATGCCCAACTATTTCATACTTATAGTCTAAGCTCAGTCACATGACTATGAGAGACCATCAAAATTCTCGCAGAAGAAACATCTCATAGAAAGGTTTGAAAATTCAAACCTTTGGGTCTCAGAGTATGATACAAGACATTTATGAAGGCCACCTGAAAGTAAAGGCAATGAGAATCCAGATTACAATTTTTGAATGGAGGGTGCTGGTGGGGCTTATCAAACAGAACTGCACCTCTGGATTTAAAAAATCATCTTCCTAGTGATTAAATATGACCTCACAGGAATCTTAAGCCCAGACTCTGTATTCTGGGCTCCACTGGACCACACAGCAGCTGGAGCACACAGATGCTGTTTGATCATGCTAGCCATCCTGTTGGATGGATCTCTGTGATGAAGGTGGATGCAGCTGGGCTGGAGGCACCTATCACACCCCCTCTGAGAACACTGTGAGACTTTGTCAGGGCTCCATGTAGACTCAAAGGCTCAGAGCATTAAATGGCAGATCTCTGATCCCAACCTCCTTGTGAAAACACTTTGTTGGTAAGCAGGCTTCCGTGTTACTCTCTTCTTTTCTAAAAAGAAATGGTTTTAAGGAAATTCCCTCCTACCTTCCTCTCCCACCAGGCAAGAACAGATAAAATATTGCTCGTGCCAAGAGTAGGCAACAATAACAGCAGAGCAGCTTAACACAGCCCCGCAGGAATTGCAATTCATTGTACAAAACTGTAACATGGAGGTAGTTCTCCTGTTTTGTTGAGTCTTACAACTCGTTATTCATGCCGAAACAGGGCGTGAAGTCTCCAGCCGGAGGTGAGGCTGGCTGTGCCAGAAGGCTGTACGCACACAAGGACTCAACCTGTCTAAATCCTTTTCCTACAAGCGTGTGACTGTACTCTCCTGCATCGCTCTCACCTATCGGTCCTTCCTCCAGTAAAGCCCTTTGCTGTCTAAACACCTCTGAAGACCTATGAATGATGGGTGGGGGCTGTGCTGTAGCAGTGAATGACTGAATGACAGGGGTCAATGAACACACAGGGTAGGTTTATCCTGGAGAAAAACATGTCTGAGGTGCTCTTTATAATAGTATGCTTCCTTTTTTATTGGTTTACAAATGCAACCTGCTGTGCATCTTGGGCTGAGGCCAAAGTGGACCAGATATGACTGGGATGGTGTATTAAAGAATTAATTTATAAACAAATAAGGGTGACGGTCTTAAAAACCCCTCCCTAACAGCATTACTGGGCAAAAGGAAGAGGTGGAGCTTTATTTCTTACTAAGTTCACAGAATCACAGAATTAGAAGGTTGGAAAAGACCTTTAAGATCATCAAGTCCAACCTATCCTGTCCTATGCTAAACCATATCCCTAAGTACCTGATCTACCCTTTTTTTAAACACATCCAAGGATGGTGACTCAACCACCTCCCTGGGCAGCCTGTTCCAGGCCCTGACAACTCTTTCAGTGAAGAATTTTTTCCTAACATCTGATCTGATCCTGCTCTGGTGCAGCCTTGTGCCATTTCCCTGTTACTTGGCTGAAGAGACCATCTCCCACTTCTCTACAACCTCCTTTCAGGTAAGTTCTTGTAACAACAGAGGATCTGACCTTAACAAAGAGAGAGAAGACAGCATTTTTTTATTATTATCATTAGTAGTAGTACCAGAAAATTAAAATCCCTGAAGTGAAATAGATAGAAACTCTCCTACTGTAATTTCAGGTCAGAACCAGGATGAAGTCTGCTTACTTCACTGACACAGGGGAAGATTAAATCGGGGAAAATTAAATTGGGGAAGATCCAGGTCAGCCAAGATGACAAATGAAACATTGTCAACCCTTTGAGCAGATGCTACTTTTCAGAGGAAAAGTGGGCACAACTCTAAGACAAACTCAGTCACATTGATCTAAGTCTATTTGTAGTGCTGATAAGAAGCAGTCGCTTTTTTTGATAATTTAAATGCCTCTGGCTTTGCTTTCTATGGACATAGTTCTTACAATCTTGCAATTACGCCTGAATGGTGTTTCCTCATACACACCCCTTACAGGCATCTCCTGATTTTGAAAATGTGACTCTTGGAAGCTGTATTTTCTGGGAACTGTTTCCAAGGCACAGATAACACAGAAACATTTTGCATTTCATTTTTTAAACACCTTCGGAACATTCAACTTTGGAAGGCTCTGACTTAATTCTTTTTCATGCTTGTGTTTGGCAAGTTGGCCTCCTACACATTACAAATATTAAGTTAAAATTGCATGCTTATAATGTTTGGGTGAAGCATGAGTGAATCATGGTTTGGGTTTTTTTTACAGTTACTTGTGGAAGCTGCCATTTTTTTTCCCTCCCTAGTTTACCATTTTCTACTGAAAATAAAAACAGGAAAAACTGGTATTGTCAGCCAAGAAATCAGTGCTCTGGAGATTTTTAAATATCTATCATTAAGAATTTCTCACTCTGAAAGCGACTGCTTTACAACTGATAAAATGCTTGAATGGGATCACACCTGAAAGGAAGAAAGACAAGTAAACTAAAAAAACCCACCCCAACCCTAAACAAACACCAAAACCAAAAAAAAAAACCCCACCCATATGTGAACTGGGGAAGAAATCTGCAGTTATCCTTTTAATAAGAAGGATGCTTTGTTTAGAAGGTTTTTTCTAGTGTTGCTTAAGCACTGCTTAGATACCATGCCAAACTTACACAGGGATCTGCAATTTTTTCCTGCTAGGGTGAACTGCAGGAAAAAATTGTATTTTGTCTTCACCCAGACTCAAACAAACAAGGAGGAACATGGGAAGGCTGCTGCAAAGTGTCACATAGAAAACACACAACAGGAGGAAGGGGAGATGGAGTGAAAAACTCCTTAGGCCTTGAAGTTTCCTCAAACAAAACCAGTATTGCAAAGGAACACATCCTTCCCAGGGATAGTTAACTGCTCAGGTTTTATCCTCCCTCTACTTTTGCTGGGTGCCCTTGAGGACAGTATTCCTGTCTCTGATTTTCTCGCTTGCCTGTAAAAAGAAAACAATTCCTCCCCTCACAATGATGATGTCAGAGTTAGGGTTGTAAAGTGACAAGCAGACACTAACTGGCATGATATGCAACAGTAAAAATTCTGTGAAGTCAATGATGAGGTCAGGAATGATTCAGATCAATCACGGTCATGTGAAAGAATGGAAGATACACAATGGGCTTGTGTTTGGTATTTAAGTTCAGTGAGAAGTCTTGGATTTCCAAGAAAGCACACAAGCCAGGTGCTACAGTGGCTTTTCAACTTAATTTGGACAAGTTTTTTTAACCTCTTTACAGAAGTTCTGTAGAAGTGTAAAGAAGGCACCTTCAAAGCACTTACACCTCAGTCTACTGACCACAGAGACTGACGTTACCAATGTACTTCAATAAAACAGGTGTTCCCTTCAAGATGATGCAAGTAAGTCACGAAGGTGGGTGCGGAAAGGAAAGTAAAAAGCCCTAAAGCCACTTCTTCTTTCCTTCTCCAAGTTCTACAGGAAGAAAGTGAATAAACAAGTTTCACTGTCACCTATAAACTAAACCCCCCAACAATAAGGGGTTATTTAGTACCCCGAAGACTCAGAGCAGCAATTAACTAAACTTTTATCCTATCCTCGAAGATATGTTTAAGACAGAAGTATACTGAAACTTCTGTGAAACATTACTTTCAGCACTTAGAGCTGTAAGACGCTCCTTCCCCATGCAGTACACTCCCTCACCACCTCCTCGGGAAAGAGAGGAAAAAGAGGAAGACACAAAAAAATTAATAAAATAAAATAATCGCATCGACCCGGCACGCCGGGAGCGCGGCTGATGGCAAAGCACACAGTGCCGCGGGCGGGCGGGCTGGTGATCAACAGCGGGACACCCGAGAAGAGCCGGGGAACCCTGGGCCGGGCCCGGAGAGCTGCAGGGCTCGACGGGGGGAGGCGCGGAGAGGCGCGGAGGCCGGCGCGGATTGGCTCCCCGGGCCGCGGGATCCTATATGCTGCGGGCCGGGAACCGGCCGGCCCGGTGCGCCGGCTAGGGCGGCGGTGGCGGCGCCGGGGCGAGTCCCGTTCCCCGCGGAGGAGAAGGCAGCTCGGTGTCCGGTCTCGGTGAGGTACGCGGGTCTGCGCGGGTTGCGTCCCGAGGAATTCCCTCCCCTCCTTTTTCTTTTTCCCCAGTTTGTTTGCTGGTTGTTTCTCATTTATGTGTAAAGCGAGGAGCTGGGTAATTAAAATTAGGGAACGTTCTGATTTCCTAAATGCCTTTTAAAAATTATTATTTTATTTGCCCCCCTCTTCTTCTGGTTTCAGGGGTTGTCTCTTGGGGGGGGGTCTCACCGTGTTTCTTGGAATTGCGGGTCCATGCTTTGGCTAAAACTGAAGTTTCCCAGCTGCTTTGTTTAAAAGCTTTCAGCTCCAGACCGCATCCATTAGCTCTGAAGGCGATTCCCCCGCGCCTGCCTTAAAGGAGGGTTTTGTCGGAGTTCGGGATTTGTCGGGGTTTCGGGCTGTTTCGGTGCAGATTCACCCCGTCTCTGATCGGTGCCAGGCGATCAGTTACGTTGCGAAGCGAAGCCGATAAACTTCACAAACTTTGTGTGGCACTCTGCCTTTCTCATTCCCTGAAGGAAAACTCGGAGCTTCCCGAGCACTGGGGGTTGGAATAACTCATTCAAAGCAGTGTTGTTTCCTCGGCCCTTGTTCCGGCATCTGCTTCATCTTACCTCCATTTATTTTTAAATTTTTTTTCTATGTGAAAAGTGTGCGGGTGGTTTTTTTCCCTTTTTTTTCCCCTCCTCAACTCTTCCGACCCAATAAACTCGCAAATCCGGCTCAGCCCTTGGTTGCAACACGGAGGCGCACCCCCGAAAGTGTTGGGACAACCCTCCGCCCTGGCCGCCGCGGTGCCTCCCTGCCCGGTGGAAGTAGGAACGGCGCTGCTGGGCGGCCAAACTATTTTTCTCCCAAACGATTTTCGGGGACTCCGTAGGGAAAAAGTCGGCTTGTGAAAACGCGATAGGCTAAAGGAGAAGATCCTGACCGCGTTCAGAAAGCGAGTTTGCGCTGAGCTTGTTTGTGAAGCTTAAAAAAAATATATATATATTTATTTTTTCACTGTGTGCGCTCTTGGGCGGGCTCCGGGCGCTCCGAGTGTGGAGGCTGGAGGCGGGGAGCTTACGAGGGGAAGGGCGGGCCGGCGCCCTCCTTTGTTCCCCGGAGGGGTACCCGCATGGCCGAACGCTGCTCCCTCTCCCCCTCCGTTCCCTCCCGTTTCCCGCTCCCTGGCTGCTGCCGGAGATCCGCGGATGTCCCGGGGACTGGGGGTGTGGGGGGGGGGAGAGGCGGGGCGGTGTGAAAGCTTTGCGCTGATTTCGGGATTCGCGGGGGTGCCGGGATGCCGCTGGGTGAGGCGCGGCGGCGGATACGATCGGTGGAAACGCTGCGGAGGTTTCAGAGGATTTGGGGAGGGCTGGGATGTTTGTGCGCTGGGAGGCGGGTGTGGGGTGTGCGGGGCAGAGCCCTGGCCTCGGCCGAGGGGGCGGCCCGGAGAGGAGGGGGTGGGTGGGCTCTGGCTCTCCTCGCCATAGGGAGCGTCAGAAACATTGTGAGGCTTTTCGTACTTTTAGCTGCTTCTGAGCAAGGTATGAACATTTGGAGATGGGAGACTGGCGCTACCCCAGTGTAAACAACTGCATGAAGCACAAGGCAACGATAACAAAGCGCCGGTAATGCTCCTCTGGCCACGCAAAGCAGTGAGAACTCGGTGCGTGCTGCAGCATCCTCGCCTGGGGATCTCTAAGCAGTAGTGGGGAAACTACTAGTGCAGCTGTTGGAACTTATTTTATGTGATGGTGTTGGTACAAACACACTTCTCCCCAACTCCTGCTTTTCTCTTAGCTGTTGGAAAGGGAGAAGGATGGGCTTAGCAAAGGGATGGATTAGTTTTAAAAAGGGAAGATAGTTGTCTTCTAAGGGAGGATACATGCTAGCTGTTACTTTCCTTTGTTGAGCAGGGTGGGAAACAAATCACTGCTGAAAAAGGCAGCCATGGAATATTCTAGCAGCATTCCAGAAGGCTGGACCCTCATACAGCGCTGGGTGTAGTTCTGGTGTTATGGGAGTTACTGGTTCTGTACATAACTAGCCTTGTAGAAGCCCACCATCTGTTAGGTATGGAAAGTATCTCAGTGGAAGTGTGAGCTTTTTCACTGGTGAAGTTTCAGAGGGTTTTTCTGCTTGTAAATGCAATGACAGTACCTGCTTCCTAGTTCTCTGCCATCAAATGAACCAAAACCAGTATCGCTTTCTGCTTTCTCTAAATTCCAAAATTATTAAGGAGCAAACTGGTTGCTCATGCTGCCCAAAGTAGTAGTTGGGACAGTCTCTCTGACATCTCACCAGACTGGAGTAGTGAGTACAGAAGGTAGGAATGGTAATTCACCTATAGACTAGGACAAGCATGTGGAAAACCCTGCAGGTCATGACCAGTGGCTCATGTTTGGTGTTACTCTGCACCTACTGTTACGGCATCTGGGGTGTGCTAAGTGTAGCCCCATATCCTGTGGTTATCAGTCTACGCCTGAAGAATTGCCTAGGTAGGTAATTCTTTAAGCTGTCACTTACTGAAGGTACAGAAGGGCTGAGGGTGCGTGTGGTGTTGGGAGAACTTGTGGTGGTTTTGCTGTCGCTGCAGTAAGTCTGCTGGGCCTTGGAACTGGCAGAAAGTGGTGGAGGGAACTAAAAGTGATGGATTAGCATTGTACTACTAGCCCATTCTTTCATGTGGCACTTGTACAGTTTAGTAAAGTACCTTCCTTGGCTTCCAAGGATATGCAGATCTCAAGTGAGGCTATCTGATTCTTTAGCTTAATCTTTCAATTCCAGCAGACAGCAGCATTGTTTGCTCTGTTAAGTTGGCTGGAAGTGACAGCGTGATTTTCCACTGGTACAAGAGGTACTGTGTGTTTGGGATCTATTCCACATTTGAAAAATGGCATTCCAGATCCAGAACTAAGGTCTGTGTGCTCTTCAAAGGCTGAAATTATAGCCATGGACATTGGAGAAGTTTCCTCTTTCATAAGTTTTATGACTAGGACATTGCCCTCTGTGGCAAGGTTGTGGTGGAGTATTATGGAAGGATCTTTGAACGATAACATGTGACTTAAATTCGATAGTCAATGGGAAAACCACCACAACGTATAGAAATAGGATGCTGAAACAATCCCTTTGGTTTGGAATTGCAGCTTTTTAGAGTGAACCTGTATGAGTCCTGAAGTTTGCCTGTTGCTTGGGTGGCTGCACAGTCTGATATGCAAGCCACAATCCTAAATTGAAGATGCTGCTGCTACATGTCCAGTAACTCAGAAAACCTAACGTCCCAGGATTGCTGAAACAACTTGAGGACAGATGACCTCAAAAGAAGAGAATGTTGTAAATGACAGCAACTTTGAAGGACTGTTGAAGAGGCACATAGATCTACCTGTTGCTGACCACAAGTTGCAAGAGTTCCTCCCTTGTAGGGCACACCAAGTTTGCTTACTGCAAACCAGTTATGAGGTCAAGTTTAAATGTCTAGTACCATCTTCAGGTTGCTGAATGTAGTCTTAAACTTGAATGAAAAGTATTCAGTCACTCAAAACTCCCAGGAATGCTGCCATGCTTGGAAAGTATGCTGTCACCTTTCAGGTGCAGCAACTCAACTTCACCTACTCAGGTGCAGCAACATTGAATAAAGAACTCCTTTTGTCAACACAGATCATACTGTTGGAGCTGCTTTGGGATGTACTGGCAAAGGAAGGGGGTTTAGCTAGTTTTTGCATTTACAGGATGCTTCAAATGGAACTTGCGGTTGGTCCAGTAAGTCACTTTCTGCTGCTGCATCCCACAACTTTCATTTCTCAGTTTTTGCTTCTGTTGGGAACTGAAGAGGCTGGTACTGATTAATTTTGAAACTTGCCTGTCTTAGGATGGGAAGCCTAGAGCCCTTCAAACTGCTACTGGTGGTAACGCCACTGCAGCTCCCAGCTCTTGATTTAGTTGTGTGAAAAGTGTGGATGGATTTTCTTCTACTTGGTTAACTAAAGGAAGATTAGTCTTTACTTTGTATTGTGTACTGGGATGCGTAATCCATGTGTGCTGAGACTAAGAGTGCTTTTGCAACTCTTCCTTGTACCTTCTCTGACTTTCCAATAAAGCATTTATTCACCTCATTTTTAGTAGGAAACCCTCATAGTGGGCCAAGGTACAGAGTATTTCTGAGGTTCTCCCTGCTCTGTCTGCAAGACCTCAGTCAAGTCCAGAGGTGATCACAAGTACTGACTTAATGCATTGTTCTCAAGGCAAAACTTTCCAGAATGATCAGGGTTCTCTATGAATGTCTCTGGTTTTGCTTCTGCTCCTGTCTTGATAGCTTCCTCCTAGAGTCCCCAGACTAGGGTCTGTGGTCTGTCTCCCAGTGAATTCCATTTCTGGTTTCTACTGAACTGTTTCTCTAAGCTGTCCTCCCAGCAGTTCTCAGTCTGGTGCTGAGTGTATGCTCGTCCTGTACGTAGTTCAGTTACACTCTTGGGATTATGTCGGTCTTAATATTAAATAGCGTGACCTGCTATCCATTTCTCCTGAACAGATGAGTACTTTAGGTTAAATGCAAACGCACAACTTCTTCCACTTAATTTACAAAGACTCTGTAGTCCTGGAGAAATCTTGCTGCTTATGAAACGTGTTGGGGAGTGTTTTGCAGCTCGTTTGTTTGACTTTTTTAATCCGATTTGAATCTTGAAGGTAGGCTTGAAGAATTCTTTTAGTCCTCTATTCTGTGGCTTGTTAGGGCCAGTGAGCAACCTCGGTGAGGGCACTTCAGCTGTGGTAAGGATGCTGCTTCTGCTCACAGCATTGTTAGAGTTCTCAGAAGGGCTTGTGGGGAGTGTCAGTGCTTCATGCTTTTCTGCTGTGAACCTGTGCTGCTCCTGCTCCCTGTATTTTACAACAGTGAGAAGCAGCAGCATCTCCTGTTCCAGCCTTCTTGTACTGCAGAAAAGGCTGTGTAAAAGGCTAAAATTCTCCTTCCTTGCCACTGAAGTAGGAGAGGATTAATGGAATTCATCCCAGCCAGTTTGCAGACAGGCTTAAACAAAACCTTGCCCCATATTATTCCAGCCAATCTGCAGCTCCTTTCTATATGCTGAGGTGGTTCTTGACCTGCTTTATCATAAAATCTGAGATGCTTGTGTCTTTCTGACTTTTGTGAGACAAACCTGAAGACGACCAACATGAATGTAGGAGCTCTCTGTTTTGAATGTTTGTAAATTTACAAAGAGGCAACGTCATCTGATGTGAAATATTTGACTGTCTCAAACTTAAAAAGTGAACACTACATCAAAGCCTTGAAGCTTCTGTAGCCTCAGAAAATAACTGAAACTGACCTCAGCTTAACTTTCACTAGGGAAGGGAAAGGTTAGTAGCAATATGGACCAGATCTGTTGAGGTCCATACTGCTACTAACTGTAGGTTAGTAGGTGCTGACTTCTGTCAGCAGCTGTTGCAACTGCAGAAAGCAATCTCCTCCTCAGTCCTTTCTGGTGGCCAGTTCTTCCAGGAGCCTTAGCTTTAGCAAAACTTTCCTTGCTGTTTTCTTTAACCCAACCTGTCAGTCACTCACCAGGAAATGGTGGTGTATTTCGATGTAGATAGCTAGAGATTGGAGAAGGCAAACCTACCAGGTTTGGATGGTATCTGTTTGATAGCAGCTTGACTTTACTCAAACTGTGTATGTACCTCAACATAATGCTTCTAGTGTGTTTATTCAATTTTATCTTTAAAAGTATTTGGGGACTTTTTTATTCCAGTGGAGTCAGTGCTTTCAGAATTGCAGTCTGGAAGTAAAGAAATGGACAACCTGATGCATTTGCTGTTTCTAGATAATGATTTGCCTAAAGTTAGGGGGACTCTTAAAGGTGCTAAACCCAAACCATTCTGTGATTCATGCTTCTATGGAAAATACTTATAGTGCAGACTTCACCTCTATGCTGCATTTGGGTATATTAAGGCAGCTTTAGTAAATTAGTGCTAAACTACCCCAAATGGGAATTAGTATCTTGAGAAAATAATTGAAGTACAAATACTTAAACAAGAAGCAAATATATGGTCAGGCTGCTCGCTTGGTTCAAATAGATTAACTTCCGATTATTAAAAGAAGACAACCCATTTAATGAGACTATCCAGGAAGCAGAGAGAGTCATTAATAGTTCTTCTATTCTCAGCCTCTAGTAGAATGCACCATTTCTCTCTCAGCTTGAGTTGCATGCAGCTACACACAGTGGTGAACAGGAGGGGGTAAGAATGAACAAGACATGATTTTGTTAAGGGCCAAGGGAACAACAGTGTGTGCAGCGACTTATCTGTTCATAACTAACTTGTGGATCTGTGGGTGTAACGAAAGCTGAAGTGGACTTGGGCAATATTTGTTCTTGGTCATCTCAAGAAGAGGGCTTTGAAGCAGTGTGGTGGCGGCTCCCCTACATCTGTAGGAGTGATGATCTGTTACATGGTCAACTTAAAGGTTATCATCTTTAGAGGATTTTTTACAGAGCAGAAAACTCGTAACTTAATTATATATGCAGATGTTTTCTTAGATATGATAGACATTTTTTTTCCCATGGAGCTACTTCTGTTCTAGGCTGATCCTGTAGTTGCTTTAAAAAGACCATCTTAAATTACTAGGAGGCCTTTGTGTATAGGTGTGCTATGCTTGCGGTGTATCTTGACCTTGTGCTTGCTGGCTGTGTTATGTGGCAGGGAAAGCATGGCCTTGAAACTGAAGACCTGGGTATTTTCCCTGGCAACAGTGAAAATGAGTTCACACTGTCTAGTATCCTCACATGTAGGATTAGGACCTGATTTGCTCCTTGATTTCTGTTAACATCTGAAGAACTGAAAGCCAGGTGCTGTTCCTGTGTGATTTGGGTTGTCTAACTGGAAGAGCTTTTTAATGAAAGTGCTTTTGGTACTGACTAGGTGCTGTTAGGATGAGAGCTAGCACTAGTGTTTTGCTGCAGCCCAGCTTCCGTGAGCTCGTGTATATGGCTTGCAAGTAGACAAGTAAACCTGCAGGCTTGTCTCCCAGGGCTCTGCATGTAGGTTTGGGAACATAACCATTGGAGAAAAAGACTTGATGAAGGGGTGATCCAGGGCTGCTCTCATGCTCAGTTGTGTATAGACTATAAATGGTGTCTGGCTAGAAAATAAGCATCATACTTGGCTAACGTGAATAAGCCATGCTTGAGAGGGGCAAGTTTATGCAGTAGAACTGATTTGGGACATCTGGATGGGCTGACTTAAGTTAAACCTGGAGACAGCTAGTCTAATGGAACACTAAACAAACTCCATCAGTTTCTGTACCCTGTAAGCTAACCAGTATCTGACTTAACTTTTTAAATTCCAACATGTTTTCTAATCACTGATCTAACTGAAAGAAAAAACCCGCAAAGCTTTGGCACAACCCCCCCTGCATTTCAATTTACAAATCAAACTCCTCATTTGTCTGTCTTCCTGCTCTAGTGTCCACATGCTAGTGACATACATAGCAACCAAATTTTGACACTAAACTCTTGCTTCAAAATGGGAGATGCATCTGGAGTATGATGCTGAATGGGGATCATAGGCTAGAGCAGTCTCTGAGGAAGAGGGAGGGATAGGCTGGAGTGCAGATGAGAGAGTATTTACTCTGGAGTGAGAAACTTACAGCACAGAACTAGGGTAGCAAAGTCAAGCATGGTATAGAAACAGCCGTGATACAACAGTGTTAGCCTTCTGTTGCAATGAGTCCTGCATACAGCTTAATTCATGGTAGTTTCTGGAAAGTATTCCTACTAGCAAAAAAGAGTTTCATAGGGGGATCCCCATAAAAAAAGCAGCTTAAATTCTTTTCCTTGTAATTAGTTGCCAGTGTTAAATTTTACTTCCTCTTTTAGTTTAGCAGCTGGAATGGAAAGTCTGCTTCAGGTAATTGGCCTGATTGGCAGGTATGGCCTTAGACTGGAAGAGAACTAAGGTTTGTGGGAAAATAGGCAGGAAATAGCATCTCTAGATCTAGCTGCAGATAAATATTTGAATGGCCTTGCTTAAAATGGGCAGCAGAAAGAATTACTGATTATGTGGGGCTGTGACGTTGCAGCTCGTCAACTTTAAAGTGCTATGAAACAGGAATTCAGAATTAGTGTGTAACTAGAGTAGTTTGCATTCTCTTGTCTGCCAGTGTTGAGCTTTGGACTGGATCCTTAACTGCTTCCTCTGGTATGGCAAAAACAGTTTTCCTCACCTTTGAGTTGCAGTCAACCTTCAGCTCAAAGCTTGCCATGTGTAATGCAATGCTTGTGCAAGATCATCTGGAATATGCTTTTGTGAAGAGATGAATGCACTAGCGAGGGGGGAATCCCTTTTGCAATGCCTTTTTTGTGGTCCTTCCTTGCTTTTGCAGGCAAGGTGTATTTATAATATTCTGCAATTGTGATATATAGTAACTAGAAAATTCTTTACACCATGCATACAGAAACTTGCAGATCAGGTTCCAGATGTTAATGGAAATCATCCACTATAAAATTGGAGTGGGAGCTTTCTAAAGGTTATACAAGTGCTGACTGAAGTCTCACTGTGAAGCAGAAAGACTAGAGCTGTGCAGATGTGTTCTCTGTACCCTATGGGTAATGTTAACAGCTGCAGTAATGTGCTGTGCCCTGTTGCTGCTTGTCTTTGCCTTGGCACATGGGACTCAAAAGGGACGTGTACCAGTCTTGCATTTCTTTGAATCCTGGCACTGTAAAGGTGAACTTGCATAGATGCAGACTGCTGTTCAGTAGAGCATTAGATCTCTGCCAAAACAGATGTGATGGGCTGTACAGCAGGTACTAGTACAGACTTTGTAGTCGTGTCTTGGGGTGCTGACTTGCCTGTGTGGAAGTTCAGGATTTAACTCCTTTTCTCAGAAAACAGGCACATACGGCCTCAGTTGTGTCACTCTGAAACTTCTGAATGTTACTCTTACTGTCAGAACAAGGAACTGGCTCTCTTCACCCAATAAGCTTCGCATGAAGCAACGAATTTCACGTTGGTGCTTTTTTTTGTGCAAAACCCCTTGAAATTTGGACTGGTGCTCACTTGCTATCTGTCTGCACAGTAGGTGTTTCAGGGAGCTGATCCTGATGAAAGCAACTTCCAAAGGCAAATCTCTCCATTCTGGCAGATGTCTTCATTTAGATTTGTTTGTAGCAGTGGGGAAGCTTACTGCTTACTTGTCCTTGACTGAGTGATCATAGAACTGTCGTGGTTGGAAGGGACCCTTTAGATCATCAAGTCCAGCCATCACCCTAAGCTGCCAGCCACCACTAAACCATGTCCTTCAGCACCATATCTAACTGTCTTTTACCTCCAGGGATGGAGACCCCACCACTTCCTTGGGCAGCCCATTCCAAAACCTAAAACTCCTCTTTGTGAAGAAGTTTTTCCTAATATACAGTCTAAACCTCCCTGGCACAACTTGATGCCATTTCCTCTTGTCCTATCACTTATCACTAGGGAGAAAGGTCAGCCCCTGCCTTTCCATAACCTCTTTTCAGGTAGTTGTAGAGAGCAATTAGGTCTCCCCCCAACTTCCTCTTCTCCAGACTAAACAACCCCAGTTCCCTCAGCTGTTCCTGGTAACATTCATTCTCCAGGCCCCCTCAACAGCTTTGTTACTCTTCTCTGGACACACTCCAGCACCTCAATGTCTTTTTGGTAGTGAGGTTCCTAAAACTAAATACAGTACCCAAGGTGGGGCCTCACCAGCACAAAGTACAGAGTACAATTACTTCCCTACTCCTACTCACCACACTCTTCTTAATACAAGTCAGGATGCTGTTGGCCTTATTGGCCACCTGGGCACACTGCTGGCTCATTCAGCTGGTTGCCAATCAACACCCCCAGGTCCTCTGTCATACAGTTTTCCAGCCACTCTTCCCCAAGCCTGTAGTACTGCTTGGGGTTATTATGATCCAGATGCAAGACTTGGCACTTGGCTCTGTTGAACCTCATGCCATTGGCCTTGGCTCATAAATCCAGCCTGTCCAGGCCCTTCTGTAGGGCCTTCCTACCCTCCAAGCAGATCAACACTCCTGCATAATTTAGTGCTTGTGAACTTACTGAGGGTGCATTCAATCCCCTCATCCAGGTACCTTCAGAATCATTTAAGGAGTTTATGTTTTGGAAGGTGTTGGATGTTTGTATTCTGAAGATCAGGTGTCTGTTGAGTATAAGAAGTTATGAATACATGCACAAAAAGGGTTGAAGAACAATGATACTGCCATCCTAGGAAACTGCACCCTGACTGCAAGGAAGCTGAAGAACTTGCAGGTAAAGCGTGATATGAGATTGCAGAAGATGGGTTATATGTGCTTCAAACAACTTTCAAAGCTACTGCAGGTCATCCTGGCATTAATGTTCCTTACTGATGCAGCATATATGACCTGACTCTAAACTTTCTGTAGATCTTTATAACACTAGGCTGTTTCTTTTTGTTAATCTCACTGTCATTGTAAATACATTTTCCTACAGGATAACTGTCCAAATTGACTTCCATTTCTCACCAGCTTTGTACTGAACAAGACAGTGGATGTCTTGATGTTACTTGAAATTATTTTCTCTGCAGACTCTGTACTTGTGTTTCCCTTCCATCTTGGTGCTTATGAACTGTGTAGGAAGGAAGGCTTAGCCAGGTACCTTATTTGATCTTTTTTCCTAAGTGACCTTCTGTCACCCTGGCAAGGAATCCTGGGACTGTCAGGTATGTAACTTGGTCAGTGTTTCTGTTCAGCTTTTTTTTGTGATACAGCTCCTAAGAGGAATCTGAAGATTAATTTCAAATGAACTTCTTAATGTATAAGAAGTTCTTCAAATATTGGGGAGTAAAGGAGGAGGAGGGCATAGGCCAGGGTAGATGACAGCATGATTTTGTGAAGACATTTTAGTAATGGCAGAAGAGTTGATAAGAGGATCCTGAGTTACATGATTTTGTAGCTAAAGCTGTAAACAGTCATGTCCCTTGAGGCTTTGCTCCCATTGTCTTAAGGACATACTCTTTTACCCTTTAATTGGTCAATCAGAAGGGAAAAATTTAAGAAACATGTAACTTTGTTTTGATGGCTTATTTGATGTGCTACCTTGAGGAGATTTCCTTTGATCTTTACATAAATCGGTACTGCTGGAGATGGAAGAGTTGATTTTCATAGAAGCTATAAATACTATTTAAATTGCCCAGACACCAAACATTACAAAAGAAGTTTTAAATTTTACTTAGAAAACAAAACTCTAACATGCAAAAAAAGTGTTCATTGAGCCTTGAAGCTCCTTTCTGAACAGATTTTGAAAGCTTCAAGAAAATGAAACATGTTTCTTCAGGATTATCTCAGTACCAGGTTTACAAATTTGTCAGAGTTAAAATCCAGGCAGGGCTAATCTTCATCCCTGCAGCTTTAACTGCAGTATCTGCTTCTGTCATTGCTGGTTAGGCATGTTCCTTTGGTGCTGTAGAAGCGGTGTTGCAGCTTAAGTCCATGTGAGATCTGAGGTCTTCCAGCACGGTAGAGCATCTCTACAGTGTGCTTTCTAACCTGGACATCCCACTCCACTATCAAGCAAGCTGCTCTGGAATAGCTGGTGTGACAGGACTATCCTGACTTTAGACCAAAAGCCTCTCCTCAGGCTTCAAGCTTTCTGTATGCCACAGAGTCCGGTAGTAGCCTTAAAATGCAAAATACTGAAACCTTTATAAACAATGATATATCTTATCTGACTCTACAGAGGAAATCCTTGAGTCTTGTTTTGTGCACTTGGGTGAGGCTCTAGGCACAGATAACTGTTTGCTGAAAAAAGCTGGGAGGAGCTGAATTTGGATTGTTGAGCAACTATATATGCTCCAGAGCTGTTGCAAGCTGTGAAGGTCTTTGTGGTGGGGATGAGAGGGTGGGGTCATGGGAAGAGTGGGTATAAGGTTGTCCTCAACTTGCAGAAGTAAGCTCTTGGTTGAGCTCAACCATCACGTAGAACTGCAACCTTAAAATGAGGGTCTCTTCAGCACAGCCAAAGACAAGACATGGATGAAAATTGGCAGCTCTTCAGATGAATTCTGTTTGAAACTAGGTAATATTTGGGGTGTTCTTTCTGGTAGATCTGAACTTTCTTTATCCAATTCAAGAGTCCTTGAATTGTGAAAGGTACAGTTGCTACAAGCTGATAGTAAAAATGTTTCTATTGAAAATGGTGTTTCCTGGAGTATCCTTTGCAGAAAATTATCCGTTATGATCTTTGATCTGACCTACATGTTCTGCAGGGATGTGATGTCTCAACTCTGTTACAGATTAATTGAAGCCTGGTCTGTGTATTGTACCACGTGATGAAATTTGTAGCTGGGAGCTGTGGGGTACTCTCCCTTTGTGGTCTTAGTCTCTCTTGCATTTAGGTTTCTATCAGGGTAGTGGCAGCTGGAAAAAAAAGTCTCCATGTTGGCATCTCTTTTGTGTGAAT
This sequence comes from Porphyrio hochstetteri, assembly GCA_020800305.1. NCBI lineage: Eukaryota > Metazoa > Chordata > Aves > Gruiformes > Rallidae > Porphyrio > Porphyrio hochstetteri. The sequence goes on along the minus strand of CM036914.1, from coordinate 8,436,549 downwards.
ATTGTCTTTTCATGGTTCTTCTCATGGTGTCTCATGTATGAACTGTCTCTGTTTCTTTAGGTAGAGTCTCTCCTCAGTGGACTTTGAAATTAACTGTCTTCAAATTAACTTCATACTGTCTTTTTTCATACATTGACTTTGGTGGATGTTTCAAAGTAGCTCCCTAAGGCTCTGCTTTTCCACAGTGGTCACTCTACAAACTACCAAATTTGCATAAGAAACAGTGCTAGCTCCACTCTCATCCCAGAATATATACTTGAATGCAGAATACAGAATTGTAAATGGTTCCTACATTCAGATGACAGTTGTGGTAATACTGGAATGTTAAATAACAAACTCCTCTAGGGAAAGGTAGGATTGCTGCAGGATGAAAGCAGTACTTGCAACTGGGGAAAGACCCCATGCAGTTATGAGTCTTAAATCTACAAGAAAGGAAGGTACCTACAGGAGGCTATGGGTGCTTGGTTCTCCTAGTCTCTCTTATCTCAGAGTAGATCTAAAAGCATCCGAGTTTAATTATGGTCAGAAAAAATGACCGTTGAGCGTGGTTTTTCTCTGTTCCATGATGTTCCCTCTTGCGGTGGAGAACACATTGGTGTGTTGCCCTTTCGTTTTCCCCTTGGAATCATGAGAATCAGTTGGCAGTAAATAGCTTCAGTGGTGACACAACCCCCTTTCTGTTCAGGGAAGGAGATTGTGACTAAGCCTAAAGGATGGGTGTTGCAAATGGGCTATAAAAAGTTGTGAAAATGAAAGAGACTACTTGTGCATTACCACCTTCAATAGAAGTCTGCAGGGTTTTTTTTCTTGGGGGGATGGGTAGGTATAGGCCTCCTTAATTTTCATCAGTATTGCTCATCTATAATTGTAGAACTTTTAAGTTCTACCTAGGAGGCATGTTTCTAAAATTCTGAACAATTTCTGGCTACTAAAGCCTAATCTAATTCCCCCTAACTAGATCAAGGAAATAACAGAACAGACTGTCCCAGCCTTCAGTCAGTTCATTTTATGGCTTGTTTATTCAAGGAAAATCTTTGATTTTCTGTCTAGCTTCCCTGAAATTCAAGGAAGGAGGTACATGGGAAAAGATATAGCATGGGACAGAAGTGCATAGATTAAACTATCTGCTGTTTTGTGGATTTATCTCTTTCTGGGGGCTTTTCTGCAGTGGCAATAATGGTCATGTAGGTTAGTTTCAGTGCTAGTGACCTCTATCATGTCCCATTTGTGGTGCTGACTGTTGCCAAAACGTATTATCCAAACCTAGGATTCGTGTATTTACCAAGGTAAACTTCACTTCAAGTGGTTAAATAGATGGAAAGTAAAGGGAACAGAAGCTATCATGATGGCAAGGGGTCACCTAAGTGCCTAGGCTGAGTCTCCAGGGTCTTTCCGTTATGGGTTTCTTCCCCCCGATGTTTTAAATTAATTGAGGGAGATGATGCTGAGCATTTGTGCTAACTATCCAGCTTCATGCAGACTATAGATTTTTAATATTTCTTTTTTAAAAGAGCACAAGTATGTGTCTTGGTCAGAGGGGAAAAACAGGACTTATCCTTGATTTTGGGAAGCAGTGGGTGTTTTCAGACCCGCTCCTCCAAGAGGAGCTATTGAAAGTCTGGATTTCTGTAACACTCCAGCTTGTCTGCATCTCTCTGCCTCATCTGAAACCAGAGGAGGCTTTGCAATAGCGTTCTATTGTAAAGTTGCTGAGTTTATAGCTCTGAGGTGTATTGTTTAACTTCATTTCCAAACTAAAGGGTTTAAACTGAGACTGTAAAAAGCGCTGACTTCTATTCACCGAGCTGCCCGTACAGCTTTTTCTGTTGTGCACTACAGTCTGCAAGCCTCCAATGCAGTTTGCACTAGGAGCAGCCAGCCCCTTTCCTGCAGCAGATAACTGCACCACAACATTGCTCCAAGCTTTCTTATCTCTGTCTGTTGTGTTATCATGATACCTAGTTGCAAGACGTTGTGTGGGTAAAACAACCTCACAACACTGGTGGCGTTGCATGTAACTTGTAACGTACAGTGATAGCTTGTGTTCTCTTGCTTCATGAGTTGTGTTTCTGTGCAAGTGCTTAGTTTATGCTCTTCTGTGAAAGAAGAGCATTCCTCCTGATGCTAGTCCATCTTAGATTTCTTGCTTGATAGAGCTTGCCCTATTCTTGGCTGTTTAAAGGGTGAACCCTGTAACTTCTACTTCAGGCTGTTCTTGTTAGAAGAGGCAACTGGCTGCAAGAACTTAAATTTACAGACTGCAGGGTGAGAAAGCTGGACTTGGGTGGCTTTTTGTGCACTGGATTTTTTTTCTTTACTAAACCCCTAGTTGGTAGCAGAGCTGCCTGCTCTTAATAGGTGTATCTGTGACAGGGGTGCCTAACTGAGGAGTCTGGGCCTGCCTGGAGTCCGCTGCATAACCTGCCTCAGCCATGGCTCAGGTTATAAATAATCTGTTTCTCTACCATCAGCTAAAAAGTAGAGATCCTAGGCTGCTAAAAAGTGGAGGTCCTAGGCTGATACGTGGGATGTTTGATAGTGGATGCCACTGGAGCACAGTGGCGATAGTGGCACTGTTCAGCCATCTTCAGCCTGGCTGTGGCAGTCAGACAGCTGCTTCCCTCCAACAAGCTTGGGACTGAGGCAGAACAGTGTCACACTGGGGCTTTGCAGGCCTGGAAGGTGCTGGGTGAGGCTACTGAGGGCTGGGGAGGAAGGACAAGTATGCCAGGGGGGAGGTGATGCCTTCCCTTGGTGCAGAGGGCATGGTCCCCTGAGGAGCCAAAGGGTGGGTGAGATTGTGCTGAGGTGTGTGGGGTGCCCTGCCTAACCTGTGCCCCCACAGCCTTTGGCCAGGCTGGAGTGAGGCCTGCCTTGCTCACCTCCTTTCCTGTCATCTCAGTCCCTTCTTGTCGAGAGCCTGGTCAAGGGGAGGTGGCAGCACAGGGACCTGCAGTGACTGGGAGGGAGGTGAGGCCGGTTCTGTCAGGGGCTGTGGTGGCCCAGAGGCCCCATGTCCAGGAGCAGTTGCAGGTCTAGGCCACCCAAGGACAACTTGTAAACTCGGTTATTTGTGGGGTGTGGTTTCCCTCCTAGTTTAAAAGAATTTACTTAGAACATTGTCATCTATTGGTTAACACCAGGTTTTTCTAAGAAAGTTTATTGTGTCAGAACTGAAGCCTCTCTCTCAGGTTCCCCTTCTTTCCTGGCTTCCCACGAGCTTATTCTGGGCCACTGACATCCAGTAACTTGCTGCTGGTTTGTGGGGTTTTTGTTTTTTTGGGGGCAGTGGGTGGTGTAGGTGGGTGATGATCGCGAGTGAATCGTCAACTTGCTTCCACAACCAAAATTTAAAACTAGCTGTGTTAATGTCAGGTCACTAAAACTTTTCTCCTCTTCTCCCCTTAAAACTGGTAGGTGTTAGTCTTCATGGAGAAACACATGAGAAGATCCAATTAGAACTGTAGTGTTCACTTCAAAATGCCCCAAAGGGAAAATACTCATCTGCAAGTCTCATCTTTCAAAACAGTCTGCATTCTGTCAATCAAGGAGAAACATTTTTTGAGAAAGATGACTTGTGAAATCTGTGAACAAAGCTGGCTTTATGAAGATACAGAATGAAAGACAACATGCCCTACAATGGACACTTATCTTGAAGGGGGTGACAGTGTGCTCTTGAACTAAAAACACAGGCACTGTAAAAACACAGATCCTGTACAAGAATAAGGATTATAAAAACTGCATCAGAATGTTTATTAGTCCCAGAAGAGTCAGGAAATGCCATTTTTTGCAGATAATTGCCACTTGCTTTATACTGTGTCTCATGATTTTTTGGGGACCATTTGATAATCAAATTGTGAGCCATATGAAGTCCTATTCATACAGATACCTCATAAATAGCTACCATTTTGTGAATGACAGCCTGTCTATCAGCAGGGATAACTTGGACAGAGTATCAAGCTACCAGTACTTGATCAACCACAAAGAAAAATGTAGGCAGCAGGATGTCCTTCTCCTGTTGTTTGTGAAGACTTCTCCTGAAAACCGTCATCGGAGGGATGCAATTAGACAGACTTGGGGGAATGAGAAATACGTTCGTTCTCACCTTAATGCCAACATTAAAACTCTTTTTGCTTTAGGACAACCAACAGATCAGCTCCAGAAAACACAGATGCAAAGAAAACTTCAGCTGGAAGACCAGAAATACAATGATTTGATTCAGCAAGACTTCTTGGATACTTTTCACAATCTTACTCTTAAACTGCTTTTGCAGTTTAGCTGGGTGAACACCTACTGTCCTCATGCCAGGTTCATTATGTCTGCAGATGATGATATATTTATCCATATGCCAAATCTTGTTGCTTATCTCAAAAGTCTAGCACAAATGGGTGCTCAGGATCTCTGGATTGGTCGTGTCCATCGTGGATCCCCTCCCATAAGAGACAAGAGTAGCAAATACTATGTTCCCTATGAAATGTACCAGTGGCCCTCGTATCCTGACTACACAGCAGGAGCTGCATATGTAGTATCAAATGATGTAGCAGCTAAAGTCTATGAGGCTTCATTGACTCTCAATACAAGTCTTTATATAGATGATGTTTTCATGGGTCTCTGTGCCAATAAAATGGGAATTGTACCACAATATCATGCATTTTTTTCTGGGGAAGGAAAGGCTCCATATCATCCCTGCATTTACAACAAAATGATGACATCTCATGGACATGTAGATGATCTTCACCAGCTCTGGAAGCATGCTACAGATCCCAAAGTTAAAAAGTATTCTTCAGGGATTTGGGGTAGAATATACTGCAAACTAGTCAATATTATGCTTCTCTGTAAACTGTACTACAAGGACACATATCCTTGTTCAGCTGCGTTTTCTTAGTACTTGAATATATCTGTTGAAGATCCACTGAGCCAAGCCCGAGCAACGACTTTTTAGCTGTTTATTCAAAATACGTGTAAACATGGAAAGAGGTAAAATTTAAATGTGAATAGCTGGAGGGGGTGGGGTGGGAGGGAAGATGGCCCCAAATTGTGTTCAGAAACTCTTGTTGGAATAGCTCTTCTGTTGTACTGCAACTTTCTACATGTAGCCTGGTTTCTTTACACTCTTCAAGGCATGCAAGTCTGGATTAAATGAACTACTGTGGACTTTTAGACTCTGAAATACTTGGTGAAAATATCTGTTATTTTGAACTTGTCAGTAGGTCTTAAGCTCTTTTTAAAAAGCTATGTGAACTAAGGCACGTGATAAAACCAGAAAATACCCTATATCAAAATGGAGTAGACCTTTCAAAACACGAGGAAAATAGAACTTTTGACTTGATGAATGAGTACCACAGTAATTTAAGGCAATGTAAGCTGGTTACAAGTGAATGTTTCATAGAAAATAAGTCTGGACCTGCACAATTGACAAACAGTGAGTGCTAGAAGTGAAGACCTGCTACAAGCTTTTTCTCAAAGCTCCATCAATCTTTGAAATAGGGAAACTGTTTGATTGCCCTCTGACTTGGTGGCTGTAGGTAACAAAGGAGCTCCCTTTAGATCAGGACTGAACTTCAAAAGATAAAAATTAAATATCATTTATGTGACTGGTTTTGCTAATCTTTCTCTGCCTTATGAAAACTGAAGCAGTGTATGTAAACAGTCCAGTCTTTATTAAGCAGGTAAGCTAAATGAGTTTTGTTTTAATGATACTTGTGGTTTTCAGTATTCATGGTTCTAAAGGTGAAAAGCAAGCAAAAGTCCCCAAGAATGTTACTTAAAGATAAGCTGTTAACTTTAAAAAACAAAATTTCATGCTTGTACTAACAGGGATGATACTTTCTGTATAAAGTTTGACTTTACAGTGAAGGGACAGGGAGATGGTGATCCACAGAAATGCAGTGCACAAATCAAAATCACCAAAATATTTCCCCTGAGGTCTCAAGCACAAGTTTGTCTTTAAAATTTCAGGGTAGTTTGTGTCCACAAACCCCTGTATCTTGAATATCTACTTCAATATGAGGAAGAACACGCCTGTGCGTTGTGAATCAGGCTAGAACTAAGAGATGCTCAAACTCTAGCCATTTTGAGTTGTACTGTGATGTCATACAAATATCACAGAGAACCAAAGTTCTAAGACATCTACAGTCTTCCTTGTTGTAGCTCACTAATGGTGTTTTCACAGACTCTCAGGACAGCTATTTTAGTTACCAGTTGCCAAACCTGTGGTAGCTCTTCCTGGCACAGATGCTATCAGACCATACTTTGTGTGGGCTGTGTATTTGTCAACTAACTGGATGCTGAAACAAGTTCTGGTGGGGATAGTGTCACAAAACTACTTCTGGAAGCTTGAATGAGTCAGACTTCTCAGCAGAGCAGTAACAATGCAAGAGCTCACAAATTACTAAGCACCTGTTGGCAATGAGCTCATTGCCAGAAGCAGTGCTGCTTGCTTTCTGTCTCAAGACTAGCCTGAAGCTTCTCATGGTGTGAAACAGGGAGGTACTTGATCTGTGTCTTGTGGCTTTACTGTAGAACAGCTATACAGGACTTAGCAGTTTTAAGCTACAAGTAGTAAACTTAAATTACTACTGCTTTTGGAGTTGTGCTGCAGGTTTTCATGGTTTGAGTAGCTAATAGTATATGCTAGCATAGACAGTGTGCAGGTGTGAGCTTGCTGACTGTTCTCTAAGCTGCCATTTCAGATGGATGGTAGGTAGCTACTAGAATCAAGTGAAATACAAACTTCCTGTAGCTTGTTTTCCAGAAGGAAAAGAAAAAGAATCTCAACTGAACCCAAGTGTTGTGTATATGGAGAACCCACAAACAGATCATTTATCAGTGTCAGAATGATGAAGGTGACAACTATACTTGAGAAAAAACTAAACCCAATTCCTGTTCTTGCTTTAAATAGATTGGTTGCACTACTGAGTGGTTTTAAAAGAAACAAACAACCCCCCCCCCACAAGACAACCTTTATACAGCCCGTTGACTTATAGAGAAGTATATGCACATAGAGATGAAGTATTCTGTACTGAAGGAAAGCTGCTTCGTTACATCTCTGACCTCTTGAGAGCCATTTAAATCAACAAGCTGCACAGCAAAACAGCACTACTAGAACAAGCCACTTTGTTCACTGTAGGGAAAGAGGGTCTTTGTATGCAGTATGCAATCAAAATGTACTACTAAGATTACAGTTTTTCCAGCATGCCTGTGTTGGGATTCATTGTTTTCACTCATACAAGCAAAGGTAAAGTAAGTTTTAGGTAGCTTAAACTTCTATAGGACTTATGACATAGCTAACATCTAAAAATACTGCTTAAATATAGTTTGCTGGACCACAAACTGTTTTACAGCTGGTTTGAGTTTTGTTTGGATAGTTTCTTAAAAGGGCCTTGATGGTTGTTGTAGGCATTTTCTTTTGTTGCAGTGAAAAGAAGTTGCTTATAAAAAGGAAAGCATGAAAGCACTCCATTCAAAAAGTGGAGAAGCTAGAAAACTTCTTATTTTCTGGTTCTAAACACTGACTTGAGATTTGTACACCTCCCTCTGTCTGGAACCTTTTTTAACAATAGTCTTGGTGCTCCAATGCAGGGCTGTCAGCTTTTACTTCTACAAATAAAACTGTATCGGCCTGAATGGTCACTCCTTGTTAAGAGTTTGACATTGTTGCACAGCATATTTAATGCTAAAATTGTTTTTACCTGTTTGGTTTGCATCAGTTTCCCTTTGTTATTACTAATTTTTATACAAAGTATTCAATATTTATTCTTAAACTTTGCTCTGTACCACAAAGACAATTGTTTTGTAAAATTTGTTTTGAATAAACAGACTTACTACTTTTTAAAAAAAACCCAAGCACAACAAATGTCATAAATATCTCTTGTTGCTTTCTCTGTGACTGACAGGCTCAGCTCTGATGCTTTTAAATGCTGCTCTGAGTCCCCTCCTGGGAAAGGACTTCAAACTCCCTCCCATTTCCCCTCCTTCCTTTCCATTCTACCTTGAAACATGTGGAGCAGAAGGCTAAACTGGTGTTGCCAAGGAAGGAGACAGTTCAGAAATTCATTCACCAAGCTTCTAGGTCTAAAGCTGTGTAAAAGTGCCAAATATTAGAAGCTTAACCTGTTGTTAATATTAACTTCTGAGTTTGTATGTTCTCTTTAGGCAGTTGTTCCCATGGGATGTGTATCTAAGTTCTATTTCAGATCACACTTTGCTCCTTTTCAAAACTTGCTGATGGTTTGGACACCAGTGATGGAATTTTTATAGAGTATAATAAAATTCAGATAGTATAAGTTGCACTTTTTTGTGTATCACCAATTAGTCTCTAGCATCATATATCAAGCTTTTTTTTTGGAGGGGAAAATCTTGCATCATGTAACAGGTATGTATACCTGTGTGAGGAATAACATACTTGGCTAAATCCTACTGAGAAAGAGAGGGAAATTAAGTCAGGATTGGGTAGGTTGTTTTGTGGGCTTGTTGCAGGGTGGTGTGTGTTGGTGGTTTTGTGTGGTTTGTTTTAAGGTGGTTGTTTTTAACAGTTCCTTTTGGCCTAAAAACAGTGCAGTTTGACTAAGGAAACTACAGTTGTTTGGTAGGTTTTGTTAAACTGACAAGTGTTTGGTGTGTTACAATACATTATTAATAATCTCTTAAGACTTTGCAGAAAGGGAGAAAAGGTTATTACTTGCATTTGTACAACCAGAAGCTTCTCAGAGGCATATAGTTAAATAGGAATTTCCTGAACACAAGATGATCTTTAATATACTGCTTTTTTGTAAAGACATGCAAGGCTTATTCTAATGATTTGCTTTCTCTTTTATTTTTACATTCTAAAGCAAAAGAAACCATCTCCAACCCAAAACAAAAGCTAATCTTGCTTTTTCAGCTGATAGACTACGTATAAACACAAGGCTATAAGCGTTTCAGTGAGTTGATTACATCTAATGTATTAATCTTAATGACCTTCAAAAGTCATAGAGAATGTACTGGTAAGTGTAATTATCTGCATTCTCAGAACAGAAAAATGATACTTGGCCATGTGTGCAGCCTTACCTCCTCCTCGTTGACAAGTTCTCATCACTTTCACTCATCACCAGGACTCTGCTAGATCCTCCTTGACTGGCTTCATGCATCACTTCAATCTGAAGAAAAAGGAGGACACATTTAAAATAAAAATACTTGGTTGCTGATGCTTTTATTTAGAGAACTCTTTAAAGCAGAGCCTACCTAGTCTAGTAAGTACCTGGACAAGTTAAAATAATAGAATTCTGGCTGTGCAGGTTGCAAATCAGGAATCCTGTCTCTGTTTTTCTACTTCCTTGATTAGGATTGGCATGGGAGGCATTCTTGACTCCAGGCAAAGTCTTTATGTTCTGCCACCAGAGAAGGTGAATTATCTCCTTACGTAGATAATTACAGACATTACAGTCTGTTCCTTAGACCCTGAAATACCTTTTTGTTTTGTTTCCAGCCTGAGGCCAATCAAAAAACCCATGTTCTCACAGTTCCCTGTCCAGTGCCACATGGAGGAGTCTAGGGAATTTATCTTGTGCCTCTGAGAAGTGTCTATACTAGTAGCAGCATTACATCAGGTACCACGTACCCTCAAATCCTGAGCGCAGAACGCTCATGCAAGGGCTGTCCCCAGGTTGAAATGGAGTGGAGCTTTTTACATAATATTTTGATAAACATGAATCTACTTCCTTGTCCAGTCTTGCAGAGTTGGATCACTTCAAGTGTGCTCCAGGCAAGTTTTAATCAGGCTTTTCTCCTTTTGTGTGCAGCTTTCCTTGGGCTTACTCAAAGGTAAGCTCTTCAAAATCCATAAACAATTCAGCTGCTGAATTTGCAGTTAATCCATGCCAATAGCTAAACTCCAGTAGTGTCTTTAGGTTCCTGAGCACTTTTAAGGGCTGATTCTAGAGAGAAAATCAGTAGCCTGTTTTATATTCTGTACAGCTAAATTATTTAGCTGGTTGTTGGTGCTAACAGAATCCATTAATAAACTACCTTCATCTAAGCTATTATCAGTAGAGAAAACATGCAAACAAAAACTTTATAGCAGCAATGAGGAAGGGGCATAATTTGCACTGCAGTCTTGGAAAGTAGATTTAAAAATGCATGAATGTTTTTATAAAGCCTGTACCATGCTGTTGCATATACCTGACTGTGTGGGAGGAATGCAACTGATTACCTGCAATACTGATGAGAATAACTCCTGCTCATACCACCCAACTTCTTTTGCTATTCTTTTCTGAATACTACTTGTATTTTCCTCAATACAGTCAGGGTCCTCTCCACCCCCCACACACTTCTTTTCAAAACATACCTTAAATAAGGTGTTTTACCATTCTAATGATATGCTGCCTTAAATAATAATAATGAATCTTAATGCAGGGAAGATGCAAGAAAATTATGGCAAAGGGATCTTAAAGTGTTGTGAGCAATTGCCACTGTGTGTGTTTGGATTTCTGTCTTGTTTTTGGTAAACTTGTAACTAAAGGGTGTGTTGGCAAAGTTACAAACCATTTGTGCACAGAGGGTTCAGAATACAGCTTCAGTGGCACTCCTATCTCTTTCACAGGTATATTTACATGGTCTAAATCTAAATTTTTAAAAATAAGACAAATGAGATGTTACTTGAATTTGACAGGGAGGAAAAAATGTTTGGTCCCTGAAAATGCCTATTTCTGCTTGGTTGAGCCAATGAAAAGCTTCAGGAGACAGCTGCACTTCATCTTAGTTTGAAGAACTGCAGATGATCCTTCTTGTTCCAGTCCTAAAATACCCAAGGAGGGCCAAAGGACTGTCTTAATTGCTCTGCAGCTCAAGCAAAAGAAGGTTTGCTGCAAGGGCTGAGCTCTTACATCCTGCAAGGCTTCGAAATAGGGAGGAAAATGTAAGGATGTTCTGAGAGTCCTAAACAGCATCTTGCCTCAGAAACAGTAACGCAACAGGTCTCATCGTAGACTCAAAAGCAAAATGCCTTTTTCTGAACCTTACTTGCCCATGCAGCAACAGGTAACAATGGAGTTTTTCCATGGGGTTTTTGTTCTTTGGTTGGTTTAATTATTTTAAATGTCTCTCCTCACTTGCATAGGAGCTATTCTTAGAAAATATCTGAATGAAGAAAAACACCTAACTTTGTAAAACACTGAATATAGTGCATTTTAACTTCAGAGGACCTAGAATAAGATTCTAGTTTTAGGAAAGGACAGGCACGTGGATGTACTTTAATGTTGGATGTTTCCCCTTTCATCCTTTGAAAGTGATTTTCTCCTTCAGTGTAACTTATTTTTCCATGTACATGAGCATAAATCTCCTTTAATGCTGTTACCTGAGTAACTTTCAAACTGCAACGTGAATTGTGTAAAAGAAAAAACAGAGAATTAACCATAGCAGAGAATTAACTTGTAAATGCTCACTTTTTAATTCCAAGTATAAATATATAAACCTATTTTTATACAGTTTTGAGTTCTCTCACAATTTGGGATGTCCTCAGAACACAGATATTCTTACCTTAATTCCACCTTTAGTCTTCTTAATGTTTTTCTTTTTTGATAACTCAACTTCTGACACAGACTTTGGAGGGCAGGAAATTTCTGTCGACCTCCTGTTGGTAGCTGAAGGAGTCAAAAAGAAAGGAACATCAGAATGTGTGTGCTAAAAACTGAAATCCCACCTCCAAGTAAAAGCAACAAGCAAAGACGTGTCACACTGGTGGTAACGGACAATAATAACCAGCTGATGTGTCTTCTACCCTGTGTCTTTTCAAATACTTTATCATGTGGCTGGGAAAAGAATTAATTAAACCAGCTTCTCTCTGACTCAAAAATGCCTGTCTAATCCTCTGTGGACTAACTTGAGGACTGGCACTGTCCATTTCATGCCTGTTACTTCCTCCCAGTGAGTCCACATGAGAAAGTTTCTTGAATGTTACAGCACTATCTGGCAGCAGAAGATTCTTACAGCTCCCAGAACAGAGCTGAAATGCAAATATTGACTCTGCTTCTTCCATCCCACCCTTTCAGAAGATACGTTGGGAGATTCATTTTGATTTTGAGCAATACTTTGAACAGCTTCTTTTTCCCTGCTCCTAAGAAGGCTCTTCCATGAAGTAGATGCTCTCTATTTCACCCAGAAATTGGTGCACTAACATTTTGAAACCAAGGTATACAGTACATACAAGCTATTTGTACTTATGGATATAGCTCTTTGTACCTTTCCAGGCTGGAGGGAAAATGATTACCTTGCTCAAAACCAGACAACCAACCTTCTTCAACTATGTGATAAATTTTCACAGTCCTTTTTGTGTTTTTCCCCATGAATCCCTGAGTTAAGTGGTTATAAGCATCAGCAAATTCATTTTTTTCCATATTTATCCATCCTGAAGAGTCTCTTGAGCCTTGTAAAGATGCAGGCTGTGATTATACCTATCACTCTGAATAGTATTGTCTCCTGGAGCTTTTTGCATCTATATCCTATTTATATCTTTAAAAATCAGCATTTAAAAAAACCTGATCACAAAAAGTAAGGGAAACCAAGCCATTCTTTCATATTCTTCCCCACCCACTTAACCAGGCATGCTGCCAAGGGCCAGTTACCCTATTTAAATCCAGTTCAGTCCACTGGATTGCCCTCCAAAGCTAACTCCCAAGTTTCATGTAAGTTTTATATATACTGAATGTGTTATTAAAAAGCAGTGGAAACAAAAGAAGTAACTTGAGGAAGCATGAGAGCTTTTGCTTAGGACAGCACAGTCAGCAATACCAAGTTGTTTCACCTATTCATTATGCAGAATGCTTTCTAGCTTGAAGGGATGGTTGGTAGTGGCATGAAAATCCTGGCTGAAAGGAGTCAGCAGAAAATATGCAAATGGAGTATGACTTCTTTGATGTTGGCATCCCAACTTGCAAACTCAGACAGCTCCGGGTGAGCCAGGAAAGAGAGCATTGGGTGGTTGGAGTGAAAGATGACACATTCACAGACTGCCCAAGTGCAGATGCTCCTTCACCCAGAGCAAATTATTCAGGTTGGTTTTACTGCCTCAGTCTGGGCTTCACCAGTATGACACCTTTCAGACAGTAGGCAGCAGACTCAAGCTAAGGAAACAGTCCAGTCCAACTGCATGTATTTCAAGGGTGAATTTGATCCAGACTGACACAGCAAACTTCACCCTTCCCCTATGACAAGAAGCAACCTTTTCCATTATGCTCCAGAGTATTTTTGAGTTACTGACTGGCCTATAGTCAGAGACTGCTTCATGTCAGTACATTTAGGTAGTTTCTGGAGTCATTTAGAAAGAAACAGCCCAAATACTTCCCAGGTATTATTGCACTAATTACTCTGGAACTGTAAATATAAGGGAAACTCCCTTATCAAATTCAGTATAGTTGGCCATCTCAAGGTCATTACTGGGCTGCTGAGGAAGTTGAAGCTACTGTGTTCAGCTGCCCACTGAAAGAACAAAGGCACAGGAACAAAGGAAAGCTAACTATAAACAATCTAAGGTCTGCATGGTTTCAAGTTTGTTTTCATCCTACTTCACAACACTCCCCTGCATAGTCAGTAACGAAGATTTCCTTTTAAATCCATAATATTTTAAATTGCTTGATGCCCCTTTTAAGGCAAATACTGTTAAAAAGCAGTGTATGCAGAAGTAAACTTTTTTGCTAGGATGTTAACAGTAAAGCAAGGTTTAAGTCTATCACTTGCTGTCACCTGGAGCACCACTCTGCTGCTCCTGTGGGCATTTGCACCACTTACTAGATTTTTGTGAACAAGCTCCATGATAAATACAGAGTTCCTATATTATTTTGTAGCCTACAGCAAGTAGTAACAGAGGCTGTACCATCCCTAAGAGCATAGGCTCATACTCAGCCTTGCTTTACAGTCTCTCTACAGCTCTAGGACTGAGATAAATTCATTGAGGACAACTTGCTGTGCTGCATGAGGCAAGGCTGTGCTTTCATCCATTGCTCCTGCATGGCAGGGTACAGGCAACACCACTCAGGAGTTCATCTCTCCCACAGCTACAGTACATGGAGGAACAAGCAGGACACTGTGCAGCTCCCAGGTGCTCAGGGACAGGTGGACTAGTACAGGTGGGTAACGTGCCTCAAATTTACTGCTGCTGTAATAAATGTAACTCATTAGCTAGTGAAGCCTTGGAAAGCCAGCTGAATCACTAGCAAGAGAGACAGGCTTTGTAGTCACAGGTTATGACACACACTCCACCCTTGCAAGAGGTTCACAGCCCACCCTCAGAGTACCATGCATTATATCCAGGTCTGGTGTGAATTTCCCAAGCACATGCTTGCCTCTCTGCTTTCTGCAGAACAGTCTGTACCTTCTCACTAATCATCTATAACAGAATCAAAGGCCTTTGGCAAGAACATCATGGGAACAAGAAGTCTGCTAAACTGTTTATTGGGGGTTGCAGCTCATGCTGTCCCACAGGAACATGAAGCTGAAGATCACTAATGACATACTAGTGATTGTAAATGCTGGTGATAACAAAACAGTATGCTTAGATAGCTGAAGAAACACTAGAGCATCCAAGGCGTATCATTTTATGACTTAATTCAGTCATTTCCAGCTCTAGGCAGCATAATTCATGCTTCTGTGCAAAATTGCTGTCAAGGACCTTGAAAATCTGCCTACATAAGCAGCATAGAGCAAGGCCCTTGTTTCTGGACTATTGTTTTACAAGGAGACATACTTCTCTCTTTCTTCAGACTTGCTTGAGTATGATAGCAGCCCTACAGCCACAAAACTGAAAGCTGCTTCTCCTTTTCTCTCCTCCATTTATAAAAATATCTTGAAGTATAGAAACCAGTGGTTTCCCAAAACCATTAATGAGAAGCACATGCATCCTGTCTTCTGAGGCAGCTAATCTCTCCACAGCCTTACTCCAGGCACACAGCCCCAGACCCTTACAAGACATTCTTCTTTTCTCCTCCCTCCAGCTGTTATTAGTTAGTGAGTCTTACATATTAGTGACTGTGAGGAACACTGGAATGGATCCAATAAACAGTCATACTCATTTAACCAAGGTGGAACCAGTTTAAGTTTTATTGAAGAACTGAAAAGGCTCCAGCTGTGCTCCCCCATACAAAGTTCATGTTCCAGGTTGGCCTTCTAAGATAGTTGTAAGGCAAGTCATGGATTTTTGTATATGCACTGTGCTGTTAAGCATGGTATTTGCTTAATGAGCTCACAAAAGTTTTGACATCACCTCTGCTGTATTTCACATTTATGTTGCACACAGAAATCTCTAGGTGAATGTTTTGTAGCATTCAGAAGATGCACGTGCAACCCTAATTATACCCCTTTGCTGCTAAGGCACCTCAATATGTGTCTGCCCATGTTGCACGTGTCATCCTGTCCTCACCACCACCACCCCCTCAAAACCCTTGCCTCATTCAGTGTATGGAATCAAACCCACTTAACTCATGAGCTGCTATGCACTATTTTGGTTTATTTATATAGTAAGGGTAGAGCCTTACTATCCTTATATTATTTCAATCCCTGCTCTGATAATAATTGTCTTTTTTCTAATTACTGTTTTTACAAATCAAGGTGCTGTTTGCACAACACTTCTCAGAGGTAACAGGCTGTTGCCTGTTACTGATATTTCCAAGTTCCATAAAGATCAAATGAGGATACATTACAGTGGAAGGCAAACCTGACATTGGTAGGACTGAATTTTCAGGTTACAAATGGCATGTACTATCTAACACGTGCAAGAGCACATACTCTGCCCTGAGTTCTGATTTTGTTCCTTCACTGCTCTTTCAATGGCAGTCTCACAAGTTACTAAAAAATCCCACACCAAAAATCCCTGAGATTGGTGTGCTGGGTGTTTAACAGGGCTGATGCCTTCATGCCTACAGCATCAGCTTCTTTTTCTTGTATTAGCAGGAGTGAAAAGCAAGAAGCAGTCACAGTTTCAGGGGTGACTCCAGAACCTTCAAAACCCATCTGAACCACATCTGGTCAAGTTCTCCCTTTCCTCCCAACCTCTGCCCACACACTTCCTTCTGTTAGCACTGCTGCTCATGGAACTGGATCATGAGGAGCTGAAGTAGTCAAAACAATCTTCACACACACACTGACAGCCTCCAGTTACCTCCTTGATTCCCACTAGTTACATGGCCGTAAGTACTGAGGGGATGCAGAGTCAGAAGCACACCCCTGTGCTGGGCAAAGAGGAGAGGGGAAAGGGAGGCTACGACAGCCCAGCATTAAGAAGGGCTTAAGCTGCTGCAAGATCATACTGTAATGAAACAAGGAGTGCAGGGGTAAGAAATGTATTTTGTCTCTGGGTTCCTAAGATTTTTGCTGAGAGCAAAGGAAATGAGACTGTGGGAGCCAAGCTGTAGCAAGTTCCTAGGTAATTAGTGTGTATGAGTTTAGATTTCCCCCCCAATCACCACTTGTTTCTAGTTCTGCCAAATCTGGACACTTTAGGAATGGACAACACTATTTCACACTGCCATTTCCCAGGTCTTGCCACAAAGGTGGCTAAAACAATTTTCCTAGCCTTGTTCCCTGAAATCTCCAACCTGGATTTTACTGAAGTTTTCCAGAAAAGTGTCAGGCTGAAGAAGACAGCCTTTGGGAAGGTTTTATTTCAGAGAGGTAGAGTTTGGGAGAACAAACAAATGAAAACACAGAAATGCTAACTACAATCATTGCTAACAGCTTACATTATCTGTTACAGCTCTGTGGCTTATCCCACTGCAGATGACAGCCTGTGGGCAATACTAGCCTGCATGGTTTGACTTTGTGGACCAATCCCAATTCACTCCAGCTGAGGAGTTTGTACAAAGACACAGTCCACAAATATGAAGTCAAATCATCATAAACGATGCTCTCAGAAGTGAGCTAGAGCAAAGGAATTTTCCCATCAAGTGGCACCTCTTTCTTCCCAACCTATATAGGGACAAATTTGCTCCCAATGGAAGTTGCTTGACTACTGCTGGTGGCTAAATAGAGTTGTCCTTGAAATAAGGTGTCATACATACCAAAGATTTTAAGACATTTATTATAAAAATGTCAGCAGGGGGGGTTCTGCCTTTTCTGGGTTAGTCTGTGAATCATTTCTGCAGATTCCCACAGCTACAATTAACACCAAGTCCATCTGGCAGACTTCTGAGCATCGTGATAATCCCACTACTGTTTTTGTGGTGAAGAGGCCTGTCCCTGCAAAGTGTACAAGTCCATTTCTGAAACCAAGAGCTTCAAGCAAAAATGGGATTAAAGTTTTGCTTCAGAGTTTTGAGACCCACAGAGAAGCACTGGGTGAAGGAGAGTTTACAGCACAGCTCTGAGCTGCCTTTCTGGATCCTCACTAAGCTAAGCCTTTGCCAAGGCTCACCACAGACTACAAGAACGTAGACATTAAGAAGCTGTCAGAGTGTTTTCCTTAACAGGAACCTGCCCTCTCACATACACAGCATCAGCTCTGCCTGTGTGCACCTGTGTACACACCCCTGGAAAATGAAGGGTCTCATGGTTGCAATAATGGAGCCTTTCCCACCTGAGCCTTTGCATTTACCAGTATTTTTGCATTAGCACCCTGAACCGAATTTTCCCTGCTGCCCCTTGTTAGGGAAATAGAGAGTCAGCAAGTAAAAACAAAACAAAATCAAATCTATTCTGGAACAAATGCAACTTTTTTCCCCTTTCACAGCCAGCCATTGGTGGTATTGTTACATCTGCTGCCTGGGGACAAAAGCCTTTCTTTCTGGTCTTCTGTTTCTGTTTACCACATTTTTTTGCCTTTGACTGCCTTTGTATTTGCACAGCCTAGGAACATGGCACGTTTCTCTTGCCATATTCTATTTTGTAAGCTTTCAGAAATATTTTGGTATGGCCTGAGTAACAAACAATGAGTTGCAATATCTGTTTCAAGACAGTTCTCTCAGCCTCTTCCATTTTTCCAAGATGGTGCTCAGTAAGTTCTCCCCCTAAACAAATGCTGATTCTGTGAATATGAAGAAGGGCACAGAGCAAAGTCCCAAAAGAGGGTAGCTTCAAGAACAGAATTTCACAGCCTCATTTTCAAGGCCTGGAATAGGTCTCAGTGTCCCTGTTTCTATTCTCAGCCACATTTCAGGCTCAGACTGTGAAACCCCTTGGTGAAGTCACACAGTTTACCTGTGCTTCAGTTTTCTTTCTGAAAAAGAGAAAGAGGTTACAGTACTTACCAGTATTTGCTGAGTGCTTTAACATTCTGAGGGAAAAGGTACCAAGAAACTCAGAGTAACTCTTTGTAGTGGACAATGAGGTAATACCCAAATGAGGCCACTACACAGTATACATAAATATACATGCACTGCCCACAGCAGTTAAAGCAACTGGTTTTGAGCTCCAAGAGAAGCTGCAGATGGTCAGGGATTTCTGTTTCTTTGTACAGAGTTACTCTAGGTCAGCCATCTTCAGGCACAAAGAAGGTGAATGAGATGCTATAGCATTGGTGTGTAGCTGAAAGCAGCTGTTCATGGCCTACCTACTCCTGCTGGTCTGGTGATCTTTGGTGATGCTCGCTTTGGGGAAGATTCAGGATGCGGGGCAACAGGTTGTACCGGCCGGGTCTGTTTGGCTGCCAGCTTCTTCAGACTTACTTGCCTCTTATCAAACATTTCTTGCACATCATCTAGTTTTTGTAGAATTCTTTGGGCATTGGCCTAGGCAAGGAAAAAGTGAGCAACAGACATCTGTCATTGCTGGACCGAGCTAGCTTAAGAACTTCTATTACCCAGACTCAGACCAGAGCTGAGCATTGTACCCTGTGTGGCAGTTTAATGCAACCCAGCCCAGGCAGTCCACTCTGCTTCAGCAAGTAGGACATAGTGACTTGCAGTCTTTCTAGCAGTACTCTGAAGAAAATCATGTGTATTCCATGACTACTTGTCTGAGTAAAATGTATTGCCCCAAGTGCTCATCACTGTCCTTTTGGTCTGGAGAGAGGTGTATTTGAGCAGCCTCCAACATACAGCCCAGTACACTCATGTACAGAGTGGTTGGTAATGTTTACATTACCTTGAGTACCCAGATGCACGCACATCTGAGGGGTTTTACCTTTATTTCAGGGGTGAGGATCATGTCAAACTGATTGTAGAACTCCTTCGGGTTGGAGAGCTGATGTTCCTTAGCTGTTACCAGGAACTTCTCAATTTCTATGAGCGCAGTTTCAGCTCCCTCTTGTGACTGGCACTTATCCACAGCTTGGGAAGCTAAGAGGTAGATTCCAGCTTCACACCATTGGCTTGCCTTTAAAGAAAAATGGGGCAAGGACGACTCCATCATCACTGACAGTCCATGCTGTGAAGTGTTGCTTCTACTCTATGAAATACAGATTTGCCCTAACACGTCACTAAGGGGAATGAATGTTGCTTTGTGGCACCCAACAGCTCCTGACCACAAGTCACCCCACCTAGATATGTAAAACAGCAAGTTCAATTCAGCTCTTGTGAGCTAGAAAGTCCAGTAACACCCAAAATTATAATATTCTAAGCAAAGAGAAGAAATGTTTCTGTGTTTGTTTGCTTGCTTCAAATTGAATCTGTCAGCTGTACTACCTCCTTGTCAGTGTTCAGTCACACAATTATCCAAAACCAGAAACGAATAGTTGAACCACATCAAAAACCCCCAAAACTTCTTAGGCCTATAAAACTCAGTTAAAAAAATACTCCAAAGCAGGTTTTTACTGCAAAACTTTGGTAATTCCTCTTTCAGACGAGGCTGAAACAGCACACAGACTATTTCAAAGCACTTAGCTTGCTATCCTAGCTAGCTCAAAGAAAGTGAAAACAACTGTACAAGCAGCTAACCGTTTTTTGGGGTTAAGCACTAGAATACATTTGGTTCTCATTTCAAATTTAGTCCAAGGTTTAAGTTGTATTTCCTACTTTTCATCATTTTAAAACCTTAATTATGGGAAGCTCTATTTTTCTGGTTAGTTTCTGAATGAAATGGAGGAAAAAAAAAGAAGAAATGCTGTTTCTCTTAATCCAAGTTACCTGGGCTTATAAAAACATTTGTTTTCAGTGGACTCTTACCAGGGCTGTTTCCTGAGAAGGTTCACTCACCTTATCTAACTGCTTATGCAGCTCAAGAGACTTTCCTAAAATATCATACTTTTTCTTGGTCTCATTGGTAAAGTCATCACAGATACGCCTGAGTTCAACACACTTTGGTCTAATGGAGTCAACTGCATAATGGTTGTTTTGGATGAGCTGTTCTCCGTGGAGAGCTAGAGACTGGGCCTTCTCCAAAGGTTCCTGGGAAAATAATGAGAAAAAAAATAATCCAAAAGGTAGAGCTTAATGATATGCATAATATAGATGATCCATCCTGTAACCCCTGCTGTCACCTAGAGGTAAAGACTTGGGATATTAATCTAGCTGATGAGCCTTAATATTTGCATTGAAGACCAACTTTGCTGTCAGCGAATATATTGAAACACAAGAGGTTCCACCTGAACAGGCAACAGTTTTTACTGTGAGGGTGACTGAGGACTGGAACAGGTTGCCGAGAGAGGTTGTGGAGTCTCCATCCTTGAAGAAGTTTAAAAGAGTCATCTGGACAATCTGCCTTCCTGGGCAACCTGCCCTAGGTGGATCTGCTTGGGCAAGCACACTGAACAAGATGATCTCCAGAGGTCCCTTCCCCCCTTAATCATTCTGTGATAACTGCAGTTCCATGAGTGTATACTGCCTTCTCTCTCACGTACTGGGGACATTCATTGTACAAGGCTTTTTCCCCCCCCCGAAAAATTCCCAATAATCAAGACCCCTGTATTCCCCTCCCCTCACCTTCCCCAACAGGTTTATAATGCTTTAGTTTATTTTTGATTCCAATATTTATTTTGGAAAGCTCCTCAGATCCTACTGAGTATAATTCAGAACTTGTCACAAGAGGATGAAATTAAGAGTTGGCTGATGGGAACAGAGCATACATCAACACGTCCTGTGGTGTGAACAATGGCAGAAAAATGCATGTTCCTGTAGTTTCTGTTCCTTTGGGCTTCTACAGGAAAGCTTTGCAAAGATCTCAATATTTCTAAATCTTAATCCTAGTCTTAAAGAGGATCATCAGCTTTTTCCATTTGTTCATGTGCCCCCTCCTCTAATCCCACTTAATTGTTTGTTCAACGCTTTCTAATACTACTAAATATGATATATATCACAGCTGACCAGCTCATGGAGTACAAAACCCAAGTGTCTGGAAAAAGAGAGATGTTTGTGGAAGGCATAGGTGTTTCTCAAACAGCTATGTAAAAATCATCTGGCCAAGATAACCTATTGAGCATTTTGAGCTTTTCAGATTTCAAAGACAGGATTAACATTTCCCAGATTTTTGAACTGGGTTCTAGCTTTCCAGGTAATGAACCAAAAACTACTCAGTCTGAACAACCCTGGTTTCCAGAAATTAGGATCTGAGTTTTGAATTGAAAATAATGACTCATGAGAAAAGAATAAGCATGATGTAAGGAATGTGACAGAAACATCTAGAAGATCATGTCTGCAGCAGCTGGAATACTATATTGAGTGCAAACCTGTCCTTTCTCTTCCAGTTGTTTCTGTTCCCTTAAGAGGTGCTCCACTCGAGTCACACTGTCTCCAATGTCAGCAAAACCTGCTTGTGCTTCCATGAGATTATCCAATGCCAGTTTTACCTAAAAAACAACAAAAATAATCAAATAAGCCACCAAAAACCTCATCTCAAGATACTCATAAAATGATAACAAACCTATGGCTTCTAAACATTCACCTACATCTCTTAGAAGGGTCTGCATTTCAAGTTTAGTCTTTCAGATCATTCCAAAATGGAAGAGCCAAGGAATAAAACAAGAATCAACTATTCCTCAAAGAGTTGCCTTGCTTCTATTTGTTTAGGTGCACACAGTTTTGAAGACCTGTAACTCCAGAATCTATATTGCTCCAGCCTCTGTGCTGACAGTTGGGCTTTCTGGACTGTATTCCATTGACACTGGTGAGAGCAGCAATTTACCATCACAGAAGAAGTGATATTTGGTAACATCACACAGAGATGCAAAATGATTGATCAGGAAGTTGGTGCTTCACATTTTAGCCTAGCAGGCTGGCACTCTCCTCACTGTGCCTTACTTACACGTTGTAAGGCATGCAATAGCTGTCAGGAATTTAATTTTTGAAAATCCATTTCCTATTTCATAAGGGCAGGCTTCTCTCCCCACATACTTTTTGAGTTGCCAGTATAGTCTAAGCAGTATGGGTAAGATTTGACCTTATTTATCAGAGAAGGCTACAGAATGAGCAAAAAGTGAAATACCTCTCTAAAATCATGTTCAAAATGTCGAAGCTGCAGGCATTGCTCTAGTTTTAGGTGATGCTTGGTCCAAAATTGATCAAAAGCCTTTTCTGTCTCATCCAACTGAGCCAACAACCTGTTAAGAAATCAGAGTGAAAAGAACCTATTTCTTGTAGTTCATTTATTTTAAGTCACACCAATTGATGGCAGAATAGGTAGGAGAAGACCCCCACCATCTCCTTATGTTAGAAGGCTCTGTGTCAACTATCCCTTAAGCAAGGGAGAATTAAATTTGCAGAGGGACAGCCAGGAACGTGAATGGTGAGTGACAACTACATGGATCCACTGTGGCAGTTGCAGTCCTGCCTCCTGACCCGCAACAGGAGCATGGGGCTGTTCCATACCCTGGCAAGCCAAGAGCAGTGGAGTATCCCAAGCTTCCACCCAGTTCTTCAAAGATAATTCAATCTGCATGAGCCTGGGGTGAATATGATGCAATTACTATTTTAAGGAATGCTTGAAGCAGAACACTACAACTTGTTTGGTTTTTTTTACCCATCAGAAACAGGCAAGGACTGAGTCATTTTTCCCAGTCCATTACAAACAGTATCAGAAGCTCATGCCTCCTCTAGACATTGTTTCACTTTGCATAAATGATGAAACATACATTTGCAAAGAAATTAGTATGAGATGTCACACATCTTGAGTACAATGTCTGACACCAGACTAGCTAATCACCTTCACAGACTCTCAATAATCTATTAACTATATTATGAAGTAGAACAGTTTAAACAGATAAAACTGAAGAGTCTTCTCTGGCTACCCTGTGCTTCAGTAGATGGACACTCTTTGGGCAGGTAGGGGACCAGACCTGACCTCCTACACACCCAATGAGTGCTAGAATCAAGTTATTAGGGCAAACACTGATAGCTCCCTCCCAATTCTTCTCAAGCACAGAGTTCTGTTTTCAATCTATCCCTGAAAAACATGGTTTCAGTAAAACCTAGTTGCTGAATCCAAGATGAATTCGCAAATTCCATTGGGATGACTGTTTAAAGGATTTTAAAGTATTCAGTGAAAAATATCAGCTCAGCTTTACTTTTGGCAGCTTTGTTCCCAGTGAATACAGACACTCTGAAACACTAGCATGGCATTTATTTCTCTTTCCACTGCATCCCATGGCACAGCAGAAACTTCTACACAGTGACTAAAAGCTTTATAGCAACAGCTAACACTGTAGGAAGGAGTAGAGGTTTCTCTCTATGCAGCTGTGAAGGGGCATGCTTCAGAGTATCATAGAATTTTAGAATGGTCTGGGTTGGAAGGGACCCCAAGGATCACAGAGCTCCAACCCCCCTGCCACATGCAAGGCCACCAATCTCCAGGCCTGGATCTACACAAGGTTGCTTAGGGCCCCATCCAACCTGGCCTTGAACACTTCCAGGGACAGAGCATGCACCCCCTCTCTGGGCACTCTCTCTGTAAAAAACTTCCCCCTAGTATCTAATCTAAACCTTCCCTCCTTTAGCTTCACTCCATCCCCCTTGTCCTGCCATTATCTACCCTTTTAAAAAGTTGATTCCCCTCCTGTTTCTCTGCTCCCTTCAGGTACTGGAAGGCTGCAATGAGGTCCCCCTGCAGCTTTTTCTTCTCTAGGCTGAACAAGCCCAGCTCCCTCAGCCTCTCCATATGGTCTTCATCTGCTCCTCCTCCCTGTGTTTCCACAGACAAGGACACACCCTCTCATCTCACATGGATTCAGATGCCACTTTCTAACCAGCCATAAAAGTTTGGAGGGTGCATATGTCCCACATTAAATCTTCAGTCAGGTAGTTAGTGGCAAACCAAAAGTTACCAAGAAATTCAGGACTCTTCTGAATTTGCCATGACAGTTTAACCAGGTAACTTCCTCAAAGCTATTCCTTCTCCTGAGTTACCTGTCCAGTAAATCCTGAAGAGCTGAACCAGTGAGAATTTATAAACTGCATATTTAAATTATTTAAATTACACTTGGGTTTCATAGGACTAAATTAGCAGCTTGCACAAGGTAAGCTAGCTTCACTAACCTTTCTACTGTTGCCACGTTTTCCAGTTCATCTGGACTGAGTTTGCTGTTGGCGCTTCGAGTGACTGGCTCCCTGATGCATGTCAGTAGGGTGGCCCCCTGCTTCACAGCTAGTTTCAGCTCATCCTGAGGGGGAAAAAACAAGCCAAACAAATTGCATGCTTATTCTAACAACACTCAGGTATCTTAGACAACATTGTCATGCTAAAGGAGGATTCTTTTGTAGCATTAAATACTTGGACCAAAATACAAATGCTTACTAAAGATGAATCTCTAGAAATGCAGAGACTCCTTTGAATAGCAGACACATTGCCCTCTCATACAGCAGAGCTAACATTTCCTTGTTATCATTCCTGACGCTCTCAGCAATCTTTTTTCATAGATGAATGAAACTGACCTCCTGAAACCAGGTTTCTCTTCTTCAGTAGATTCCAGACCAAATCACAGAAGAAAGTTTTGTTAAATAAAATTTTAAAAATTGTATATTACACTGATGGAGCAATCATGGGACAACATTCACCTTCAGCTTGCTGTGGTGGTCAGTGTGGGCGGAAAGGAGCTCCTCTGTGCACTGCACATCGTTGGGAAGTTCAGTCTCTGCCAGGTCTGTTCCAAAGGTCTGTAGCATCTGTGCTGTTGTTTTCACTGTCATTGCAAAGTTCTCAATAGCCTGGAAAAGCAGGAGCACAAAGTCACAGGCTGTTTACCCTTAGCTCTTTACCACCATCTGTAAAGCTGGCCATGTTGCCCTCTCTTGGGTGGATATGCTAAAAGTTGCAAATTAAATTCTGTGTCACAAATGACTTTTTCACAGGCCTATCTACAAGTATTAGCATCTCCATGAACAGAGTGGGGAACTCCCAGAGCTTAACAGACATAATGAAACCACAGTGGACATCAGCTTCACAGCCAGAACTGGTACTTCAGATCCTCTGCTTGCTGGAAAACTCTGCTGCGTTTAAAATTTTAAACAAGGCTTTAAGTTGAGGAGACTCAAAGTACCTACAGCAAAGCCTTTTTATGTATATATTTATACAGCCATTGTCCACTCAGCAGCAATCTGTCGTGCAGCTTCTGAAAATGTGCATCTCCATCCCACCTATCTGCACCAGGCACATTCCAGTCACTCACTCCCACAAGAACAACTTAACTGCAAATCCAGTTAAAATGCATAAGTTCACTGGACTGTTGCTGTTTCTTTATCATTTGGGTGCTCCAGCACAAAACTGGCCAAAAACCTGTGGTTTTACTGAAGAAAGTCAGAAATTAAGGCAGCTTAAAGAGGAAAAGAATGCTGCTTTTTCAGGGTTGAATTGTTAAGGATTGTGTAGCAAGTAGCAAGTAACTGCATGGGATGTTTTTCATGATCATGCCCCAGTTTCTTTAGGGACTGTGTTGTCCTGCATAGCTCTCTGTCCTTTACACTTGTGGATCTACAGGTTTGGGTCAAGTCAGCAGCAGTAGGCATGTGCTTGCACCCTCTCAAACACTACGCAGGTGCTGCAAATTGCATTCTCTTCTCCAGCAATGATGGAAATTCATCATTTGCAACCATGACAGTTAAAGTTATGTTGTGTGCTCTGTGAAAATCAAACTGAGATAGATCACAATTCAAAAGGTGCGAAGAGCTTACATTCTATATATGCTATCTGAAGTGGGCCTCAGATAAGGCAGTGCTATCAGGGTTCGTGGCTTTCTTCCCTTTTTCCCCCTATAAATTCATGTCTGCTTTCAACATGAGCAGTACAGGCCCACATATGCTCTGGCATAGTGCTTTGCAGTGGTAGCCTGCTGTTCTGAGCACTGAAACTATGGGATTGAAGTTGGCTGAAACATCCTTCTTCTGACTGCAATGCAGGTAGAGCCATCCACCACCAAAATCTTTAAACTAATAGCCAAAACCATACTCTGGGCAAAAAAAAAAAAAAATAAATCTCCTAGTCCCCAAGCCATTGAAGATAAGAAAACAGAAACAAAGAACAAGTGTTGTGAAATTGCAGTATCACAATAGAGAAATGAGAACACCAAGAGAAGCATCAAAGGGGAAGAAGGCAGCAGCTCTGACTGAAAGTCAGACTGTTCCAAGGTGCCAGGAATGTTGACACTTCCCTGATGACAGCCTCTTCTCCTTATCAGGGTTTCACTTGATAGCACGCTTGCCCCCACCCTCTCAGGTATGAGCAAAACATTGTTTCATATAAACTGTTTCATCACGTACGATTTCACAGACATTATTTCATCCATATTTTATTTCGGGGGGGGGGGGGGGGGTGGGTGGTGAGGGGTGGCGTTCAAGTGTCTGTGCTTGGTAAAAGTTTTTCAAACAAATGTAACTGGAAGATCTGGGAATGACATAGCCACACACCTCAAATCTTAACTCACTTCTGTCTACACAGTTAAACTATATATTCACACTTTATGTAAGCCTCTATCATTAAGAAACAATGCAGCATTTTTGGTGCCTATTTTTACTTTCCTTCCTCGTTTTTTCAAGCCTTTAGCTATTTGAAAGTTCACACAGGTGATTCACCCCTCCTGCGAGGACAGTTTCATATTTTTGACACTTTTAACATATAAGCCTGTCCTGAGAAATTAATTAATTTTCCAGGATCAGGTCCCATTCTTGCTTAGATAGGATGAGACAGTATTTTGGCTGCTGATGTGGCAGAGTGTGGGCTCTGGGTTTTGTAAGTGGTCACCTTTTCTAGGTACCATAACATGTTGTTTACATTGTTTTGAACCATCCACTGAGATGCATTAACCAACCCAAAAAGGGAACAAACCCATAACAAGTTTCCTCAAAAGCAATAGAATAAAAAGTCTTTCTGCTTCCCTACAACTATTAACTGTCCTTCACTTATTCGAAATACGACCCAGCTGGAGTGCATGTTTACATAGCACAGAAAGGAAAGCAAAGGAAAACAAGATCTAGTGCCCTGAGTATTTTTCTTCTCCTAAAAACATGGATGTAATTAATCATTAAAGTGAGAATCTTGAGCTGTAATTCAGTTAAGTGCTAAGTCATATGTTCAGCTTCAACTGTGAGCTGAAGGCCTATGAATCTCATCAACTATTCAAAAACTAAGAATGTGCCAAAGGGCCTTGCTGAATAAGAATACTATGATGCTGTCAGGCCCTAATCCAGGCCAGAGAAACAGGTTTCTACTTCTGTTAAAAACTCATGGGGAATTTACCTTTCTCTGAGTCATGGATTTCCTCTTTCCACAAACCCCTAGCAGAATCTATAGGCTGAAATGCAGCTGAAGAGTTATTACTTAATGGTTACTCTACATGTGTCATTTGGACAACTCTGGGTGTAGACATGTAGAATACCAACACCAGCACTCACAGTTCGGTGATGTATCCACTGACTGTGGCCATACTCCAAGGTTCCTCCCAGCTCCCGGGTCAGCTGACTTTTGTCAATATAGCCATGCAGATCAGAGACAGAATTTAACATGATGATCTGAAACGAATCCAAACACAATGAACTGAGAAATAAACAAGCCCTTTCAATCATTGCTCCTAGGATCTGGGTTTGCCTTAAACACCTATGACCAAAATGCAGTTCCACCGTGGCAGGAAGTTCTTATCATGGATTTGTTTATGCCACAGCAGCAGTTTATCTCCACTAGACTTTGCCTCTTCAACATGTACATGGCCATTCCTGAACTAACCATAACTTGACATTGCAAAATTACTGCATCCTCAGATTAGCAGGTTAAGCAGCTTCTTCAACACCAACCACCTGATCCAGGGAAATGCTGAAACGCAACCACCAAGAGCAAGGTTTTCCTTCCTATGGCACCACATGTCTGCTGAGTTCACTGGCATTACTCAATTTCAAACCATAATGAAGAAGGAGAAAGAAGATACAAACCTAAATGAGAAAGAAGATACAAACCTAAATCCATTTGCTTACTTTAAAGTTTCCTTACTATTTAGTCATGCTTAATGAAAGCAAGATATATGCATCAAGCTTCAGGTAGCCTGTCTTACCTTTTGGCTGCCACTCTAAATCTGGCAGCACAAGAGATTACACAAATAACACACATTTCCAACTCTGCCTTGCTGTTCTAACAGCTAGAAAATACACTGTGATTTTGGCAACAGATAAACAAGATGTTGTGTATAAATTATTAGAAGTTTTAAGCCTTAGACATTAGTCTATGTCAACTGTATTACTTCACCCTGCTGTTTAAAGAAAGGATAACTGGCTATGCCTGTTAGCAGGCTTTGAGGGAGCATGCTAAGTCCACTTCCAAGCACTGTGGACAGGAAGACGAGCATGGATGTATGGAGGCAAGAGGGCATATTCTAGGTTGATGGTGCTCCAAGAGCCTTGAGAACAAGCTTTGAAAGGTTTTTATCTAATCTTTGCTACAGAATCATTCTAGATCAATTCAGGTCAGCAGAAACCTCAGGTCTCTAGTACAACTTCTTTCTCAAAGTTGCCTCAGCTGTGAGATCAAACCAGGTTGCTCAGCCTATTGTCCACCTGAGTCTTTAAAACCTTTAAGGATTGAGACTGTACAACCCCTTTAGGCAGTTTGGTCCACTGCCTGATTATCTCTGTGGTGAAAAAGTTTTTCCTTATAACAAGTCACAACTGCCCTTGTTTCACTTTGTGTCAGTTATCTCTTGTCCTACAGAGCATGCACAACCTGGCTCCATGCTCTCAGTAACCTGCTTGAAGAGACTGGAAAGCTGGTGCCTGGAAGAGGCAACATGTCATTGATAAAAGTTGTTAAACAGGGCAGGTCCCAGCAGATACCATTACACCACTCCACTTGTTGCCCATTCCCAAGTAGAGTATGGCCCACAAACCATTACCCTCTGAGGCCAAGCATGCAACTAGTTTTTAAATCCGTCTAGTTGTGCACCCATCAAGACTTTAACATCCTAACTTGGATACAAGAATATTGTGGGAGACACATCTGGTCCCCTGAATATTCTCAAGGAATCCCTAACTTCTTTTTTGCTTTCAGTAGTTCCTCTTCGACCCCTGCTTCTAAAAACAGAGGCCAGGAGACCTTATTGGTGAAGAAAGCACAAAATACCTCTGCAAAAACTAAAAGGGAAAGCTATTACCTAAATGTGTTACTGAACACTATTTTGTTGTGATCAAAGCCAGAAAACTCAAAAACTAGATCTCCTTGGAATAGCAGATTGGAATGGGAAGTCTGTGCATCACCTCTGAATTGCAAATCACCTTTGAGAAAGTAATTCTCTACTGCTTTGTAGCTCTTCTCCATCAGAGATGTTGCTGACAAGTTGGACATCTTTCAATACCTTAAGCTTCACTAAAACTCTAGAAGAACATTCATGCACTTTTCTTTTAACCTAATATACTCAGCAAGGGCCACAAAGCAAATCTATTAATGCTGCCAGCTATGGTGCTACCAAACAGGGCACAAGCCTTCACCTTGCAGGTATCTCTGCAGGAGAAAGCCTAGGAACAATCCAACAACCATCTAAAAAGCCAATCCTACAGAGCATTAGCATCTCCCATACTTGTCAGACTGCAGCCAGACACATTCAGTAAGCGGGGGGCCAAAAGTCATTAGTGGTTTAGAAGAGGAAGGCCTGCACAAGCAGGTCAGCACGGAACAGAGCTGCAACGGGGCTGCTACGTGATGGGTTACATCATCTGGAAAGTCACAGGTTACAAAGGTCAAAGAAGTGCCTGCTATGAAGATATTATTCAGCCTTTTCTATATGCTATGAAGATGCTTTAATTCCCTTCCCATGATGTGAAGTACCTTAGGTTAATATCTGGGTGTTCCTTCTGAACTCCAAGATTTTTCTCTCAGATGAACCCCTATATATCTCAAATATTTTCTGTACCTTGCTCCAGGGTATTTAATCAAATAACTATCCCAATAGAGATTTACCTCAGGATTTATTAACCACGTTTGTAAGTCAGTAAGTCATACAAATCCTGCATTTCCTTAGAGTGTCCATGTTACTGTTCTAGCCTGCATTTCCTCCTTCTGTTTGATCTTCTGGCTTCTACTCAATCCAGTGTTGATTTAACCCATCAAATCTATTTTACCAAACATATTTGCAGTCTGATCGCTCAGATAAAATGCTTAACAAATAATTCCTTAACAAACACACATCATAACCCTGAAGTCCCTTTGAATGCTTGCATCCTGGCCATGACTTACTCACAGTTGTGGTAGGACACACAACCCATCCATGGGGCAGTTAGGACATTCGTGTTGTCACAGCACAAAATGCACAACAATCATCATGCAAACAATTTAAAGATGTTGGTATTAAGTATAGGTATGGACACTAATTCCTGGAGTAAAGATCTCCCATGAGACAAGAACTCTCTGGCCCTGTTGACATGCTTGGCACGTTGGATGCTGTTTTCAATAGGGACGAATAGACATTGCTCTCAGTAACCTGCCCATTCTGAAACGGGGCTACACACGGACATACCCAGATGATCTTTTTAGGATGGGCTGCAAACAGCTGAAAGGTCCCTCCAGAGAGCATGATAGACCCCAGAAGAGTAGGGCAGCTTTCCCACAACCCTAACCATCTTACAGTAGCCTCAGGTGTATGTGGAGAGCCTATACATAAATCTAACAGGCTGGCTGCAGATACCTGGGCAGAAGGCAGGCAGATCTAGCAGCAAGCATCTCATGCTCTTAGCTTTTGCAAGACTGCTCTCTAAGAACTCAGTGGACATACCCAAGCAAGACAGCTCAAAGTTTGAATGTCCAAGATGACCCCAAACTAAACTCATATATTGATTTTCCTGCCTGTAAGAAAGGTAAGTTACTATTTAATACTTAATGCAGTGCTTGACCCTTGCCTAGAATTAACCTCTCTTCCAACTTTGAAAGTTTCAAGATAGATTTGAAATGCAACACTGGTGTCAAATAGATTACTAGAAGTGTAGAAGGTGCTGAATTGCTAAAAATGCCAGTCCTTGATGAAGTTGCCTCTTCCCAGGCTGCAGTTGCTGGTACAACAGTTCCTATGGTAACAGATCGTAGCTTTTTACATACCAGAACATCCATTTTTTCAGTGTAAAATAAAAAGATTTTGGTTTGTAATAAAACATACCTTTTTAGATGACTGTTGCATTTTAGTTACCAAAAAATACCCTTGCCAAACTACAGTCAAACTGGCAATTTAATCCATGATAACCAAATGAATATTTGTGGTTCCTTTTCTGCACACACTGCAATAAATGGAATGCTGCTGTTGTTACTTCAGCAGAAGCATAAAAGGTCTTAAACACGTCAACTTCAAGCTCAAGTATTGGAAGAGCTAGAATTTTTTGGAGGAGAGCCATGGGTCTTTTGCAAAGCAATATAAAACCACAAGCAAAATCCAGAACAGTCATGTGAAATCACTCCAGTAAAGTCATTGTGGAACACAGTATCAGTTTGTTGCAGGATGAAATGCCGTTAATAATCACCATTCAACTTTATTTATAAAACACTTTGAAACCACACACAAGCACACAGCTAGGAACAGCTCCCAGAAGAGCTCTCTAACATGTAAACACTTTCAGGATTGATAACCCGATCCAAATCACATTCTCATTTCCCATATGAGGAAAGGCTGAGTGAGCTGAGGCTGTTCAGCCTGGAGAAAAGAAGACTGAGGGGGGACCTAATTAATGTTTATAAATATCTTAAGTATGGGATGCAGGGGGAATTGGCCAACCCCTTTTCAGTGTCTGTGGGGACAGGACAAGGGGCAATGGCTGCAAGTTGGAGCACAGGAAGTTCCGCACCAACATGCGGAAGAACTTTTACACAGTGAGGGTGACAGAGCCCTGGGACAGGCTGCCCAGGGAGGTGGTGGAGTCTCCTTCTCTGGAGATACTCAAGACTCATCTGGACGCCTATCTGTGCAATATGAGCTAGGGAGCTGCTTTGGCTGGGGGGTTGGACCTGATGATCTCTCGAGGTCCCTTCCAACCCCTACGATTCTGTGATTCTGTGATCAACCCACAGCATATGCCAAGCACACATATAAGGAAGTAAAGAACAAACTTGGAATCTTGAGGGCATGGGGGCCATAAAAGGCGTTAAGGATAGGCAATGCTATGCAAGGGGCGCTGACAGATTTTCAACAGTCCCACAGATAATACATGAAGTAGTGCAGAATTCAGCCCTAGCCTTCAGCTGCTCTGTAGTCCTAAATGATTATGTTTGTCACTGGAGTAGGCAGAGGTAGATCTCACATCAGAACAGCTCCACTGAGTTAAGATGTCGGTACTTAAAAACCAAGTCATATTTCATAGCAAGACTGACCTTCCATGGGGGAACATGCCCATTAAATACTGTGAAGCTCCTACTGGCAATTAGCTCTTGGGGATTAGATACATTATATACTATTATATACACCCTACAGACCTGGATCAAAGTCCCCATTTGCTGCTTGCAAATCATGGTCATGAGAAATTGCTGACACCTAGGGATTGCAGGCATGGAGATCAGGGAAACAGGGACCAAGGAAACACATGCTTACCGGTACCTTCATTTTAAAGTCATCGCGGTAGAGCTTAATGCCGATGTCAGCGATTGTCCTTTGGATGAAGCGGGAGGGTCGCAGGACAAACACCAGCTGCAGGTTTCCTGGAAATGCTCCCTGTGAGAAACACAGGGCTATTAGAAGGCAGGACTCTACCTTGCAGGAAGGCCAGGGGAACTTTCACCCAAGTGTTTCCTAGAAGGGGCAAAGCAGTTAAGTCTTACTGAACCTTACTCAGGCCAGCTGCTAATAGTATCAGCTGGTTCATTCACCATTGTCACAGTCTCCAAAGCCAGCAGACAGACTGGCCCATGGATTTACTGCCCAGCCATACATCACTTTCTGATACGGTTTTAGCACAGAGCTCTAAAGTTTCTGTCTTGGGCCTTCCAGATCTGAACCACACCAAGCTCCTCTCTTCACTACCACACCACAGGTTTTCCCATTTTGTCAGGCTGCAGGCCCCAGACAGCCTAACTGGCTACCCATGTTGGGCTTGGTAAAAGAAGCTGGTGGCACAGATGACTTCCCCAGGCTGACCTACCTTCTCACTGTGGAAAAGGGTTTTAATCTTCTTAGCCTCACATCTTAGCCACACACAAGCACTCAACACCTTCATCAGACATGGCCCTGTCTGCAACACCCAGCCTACATCTCTCACACACTTCTCTGAACACAAGCATGAAAAAGAACAATTGCTGGAAGAGAGCAGCTAAAGAACTGAGAATGAAAAGCACATCTGTCCGTCTGAATTCCGTGGAAGAACGTAAAGTTGCCTCAGTCATCCCTCCATCCTACACCTGTATGTAAGTGCTTGCTCCTCACACAGCACATGTTCCTGGTAACAGATATATAAAACCAGCTGATTTATTAGCTCTGACTTCTGCAAATGAGATTTAATAAGCTATTAAAAGTCTATGACAAAGATACTACCACGCAAACACAAGTCCCTTGGGACCTGTTTCTTTCATAAGCAGGCAGTGTCATCACTCCTCAGTGCACAGAAGGGTACCTCTGTCAAATTCTTCTAGGAACCAACTCCAAATTACTAAAGTTTATGTTGCAGTCAACCCAGAAAATAAGGAATTTGTCCTAACTCAGTAGTAAACAAGGCTATGCAATTCCTTACTGCAGCTTCTTCCCTCTCTTATTTAACACTCATGAGCTTCAGGGCAAGGGAGAATCTGCATCCACAGCTAAAAATTAGCACACGAGACGGTGTCCTGTGCTGAAGGTTCAGCAGATAATTTTAATATCTAGAAAATGAGTAAGAAAAGGAAGCACTTACTGCTATCCGTGTCAGGGAAGCTTTGACTGCGCTCCATTTGTCCCGTCGTCTGTCTATGATGATGATGAATCCGATGCTGGCAGCCTCCAGACTGCAAAAACAGATGAATAAGTATGCTGGGTTATACAGAGACAGCCCCATTCCAAGGAAGCATACTGCAGCAAAAACACAGCCTCTGTCAGATCACCCTCTAAGCCCATCATGAAAACGCAACGTACAGTGGGAAGAGGGAATTTGGCAGAAATTCACATGCAAACGGGAGCCGGGAAATCTTCCCTCTCCAGCGCAGGGCTCAGCTCACACAGTGTGAATCTCTGAGCTGTTACATCTCTCAGCTGCTGTGCCACTCCGCTGCCAGACCTAGGTGATGTGAACAGTTCAGGATCACAAATCACACTGCGCTGTATTGAAGGCAAAAAGCCTCAGATGTTTTCCCTGCAAGGTAATTCCAGTTACTAAGACACCCCACCCCAGTCTCCATTCTCCAAGTGTGCTGATATCTGGCAGGGGCACTTGGCTCCAGGGAGTCAGTATCTCCCCACTGTTACCACCTCAATGAGTGCACAATGCCCCAGGAATTCTGGTAGGCAAAGCAAGGACTGAAGTTACGTCTTGCCAAACACAAACTGGTTCTAGGGTCACAAGTGATTTAAAAGTGTTCCTTCAACAGTTACTCTTCCTTCCCGATACTTTTCAAGGAGGATCTAGAGGCATCAATGTAATGCTCCATCCCAGCTCACAGATACCCTAATCTTCCCTCTCTTTCAAAAATCCCACAGGTGTACAGGGCTTCAGTGTAACTTCTCTGCTCCCTGCCTTCCAAGAGTGCTCAGAAGTGGAGAGAAGTCTCTGGAAGCTAATAAGCACATACAGAGGAAAATCTCCAGAAACTTCATTATAATATGTTGGCTCAGTCATCGCTGGACAGAGGCAGTCAGAAAGAGTATAAATATCATCATAATCAAGGAACACATTGCAATCAAATATGTAATTAGAGATTAAGACTAAGAAATTGTATGAAGTATTTCCTTGATCCCTTTACCACTGTTCATCCAGGAAATGTCCTAGGAGCATGATTTTGATGGGTCACTTGTGCAAACTCCTGTCAATAATCCACTGCTGAGTACTAACAACACCAACTCTGTGGTTCTACAGCTCCTCAGGATCCAGAGGAACAACCTGGAAGCCAAAGTGTTGTGCAAATCTGGGACACCATATGAGTATTCTTAATAGTTCATGCTGGTACTAGGAAGACTCGCTGAGTTTCCAACTCATTTCCTCAGAGGCATTCCCCTGAGAACTACAAAACTCAGTGACAACAGATGACCTGTCGTCTTAAGTAGTGCAACATGCAGCTCTTTATGCCATGGTGAGAAAACGTGTTTGCAGCAGCCTCTCAAGCACAGGGAAGATAATTCACTGGTTTCTCCTTTTATATAGACACAAATATTTGAATCATGGAATCACTTGGGTTGGAAGAGACCTTCAAGATCAAGTCCAACCACAGCCTAACCCCTGCCTAGTCCACCTCTAGACCACGTCCCTAAGAAAAACATCTACACACCTTTTACATACCTCCAGGGATGGTGACTCCACCACTTCCCTGGGCAGCCTGTTCCTTCCTGTACTGGACTACCCTTTCAGTAAAGAAATTCTTCCTGATATCTAACCTAAATCTCCCCCGGTGCAATTTGAAACCATTTCCTCTCATCCTATTGCTTGTTACCTGAAGAGACTGACCTTGCAACTCCTTGCAAGTAGTTGTAGAGAGAAATAAGGTCTCCCCTCAGCCCACTTTTCTTAAGGCTAAAAAGCCCCAGCTCCCTCAGCCTCTCCTCATAGGACTTATGCTCCAGATCCTTCACCAGCTTTCCCTTCTCTGGACACACTCCAGCATCTCAGCATCCTTGTAGTGAGGGGCCCAAAGCTGAACACAGCACTTGAGGTGTGGCTTCACCAGAGCTTGCATGATGCACATCCAAAAGATCTTTTTTGTTTATTAATTGCATAACATTCAAGAGCCCAACAAGTGTTTCAAGGAAACACATGCCCAGCATGGTATGTACATGTTTGCTCTAGATGTTAGGAAAAGCACCATTCAGAGGACATCCAAGAAATGGTATTGCAGATTGTTACAGAAAGGGTGTGAGAAATTAAACAAAAACCACAGAATCACTGGGTTGGAAAAGACCCTTGAGATCATCAAGTCCAACCATCATCTCAGCCTTGAGGGCTTCCTAACCTATCCAAAAATCTGCACTGGTTTTAATCAAACTGCTTCTACTGATTGGGACCAAAGAAAAAAAATCTTTGGAAGTCTGGTGGGCACAAAAGGCCTGGGTGAGTCAGCCTCCAGAGCAGCAAGCAGCATCTCTGTGGACAGGGCACCTGTCCTGCCAAATGGAGACATGATAGGTGAGGTGCACAGAGTTCTGGTTACATCTCAAAGAGAGAAGGTTGGGGTGAACTTGCTGATAGTTCAGGAAATCAAAATTGAGCAGAGTGCCACGTGCCATTTTCCTCCTTTGCTTGCCTGATACATGACAAAAGTCTTTTTTGTTCAGTAATTTGCCAACAAACATGTATCACTACAGAAAGAAAATATAAGGTGCAAGTGTGCTCAGGAGTCACAAGGGAAAGAAGAAAGGTGGTATTTTGCTTCTCTGTCCCATTTAGTACCCCAGCACAGCCTCTCACTCCAGTTAAAAGGCTGGAGTGGTGCAAACCCTCAACTCCTCGGCATCAGAGCTGCAGCCACCTTGTGCTCAGGGGTCTGTTCATCCCTGTGCCAACAGCAGCCCCAGTTACTCCATTTACTGTAGATGAAGCTGGAAACAAGCCCCTAGTCTTCCAGATAACACAGCCACCACCCCAAAAGCCAAAAAATAAGCTGTATGAATAGAACCAGGCTCATGTGGGTTGCACCCAGTTCCCTGGCCCAGGGAACAGAAGACAATCCAGTCAACACTGACTGCTGTCTGAAGACAGGATCATACTCTTTAGCAAATACTTGAACACTCTCCTACACACTATCTACCACTTCTGTCTAATCCAGATTAAAGACCAAACATTTGCTAGTGATAATACACTAACAGTTGGCACAATTCAGTGCTCCTAAAAACAATCCCAGCACCCTCGCCGACCTCTTGTTAAAGCACGGGCTAAAACATGCTCTGGCCCCATGCAGGTGGAGGTTAGCTCCTCTGTTCGTGGCTCTTCAAACCACCAGAGAAATGAGTAATCACAAGATGCACATCCCACCGCAGTTTCTTTGCTCTTACAGGGAAGAGGACTTGATGCAAACACCTGATTAACCAGAACAAATAGAAAAATGCTTGTTGTGACTAATATTTCAAGAGAACAATGCAACATCCATGTGGCTTACAGGGCATTATCAAAACGGGGCTACTGTTTAGAACAAAGTAGAAATATAGTGACAAACAAAGGGGAAGTAAGTTAATGCAAATCTCCTTTCAATGGTTACATCTTTAGATGGCACTGGAAAAGGGCATTTCTTTAATATGCTTTATATATTTGACAACCACATTAATTTGAGAACTTTGTTAAAACAGCAGAAAGATGGGAATGTCAGAGGACATTATTTGGATCAAATGGATCACCAAAACATGGCCTCTGCTCCAAAGAAACAGAGAACATGTGTTGCAATCTGTATCTAATAATGTTTTCAGCTTAGACTCACACAAGCAATCAGTATCTGTGTCGTACTTCTCAGACAATAATTGGACACAGAACTGGGTCCAAGCCTGATGGGCTTCCACTGTAAGCCAGCAGTTTATAACAGAACAATCAAAGTTGGTGTGTGAGCTGAAGGTAAAACGCTGATGCTGGTCAAAAGAAATACAACCTTCAGCTAGCATCAGGGTGTTAAAAATGAGAAAAGTCTGTTCTTCACAGAATTTATGGTGTAGCTAAACCTCAAGTAACTATCCATAAGCACCATATTCACATAAGCTGACTGCACACAGAAACTGCTTTGTTTTGCCTATCTGCCTGGTTTGGGTAAAGTCTGGCTTTGAAGAGGAACGTATCTGGAGGGTTAGAGGCCTAAATGAACTCGGAGTTGTACCCTGAGAATTACCCCTTGGTGAGCAAACTGCAATGGAAGTAACTGACAAGTCAGCATCTGCCAAAAGCAACAAGCACAACTGTGATTTAGACAAACAAAAATACTTGTGCCAAGTAAAACTTGCCTCTGCTTCAGACCTAAGTGTAACTCTAGAAGTTCCTCAAACATGTAGATCAGGAGTCACTTAGCAAGACCTGTGCTGTTTTTCAAGTACATGTCCATGATCAAGGTGCAAGGTATACTTACAGCTTACCCCAAAACATTGTGGTATGCCACAGCTGGTACAGCAAATTTTCTCAATGTCAGAGACAAGTGCACACCTGTGTGTCTGAATAACAGCATCTCCCTTCTATCTTTTCAATATTTTTTCATATGGGCACAGAAGATCAATCATTCTAGAGGAACTTCCAAAAGTTACTCACCGAGTTGTGTCATATGCAACCACAGGTCTTATCTCCACAACTACCACAAACCTCATTCAACAGAGCATGCAGAAGCAGACAAGTCTGCTCTACGTTTGCCTAAGAGATGATGCAGATTTCTCTAGTGCACTGAACTTGCGCTGGGGCAGCTGGTTTTCTCCTTAGTAACCAGTACAGGGCTGAATTCTAGATCTGTGCTGAGAACAGTTCTGGTGACAGAGATGTTTTCATTCTGGCTGAGCAGTGCTCACACAGAGCCAAGGCCTTTTCTGCTCCTCACCCCATCCCACCAGCAGTAGGCTGGGGGTGCACAAGGAGGTGAGAGGGGACACAGCCAGGACAGCTGACCCCAACTGACCAAAGGGATATTCCACATCGTACAGTGTCGTGCTTAGTACATAAAGCTGGGGCAGCAAGGAGGAAGGAGGGACGTTCAACAGTGATGCCATTTGTCTTCCTAAGTTACTGTAAGGTGTGGTGGAGCCCTGCTTTACTGGAGATGGCTGAACACCTGCCTGCCCATGTAAAGTAGGGAATGAATTAATCAGTTTGCTGGCATATGTGGCTTTTGCTTTCCCTATTAAACTGTCCAAATCTCTCCCTCATCCCACCATGGGGAAGTAAGCGAGTGGCTGCATGGTGCTTAGCTGCTGTCTGGGGCAAAACAACACCACAAACTAGGAACAATAAATTATTTTCCATGATAAACACAGTGAACTGCTTCTCAAACCATATTTCATCTTACCTGATCCATGGCCATAACTCCACAGAGTTAAGAGGCTACTCTTAGTCACTTTGTTTGATACCTGCACATCTACCTCAAGAATTAAAATAAAAGCTGAAGTAGTAGCAGTGAAATAACACACACAGGAATGCTGCTGCAATACGCAGTGTTATGCAATACTCCAGTGCTGATGACAGTAACAATCCAGTCCCTTTATTGCTTGCTGAGCTGTATGACAGAGACACTCTCCGTGAACAGACCAGCCAACTACAGATTAACAAGCCTCTACTACACCCAGACAGGTCCACTACTTATGCCACACTAAGAGTGTACTTCATATAATTATAATCATAAATCAGACAGCCAAAGCTTGTTGTTCAGGTTCTTCCTCTTCTAAATGAACACCTTTGTCCCTCACCATCTACATAAAGGGTGGCAAGTTTCAAATCGTGACTCAAGAAGTGTAGTCACTCTTTCTAAAAGCACTGCAATAAAGACTAGCAAGCTTCCTGGAGAGAAAAAAAAAAAAAAAAAAAAAAAAAGTCACATCTCTATGATGTGATCTATGATTGAACCCAGGAGTCAAACCAATGTGCTGGTATACAGGAAACAGGAGTTCAAATTCCAGCCTACCACTGACCTTGAACAGGTCATTTAAGTCAAACTGAATAATCACGTACTCAAAACAGGTTTTGGTGAGCCTGTCTACAGCATAAGATACTATTTATATATACACCTCATCTACAACAGGCACAGTGTAGCTCTCCTGACCTAAGAAGTTTTTAAACTTATTTCATCATTCTTTGTGCATTGCTCTGGGATTCCTTGTGGGAAGAGAAAACACAAAACTGATAAACTGAAGCAAAGGCCCGTCTAGCCCAATACACTGTCTCCAGTGTTGATTGGTAGCAGATACTGAGGCAAAAGCAGAAGGAAAGTGAGAAGAACCATCTTTCTCTTGATATATTCTCCCAAGTCCTCGCATTAGGGAGCGTAGGGATTTCTTCAGCCAGAATTTGCATCTGAGCCATTGTATTCAGCTGCCACTGATAGCTATCCTTCATTAGTTTAGCTAATTTCTTTTCAACTCCTTTGTATTTTGTACTTTCAGACAGGCTGAAGAATCACAAGCATTTCTGGCAATCATATTGGCAGTGTAAGGTGCTAGTTCCCCAACACACGAGAACACTACTAGGACTGCCACCAGCACACCAAATACAAAGAAGTGGCAAGCCAGTTTTGTGTTTTGTTCAACTACTATTGGTTTTTTTTATGAACCCTGAAGCTGGTCAACTTCCCAGTCCTGAAGCCAGTGAAGAAATACGTAAGACAGAGTGTCTCCTGGCAGAACAAAAGCCCCACAGAGCAGAGCGAAACAATGAAGCTGTTAAGTTCACAGCGTGTGGTTTCTCTAAGCTTGCTTTGGCAACTGCGTAAGGGGAATACATGTAGGTGGAGCTGGAAAACTTCTTACTCAGACTTGAAGGAGGCACGTTTTCCCCACATCATCCTCTAAGCACCTTTATACACAAGGCCACAGGAAATAATAAATCCCTGCTGTGCTTCTAACTGGCACGAGCAG
The DNA here is from genome assembly GCA_020800305.1 of Porphyrio hochstetteri. NCBI lineage: Eukaryota > Metazoa > Chordata > Aves > Gruiformes > Rallidae > Porphyrio > Porphyrio hochstetteri. The sequence goes on along the minus strand of CM036914.1, from coordinate 8,395,580 downwards.
CCACAGTCCAGAGATGGAATGGGGACTGAAAAAATATTAAGCTCTCTTTCTGGATAAACAAAAAGTAATTCAGCAGCCATGCCTTAGCACATTTCCTCAGAGCCATGGAAGTGAGTTTGTTTCACTATCCTTGCATAGCTGCAAGGAAAACATCCTAGCTGTGGAGCAATCTCCCACTAAGTGAAGCATAAGAAAGCTCACAGGCACCTAACATGCTTCCTCAGGAAAGAAAGCTTGCACAGAAAGATGCACTCAGAGAATAAGCAGTAACAGGACCTATGTATGTTTGGCATCTTCCAGATGCAACGTTTCCCTCTTCGCATCCAGGGCCCCTCAGGATTTTTACAAGTGGCCCCTCTGCCCCTCTTCAGACCTGCATCCCTCCCACCCAGCTCGAGCCCTGCCAGAAATCTGTCCTCCATGAGGCTTTCTTTCCCATCCAAACAATGTAAGTGCTTCCTAGGGTCCCCTGCACATAGGAAAGTTTCACTTGACTGGGTGGATGTAAAGTCATCAGTACATCCTGGGAGCACCACTAAAAGCAGCGAGCCACGAAGGAAGCAGAGCTCTCCAGGGAATCAGCAGACATTTGTGCTTAGACTCACCTGGGGATGCTGGTTAGATATGTGACCACGTTCAGAAAGTCTTCATCAGGTATTTCACTGAATCCTGAAAATTCTGGAAAGGTAATAATGGGTGCCCCATCTTTCCCCCTTCCTCCTGCAAAAGAAAGGTTATAGAGATTAGAGGATGATTTTGTGCCTTTGGACAGATGAGTCAGTACTCAAATGGGAAATACTGGGACATCCCACACTGAAGAGCACCCAGGTCCAATACATGTGTGATCAGCTTCCCATTTGACATTATAGTTCACTGGAGTTCCATGACCTCAGTTTACTCCAGCTGAGATTCTAGTATCTCTTGCTTATTCACAGCTTTTTCATGAACCTTCCACATAATTCCAACTAAGGTCTTTCTGAGGTTATTTAGTTCCCACTTTCAAATAATTTCTTGGGCTATTACAACATTCCCCTACATACAGGCACAGCACACATTGATTTCCTTCTAGACATCAAAGGAAATGAAGTAATAGAGCACATGAGCTTTGAATACACACATATAACCCATGACACAAGCCTGGGGATCAACCCAGTCTTAGGTCTTTAACAAAAAAATTCTCAAAACACATGGAGTTTTGCTCTGGGCTTGTTTATTTGCATCAAGCCTCCATTAAATAGGACAGGAAGATCATAAGCAACAAGGTCAAGAAGACTCCCTATCTGAGGGACTCCCTGATCCAAACAGCAGTATTCAAACACCAATAGAGCTATGAGAAGCACGGAGCAGGGTCCCTTAGAACCCAGCAGTCTTTACTGTTACCCTGACACAACACTCAGCTCTAGATGTTATATGTACAAACTCTGTTTACTTCCTAACTTGGTTCTGCTAGTAAATCTGGGCATTACTCAAGCCACACAGGAGTTAAAGGATTTTTTTCACCAACTTGGTCTCAGAGCCAAATGCAGACCAGTGAGGCCATAAAGGAATACGAGACAACGGTTTTGTTACAGGTACCTTACTGCTTCATACTGCTTAGGGCATTAAGAACATGCTTTTCCCCAAGTCTCTCCTTCCTCTGCAAGCTCTACACAAGCCTATTTTTTGCACCAGGCTGAGAAATTTTCTACAAACCCAATATTCAGCCTAGTCCTGCAGAACACCCAGTTTTCTTAGTCATTTATTACACATAGAAGATTTTTTTTTTAATCCCAGGAATAGCCACGGTTGAGGTTTTCCTTAGTGAAGGAGAAGCTGTGAGAGGAGGGAGAGAGAAAGTTACCTTCCTCAAAGAAAATATCCAACAAATTATCCCATTAAAAGCATCATAGAAAACAGACTTATGGAAAACACAGGAGCCTTCATTACTCAAAAGTACCCTCTAAATCCTCATAAACTAAGCTGGTTTCCAGGCTGCCCCCAACAAATCATTCCCTTTCCCTGCTGATAACCACAGCTGATGAACCAGCTGCTCTTGCTTTGATAGTTATTGCAAAGAGATGCTCCAGTAATCCCTAGCCACTTCTGTGTAGTCCCTTGCTAGTCCTGATCCTGCCTCTCAGCTGATCCCAGCTGCCCTCAGCTGGATTATTTAAGGTCCCTTCCGTGCTGTCTGGCCACAGAGAGCTGGGATGCCAAACACCACAATGTTTGCATAGAGTCAAAACAAGAGCACTAGAACATAGGAATTCTGAACAAGGAAACCCTTTTCCTTCTTGACAACTGGCACCACGGTGGCTGTGACAGGACACTACCTTTATAGCCCTTATCTTCCTTTCTGGAAGCTGATTATTGTTTTGATTAGATCTGAAAATGACTCAGTTGTGTTAGGTCATCCACTGGACTCTCCCTGCAAGGCAGAAGCCAGGCCTAGAGACACCCAAAAGGCTTTCAGCCAAAAGCAAAGGTGGCACACTGAATCAGACTTCAAACACTGAGCAGAGCCACGGCCTCCACGCTGACCTCCACACCGGCCCTGGGATGAGGCCAAACGCTGACGCACGGCAGCTCCATCTCAGGGTGCTCCAGCTGCACTGTCTGCAGCCAGCAGCGACACAGAACATGCTGTCATGCAAATTTAGTCAGATTTTTCCCTAGAGAAGCGCTTGCTGCGCTCCAGAGACCAGGAGGAGCTCCATCGGCAGGTACCCAGCGAGGATGGCGTTACAGACTCCTACTGACCTCTTCTGGGCACAAGCAGTAAGGGCCAGGAGGAGGGATGGGAAGCTCCTCTGCTTCCCGATGGTCTCTGGTACTCATGCACACGGATCCGGGCACCACACTTCCCCATTCACATATTTCAGCTACGTGAAGATGCCTTAAGTGGGGCAGATGTGGTAACCTGGAATGTTTTGGTTTAAAGCAGCAGCATTTGCCCCTAGAGGGCAAGGCAAAGATTCCCTGGATACCCACCTTCAACACCCCACAGTTTGCCTGCAGCTATACCCAAAAATTGTTTAAACCACAAGTTTCACATGGTACTGCTACTGCTCCTGCTGACCAGGGTCTCTTTGTGTCCCTTTTATCTTCCCTGTCCCTTGCATACACATTCGCACATGTTCATCTTCCTCTGGTCTCTTTTCCCCAAGCTGGAAGAGGTTGGCTGATGACACTGCATATATGTGGGTGTGTATTTTTTTCATGGGATCTTCTCCTATAAAAAGCCATCCAAGGAATGGATGTAAGCAGACTAAACACTGCCTTCTTCCTTCCACTACTGGCAACAAATCTGGAAGGATGCTTAGGAGGAGCCTCAGAGCATCCAACTAGGAGCAAGGAGCTTCTTGCCTCTGACAGGCCAAACACCCATAACAGCTTTGGGGCTCCAACTCATTCTCCAAGGTGAAGGTAGCACTTACTGCTGCAACCAAAACAGAAGACCTCTCAGAAGGTTCTTGAATATAGCTGTATTTCAAACAAGGAAAAATCCAGTTCCTGCCATACCATAGAATGAGGGTGAAGTTTGGGGGAGTTTTGTGATAAGCAATTGTTAGATATTATGACACAGAGAAAGCAGGAATGTCTGAAGGGCAACAAATAACACCACAAGTGTTAGGAATGGGCTGTTCCTGCCCATATCTGAACTTTGAGCAGTAGCTGGATTACAAGGAAAAAAATCCATATCCATGTATCTAGCAAGATAACATGGTTGAGGGATTCAAGGGAAGCTCCTTATATATGAAAGATGTTTGGAAAACTCTCTCCTCTGGATGAGGGATCAGTTCCATACATCTAAATGCTAATGTATGTTGTTTTTCTCCTGACACTAAACTAAGATTTGCTGCAGTATGCAAATTCCTGCAGAATGTGAATTGACAGACTGCAGCCCTTTTTTTTCCTGGGCCATCAACCTTGTTTTACTGTGGAGCTGCCACTACCAGATTCCTTCCAGTCCTGGAAATACTTTAACTGGCTACTCAACATCTTGGAAAGCCAGAGAAAAACTAAAAACCAGCAGGAACAGTCTCCAGTCAGCTCCACAGCTGAGAGCATGAGGACATGCTCTCTGCAGTGGATTAGAACTAAAGGAAGGAAGGTTTAGATTAGATATTAGGGGGAAATTTTTTACAGAGAGAGTGGTGAGGTGCTGGAACAGGCTGCCCGGAGAGGTGGTGGATGCCCCGTCCCTAGAGGCGTTCAAGGCCAGGTTGGATGGGGCCCTGGGCAACCTTGTGTAGATCCAGGCCTGAGGTTGGTGGCCCTGCCTGTGGCAGGGGGGTTGGAGCTCTGTGATCCTTGGGGTCCCTTCCAACTCATACCATTCTATGATTCTATGATTCTTGGCCTTGCTGGGACCACGCATAACCCCCACACCCCTGGGCATCACTTGTGAAAAAGTAACTGCTGAACAGAAGATTTTACAACCCATCACGTCCTGGGTTCAGCTAAGCAATGACACATCATAAGGCAGACAGGGACAGAAACAGCTCCAGACAAAAGAAAAAGCAGTCCTCAAGGGAAAAAGGAAAAAAGAGAGAAAACATTTTAAGTAGAAAGTGAGGGCAGGAGGAAGCTGACAGAAAAGAAGTGCTGAACAGAGCAGAAAGCTGAGAGGGTGGCACTGCAGCCAGCTGAGACACATCTGCTCCTGTCAGCAGCAAGATAAGGGTGCCCAAGGACTGCCAGGAGGAAACCAGCTTGACAAAGCCAGAGCAACACGAGGCAGGAGCTGAGCACGAGAACCCCATGGGACAAGTGAGCAACTACTTGAGTTTAGTGCAGTCAGGAGAAGGAGATATGCTGAGAAACAGGTATCAGGAGCACAGCCATGCCTGGCAGCTGTCTTCATGCAAAGCACGGGCCCCTGTCTCGCTGGCTTGCAGCTCCTCCAGGCACCATTAGATACCACTCTGCAGCGCTCTTGAAGCCACCCAGCCACCTCCAACACCTCCTGGCAGCTCCAAATGCTGGTGCCAGGCTAGGGAAGGAACAGCTAGTGGCAGTGGCAGTTTCAAGCGGCAGCCACAAGCACTGGAGGTTCAGCTGGCCAGAGAAGAGGCTCAGGGCTATCCTCTGGCTGATCTAACATGGGGCTCACTCCTGACCTGCCTCAGGGAAGCCAGGCCACCTCTGGCAGTCTCCTGCTCCTCAGTCAGACCCCAGGCTGCTCCATCACAGGTAGCCCCAGAGAAAAAACTCAACCACATTTTGTCTACCATCTCCTGCTGCAGACTCGAGCTCCCCTCCCAGATAGCACCCACAAACATAGCACATGCTGCCACCCCAATTCAGCTTCATCAAGTTCCTTCAAGGGGTTCATCTCCTGTCAGCCTGCCTTGCATCTAACCCAAACACATTGTATGGGCTCACTGCTGCCTGGGGAAGGGAGTTCTGATTAAAGATCTTGATGTATAATGAGAGGTAGATTATCAGCAAGCAGATAAATCATTTGCATTCAGGGTCATGCACAGAGATGTGGCAAACAACAACTTGAAGAAGAAAAAAGGTGGACAGCATCAGTTCGAGATGGAGGAGTAGAAGGCTGGACTGCCTGGAAAAAAGCAAGACTTAAGTGGAGAAGATTACAGTCAGCTTGACCTTCTGCCTGGTTTGTCATTCTGAATGGTAGCATCCCTTTCCTCCTCTTCCTGGGCACTTCCATTGTTTTCCCTCCCAGCTTCTTGATGAGCTTTTCCTGCTCTCTTGGGGCCCAAGGGCAAAGAGACAGGAAAAACCTGAGTGACAAGAGTACAGAGTGAACGTGGAAGGGAAAGAAACATAGGAGAGACGGCACACAGGCTGTCTCAGGGTAGTACAAGGCATGGTAATGGGACCATCAGTCACTCATATCTGCATCAGCTCCTCCCATCCCAAGACAAAGCAGCAGGTCCCGTTCAATAGACTTCCCAGCAGCCTGGCTAGCTGTTGCAGTGAAGATGGGGCCAGAATTTAGCTGTGGCAACAAAACAGCTGAAGTATTTGGGGGAGGGGTATGCATGGGGGAGAATGGGATGTGGCAGCAGAGAAAATGTAGTGCTGCTTTGCAGTCCAGAGGGCGTGCCTGACAAATGAGGTGTGAGTGCTGAATTCAGAGAACTCTCACGGCTGGAGTTGCATGCTGCTGTGACTGAGGTGGAAGCAGCAAAGCCAAGTTCCTGGTCATGATAGGGACCCTAGGAAATCTCCTGCCCCCCAATCCTAGTCCACCTATGCATCTTGTCCAGGGACTGAAAATATCCATGGTTCAGACAACCAGAAGGGCTATACTGAAGTACTATTCTGTAGCCAGCAGCTCTTGTAACACCAGCAGTTAGATTTGTAAAGTAACACCTAACCAGAGCTTACCAAATATGCTGAATCCCTTGGAAAGAAACAAGCAACAAAAAACCCACAAAACCAAAAAACCCACACCAGGCTATGGACAGAAGTTCCAAAAGCTTGTCTGCAAGGTTACAGCACACACCTCCCCAGCCTGCCAGACACCAACTCATCAGTTGGTACCGGAAAGTTTTCTTTCAGATTCTGCTGGCACAGGCAGACTCACAGCTTTGTTCTGCCCACATGCAAAGAGCTCCCTTAGTCACAGCAGCCCTGAGTACAACTCACCTCCTGGGTCAGCTCGCTGCCTTGGTCAGGTTTTGCTTTTTCTGTCATCTTGTTTTGGTTCTGCATGTTGATTAAGTAAGGGCCATGAATGTTGAGTTTCTCATTAGAGTTAAGTCATGCTTCCTAGGTCTAGGTTTTTACATAGACTCCAAGCTGTCCTTTCAGCAAGGTCAGGCCAGGTTTTCCAAAGGCTCAGCTCCAACAGAAAGCAGATGGCCAAACACCCTCCAGGCTTTGGAAATTAAATAAACTGGCTTCAGAGTCAGTTACCATTTTCAGACACAGTCGCCCATCCACTGAAGTCCATTGACTTACCAGGAACAGAACACAAAGGAAATGAATCCCTGCTAATACACTTCACCAGTTTGTCTAATAAATTAGTGATTTAGTAACAGGATCCATTATTGCTGCAAATGGCAGATTGGGCTCTTTGAGAGGGTAATTACAGATAAGAACACGTTTTGAAGCTGCAGATAAAAAGGGAGGGAGTAACAGCAGTTCCAAGAGCAGGTTGGTATAGCTGCTTAGGACAGAACAGCCTTTACCAGTGTGTCTCCATTCTGCAGTGAGAACTGGTGTGTGTTAGAATAGCCAGGCATTCAGTACTGCCCAGCTTTGTGACCTAGTTCTCTCTGGAGCTATAGGAAACACACAAACCTAGCTGTCCTCTCCTGTGTTGTCACAGCTGTAGTCCCATATCTGTCAGTTCAGTTTTCAGGGAAGTGGAAGAGGCAACGGTGGTTTCAAGACTCGAGTTTAACCACAAGAACCAGCACTCCCAGCAGATCCCACAAGCTAAGCAGGGCTAGCTCAGCACTTGGAAAAAGAGATGACCAAAGTAGAACTACATGATTATAGACATCTTCACATTACACCACAGCTTTTTCCATGACCACAGCAGACCAGGGAAGCCTTTGGAGAGTTTCCCTGCTCTTGGCATGGTTAGTGTGGTAGCTCAAGGGCCAGGACAAACAGGAGGCTGTCAGTATCTCATACAACTAGATCCTGACACAATCAAACAAATGTATTAGGCCTGTTACATAATTCCTACCATCTGCTCAGAGCCTGCAGACAGTCAGATCCTCCAAGAACTTCGTACACAGCAATGGTAGAGGAAAGTTTCTAATGAGTCATGGCCAGAGCAAACAAAGAGCCTTTGATTTCAATCCTTCTACTCTTTCTGCTTTACTGCAAGGTAACGTTATGGTTTCACTACATCTGCCTCAGCAGCTCGCTGTTAATAAATACTCATTTATAACAAACTCTACAACATTCAACCCAGTAACTTTCCTTATTGCTGGACTAATGGATTTGGGGTCCACAGGACAGAGCAGGAGAGCTCGACAAAGCTAAAGGCTGTGGAGCAGCCCAAACCAGAGTCACCATTAAGTTCCTCTGAGCTCTGCACATGCATGCACAGAAGTGGTGGCTGCTGCCTACAGAGTGAAAGAAATAACCCCAACCAGTATAAATCAGCATATATCATTTTTATGAAGTTCTTCAGAAAACCATATTATATGCCTGAAAAGACCCTACAAGTAAGCTGGGAGCATCTTTTTAGCCTCATCACCATCAGTAGCAATAGCAGAGAGGTCTTTCCTCAGACAGTGGCTACAGAGCTGGAACGTATCAGCATGGAAAGCCAGGAAACAGGCTAAGTATCAAGAGACTTTCAGTCTCCATATAGCACCAAAATATTTATGGTTGCTCATGCCTAATGCAAAGCAGCATACTTTAAGGAAAACTGCAGAGCTGGCCAGGGCAAAAAGAGTCAAAAAGAAATGAGATCATTTAGGTGTGCATTACTTTAGTAAGTGAAATGAGGCAGGAGAGTACCCAGTTCTGCTTTCCTTGGATAAAACAAACCTCAATCTTTTGCTGGAGGAAAAGAGGAAGTTACACTTATTTAGAAAAATGAATTTTTGAAAAGCACAGTCATTTCTGCGTGTTACATCAACCTCAGTTTGCAGGAGGCAATAAAGGGACAGTAAGGAAGATTCTTGTTGTTATATTTTACCTACGATCCAGCAACGGTCACTAAAAGACTAAGATCCTGGGCTAGAGGTGCCATGGGGATTGCAGAGGTGAAGCACACAGGTTTCCAGATTTAGCTGTAAACTTCAGACTGAAATCAATTTGGAAGCTATGAACCACACTGCCCTGCTCAGTCCTAGGATATTATTTTGGGACTGCACCAAGGAGACTTTAGATAAGCCTGAAAATTCTTCCAATGGGATTTATGTAGATGGGAGCATGAATGGCACCTTTTCACTCATTTTTGGTATTTGTTATTAGTACTTGTGGTGCTGCTGAACCAGCTATTTGCTGATCCCAAACAAACAAGCCCTTCTGCCCTGCCTTCTATGAAGAGTTATTTCCAAAGTCTTAATCACCTTAGGTTTAAATGACCTTATTTAAACATCTTTCCTGCCTCTTCCAAGAATAAAAGAATTAAACATGAAGAGTTGAATTTGCTAAAATAGCAGGTGAGAATACAGGCCACTGCTGAAGTGAGCCCATAAAGAAATATGAAATTGCTTATTATAATATTTATCCTTGACATTTCTGTGCCATGTTTAATGTCCCTGAAATGAAGAATGGGGGTTTCTTCCTTTTTAGTAAGCCACTTTCCACAATTTGCTCATTACATACTATATTTAGCTTTTATGTCTCAAATACTGCAAGGTAATGGGGTTTAAGAAGAGCAGTCCTCCACATTTTACCAGATAGGCATTGCACACTGGGCACTGAATTCTCAGCATGCATGTTCTTTACACTGATAAAACCGTTTCCAGGCATTTGGGTACCAGTTAAATGCCTTAAACAATACTAGTTTCAGCAGCTCTGCAGGCCTGGTGAATGGAAGGAAACCCACCAAGCTGAGCATTGCAGAGAAACCAACCAGTAAGTGTTTGCTTGCTTAAAAAGCACAGGCAAGCATCCCAGTTGTGACGACTGAAGTCAACATCAAGACCCTAAAGGAGTTGAATAGCTGTTAGATTCCCTGTTCTCTTCTTTGCATTTAGAGTATTCAAAGGTCAGTTTAGTGCTAGTGAAAGGGATCTAAGTACCATTCCTGAAGCAGTTCTTTTGAGTGAGGATTGGCTTCAAACTTGAAAACAGCCACTAAGTAAAGAGACAGTCATCTCCCAACCATCAGTTGCTATTTTATCTGTTAAGTGGCCAGCACAAGGGGAAAGGGGTGCCAAGCTTTCCCTGACCACCCAGGGCTTCTGAGAGCTTGTTGGGGCATCTCTGCATTGGAACCCTTGGCAGTCAGGTGTGGAGCACTTAACACAACTATGAGTTTACCCACTAATCTCTCCAGTTTGGCACAGCAGAGCTATAGTAAGCACACAGAATGCAGGTAGACACCTGGGCAGCCAAAGGAGAATACTGCATTACTGCCCCACAAGAATTGTCCTTAGATAGATGTTAGACAAGCATTTCCTAGTTACCCTGCACTGAGCACAGCAGTGGAATGCAAAAGGTCTGAGTGGTTTTAGGCAGTTGCTGACACTGTTCTGCATGGAAGTCTGTGTTTGTTAGGAATTCTAGGAAGATGTAACCCCAAGATGCTTTATTGCAGACATGGCAGCAGCTGGTTACACCTCTTCCCAGTCAGTACCCTCTCCAAATGCAACACAGTTAATTGAGCTTATGAAACTGCCACAAGATGCTACCTAGAAACCTCCAAAATCAAGTTTTAATACTCAGAGCCCATGAGGGATTCCAAGTCACTTAAGATTTGGATTTCATTTGGCAGCTTAGAGCATGCTGAAAAACATGAAGATGCAGCAAGCATTGGGCTTGCTGAGTTGATCATTTGCAGCACTGTGTCCATGTACTCTCCACACTGTGTACCCAGAGTTCCTCTTCACCAAGCAGAGGTGGACAGGCTGTCCAGGAGTACCTTATTAGGACTATCTCAGCATTTGGTGCTATGTCATGATACTTGACTGTGTGTCTATGGGGGAAAAGGAAAGTGAATTCTTAAATTTCTTTATTTGCAGAACAGGCAGAAACCCAGAAAAAGGAGTTGCCAGAGGCCATACAGTCAGTAGCATTGGCCATTTTAAGACTCAGATAAGGATTTCTCTTCTGCAGGATCTAAAAAGAGTGTATTAAATAATTTGGCAAATACTTCCGTATCAGCTGTTTATTCATGGCAGGAACTGCGTCACTTTGCATGATTGCAAACTTCAGGCAAACAAAGGAATAAGCAATAATCAAATCTTAAAAAGATTAGAACCTTACACTTCAGAAATTAATCATTTCTAGAACAAAGGCAAACGAGGAAGAATGGGGAAGGTCATGAATAGCTCCCTGATAGACCAAAATCTTTTCCCATAAACAAGATGCTTGGACATTGTGCAGAGATAAGTACAGAAAGATTTGTTTTTCTTGCCCTCTAAATCCATTCCCCCATCCCACCATGGGAAGTATGTGAAAGAAACGTGCCTTAAGAAAAACAAGTGCAGCAAGTTGGTATTTGTCAGTTCCATACACTAGGAATATCCAACTGCAACAGCACTTTTAATTTGCAATATAAAAATATGATTGCAACTGCTACACAGAGCCAAAGGGTGACAGCCAGCATGACAGATCCCAAAACACTGCCAAGAGAATCCCAGAGTTGATTACCAGCAACTTCTTACCTGACAAGATAGCAAATTGCCTGTGGAGCTGCTCTATTATATCCACTGCCACCAGCGGCCGTATCTCCTGCTGCATGATTTCATCTGTGCAAGAGAAAACAGAGATCTCCAATGAGTTCATAAAGGATGGAACGATTGTCATTAAGGTCTTAAATACCTGTCAAAACAAAGATGACATTCAAAGGAAAAGAGCCTGCCTGGACTATTGGCTCAGATGTTACATGGCTGTCACAGAGGAGTTTATGGTATCAATAGTCTCATCTTCAGCCTACTCACTTTATCTGTTGCCTCGTGGTTCCAGAGAAGCTTCCCATAAACCAGCTTCAGTAGATTTGCCAGAGCGTGTCACAGGTTTGCTCAAGCTGACAGCCTGCTCCTTACTACTTCATGTTTCATGCTAAGCCACTGCATTCGGCCTCCCACATAAAGCAGCTTTTCAGCCTTGGAAACAGTGAAGTCTGCTTCAGACAGAGTGCCATGTTCCACCCCAACTCCCTGGTCTCTGCTCCAGGACTTTGTGTCACCAGCCAATCCAGAACAGTTTCCTTTGCTGATGCTTTTTCCACTACAAACGACTACATAGTAAAAGGAGGAAATCATGGGCTGTGAGGCTTTCTTCTCATGAAAACAAAGCCCCTTCTTCTGAAGTAAACACTGAAAAGTTAAAAAATAACTTGGCAAGGAGCTAGGGAAAGTCACCACAATTTTTGCATGTGATCTATTCAATGACCAGGATCTGAAAAATCTCACATTGAGCTAATTTGATCTTTCTGTAACAGGTGCACCCAATTCTTCTCCCTACCCTTCATATCCCAGTCCAGAACAGCAACATTTACTGGGGAGTATCTGCCAGCTCAGCTGGCAGGATCACAGTTTACATTACAGTTACACCTACTGTAATTAAACCTTTATCCACTGCACAGCTACAGAACAGCCACTGGTCCTAGTGCTACCTAGCTCACCTCTAAGTGCCCAGAGGTAGAAGGAAGGAAGCTGGGTCCAGACAGACCACAGATCAGAGTAAAGGTGCCCTATTTAAGGGGCACACTCAAGACCTTCACCAACATCAATACAACACAGGTGCTGAAATATGTTGGAACACCTGGTTTTAAGCAAAGTGTCCAGAAATAGAGGGGGAGGTCACAGAGGTTAGAAATCAGCTTGTCTGCTGCCCAAAATACCATCTGTCTTGCTTTCAGACATCTACCCCGATCCCCTCCGTAACTAGAGATTCCAGTTTTAAGTGACACAGTATCATTTGGAAACTCTTCTGTTAGTTTTCAAACACTTTGCTAATGCCTTAAAGACAAAGTTACCAAAAGACCTTGTGTCATTGCCCTCTCGTAGACAGATGGTGACACAATATGGAAAGAAGTTGCAGAGATTTTGGCTGATGCACAACACACAGCAGTTATTCCAAGCAATTGAAAAAAGTTTTTAGAAAAAAAAAAAAAAAATCTCATTTTGACCTAAAAAGGAGAAAAGTCAAATTAGAACAAATGATCCTTTTGATGTGGGACCTCTATTTCCATGCTGTTTAAGCAGCACACTGTCACCTTCTCTGCAGGTGGCTACAAGTGACTGGAACAACAATGAATTGCAGCCAGAGACCCTGGTTTCAGTGATGTCCATGGAATTTACTGTTATTTCAATCTATTGCTAAGGTCATATTTACACTGTGGCACAGAGTTTGCAGAGTTAAGGCTCAGTTTAGGACACAGACTAGTTTCTTTTTAATCTGAGCAGAGACATACTGCTCCAAGTAACCAAGCTGGCAGTTTGCAGAGCACTGAGTCACACTGTCAAGCCCAAGAGCCTGGACACATGTCAGTGTGTGATCCCTAGTCATCAGAAATAGCTGATATTAACCCTTTTCATCAACTGAGTGAAGCCCAAGATCCAAATCGGTGTCAGGTACAGCGTGTCTATATAAAAGAGACCAGTGAGATTGAACTGGTGGGGGCTACAGCTAAGGAAGAGAGCAATTTGTTTCAAAAAGCACAGTGGGACAACATAGATTCAGGGCCCAAATCAAAACTTGAATATACAGTTGAGATCACAACAGATCAGAAGGTAGATACAACCTTTGTATGAAAACCACCATATTTCCTCCCCACCCCAAGGCACCTGATCTGTAACAATGAAAGCTCCAATCCAACACAGCTTCGTAACAACACCTTACATAAGGCTCATGACTCCAGAGATGGTCTAGTCAAAACCAAGGCAGTTTGTCTTTGCTTGGGACGGCAAGAAGCCTTAAAGCCCTCTTGCTCTCATTGTTATGATTAATTAATAATTTGTTATCATAATTAAAGCAGAGCTTGGACTCTCAGAACTAAGAAACCTTGAAGCATTCACTGAAGTTACTGTTGCATCCAGAAGATGCAAAGATGTAGTGACAACTGTGTCGTCTCACAGGTAGATAGGTGCACTCAGGGTTGGGTGACAGGACTGATCTTATACCAAACAGTTGCAAAACCAGAGCAATGGTTTGTACAGTGGATGAGACAATCACAAGGAAGCTCAGCAGAAACAGAAAATGAACTAGCAAATGTGCCACCATCTCTAGCCTCTCAGACTTGCTCATACCTCCAGGGTAACAAACCTGTCAGTACAATAGCTTGCTTTTGGTGTTTGCCAATACAAAGGCATCATTAGTATCAACCAGTCTTGAGCAAAACAAAAAACTCCCCCCCTGCTCCCCTTGATATAGCTGCTTTATTAACTTGCTCTAACAATACCTTGGGTTCTGGTTTCTACAGATTTTTCTACCAAGAGAAGTTTGTGGTGTAAGGATGAGATGAAGCATTAGGAACAAGAACTGCAGAGTGCCAGTTAGGTCTCCTGCCTGGACAAGGCTCCCCAGTGAGCTATGTGGGGTTTGCTGTAAAACCTACGCTCAGCAGGAGAGATTCAGATGATGAGAAAGGTGGTAGATAATACATTTGGTAACTAGGAATCACACATTCAAGTGAGTGTAGCTCATGCACTGACATGCAGCAGTATTCAGCCTCTTGAGCAAGAGCAGCCTACCATTTGAATCTTTACACATTCTGCAGTTTTTCATTACCTGAGCTAATTGAATTTGCCAGGACAATTAAATGGGAATAAGGATGTGATACCAGGGGCGGGGAAATGATGTGTCAGTTCATCCGCTCTCGGTGCTCCTCTCAAACAGCTAGAAATCCAATCCCTAGCAGAGACTGTTCACATTTTTATATGCAAGACCAGTTTCACTGCAGAAACCTCGGCCTCACAGTTTTGCTTCCCAAGCTCTTCTACCAGGAAAAAGAAAAGCAATTACTACAGCCATCTGTGTGACACAGCTTCTCCTCCCTCCCAGATCTCGAGGGAGCCTAGCTGCAACCACACTCTCTAATCTTTAAGGGGAAAGCCATTCAGTTACACTTCATAATTCCTCACTTAATGAGATGTGCTTGGGCTTCCCCACACACACACACCCATTTTATTTCTCACCACAGCTGCAGCAGGTCTGGAGCACGGCCCACAGACTGCCACCTTCAGCCCTATGCCAGCAGCAGCCAATTAAAAGCTACAAGGAATAGTATCTCATTGACTCCTCTCTTCTGAGATGAGAGAAACTAGTTTACATGCTAATGGTACCTAATGGTTTCCAACAGGGCTGGAAGGCTGGCCCACTGGAGTGAGACATTGGAATACACTGAGCAGATTGACACAGCAGTGCCAGTGCTCTGGGCAAGAGAACCAAAGGCAGCCAAGTGTAAGAGGACACTGGGGTTTCTTTGTTGGCTTTTTGGTGACTACAAATGTTACAACTGCCTAGCCTTCTGCTGACTAGAAGAGGGGGTTGGTTCAATCCCCCATGTGAAGCCACGCATCTTGGAACAAAGGGTTATAGGCTTCCAGAGCCAAGTTCATCTCTTCTTAATGACAGCCTCTATATGTAACTCACAGGAAGGGAAGACAGCTGGGAGCAAAGTAAAATCTTTGCAAAACTCAGAGCATATCAGCCTACCTGTACTCTGTGCAAGCTCCATCAAAAGCGACCCCCACAGCATCCAAATCAGAACCATGGATTTGGGGAAAACAAACAGATTGCTGATATGATTGAAAAGAATCAGGCAAGGTTAGGGGTAAGACCAGATATTTCATTTGCAGAGTATGAACACCTAACATTACCTGTTCTCATTCATCTTGTGAAGTACTAAAGGGCAACTCATAAATCCAGAGCTTGACAGTTGTAAGTACCTACAGTTCATAGGTAGGTGACTGGTGGGGTCTTTTCCTTCAGATGATTTGCTAACCAAACACAAATGTAAAATCTATGAAGCGTAGTATTTAAATGTCATTTCTGTTCTCATTAAAATCAAGTTTCCTAGCAAAGTTTGCTAGCTAACTTGCAAAGACAGATGAGACTGAAATATTTGCACCTGGGGAGGAATAACCATCTATATCAGTACAGGCTGGGGGATGACCTGCTGGAGAAGAGCTCTGTGGAGAAGGACCTGGGGGTCCTGGTAGATGACAGGTTGGCCATGAGCCAGCAGTGTGCCCTGGTGGCTAAGAGAGCCAATGGGATCCTGGGGTGCATCAGGAAGAGTGTGGCCAGGAGGTCTAAGGAGGTGATCCTCCCCCTCTACTCTGCCCTGGTCAGGCCCCACCTGGAGTATTGTGTCCAGTTCTGGGCTCCCTGGTATAAAAGAGACAGGGATCTCCTGGAGAGAGTCCAGAGAAGGGCTACAGAGATGATTAAGGGCCTGGAACATCTCCTGTATGAGGAAAGGCTGAGTGAGCTGGGGCTGTTCAGCCTGGAGAAAAGAAGACTGAGGGGGGACCTAATTAATGTTTATAAATATCTTAAGTATGGGATGCAGGGGGAATTGGCCAACCCCTTTTCAGTGTCTGTGGGGACAGGACAAGGGGCAATGGCTGCAAATTGGAGCACAGGAAGTTCCACACCAACATGGGGAAGAACTTTTACACAGTGAGAGTGACAGAGCCCTGGGACAGGCTGCCCAGGGAGGTGGTGGAGTCTCCTTCTCTGGAGATGTTCAAGACTCATCTGGACGCCTATCTGTGCAATATGAGCTGGGGAGCTGCTTTGGCAGGGGGGTTGGACCCGATGATCTCTCAAGGTCCCTTCCAACCCCTATGATTCTGTGATTTAAGTAATTCTGGTTCATGTCCAGAGGTATCCTTAAAGTTTTGCTTTAACTGCAACAACATCTTCACATATGCTCATGTAATAGAAATCTAGACAAGAAAGGTTAGGAGCAAGGCTCCAACTGTCTTGAGTGATGCACTGCCAATTTGCTCTGATCCCTTGAGAAGGGGCTAGATCTAGGCCATGATGTGGGTGGGATTGCCTTGGAAGCTTTCCCAAACAATGCCCAGGGAAGAGGGAAAGGTTAGCAGTGCACACCTTTCTTTGAAGGGCTCAAAAACCTGTGACCCTCAGTGTCTACCTCAGCAGAAGCTGAACTGGTGCCTGATGTGCTCTTCTATCACCCAGTAGATCTGCTCTGATTTTTTTCTCCTTTCATTATGCTGAAGACACAATCAGTATTTCCAAAGTATTCTGCACAGCCTAATGATGGACACGCAGCTTTACCTGAGCTTTGCTCTACAGGCACATTAAACGTTTCTTTGACTGCAAGTCTTTCAACAAAAGCTGCTCAAATTACTTTGGATCACTGTGTTTTTCAGTTCATCTCATTGACTAGATTTAATGTTCACTTCCAACATAAAATTAGAGGACTGGAGAGGTCACGGGGTGAAAAGAACTGTTGAATGGTTGTGTTTTCCCACACTCCAGGAGCAGTAGCAGACTTCACTGAACAAGATGTTTTTACAAGCAGACACAGTACACATTAAGTGTATGCCATGGCTGACTTGGAAGGTGGTTAAAGGAGAGCTGTTTATAGCAAAGAACCAGAACTACATCCTCCCAACTGGAAATCCTCTCACTTTCAGTTTCTTGAGCAAGTACACTGGACCACTGTGGTAACTGGAAAATCTTACCACCCTAAAGATCCAAATCCATTAACGCCCACCTCTGCTTGAAGTTTACTGAATGTAAGATTCAAGAGAAGCTCAAAGCAGCAATCAGCAGCAACCCCCAAAGGAGACATTTGAGCACTGCCCAAGTAAGAAGGTAAGGACAACAGACAGGCCAGCATCAAGGAAGCAGAGGGGAGAATTAGAATTCCCAGTTATTTGCAGGTCAACATTGTCACTACAAGGAGAAATCTCTAACTTACACTCAAGATCACACCAGCCATTAAGGCAAGGACTTTTCAAGGACTTTCGAGTCAAAGAGCCCAGCACACTCCTTTACATTGGAAATACAAGTGCACCAGTTATTCTGGATCCACACCTGACCTTCCCCCAGGGTTTAGAACCCAGTGGTTCCTAGTCCTGCAGACCCCTCAGGCATATGCCTAAGGCAAAGTCAAGTCCACCTGCACTGAAACTAGAGGAAATGTACATGTGCTCAGAGTCATGTTTTGTTCAACATTTAAATATCTATTCATCTAAAGCAATAGCAGTTGCCCACATCGTTGAGATACAGAATTAAAATCTGAGCCTGGGAAACCCCAAGACTCTGGTCAGCTTCGCTGCTTCTTTCTCCATCAGGCCAATCTATAGTTTAAAAATCAATTACTCACTTCAGTGACAAACAGGCAAGCAAGCTGTTACCAACCCAGGTAGGAAGGATCCCCACTACTTTTATATGAGGTGCTGCTACTATTAATTTGCACAACACCCTCTAGGGCTTATCTCAGCTTTCCAAGACAACTTTAAAAGATTTTTGATATGGACTTTCTTTGGTGAAGAAGCAAGATTTTGCCACTTATCCATTTAACCACTTCTGGAAAAAACAGTCTTCTGATGTTGTTGTTTGGCTGGAATTTTTTTCTGCTTGTTTTTAAAGAAATTGTCTTAACACTGATGAATTTTTTTTAAAAAAATCAAAATATTTCTCCTACATAAGTAAATTAGAAAGTGAAAAGAAGCCAGTATTTTGATTTACTGTTGGTACATTCTGCAAAAATACGTTGGTGTGCACAAATCTCTACCTACAGCCACACTTCAAGAATTTCAACAACTGCTTATTGTCAGAATGCACCAGAGATTTATGCACACATCCAAGAATCTTTGATTAATAATTCCCATAAAAGCCAAGTTGTACAAACTAATACAAAATTCTTTAAGCACATACTCTCACTGTTCAGTTTAGGTGACTTCATAGCCTGTTCTTTTGCGAAGAAAGATCTTACAATGTTTCCATAAAATCATAAGAGATGGAGAACTATTTGTTTTTGAGACAGACATTGCCTGATTGCACAGGTCACACCCCTGCAGCATTATAGAGCGCAATGTTGTATCCTTAATAAGAGGCATTAAAGGTCAAGGTTTAATCTCAGCAACAACTTCAAGAAATTAACCCACATTTACAGCACAGCCCCTTGCCTGGTCCTTTGGTGGTCGGAAACCAACTTCTTGATGGTTTCTAATTTTTGCCAGAGAAAAAGTCAAAAGTCTCTGCTTCATAACAGTGCTGGATTTCTAGAACACAAATGCCTGCTCAGAGGACAGAAGGCAAAAGAAGGTTTCACATTTCCATACTGTCATGTTAAAATTCATCATGAGTAACAAAAACCGCATGTGGCAAAGTGCAGAGCTCAGACACGTTCCCTGCAACACTTGGACAGTAAGCGAATCAAGAGATGCAGCAGGCTGTACGACAGACCTCATTCCTTCCTCCCTCCCCAGAGCCTGCCAGCAGACAGTCTCAACAGCTGAAACACTATCTTAGAAGAATTCTGGCCCCTGGCTCTGCTCTGAATTATTACATCCAGCAAAATCATTTTAGAGTCTATTCACATAATTGGAGGGACCACTCGGCTCACGAGCTCAAGGACTGTTTTTCTTGCTCAGCCCTGAGCAGAGGCCAGTTAACTCAGAAATATTTCCCTGGTTACTGCCACTGGAGACAGTGAGCCACAGCAGCCATCTCCACTGCCAGCAGTGCTCTGAACATGTCAGTAACAGGACAAACACTGCTCACAGCCAACCTCCCTGCCCCAGGAGACCCAGCCACCCCTCCAGCAGCCTTCTCCAAGCTATTACCACCACCTCACCCATTAGAAAAAGCAACAGAAACACACCACAAAAAGCCACTGCTGACCCTTGAGACCCTCAGACTCACAAGCATGTGGCCTCCCTGGTGCCAGAGGCTGGCTTCTCCGCAGTCCCGCTGTGGTAAGGAGTTCAGATGAGGCGGAGGGGAGGGAGGGATGGAGGGAGGCAGGCAGCCTCCTGTGGAAACAGTCCTGGATCTAACTGACAGTGCACCAAAGAGCTGACGCTCTCCTGGAGAAGGCTGCACAAATTGCTTAGTAACTGCTTCAACGCAAACCACAGCAGAGACCTCTGACAGACACCATACCCAGGCTTTAACCCTCCCCAAGGTACAGCTGGCTTCTTGGCTCCCAGGCAGCTCCCTGCTCAGACCCTTGGGTGCTTTGGAGGCATTCCTGGCTTAGCACAAAAAAGAAAAGGGTACACGCTGACAAGAGACCAAGCAGAGTCACATCCTCAGACTAAGGGAAGGGCTCTCGTTAAAATAACTTCAAATGGTAGAGTATTCAGGGCCAAGGGAAACAAAAAGCACTGCTGTGAATAGCAGCCCTGGGGTTCGAGCCCCTGGGTACACCCACACACCAAGCACAGAACTGTCATTTAAAGACAGGCTGCACAAGGCCCATGAATTTGGTTGGAAGCACAATGCCAGCTCTTGGGCAGAGAATAATCAGTTCTGGGTGTCTAGTTCAACAAACCCTTCAGGACACAGCTTTGCACGTGCACAAAGAAAGTAACGTGTGCTTTCATGTTGGTGTGGCAATGGTAACACCATCTGAAGAACACTGGGACATCACTTGAGCATTAGGTTTATTGATAAAATTGTCCCTTTCCTGTCAAACTCCAGCAGCTCAGTAACTGCAGATACATGTCACTCTCTACCTAGGGTACAGCAGGGCAGCTGTCCCCCAGTATGTACAATGCAATAGTAACACCATTTCTTCTCCATGTCCTGCCATCAGGTCGGGGGGGAAAAAAAAGAAAAAAGAAAGAGACAAGTATCATTTGTTTTGGGAACTGAGGGAAAATGAGGTACAGGAAATAATTGAAGTCACCAGCCAACCTCAGTTTCCCCCACTTATAAAGTGAGGAGCAGACCAAAGCTGTCTACTTAGATAGGTTACTATAGCAGATCTGTCTTAAGGGTAACACACCCAGTATTGCCACCCTTCCCCACCAGCCAAACACCATGAACTATCACAATGTTTACAGTATGTGTAGCATGAGAAAACCAACAGGATTTTATATGTAGCTAGAGATAAACACCAAATCAAAGTAGAGCAACACCACGCTAGGTACAAGATGTGTATGAGAGCTTAAGATAGCTGTAGTGTTACAGACAGACACTACTAAATAGAGGAAGGTAGTTAAGGAGTGACAGAGCAGCTTTAGTGGGACCTGGTCACCAGGGCCAACCCACCACACATGCTCATCAGACAGCAGTTTCAGTTTCATAAATTAGATGTACAAGTGTCAGACATTTTTTCATTTGCATAATTACTAAAGGAAAATTCAGTGTGTATGTGTAAAAAAATAATCTGTTGCCAGGCTCAAAAGGCTTAGTTGTGTGTCTCTCAATAGAATAATGTTTTGTACTATTCAAATAGCATCCCACCAGCACACAACCTATGGAATAGGGTAATACTCAGTGATGCTTCAGGTTTTGTTACGGGTAAGCATCTGCAGCACATTTGGAAGTTTACATTTAAAAAAGTTTCAAGGTCCTGGTCCTCAGTTGCTATGATACACCTGAGACTCACTGAAATAACTCACACCATCTGAGCATCTGACCCCAGAGGTTCATGTGTTCATACCCATGGGTATGGCTCTCAGACCATGGCAAGGAGTGGCTTATACCCAAGTGTCCCTAACTCAGAGATCATCATCATCCCAGATTCTTTCACTGCAGGACCAGGGGGGACCACTAGGTTCATTGTGTTTGACTTGTTGAACACACAAGAAGTTCACAGAAATTGGATTAAACCAGCATTTTAGAAAGCTCTTTAATCTTATGTTAAATACTGCAGGCAACTGCAAATCCACTGCTTCCCCTGGAGCTGGCCTAACACAAAGAAATTGGCTTGTGTTTCAAAGCTCTCTCTAATTTCTAGCCTGTTAATTCTTATTGTGGTTTTGATTTAAAAATTTGATAGTCGCCCTCAGTTTCATCCTTCCTCTGACAGATCTCCCTTCTTGAACCTAGTGGTAAACATCAAGGGAGAAATGGAACAGACTATCCCATTCCTTACCTCTTCCCATCTCACCTCAGCTCTTCCCAACTCTAGCAGAAGATGACTTTACTAATTAACAGTATCCCAATTTCATAATCAGCTCTTCAGCCACATAGATCCTTGTTCCTTAGAGGCCCCCACAGCAGCACACTGTATCAAGGTGATGACTCAAGAGTTTGTCCAAACAGCCTTAACTCAGCAATCCCCAATTTAATGGCTCATGGGAACCTGTTCTGAATAGGAATAAAGAGCTGTGTCTGTGCTGGGACATCCTGGCTTAGGGAAGAGTTGAAAAAAAATAAATGTTTGGTCAGTAACTCTTGCCTGTAGTAAAAGCCTGGAGGATTCTGCCCCTTCATAAATGGGGTGAACTAATAGGGTCAGAAATTTGCACAACCAGATACCTGGAATAGTTCAGATATTAATATATAGGAAGCTGGGCTGCTGAAACTGAGCTTTGTTTATAATTCTTTTGTACTTGAGCACCAGTAATTCTACTAGATAAGGTCAGGGTCACAAAGGAGAGTCCATGACTTAGTCCATGACTCACTGGGCAGGCTAATCCACCACAAGACTCAGATAATAAAGAAACAGCAGAATTTGTACACAAGATCAACCTATTAGCACAGCAGAAATAGGTCTTTACGTGGGGCTTGAAGCAGCAGAGCTGGATGAAATTGGAGAATAAACTCCCTGGGCATAACCAGGGTGAGAGCTCTGCAGATGCTCTCCAGCCTCCCAGTACACACTCAGCACCATTTTCCCTCCCCAGACAGTTAACACTACAATTTAGGCAGTATTAAAAAAAGCAAACTGAGCTATTATCTTCTGGTAATAAGTCCCACAAGTTAACAAAACATCACCAATTACAGCAATCTGTCTATCTGTGTTTGATGCTTTTCCATTTCACCGAGTTGTTTCTTGTTCTGTTATTGTGGGAGGAAGAGAAAAACACAAATACCCAGAAGGCCTCTGCTGTAACTTTCCCTCTGAGAATTCGTTCTCTTGATCTTCTCAGCACTACTTATCTGAAAATACTTTTAAAATTGGAACCCAGCTATGCCTGCCTTATTTTCCTCACCATTCTCCAGACTTTTCTGACTAGGTAAACAGGGTTCAGTACAGCTCTACAGCAGACAGCAGGCTGCATGTCAATGGGAACAGGTAGAGAGAGACCAGGATCTAAGATAAGGGTCTTTTCTTAGAAAAGCCTCTGTGGGAAGCATAGTATTTTTTTCTTTGCAGTGAGAACCAGCAAAAAAAGATTTGTATCCCAGGTTCCCAAGGTGGCATTTTACATTTAAGAGGAGAATAATGAATGCAAATAAAACAGGAAAAACTGAGCAACACACAAGGAGGCACTGTGACTGAGTCTCAAGGGGGTTAGAAATACCTTCCACTTCCACCGCAGATTTCAGCCTTTACACAAAACAGTCACTTTCCCAGCAACCAGCACCTTTGTATAAAGGTCAGACATGTGGGAAAGGAAAGCATTTCTTATTTATTTCACTACTGAAGGTGGAGAAGCTCCAAGGAGTCCAAGCAATTTCAGCCTGAACTCATTTAGGTTGGATTTTCTTCCAGAGACAGCCCCATAAAAGCAGTTTTCTGTCCTTCAATCCTTAACTGCTCTAAAACAATTTCCAATACTTCAGTCCCTTTTCCTCCCTGAACAGACCTGGAGAACTGCTTTTCCTTCCCAGCAGTAGGACCAAGAACAAGTGCCCATGATTGCTGGACCGACAGAACTGTCCTACAGGAGAACAAATCAGAAATACTCTGTTGGTGCAACAGACAGGTGCCCATCTTACTGACAAGGAAGATCTTGCCTGGTTTTGCAGGAAGGCCAAAATCCTGAAGGGATGAAGGTTCATTACCCTGTTTTACACAGCCACCAGCCTTGAGCACAGATAAGCACACATGTGTTTATTCACTAAATATATATATAATCAGCACGCAGCCCCAGGCCTCGCAGCACGCAGGAACATAGTCCAACCAGCCGGTGCTCGTCCATCCATGCTGAGCCCCAGCAGCTGTGTGGTCCCATTGGAGGGTTCGAGCACCACAACAAGGCAGGCTGATTAAGAGCATCAGGGGACAGAGGGGGCCATTTTGACAGGAGGCATCATCAAGGATAAAAGATGTTAACCAGCAGCTGAGTGACATGAATTGTCATGTCAGCGCTGAAAAGCCATTGTCCAAGAATGCTTTATTTTACAACAAGAGGCTAGACTTTTCTTTCAGCTTCAGTATCTTTTTTGAGAGATTGAGAGCACTACAAGGAGGATTAGCTCTGGACTAGAGTCCCTGCCACATTTCTTGCCTGGCTTTCTGAGGACTCCTTCCCCTTGGTTGTCAGTTATAGCACCTTGGAGCTGCAGCTCCCAAAGAGTCTCAGGGTCACGTACTGGTACCAAAAATAGCACCATTTGTACAACAGATCCCAGAGGGGACTTCAGCACCCATAGGTCAGCTCATACAGCAAGGTCCTTTCCTGCCTATTGGAGCCAGGGCTGTGGACCCCTGAGCTGTCATCATGTTGGCCATAGAACCCTTCAACTGGCCCCTCACAGTGACACCTCTTCATAAACTGTCATTGTTTTTAACTCTGTACATCACAGGAGACTACAGCCACACTTTTAAGCACTCATCTAAACAAACCACATTGATTAAGAGGAAGCCTTGAACTTGCAGGACCTGGATCAGCTTGGCACAGCATCACTTGCTAAGGGGTACTGCTGATGAAAGGCAGGCTACCTGCCTGCAGCTACACAGCCTCTGCCTCTGTAGTAGTTACCTGCATGCTTTCCATCTCTCCTCGTTATGATATTTAGTACAAGAGATAAAACTGCTACAGAATATTCACAGGACTCCACAGATGTGGTCTGTATGAGAAGAATGCTTCATACATTGAAGTGCTGAATGAACACCAGAATCAGTCCTCCACAACAGCCCAGCTGGATGTTTGCCTTGCAGAAAGGGTATCCCCAAGTGAGAGTCAAGTCAGAACAATCCAAGATCCTGCATTGCCACCATGCTCAGATAGAGCCAGTCTGAGAAAGAGGCACACATCCACCCCTAGAGTTTGTCAAGTTTTGCTAGTAGCAAAGGAGCAGGATGGGGCAGGCAAAGCCCAAGATCCTCGGGACAGGTAGTCCTTCTTCCCCTGTGTTTATGCAGCACCTATTGCAAATAGAAACCAGTCCAATCTCCAGAGAATCTTCATAGCTCCATAATCAGGAACTACTATTTATGGAGGCAGGTAATTGTTACTGCTACTACTTTACTGATAAGAAAACTAATGCCAAAACAAGAGATGAGAACAGGTCAGAGTCAGTTCAGAGCAGGAGAAAAGAACCCAGGCAGCGGTAGTGTTATGAATTCCTCTACCCCCTTACCAGCACCTTAGCTCCCTTCTAACAAGATCACCACATGCAGAGTGGTCACTGGTGTATTCTCACAGCTCATGCACCTGAAGGCACCTTGCCCCAAGCAATAACCTAACTCCTGCCCCTCCTGTGGCTTCACCACTAGGATTCTAAACAAAAGCAGCAAAGATGCTTTCTGCCTCACAAAATGGGAACAGGCTCAGACTAGTTGACACGCTGTCTGTTCTCTAGCAGAAAATTATTTTCCAAGGGATTTCTGCCCATAATACTATGCCAGGTCATCTCTCAACATGAGAGGCAGGGAAGGTGTTTCCCTGGGAACAGTAACCATGGCAAAGCTCTCACCAGTGTCTTCCCCTCACTACCTACAGGAAGAGAAAGAACAGCAGATGCTGAGCTCTGCCTCCAGCAGGCCCTCAGCCCCCAAAGCCATAAGCAACCTGGAAGCACCTGATCAGAGATTCAGGAAGAAACCTCACTTATTTCTGTTCTGTCCTTTACTCACATACCAGACATTTCTGCTGTGCTGAACTCCAAATGCCTCATTACAAAGAGTGCAACTGGAAACATCAGTGTTACCCAAAGGTCAGCCAAAAACAACAACGCAGAGGTAGGCACTGAGCCCAAAAATCAGCACAGCTAGATGGCCAACAGAAGCAGAGGTACAATGGACTGGCTTTGCAGTTTTCAAACCCTGGCATTGTGCATTGCAACAGAAAGCATCTACAAACCCCAGTTTGTAAACAGCAGCTGCCAGCAGATGACCTGCTTCTCATCTACCTCTTTTCTGCAGAACATTCTCAATATACCAGACTGAGCTCTTTGCTGAAGAGCTAATTAAATCCTAATAAACAATTCAACTTGAAAGTACACTCACATTGCCTGGTTTTGGTGATCTTTTTGTCACATGCTAGTGACCGTGTCAGGAATATTTGAGGATGGCCAAGTATTTATTCAAATTAACAGAGAAGTGAAACCAGAGGGCTCCTTGGTTAATATTTTTCTCAAACAGCATAGAGAAGTGTTCCATGATTCAGCAGTTGTAAATTATGACTGAACAGTCAGCAGCACAGCTTTCAGCTACCATCACTCCACTTCAGAGTTAACATGCAGTTAGTGTGAATTGCCAGGACACCAGTGTCTGATGTTATTAACCCTCTCAGAGTGGAATATTACCCTGCATCCAAACTGACACACAGAGCAGAAATAGCTCAACAGTCCAGGCTTGTCACAAATACACAGAAAACAAAATCTTTACAGTGAAAGATACTGACCTTCTACCTAGTAATTTAAGAGCACAAGGTGACAGGGTCAACTGGGTTATGAAACCCACTGCCCCATCTTCTACCATTAATTTCCAAAAGATATTTTACATGCACAGCAAATACCTGCTCCAGACATACACAGAAACCTTAACATCTAACATCTGAGTGAAATAAACATTTATCCAGAATGAGTCTAGCATTCATTTTAACCTCCTCTAGGTCAAATCACAGCAAATACCCCAGGAACATACAGCCAGGTCAAATGATTCACTCATACCCAAGTTAGTAGCCAAACCCAGCCAGTTGTCTTTATTTACCACTGACTCTTCAGAGAAAGCATTAGAAAAATAATCTTTTTGCAAATCTCCTAGGAATGCAGTGCAGCTACCACTAAGCTAAGATGCTATTTCTTTGAAAGATGCTGCACATACCTTTCTTTGCCATGCGTTCCAGTCTAATGCACCCTCCTATAAAATCATGGTAAGATTTCATTTCTCCTTCTGTTATCCGGACACCGGTGAAAGGTGGATTCCTGGGCACCTGTTGTCCACATTTCCGACACCGAGAAGCCATTGCGACAGCTCAGGAGACTCTTGTCAGGAATCTGCTCTCTCACTTTGCTGGAATCCAGCCTGATTCTTCAGCCGTCAGTCCAGGCTGGTGACTTTATCCCACTTAGTTCATTCAAGGTCACCCTCGCCAGCAGGATGTTCACCATTGCAATTGGCTAAGACTTTTATAGGCTTACTGACCGTGTTTGTTTCTCCCTCCTTGCTTTCAATATCAGTTTACTTTATTCTCTCATTCAGAATGAAAGCTGTGAACCTCAGCACAGCCCATGCCCTGAATGGCTTCCTTATCATTAATTTAAAGCTATCTTATAAACAACAATGAAGACAGAAGATCCCAGAAGCAGGTTGCAAGATCACAGGATGTCTCTTAAAGAGCACGCTGGATACATTCAAAGATTTTTTTCTTAAAGAAAAGGTTTTTCTTGATGATTTTTGGTCCATTTCAGGCTTATGATTTCATGGTTCTTTGTCACTGAGAATGAATTTTTTCACTTCTGCATTTCAGCTTGGATGGTGCAAGGAGACTGCTCTGCAGAGCTGCTCAACCAATTACTCATATGTCTGGCAGTGGTACTGGGAGGCTGCAACTGTACAGAAAAGCCCTCTGCTGCTGTGCACAGTCCCTGCTCATAAGATCTGATAATCTAAATGAACAGAGTAGCAAATGGAGGACAAACAAAATATTGCTGGCAGACATACTCTGCTAGCTATATAACCTCCCACCCAATTTATTTTCTTAAAAAAAGTTGGATCCATCAGTTTGACATGAAAATGAGAGAAGTGAAGTATCCATTTAGAAATCTCTCTTTGAAGGTGCTGGATATTTCAGTCGATACTTCTCCCTTTTAACCATTATTATAATACAAGTCACAAATACAAATCAGAGAGCCTTGTGAAGAACATAGTATTTGGGGAATTAAGTACAGACAGCACTGAACCCTGATGCAGTGAAATAAAAGGAGCCTTCCCCAGGGTCAGGAGGGACTGCACAGGAGATGTGTGAACAGGCAGAAGGCCAGCACTGGTGACAGTGCAAAGAATACAGTGAGAACCCAATGAAACAGTGCTCAGCTGCAACCCGGAGCTCAGCTGTAGGGACCTAAGCACAGAACAACCTTCCAACAAGAACCTTAGGGACAGGCCAGGAGAGTCTTTGCCTTCCTCTGCCTCAGTTGCTAGCACCAGTGGGAATTCACCCAGTTGCATCCAGTGCAATTCAGCTCACAGCCCTCTCTGATCACAGCTGGTCCCTAAACAGAGTGGGAAAGGAGAAGCCTAATTAATACAAACCAGGGCATGAGCTAAAGGGGACAAAGACACCCAGGAGAAAAAAGCCTCACACGATGCCATTACTAAAAAGGTGAATAACTAGACAGACAAGTATGAATGTCTGTAAGCTAAGCATAGAGAAGTCAACCCAGCCCTACTCCTTCCCCATTCTTCACACTTGTGAGGTTTCTCCCCTGCCATGCAGGGAGCTGCTTGGCTCCCTCACACAGCACACACAACCTGACCATGCAGTACCACAGCTGTCAGACCTGGGAAGTAGTGAGTCTCGGGACCTTTCCTTTTGAGGAAAGGAAGGTATAAAAGGGATCTCCACTCTTAACATATTTGTGCTCCCCCCAAGTTTACTGCATGGCATATAGCTAGTCACCTGCCTGCTCTTTGCCTTTGCCAAAACCCTGCCCACAAAGTGATGACAATGACTACTGAGCTGTTGGGTGACCTGATTCATCATCATTTGTAAAATATTTATTAGAGCTTCCACAGAGAAATCCCCAGGGGACTGCAATGTTCTACAGACAGGGAGAGCAGTGGCACAGAAAGCAGATTTAATTTGTAGAAACTGTCATCATGAGATAAGGAAACTGAAACATAACCCAACAGTTTTATCTTAAAGCCTTTCTTCCATCCTCTTTTCTTTCATTACAGGTGCTCTACACCTTCTACACAGGCAAAGATGATGTACCTTGGAAAATCTTTTCCAACAGTATGTGCATGTCTGACATACATAGAATAAATGCACTTCAACCTTGCATTTATACAGATACACAATGGGGGAATAATCCAGCATTTGTGACAGGACACGTCTGTCTGCCATTCTCCCTTGCATATGCTGTTCCCACCGGTATACACGTGGCTTAGCAACAGGAGGATCTGACAGATCTGAGAGACAGGAGGATCTGAGAGACATCGTTCCAAGGGGGAGACTTGATGCTGGAAGCAGGATGCAAGAAGAAATTTAGTCCAGTTGTGAGCTTCTGAAGCATAGGTAGTCACAGCACACACCAGGAAAACTATCTAAAATCATCTAAGTCTCATCCTTTCCTTAGGAAAGGCTACAATGCCAAATGCACTTCTCACACCAGTGTACCCCTACCATGACCCAGCTCCAGACCAAAAATGAGCTGACTTGAGCTGCTATCCATTTAAGCAACAGAAGGTTTACCTCAGGGGCTGAGTGCTAGGCTGCAAGGACTAAGATAGAGGGATAAACCCAAAAACATCTGTTTCCTCTCCAGTTTTGCTCTGTTAGCCAAAAGGTTTCAGGCTGACTGAACACAAGTTACTGTTCTTCACATGCAGAACAGAAGCGTATAGTGAAGGAAGCAGATACAGAAAGTGACAAGCATGCTTCCTTGGGTCTTCTCCATACATAACACAAAACAGAGGAGAGTTACTTTCCTGCTGTTCCATATAACCACAGCAAAGTGTTTGGAAAAGCTAAGGAAGATGACATTTTCTGCTCATGAATTGCCAGCATTGCCTAGCAATGTCATCTGGGTTGGTCTGTCAATAAATAGAGATGAAAGTGTCATCAGAAATTAAAAAAGCAACAGCCACCCATTATCCCCAAGCACTGCCTGAGGAACTGCACTAGTTTCACTAGAAATTCCAATTCACCTTGGAATCTGAGCTTGCTGTCAGTACTGTATGGCTAGATGATTAGCACAAATTCAAAGTCAACTCAAATCAGTTTAAACTCCATACCTCTTCTCATGAAATAACACACTTCTGCCCCAAAAAAGCAGTGCTCTGATGGTTGGCATAACTATGAAGCATGCAACAAACACATTGGATCTCAACAGTGCTGGGTACAATGGACAGAGTTTCTTGCTAAGAGTCATGAATTAAGTTTGGGAACAGCATTTATGTGCTATAGAAAGGAGGGAGAGAAGTCTGCTTCTGCTGCAGGTGCAAGTGAGGCAGCAAGAAAATACTCTGTTTGCAACTTACCTGCAGAGTCATAAAGACAGCAGAGGGGAAAGAAACATCCAACAGATCTTTAAGAGATCCATCAAGAAAGTTTACTAGACAACACTCAAAATTATTTTTCCTATCCACCAATAATTTCAAACAAAAAACCACACCAGTGAGGTCAGCAAGAGGTATCTTATTTATTCATGAAGACCAGCAGCTCCCCCACCTGTGTATGATTTTCTACAAGGCTGAAAAAGAAGTTAATCTAAATTCAGTGCTGCTATTAAGACTGATATACATAGAAGGTAGGGGGATAAAATGTCCCTATTTGATTCCTGAAAGCCCAGCTTCACATTTTCCTATTTTTATGTAGTTTTATCTGAAGTTTGAACTGTTCTTTGATAGCTATGCTGAAACACATCATTGCTTTGGCATACACCTCCCTGACCTTCTTTCTACCTTCCCCACCATCCAGATCGTAAATGTGATAATCCACAAGGCATTTCAGCAGCTTGATGGGAAGGTTATTTTCATAGCACACTTAGCACTGTTACAGGTAACATCCACTCCAGTGTTCAGCCAGGAAGTCTAAACTGGTCTTTTCTATTAACTTTCATTTATCTTCTCCCAGCTAGTAAAAAAGTAAGCCAGGATTCCCTCCCCCTCCTTTTTTAATAAAGGGCTACATCCCAGGCATTGTTTTAAGCCCCAAGGAGTTAAAGGAATGAGCAGAGGGAAAAAGAAATCTTTGCTTTTGAAATGACTTCTAGCATACAGCACTGCTGGAATTACAGCAAGCAGTTACTGCACTAGAAGGCACTAATTCCAGTGCCATATGGCTTCAGAATCTCATTACACTGATCTGCTTAAACTGATTTCCTAACTGACAAGCAAAACGTTTTTGGTCACCTTCAGGTGGACAACAACAAGAACTTTGCCACTGTTGACGCACATTTACTCCCACACAATCTGCCAAGAGCAGGACTGAATATACCCAAGACCAGAAGACAACCTAGCCAGAAGCTTTTATTGCCATCTCAAAGCTGCGTATACATCCCAGGATAATCAAGTCCTGTTACAATCATTATTATATATATTTTAAAAAAAAAAAAAAAAAAGGCCACCCAAGAGATCAGGACACAAGTGGAATCTTCATAGGCCAAACAGTG
Source organism: Porphyrio hochstetteri (assembly GCA_020800305.1). Lineage (NCBI taxonomy): Eukaryota > Metazoa > Chordata > Aves > Gruiformes > Rallidae > Porphyrio > Porphyrio hochstetteri. The sequence goes on along the minus strand of CM036914.1, from coordinate 8,364,362 downwards.
GCCAGGACTTGCTGCTGCACCTGCAGGATTTATTTATCCAGCTCTCCTGATCTCTGCAGCTAAGCACACGTCAGCAAGAGCTGAAGGCATTTCTGTCCTGCTGAGCATCTGCCTGGCAAGATCAACAAACAGATTCCCAAAGTTACCAGTCTGAAACTGGCACAGGGGTAAAGAGCAGCCAGGTCCAGGCTTGGATGCAAACTCTTGATCATGAAAATATCTAAGGGTCTAAGTGAAGCCAAGAGCCTTCCTATGCAACACATCCCAAAACGTACCTCTTGCCTTGAGGAGTCAGGGCAATAAAATGAGAGACAAGTAAACACAAAAGGAGCAGATGAGAGAGAGGAGACCCAGAGAAGGTTGTGATCCACAGAACCAGGCATGTCAGATCACCACTCTTCCACACTCCTAACACCATGGTGACCTTGCCACCAGTGCAGAGTACACTGAGAGAAGTGGATGCACAGGCAGCCTGTTATAACCCTCCAGCAGCAGCACACATACTGGAGGAGAAAGCCCCTGGACATCAAGAAGGGAACATGTTTTTCTCCTCTGTCCTCTTGCCACTGATACATCAAGTCACCTCCAGCATGACGGTGACCCCAGTTCTTGTAACCATCCAGAGCACTGCACTGTTCCTCTTTCTCCGACTTCTTGCAACCCACTACTGGAGCATCAGCAGTGCAGAACAGCTGCTGGATGCCTGCAGCCAAGACCTCCAGCACAGCTTCTCTCCCCGAGGAGCAACTATTGCACATTTCCAGACGGAAGCAGCATTCTTGCTGCTGTTGCCATTCATAACTTCAAGCAGATAAAGGAGAAACAGAAAGACACAGGGATAAAAACAGGATCTGTACTAATCACAAGGGCTGATGATACTCAATGCTTTTTGGCCACCTTCCAAATATTAGCTGAACAGGTAGAAATAGCTTCTCACGTTACATAGTACAGTAAAAACAGTTCCAGTGTTTTACTGCCATCTCACACACTCAACATCAGTTACTATGTCGGGTGAGATAGCAGGCTCTTGGGACTATTGATTTCCTTCCTGTTTGCATGTCTGTGCATTGAGGGTCACTCAGTTTACTCAGTCATCCACAAGGGAAAGGATCTCCTATCTAGACTTTTCTGAACACTCAGGCTTTGAGTGACTGTGCCCTCCCTGCTGGCAGATAGGCATCAAACACACACTCCTTCCACATCTCTTAGGGTGAGGCTCCTTCTAGGGAGCCAAGGACGAAAATCAGTCAAAGAGGAGTTACTCCTTCTGGCCTGGCAACTGTGAAGCATACATTATCTGTTTTTTCCCAGGACAGGGCTGATACCAGATGTCTGTTCTGAAGGACCTGCCCACAAGGTAGCTCCTCAGTGCCAGGCACCTGCAAACAAGGGGCCACAGCACTCTCTTCCATGTGTACCCACAAGTGCAATCAGACTGGGCTGCTGGACACTCACACACACCTACACACAGGCAGTAGGAACTGGTCCCATAGAGCTGTTCTTCCTCACATCCACTCACGGTCTGAACCCACAAGCTTGCCCAGTTTATTCTCCCCAGCTTTGCCTCCAAGCCATCAGGTGTAACAGATTAAGGTTCTAGAAAGACACAACCTACAGGGCGATTTCCCAAGTTACATCAGATCCAGCGATAGATAACCTGGCAGCACGTGCATCAATGTACATCATACATACCTTTACCTCTCCCCATCCAGAGCACTGCATCCAGCAGCACAGCACTTCAGGGCCAAGATGCTACCTCACTGCACACTGCCACATTCCCAGCCTTCCTCTCCTCCCCAACCAGCACAACCACTGGTTTTCATCACCCTACTCTGTCTCAATTCTGTAATGTCTAATAGGAGGGTAAATTAATGATTGGCAAATTAACAATCAGCTCTCTAGCAACCCATTTCCACAAGATTTACAGGAAACCAGGAGTTTCAATCCTTTGTCAAAAATCAGGTGAGTGCTCGTAAAATTGTATGGAAAAGGGACAGCTGGGATAGACACACAAAGCATGAGCTTGCTTTGGTAGCAAGCCTAAAATTACCCAGGGGCTATATATACACTAAACAGGCAAGTAGGTCCACACAGTAAAAGAGATGCCTGTAAGTCAGCTCCAGGTGCAGAAACAGTGTAGAGCTGCACCAGAGAGAACTTGTCCCACAGGAGGTAGTGTGAGGGTTTCTCTGCAACATTACACTCCTGCACAAGACCTTCCCTGTTAACATAAGTGTGTCCCATCAGGGCATGCACTGTTTGTATGTTGGGATGTGCTAAACACTGGCTGAAGGTCCAGTCTTGTGCAACCAACATGAAATAAGGACGGTGCTTTGACTTGAACAGCACTGTGGACTTAATTGCCTAAAGCCAAGTGATGCAGTGTTCTGACAAGATAAGAAACTGCTCTTTAGTCTGGCAGGAGCCCCCAGTGCAAATGCTTTCTGCTGACCAACACAGATTAACTCAATAAAATGTATCTAAATCCCACATTCATTTACAGACCTTAGTCCCAGTGGGTATAAATTCACTGCATGGAATATAACACTAAATAACACCTCATACTTCTCCACAGATTCTCCACTGAGCACTTTGGCTCTACAGTTACACCCATGAATTAGGCAATTTCTCATTTAATTGCCAGTAAAAGGAAACAGTTTAAGAATTTTTTGTGTGTTTGTTTTACTTGAGTATGCATCTGAGAACCACTTTAAAAGGTGAGGGGGGGAAGCAAGCAGGAATAATTTCACCCAAATTTTGTCCCACAAAAGCCAACATTTGGGGAGAAATGGGCTAAAAGCAGATATCCATACCACTCCCAATGACTCAAGACCCCTTCAAATTGGCTTATACTGACAGGAATATTTAAATGCAAAGATGTTCTGCTTAAAGAGCCTGCAACAAAATTGTTTGACAGCAGCTAAAAGCAGCAGGATCACAACTGGGACTATTATGCTGTCAAGTGTGAAAACACATCACACTTAATGTGGGACTGTTACCATGATCTCCAGGTAGAGGTGTTTGTGCCACCTGACCCATACCCCAGCAGAGAGCAATGCCACAAGCAGACTTCAAGCAGCACCCTACTCCCCTAGCCACTGCTTATAGATAGCTCAGGAAAACACATTAGAGCCAACCCCCATCCAGCCTATCACCAAGATTAGCTCTTAAAAACAAATACAAAGACATTCAGAGTAAACAGCCTCACCTCTTCCTTCCCAAATACTGCTTTCTCTTAAAATGCCATAACATCCAAAAAGCCTCTACTTTTCCTTACACCTCCTGTAGCCCCAAAAGCTCCAAGAGTTCTAGGTTAACATCTGACTCCATTAAATTACTGCCTACAGCCATTCTGACTGAAAGAACTCTATTGCTTAATGTGCTGGTAAGCAAGCTATAATTGTTGCTTGCCTTCCTAGGCTGTGGAATACCTACAGGATCCCCTACAATTAATTCTACTTCTTTCTTAAGTCTCTGAGCTACATGAGCTCAGACCAGGCATCTGACCAGTCCACACAACACATGAAGCTCAAGCCACCCACCTTACCTTCAGGTCTCCCATGAAGTCACCCAGCACCTCACTCAGCTTTCAGATCCCTACACAGGGCACCAACTTCACCACTCAGTCCTTATGCCCACCAAACACCTCTCCTGCCCCACCTTCCAGCCTCTCTCTTTTTATTTCCTTCTACACCTAAACATCTACCTTCTTGCTTAATTTCTTTCAGCTGGCACCTCTTTCTGAGCTCCTTTGGAACTGGCCCTGCAGCCATTCCAACAAAGGCTGTTAGTGGTAGCACCTGCTCCTAATGGCTGCCTGCTTTTCAGGTGGGGGAATCACAGTGTCACCCTCCCTTTAACCCTTTCTTTGCTGCTCCTTTGTACCAGAAATTCACATAATTCTATAGAATACTTTCCTGTCTGGCTTCTCTTTTAAATGTACTTACTTCAAGAATTGCCATCAACTGTGCAAAACCAAAGCTGTGTTTTTAATGGCACCTGAAGCACTAGAAGGACCCACAAATGAACTTTAAAATCTCAATACAAACAATGAAGATAAGAAACAAATCTTCAGCTGGGAACCAAATCCCAAGGTATTCCTACAACTTGTCTAAGATGAATTACAATTACTGTAGTAAAGCTGGAAAATAAATCAGGACAGAGCAAGAAATATCCCTTTCTTGGTTACAGCCTTGAACAGGGCACATGGAGTGTTTCTCAACTTCATTTTATCTAATTTGTGAATAGCCCCATCATTTCCACACCGTATTTTAAAGGTATCTGCATCAGGCTGGTGACTGCTAGGTACACCTTCCGAGGCAGCAGGTGTGAGTGAAGGCAGCTGAACTGAAACTGCTAAGAATGAGCAAGTTGGTTGAAATAAAACCAAAACACTAAGAAGGAGTTTTAAAATCAGGCTCAGTGACTGATCCCAAATACCAGTACTGGAGATGGCAGGTGTTTCAGAGCATGTGGGCCATACTGAGAAAATATGTTGCATTTGGCAGGAGCATGTGGATTTAGGTTAGGTATGAGGATGAAATTCTTTATGATGAGGGTGGTGAGGCCCTGGCACAGGCTGCCCAGAGAAGCTGTGGCTGCCCTTGGATCCCTGGCAGGGTTCAAGGCCAGGTTGGATGGCGCTTTGGGCAACCTGGGTTAGTGGAGGGTGTCCCTGCCCATGGCAGAGGTGGGGACTGGATGGGCTTTGAGGCCCCTCCCAACCCAAAGCATTTGATGGTTCCATGATTCTGTGTAGTCAAGGCTCCACATGCACTAATCAGCCTTCACTGCCCGAGCAATCCCACCAAAACCCCCTCCACCCAGCGCTCCAGCTACTCCATTTAAGAGACCCCCCAGCCCCTCTTTCCCTTATGCTGAGTAATGCTGTTCTCAGCTGCTTTCTCTGCTGTTCCTGACCTGCAGATAAACTTACAAGATTAACTTAGACCTGATATATCATTTGAATGTCACCATCTTTGGTTGAATATTGTGGGACTGCTGTCTGGGGGGTGAGGATGATCGTACTAATGCCCTGTAAAGGATAGTCCCAGTCTTTGTATTTCCTGGCAGATGTTTAAGATTTTTAGTATCTTTCATAGTGTTCTATTATCAGAATCACAACAGATTCTCACATGTGCTGAAGAAGAAGCTGCCGTGTGATTAGGTTTTTTTTCTTTAATTTTCTAGACATTAAAATGAAGCTTACTCCTAAAAAAGAAAATGGTTTTCATATGAAACTTAAGGCTATGGTTCCTAAGGAGATGAAGAAGTACACACGTGTAGTCAAGTGATGTCCTTCTATGGTCTGTGCTGCTTTGGATGAAAAGTTTAAGTAGAAAACTTGTGTTCTCCAATTTTCAAAGGTTCAGTACCCATCTCACAGGCTTTTTGTCTCTGGAGACCATGCTGAATTAGTGTTGCCCATGTATTTTGCACTTTGATGCTGTTATAACATGAACAGGGAGATGGCCTTGTTCCTACAAGGTTTCTGCAGAGAAATGGTTAAACCCTTGTCATGGTGTAACCTGGCAGGCAGCCCAAAACCCACATAGCCATTTGCTCACTCACCCCCTCCCAGTGAGATGGGGGAGCAATTGAAAATGAGAAAAAAAACCCAAACCATGTGTGGGTTGAGATAAAGACAGTTTAATAGGACACAAAAGGGAATAAAATAATAATAATACTAATAGTAGAATATATGCAAAACAAGTAATGAACAGCACAATTTCTCACCACCCAAACTTGATGCTCCATAAGATCCTAAACTGTGCTGCCTCCCAGCCCAGTCCCCGGTTATATCCGGAGCATGACATCATACAATATGGAATATCCCTTTGGCTAGTTGGGGTCAGCTGTCCTGGCTTTGTCTCCTCCCAGGTTCTTGGGTGCCCCCCAACTTCTCATTGGCCGGCCAGGATGAGAAGCTGGAAATTCCTTGACTGCTTGGCAACAACTAAAACATCAGTGTGATATCAGCATTATTCTCATCCTCTATCCAAAGCACAGTACTATACAGCTGCGAGGAAGAAAATTAACTCTGCCCCAGTCAAAACCAGGACAACCCTCCTGTGACCTCTAGTGGCTCCTCAGCAAAAGAGGCTGAGGTGGGGTCATCTAAATCTCACCGTATGGGGCTCTGTATCAACAGAAAGTAACTCCTGGGTACCAAACCCTGCAGTGGCATAAAATCCCTTGGAGAAAGGGCTTGAGGCTGCTCTGCCCCAGTAACACCCTGCCTTTCCTGATCCGAGGAGGGAAGATAAAATGGTTTGACCCTGTCCTTGAGGGACTTTGACAGCAGAAATTGTAGTGCCAAATGGCACTGACATGCCTTCTGCTCCCCTGCGGTGGACAAGGCTGCTGCAGCACAGCTGCCTTCCTGAGACCAGCAGACAGCCCCCCTTCCCCAGGGTGCAGCCCCACACTGGTATCCTGCTGGGCACAGGGGATGCAGGGCATGATGGCTGCTTGTGTTCCATCTTGCCTCCTTCCTATGGCTGGACTGGGGGACCTGGACTGAGACTGTCCAGGTCCACCATTGCAAGGTGGTGGCACCCCAGCTCTGAAGGGGAGAGTGGGACAGGCAGAGTGTGGTCTGTACAGAGCTGCTATTGCAGATACTGAAATAGAATGGGCACAAAATATCACTGGCAAACTCCCCTTTGCTTCTGCCCAAACAATACTGCTCCTCAAAGTGCAGTATTGCTGCTAGCTTTCTTTTCCCATTCAAGATAGACCCATGCACGAGGCTCTACTGCATAACCAGAGCATAATTCAACATGGATTTTCATGAGCTACAATAAAAGGACCAAAAAGTTTACCTCCAACTGAACTGTGACTTCAAATTCCACTATGCTCTACTGGCTTCCCCAGTGTGGGAGGGGAAAAGACACCAGGCATTGATAACAGTGCAAATATCTGAGACAGATGAAATCTATAACAAGGATTAATAAGAATTTCCCAGCAACCTTCCTACGCCAACTCCTGGCACATAATTACTGGGAGCTTTCTGATCAGTTATGCACCAGATTACAGCTCAGGGTCATACTAAGGCCATAACTATTTCTGTTTGAAATAACCTTTTCTCTGAATATTGCAAGATCAATAGTATGGCTCCTGTCTATGTCATCAGCTTTGGCTTTTATGCTGCAAACAGCAGTATTGATCACTTCAGAAATTAAACCTTCAGAGACCTTTGAACCAAAGTGTAACTGGTAACAGTGAAGTTCAGACTCAAAAGGGGGAAATAGTTATAGTAATCCTTTGTTAGGCAAAGGATTACTGGTTGATAATAAGAGGCAAACTTTCCTGGTAGTAACTCTAGCCACAGCAATTCTATTAGAATACGAACTTCATACCAGAAAAAAAGGCATTTGAAGGTTGTAACATATATAATCAACAGACAATATATCTACACTTCACACATCCAAATAATCTCATTTCTATTGATCGTTGTTACCAGAGCTGCATGTGTTTGCTGCTGTTCTTTCCCACAGTACCTGTCTGTCAGCGCTTGCACATCCTCAGCAAGTCCTAACTAAACCACAGATACTGCAATAACAGTAACTGGAGATGCCAGTGACTGGACTATTCCTCCACACATGTATAATTAAAATACGGCTGCTGCTAACTTGAAGGTCTCAGAATTTAAAAGCAACAATCACTCTCTTGAAATACTGCAAGACACCATTTCTGGGTTTAGATTTTCTTCACCTCTCCACATTCCAGGGATCTTGAAGTGGTTCTCCAGTGTTAACTGGGAGTAACTCCTGTAAAATCTCATGGCATGTATTGAGTGAGGAGAGTCAGATCCTATCAGTTGCTGTTGCCAGGCAAACCAAAATGCTGTACATTGCCATTGTTTGGCTTGTATTTATGTCTTGGAACTGCAGATAACTGCTCTTGTATGTCCAGGGCCAGCTGTAGAGAATACATTGCCCAAGGGAAACTGGAAATCATACAGCTCACAGGCATGCAGAGAAAGCAATAGCTAAATGGTTTGCAGCCCCTCATATCTCGTTGCCCTAGGCAACAGCCTGCACTGCGGAAGTGGCAGGCCCAGCCTTGCTCACGTGGTGTCTGTAACATATGGTGTTAATATATGGATTGATACTACGAAAGCCCTACTGTAGTACCATTGGGGTGCTCAGATATTAGATGGTAGAGGTGGGTACATAAACAGTCTTGGGGTAAGAGCTGCTAGTTTCCATCCAGGATCTTGTGAGACACAGATGGATTTAAGGGGAAGCACAGGGATTGTAGCCTGCGCTCGCGGATGTGGGGCATCTGACTCGGATCGTCTCAGCTCAGCTTTCCTTGAGCTCTTACAGGAACTGACCCAAGATCCCCAAATGAACTCAGGGCAACTCTGACAGTAGGTCATATGTCTCAGCTCCTAAGGCAGTGCTCGCACTCTGCTGCCTCTTAAACCTCTCTGCAGCGAGGGCTATAGCTGGGTCAGCTACAGCTGAGTACACTCAGACAAAAATATCTGGTCCTGCAGAGTGCTGAGTGCCAGCAGCTCCCCATTTATTCATGCAGAAGAGCTTTCTGCACCTTTCTGGATCAGAGCCACTCTGTTGTAATACGGATGAGAGCTCATTTCCCATTGCCTCTCTGCAACATTTCAAAGGATTTTGGGTTCTGCAGTAATTTAACTTTTACTCCCATGCTTGAGTAATCCAGGTCAGGAATCAGTGACTTTTAAAATCAAAAGCTGGACTAACATCCCAAAAAGGACCTTTGTATCTCTGTTTAAGCTTCCAGAGAGTCAGCTTTGCATTCATGGTAATAGCTCTGCACTTACTGCAATGGAGCCCTCAGAGAACTCCATCGCTGTGCCATTCATGTAGCTCTGAAATCAGGGAAGCACTGCCAATGCAAACTCTGGCTGTCTTGAGGGGCCAAATAAGCCCCTGTGTCCTCAAATCAGGAGAGCACTAGATGGTAGTACCTTAATCCAGAGCCAAACCATGGGTGCAATCCATCTTCAAGGCAAGCAGAGCAACAATAATGAAATAAGTGGCAGCACATCTCTGTGAAGGCATGGAGAATCAGTGCTTTGGCTGTGCACCAAGGATTCAGGACTCAAATTTCATGACAGCAGTGATTTTGGAACAATGCATTTTCAAGAACACTCCAAATACAATGCACACCAGGTGCAAAGCTGTTTTTGAGCTACTGTATGCATGTTGTTCTGCTGAACAAAATAGACAGTAATTTTATGACAGTGTAGATTTCTGATCCTGGCAGATTGTCCTTCCTTTGGCCATATTGTTTGGCGTATTTTTCTTTCCTGTCAGGTCCCTTCAATGGCTAGAAAAGATGGAAACAGAACACAGCAGCTTTGTAAACTAAATCCTACAGTCTACTGCAGCTGAGGGTGGTCTGTCTCAGTTTGGTGCTTCATTCCCTATGACACTGCAAAGAATATTTTAAGAGAAATCAGGAGAAAGGACTATTCATTAATGCCGAATTATCTGCAGGCCTCTGCTGAAAAGGCTTCAGCCTTCTGTACTGCTGCACTGCAAATGACAAGAAGTGGGTGGGTACAAGTGTAACAATGCATTTAATAAATACTGTTGCTTCAGATTTATACCAGCCTGTGTTCACACACTGGACATGGCTCTCTTCCAGTACATGAGCTCAGTCATTCCTCAGAGGCAGTTATGTCTGTGGACTCACAGATGTTATCTGTGTTGTGCTTACATGACAGTGGAACTTGAAGATACTGTGATCTCAACCTGATTGTCCCCTACACATCTGTCCTTCTGCCAAAGTGGAGCCTGCTGTCCTTTCCTCCAATAAGCTCACAAGCTTTTCTTTGCCACTGTTTCTGCTTTCAGAGCAGTACCTCCCTCCCTCTGTGCCATGATTTACAGATCTCTTAAAGGATTTACAAGTGATTTTTTTCCATCCATGCATGTAAGATTTGGCTGTTTCTTCACTCTGTCTCCTCCTGTTCCTTAGTTTCAATTCTGGCCATGTCTGCTGCTCTGGTTAGTGTGAGTCACTGAAGCTGACTGACTAATAAAGAGCCATGTGCCATGTTATCCCTTTCACATCATCCTCCAGCATTTTCTGATGTGAGTAGAATAGACAGCTTTGGAAAGAACTCAGATTTCTCACAGTCACTGACCACCCAGATATTACTGTGCTGAACTCCAAAGTAAGGTACAAGAGGCTCAGTCACTGGGCTACAACACATCAGCATTAACAAAACCGTTTATGGTTTATCTTCTTCCAAATGCTTAAACACAAACCCAGCACCGAAAAACAGGAGAAGATATATGAACAGAGTCAGTATCAGGTACTGGACACTGCTCTCAAAATGATCTTAGCAGTCACCCACATCCCATCCAGAAAGGTTCATCCTAGACTGAATGCTGAGTCATTTCTTGGAGGCTAAAAGAGGCCCCAACATGGTGCAGTGGAAGAGAGAAAGGAGTAAAAGCAATTAATTTGTTTAGCTTATTCTCTAGTCATTGAGATGGCCTGGTGCTGCAAGGAACTTCCCAAGTGCTAAATCTGCTTCCTCCAGGGAGATGCCCTCTCAGGGAATCTCTTCGATTCAGGCACCATATGGAAGGTGAGAAAAGGAATTAAATAAAAGATGAGGCACGAGGTGGGAAAAGGCCCTTGTATTTAATGAGCTGCCAGGAATTATGATAGATGTCACCTCCCTCAGTTTAATTTCCAGTGAGGCCATCTGAGCTTCCCTCTGCCACAGAGATGGGAACAGGCAGGCGTTTTTGCTTTTTAATCTTGGGATTTAGTGCAGAATGGTCACAACTGCCTGATCTGTTAGCAAGCGATGACTTCTGCCAGCACCAGCAGCTTTCATCGTGCCTGACCCAGGGACCTCACACAGGAGGAAAACTCCTATACTTGCTTTCCCGTGGGGAGTCCCTCCACCTCCTTCAAGGTAGTACTGAGCTTGCTCCAGGGTGTTTAAGAGGGGGAAGTGCCATAGTCTGAGTAGCTCACTGAATGATGCTGCAAGAAGTCATTTTTCCCCTGCTTGTGACATAAGCTACCTCATTCTTTTTTTTTTAATTGTTATTTAATAACCAACCTTCCTCCCTCTCCCTCTCAAAAAAACACCAAACAAAACAAACAGTCAGAACCCAAGAGAAAACAATCACAGAGGGTTTGCAAACACCTGCCCTAGAAATCAGAAGTTCCTGCTTTCTGCAGTGTTACTGCCACAGAGAGCTGTCACTGTCTGAAATCCAGCCCTACGACAGAGGTGGGTTCAGGAAGGCCATGAGAAGAGCTGACCCAAAGAGCAGGCATACAGACTTGCTTGCAACTGAAACATGCATCTTAGAATAATTTAAGTCCCAACTACTTTTCAAAAACCAACAGTCAAATCACAGAGCCCAGTAGAGCTTTCAAAGGATCACTTCCCTCCAGTGATTTCCTCACATGTTAAACACCCTCCATGCATCCCCTCCACGAAACAAACACCTCCAGGCCATTACTGAGGTAGGCTGGAAAATAAATGACAGGAGGAGATTGCTGTAGCATTAGACTTAACAGCAGCAGTGTGGAGGCTTTTGAAACCAACAGTGACCTACAGATTGACAGATTGGATCACACCTCACTTCCATCCAGCCTAGCACCCCATCTCCAACAGTTGCCATCACAAAATGCGTAAGTAGAGAGTGTGAAAACCCTGCAGCAAGCAGATGGTGGATGGTAGCTACTCCTATTCCCTTTTCTCCCAAACATCCTGGTCTCTTACTGGCTTAAGAATGAAAGCTCAGGGTTTGACAGCCAGTTTTGAGGAGGATATCAATAAATGAGAAAACAGCAAGGGCTGTAAACCACCTTTCAGTTCTGTAGGGCTCTGCATGGCTCTGCTTACTGCACCCTGCTGTAAAGAAATTAATGGTAACACACCTGGATATTGCAGGTTTTTTTCTAGCTTTCCCTTGAATTCTGTTAAGGATGGTAAAGTCAGAGTTACATCCTATACGAAAAAGTATTGAGCTAAAGTAAAAGACAAAATATAGAGAGCTGTTCTTTCCTAAAGAGCAGCCTGAGTGCAGATTACTCTTTCTCTTGGTTGTGGAAAGCTTTTTAGTAACCTCTATCTCCCTAAAAACAAGGCCAAAGTATGACATAAATATTTTGACTTGATACAAACTAGTGTTCCAGATCCCCAACTCATAACAATAACTTGTAGTCTTTATTTCTGACCATGCCTCAACAAACCAGGTTACTGTGTAGGCTTTAGCTTGTAATATTCTACACTTGTAGAGAGTGCACTAGGCACCTCTGCACATTTCCCATGAATTTCTGTGGAAGCTTGATTTCCACTTTTTATAGGCACAAACTCTGCAGCGTTAGCAAAACACTTTTAAATAGTTCCTTATTAAACAGTTCCCAGTGAAACAGCTGCACAAAATAAGCCCTATAGAACAGGGTAAAATTAATAACCACAATCTAGGAACAAAAATGTAAACAAGTAGCTCTTGTAAGCTGTTAAGCTAAAAAAAGATAAACTGTTATTACCTCTCCTTTCCCCAGTTCCACTTTCCCATGTGGATTCTCTGTGGTCTAATAGAAAGAGCTCATTAGCCTTTCCTTCACTAATTGCATCTTTCTTTTCAAACAATATTCTCAGATTTTGCATGAACTTAATATTTATGACCTGTGCCACTTCACCAAATTTGGTAAAAATGGGCTAAGAGTTCAAAAGCTTTACTGGGGTACAGAGAGAAAGATGCAGGCAACATGATCCAGAAGGTCAGTTGTTAAATAGAAGTAGGTTAATGGGGATAGGAACTCCAAACTACCACTTCTAGTTAGCATGGGATACCAAGTAAATTTAGCAAACACATTTCTTCAGTTTCCTATAGTCCTGTTTCTTTGGGAATGCAGTGATAGATACATATCCCATGCCTATATCTTACTTTTGGCAAGGAAACCTGGTGCACTGTGGTCAGCAGAAAAGATCAGTGGCCCCTAGCTGCTCACCAAACTGTGTAGAGCAGAGCCATAGAATCGGTGGTTTGAAAAGAGTTCCTGAAATGCATGAATGCCCTAAAACAAAGGGAAGACTTTTCTGTTGCAGGCAGGGCAATTTCCCTTGCCTGGGTTTAAGCCTTTGTCAAGAAGTAGCAGAAGGCTTATTTGATACGGTACCTTGAAAGCTGATTTCTTTTAAAAATCTCTTTTGAGTGTCCTTGCTGTACACAGACACTGATCAGAAACACTGCAATCGCCTACCCAGCTGTGACATATTGGATTATTTGTGGCTTTGCAGCATAAACCAGATTCTGTGACTTGTGATGCTAAGCCACTGGCCTCGGACAAACGCCAGCTCGGGTTATTCCATTCTGCTGACCTGAATTCCTCTCACACAGTCAAGTGGATGCAGTATCATCCTTTGCTTCCTGTCCCAAATTGTAGGGCAGCTTCTCTTTGCATACACTGATATTTTACAATGCTCCCCAGAGCTGGGGGTTAAGACAAAAGTGGTAGGAATTGACCCATCATGGTTAGCAGGTTGGAAATTTAAGTGATTTGTGTAAGTCCTGACATGTCCATCCGAAACCAAGCTCTGCTACTGACTTTCCTGTTGATCTCCATCAAGATGTTTAAATTCTTTTTCCTATTCATAAAATAGGAGATTGGGCAGAGAAGAGCATGTAACACTACATGAAAGTCAAAATTAACATGGGGGTTTTTTTCTTGTATAGATCATTTGTGTGATTTCACATCCTTGCCTCCCCTACCAGGGACACTGATGGACAGCTCATTTGGATCCAGTTGTCATTTGAAGATGTGAAGAGCTCTTACAACTTCATTAGAAGCTGAGGGGAGCCTCTAAGAAATCCCTGCCCCAGTGTGCTGCAGAATTCTTTACTGGTAACAGAGAGGAGCCAAGTTCAGCTGTTTCCTTTCGAGACAGCTGACGTCGGCTCTGGCAGCTCCATCTTATTATAAAATCATTTCAAGAATAAAAAATCTGTGGAAAATGGGGCACTGGGTGGAGGTGCTTGTGTGTTAACTGTGCCCAGAACACTGCCCACACATAGCAAAGCTGGCATCAGACTTCTGGGAACCAACTGCCAAGTGTGTGTGGGTAGCAAGTGCACGAAAGCATATTCCGGTGGGCTTCACAAGCTGGAGGAGCTGTGCCATTCCCACATGCAAACAAACCTGCTGTCAGCACCAGGCATGTCACTCAGCAGAGCTTCTTCCCTCCCCATCGCAGAAGAGCTGCCACTTGCCCACCTACCCAAAGGACATGCTTTTTTCAAGAGAGATGAGTGTTTCCCCAACACCTCCCAACAATCAGGTTTAATGAAAGTAGGTTAAATTAAAAAAAGAACCTTGACGCAGTTTTGGTAACAAGCTTGGGTTGCATTTTGTGCTAAGTCTTGGGTAACAAGCAGAAAGCCTGCTAGCATTCCCAAACCACCCCTGTCCTAGACACCTGCGGTAGCCCCATTACCTCACCCACACCAGGGCAACCAGGAGTAATGCCAGAGAGGCTGAGGGAGCACAGGGCTATTTAAGAGCTCTAATTTGGTACTCTGACACTGTGTAAGGGTGTGCTACAGGGCAAGGTGTGTGGTACTAGGAAACTACCAAGTAAATTACTGTGGAGTAATTAAGTAACTTCAACATGTTATTTTACCCTGGATGAAGCAGGTAGCTATATGTATGATGTCTGCAGCAGGGTAAGAGACTTTTTTTACAAGCACATGAACTATCTGACACAACATGAGTCAGCTAATGAGGGATCAAAGCTTCTGCCCAGGACAGATAAATTGTGCCCCAGGCAATTAACTAGGTTGATGACACTCTTATTGACACATTAAAAATAAACTGGTGTGTGTCATCTACTTCACACAGACCCAAATGTTCCCATAAAGGTTTTATTGCAAATGTAAATGTTTTTCTTTTTAATAGTCCCATAAAATTCTCATTTGTCTTGCAAATTTTGTGAATAAGCTTCTTCCATCCTGCTGCTGGGTGAGCTGAGAGCTGTGCTCCCAACCAAGAGCTGGCTACATTCTAGACAGGTTGAATGCCCTCAGCCCAAGTGTTAATACAAAAGCAATAGAGGCTGTAAAAATCATTAAGAGCTATAAAGGATATTCATAGCAAAGGTTCTCCTCAGTTTGCTAAGGATGACAGCCCTTTCACTTGTTTGAGCTGTAAAGATTCCCACCAAACTTTCAAGAAACCCCTGCAGTTGCCCAGGAATTATTGTTTCAATAAGCTATGCTGATTCAGCTAAGGTAACTCATGTTGTAAGGTGTGATTCATAATCATGGTGCATCATCAGTAGGTTTGGGAGAAGTCTTCTTCCTTCAGCCAATAACAATTTATTTTAACATCATTTGCTTCCTTTCTTTTATAGCTGTTATTTCCAGTCAAGTGATTTGATAAAAAATGAGCACTGTACAAAAAGGCAGGCAGACTCCACAAGTAGGGTCTGATTTCTAGGTCTTCAATGGGTGAGAAAATTATGGGATTATCCTTCCTTGTTGGAAGGTGGGGAACTAGGCTCTTGCCTCAGAGTGAAATGGAAGAAACAAACAAAAGCAAGATCTGTGAGCGTCATTCCTCTCCCTAGGACTGACCCGATGGGTGACCTCTAGAAAACCAGTGAGACTCTAGTCTGAGCCGCCAGTCCTGAGAGTCTAGAGAGTTCCAGAACACCCTCTATTTGTGGTGAAACAGGGAAAAGTTTCATTAACAACTTACTAGTGTCCAAAATTATTTACTAAATTGCTAAATAATGCTAGGTTATCTCTAAAAACTTCCTCCTGACATCAGAGAGAGTCCTCAATAGGGATGACAGGAACCTGTATTGGGCCTAACAGGAAAACCAGGAGATGCACAAATCTCTTTGGCTTCACTGAAATAGTCTTCATAATAAAATGTGAATTCATGTGACTTTGTGTCAAGCTAAATTTGTACAATGGCAAAGCAACTCTTGTTGGCATCATTGGGTCAGAGACTGATGTTGCAATCTCTCCTGGCAATCATATTCTCTCTCCCATCCCAAGCCCCTGCTGAGGTTACCAGGAGCACCAAGAGAGACTCCTGAAGAAGAGCTTGCAGAGATGGGACCAGGTCTTAAGTATTTTATTCAGTTTAAATCTGCTTTTGTGCTATTTCTTTAGGGAAGCTACCAATTGCATTTGCTTTCTTAAACTTAATTCAGCTGATAAAGCTGATATCAAACCCAAGAATAATTTTGGTCTAAAATCTTAATCATGTATTCTCCAAAAGCCACATTTGGGTCACACTCTCTTTCATATATAGATTGAGTGAAGTCAGTGGCAAAGGCATTTCAGGAACCTGTACAGCATTTTTGGCATTCACAACACACAATCCATCACAAACATTGACAACTATAAAATTTGCTTCCATGCAATTAAATTAAAAATGCTCCCTTTACATGATGCAAGACAGTCACAAGCTGCTTTAACTCAATTCTATGTAATAAAAAAGGGTCCTAACAGATTTTCTCAGCTGGTATTTTAATCCCCAGCATCTCCTGCTCTCTTGCTAGTTTCAGGTTATTTGGTTCCTTGTAGTTTGGTCACCAGTGCCAGTAAGTGGGTAGCCACCTTAGACTGATAAGTGTGCCAGTGCATAGTATAGGGCCTTACCTGTATTCACTAGCATCTGAACAGTAAAATCAAGCCTTACATGAAGAACAGCTTTTGAGATCCTATCCTAGCACCTTCCAGAATCCTTGAAACAGCAAGGGCATAAACTCTCTGAAAATGGGCTGATATGCCACTATCACAAGCAAATGCAGAACACACTAGCACTGCTGTTGCTCTAGCATCCTTCCACCATCCCCTTTTCTCCACCACCTCCCTGCACAGAGGGCTGTGCTTGAGTATTTTACACAGATCAGTTCACAGGTAGGACACTCTCTGCTCTTATTGTTTCTGCTTGTGAACTGCATGCTTGTAAAGCAAACCAAGCCATCAATAAAAAACGATCTAATTGCCCAAAGCCATGTGTTTGCAATCTGCTGATGGCTCCTATTTCACACACAGGTGTGATATTGTCACACAAAGGCTTTCTACGTGCACAGAGTATCAGCACCTCCTGGGGGAACAGGGCCCCCAAATCTACACAAATGTAGTGAGAAGAAAAATAAAGATGTCTTACCCACATGGGTGATAACCGTAGTCAGTCGCTGGGTGAGCTCCTGATGTGACATCTCTTCTTCTTTTAACCAAAAAAGCATTTCACACAGGGAACCGCACAGCATCCAAAAAAAGATGCACCCAGAGTGGGAGGCTGCACACTCACTGCCTCGCTTCCACACAAAGCGAGGACCACTCCCACGGCACGGCCCTTCCAGCTCTCACATCTTCTGCCGGCTGCTCACCTCTTCCCATTTGCTGCTGTCCATGCATGGACTCAAAAGCTCCTTCTAAAGGGGGATTTTTACCCCCCGCCCCCCTCCACCGTGACAACAGAAAGGGAGCAGAAGGGGGCGGGGGTGGGAAACGGGAAAGGAAAAAGCAGCAGGCTAGTTGATTGCTTATGGCTTTTTTTTTTTCTCCCTTCTCCCGCGGATGAGGCAAAGGATAAAGAGACAAACCAGCAGGCAGATACCTTCCTCAAGGGAGACTTTTGGATGGTGATGCTGTGAGTCAGGGAAAAATCCTGGAGGTAGGAATGGCATTGAGAGGAGTGGAGCTGGCAGGAGAGCTATAACAGCAGCAGCTGCTCTGCAAATGCTCTCTTCACCAGCGTGCCTGGGAGTCAAGAACAACCCGCTGGCAGCCTTCAGTGCTCCCCCTTGGGCCCTGGTACCCAGATACCTTGCAGACTGTCCCCAAGTAGAGCCCCCCTTTATGTCCCCAGAGACCCCCCTCTAAAGCCCTTGCCTGACAAATGGAGCTACCGCATATTTGGAGGGGAGGTGGGAGCTCAGTGGACTTTTTAGGGGTGTGTGGCCAGAGGGTTTGTGCCCTCCTGCATGGCCTGAATCCCTGGGATCCTGGTGTGACTGAGCCCACAGGACCTTCTGCTGCCCACATACAGGAAGGGTGAATTCATTCTCCCTGAGTGCTGGGCAGGTCTCATGTGCGATCACAGCTCAGCTGTGCCCAAAGGCAGCCAGGCACTGGTGGGCATCAGTGTGCCAGAGCAAGTCTGCAGGGATGCCCGTGGGTGCCAGGGACACAGCTGACCTTCACGTGGATGTGTGGCTGCCACAGGGCAACTGGCTGCAGAGCTACGGGAAAGTGTCAGCAACCCTCCGGGCTGCAAGCCCCAGCTGGGACCTGAGAAGAGGAAGAATGAGGCAGGAAACAGAGTGAGAGAAGGCAGGGCATGCCATGTCTCCATCCCCTCTGTGCACATCCTCCTTTGAAGCTGACCTGAAGATCCATGCAAGATACTTCTGAAAACAGGGGAAATTTATTACACAACTGAAAATGAAGACATCAAATAGAGAGGGGCACAGCTGCCTGCAAGGTCTGTGCTATACCTTCAGAATGGATTCAGCTCTAAAGCTAGATTTCCCTACCCATCCATAGGATTTTGCTTGGGTCCACCTTCCAAACACACCAAAGAACATGACATCATGTATACACAAAGCTGGAGCTGTAAAAGAGCCCTGTAGGGTGATCAGATCTTACAGAACAATTAGTGTGTCTGTCCCAGTGTTGCAAAAGGTTTTATCTACCTCTGTGATGGGAAAATCCTATAACCATCTGACCTACAAGCCAGCCTGAGTATCTGTGCTGTTGCCCTCATTTTTGGATGATTGACCAACTGTGCTGAGCGGTTTCTCACATATTTCTGTTGAGTCAGTTTGACAGCAAGTCTGCCTGAAAACAAGTGAGGAGGATGTCTGGAGAGCCACCCACCTGCCAACATTTTTGGATTAAAGCAAAAGCCATTTTTATCTGAGATCTTCTTTTTACTGCCCATTTGGGCAGTAAAGTTCAAACTGTGAAGACCCTGACTAACACTAAAAGGATTCCCTGAACGAGGGAAGAGTCACCATCATCAAGGAAATAAAAAAAAGCCTATAGGAAGCAGAATGCCAGTCAGATACAATGTTTGGAGGAGTATGAAAGATGTGGGATATTTTATTTTGTTCTTGGAAGGTCACAGATTGCAGGTAGAACACAGGACTAGAGAAGTCATGGTGTTTCCACAGGCTTAAATTTTTTTCCTTTTTTTTTTCCCCTGCAGGCAGACACATTGTATCATCCCATTCATAAATGAATTAAACTCCACTGAAAAGCAGTGTAGATGGTTTGCTCTCACTACTCCTACAGCAAGGCTGTTCAAGAACATCACAGAGAGCTAAGAGCCTTTGTCTTATTTCTAGCTAAATTTATTCTGTTATTTTAAGACCATATGCTCCTATACCAACATTGTTATTCAGCACCAGTAACTGCAGACACATGTACATTTTCTATTTTAAGGTCCTTTTTCTCTTATTATTTAGTTTTGGTATGTTAGTCTGCTCTCCAGTTTCCCACTATACCTTCAGTAACTTCTGAACCTGTTGGTCAATTGCAATTCAGTGTGAGAAACAGAAATTAGTTCCCACAGGTTTCCTGAAAAGTAACAAGGTGTAAAAAGCCTGAAAGAGGACAGGAAGCAGTAGAGACTGAGTATTTTGTGGCTGCTCCCTGCCCAGCTTATACTGTAGGGTCAGTTACATAGGATTCAGTTGGAGTTGAGTTTGCTGCCCTGTGATGTGAGTTACAATGAACAAAAGTAGGAAACTGGGGTTATTTTGGCAGCAAGGTTTAGACTGCAGGACACAGCCATGGGATAGCAAACTCCACTTGTTTTACCAGTCACAGGATAATTTTTACACTACCAGGATTCAGTGGTGCCTACATTAAATGAGGCCACCGTTCACAGTGTGTATTCCTAAGTGGAAGAGCCACAGAGACTCAGCCAAGTCAGAAATACTGCAAAAGCTCTAGTGATTCACAGCTCAAGAACCAAGTTGAGAGGAGGAAAAGCAGGAGCCTAGACTATAGGGATCTGTTGGAGACAGAGAGAAATGAAAGCTCTGTGCCTGTCACTACAGGAGTCACTCAAAGATGCTGAAATAACTTAGTCCATCATGGTGTTGGTAAGTTTCCAGTGCTGTGAATATTTGTGAAATTGAGCCACCACTTTCACTACAAATACAGTCTTCCTCTCTGAAGGATAAAGCCCTTGCTGATGTGCATGTGTTAGAGGTATGGAGGATGGCGACTGACAGTTCAGGCATAAGGCAGGGTCTCACCAGAAAGCAGGGCCAGGGCTGTACAAACACCATGATGCTGCTATTAAAATGATGGCCAACAGGCAAAATAATTTTATTTCTCCATGGAGTGACAGGCTGACAAATCACCAGCCACTCATTAAGTCCTGAATCAAACAGCTGAGGTCAAAGCATTGTAAGTCATTTTAATAAGCAGTAAATTGCACATTGCAAACAAAAGGTGTTTACAAGATCCTTGGGAAGGTGAAGGGGAAACTCTCCAAGCCAAAACTATATATAGTTTGATCTAATCTTTCCTTCTTATGTAGTTATGTATCTCTTTCTTATGTCACTAGAAATCATTCAGCCAACTGAAACTGCAGGGCTAATAAAGACCAAAATTAGATCTGTTCATGAAACTAGCCTATCTTCCTCACTGTATTAATTATCTCCATTTTCCCAGTCCTACATAACCTCTATAAGTTCACTTATCTCTTCTTTTTTGAGGAAAATCTCCTTTCAGAACAAGACCACAACCTTCTGGTATACAGAGTGCATCCTTCATACCAGAAGACAGGCAGGTGATGGAATAAAAGAATTTAGAATCCCTTTCCCAATTTTCTTCTTTTACAAAGAAGCTACTTTGGTATCATGCCTCTTCCTCTCTTAACTTTCATCTTTAGATTATCTGATCCCCATATCAAAGGC
This sequence comes from Porphyrio hochstetteri, assembly GCA_020800305.1. Lineage (NCBI taxonomy): Eukaryota > Metazoa > Chordata > Aves > Gruiformes > Rallidae > Porphyrio > Porphyrio hochstetteri. Next base: position 8,343,433 of record CM036914.1, on the reverse strand, counting down.
TGGGAAGAACTGTAACACTGTTGGCACACTCAGGAAAGGTAATGACACTGTTACCACTTCTGACTGCTTATGGCAGCTCTGCAGTACATTTCCACTGGTAGGAAAAGCTGGTAAATGAGTTGGATGCTTCTTTGATGCATACCTACAAAGAAGGCACAGGAAGTGCTATTTCCTTTCTGTAACATCAGTCATGTAGTAAAGGAAGACACCTCTCCATACTTCAAGTTTTCTTACTTTTGTTCTTGTGGGAACACTTCAGTCAATAGGGGTCTTGCTTAGCTTTTAAGAGGGTCACAGTACTGGCACTTCTCTGGCTGTTCCTGGCTTTCCACTGTCCTCTCAGTCAGCTCCTGTGACAAATATGGGCTTCTCTGCTGAAAAGTGCATGTACACTTTTTCTCCCCCACACAGCTCCCCCAGCAGTGCTTAGGGCTCTGCCTTCACGTTTAGCCTCTTTGCTAAGCTTTGCAAAGCCTGAAAAAGCTTTGCCTTGGATGCTGTTTCAGCTACTTTACTTGAAAAGGAGCACAGCTGCTTCTAACATCCATTCTGAAGGAAAAGAGGCTGCTGAAGACACTAGTTTTAGCAAAGCTCTCTGCTCCTCTCCTTTTCTTCCTCCCCCATCATAAACCCTTTTGTCACCTTCATTTACATCAACCATTCACTGTTCCCCTCAGAACAGCTGTCCTGACACAGACTGGGGCAGCAGCCCATCTGTGAGTTGGACAATTAATATACCCTTAGGAAAGGGTATATGAAACAGGGCACAGTGCTCCCCTCTTAGACTGCAGCAGTCTGTTGTTCATAGGCTTCCTGAGCTTAATTTTGTATTTGCCTGATCATATTTAATACTCCTTTGCTTCATAAATATGTCTAGTTATTTCTTGTAAAATCTATAATTTTGACAGCCATATGGTTTGGTAACAACAAGATTTGCAATTTAAATATGCATCATGTGGAAAAAATCCACAACTGCTTTTGGTTCTAAATCTGAAGCCTGATAGTTTAATTTCAGGGCTCTGATTCCTGCACCTTGAGAAGTCATTTCAGCCATGACTTTCTATATAACCATCATATCCCTCAGTCACTTTGCTGAGCTGAGCCAAATGCTCGCCTAGTTATTATCTCTTCATAAGTAAAGCAAATTCATACCTTTGAACATTCTTGTCATATTGCTTTGACCTTTCTCTTGTTTATGCAGCCTGGACACTGAAAACTGTCAGTTTCAGTCTGCTCTGTGCTGCTTACATAATTCTGACAAAATTCTTCCAATGCTGAAAGATATTAGATGAATGTTGTTAAACTTTTAAGAAAAGCAATATATACTTATTTCTATTGTGTGAGTTTCTTTCACTATTTTCAAGCATCTCTCCTTTTTTAAAAAAAAGCCTGAATTTTGGACAAAGTTATCATTCATCCTGTAATTTTTAGGGTCAGCTTACTTCCTAAACCCTACACAGTATATTTTAAGGAAGCTACTTGTCCTCTTCCAGTGTCATAAAACACCTAAGCTCACATCCCAGGAAGCATTAATGTGAACTGGCTGCAGGTCTAGATTGAGGGATATACAGGCAGTTCTCCAGGGCAGAATAACTTATTGTGGTGATTCAGCCTCAACCAGCAGCTGAGCACCACACGCCGCTTGCTCACTCCCAGAGGAGAAACAGAGAGAGCCTCCGTGGGTTGGGGTAAGGACAATTTACTGACAAAAGCACCATGAAAGTGGAACAGTAACAGCCCACAGCAAATTTAACTTACACCCAGTGATAACAGAGAGTACCGACCTGCTGCCCCAGCCACGCTCAGACTGCCCCAGCCACGCTCAGACTGCCCCAGAGGCACCCAGGAGCCCCCCCTGCCCAACCAGCCCCTTTTATGGGGAAGTGATGTCAGGTGGTGAGGAAAACAGCCCAGGCTAACTCAGCTCACCTGTGCTGGCTGCTTCGGGAGGTTAACTCTGGCCTGGCCAGAACCAGGACACTTATAAAGACAGAACTCATCCCCCTAATCAATTCTTCTGCCCTGCCACTGTCCCTAACCCCTGACACATTGGTTTTCCTGCCAGTTGAGCTCTTGAATGCTCATTCCATCGTACACCTGCAAATACTGGCATAAGAAGACTGGGAAGGAAGGCGACCAGGCTTCCCATTTAGATCAGCTCAAGCTGCCAAAAAACCTGCCCTGACTCCAAAAGATGAAGTTTTCGCCTCTCTACCCATCCCACCACACGCTCCCAGTTAGTGGCAGTGCAGTGTGGTGGCTTATTTCACTGAGCTGCTGGATCTACTTGCACCAGCTGTGAAACTAGACCTGAGGTACTTGGAAGATACCAGGGTTCAAGTGTGGCTGGAGGACCCGGCTACGATGAGAATGAAGGTTGCCTTCAATCAGTATCAGTAATGAGGGATCTGACACTGAGGTACTACATTAAATACCAACACATCATGGGCTGTATAGCTTTATAAATGAAAATAAATAGCCTTACACAAGAATGATTCCAGCATGCACTAAATGAGGAGCATTTTAAAGCTAAGCTGGCTTTTCTGAGCATTAGACCAGCAGTTTCTCCAGGCCGTGTTTGAGAAGCATGGATGAGACTAGTGAAAAACACAGCCTTTGCCATGGGAAACGCTGGAGTCAGGCAAATGAAAGGACATCACAACTGTCTGAGTTTGATCTGCTAGACTGTAAGATGGTGAGTGAATGCAACTGGACAGAATAGAGCAAGCATGGTTTTCAGTCCTGTATATCTGGGGGTGGGGAGGGAGAAAACAATGTGGAGCAAGAGAGAGGAGCTTTGGCTTGATTATTCCTTTCTGGAAATTTTAATGTTTGTTAATGTAATGAAACAAAAAGTTGTGTTACAAAGTTAAAATACTATAGCAGGCAGGAAGTTCCATTGCTGAACTGCATCTGAGGCTCAGGCAGAGTTGGTAAAATGCTCAAATGCCAGGTATATTGGAAGTGGCTCCATTAAGGAGAGTGGCCTGAATAGAAACCACCAAATTGAACGAAGCTTGAAAAATACAACAAAGATCTATACAGTTTCAGAAAGAAAACAGTTCTAGCTGCTTATACGTCCTTACTATTTCCAGGTTACCACGACTTGGAAATACTAAATATAATCACAGTGAGGAAAAAAATGTAGCATTGCATGTTCATCTAGAACAAGACAACTGCAGTAATTATGTGTGGGCATTTCTTGCTGCTAAGGCTACAATCTGGATTTCATGCTTCAATAGCAAAATGCCAGATGAGAGGAAACATTGTATTTAAAATTGCCTAGACAAGGATTACAGGCTTGTCTCACTGATAAAGTGATGTATTTTCAGCCTAAATTCTTTCTCACATATCCTTTTCGAAGGCTGTTCATCTGTTGCCATAGAGACCATTTCCAACCCTCTCTTTTCCCTTGCACAGGTTCTATTCTGGGGGATCAGGCCAGGCTGCTCTGGCTGTGCCTCCTGTTCAGGAGTAGCCATTGGGAAAGAGCAACGCAGAACGCCTGCAACCACGCGATATTACAACTACCTGTAGAGTAATTGCTTTAATTTTTTTATCCACAAAACTGGAGGGTAAGCTGTAGCTCCCCAGCGCATGAAAACGCGGGCATGCATCACACCGGCTAGGATGCTTTTGTGTCCTCAAAAGGGAACTGTCACATCAATCACGCCTCTCATTCTTTTCCCCGGTTCCGCCGCAATGGAGGTTATTAGAAGGAACACAACAGATTGGCTTTAGATTTTGACTCTTGCACACGGAAGCCCCGCGCCTGTACACCTGGGGGAGCTGCTCGCACGGCAACAGCCAGGGCCGAGGGAGGTCTGCGCCGCGGTGGCCGCACAGAACAAATCGCCAGGGCCAACGGAAGCAGGAGGGGGCCGGGAGAGGCTCCGGCTTCCGCGGCTTCACTCCCAGAGACCTCAGGCCGCACGCCTCAGTCGCCAGGCGGAAGGCGCGCCGCCGCCTCAGGGCTGCAGCCGCTCCCGCTCCTCCTCCGCTCGCTCCCGCGCCGCTTTAGTAGAACGGCTTTGCTTTTTTTCACTTGCTGGGGAAGGAGCGTTCGGGAGGGACGCCGAGGAGGCGGCGCCAGCCAGGAACCTGGTACCGCCGGAGATGCGGCCGCAGCGCCTGAGGCAACGCCCAGCTCCCCCCGCCGCCCCACTCCCGCTTCACAGGGCGGAGCGCGCGCAGAGCTGCTGCGCGGCGCTGGGCGCTAAAGCGGAACGTCAGCTCCCGCCTCTGCGTCGGGGCCGAGCTCTGTGGTTGGCTCTGGGCGGGCGGAAGTGGGCCCGCCCCCGGCCGGCGGCGGCTTGGCGGGAAGGGCTGGCGGGGCTGGCTCGGTCTGTGGGTTCTGTGCGGGTCACGGCGGGCCTGGCGGCTGGGCTGAGGGAGCCGTGACGGGAAGGTGACAGCTCGGCCCAGCTCAGCCCGGCCCTTCCAGGCCTGCGCCATGCAGGCCTTCCTCAAGGGCCCGTCTTCCATCAGCACCAAGCCCCCCGCTGCCAAGGAGAAGGGCGCAGCCGGCGCGGCGGGGAGCAGCGGGGAGGGCAAGAAGCTCAAACCCATCCCCTGGGTGGAGAAGTAGTAAGGGTCCTTCTGGGGCGGTGCGGGCGCTGGCCGGGGGGCTCTCTGCGTGTGTGTGGGGAGAGGGGCTGGGTGTTCAGCGGGGGGGTTTGAGAAGCCTTTGTCGGCTCGCGAAGCGGTTCTGTACTGCAGTCGGCGGCACGGCTCTGCCTCTGTAAATGGCTCAGGGTGGTGTGTGCAGCAGAACCGGGCAAGCAGCTTCCTGGGAAGTCAGATCTCCTCAGGAGTACAGACCGGAGGCGTTAGGCAGGTCTGCTGCTCGGGTTTTGGTCTCAGCTACAACATCCACTGCACTTCTTTGGTACTTGATGCAGTCAGAAGGGGAGTTACTGCTTTTCTTCTGAAACTGTTAGCTAACAAAGTATCATTTAATGTCTTTTTATTTAGTCGCCCCAAAAATGTGGATGAAGTTGCCTTCCAGGATGAAGTTGTTGCCGTGCTGAAAAAGTCGTTGGAGGGTGCTGATGTGAGTGTTGTGATAACGTCTACCCAGTCAGTATGTTGAGGCAGAAACTTTACCAGCGGTAAAGAAAACTTCCCTTTTCTAAGTCAGCAACGGTCAGTACAGTGGTACTTTATGAACAAGCAAAGTGGCTTCTTTTTAGCTTGTTGCACATGTTAAATTTGTGATGGTTCCAGCCCTCAAAACATTTTAAACTTGTCAACTCTCTGTAGTTTGGAATCCTGGAAAAGCTCAACAGCAATTTCTTGTTAATAGCTTCAAAATTGGAATGACTTGTGTTGTCTCTACTATTTAGCTAGTGCTTCTGATGCTCCTGTTTAAGAGGAGAGAGGAAATGTTTCTTTTATACAAGAGTCTGGACTTCCAGTCATTTCTAAACGGTTCTAGTGATCAATCAGTGCCACAGTGAAACTGCTGAACGTTGAAATGAACATACTGTTTGCTAATGAGGGAAGTGTCAGTTATAAATGCCAGGTCTGCTACTTTGATAACAATCCCCAAACTTTTTAGGTTAAAGCTTCCATGTAAGGCTCTTTGGATTTAAAGAGCAAAGTATGATGATTCCACTAACTTCACTGCAGTGTTGGCATCTAAGAATATCGGTGGGGATAAGAACATAACGGGGGTAAAGCAGGACATTTTCAGTTGCTTTTCTTTACACTTGCATTTGCATAAAACCTTAGTATCTGTTTAGTATGAACGATGGGTGATGGGGAGATGGAGGGACTGAAGTGAGACATAAAGTAGGTAGCCAAGAGATGGCTGTGCTTCCTTGCAATTCCTTCCTTTGTACATGCTGAGACTTTTTTTTTGCTGCATGTTCCACATAGAAGGGTCTTCCTTGTGCTCCAAAAGCTCTTCCTGTTTTCTTGGACTGCTGATGCCAGCTGAAGCAGCCGGTGGATGTTCTGAAAATGAGGTTTGATCATACAGCTGTCTGCTCACCATGAGCTAAAAGAAACAGTGTGGACCTTTCAGAGTTCTGTTTGAGAAGCCTTTCAGTGACAGTGTGCTGTGATGCACAGCGTGCACGGGCAGTCTTTGGTATTGGAAAATCCTATCTTACGACAATTTGCTCCGTAGCTCTGGCTTTCACTAATATGAGCCTTTTTCTGTCTGAAAACATTAATTTAATTGGAACTTGCAATGGCAGAAGTACTTTGAGCAAGGGACCTAAAAAGAAGCTGATATGACAGAACTGGGCAAGACTTGTCCCTGTCCTTTATTTGTGTCCCCAGATTCAATTTACTTTGAGAATGCTGTTGTAATGTGACCTTGTCATGTAATGTACCCTCAGAAATCGGGTTTTCAACAGCAATGCTGCTATGTTATAATTTATATTTGTACAGTTGAGGTAATTAGTAAGGAGCTATTAAATATTAAGGAGAAATGAGGTGCTGGTACCTATTCTGTCTGGACATATCACTCATAACATTGCTTAGGTGATGGGTTGTGAAGTTCTATTTTGAGCAACAGCTATTTAAAACCTTACAGCTTCTACATCAGTAATGTTTCTCGGATTATGAGCCTAGTACACTTGTGTTACAGAATCACAGAACGTTAGGAGTTGGAAGGGACCTCGAAAGATCATCTAGTCCAACCCCCCTGCCAGAGCAGGATCACTGAGACTAAATCACACAGGAAGACTAAATCACACAGCCTTGACTTTTTGCCTCCTGAGTTGAAAAGACGAATTGTAACTTTTGCTTGTGGTTACAGGCTTTGTATTTTGCCACATGTACCCAAGTTCAGCAAGGCATTTTAGAACAAAATCATGCAGGTGCTTTAAAATATTTTATCCTCTTAAAATTTGGATGTTTTTGTTAGTTTTTGAGCGGACTCATTCTGTCAAAAAGGCAAAAGTGGAACTTGAACTCTGAGGTGGCAGGTACTTATTTCAGACGTTCACGTTGAATTTGGAGATCTGGGGAGATCAAAGAAACAACTGTGACGACACTGTAGGTTTATGTAATGTGCTTTATTTAAAACTTAGTCTTAAATATGATAGAATCATGGAATCACAGACTGGTTTGGGTTGGAAGGGACCTCAAAGCCCGTCCAGTTCCAACCCCCTGCCATGGGCAGGGACACCCTCCACCAGCCCAGGGTGCCCAAAACCCCTTCCAGCATGTAAGTATTTGTGGGCCTTGATTTGGGAGCTGCTAAACGGAGCAGAATTTTCAAGTCCCTGATAGATGTCCATCTGTAAAAGCAAGCATCTCTCTTGCTCTAAATTGGTGAGACCAGGGTCCAAGTGATTTTCAACTAGAGAAGTTGATTTCTGCCTGCCAGACCTATTGATTTGTTGTTGCTTTTTGCAAAGAAAGTGACATGTGTCATGGTATTCTTTAATTTTCATTTACTTGATGATAACTTAAGGACTGAAAAGACAGTTAGGTGTAGGATTATAATTGCAATTTACACTTTAATTTCTACTGAAACTTCTAGAAAAGGACTTGGGGTTTGCAGTATATGTAGTAACTTTCCTATAAGCAGGATGATGCCTGCAGGTATCCTGCTCACCCCTGGCAAGCGTGGAAAAATGGATAACCAGATCAGGTTGCATTCTGTTTAAAAATACTGCCACAGTTACATAAAGGATTAGGCTCTCCTTGCTTGGTGAAAAAGTGCTGGGAATACTGGTGATAACTTCAGTGCGAAACAGGCATAAATGAGGTTGAAACAGAAACAGTAGTAAAGTATGGGTCTAGTGGGATTAAGAAACAGATCCCTGTTAAAGATTTACCTGCTAATGCTTGTTTTGAGACTGAGGAGAGTGTGAATTGGCACAGAGGCATGAAAATGTGAATCTCCACAAAAATGCCTACCCCTGCAGTGGGCTAACCTAACAGGGTTGTTGGTGAATTTTCAGGTGTCGTTCAGTACACATTTCCTCTCCCTGGAGCTTTCCTAAGCTACAGGGGGGTAATAATGTTGTGGTAACTAATTAAACTGGGAAAAATAATGTTTGTTAGTCCTGAATGCTGTTACATTTTTAGTAACATGGGAAACAAGGAACAAATGATGGGCAGAAAGAGCAGGTGAAACTGGAAGCAGATTTATTTACTGTTAATTGATTGAAGATTGAAATTCTCTTATTTGTACTTGTACAGTAAACACAGAGCTGAGTCTGTTCTCAGTGTCCTGTCTTTGATGTTGAAATGAGCTGCTTCTTACCAAACTGGTCTGTGTCTGTTTCATTTACTGATTCTGGATTCTGTATTGCTGCATTTTTCTCTGCTCTTTGGATCTCTTTGGTTTTGCTGTTCTCATTCTGTCTGCATTGCTTGCTGTAGTCAGCATAAAATATACTAATCTAATTTTAGTTGACTCTTTAAAAATAGAACCTTTATTAAGGGCTGGAAACCAAGTCATACTGAGAGGTTTGTCTTTTTGCTATTGATTAGAGGGAACCCTTCTTGTTCAAAGAATGTTCAACTGGAACCATTTCTGCAGTCAAAGGCAGCAGTCTTAAAGTGCAACCTGATAATTTGCAAGAGGAACTGGTTGCTTGAAATAGTAGTAAGAGAGCTATCACTTCTACACTAATTAGAAAGGTTCTTGATTTCAGCTAAAATTTAGACATGGCCAACTTACACAAATGTGGTTTATGCTGACTTTGTCCCTGTGTTCACAGAATCACTAGGTTGGAAAAGACCTTTAAGATCGAGTCCAACCATACCTATCCTCTACTAAACCATATCCCTAAGCACCTCATCTGCCTGTCTTTCAGATACTTCCAGGGGTGGTAACTCAGCTGCCTCTCTGAGCAGCCTGCTCCAGTGCCTGATAAGTCGCTCTGATATTTTTCTGGAAATCAGTCATATTCCCTCTGAGCATTTGTTTTGCTGAGCTAGGTAAATCAAGCTCCTTAAAGGCACTTCTCATAAGATAGGCTCCTCACTCCTGTAATCACCTTTCCCAGTCGGGATTCATCACCCTTGGCTAAGGGTGACCTGAACTGTGTAGCTTTCCAGATGAAGTCTTACCAGCCCTATCTTAGTGTTAGTAATTTTCCATCTGTATTGAAACTGCACATCCTAGGACAGGGTTACACTGTCCGTCTGTCTGACAGACAAAGCAAAGTTGGCTTCTGTTTCATTCCAGCTGAATTCTGGCCATCTGGCAGATATTTAGTTATACTCTCAAGTTGTGAGATTTTATGCTTTGTGCTGCTAAATGTCAGCCCATATTATTGCTATGGTCTTTGCTGTGCTGCTTTAATCTCCTGTGTCAGCATATTTCTTTAATGCAGTCTGATTTTTCATACTCAATATTAATTAAATTATTTGAAAGATCAGTTAACCTAATTTCTTTAAGAGATGCCACTGGTCTCCTCCTTTGAAAAATCCTTGGATGGATGCAGAAATCTGGCAATGCTACTCATTTCAGCCCCTTACTGCAAGTGTCTCTGTGATGAGTGTTGGGGCATGTCTGCACTGCGCTCCTCACCACATAGTGCATGTGTTCCAGGTACCTTGTACTTGCTGCAGTGGGGTTAATGGCCACACAGAATCCCCAGCAAGGCTTGAAAAGGCAGTGTGGGGAGCTGAGCAGGTTCGGGATAGCTAACCTGTGCCAAATTTTGTCACAGCTGCACTGCTAGTGGTATCTAGACTGTTTGAAGGGCGTCCATGGATAAATTTGCATGTTACTGCAATCGTAACAGTAAGTTCTGTAGGTTTTGGTGATCTCAGGTGTGACCTGGAGGGAGTATATCAAAATAAAATATGAACTGAAGTATCGGTTTTGATAGATGTGATGGTGCCACCAAATAACAGCTCATTCATGCCGTGTTACAAACAGCGACTGTTTGTCCTTCTGTGTGCAATAACCTAGAAGTGAAAAACCTGGTATTATTTGCCCAGAGTAGATAGTTTCTGTTCTATTAGGTGCTCAGATTTTCAGTAAGTTTTTCTTGTTTGTGGTTTCTTTTGTTTCTTTGCTTTTTAAAAAATGTTTTCTTCCTGTTTCAGCTCCCCAATCTGTTGTTCTATGGCCCACCTGGAACTGGAAAGACCTCCACTATTTTAGCAGCAGCTAGAGAGCTCTACGGGTAAGCTGGGATCGAGTTGCTTTGGTGTCATCAACTATCGAGTGTCTTCAAACCATGTGACAAAGCGCCTCTCCTCATTGCCTGTTCTTACATAGCTTCTAGGTCTTTTCCAGGCATATCTTCACATTTCAATTCAGCTCTGATGTGAGATTTCTTTCTCTGTTGTCCTGTCACTGGTCCTTGATTTGTTACCAGTGTAGACTTCCAACACTTGAGACTATCGGCCGTGTAACTCTGCAGCAGAGTGTGAGAAGAAATGGCTTGTGCGTGCCTTACTGGACTTTGTGAAGGGATTCTGGTGTTAATGGTGTAGTCAGGAGGTCATTAGCTAAACACAGGTCTCAAAGCACTTCATAAAATGTCTGAAGTGTCGTCTTTCTGCCATGTACCACTGGATTGGTAATACTGGGAGTCAGACTAAAATTCAGAATGTGCACATTCATCAGCTTGCTTGGGAGTTTGAGTGGTGAGTTTGGTGACCCATAAGCCAAAGATGGATGAGAAAGTGGTTTGATATTATGAGCAAATCCGATGTTGACTTTCGACCCTCCTCTATCCTGCATCATTGTCCTTTATTTTTGGCTCATGTTTTTTAAGAGGAACCACTTCTAGTTTAATAGTAGGAAGACAACTCCACGTTGTGTGTTCATTTGAATGCCCAGGATTTAAAATCCATAGTATTCTTTTTTTCTCTCCTTTTCCTTTTCTTTTTTTGTTTTTTTTTTTTTTCCCAATCAGGTGCTGCTGTACAGTACTGCTAAATGCAGCCTGTCTTGTACTTTCTAGATATTTCTTTCTAGTAGTATTGCAGTGCAGAGTACTGCTGGTGACTGTATCTGGGCACTTTCCTTGTCCTCCCAGCATGTAAGCAGAAAGGCATGTGATACAGCACTCTGAATGTACAAAGCCTGCTGCCTTTTTTTTTTTTTTTCCCCCTCTGGGTAACTGGGTAATATTACCCTTGGTCTTTTTTCTGCAGCCTGGGAGGCAATTGTAAAAATAGCTAATGGAAATCCGTACCTAACGTGTAATGGTCTCGATTTAACTACCTTCTAACAAAGTATGCTAATGAGTAAAGCTGGCAAAAATAATCCCATTCGAAAAGGCCAGAGGACTGTTTGTGCACTTTATGATGTGTCACTACAAGAGTGAGCAGGTAACGTGTTGCAATAAAAATTTTGCAGGCCTGAATTATTCCGGCAAAGAGTCCTGGAGTTAAATGCTTCTGATGAGCGTGGAATACAAGTGATTCGGGAGAAAGTGAAGGCTTTTGCTCAGCTAACTGCATCTGGAACCCGTTCAGAGTAAGTGCTGGGTTAAAGCTGCTGGCTCTGATGGACTTTCTGGCTTAGGAGGAAGCATGTGGTTGGTTTTGTTTAGGTTATCTTCATAATATAAATAAAGGGCCAGCACTGCCCAGAAGTTTGCAACATGCACAGTGCTTTGGCTAAGCTTTGACTTCATGCAATTTCATCTTGAGAGTTTGAGTACTTATGCTGTTAGAGGGGCACAAAGGGAAAAAAAAACCCCTGAAGAATCAAGTCTTCTGGGTTTGGTGATAACACTGTTGCCTTTGCAATGTTGTCTGACTGCCATAGAACACTTTCTTTGGGTGAATAGTGGTAGAAGTTACTTGTCTAGGACCTCTAACCTGCAGCGAATCCTACAAGGTGGGTGCTACTTTATAAAATGCTAACAAGATTCTGGTGGTAGAGAAGCCCTGGGCTGGTGAACCCATGTGGTTGGGGGGAAAAAACAGACTGTGGAAAGTAGCGGGAAGAATCTGCATGCCAGGACCATCTGGCACAAAATGTTCCCATGTACTGAAATTGGTCTGTTGGCTGTTCTTTAAAGTTCAGGGAATGGGGAGGCCTGTAAAAAGAACAACTGCATTACTTGTTAAAGGAAGAAACTTAAAGGAAAAGTATCTATTTTAGAGGACTTGCAGTATTGCAGTGTTGGTCTTTCTATGGAAATTCAGTTGCTGCCTTTATTACAAATATTAGTCCTTTATCTAAAAATAATCAAAAAGATAGAACCTCTGAATGAGTTCTATTTATCAGATATAAACACCAGAGTAAAATACGAATGACTGTTTGTGGTGATCTTTTTAGTTATTACTTGGTCTATACATTGTGTGTCTCCTGGATAACAAATCTCTTATTTTCCAGTGGTAAAGTTTGTCCTCCATTCAAAATTGTAATCCTGGATGAAGCAGATTCAATGACCTCAGCAGCCCAGGCAGCCCTAAGGCGCACCATGGAGAAAGAATCTAAAACAACACGGTTCTGCCTTATTTGTAACTACATCAGCAGGTAGGTGTGGCATTTGTTGCTTATTTGGACTTGTTGCTCTTCCTGTTCTGTCCTTGTTTTGTTTCCTCTCCTTCTTCACTGAGAGGTTGATGCCTTTTCTGCCTTGATAGCTTTGTCTGTAAGAACTTGACCTGCGTGTTCATTTACCAAGCATTTACCTTCCTTTCTTCCAGAATAATTGAACCTTTAACATCTCGATGCTCCAAATTCCGCTTCAAGCCTTTGTCAGACAAAATCCAGCAGCAGAGGCTGTTGGAGGTTTCTGAGAAGGAGCATGTGAAAATCAGTAGTGAGGTAACTTCGTGGTTGCTATGGAATTCCATTGTTTAATCCAGTGCATAATTGCATTCCAGTGAAAGGGGCTAAGTCAGCATATTTTTCCAGGCTGCTCAGTTGTGTGAAGTGCACTATATAAACTCATTTAGAAACTGTTCTCCTTCTGTAGATGGGATGAATTTTAAGAGCCTTCCTAAAACCAGAGAAATGTCCACCAGAGAAAACTGAAGCAAAACCACAGGGTGCAGTGTATATTTGCATTAAACCCTGTCCCATTCTGCAGTGGCCAGCACATGTTTGTATGGGTAGAGAGGTCGCTTCGTAACCTTTGTGTTGGGCCTGCCTGTGACAGTCTGCTTTAGGCACTACTCAATGTTTTAAAATGAAATGTGCTGAGAAAGTGGGCTGGGTTTGAATTAATAGGGAACCTCTTTAACTTGCATTTTGGGCGTTGTTTTTCAGGCAGTGTCCTACCTTGTGAAAGTGTCAGAAGGGGACTTAAGGAAAGCAATCACTTTTCTTCAGAGTGCCACTCGCCTGATGGGTGGGAAGGAGATCACAGAGAAGATAGTCACTGAAATTGCTGGGGTAAGACAGGCTTTACAGATTTTCCTGTAATTAGCCTGAAAAACGTTTGTGTAGTGAGCATCCTTGCTACCTGATCTACCTTTCCTCAGTGTGATTTAAAAAGATTGGTTTCTATACCAGAATGTGACAGACTGCCTGATCTGTACACTTCCTACACAGCCAGTTTCTAGCCACTTACTCTGTAAGTCAAGAACAAGTGCAAAATAGCCTTAGAATTCAGACTGAAGTTGAAATATCCTGCTCATGAATGCAGAATGTATTTATTGCCTTTTGTGGGACTGGAGCGAGTTCTTGGTGCTGTTATATGTGTGTGTTTGTGTTTATTCGTACACGTATAGATCATTGCAAACCACAGCTTGGAAACACCACAGGGAATGACTTAAGCAGCTCATTTCCAACTTAACATTCACATTAAGGGTGTCTCTTCAGGGATCTGTGTAGGATCATGCTTTTTAACAAAAGAGCAGTGATTTCTTCTAGAATGACATAGATAATACTGACAGGGACAAGAAGAACCTGAGAGGAAATGCATTTAGTAAACCTTGTGTGAAGGGGTTCCTATAGCAACAAACCACTTCCACTAATGCAAGAAATGTGAGATTAGGAGGTGAGGAACTGCAAAATAAATGGGCTTTAATGAAGAACATGTTTCCCTTGAAGGTGCTACAGAGCTAATTGTTAGGGCTGTGAGGTTTTCCCTGTGATGGAGCCAGAGGCAATCAGTATGGTGCATGTTTTACAGAACAGTTTTAAACAGTTTTGTCAGTGAGCTCATTCAGGTTTGTGTTTTGTGTACCTGGATTTCACTGACAGATGTCTGTAAATCCCAATTTCTAAGAAATCTGGCAGAAATTGACTGTAATGATAGGAAAGAGAAGCGTGGGATTCCATTATTGAGTAATGCCTGTTTAAACCAAAGGACCCCAACTTCACATCTTCAGAAATGCTTCAGGTTCTTGGGCGTGTATAACCTTTGGGACCCTGGAGGGACCTCAGCACAAGAGGGTCTTAAAGAAGCTTTGAAACCAAACTGCCCGGACACTCAACTGACAGGAATGAGGAGGAGAAGGGAGAATGTGGGCACTGCTTCCCTGCTCAGAGCTAAATAATGGCATCTGTCAATTTTTTCTCTCCTCATTTCTTGTCTGATCATGCTGCATCGTGCTTTTTTGTATGGCCTCAGTGCATCACTGAAGACAAAAGTGAATTGCTGTTTTGCTTGGGTGTAGAATGGTAGAGGAAGCATTGGCTCATCTAATTATTGAAGTAGGTCCTCAACTTTGTGTCCTGAATAAATAATTCACCATCATTATATAGTTTTTATTTTAATATCACCAACACAGGAAAAATACTACAGCCTAGCTCTTGCTCTTAAAATGTAGCTGGCCTGTCTTGTGTACCTCTGTGGAAGTGGTTGGGTGTGTAGAGGGCTGAAATGCTAAAATGGTGTCCTCCATAAACACCTGCTGTCTGCTGCTGTAAGCATCAACTTCAGTTTGAAGTTTGCAAACTTGAAATTAAGAAATGTAACTTCTTGTTACAGGTCATCCCCAAAGAAACAACGGATGAACTGCTGTCTGTGTGCCGGAGTGCTTCATTTGAGAAACTGGAAACGCTGGCAAAGGTAGAGTCCTGTTCATGCTCTGGCCTGGGCAGAGTTCGGGGTCACTGCCCCTGAGTCCTTTGTTGCTGGGCTGCAGTCGAAGGATGTTTGGCCACAGGTCAGTTGGGCCACACGCTGCAGTCGGTGCTCTGAACCCTCCCTGGGGAGGAAGAGCTGTTGGAGCTGCAAATAAGATTCCTGTCGATGTGTCTCCAGCTTTCTCCTGAGTTGAGCTGGTGATGTGTGGAGCTGTTAGGTGGAATTGGGCAGAACAGGAATTGGGGGGAGGTGTTTGGCTCAGGCCTTTAAGACTGTGTCACCTCCTTGATTACAGAGAAGCTGTGTTAGGTGAGAAGTATCTGAATAAAGCTGTAATAAGTCTTCAATTTTAAAATGTTTTGTGGTAATCTTAGAGTACACTACCAGTAAGTTTGTCTTATGAAGTACAGGGACTTAAATCTCGCTGGAGAAGGCAGAAGCTACTGGTTGATAGAGGCAGATTTATTTTTTTCACTGTAGAAAACGCTCTTACTCTTTGAAGAATGGAAAGTTCCTAATCTCTTGAGTTTAAAGGAGGCTCAGACAGTCTTGAACTGGATTTAAAACCAGGAAGTTGTCCCTGACAGCTGGGAACATGCCATAGTTCCGTTCTCCCTCCGGTGAAATGTTCTGTGCCTGTATGAGAACAGCCAGGGTTGGTCAGCCTCCTGGTTTGCCCTTGGTGGAGCCTCATTGGATTGTTCTGGCAGGGCCCCTGGTTTTGAGACTGGGTTTATTCTGCTGTAAACCTGCAGCAGCTCTTAGAATTGCTGTGTCAGGAGTTGTGCAGACATCACTGCCGTACACTGTTGAGGTTTATTGGCCACACTCCTAGTGTGTGTTGATCTTAGGAGGTGGCGATAGGGATTTTCTAATCTTTAGAGCCAGTATTACAGCCTTTTGTCAACCATGATCTCATGGAACGCAGCAGCCTGCTCTTCCAGTTTCTAGAGCAGGTACTTTCTGGTGGGGGTTGTTTGCTGTGCAGGTGACAGATCTGAATGTATCCTTCTGTAAATCACGGCTGTGTGTTCTGCTGTGCAGGAAAGCAAGGGTAACTGAGGCTTTGCTTCCGTTTTCATAAGCTTCCCCCTGCCTGAAGGGCTTCATGGAATACTGCCATCAGGATTGCTGGTTTTGTGACTGGGCACTACTGATTTAGAACTCAAGGAATCACAAAGCTGTCTTTAGTTGCCATGAGGTTTTATTTTATTTGAAAAGTTCTGGCCTTGCAGATCTCTCTGCCTCAGGGTAGCAACTGCCAGGTGAAGGAAATAAATCAAAGTAGGTGGCACTTTAAGACCTGAAGGCTGCAAAGCTGCCACATGATGCAGTGGATGTGATGCTTGCCTAATTTTAGAATAAGATCAGACAGGTTTGGTGGAGGTTAGTAAATGCTTACATCAGCTCTAGCTCCCAGAACCCTTAAGGTTGTCAGAAGCTGGAAGAATATTTGGGCAGAATTACTGCTCAGTGCCTGCCTGGCTCTGGCTGTCCTTCCTAGGTGTTCACCTCTGCTCATGGGTGCTGGACTGGATACTGACTGCTGCCACCTCCTTGGAAATGTTCCGCAATGAACTTCAGGGGGGGTTTTCAGTTCAGACAGAAGTTTCAGATTGGTTTTCCAGTCTGTGGTGTTTCTGCTGCTGAATTATTTCCATCTTCCTCTCTCCCTGACACAGAATCTCATAAACGAAGGGTATGCTGTTGCTCAGCTTGTGAACCAGCTGCACGACACCATTGTTGAGAGCGAAGATTATACTGACAAGCAGAAATCTGTCATAGTTGAGAAACTTGCTGTGAGTTAATTCTTGCTTGCACACTCTCTGCCCAGGAGATGTCAGTTTCTTTTGATTTTTAATTCTGAACCTGTATTTTTGTCCTGAGAAATGTCATGAGAAGGAATTGAAATCCAGTTCCCTATTCCATCATTCTAAAGGTGCTCAAGCAAGAGGCTTGAGTGGGTTGGGGTTTTTTATAATATATATTGGGAGGGGAAATTGAGGTAAGATTTGAAGTCTGCACTAGAGCAGGTTAGGAAGTATGAAATCAGGTTTTTGTTCTGGTGTGTAAAATGGCCTTTTCAAAAACAAGTGAGTCAGCTTGCTGGATTCTGACCAAGACAGCTGGGGTGGAGATGTTGCTGAACTCACTAAGGAAAGGCAGATAGTGACTGGCAGAGCTCTGCTCCTGCACTTAGGTATGTGGTTCATAAACTTGTCTATAAACTGTCATGGCTGGGCCTCCTCCAGAAGACAGGTTAACTCCTTCAGTTTGTGATGATGTCACTGTGTGAGAAGGTGGTGCCAATCAAACAGCAGACCTTTGTCTTTGTGTTCTCTATTGTAACTGAAGTGAGAGCAGTCTGCAGTGCTGCCGTTTTACAGGGGTTTCACTTTCTTTTCTCTACTTGCAGGAAGTAGACAAATGCCTGGCTGATGGTGCTGATGAATTCTTGCAGCTGATGAGTCTCTGTGCCCTTGTGATGCAGCAGCTGACACAGAACACCTAAAAGCAGCAAAGCAGCTTTGTTTCATGGGTGGTGAGGTTCCCAGCAGGGACCCTGAGGGCTTTTGTACTGGTTTTTGCAATAAAAGGACTGCTCAGCAGTTGGAAAAGCTCAAGCTGGGGTATGAGGGGTTTTTTTTACTGAGCAAGAGATCTCTGGCTGTAGAGAAGCCTGTTCTGTGCCTGCTTTGCACTCATGTGGCAGACTGGCCTCCACAGGGAAAAGTACATGCACCCAGAGAGAGCACATGCTGCCTCTAATCACTGTCACCAGAGAGCTGAGGCAGGAGGGCCTTTCAGCCCAGAGAACTTGGTGTGGCAGAGTTCTGACCATCCCACCTTCACTGATCAGGGCTGCTGGCAGCAGGACTGGGTGTGCACTCAAGGCTCTTCAATGTCACAAAGCTTTTATTCCATTCAGGCTGCACTAGAGAACACAGAGGGTGAAGGGCAGCACAGAGCTGCTCAGTGTCCCCATCTCTTACCTAGTTCCCAGCCCCAGGGCTGGGAAAGCAGTTGGAAACTAGCACTGCGTTAGTGAGCCATTTCCTACTCCAAAGCTCAGTAAAGCTCTGGAACTGGTCCAAGCACCCTTGCTGCATAAGCCCTCTACACTCCAGTACCTCCCCTAAAAGCCAGGCACCCTGCTAAGCAAGAACAAGTTACAATTTAAGTGAATATAGAAGTATTTTATTGAACATTCAAACTTCATTAAGACATGTGCAATATGGCAAATTTTACTGGGTTTAACCCTATCTAAGACAATAGTATGATTGCTTGCTTGCTGGGGCTTAGCAACAGGGTCCAGATCACACTTACCACTAATTAAATACTTTATTGAATAAATACATATGAAACAAAAATGCATTTTAATGCTCTTATAAAAGTTTAGATTTTGAAAGGCCTTTCCAATTCAATCTGAAGTCTAAGTACATACAATAAAGGAAGGTAGGCTAGTTTAACATAATTGGCCGACTTTATACAGCACTTATATCTTTTAGTCCATAAGTAAATTATTAAATGATAAAGAACATCTAATACAACCACTTCTATGGAACTAGGAAATAAATTTCTAATAAAGAAAAAATTTACAGACCCCATGACTTTCCACCCAACCCCAACAGTCTAACCCTAAAGTGGATAAAGCCAGCGGCTTCCCCCACAAGAGCTCACGACAGAAAGTCGCTTCGCTTATCAAAAATCTGTATTTCTGATCCGTTATGAGCATTGAGACAAGATTCAATGTATCCCCAAAGAAAGAAGCACAATGCAACGTTGTGAATCGCCTATTCAGCAACAGCGACCACTGCATTCAAACCACCTCATCCTAGGGATTAAATGAGATCAGCCACATTCATCGGCATCTCCTCCACTGTAGTATTGTAGAAAGTCTCAATGTCTCGCAGGATCCTCTTGTCCTCTTCAGTGACAAAGTTTATAGCCACACCTTTTCTGCCAAAGCGACCACCCCGGCCAATTCTGCAGGGGGAGAGAACGTTGACACACAGGTTAGCTCACCCACTCTCAGCCTTCCCAAGAGCCATTCTTTAACTGCTGCCCTGTTATCTGCTGCCCGCCAGGTTATGGTGTATCTACAGGACTACTGGCTACACCAAAGGTCACGCCTGATCAGGAGAAACCAGCAGTTAGTGCCAGCAGAACAGAAGTGTCCATCCTACGGAGGAGCAGAGTAACTCTTGGCTGCAAAACAAGATCTTTATTGAACACTTGGTGCTGTGGTGCCAGGCCTAGCTCCATCTCCCTCCCCCTGACCACATGCAACTGTCCCAAGCACACAGTGTGCCAAAGGAAAGCAACTGTTCAAAAATCACTGTCCCCCAAGCTGATCCAATTATATCCATTAACAGGGGACAGCACACTCCACTTGACAATTTTAATTCAACATAACTGTTTCCAGTGGGAAAACTTAGGGTTTGAGTGTCTATACAGAGAAATCCAAGCTCCACACACTTCAGTGTAAGCCCACATCAGTCCCTGACACATCACAGTTCAGTTACACCCACCATCAGTTCTACCTTCCTGCAGCCTGCATGAGAAAGCACCTACTCAGCACAAGCTACACACACAGAAAAGGCTCAAAAACTTAGGGAATAATCATGACAAAAGAAATATATAAATACCGACTCGCTCTTTATTCAAACTGTGCCGCTTACGAATCCACGTCCTAAATTACGTCAACGCCGTTTCTGAGCACCATCTTGTGTCATCAACTGCTGCTACCGACTCCTGTATTTTTTTACATCAAGTAACAAAGCACAGTTTACTTAATTTAGGGACAGTCACTAGAAGCAGTTAACTAAGCCTAGGGAAACAAAACTCAAGCTGCTACCAGAAGACACACAGGAGAGGACAGAATCCCACTGTCAGAGGAGCCACCAAGAGTAAGCAGGCACACAACAGGGCATAAACACAGCTGGGCCTCCAGGAGCAAAGGCACTACTCCTGTAGTACTGGCTTACTAGGAGTATTAAGTCACTGAGCAGCAACCAAAGCTTAGCTAGGGCCTAGAGCTGGCCAACGCTGCTGTCCTGACACTGTGCCAAGAACAGATTTGTCATCACACTAAGTGACAAAAAAGGCAGTTTTGTAGCTGGCCAGTTCCCCCAGGTCTCAGCAACAAAGGACTGAACTCGTCACACATCTAAGTTTTCCCACTGCTTTGTCTGATTGTCCAAAAGCTCTGCTCCTCCCTCATCTCAGCAGCCTGGCTGCACCAGTCAGGGCTTTGTAGCAGGTACTGCACACTCCCATTATGGGCACAGACTAAAGGGAAGAAGAGGCGAGATGTGCGCTGAGTTCTGTAGCAGAGGTGACACTGGGTGTGACATTAACCACAGCAAACTCACCTGTGAATGTAGTTTTCACGATTGGTCGGCAGGTCATAGTTTATAACCAGTGACACTTGCTGCACATCAATGCCACGAGCCTGAAAAACACAGGTTCTTTAATGCAAGTCACAGGCTTCAGGTTGAATTATTCATCCCATGTTGTTTGTCGACCACATAGTTAGTGATGAACTACAACAGTGTAGTCCATAGTGGAGCGTAGTCCTTGCTCTTCCAAGAAGCTCCAAACAGTTCAGGCTACAAGAACCTTCACTGCATGAGGAAGCTTTTGGCTCTAACATAAGTGTTCAGGGTAAGGTTACACTCACCAGCAAGTCAGTGGTGATCAGGACACGGCTCGATCCTGACCTGAACTCCCTCATGATAACATCACGTTCCTTCTGGTCCATGTCACCATGCTGTAGAGTTAACACAGTTATAATTACTCCAGTCTGGAATATCCTTTACAAAAAGCAATGTATGAAACCCAGCGTCCCTACCTGCCGTGGGAACTAAGCAGGTAGGGATAGAAGGAAACATTTTTCTTTAAGCAGGGGGAACGATAATACAGCACTGCACAGCTATATTATAACTTTCCTGCTTCTCCCCCAAACAGCTCATGCTGATTTGGTTTTCAATAGGTACAATGGCATTTCTCAATTTATGAGTCTCAATTCTTACCAGAGCTGAGACTGTGAAGTCCCTGGCATGCATTTTCTCTGTGAGCCAGTCCACTTTTCTCCTTGTATTCAGGAAAATAACGGCCTGTGTAATGGTCAGTGTCTCATACAAATCGCAGAGAGTATCCAGCTTCCACTCCTGAAACAAAAGACAGCAGGAAATGTATCATGCCACTGACAGTTGAGTACCTCAGCAGAATCCCAAACAAGGAATAAAACCGGAGCAGCACCCAGTGAAGTATGCATTTACATTCAACATCACCTGCGAAGTATGAACAAGGCACCACACAGTTTCTGCATGAACTGTTGCACCAAATCTTACGACCCAGGACACTGGACATTAAGAAAGAGGTCCACCCTAGTCATGTTTGATTGAGTGCATAGTTTTTCTTCTTCCTGCATGTACTCTACTAGCATTATTACAGAAACCAAAGCTCAGCCTTGGTTTCTGTAATTTTAGCACAGTGCTTTAACAAGAAGGTGAAAGATCCTAAACTGAACTCCAGCCAGAGCACCACAGACACCAACCTCTCTTTCCACATTGATGTAGAACTGCTTGATACCCTCCAGAGTCAGCTCTTCCTTCTTCACCAAAATACGTATGGGATCTCTCATGAACTTTTTGGTCACTTCTAACACATCCATCGGCATCGTAGCCGAGAGCAACACAACCTAGAAGACAATGCTCAGTGTCAGCATGTACCTAAAGCACCAGCTCAGACAATTCAGAAGGCTCTGGGTTACACTCTAACCAAACCTGCTTCTATCAGTTTAACCATGTAAAAGGTTTCTTACCTGGATGTTTGTGCTTAACTTTTGAAAGATCTCATAGATTTGATCCTTAAATCCACGGCTCAACATTTCATCAGCTTCATCCAGAACAAACATTTTGATCCATTTAGGTGCTATTAAAACAAAACAAGAAGTATCTCATCAAAGCTCAGAAACACACTTCCATTAAGGACACTCTCCTTCAGGACTAAACTCTCCAGTACAGCCCTCTACAGCGACAGCAAACGCATGACAAGCTCTTAATGAGAATTTTATTATCAAGGGCAAAAATTAACTCATACTTACACAGGTAGCGTCTGTTTAACATATCAAACACACGCCCTGGAGTTCCAACCACAATGTGTGGAGCCTCAGCCTGAAGTTTTTGCATTTCATTGCGGACATTGGTACCACCAATACAAGCGTGGCATGTTGCTCCCATGTAGTCTCCAAGGGCCAAGATTACCTTCTGAATCTAAAATAAAATCCTTCCATTAGCAGTAGTTCCTGGTACAGTAAAGATTAAGGCCTGTTATCATTAGTGCTTACAGACTTTGGAAGTTAACAGAGAAAACAAGGATTACACAGCTTTAGCAGTTAGAAAAGACAGTAGTTGGTAATGATTTTGCCCAACTGCTGATTAAGTTCACCAGAAAGCTCAAGTCAGAAGGGCAGTAATGCTAAACTGTTGGCTTTGCTGGTTAAGCTAGAGTGACTATCACGCTCCTGCCGTCAAGAATTAGAAAGCAAGGCCTCCTAAAGTGACCTCAGGTCTTGAGCAGCCAAGACCTGCAAACTAAGCACTTGCATGAAGTTAGTAAGGGAGTGTGCAAGTGCACTGCTATATGCCAGGCTCCAGAACAACCCTCAGCTCACCAATATTTTTAGAGTACAAGAGAGCCTAACCAAGCATTCCAATCGGAGGTCCTTGTTCCACTGGCCTGCTTTTTTTTTTTTTTTACAGACTTTCTGTCTGATTTGGTATGTTTGGTTTTACCTGCAAGAAGTCTTCACTATAGTACTGGCATGGCAGTATATTGTAGTTGAGAAAGAAGGAGCAGTGTATAATCTCTATTCTATTCTGCATTCCATTTAACATTTCATCTTACCCTTCTGCATGACTGAGAGCACATTAATCCTAAAAATTAAGTATCCTGTAAGCTTTGTTCAACCCTCCCACTTAGTACAACAAAATACAAAGCCTGGAAGGTGAAGCAGACATGCAGTAACATTCAGTCAAGAAAACATCACAAAAATATGTAAACAGTAAGTGACCACATGCGCACTGCAGTTTTCATGTTGCACAACTGCACGCAAGTTTAAATAGCTTCCAAAAAGTTTTATTTCCACTCAGAACACTGTGCTTTAATAATGTTATCTTTTGTTTTGGTTTTCTGCTGAAGATACTCCCTCAGAACTACATACAGCATAGCAGCTGGCTCCTGCAACCCTGCCCCATCACACCCTCCACATGCAGACTCAGCTTTTCAAGCAGGCAGAGAACTTGTGGGACAGAAGCCAATTTATATCCCCCATTACTCAACACAAAAAGGGTTCTGAATGGATATTAGCCCCTTAAGAAGTCTGTTTATCGTCTCACAGTTGTGAAACCTGAAACCTATGCAACACACAAGCAGCCTTTTTTTTAACTACACTATCAATACCTGTTGAGCCAGTTCTCTGGTAGGGGCCAATACTAGTGCTTGGGTCTCCTTGAGATCAATCTCCAACTGCTGCAGGATGGAAATAGCAAATGTGGCTGTCTTGCCAGTACCTGACTGAGCTTGAGCAATCACATCATACCCTAAAAAAAGTAGGATACACATTTACTGCTCCCACAGAGGTCATTCATGGTTTTAGTTTCATTGTATTCCCTTTGAAATAAGTGATCAGTATTAAGAGTTCTCTCCATTTCAGGTCAGTCCCGAAAGATGGTGTACCATCACATCACTTGTTCAATAAGGATTTACAATTGGTATCATCGCACGCTAATAAAGTGTGTATTTTCAAACATTTTACTAATTATCCGATATTGATATCAACAGATGAATCACCTGCATACCTTTGATGCATGGGATAATAGCTCTCTGCTGAATAGCCGAAGGCTTCTCAAAACCATAAGCATAAATGCCCCTTAGAAGGGATTCTTTTAAATTCATATCATCAAAATTGTCAACAATCTCATTCCAATTGCTCTGCAATGAAAAAAGAAACACACAGAGAAAACATTAAATCCAGCACTTATGCCCACCACTAATGAAGGGCCCGAGTCAGTTCGCGCATGCTCACCTCAATGACACCATCGGGGTCCATTCCTTCTGGGCCGCCATGGTCTCTGTCACCAAAAAGAACAAGCTTTTAACACGGAGCGAGCAGCACGCAGAAGCGCGCTGGCACCGCGGCTGCCACAAGCCGCATGTGGGAGCGCTGAGATTGCTCGAGCAAGTGCGCTGAGGTTTTGCCAGCCGAGGAACACCCGCTGCCTCAGGTACCACCAACCCAACTCCTCAGCTCCCAGCGCGACAGAAAGCCATCCGAGCCTTCAAGCGAATTAAAACCCACCGCAGAAATACGCCTCAATGCGGGCTAAGAGCCAGCAAACGAGCCGGCGAGACACCGAGGATCTCCTGGCGTAGAGCGCCCCCCTCACAGAAGGCGCCTGTGGGAGGCGGGGCGCCGGGCCCCTCCGCTGTGGGGAGGGCGCAGGGCAATGGCTGCCACCGGCTCAGCTGCAGCGCCTAGCGCGTTGCGCGGGAGGGGGGCGGCGGCCTCCCGGCTCCATTGCGGTCCTTCCCTCCGCCCCGCCTCAGCGCCGGGAAACTCTCGCGAGAGCTCCACCCCTGGGATTGCGCAAAGCGGCCCCTGTGCGCAGGCGGAGGAAGGAGCCGGGCGATCGCCCGGGGGGCCGCGCCCCTCCCCCCCGCCTCGAGAAAATGGTTTCGCCCTGCACCGGGCCCGCAAAGCCAGGACGAACTCACGGCGGAAACCGGGGGTGGGTGGGCGGGGGGGTGGTAAAGAAAAAACCGAGAAACGTGCTGAAACGTATTTACGGGTTAGCCCAGCGGGTGCAATATAATTAAAAATAACCTTTTTTCAAGGGTGAGGGTTTCACAAAACTTAAAAGACGAAAAAGCGAACCCCGGGAAGCCCGACTAAACCCTGGCTGAACCGCGCGAACAGAGAGGGACCGGATCGAAACGTCTAGAAGCGGGAGGGGCCGGGGCTCGGGCGCTCTCGCGCCGCAGCGCCGAGCCGCCCCTGAGCACTGCCTTGAGCGTGCAAGCTTCCACACGCGGCCCCGCTTCCTTCCCTCTCCCCCGGCCGCCTCCGCCCAACCCACCGTGCCCCGTTACGGGGAAAAGGGCCGGGGTCTCCACAAACCGCGCCATACCTGCTATAATCCGCGGAGCCGCCTGACATGTTCCGCACCCCAGCTCTGTCCTCAACTGAAAAGGCAAATCTTCCGCGGCGCTCGCCTTATATATCCGCCCCGCTGCCGGACTCGTTTCACTCTGCTCTGCGCATGGATATGCACCTCACACCACAGGGAAAAAAGCATGAATCGCTCCGGATTGAGCCCTCTACCCAAGAGATTCCCGTCATCCCACTGTCTGGGATACTCTGAAGGGGGTGACTAAGCCGTTCGGGGCCACAAGGTCAGGGGAACGTGGAACTACTTTTTTTTTTCTCGGAGAGCGGAAGGATATTGCAGCATTGAAGGAGTGACAGCACACCGCTCCTTCCTCCCGCCCTCCACCCCCCCCGTTTTTTGCGCACGGGGTTTCCCGCTCCGGCCCCTGCTGCAGCGCGGTGGAGAGGGGGGGTTGGCGGGAAGGGGCGAGGGCGGCCGGGGTGTGGAGAGCACCGAGCAGGCCGTGCGGCAGCGGTTGGGGTGAGCCGAGCGGCTCCCTGTCATGGCCGCGTTTCCCCCGTCATGTCGGCTGTTTTTAAAGCTCCGCAGTCTGTAGCTGGGGAGTGACAGAAGAGAGCGGCTTCCTCGGGTGGGGGAGGCGGCCGGGCTCCCGGGCCGCGGGGTTCGCCTGGCGCACAGACACCCCCCACCCCACCCCCCGAAATGACTCCCTGCTCCTTCCTGCTAGGCAAAACACCTCAGCTCTCCGTCCTCACCTTCTGCCGAGGGGCGGGAAGGGGCTAAGTCCGGGCTGGTTAGCGAGGGGGACAGGGAGCGAGGGCCGGAGGGGCCGAGAGGTGAGCTGAGGTGAAGGGGAAGATGGTGGCGCCTGAGGCGGCCCCGCAACCCCGGCCCCGCCGCAGCCCGGTGAGCAGGCCGGTCGGGCCCGGTGGTGCTCCGTCGCCCGGATTGGAGGCAGCAGCTGGCCGAATCGTGCAAATTGTCACCGGGTGTCAGAGGTGGATAATTTCTAAAGGGGATGAAGGCGTGTTTGGGGAGCGTTTGTAGGAGAGAGGCGGGGTGGTCCCCTGGGTGCTGCTGGAAACGTGGTGCTGTGAGATGCTGCAGTTCGTAGTGTAGCGGCGTCTGCAAAAAAAAAAAAAACCCACACCAACCTGTCAAGACTGATTTAAAGGTTAGTGCAGTCAGAAATAAAGCAGTAAGGAAAATGTTACTGTGTGAACCAATTCAATGGAATGGTCGGTGACCATGCCTATCACTTTCATACTGTGATAGAAAAAAATACTGATCATTTTAATGCTCTTCTCAGGTTTGCAATAATCCATTCATCAATATTTCTTATGTAGGCAAATAATATAAATTGTAAGCGATAATTTGTGCCAACTTTAATGGGTTCATGTGTGTCACTCCTCAAACTTGTTTCCGTAGTGATTATATATGAACAAATGGAGGCAGTGCTTGAAAAACTCAACCCTTTACTTGTCTAGAATATTGTAAATTGTCTAGAACCATCTAGAATATCCATAAAGGGAATCTTTGAAAGACTAAACGTACCTTAGCTCTTCCTATAGTAGCATCTGCCGGGGCAATATTATCAATAGAAGTAATGCAATGCTTGTCGCTATCCCAGCTAAATTACATAAATGCAGCTCCTCTGCCCCCCCAACCCCACCCTACCCCCAGTACTCTCAAGTTTTGTCCATCTATGCTGGGTAGAAAATATTGAAGATGCTTCTTGGATTTGCAACATAGACGGTCCCGTAACAATATCCAGAGGCCTTTAAAAATGAATGTTTGGAGTTTGCACGGACTAACTGGTTGTAACAGAAACCCAATGGGCTGGCGAACAAATGTGAGCACAGATTCAGACTGGTGCAGTTAGATTTCCCACTAAAACTGACTTTTGGCCTAAATGGAAGAAATAACGCTAGGAAATGTCTGTTTTTATTAGAGATCTTGAAGACTTATTAAGAAAGCTGTAGGATGTATGTACTTTTTATTTAAGTATTGCAACTAAATCTTAGTGTATTTGCAACACTGAGTGGGAAAGGTTTCTTGACGTGGGAATTTCAGGAAGGAAGGTCATTATTTTCCACAGACTTGTTTCTCAGAAATAAGTATCTAGTTTATCTTTTCCTGTAAAGAAATTTCAGATGACCTGTGTATTCAAACTCCTTTGAAAGTTCAGTTTTGAAGTAGTTTTTAACCAACAGGACTTTCCTAGCTCCCTTTAAGGGTAGTTATAGGAGAAACTGTTCCCCTTGCTGCTGGTTTACTCTGCTTTCAAATTTTAAAAAAACCCACAAAACCCAGAAAATGGGTGTGTGGGTTTTTTTACTATTAACTTCAATCAAGGGACAGTTTAAAAAGTTAATTTTGTTGTATAATGTCTGCAACAATGGCATCTGGGAGTCTCTTGATTCAGTACCAACATTTCTTTATGCAGACATAAGGCATCCATGGAGCCAAACAGTGCTGCCTACTCCTCTGAGCTCCTCATCGCTGGCCTTTATAGAGGAGCTTGACCCTTACACGTCTCTGAGAATTTTGCTCATCTCTGATTTAGCTGATGCTTGACTATACATACAGAAAAGTCTGTGGACATGTTGGTGTCTCTTGTCACATGGTCATGGCAGAATTTGGCAGAGTTCGATTAGTTATCTGTGCTATTTGCTCTGCTTTGTCATTATTTGACTCCACTGCTACAGAATCAGACAGTCAGATGCTCTTTATTTGCTTCAAGTGTTGTATGATAATATGTTTTAAGAAATAAATCATAAGTTCCCATGTTAAAGAGATTCACTCATATGGATGTTCCACACCAGGGCATATGAAGGAAGGAATCCAGGTTTCCTCAGGTGAAAATCATGGCCTGGTTTCATCAAATACAAAGAGGAAATAAATTTTGTTTCACTAACTCCCTGTACACTAAGGGCTGGAAACAATGATTCAGTCCTCTCTTTTTGTGAAACAAAATAGCAGAAATCCAGTGTGTTTTTTCTAGCCATGGCTCTAGGAACTAGAGAAAAATGCTTTGTTATTTTGTACTCTTGGAAACCTGTGTACCTGAATAAGGTGTTTGAGAAAGATCTCTTTCATTATAGTACCGCAAACACATTGTGTATCTCGATTGTGTATTTTTAGGCTGGTGGTAGCCATGCTCTATCTGGGATTATTTGTGTTCTGAATATGAAGCATCATAGTGAGAGGTATCAAAAGGTCAGATTTTGTCTCTGTCAGCAATCTGGGATTGACACCAGGATTTGTTATGCCACTCTGGCTTTAAATCTATATACGTTTTCTAGAGCAGTCTTAGATGAGACTTGCTCCTAAAGGACCATGTTCATGTTATCATCAGGCAGAAGAGATACCAAAAACATTCTGCATAATATGCCTGCGCTACTAAAGATAGGATCCACAGCCATATTTATATGTGCACATAATATACTTCAGTACATGTCTCCCCCCAAAAAAATCCTGGTGAATCATGAGCTCTTTAGTGAGAGCGAACATAATTATACATTTATTACCAGGGGGTAACAGATGGACTAGCTGGTTTAGCAGCTGGGTTTCCAGTCATTATTCATGCAGATTGAAGTAAAGAATGATGTATCTAAAGAAAGCAGTAGGAGCTGCCACCTCCTGAAACGGAGCTCTAGTTGAGCAATCCCTGCTCATCGATGTTCTGGCAAAGGCAATGTCACAGTTTGCATTAGGAAATTTCAGAAATCTCCTTTTAGGAATCTCATGCCATGATTTGAATTTACTGTGAAATTGTCACATACTTCAGATCCTGAGTTCCTCTTCTGCATTTGCAAGTCCGATGCCAGAGTATGTACTGTCTGTTACTTGATTGCCACAACTAGCAGGGCAAAGTAAGTAATTGTAAACAGGCAGAGTTTATTCACAGTAGGTCACGTTAAGGATCAAGATGATTTGTTAGGGAGTTGTTAGCAAGAAGTAATGTTTTTCAATTCATCATTCCCAAAGGATCCTGCCTAAATAAAAGCATGCTTCCTCAGATGTAGGAGTGGATAGGAAAAATTCTGGAAAACCTCCAGAGGAGAGAGAAAGTCCAAATTCCAGGAGTCCCATGCTTGTTATTTAAATGTTGTCACAGGGTTCCATTAATGCTAACTTACACTTTATTGTCATTCCATTGAAATAATAATCTAAACAAACTAAACAGTAAGAGTTTATAAGAGGCAGTGTTTTTATTGTACGGAGAAAGCTTGCTTTGTATTCTTTAGTATCCCAGTGCACTTTGAAATCTGTCATGATGACTTTCGTACATTACACTGCTAGGCTTGCTTTGTCATCCTTTGTAAAGTTATTTTACAACTTTATTATGCTTTGACAGATATTTCTACTCTTTGTAATCAAACTTGTGTTGTGAAATCTCAACAATGTCCTCGTTGAGTGAATTGAAAATATATCCAGACACAGAATTTTCCCTCCCAGTTGAAGTTTTCTATCGCTGGGCCAGTAAGGAACATTTCCTGTAGCACTTAAATGATTTAGGAGCCAAGTACTCTAGAAAGCCAGTGTGATTTAAGCTGCTGTAGTTGATTTGTCGCACATGCTCGATCTGTTGAAGGTACTCAGACTTGCGCAGAGGATCTGGGGTGGTTAGGACCTTTTGCTGACCAGCTGACTCACTTGTCTGAAATGCATGCATGGTAGTTTGTGGCTTGGGCTCCCTAATTGTTGCAAGCACAAGTCTCCAAGGAGTATTCCTGCTTCAGTTTTGCATAGTTTTATTTCTTAGCATAAAAGATTGTGGGGTGTTTTTTGTTTGTTTGTTTTCTTTATGATGTTAATTTGTTAAATTGCTTAAGACTCATTGTCTTGTTTTTCAAAGATATGGCAAAGCTCTATGAATTCCATGTTTTGGGTTATTATTTATTAGTTCATCTCCTCTTAGAGTTTGGAGCTTATTTCTTGTTCTGGAATAATGAAGTTCTCTATGAAGTTTTAAGAAAGATTGTTTCTCTTTTATGCAGTGGGAAAGTTCTGGTAAACTGCTGCTGAAAGGAAGTGGCAGAAATGTTCTGGGGCCTCACAGGAACCTGGGATTCTCAGCCCTGTCTTAGAGGGTCAAAAATCTGAAGGACTAAGGGAAGTTAAATGCTTTTTATTTTTAGTGGCCTTTGAACTTGTGAAAATTTTCCCAATTTTTCCAATAAAAAGCTAGTGTTAATTTTAGAAAATGAGTATTTCCTTTCTTAGCAGAAGTCTGTAAATTATTGCTGCTCCTTTAAATGTGAATTAAATAAGAAAAGTATCATATGGGATCACTTATAGTGGTCTTGTGATTTTGGTAACTATTCTAGTAATAGAAAGAATGTTGGCACAATAAAATTCCAACCCAAATACTTTAAAGAGAAATAAAATTTTCTTTCTATGATTTTTTAGTCATTAGGTCTTGCCCATCATATTTTTAGGTCTTGAATATTCTCCTTGATTGAGTGATTAGATTCTTTCTTGCAGTTTTTGAGGGTTGTAGTCAGGCCCAGGACATGGAGTCAGCTGAGCTCTGGTCACTGCTGTTTAAAAGACTCCCAGGGTGTAATTTTAGCATTAAAATTGAACAGATTATATTTATTAGAGACGGATTTGCTATTGACTTTTATTGGAATGAGAGCCCCATCTGCACTTGAGTTTTCCCTTCCATGAAGTGGGAGAGATAGTATTTGCCTCAGAGATTATGTGTGAGCAATTCTTTGAAAAATGTGGAAATCAGTAATGGTAGGAGGCTTAGAAATCTTTGATAGAAGTTTATATTCATACTTTTGAGGTAGAGTTTGTTCTTTCTATTACAAAAATAAAGAAAGCTAGAGAGATTAAACAGGTGGTAGCTGCTGATAACGTCCTGACAGTGTACTCTTGTTACATTTGTTTGTGGAGTCAGTTGGAAGACCATGAAATAGTGTGTGTCATATATTTCTGTCTGCAAAGAACACTTTTCCAGTTCTGAGAGAAGGGTAAATATGACCTTATGCATTCTCTTGAAGAAAACATTTTTCCTTCTGATGTCGGTTAGCCAGCTACATAAGTTCATTATGATGGCTATTTAATTTTGAATCCACTGACAGTGCTTGAAGTTTGTAATGGCTGAGCTGACATCAGTTGTTTAATTTTTGGAACAGCCACTTCAGGCAGACCTATATTCTTTATTTAATTTTGAGTATCTTTGCTCATTGACAAAATACTTGAGTTATGTCCTTAGTAGAAGGAACTGACAATGTGAACCAAGCCAAGATGAAAACACCAAAAAGGCCAAGCAGTTCTTTGGTTTCACAGGGGTATATCCACAAGACCAAAGTTTGTGGTAAAAAAATAATCATCTCTAATGTCTGCTGTAGATATGCTTTCCTGGATAGATGCCCTATGTCCTGGCTGATGAGACGATGTCACACATTGCTGTCCTTCCCCATGTAAATTCCAAGTACACTGTGCTTTTCAGAGTTCATGTGCTATGAGTTATAAGAGCCCATTTCAGATTAGTGACAACAAAGGTTAGTTTTTATGAACTGATAAAGTATTGCACAGCAAGCTTTGATGTGAGTGTCCTCCAGGCCTTTGTTATCAGAATATTTAAAATGTGCGTGTCCCTAAGCAGTAAGAGTAAGATATCAGAGAAATTACTTTGTTGTTCTTTACCAGAAGCTCTTTCTGTCCAAATCCAGATTTGTGTGTTAACTGAAGTCTCTTCCTCCTTCTCTAGCAGAGCATTTTAGCCTCTAAAACAGTATTTTACAGTTTATAGAGCTTGTTACAACATGTAAACGTTAATGATAAATAAGAATACTTTGTTGTTAATAAAATGAGCTATGTAGTCAGAAGTATTGCCTCAAGGTAAATTTTAATTTCTATAAACTGAAAGCTTTCTACTGACCTTTACTTTTTTGTAAGAAAAATGAGTCTGTTTCTGCAGGTAACTATAGCTCAGATTCCCTGAGTTTTGTTTCTGTCACTGATACAAGCGTAATATGAAATTGTGGATGAGTAGTTTCAGCTTTGGGCCCTTGTTTCAGCTGCCTGTAAAATGGCAATTAAAATATCTTGTCTTTGAAGGATGCCTTAGATTGGAAAGAGTCTAATGCTGGGATTGCTTCAGCCTACAAAGCAGTCAGTTCTGGGTGAAAGGCTCAAGTTCTACCTGCGTAAAATATAAAAAAACACTGGGAGTTGTTCAATAAATTTTTGTTTTGCGTTATTAATCCTTCTAAGATGTTTTAGATTAAAAATATAAATATTATAATGCCTTTCTCTGTAACGGTGTTACACACTTTTGTTATGGCTGGGTCTGAAATGTGTGCCCATGAAGTGCCAAGTGGGCTTCTGAGAAACTGCCTCATAACTGTTCTGCTCTGTTGTTTGGGGTTTCTTGTTAGTGTGGCGAAGCCTCTGCAGGCCGGTTCTTAGTCTGTTGTTTGTGCTTTAACCCACCTGAGAATGCTATTAAGTAATACTTTGTATGCTAATTGCATACTACAAAACCGAACATATAAGGTGCAGGATAGTAGGGAATTCATTCTTTTCCTCTCAGGTTGCACCCAGGAACAGCTGTTCATGTTTTCCTGTGGCCACTGACACAAACTGACAGAAGCAGAGACGCACAGACAGAATGCAGGTGATCACGCTATTTTTTGCCAGGACTAACTGTGGCACCACTTGTGCTAATCTAGTGCATGCACTTTACCACGTCGTGTCGTAGCCATTGGCAGTGGCCAGAAACCTTTGCTCTTTACACAGCAGGAGACAGAAAGAAGACTTCATGCTGAATTGCAGAAATATATTGATTAATTTATTTCACGCATGAATTGAAAGTGACTAGATTGTAATTTACTGGCAGTCTTAAGCAATAAATAAAATGTATGTACCGCTATTCAAGGTACTTTTATCTTGTGCTAGGTAATTTAATTTAAGAGCTTCTGGTAATAACTGCTTCTGAGTCTTAAGGAGTTTTTTATTTGCTATCATATTCAACATATATTTTGAGTTCATGCTTCTGATTAATTTAGAATTAGTTAAGTCAGGAAAATCCTCATTTCTAAGCAGGCAGATACTATAATATTCAGTAACCATCCCATTATCGGTCCTTTTTCTTCGCTTGTTCTTTTGTCCTCTGTAGCTTGTGTTACCATTTATAAATACATTCCAATAAACACTTTTCCATGGATTCTGAAACGACAGGATCATTTATGACATTATTCATTTTATTTCAGCAGAAATTTAACAAACAAACCACTGATTTCATTTGTGTGTTAATAACAAATAAAGACTCAAACAATGACAAGATGCTTGTTTCAGGACTTCATTTGGATGTGATATTTTGTGTACCTTATGTTTTCAATTTTCTTTTTTTCACATTTCTGTCCAAGAAGGCTGAGTTATCACAAAGATGATTGTACAGTTTATTACCCAAAAGGAGTTCTCTGAGTTTCTTTACCATTATTCATTTGCATTGCTAACATTTGGCTCTTCTGGGAATACAACTTTGTACTCCAGAGAGCACACTTTCTTTTCCCTGTAATCGCATTGGAATTGTGTTTGTTAATTTACATCACATCAGAATCGTCTTTGCTAGTTTACTGGTCAAACAAACTGTGTATCTTTCTGCAGAAGGCAAGAGAGAAAAGCAGAACGAACCATAAAGGAGTGCTGCCTCAGAGCTGCTGTTGCCATAGAGCTGCTAAGGAGGAAAAAAACTGCAGCATGGATTTCTTCTGCTGCTGAAGGTAAGATGAGGGCACAGCAAAGACTGTAGGAGGGGGAGGGGAGGCAGAGGGAGGGAGAAGAGGAAGAAAGTCTGCGTCCTTGCTGTCTAAAAAAGGAAATTCAGTTTCAGTGTTCATGAGCAGAACTGCTGGTGCAGAAGAACAAAGCTATCTCAGTTGTTTAGGGTAGCAAGAGTGATGAGCAAGCAAGCGCACTCCCATGCTTTCAGGAGGAAATACTGCAAAGAAAGGAGGGAGAAGGAGAGTGATTTTATCATTTAGAAAATACTGCTGCTTCAAGATAGCTGGCTTTTGATACTAATTTGGCATTAATATTGTTCCTCTGCATAAAGACAGGTGTGAAAAAACTCAATAGGTAGATAAGCAAGATGAAAAAGTGGTGCTAAAAATTCAGTATAATCTTTAGCTGATGGATTCTCTCTGTATTAAAATGTGTCGGTTCTTACATTCAGCTGTGCAGTGCTTGGAAACCTTACAAAATGCAAGTGAAATTACATTTTTTATGGTAAGATTGTTATGATAAATTGATCTGTTATCAACCTCTTATCAAAGATCTTTCATCTTTTTTATCTAAGTAGATGTCTTGTGAATGAAAATGTATAGGAAATAACTGAAAAGTAAATATTTACTACTCAATAATACTGACTACAGAACTGACATCAGACATGCTTTCTGTGAAATCTGTTTAATGGAGTGAGCTTTGTAGACTGAGAGTCTCCATGGTCATTGCAGAATTATTATGTTGCTGTTTCTACATCTCTCCAGCATGTTACATATTGCAGCTTTTTCCTACCCTTCACCTGCTCCTTCTCTCAGTCTTGTGACTCTTTCTGAGAGGACTGAACCCACATGCCCTGCACAGCCAACCCGACACAGCTGCCATGTTTGCACAGTGGGGCCTTGAAGTGAATGAAACAAGCTTTAGAGGCAGTGATAACAGTCTTGGCTATGTTGATAATAGTATGTTGATACTGCTTAACCGTCTGATCTTTGTGTTATTGAGCATGCTCGGATAGAACAACCCTTCCTCACAGTGTTCTTGTTTTGTACTTCATCACAGTTTATCAAATGGTGTTTAACTACTTCTCCTGGAGTCTGTAGATTGGGTCAGAGTGAATTTCTCCTGTAGTAGCCTGTTAGTTTGACTGAGAATCAGCAATTCAGGCTTTAAATAAATAAAAGTATATTACAGATTCCAGTATTATTTTCTTAGCATTACAGTCTCTCTCTCTGAAATTGTTGTTCTTTGAGGTTACAGTACTTAGCTCAGACATGCCATTTCCCACTCATGAATGGCACTGGGCAAGGCACGTTGATCATGAATACATCGCTTGTCATTTCAAAGGTATGTCATAGGTGTATTAGTGTATTTTTACTAGTCAGACTCATTTTGTGACTCAGACCCACACTAGTTGCAGACAGTTTTTCTGTGGTCTTCGGAACCATTCAGTTTATTTACAGTGGTTGCTCACAGCCTGTTACGATTTGAATGGGTCCCCTGAGCCAGCACATAAAGATCAAGTCTTAATCCATGACTGAAGCAACCCCTGGCAATAGAATTGGTGGTGATTTAGTTCAATGTCAGCAATGGGTTTAGTCATCTTCTGCTCCAAACAAATGTTAGTATCTTGCTGGAGTGAATAATTGTTTTAGGACTGAGTTCCACAGAGGATTAGGGCTTCATTTCAGAAGTGTTCTCTCTACTTGTGGATCAAACCAGTTTGGGTTCTTCAGAGATCTGAGGTGGCTGCGCCAACAAATGTGGCTGTGTAATAAACACCTCTGTGCAGAGTAACTTCAAGAAGAAATCGATGGTCCCTATGCACACTAAAATTTAGTTTCCTTAGATATTTATTGGAAGGTTAGCATTGCAGTCTTAGATCAATTCAGTGCAGTTCTTCATTGACAAAAGCAGGCAGCCAGAAGTGGAGGACGGCTAATTGACAGGTTATTCTCATAAATTTGCAAATAGTTTGTATATGCATTGGTTCCGTTTGTTGATGTATTTATAGTGAAAAAGAGCTACAGAGCTACAATAGTGCTAATACAGAAATGTCTTAGCTCATTAACTGTGTCCAGTGTGTGGAGTGCAGATGCATTATAACCTTCATATCAATGCTCTTCCTATGCTAGCTGGTCAGCTGCAACCAAAAAATCCATCAACTTTAGTGAAAATTTCAGAGACATCTTGGTTGTCTTATGATAGAAAAGTAACTTAATCTGAAGCTAAATGAAGCAGAGTTGTTTGCAAATCTATTAACCTGTCTGTGCACTTGTATGGAACTCCGAAGAAAGATGTGATCTTGTAGTTTCTGCCAGTTTTTCCTGCTTCTGCCATCTTGCTCAAATTGTGGCAGTGGTCAAGAGAATAAGGAAATATGGTAAAACATTGCCCAGAACACCCTAATACCTGGTTTTGGGCCAGCAAAAAAGGTATTAAGCCACTAGTGCTGCTGGGGTTGATGTCAGGACCTGCCCCAATTCCCCAAACTTCTCAAAATATAAGAGCTATTTTGAGGGTTAATGCTGCCCATAAGTACCTTTTTCTGCTTGCAAGGTGTTGCACTGCTCGATGACCATCTCAGCCTCTCCCAAGCAGTATCAATTTTCTACACGACAGGCTTTGGCTGAGCGCTCTAAGGTCTGATGTTTAGAAATGTCGAGTACCTGCAATGCTATTTAAAGGTAATGGGAGCACAGGTTTCTCAGCAACATTTAAAATCTGGCCTTTGTGCTCAAACAAGAGATGTTAGTTTAGTAGTCACAAGGCTGCTTAAGTGTTCAGTCTGAATTCTAGATAACTTTTGAGATGGATTTTTTTTTTTTTACAAGCATATGAACAGTACTTGATTGATTCTTGGGAAGTTGAGGTATGTCCTGTTATATCCTTTAATTTTTATTAATTTTGTGAGCACTACTGCTCTTTTAGTTAATATCCAGCTAGTAGAACAGCTGGCACAAGAATGAAGAGAATTCATCTATAATAGGTTTACTTCTCAGTAATGTTTTATGGCATTAATCTTTTTTCTATTGGATTGAATGGCAAGGAATTAACTTCTGCTGATGTGCTTAAGCATTAGAATAAGAAATAAAATAATGGTCCTTTAATGTTTAAATTTCTTTATGTGTAACTAGTGGATTTTTCAAGCCACTGAACTATAGTGTTTGGGGCATGTAGGTCAAAGTCTTGCTTTAAACATGCTATAGCTCCCCTTGTTCTGTTGATGAGCATTATGTTCCCCCCCTTGAAATCAGTAATCCTTCATACTTGTCTACCCCAGCTGTTTGAGTTTTTTATAGTAAAAATATGTCCTCCCTGGATAAAAGGTACATCCTCATTCATTCCCTGCCTTAATCAGCTTTGTTTTCTCCCTTATTTTTTGCTCACACAATTATTTTTTCATTGCAAACCAAGACGTCTGTTAGGGCTCCTGTAATAAGTACATCAGTGGAAGATGTAGAATCATCCACTGAATTCATATAGCGACATCTCATAAAAGACACTTCGGGTTCAGGCTCTTCAGTTTTAAAGCAAATATACTTCTTTTGCATGAGTCTGGGTTCTGTGGGGAATTCTGATTCTCTGTGACTCACTTTGAACTGAAGCAGCAAGGCAAGTAGTTTGCTGTGAGAAACCAGTAGTTTAATGCCTGATCCTCAACCCACAGATCAGCAGTGTCAGTGTTCGTGGCAGAAGAGAAAAGAATCGCCATGAGGTTTATAATCCCTGTTACTCTGTATTGATCAGAGTTACTCCTTTGGGTTTTCACTGAGCAGCAGATTGAAACCAGTTCAGGAACAGCAGTAATACTAGTATTCATTCTAGCAAGATGCCTTACCCGATTAGGAAAACCTTCACTCTTTCCTCCTTAAAGCAGCCTCCTTCTTATTTAGAATGCAGTAGAAACATTGTGTTATTAATTACATTGTACCAAATGAACTTAATTTAAAGCTTAATTAAAACTACAGAAGCTGAATTATACTAAGGTTTTCTTGCAAACACAGCAGAATTAGGAGTTGTTCATGAGTGGCTGGACACAGAATTGAAAACATCTTTCCTGACTGGGATTTTTTTTAAAGAATACTTAAACAATTTGTGTATTTCATTCGGTACAGCTCTGTCTTACATGACAATGGCCATGCAGTGTTGTAATTTCTAATTCTGTAGCCATTTAGACCCATTTTATCCTCAGAGCTGATATTCCTAAACTGGGAGCAATTATCTCACTGGCTGAGAGACCTGAGAAAACAAGGAAAGAAATGGGTTCTTACATGTTACTAATTGCCAGTGGTCATTGTTAATTCTCCCCATATCTGTTGTCAGGTGCTTGCACATTTCTCTCCCATGGCTTGTTACACTATGTGAGCATAGCATTAGAAAATTATTGGAATTGTCAAGTGTGATTAAAAAGTCATGTCTGAATTCCTGAAAAAATCCAGTAGGCCATCCATAATAAAGCTGAGGAATTTTTCATATGTCAGTTAAAATATATATTTATGTTCCAGTGTCACAGATGGAGTGAACAAGAGAGAGAGAGCATATTAAATCCAGATAGCTGCAGAATGGCCATCAGGTGGCTCTGGATCTCAGCAGTACCATGAGCAGAGGCTTAATTCAGACATATTTCCATACCCCAGACTCCTAGTTCCGATTAGCTGCGACAGTAAGAATGCAATTTTTCTGGTGCAGGACTAGTTATTATTTTTTATGTTCATGAAATCACACTTAGAGCATTATTTATTACCTTGCTTGTAATAAGTAACTGGCAAACTTTTTATGCTGTATGGATAGA
The DNA here is from genome assembly GCA_020800305.1 of Porphyrio hochstetteri. Taxonomy (NCBI): domain Eukaryota; kingdom Metazoa; phylum Chordata; class Aves; order Gruiformes; family Rallidae; genus Porphyrio; species Porphyrio hochstetteri. Next base: position 8,304,791 of record CM036914.1, on the reverse strand, counting down.
GCTTAATATTTAAAACAGATTGCACAAATGTGGTGTTTTTATCTACAGTGTTACTAATCCAGAAGAAACGTTGAACGTTAAGCCTACTAAACCTTTCCTGGCAGTCACAGACCCCTAATTTGGCGATCATGAACCCCATGTGGCAAAAATTCTGACATCTGCTGGCTGAGGAGAAAAGGACTTGCTAAGCACTGCGGTGCGCTGTGTAGAGTGCTCCCGCATGGTGCCAGCACTGGCAGAAACCGATAGCTTTGCAGAGCTCTTCAGCAGCAGCTCTAAAACAGGCCTGGTCAATCGTTTTCTGACAGCATATTTTTCCTTCAGAAAGTGCTGTTTTGTTATAATTAAAACTTTCTGTGGGAATATGTCAATGAGAAATTGAAATGTTCTGTTCTAAAAATATCAGAACGTTCTGTTTCAAAATTTTTTTACTGGAACACTTTGATTTTTATTCCAGAATGATTTTTTTTTTTTCCCCAAAGTAATTACTTTTGTAGATTATAAAAACAAGATATTGAAATTGTTGTCTTTGCACTAAACATTAATGAAACATTGCACAATCCCTGTGGCATGTGGTAAATTCAAGAGAGTCAAGAATCTAGGAGTCTTCTCTTTTATCACTCTGCTCTGACCACTCTGTGCCTCACTACTTGTGGTAATGTGTATATGCTCTGGGGGGAGAATATACTAAGGGTGGGACTGTCTTTTCATTCAGATGTGGGAGATCAGATACAGGAGGAAAACTTTATTTTTCTCTTCTTAGCATCTTTATTTTATTGTAATTTTGCTGTAATTATTTAAATTACTACAGTCATTTAAAGAAAAACTGTATTGAGCTTATACTCCTTTTAATAATACAGCATACACAAAGAATTTTCAGTTATAGCCAAAATCATACCAGACAATATTGAGAAAAAAAGTAGTGAATGACTGAAGATAACTCTCAAGGATTTCCTTTGCCTGACTTAATAAGTTCAGTGCTTTTCATGTACTAAAAAAAAAAAAAAAAATTGACTTTGCATTTTATCCTGCGAGGAAAGAATGAAAGAAAAAAAATGCAGGGTTTGATTAGCAATAGATACAGGAGTTCTTACTTTTATAGCTTTCCTTAAAGTGGGGCTTCAGCTAAGTTGTATGACTTAAAGATTGATAGCTTTGTTTTTAGAAAGGAAGTACAATGGTTCATATGTCATCAGTCATGACAGATAATTATCTAGCTATCGAATATATGCCTATATGGTGGCCAATTACACTGTGTTTAAAAAAAACCCAAGAAGTTTACATGCACATAACCAGGCTGAAATTATACTCACAAGGACATTTTCTTATTTTTGACTTCATTACTTTTTAAAATCATTTTAATGTAGCTTTTAATTCAATTAGGAAAAAAATTAAGAAAAATAAATTACCTATGCAAAATCATAAGGATTGTCCCTCAACGTGGATTATCAGGAGGGTTGAGTTCTTTTGATCACAGTGCATCATCTACCATGTGAGCTGGGGAAATAACTGAATGCAGTGGGTTGTTCATCTGTAGGAACCAGGAGCTGGAGAGGGGAAGTGTGCCTACGCTGTCAGGGAATATTTAGATTCAGGAAGCTTGAGTTCAGTTATGTCATGTGCTGTGTCATTTTTGCTACTAAGAAGCTGTGTTCTTTTGTTCTTTTCACCCCACCCATATCGTTCTACCCTGCCTCTTTCCGTTTCTGTGTCTTCTGACCTTTCCTTGTAACTCTCTTCTCTTTCAAGATCCTCCTAGACTTTTTGTGCCGAGACCGCCCGAGTCTGTTGATCCATCTGTTTTGGATTCTCCAAGTAGTCTTCATCTATCTAGTTCTACTTCTTCCTCACCCATGAGGTGATGGCAATAGAAACACAGTATACAAAAGAAGGACACATTCACAGCTGTTGAGTTATGTAGACCTGGTGCCACAGTGATCCCAGCAATTGAGATGAACAGTTTCAGAGAATATCCGTTCTGTCTCTGCAGCTGTGTTGGAGGACGCTTACACTCTGGTTTCAAGTGATGTGGTCTTTAACGACAGTAACTTTTTATGGGACCGAGTGGTGGTTCAAACTGGTGAACTGACTTGGCAATAAAGCATTTATTTATTTATTTATTTATTGCTGGGTTTCTTTTTCAGCTGAGTTACATAGGATAAACATATTTTAATTTGCTGGAAATATTTGGTGCTTTTTACCCAATGTATCTCCCTGAAAATTCAACCCAGAGCAAAAACTTCAGTGCAGCCTCTGAATTGCACACAACCTAATGAATGGAAGAAGGGTAGACAAATTTTAGAATAACTCAAGTCTTTTAAATTTTGTCATTGGATCTATAATATTTCTGCCAAATGAAAAATCCGTCAATCACAGTGACTCTATTGTGTTGTTAGCATAATATTCATAGGGAATAATAAAGTTGCTTTATTTAGGATTCCTTCAGGTGTCCCTGCTATCTCGTTCAACAGAACAGCCCACTAGTGATAGGCTGGTGGTAATACTAACTTGTTTGAAGAAATTGACAGGTAAAACAGATTTATTTATTTTATTTTGTTCTTTAAAAGATTCACTCTGGTTAATTAGAGAAATACTATTTCAGATATCTAAGAAAGGCATCCTTGGCTTGCTTTTGTCTTCCCATATTTGGTTGAGATTCATCATGTAATCTGTAGAATTCTTTGTGCCACTGCTTTAAACAACATACAGTGAGATTTGATGCAGTGATTCATTTTGTGCTTATAGCAACTTTGAGGCAGATAAGATACACTTTCAACTTCTGCAGCAGAAGGCTGTTGATTTGCCTGGTTCCTTTACTAGACCGGTTCTGAATCACTGGTTGCCTGATTTACATCTTTGCAAATATATGCATGGTGTTAGATCCCCAGAAGTGCTGATGACCTGCTTGAGTATCTTAGCTAACAGAATAGGAGCTTTTACCTCTTCATATTTTATACATTCCAAAAGGCAGGGTTTTTTTTATTTTCTACATATAATTTCTGAGAAGGATCCAACAATGTTTGAATTATGGTAAAGCATCTGAGAGATCGAGGTCTTTGTTTTGGGTAGGTGCTGAGCTCTCTGTTGTTGGAATGATGTTTTCTACTCCAGAAGGCAAGAGATCCTCATTTGTGAATTCTCTGGGAAAGCTAGAAGGAGCTGGAAGATCCATACTTTTTTTCCATGGTTTTCCAGGACATCTGGGGACAGGAGATTCTGCGCGATCTGGCAACCCATTAAATAAAGAAGTATCAGGAAGAATTAGTGATTCTGCAGCTGTACTGCTGTCCTTTCTTGCAACCCCTGGATTAACTAGCTCTGATGCGGTTTCACCACTGAACGATGTGAGGGTTTCATTTTGATGAAAACCCCTTTCATGGGACTCCTCAGAAGATCTGAGAGTTGATGTTTATGTTTACCATATTTACTGTGTTTTTTGTGACCACACCCGTGGCCAGTTCTGTGCTCACAACCAATTTCATGCCTATGCCTAGTATCAGAACCATGATCTTTTTTATGTCCGTGCCTGTGTCCATGCCTGTGTTCATGCCTGTGTTCGTGCCAGTGTTCATGCCCATCTCCATGCCTGAGTCCATGTTCATGTCCATGCCTGTGTTCGTGCCTGTGTCTGTGCCTGTATTTGTGCTCATGTCTGTCCCCATGTTCGTGCCCATGTCCATCCCTGTGTTCGTGCCTGTGTCCATCCCTGTATTCGTGCCCAAGTCCGTCCCTGTGTTCATGCTCATGTCCATGCCTGTGTTCGTGCCTGTGTCCATGCCTGTGTTTGTGTTCATGTCCGTGCCTGTGTTCATGCCCATCTCCATGCCTGAGTCCATGTTCATGTCCATGCCTGTGTTCGTGACTGCGTCCATGCATGTGTTCGTGCTCATGTTCATGCCTGTGTTCGTGCCCATGTCTATCCCTATGTTCGTGCCCATGTTCATGCCTGTGTTCGTGCCCATGTTCATGCCTGTGTTCGTGCCCATGTCTGTCCCTGTATGCGTGCCCAAGTCTGTCCCTGTGTTCGTGTCCATGTCCATGCCTGTGGTCATGCTCATGTCTGTCCCCGTGTTCATGCTCATGTCTGTCCCCGTGTTCGTGCCCGTGTTCATGCATGTGTTCGTGCCCGTGTCCATCCCTGTGTTCATACTCATGTTCATGCCCGTGTCCATCCCTGTGTTCGTGCCCGTGTCCATCCCTGTATTCATGCCCAAGTCCGTCCCTGTGTTCACGCTCATGTCCATGCCTGTGTTCGTGCCTGTGTCCATGCCTGTGTTTGTGTTCATGTCCGTGCCTGTGTTCATGCCCATCTCCATGCCTGAGTCCATGTTCATGTCCATGCCTGTGTTCGTGACTGCGTCCATGCCTGTGTTCGTGCTCATGTCCGTCCCTATGTTTGTGCTCATGTTCATGCCTGTGTTCGTGCCCATGTCTGTCCCTGTGTTCGTGCCCAAGTCTGTCCCTGTGTTCGTGTCCATGTCCATGCCTGTGGTCATGCTCATGTCTGTCCCCGTGTTCATGCTCATGTCTGTCCCCGTGTTCGTGCCCGTGTTCATGCATGTGTTCGTGCCCGTGTCCATCCCTGTGTTCATACTCATGTTCATGCCCGTGTCCGTCCCTGTGTTCGTGCCCAAGTCCGTCCCTGTGTTCGTGCCCATGTCCGTCCCTGTGTTCATGCTCATGTCCATGCCTGTGTTCGTGCCTGTGTCCATGCCTGTGTTTGTGTTCATGTCCGTGCCTGTGTTCATGCCCATCTCCATGCCTGAGTCCATGTTCATGTCCATGCCTGTGTTCGTGACTGCGTCCATGCCTGTGTTCGTGCTCATGTCCGTCCCTATGTTTGTGCTCATGTTCATGCCTGTGTTCGTGCCCATGTCTATCCCTATGTTCGTGCTCATGTTCATGCCTGTGTTCGTGCCCATGTCTGTCCCTGTATTCATGCCCGTGTCTCTCCCTGTGTTCGTGTCCATGTCCATGCCTGTGGTCATGTTCATGTCTGTCCCCGTGTTCGTGCCCATGTTCATGCATGTGTTCGTGCCCGTGTCCATCCCTGTGTTCATACTCACGTTCATGCCCGTGTCCGTCCCTGTGTTCGTGCCCAAGTCCGTCTCTGCGTTCGTGCCCGGGTCCATGCCTGCGTTCGTGCCTGTGTCCATGCCTGCGTTCGTGCCCAAGTCCGTCGCTGTGTTCGTGCCCATGTCCGTCCCTGCGTTCATGCCCAAGTCCGTCCCTGTGTTCGTGCCTGTGCTCATGCCTGTGTTTGTGCCCATGCCTATGTTCGTGCCCATCTTCATGCCTATGTTCATGCTCAAGTCCATCCCTGTGTTCGTGCCCATGCCCATGCCTGTGTTCGTGCCCATCTCCATGCCTGTGTTCCAGCTCAAGTCCGGCCCTGTGTTCCAGCTCAAGTCCGTCCCTGTGTTCATGCTCAAGTCCGTCCCTGTGTTCGTGCCCGTGTTCATGCATGTGTATGTGCCCGTGCCCATCTCCATGCCTGTGTTCCTGCTCAAGTCCGTCCCTGTGTTCCTGCTCAAGTCCATACCTGTGTTCATGCCCGTACCCTTGCCTGTGTTCGTGCCCAAGTCCGTCCCTGTGTTCCTGCTCAAGTCCGTCCCTGTGTTCCTGCTCAAGTCCATCCCTGTGTTCCTGCTCAAGTCCATCCCTGCGTTCGTGCCCAAGTCCATCCCTGAGTTCCTGCTCAAGTCCGTCCCTGTATTCCTGCTCATGTCCATCCCTGTGTTCGTGCCCATGCCTGTGTTCGTGTCCATGTCTGTCCCTGTGTTCATGTCTATGTCCGTCCCTGTGTTCGTGTCCGTCCCTGTGTTCGTGCCCGTGTTCATGCATGTGTTTGTGCCCGTGCCCATGCCTGTGTTCATGCCCATCTCCATGCCTGTGTTCGTGCTCATGTCCGTCCCTGTGTTCGTGCCCATGTCTGTCCCTGTGTTCGTGCCCGTGTTCATGCGTGTGTTCGTGCCCAAGTCCATCCCTGTGTTCCTGCTCATGTCCGTCCCTGTGTTCCTGCTCATGTCCGTCCCTGTGTTCCTGCTCATGTCCGTCCCTGTGTTCCTGCTTATGTCTGTCCCTGCGTTCGTGCCCAAGTCCATCCCTGTGTTCATGCTCATGTCTGTCCCTGTGTTCGTGCTCATGTACATCCCTATGTTTGTGCTCATGTTCATGCCTGTGTTCCTGCCCATCTCCATGCCTGTGTTTGTGCCTGTGTCCATGCCTGTGTTTGTGCCTGTGTCCATGCCTTTGTCTGTGTTTGTGCTCAGGTTCACCTTCTGGTTCCTGTCCACCATCTTTTCTCATTTCATTGGTAGGTCTTTGCCTTTCTTCTTCATTTTTATCTGAGCATAAAATTTCATTTGGCTGGTTTACTGCATCAAAACTTCGGAAAGGTGTGAATCCAGGAGGCCTTCTTAGAAGAGTGAGCTAAAAAACATTGAGATAATAGCCACATTTGTTACATGAACAAGAATAGTTTCAGATTTGGGAAATTCAAAGGTTGCCTCATTGCAGTATTAGTCATTTAACAAAAACACGTTATCAGATTTCTAAAGTAAACTAAACAATTCTCTTTTCTGTGTGATAAGCATGGAAACACACCCATGTACCTGTGCTTGTTAGAGTGTAACACTAATGCATAACACCAGTTTATGCTTAAAGGCTAACACATCTCTGAGTAGTCTCAGTACCAGAACATACAGAAGATCTGGGTCATTTTGTTATATGAAATGTAACTATTCGATTTCTTGTTTCTAGGTTTGACAAACACATTTCATAAGACTGCTTAGAAATAACACATGCAAGTTAAAGCTGATAATATGAAACAGTTGTTCTTGAGTAGTCCCTATTTCCCTAAAACTGTTCAACTGGAAGACAAAGACTTCATGCATGGTGTACAGTCACTATCTAACATGGATTTTATTTCTGTCTACCAAAGTGCCTGATCATTATCTACCTGCAAATCAGAGGGTTTTTTTGGATGGCGCTAAATTTGAAAGCTGATGTGGATACAATATTGTAGTGAAAACAAAGAAGAGAGACATTTATTAGGTGGTACATAATGAATGAAGGTAGCTATGAAGGTGCTGAACACAATGAAGTTATTGATTATGAAGGCAAGTTAATGAATCTCACTTGATTCAGTCTACCGTCTCTTTTCGCTGAGGAACAAGGGAGTCCCTGCATTTATTAAGCAACCTGCAGTCATCAGAACTAGAAGTGTTCTGATAATAAAAAAGATTTATATTTCATTCTGAATTTTTCAAACTGCCCCATGTTGGAGACTAGTTAATTGTGGAGCTGGGCGAGAAGAAACTGAAGGGTTTGACACGTGGCAGGAGATCTGCTGTTCTGCTATATGCAAAAATTCACAGAGGCTTTTGAAATCTGTGGGGTATAATTATTGCATTGCCAAATAGTTTTGTCTTAATTTTGTAAACCTACTATGAATAGTAATTCAAAGGAGCTGATGTGGTTTGATAATTTGGAACTTAACTGACAACAAAAGGACCAGTCAACAGGCAGGATGTTTTCTCTATTCTGTTGCCTTTGTATTTCTGTAATCCCTGTGTTGTCCAGTCTCTCACCTTGTGGTGAAAATCACTTAGATGTAACAAACTCCTGAGGTTAGAGGGGGAGAGGGAGGAGTGGGGCCTTACTGAGGTTGTTAAAAGAATTATGTTTTCCATCATTTTTGGTACAAAAGATGGGATAATTTGGAATGGATAAAGAATTGAATGTCTGCCTTTGATCTATGCTCTACTTATGATGATGATAATGAAGAGGAGTCATACCATTGACCGTTCTCTAGAGCAGTTAACCTGGGGAAAGATGTTATTCTCCCATGGGATCACGTGAATTTGTGCTTCACATGGCAATGGTGCCTGTTGACAGAATAAAAATCAACACATTAAGGTAACAAAACAGCAGACAGAAAGGAAGAGAGTTGTGCACCAAAAAAATATTATTTTTTAAATAATACATTTAAATAAAAATATAATTGGAACTTTACCCAAATATCTATGGAAATCCATTTTAGTGATGGAGACTTCTCTACTGGGATGCATGACTGTTTAGCTTTTTGAGGTTTTAGTGTGCCTATGTGAACACTCTGATGAAATTTTGTATTGGAGGTTGGATCTTAAAAAATTGGGTTTTGCATCTCCAGCATTTTTGAAGCACTAAGTATTAATCTTTAGGATATTTCTAACAAATATTGTTTGTTGATGGTATTTCTCCCACTAAAATAGGGAAACTGAGATAGAGGCAGGCATCTTTTTTTTTTCCTATTCAGTGCATTCACAGGTTTTAAAATCTCCAGATAAGCACTGTTCATATGGTGAGAAAAGAGAGGGGAAATAAAGTCTCTCTTTTCCAACCAACTTCCTTGCCAATGGTTTCTGGTCCTATCAGCATTACTTTCCAGCGTCTGGAACACATTGTCCCAGTACCAGCAGTGTGCTCTTCAGAAACGTCATTTCTTTGTGCAGCAGTAACACTCTAATCTCATGTTTTCCTTAGCTGCAAGTCCACAGAGTCAGTAGTATTGCAGCTATTTCATATCACAGCAGGCTCCTCCCCTCCTTTCTTTGATTCATTTTTGTCAGAAGAAAGTTCCTTTCACTTTGCAGTGAGCACCAATCTCACGGTTTGAGTGACTCAGTTTGAACTCCGTGTTTCACTGCCATTGTCACTGGCTTGAGTTACAAACAGTGAAAGGTTCCTTGTTGAAACCAAAGTTTACTGAAAAAGGCAACAGAACTCAGGACATGATTTTACTGAAGTGATTACGACTTCTGGTGCAAATGAGTTTGTCCATGAGAAACATTATAGTTGGCAACATTATCATTACTTACACTGTCTGGTGTGGCTTCACAGTCGTCATTAAATTTTTCGAGCTCTGCCTTTGAGCAGTTTGTTTTCCAGATCGCAAATATCAAGTGGTATTTTTTTCCTGCAACCGTCTGAAACATTAGAAAGTAGATTTTCTGTGGTAAAGGCATTTTATTGAAAAGAGTTCACAGAAAAGATGTTTTTCTACAAGCTTATACTACTTATATGCCACCAGTCCTGACCAGTGGGACAACATACGTTAACAACATTAAAATATTTGGCAGCAAACCTGTCTGCTTCTAATTAACTTATTTACTCCAGTCACTATTCTTTAAAATTCCAGCATTGAAATAGAAGGAAACAGAAAGGTCAGAATAATATCAGGCCCACAGTTTTGGCTTTGTTTTAGTGGATGCCTGTAGTAATTTCATTAATAACAAATGAAATCATTAGAGACACCACTGTGAGGAGCCAAATATGATGTAAGAAAAGTGGAATGTGAATAAAATGAAGTGTGTGATGAACAGGCTCAGTTGAAAATGAATGTATTTGCCAAATGCATTAAGGAGAGAAACTGCACGGGTTCAAGAATGTGCCTGAGTTCTCTTAGTGTATTTTATAGAGCCTGAGATAATACATCTTGCTTCAGAGACAGCAGGTAAAACATGGAATTCTGTCTCTTTTAAGTGTACTTTTTAAATGCATGTGTGCTCATATGAATCATAATACGTAAAGTGAGAAAGAAGTTACAAAGAAGGAAAAAGGTTTAAAAGAAGAAAAAGCACAGATACTATTAGTAAGATAACATAAGCTATTCAGAAAAATTCTGATGTGCTTTTAGTGCCTTCTTCAGTGGTACCCTCGTGGTCAGGAGAACTTGTTGACAAAGCATAGATCAAGTCTAGAAACTACTCCCCTGCCTGATTTCCAATTCTGTCCTAAACCTCTGCTTGGACATGCTGGGACAGTAAATGAGGCAAATGCAAATGCTTGCAATAGTATCCTCTTGATTCCTTGTTCTTTATTCAGTTGTAATTGTCTATATATCTTAAGTTATGAACAGATGTGCTCTTTCAAATCTAGCTGCAGTGTTATTAGCAGCATAATCACTATATCAATTAACAGATTTCTAAAGGAAATTGGGAAGCCCCACTTCTTGGAGCTTATGGCTACTGTAGGGTGCACAGTGCTTAAAACATCATACAGACTATTGGTGTGGTGGATCAAGTGGGTAGTTTCTACTTTTCTACTTTCAAAGTCTAAGGTATGTTACAAAGGCTGGTAAAAAGTGTGGTAGATATACAGAAATCAGGTACCCTAAGTCAACCTTTTCCCCATACTTTTAAAATCAGGTTGTTTAAAGAAGTAAAAAAAAGAGATAGGACATTTCCAAACAACTTCTGAATTCAGGGCAAGATGGATAATTTTTTTCAAGAAAAATGGCATGGATATTTCAGTTACTACATGTATCATGACTTAGAGAAACACATTATTGCCAATCTAAACACTAAGTTTAGCTAACCCTTAGCTCAGACCAATAACACTGCCATTTCTGTTCCTCAACACTATGGCATATCCCAACCTGAACTGTCGCTTTTTCTATTTCTCCAGCTTTATAGTAGAAATCATCATTGGTCTCTGAATTATACTTCTCCATAGAAGCCTTCAGAAGTTCCTTCAGTTCTGGACTCTCTTTTGGGATAGTCTTTGAACAACCAACGCCGTTAACTGAAAGAAACGAACAGATTTCAGATGTAAGGAACAAAAGATTCAACACAGATAAAGGCTGGAAAACCAGCTAGTTCTAAATCCCTACTTTCTGGAAAGCTTCCTATTTGGGGTCTATCAAATGAGACCAAAATATCTTTGAGTTTTGTATGATCAGCAGTATCTTGGTTATCTGAAAGACCATTGCATCAGCACCTAGTGTCACTTTGGACACTTAAGTTTTCTCATAGAAAGAAGAATTGTGTGTACTAGTTGTGGGTAGCAAATAAAGAGAGGGAACATCTACACATATGGAAAGGCCTGAATCAGGTGAAACAAGAGGTGCGTGTTATTGGCAACGAATGAGTGTGTTGAAGAATATTGTCATTTCTTGAAGAAAAACAAGTCTGAATGGGTGAGAATGCAGCACTTACTACATGGAGCAGTACTGTACTCCATGTTCTAAAGCTCTGAAGCTGTGATAATCTGTGTCCAAACAGATGGCTGGAGCAAAAAGTAACAATAAAAAAAACATTTGGCAATTGGACTGTAATCAACTTATAAATCCTAAGTAATTTATTTACTGGGGAAAAATATGCCTCTAATATATGAAACATAAGTATAGTCATGCAATATGAAATAAACAGTGATGGTATCATCAGGTGAATTACCAGTTTTGGACAAAATCTTGAAGTCCTCAATTCCTTTGCCTTTCAAAATAATATACTGGAACTCTTTGGAAAGATACAAGTTGCTTATTTCAACAATGTGATATTAAATTGCTTGTCATTGTGGTGAAAAAGGAATTAATTTTTGTAGGGCAGTTATACTCTGAGTTTGTATCTGTTACTCTCCAAATGAGAGTCAGCAGCCAGCTCCATGTCATGGAAATAGGACAGTACACAAATGAAAAAATGTAACTCGCAGCTGCATATGAAATACTCATAGGAAATGAAAGATATCTGTGCTAATATTTCATTAAGAGGCAGTGCTTTTTTAGTCCCTGAAAAATGACTTTCTCTTATTATTATCTGTTTTAATCTCTTGCATTTTTATTTTGTCCTTTTTTATATAACTAAAAAACCCCATAGAAAATTGTAAAACAGTAAAAATGGATAGTGCTTAGGACATACCTGGAAATTTGCATTGGCTTCTAATATCTATGATCTCTGCCTGAAGACTTTGATATGCTTTGGCTTCACATTTACCTACATGCTGGAATAAAAACCACAGAATAGCTCTTTGTTATTTAGAAATAATAAACAAGCTGACATCCTAATACCTTCCTGCTAACAGAATAAGTTGAGCATCCTACTAATAACTCCTTCCTTCCTTCAATACACTGGGAGCAAGAAGCCTGACAGACAGTCTGCAGAGCCAATAAATGGTAAGGGTTGAAAAGGATCACTCAGAGAAAATAAAACCATGAAAGAGAAACTAAGTGAACTATTTGTTTGTGTTCATTACAGCAGGAAATGGTGAGGTTTACAAGCCAGAATCCTAATTTATGGAGAATTCTCTGGAATTTCTGTCTCAAACTATAAAGACCAAAATAGAAGACTACACAATTAACAAATCAAACATTGCTCAGTTTCTTGTATTTATTCAGGTCTTCTAAAAGAACTGTGGTAGATGACTTGCTTAAAATTGGCTTTATATCTTACTGCTGGAAGAAAGCATATATTGATCCTTTTCTGTTTTTCAAAGCTTATAGACCCATAAAACTGATGTCTGTACTATTCAAGTGGCTATATTCAAGTGGTTATATTCAAGTGGTTAGAAATGGTAATAAGGAAAAAAACAAGGGCCATGAATACATCAAGAAGAGACAGAGGTTTTTGTTATAAACAAAAGTTGTATTTTGCAGACTTGTCAAATTCTTCAAAAGCATCAGCAAAAGCAGATAAAGACACCTGTTGGTGAAGTGTATGTAGGTTTTCAAAAAGGTTTCCATGCAGTCCCTTATCAAAGACTAAAGGAAACCAACCAACTGTAGAATAAGAAGGAATACTGTTACAATTCAAGATCAAGACCTTAGGCTATGACAGGTACTTGAAAATAACATAACGTAACAAAGTCTGCTTACTTGTGGTTTAGAAAAATGACAAAAAAATACTGTCAAGGCTTCTTATCCAGTTTAGAGAGAGTGGCATTTTGCCCCTCTCTAGCTCTGTGGATCACATGCATGTTCAGTACAGGGTACAATTCTGGTCTTCTCATTTCAAAATGAATAGTACAGAAAGGTACAAAACTTCCACAGAATTTGGTCATTCTAAGGTATGGAATATTCTTAGAAAATCGTATTCTAATAATATCTGTCAACAATCTATTAGCAAGGCTGCTTAACAGTTCAGAGTGATAAAGATCAGTGACAAAGATCCAATCCCACAAACCCTGTGTGATCAAAGAAGTATGTGAATGAACTTAAGGCTGAAGGGCAAGCATGGGCAATGGAGAGATTTGCTTCAGCTAGTCTGATCCTCACTCTTCTATTATTTAGCACAATGCTGTCATTCTTTCCTTTTTTGATTAATGCTTCTGAAACATTCTTGAGACATCCAAGGAGTCATTTTTGAACAAGAGAGGCTCTCGAATGTCACAGTCAACAGTGCACTTCCACAGCAGTGGAAACAGATGCGAGTCAGGACTCCCGTGGTTCCTCCCTTCTCATTTACCACTGTGCTTCATTAGGGGTCTGCGTTCCTGCCCCTCTACCTTGTATTTGCAGAAGCATCTGTCTGGCCCCCTGGTGAGCTGGTCCAGGGAGGCTGGTTGAGAGGAACCGAATATTTTTGGTACAGATAATTCTGTTCCAGGTCAGAGAATCTGAGGAAGTACCTGGTTTTGCAGCACTGTTTAGCTAGAGTATGTATGTTTGTTAATACATTTGTTTTGAAGCTTTCTCATTTGAACTGCTGTAGACATTAAGTAATAATTCAGCTGTTTACTTTTCTTAGAAAGTGTCTTAAGCTGGAAAAACAATGCTAATTTTAATGATCACTTTTTTGGTTGTACATGGGTAACTCTTTGAATATCTCCATAGGAACTTCTCAAGGGATTTATTACTTAGGTGGGGCTGTTTAGATCCTATAAATCCATAATCCACAAATATTCCAGTGGTTGTTTTAGTCACTGAATCAGGAGAAGATGTGGATGTTCTAATTGCATAAATAGACAGCTATCCATAAGCCTGGATTTAAAATTAATTCACAAAGGGAAGGAAGACTATAAGTATTTTTTTGAGTCAGATCTTAATGTTTATTTGGTAATATGGTATTTTCTTGATAAACAGATTTGGAAAATTACTTACACCTCTAGAAGTGGTTTTGCACTCTGGAGTTAGTTCTTGAAATTGTTCTTTGGAGCAATTAGTCTCCTCAATGTTATATTTAATTGCATAATTCCATCCAGCTACCACCTGGAACAGATATTTAAGAAGCACATTATGTAGACCAATACCAACTTGGAAGTTACACTACTAAATGTGATTAGCAAAGAAAGATAAACTACTTTTCTAGTGCCTTCTATCCACTGTCAATTTAAGTGGAGGGCTCTGATTAGTCTCTGATGGCCAGAAGTGACATGCTGGTTCTCTTTCCAGCTGCTGGATTGCACTCTGTGGCATTTTCTCACATGACTTAAATGTGCAAGCTTGTCTTTCCACTAAGAGAATCATTGCCATCAGTAAAGAGAAAGAGGACAGTCTGCCCAGGGAGGTGGTTGAGTCACCTTCCCTGGATGCGTTCAAAAAAAGGGTAGATGAAGTACTTAGGGATATGGTTTAGTTTAGGATGCGAATGGTTGGACTTGATCTTAAAGGTCTTTTCAAACCTTGTTATTCTGTGATTCTGTGAATTAAATCAGGGGTCAAATTGACATGAGACCAGAAGATGCCTTTTGGCTAAGGAAATACATACACACTCAAGTCAAATGCTCTGTATTTGGTATCAGGGTATATACTAATTAAAAAAAAATATTAGAAACTTTACTTTCTAGCAACATCACAGCAATCCCTAGGAGTGATCCATTGCCTTTCACAGGGGATAGTTATTGCATGGAATACCTGATGACACGGAATTTCTGCAACCTGAGCACTCATTTCTTGCAAAGCAGATATTCTTGTGTGCAGAAATCTTTCAGCAAGTGGGACGCTGGCTTTTTGATTTTCTTACCTATTTTTTCTATATGGAAATACAGCATCCGTAGCATCCTATAGCATATAGAAGCTGCTGACATATGGGCACTTTGCATTGCAAATACATAGATGCCTGCTGCTGTTTGAGAGGCTGTAGAGTATATGAGACATCTGTGCAGGCTGGCAGTTTTGGCACAGAACCTAGGAAAGATCTGCTCCTGCTGGAGCTTCAAGGAGAGGCCAAGTGGAATACCCAAGAGCATCTGAGATGACACAAGATGCCTGTGTCAGCACTGAATGCAAATAAACTGGTGCTAAATACTGGTTAGATACAATGGCAGATAAAGAGAAAAATATGCTTACTATTAGCTTATAAAGTTGACAGCTCTGAAAAGCCAGAAGGTAACCATTTATGATTGCTTATAAATAGAGTTATTTACAGGTTCTACATTCTATATGCATTTTGTATACTTCTGTTATGAAATATAAGCTACCTTAACATCAGAAACATAAAATAACCAAGGTACCTGGTTTGGGTTTGGGATTTTTTTGGTAAAATTTAGAGAAAAATCATACACAAACCTGTCTTTTAGCTTCTTTTATTTCCACGAGCTTAAAGAGGGCAGGTTCAGTACTGTGCTTGTTAAACCTTAGAATGGCTTGTTTCAGAATTTCTGCCACTTCTGAACTATCACTTGATATAGGATGAAAGCATCCAAGACATGTGGCCTCAGTAATTGTTATCTTTGGTGTAGCTGGAAAAGAAACAAACCAAAAAATTAAGGGGTTCATGTAAAACAGTGTCAGGTTTTCATTCTTCCTATCTGGGAATGAGAAAAAAGGTTCCATGAGCAAGAACTTTTCCTGCTTTTAATTGGAGTGATTAGCAAAATCTACATTTCTGTTTCAGGGTCTGCAAAGATATTAATTGTATTTAGAAACATGCTAAGGTTTGTGGTCACAGAGGCCATCCGTGACTTTGGATCTGGGTGTGGTTTCAGCAGTGAACTTCATTCAGAGCAAGTGAGTTCAGGAGTTACTGAGTCTCTGAAAACCCTTGCATGTTGTTTGACACTGTTAGGGAAGGGTCATCCCTCAGTCAGGGAAGAACCCATGGGGGCTACAACTCAGGTTGTTCATCAGATCCTGCAGTGCTCACCCACTGTGCACAGCTGCTTACTATCCTCACCAGGGACTTTGGCAGGAGTATTTTGGTTCACCTGCATGAACTACTCTGACTTGGAGCTCCTTAGGGACTGTAGTTGAACTATTTACTACGTGCTGTTTGAACTCCCCCTGCAAGTCACTCTGGCTGCCAGTTACCACTTGGTGTTTCCAACTGGATTGGCTGTGGATGGACAAGCTTGATGGGTATGCTCAAACTTCTGTTTTCTACTACTAATCCTATTAACTCTCTTTCCTTTCTAGTAATCATGGATTGGATTTTCATAAATTAATTTTATAGTTCAGTACATAAATTAATTTCATGATTCAGTGAGCTTGAGAATGAAAGTGGGACAAAATGTGGTCTCTGTGGAATTGAAGTAAAATCTGTGTTCCTGATCCTCAGCTGGCATAAACTGGCTTTAATGGAGTGATGCCAGTTTGCACCAGCCAGGAAACCAGACTGGTGTCCATGTGATCAAACCCTTCCACCAAGCAGGCAGAACAGCATGGCACCTGACACGGTGGGGAAATCCCTCACCAGTTAGGGTCTGTTGTTTCACTCTTTCTGTTTGGATCCTTTGGATTTGATTTGGCTCCTCTGTACATTTGGAGTACATCAATGTAAGCAATAATATTTAGTCTTAGTTCTTCAAGGGGTATTTGAACAAATCTGGCACTTTGTATGTCTAGCATCACTTATTTTGACTCAGTAATGACAAATATATACATGTTATAGAAGAATGTGACCATGTTTTCAGGGACTAATCACAAAGGAGACAGTAAATCAACAGTACACTCAGCTCTAAACTAACCGTGTTCTCAGCATTTTCTTAAGTGCTGAACACGTGTATTCTTTTTTTGGAGCTGTTATAACTTGGTAGGAAGAGATGAGCTGCCTAGGTTGAATACATGATTCATTTAATTTATGTATATTTTTTAATCTTTCTAAGCCAAGCTCCAAATGCAAATTCCCCGTGCATCCTCTGTGGGATTCACACACATTTCACTGGCAGCTAGATGTCACCATTGCTCTACAAATGCCTCTAAACCAAGCAGCGTTTATTCAGTAGCAGAACGTGGAATTTTGAGTGTGCTGCAGTTCCTAGAAGGACACTAGTGGTCCGTGTAGCCATTTAAGCTGTAAACAACATCGCTAGGAACAAAAAGATAAGCTGCTAAACATCTCAGAATTCATGGTAAATATTTCTGTAGTTAATATGTGCTTAGTTCCCTGCTACCAGCTAGTGGTTATTTTAAAACTAGCTTGGGTATGTCTTATGTGAACGCTAAGCACAGGCACATAGAAATATCAGTTGCAAAGCTTTAAAACAATGTGACCTCTTTCTAATAAAGGAAGTTACCATGTGAACGCAATAGTAATATATGACTGTCTTACAGGCAAGGAATATATTACTGCCTGTTGTCAAGGTCTAGAAGATACTATGGTCTCCCTTACATAATTCTATCACTGCTAGATTTTTATTTTGTACCTTTTTTGTTGTTGTTGTTGGGCTAAATATTTCTCTTTGGAGAAAATTAAGGTACAATTTTGTCATAAAGTTTTTTTCTAATATTTTTGCCATTCTTATTTGCCAACATACCTGTTGAATGCTGCCTCAAGCTGTTACATACCTGGAAGAATTTTGCAATCTTGTGAAACATTACTTGTTTGTTCAACATTATTCAAGGTAACTTGAGCTGTGCATTCTCCTCTTTTCTGCAAAACGTGATAACATTTGTCTTAAACTTGCTGAAGAAGAATACGGTGCTATATATTCCTCTAGCTATTGAACAAAGTTGACAGTTGCAAATTGAGTTTGGGGAACAAGTTCATATGCCCATTTGTAATAATGTCTAATTTGTTGTTTTGTTACTGGAAAAGGAATGGTTTTGCTGATTGTGAGGAGAGTGGGGGAAAAACCAAGCAGATAATTTGAAAGATTGCTTTTTATCATGATTGATATATATTAACTAATAAAATTACAGTCAGAATAATGGAAATTAATACATCCTCATAAATAAAGTATGAATAAAGTCTGTATTTACCTAATTTCCTCTCTGCTAGTACAAGATATGCAACAGTCACCATGGCATCTCACACTGACTCAAAGGACATTATGACCATCATTCCTTTCCTTGGGATATGTACCATGTGAAACAACAGCACAGAAACGTGCATTGTTCCTGTGCCCTATGTGTGCCCTGATTGCACCTGCTCTAGGCGCTTTCTAGTAGCATGAACCAGACACGCTTTGTGCTGCTAAGAGCCCTCTTAAATTTTCTGCCATAGTGGCTTCCACGTCAGTGTTTTTCTTGGTAGGATCTGAAATCAATTTGGTTGTGCAAGTTTCCATTATGCATAATTTTGAGAAAGTTTTGCAGCACTCACACTCTAACCGTGCATGTATCTGATGGTGAATTTGTTGTGAACCTTCATATAGAAGCACTGAAATGTTCCCTTCTGCATGTATTCAGGATTATAATGGTAAATTCATGATCATAATGGTTAACTTTAGAGTTGTAAACATTTCTGTACTGTGCTTTAGTCCTATAAGCTCTCAAAGGCAACGCAGCTGAAAATGTTGAATTCTCTATTGTATTTTTCTCCAGGCAACTGGAGTCCTTGGCATTATGCTGATATTTCTGCACTGAGAACTTTGAAAGAGGACAGATACTTACGGCCTCTGCAAATGCTTTGTAATCACACTCTTGCCAGAGTTTGTTTTCCTCAATGGCACAAGTGGTTTCTTGTATTCGATATTTCACATGGAATTGTGTGTCAGGACCTGCCTGGATAAAAACAGTATGTCTGTCATCATCTGCATAGTAAGAAATCAAGTGAAAAGATAGGAGCTTCAAAAGGTAAATACTATCCATTGGCTATCCATGCAAGGTCTCACAAATCTTTGTGGTTCAATAATTAACTTATCTAACTATATTATTCAGCCCTTACCTAACAATTGCAATATGCTGATACAATAGATACAGTATGCTCAACTACCTCCATTTTAACTTGTAATACCAAGGGGTTTAAAACCAGAAAGAAGCGGTTAGATTTTATACTCATATTCAAATGTACTCCAAATAAGCAAATTTGGGTTGCTGCTTGGGTAGTTAGCATAATTACCAGCTTGGACCGTGCTCCTGTCTGACTCCCTCACTCTCACTCTTGGCCTTCTCCCAGATCTGTCTACTTTCCTTCTGTGCAACTCTATGGGCAGCCCAGGAACAGAGCCAGCGACCCTCAGGCAGGCTGGCAGTGCCCAAACTGCCTCTACTCTACTGCAGCAGGGTACTTCAACTGCCCTGCCTACTCAGGGGAAAGGAACGAGGAGGGCATACGCTCTGGAGACAGCCCTTGGCAGTGCCTACAGTTTTCCTACAGGCATTAAAGGCTGAGCTGCTCACAAGGGTAGCCTCAGGAATCCGACAGGATGAAATCCGGAGGTTTGGCCTGGCCAGCCTGTCTGATGTTAGTAAATCAGTAGGGGGCATTTTCTCCTTGCCGTAAGCTGAGCAGTGAGCCTGTGCCTACAGGTAACACACTGCAAGGTTTATGGTTCATCCACTAGAGCAGATATAAAGCCAGAAGTTACTAATCGTTTACAGCCACTAAAAATGCTTTGCCAATGTGCCTTTTCAAGTACACATGCAGGCAGTTGCTGTTCTTTAACAGTGGTTATCCTCAAGTGATACTGCTGGGAGAATTAAATGATAGTTCTTGCCTTAGTGGTACCAAGAAAGTGAAGCTGAGCTGACGTGAGTGGAATATACTGGAATTACACTGGTGTAGCTACGAAGTTATATTCTTTGTTCTTTCAGTTCCTGTTGTGTATTGCTTCAACTACAAAGGGGTGTAGAGGTACCTGGCATAATGGTTGCAGGTTGTAAAACGGGATGAAAGGGTCTCTAAAAATGTAATGGACTTAATCTTCAGAAGGTATAAATTGGCATTTATGGAGCTGCATCAGATTATACTGTCTGGGATGTGGAAGTAAAAAGAGCCAAATTCTGTCCTCTGTTACAGTGTTCTTAATCTGCAATAAATCAGCTTAGTGATTAAATGAAATATGTGAGAAAAGACATTGTTTCTGTATGTTATTTATTGTTGGTTTATTTCATTATTATTATGAACAGCTATGCCTTTAACTGGGGCAGGTTCAGTCTTTCACCAGTCAGCTTTTATGTTTTATTACCTTATCAATAATGGATGTACATGAATATGTAATAACCAGCCATTTAATTAATGCATTCAACATTGTGAGACTAGCGATGAGTAAAATCTATACTTTTTTTAGAAAAAGAATATCGAATATGAGGAAATCTATTGCAGATTCTTTTTCTCTGCTTTTTACATAACACCGTAGACAGATCAACGATTCAAAGTAATAATTGATATCTACCTCAGATCTTTTAAGACAAGTAAAGACAGCTATCTAGAGAAAGAAAGATGAATAATAATTGCAATAAATGCATATTCTTACCAATACATCATTATTTAAGATAAAATACTGCAATTTTATCTGTCCTTTGGAAACACCAGCAAAAGGCAGGTGGTGTTACAGATATGAAATAAAGATGTTTGCATTTGGCTATTGCTAAGACTGCATGTAGTTCAGTGAAGACAGTAGGACTATTCATCTGTTTAATATTAATTTTATAAAGAGTTTGCCAGATTTTAGTCTTTGTCGCTGCAGTGACTGTCACTACAGTTTGAAAACAGAGAGTAGATGCCAGGAGATGTGGGCAGTTTACTGTAAGGCATTTAGCAATCCAAGTCCTCTTTCTGAGGTCCATTTCTATCTGGGAAAACGTCTTTTGTGATTTTGGAGTGTAAAATATTCTCTCTGACACTGGGTTTCTTGTGTTTTACATCTGAAAATCCAATCCAGCAGGAAAAAAAAAAAAAGCTAATGCTGTTTTCAAGTAAAGTAATGCTTGTCATTATTATGGTAATACCATCTTTGTATGCCTCTCAGAGGTAAATACTCTTTTGTTAGATTAACACTATACAGAAGGACTCCAGGCAAAGGATCGTGTTTCATTCTTTTTTTCTTCTGTAATTTTTGCTGTCACCCTGTTTGACTAAAATACCACCTAATGCTTTTGGATAGATCTGTGACTCAGGACTAGTCTCAATCAAATACTATTCACAAACAATTTCTTTAGAGTATTGCCAAATTTTATCAGGTCACTCTTTTTTATGTGTGTTACCAGCTCTTCCCAAGTCAAGATAATATTCAGGTTTTTTAGTGACTGAGGTTTTGCCATTGATCTGAAAATCTTACTGATGATGGAAAGGGGTAGAATTCCCAACAGAGAAAGGAGAAAACAGAGTGGACTAGTAAGACAAATTGTATTAGTGATAGAAATTTTCTATTCTTTAGTCCTTGCATTAATAAGCCATTCATCAGCACACCCAGTTCCATTGATAAGAACATATTATACATCCCTGCTTGTCATGGTAATGAGTATCTTACTGTGCAAATCATTTCTTTGATTTTTTAAAACGTTTTTAGAAGACACTTTGCTGTCACGCTTGCTCTCTTACGAACGAGATAGAGATAATCTGATTCAGAGTGCATAAACAATTCCAACTTCTTTTTTTCTCTTTTTTTTTTCCAAGTCTACTTACAGTTCTCTTGGCTTCCATCACCATGTATAGACCAAATTGATTACCAGTTGCTCTGTCTCCATTGTATTTCTTCAATGCTGTGTCGACAGCTTTAAAGACATCAGGGTCATCACAGTCCAAAAACTCAAAGGGAAGAGGGATGGCTCTGCTAGAGAAAAAACTGCAGCAGAGTGCTAGTACAATGAAAGGTTTCATAATTGGACAAAAGAGCCTTCCTGAATCGGAAGGCTCTTTAAAAACCAAATGGAAAAGGAATGCCTGACAGGGTTTTAGTCACCTCTTCTGTTTTTCAGGAGCAATAACTAAGTAAATAGAATGAGTAGGTTGCTGGGGTTGGTTGGTTGGTTCTCATACCCTTTTTATACTGCAAATAAACCTCAGAGTTTATCTAAGTAAACTTTGTGTGGTAACAAGAATGACACTAAGGTTATCCACCTGCCATCAAAACAACAGGCAAAATGGCTGCAGCTGGACACAGGCTTAGACTGAGCAGGATGGCCCCTGAGCAAAAGAGAAGGCAGAGTGTTTGTAACTTTCTGGCTTTTTTTCTTAATATCTAAACTGCTACTGAGAATTAATTTTAGAAGGCTTAAATAAAACAGCCAAGAAGGTCACTGTGGCAATGAAGTTCTGGTTCTGGACAGCAACCCTGTAAATTTTATAGATCTGTTTAGTGTTCAGACTGCAACAGTTCTGAGAAGTCAGAACGTTTGAAAAAGGTCTTTGGACAGATGCATATCATTGAATGTCCCATAACTCTTCAGTAGCACTCGATAAACCTTGTCCTTCAGGCTACTATTGGAAGTGTCCATCTTTGCTGCTACGTGGAGAGACTGTCTCAGGACCATGGATTAGTCAGTCTTCATAATGTTTTGCTATTACAGACACA
The DNA here is from genome assembly GCA_020800305.1 of Porphyrio hochstetteri. Taxonomy (NCBI): domain Eukaryota; kingdom Metazoa; phylum Chordata; class Aves; order Gruiformes; family Rallidae; genus Porphyrio; species Porphyrio hochstetteri. The sequence goes on along the minus strand of CM036914.1, from coordinate 8,282,420 downwards.
GAAAGTGATGCCCAAGAACAAGGGATTACGTGATGTTGTCTGTCTGGCAGAGCCAGAATCAGAGCTCGCTGGGAACATCTGGTGCTTGTCTCCGGGGCCGAGCACCAAGTATCTCTGAACACCTTGGGACTGCCTCAGCTCCAGTGTTCCAGTTGTGGCTTGCTACAAGTTAAAGAAAATGCACTTCAGAGACTTTGTGGGTAAACTGTGCAATAAATTAGGTTGTTTATACACAATAGAACACTTTTAAGAATTAGAAAACTGCCACTCAGTTACAGAAAATACCATCCCTGTTTGGGTGGGGGTTTTCCTTCAGTGTAGCCCTCACTGTATTTTACATTGTGCTCTTAAAAATGTTACTTTGAGGACCAAATTACTAATTCTTTTAGATTAATTCCATGTTCTTGCTTATGAGATAACTGTTCTTAACTAACTCATTGGGGTACCAGGTCTGTCTGCATGGCCCATCACCTTGATGAGGGTCAGAGTATAAGGAGACACCAACATTCTTTTTTCCTGCTCCTGCCAACTCCATTTCCAATGAGGAAGGTTCAGTGATAACGAAAACGTTTACATGAAAGAGCTATTACATGCATCTGCTTTTCTCCTCCCCTGGGAGCAATTATGAACTGTTTGAAAAGGGCTGTCCTTGAACACAGCATTCCTGGTATGTCTCCACCAGCCACTGCAGCAGTGGCAGTACCCGTGCAGGCCACACTGCAGTGTTACACTACAAGTCATCAACTATTCTCCAACCTTTTCTAGAGCATGGTGGTAACCCAAACACTGTTGGTCAATTTAAGCTAGAGTATGCCTCATGTATGTTCACTGTACAGTGAAACATCCAGAGTAACAAAAAAAAAAGACAAATCTTTGGCAACAGGGTCAAGAAAAAAAAAAGTCCTAAATATTTTTATTTTCTTTGATATTTATAAAGCATGAAAGTAGTGCCATAGATCGTTTTTTTATGGAAGGCAGTCAGATTTCCTCAGAGAAGTACATTATCATTATGAATAATGAGAAAATGAAATATTTTAGATGGTAGTTTTCATTATAAGGGATATTTCCTTTGTTTTAGACCTAAAGGAGCATCATTCACTGGGGAGAGTCGTACCCTTCACATCATCTGATGGACTTAGAATTTTGAGCCTTTTCTTCACAGTGGGGCCTGAGATAGCTGGGATCAAGAGGCAGGTTGGAATATTTGTCTTAATCATTATTCTTAGGGCTTCTCCTCCCTAGAAATTGTATGCCTTGTCCCATTCTCCACTTGCTGTTTTCATTCACTGTACAAACATCATTGGCCCTGCAACTCCCAAACCAGGAACAACTTCTTTTGAGGTCATGTAGGAGAATTTTCTGCCATGGGGCTATGTGGAAATAAAGGCAAAATTTTTGGAAGAACAAGTTTGGGGGTTCCAGGGCATGGCTGATTTGTAATCTGGAAAACCCAGAACTTCTGACATCTCCTTTAGACCTGAGACAGTGAAGGGAATACCTTTACCAGTGCCAGAGGAGTGAGGGAAGATTTGGAGTAGCTCAGTAATGTTTGTAGTGAGAGATAATCCTGCTGATTTAGAAGTAGAATGTGATTGAGACGTCCTGTTATTTGGAATGGAGAACACATTCTTGATATGCTTGCCTTGTTGCAGTTATACCTGTAATAGCAATGACAGAGATAAGGAGGGTGTCCTGGAGGAGGAGGGTGACGTGGTCCACAATGGGGAGGAGGATGGTGGTCCATGAGAAAAGGGAGGAGGAAGATTACATCATTGTCTACGATGGGGAGGAGGCTGAGGCTGATGTGATCCGCAAGGAGAGGGAGGACCATGATGGGGACCAAGAGGAGGATTATGTGGTTCATCATGGGGAGGAGGAGCAGGAGCGAGATGTTGTGGTTCCTCTTGGTTCTTGTGATCTGTAAAGGAAAAGAACCCTGTCAGTTTTTTCAAGATAGAAGGGAAGTAGTAGATGATAAATTTTGAAATTACTGAAAATCGCCAGGAAATCATAGCAAAATTAAATGTTATAACCAACTGAGCAAACTTTGTGATGAAAATAAAATAAACCTCATGCTGGAGTAGCTGTTTTAATATAAACTGGAATACCAGCTATGACAAAGGTCATCTCCCCTACTCTTGCTATCTAAAATTTCTTTGGACTTGTTTGCCTATCTCTACTCACCCAGTATGACTGGCCTGAGAGAAAACATCTTTGGAGGGAGTAGTAGGGACAGCTCAATTATAATTCATCCTTTGATTGACCTGGCAGTCAAAAGCCAGTCTGTCCTGACATGCTGTATCACACCCAGGCAGTCATAAGGGACATAAACAACCGTTCCAGTCATCTGTCAGTCTGGACTAAGTGAGGGTCTGGATATAGCCAGAGACACTTCAGTGAGTGTGTACATCCCCAGGGATGGTAGATTTCACAGCTTGTATCTGTTCCATCAGCTTCATCTGGATACTGATGATTCTTGCCGTGCATGCTAAGCAAAAGAAAAGAAGAAAAGAACATCCCAACGATGCACATCTGGGTTCTTGTGGTGGAGCTAATAGAAGCTACTGAAAGTTCAACGTTTTGAGAGCTAGGCTTATTCTTTTGATAGCCAAGCATGTTTACATAATTTAGTTTGATCCCGAGCTTTCTGACCAGTGATACTTGCCAGTGATTAATAATGATTAAAATATATGCCATTTTTGATGGTTCTTGAATGTGAAGACCACTTCACCGTGTGCATCTAGATGGCTACCACAGGCTACTGATATCTCCAAAACAAGTACCCTGTGGGTAACTGATTTTTATTCTCTTCTTTTTCTTCTTTTTTTCTTTCTTTTTTTCCCCTGTTGTTGCCTGTCAAACATCTGTACAGATTGGGCTATTGAGAAATTTTCTCAAAGTCCTCCAAAGCAGCCCCTGTGTAGCTATGCTGTTTCAGACAAAACTCAAGGTGGAGCTTTCTTCATATTTATCTTTTGAAAAGTAATTTGTTATAATCTTTTGACATAACTTTGCTGTGACTTTCATCCACTGTCCAGTTGGTGTGTGTGGAGCTGCTCATGTGAAAGAGCATAGAAAACGGGTAGGAGGTTCTGTGTACCCTCAGGGTAGTGGACACTTTATCTTGATAGATGTTTGGGCCATTAGCAGCCTATTATGGTCAATGATTACAAAAGTTAAGAGCATTTTACCCACACACACAGAGCAGTGGTGGCAGCAGTGAGAACAGATTTCAAAACCTCTAGCTAGCTGCCTTGTGCTTCCTTCTAGTGAACTTCTGGCTCCGCTACCATTTCATTCACAACTTTTCCAGCCTTCCAGAGTATAAAGAGCCGGAGAAGATGGATGTAGTTTTAAAAAAAAAGTTCTACATGGTTGTGCCCCCCCAGTCCACCAGTTCTCTTAAAGAGAACCCTAAAATGTGACCTTCTCAGATGCAGTCTGAAACAAAGAGGTCAAACAAGAAGTGGTATAACTAGGTGCATTTAAAGTCCTGTAATTTTAAAAGCAACTGTACTACATACTGTGTTCAAAATCCTGTGTCCCCCATGCTTCCATTACCTGTGCTGAGGGTTGGACCCAATGACCTCTTGAGGTCCCTTCCAACCCCTACAGTTCTGTGATTCTGTGATCAAACATTCATACACACTTGCATGTTCCATAAGGAAAATAGTTCTCAGGGTGCTGCTTGGCTCTGCAGCAGAAAGTCACAATCAGGCTGAGTGTTTTCCACTCTGGGTTTGTATCTGTGTGCTAAATATTCTAAGCACAAAAAATTATCTGATGTCAGTTGACAGAAGGCATGACAGTGATCACACACATGACTGTACCTCTTGAAGAACTCTGGTCAGTAGTAAAGTCCTGTATGTTGTGATATGATAGGTAAATAGATGTTCAAAATAAAAATATGCCCATAAAGAAGGCTCTGACATTTTGGATGCCATCATGCTGGCATAATTTTTAGCAGATGAGAAAACCTTTTGCTTTCAGATGCCTAAAATAAAGTTGATAACAAGCCTTTGCAGAAGGAGGAACTTCAGTTCTAAGCAGATGATTTACGCTGCAAGGTGACAAGCAATAGTTCTGATCCTAGAAGGGTTTAGGTTCTGATCCAATGGTGGACCAGAGCTGCTCATAAAATTTTGTTATTTATAAGAAATTCTAGGACAAAACGCCACTCACCATATTTAAAACCTTGTTCAACTTTGTCTACATTGAAGCAGCTTGTGTAGTTACCCTCACTGATTAATTTCTCCAGTCTTTGCAGCATTATCTTTATGTTGCTTAGGGACTTCTAAGACTTCAGCTGTCACAGAACAGTCTTTGCACACCAGTAGGTCAGGAGGAACTGTGAAACCAGAGAATTTACTAATGTTGCAATGGATATCAATACTCTTGGGAGTGTGCATGTGTCTTTAATGTGAACTTATAATGAGAAACTGAAATGCAAGCATTTCCTTGGAAGTGAAATACCTACCCCTCACTCCTCACGTTTGTCCTGTAACTTGAAACAAACCCAAACCTGTGAAAATGAATACTCTTACAAGTCTTTGCACTCCACCTTAGAAACCGACCACCCCAAATGGGCATTCTTTCCAAGTTTACTTTTTTTTCTGATATTCATTATCATGTTTTGGTGGACTGGAATGGTGATATCATCTGACACTAATAAAGTCTGCTGTAGAAGAGCAGGGTAACCTTAATTCTATTACTCATTCTTAACATTCCATTTGAATTATCTAAAAATATGAATTGCAAGCAGATGAATCAGTCTGTTACAGTTACCATACACTACTATAGCACAGACTTGTAATTTGGAACCAGGGCTGCTTTGAGGTATACATTGGCTTGCTGCAGCAGTTATTTTACCTGGACTTAATGTACAATTAAATCCATATAGTTGAGGTTGCTTCAGCAGCTGGCTGTGATAATCTTACATTGCCCAAAGTCCTGAGAGGGAAAAAGGATACATGATTATGATGTTATTTTCACTAGATTTAATTGGATGTAGGTGATCACAGAAATTGTGCCTCCTTTGAATGTACAGTGCTTGTAAGAATAGCAGATGTGGTCATTAATGGAATGTTTGATCTGGTACCACTCAAAATTTGTGTTCAGATAAAATGGGATCTCTCTCTACAAGAGCCCTTACTTGAATTCTCAGTTTGCATGACTGAATAGGCAACAGAAAACTAAGCCAGCCTTCTCATTCTCATACTTACTTACAATAAGATAATACTAGCTAGCAGGGAAAGTTAGGATGCCAGAGATACTCAGGGTTACATAAATCTTTATCAAAAAGTGGATGGACTCTCCTCTCACCTTGGTGATAGCTGTTGCTGTGGCTCTGGACTGCAAGGACAGCAGAAGTCATTAAGGATATGATGCAAAACATAAGCATGGTAGTCTAGTGGTGATAGCATTCATCTGGAAGAGTGAATCCTCAGGTCTGGTTCCCATTCTAACTTACAGCTCTTTAGTTTGTATAGTCAAGAATTGGTTAAAGTGTAGAAACAGTGAGATCTTTCTTTTTAGAAACAGTTACGTGTTTTCTTATTCATCCAGTGAATTTTGCATGTCTTACTGCCCGGTGACTCCACTTCACAGCGGTGGCACACACATAGCTGCATGGCAGCAGCATTCTTCGAGGATGGGAAACTTGAACACTTAAATCACTTAATGCTGAAGAAGACTGACTGCTTCCTAGATGAGCTCTTTAACTACCTGGCTGTTCTGTGAAACCCAATAGTATCACTTGAAAAATCCCTGTCTTCGAAAATTAAAATACCCATCAGGGTTTTTGAAAGTATACCTGAAAACCTGTAGGAGTCTGAGCTTTCTGTCACTTTCTGAGTATTTTTTGTCCTAACAAGCAGTCTTAAGCAGCTCCATCAAAAAGTAGCCTGTTTGCTCAGTTGCCATACTGTATTAAGATGTGTAACACAGCTCTTAAACAGTGCATGTGGGCCTGGATTCTGGTTTCATAGCCAAGTGGCTAAAAGATAACCATGGGCATTAATAAATCTGCATGTCCACCAATAAATCTGCACCGTAGCCAGGTGCATTAACAAACCTGCACGTCTCTTTTATCTACTACTTAAAGAAATTTTCTGTTCTATTGTTTTTTCTGCTGTTGATTTTCTTTGGCATTTAGGCAATCATTGAGAAAAGCTTATGTATCCTCTCTAGGAAACAGAAATAGAAATAGGAAGGAAATAGGAAATGACTGATAGGCATTGTCTCTCCGGCCCTTCCCCTGTTTTTCAGAGTGGCATTTTCCTCTCCTTTGGCTTCATCTGCCTTTTTTCTTTCCCTCCAGTTATACAGCTATCTCCAAAATTAAGAAAGTAACAAAATACTGATCTTGCAGGATACATTGCTCTAATTAATGTTAGACATTCTCAGATTAAAGAAACTCTCTGAACATAAATTTTGAACATAACATCTGAGACCTGACAACAGGACAAATTAATTTCCAGTGTTGTTTAAACCTGTTCAGAGCATCTCTTACACTAGCATCCTGGCAGCCAAGAGAATAGAGGCATTCAGCATCATGTGAAACCAAGCTTATATACAGTAAATCATGCACAACTGAATACCAAGATAGTGTAAATCAGAGCTGATTCATTGAATTGCGTCAACATTGCTCTGTTAAAAAGCAATAAACATAAGCTTTTAATGATCCAGGTCATTATTTAAAAATCAGAATCTTGTGTAAATCAGCCTTTAAATTGGTACTTACTATATGCAGTTCATGTGCATCAGCAACACAGAGTAAACCAAAAACCTAGCCATCTCTGAAATATCTGTTGACCAAATCCAGGGCCACTCCTGCATCTATTTCAATGGTATTGCAGTCTGCAGGTGTGATGCTTGATTTGTTTTGGGCATTAGAGCACTGCAGTAGTGTTAGGAAAAAAACCTGAAGGTAGAAGCAGCATTTTGTTTCCAGTGTTAGGTCACTTCTGCCCATGGTCTGGTAAAGACAGCAGTCTGCTTTTAATTTAGAGTAGCCCAATGTGTCAGAGGCCCATTACCATTGCTTTTCTGTTTTCTGTATAAACACTTGAACTGAATATTTGTCTCAAATGATGGCTTTACACATATCCCTGTTTTTATAGATCCTTACCTAGGAGAGAACTCGTGAAATGGAAACAAGGGGAACACTCACACTTGGAAAAGAGATCTGGGTCAAGGTGCACTTGCAAGCTGGTGGTCCGTAGCTTCTCTGTGCTACTCTTTCAGCTCAAGAAAATTTAGAGCAGATTTCTATCAGCTTTACATCATTTCAGACTGGTGCACATGAACGAGACTGACTGGTTTCATAGTGAGGTAATCTAGGCATGGTATGAAGTGTCATAAAGCCACCTTTGCTTTCTCAATCTGAGCAGTTTTGTGTGCTCTTTGGTTGTAGCAGCCTTCACAGACTTTAGAGAATTGCTGGTAATTTTTTTGTATTTATTAAAAGGATTCAGTACATACTAAGATTCATACCTTTCAGAGGATACTCCGATACCCTCTGCTAGGCAGAAAGGAGATGCTGTCTCATTGTATTCAGAATCTTTTATTCAGGATATTTTAAGGCATTTCTAAAAGGTGGTAACGGCTTGTCAGGGAGAGGCTGAAGTTTGAATACAAAATTCAAAATCTGTATAAGAAAATACAGAAATTCAGTGTGAGTCCAAAATGACAAGGTCAGATTCAGATAAGAAATTTTCCAAATCATGGTTGATGTGAAGGGTTGGATCAGCTTCTCATAGAAAAAGGCACCAGCTATACAACTGACTTGGGTTTACATGTTTGACTTTGAAGTTTGTCTTTGACTTATTTTTGTTAGAAACATTGGGAAATATAATGGGTAATCATTCTCAAACCTTACCTCATTTATTTCATCCTTTTTTAAAAAAAAATCCAACTTTTAGCATATCTAGTGTCTAAGAAATCACATTTTAAAATGGACAGAGATGAAGCAGTGACTTTCTTTTATAGCTAGTTCAGGGCACACTTAACAGTTCTCTGATAGTAGATAAGCTAAATGGAGAATCCTACAATATTAGAACCAGGGGCACGGAAAACTAGCATGAGTCAGTTTAAAATGGATAAAAATAGTCCCCCCGCAATGGGAACTTGTTGCTGCAGAAAGATGTAGAGGCAGATAGTATCAGCAGGGTCTGAAATGGCTTAGAAAAGTTCGTGGACAGCAGGTTCTTATGTGGATACTAGAAAGACTAAGCAGATAAGTACTCTTTTAAATCCCTAATACAATGATTCTGGGTACTGGAAAAGTACAAGGGGAATGGTTTGCAGAAAGAGGGCAGGTCATATGTTTCTCCTAACCATAATTGTCTTTTGCCACTGTGAGAGATGAATACTGGGCTGGAGGAACCACTGCTCTGATGCAGTCGGGCTTTTTTTTTTCTTTTCTATAATGTTTCATTATACTAATTCAGAATTTCTTCTGAAAGGTTGAAAAAAGTGGTGAAATAAATGTTGTGTAAATAATCAAAGACATTTGAAATACATCTCATCAGTTAAAAATAATATTCACATCATTGCTGTGTTCCAAATCACAACCCCCCCCCATTCATTACTTACAATACTCTTTAATTTTTCAAATGGGCAGTCATATTGAAGAAAGGCATCAGATTAGGTAATTTATAGCATAATTCCCTTAGTCGTCTATTGTTTGCAGAATGTTTGTTCTTTTTTCTCCTTTTGTTCCGTGCTGTTCATTGTGACACTAATCATTTTCTTGACAGTGGCTTATGTATTTTTTATGTATGAAATAGAAACACTGCGAATAAGCAGCAGAAAATGTACAATTCCTGCAAAACTGACTGCAGAAGTAAGAGTCAGAGTCTGTTCCTATGGAAGAGAGTTTTGTCCTTGATTTCTCTGGAAAGGAAAGATTGGACTCTATTATTAAAACACAACATGGACAAGCACTCGAGGCACAGTCAGAGCAGTTAATTAAATATTGGTTGTACTTGAGTCAGGACAATGTATTTTTATCATTTCTCATCTAGTTTGGTATATTTTTTAATACTTATTTTGGTTTTAGATCTATTGCTTGTAAGTTTTGCCTGTTGTTTTAGTGAAGCTTTTTCTATAAACAGATTGCTGACAGGAATAGGAATATTTATCCAAACATGGTATTTCTCTTGACTAGCTTAGCAAAAGCTTTTGCCAAGGCTCAATTTGCAACAGTAAGAGGTGGTCCATATTCAGACTTTAAGGATTTGGTAACAAATCCCCATCCTTAACCTCTCCAGAAATCTCAGGTTGCACACCAAAAAGTGGCTTATCTTCCCCAGCGTATCAATGCTTAATAAACAGAACTTCAGTCTAGGGGAAAAACAAAATGAGAGCTGGCAAATAAAGGAGATGGTATTCAATAAACAATTATTCCTTTCCTAATGTCTAGCTGTAACTATTTACAAATATCTCTGATTTCTTGGGAGGAGAGTGGTTATGCCAGCTCACTGTTCTCTGCCTCTTGCTGCAGCACCTCTCGTCAGCTCCACTGATTAGGCAGATAGCAGGACCTTATGCATTGTGCAGCCTGTGCTGCTCTGAAACTGCTGTTGTTCCTGCTCCTGAGGAAAAGTACAGCTAATAAGACACATGTGGCTTCAGTTGCTTATAGAGAATTCTTTGCTAGCTTTTTACACAGTGAGGGTGACAGAGCACTGGAATAGGCTGCCCAGGGGGGTGGTGGAGTCTCCTTCTCTGGAGATATTCAAGACTTGTCTGGATGCCTATCTGTGCAATATGAGCTGGGGAGCTGCTTTGGCAGGGGGGTTGGACCCGATGATCTCTCAAGGTCCCTTCCAACCCCTACGATTCTGTGATTCTGTGATTCTGTGATTACTTTTTTTTTTAGTCTGTACACCCTCATCATTCAGGGTGGTCAGATTTTACACCTTGATGGGAAAAAAAAGTTTTGCAGGTTTTGGTGCAGTTTTGCACTTAACAGAAATGCCCCCAATTATGATGGAAAAATATGTAAATGTGTCATGTTCTCATTTGCATCTCATTTTTATCTGATTGGTGTAAACAGGGTGCCCTCTGATGCAAATGCTGTTATACAAATTTGCTTCAGTTATGGTCTTCAAAGCAGCAGCTGCAGCAATAACTTCCCCGCCCTGCCTGCAGCTTATTTTTCCTTACCAGTCACCAGCTTTTTATCAAACTTTTAGAAGCTTTGTCACCTTGTCTATCAAATTTCTTTCATGCTGCCCTTAAGTTCAGAAGGTATTTGGAGGGCACCAACTGTCAAATGAGCAGGTTGACAATGTAGTTACAAGAGTCTCATTGGTTAGGAGGCTTCAGGAACTAATACAAGGAATAAAAAGGGTGTCAGTATTCCTTATCTTGTTCTCAGGTCTTTGGCTCCAAATTGTATTCTAGAAAATACAATCCTAATTGTAAGTTGATAACTTTAAGCATATGCTACAAGACTGAGCTGTTGGTTGAGGGGCTTGAGAGATTGGGGAAAAATATGGGGTTAAGGATCTAATGGTACGAACGGGGTCAGAGGAAGTTCCACAGGATTCATATTTTTCAGGGGTTGTGGCATTGGACTGTTCTTAACATTTAAGTTTTAACTCATGCTTACAAATTGTAGGTTAGCATAAGGGAAGTATTGACACCTGTTATGATTGTACAATATTTATATCTAGTGGGAGGTCTTTAAAATCTACCTTTAAATCAAAAGAATATGTGTATATTCTGAATACAGATGCTTCACGTGTATAATCTGAGAGATGCAGAAGAAAATGTTTGACCACTGAATTATATACAACAGGCAGGTTCTGAAGTCAAAGAGAATTTACAACTTATTTTTTATAAAACCCTTGATTTTTAAACCCATCTTGAGCACCCTGATGTCTGGGCCTTCCTTTTTTGTAAGTTTTTGATTGGCCAAGGATGAATATAGGAGAAGGGTGGCTGAAAAATCTAAACAAATGCATAGCTAATATATGAATAAATATGCCAGCATATCTTATTCTGTACCCTTTGAACACTAACTGACCCTTTTATTTATTTTTATTTAATTATTTCTGATGCCTCACCTATATTTGGAGCTAAAGGCTTGATGATATCTGGTAAAAGCACCAACAGTCCTGGGGGTCACCGACCATTGGTTTGCTGTGCCTGAATATAGTATATTGTTCCTGTGAAACTGGAATGTTGCTCACACTAACATCAGACCAGATTTTAGCAGGACGTTGCTGAGACAGTAATTTAATAATGGATGATAGAATGCCATAAAGTCAGTGAGTGTTGAAAAACTGGGAAAAGACATTGAAAATTGGGAATTGTCTGCTAAAATCCAGCCACTTCTCATCTCCAGTGACTGGATGGAAGGCTTCTCTGTGTTACTGGCCTGTTTTCTGGTGGAGAAGGAGAATTTCATGGTCCTGGGAGGAGAGGAGAGCATTGGGGTGTGACTGAAGGTACAGAGGGTGTGGTCCTGCCAGCTGGTTTGCTCAGAAGGTGAGAGACCAGGACGGAAGATGGAGAAGTTCTGCACTACCTGGGCATGTGTTGTAGAGGATTTGCTGCAGTCCTGTCTGACCATGCTGTTACAGGGAATAAAAGTGTGGAGAGCAGATGCATTGCATCCTGTGCCCTTATCTCTCCATGGGGGCACGTTGGAGGGAGAAAGCTGCAGTGCTGGCCCACTCACAAATTGGCATAAATCTGCTGACTAAGCAGCAGGATTGGAAGTAGTGATGACTAAACACCATCAGCTGTTAATCATTTCGGTGCCATCTGGGAGAGCTGCAGTATCCAGGTATGCCCTGAGGACAAAGGAAACAGAAACTACATCTTCAGTCTCCTACTTGTACTTCAAGAAAATAGCCCTGGACATTAGTACCAGGCCTCAGTTATGGTAAATATTGGTGGTGGCCTAAGGGACACTGAAAGCTTGGTACAGGACTCTCTGTGCTGGAGTGGCCACAGAAATAAGGGAAATGCTCATGAGTCTGCGCTGACCACTGATATTTTCGTTATCTGCACTCTAGATATAGTTAATGCTTAGATAAACACCCTGCTGGTTTTTATTTTTAAATCATAGAAGTCTTTGAACCCAAATCTCAGATCCAAGCTAGAGCAGAGTGACCCGAATGTCACTTTTAAGCCTTGTCTGTGGAACAGGCTACACAGGATCCAAACTGAATGTTCAAAACCGTTGATCCAGGCTTTCAGATGTTCTCTTTAAGCCCCCCTGCTTGCTTCCATTCATCTTCACTTGCTGCTGTTCCTGTGGCCAAGAAAGAGAACCAACTGAAACCAAGTTCTCTTGGCCATGGCTAGCAGCTGATGAAGCTGATTTCTTCCCGAGTTCTTCCTTTTGGACAAGAATCCGGTTACATACGTGGATATGTAGTGAAACTCCCCAAGGAAAAAACCAAGATGCTGTAACGTGATGACTTGATAAAAAGGGAAATGCTGACACAACCTAGGGCTCACACAGAAATAAGAATTGGACAGGACTGGAATTTTATGACTGTTGGAGAACTACCTGAATTTTAATCGCTTTCTATGATGAAGTGAATGAAACCAAAATATGTTGAAATTTCTCACCACGTGGAATTAACATGGAATTAATTTTGGCTCAGCTGATGTGTTTCACACATCACTTTTTGGATTATTTTAATCTTTGAAGCTATTAAATTACTCCTTTATTTAAAATTGATGTTTCTAAGAGTTTTGCAAACTGAAAAAAACAAACACATTTGTTGTGAACATAACTCCATACAGTATTTCAGTATTGTTTTATCTCCATGCAAAATAAAATAATAATTTAAATTATATTTTATTTCTAATAATAAAATACTACATTTTAATCAAATTGCATAATGCCAGAATACTTTAACAAAACCATAAATTTTTGTTGAAAGACTCTTCGAATGAAGAAATTCCCCGGCATCTCTAAGGATTATTCAGCAGCATAAAAGCTTCAGAAACAATAATATTTTATTGATTTTGTTTTGAACAAACGATTTTACAGATCTGGTGGCAGCTAGAGAAAGGCTCTGTGGTCTCATACGAGTCTCATAATTATTGCAAATATCAGTCTACTCCTGGCCACAAATGACATTTCATTCCCATGTTCATTCTTTCTCTTCTTCTAGTCTTCTCATTTATTTATATTTGTTATTGTCAGTACAGTTGCTATGTCTGGCTTTAGTGAAATTGATTTTTCTTAGCTACAGGCTGTAGAGTGTCCCTGTGGTTTTTATTATAAGGCAGTTAATATGACCTATCTCAAGAAAGAATTAGGCTGATTTTGTAAATCATAATTTTTCTTGCACAGCAGGGTCAGTAAAGCGTAAGAATCTGAGGAGCCTGGGCTTGATTCTCCACCAGCCAGAATTATGAGCAGAGGTTTCACACATGGGTAGCCTTTTCCACTTTCTTTAAATGAAGGTATAAAGCATTAAGAAAAAAAAAATCTTTCTTGAGATCCTCCGTGGGAAATAAAAAAAATAGGCTAAGCTCATCACAGTATAATTAAGAGGTTATCCCATAAAATCCCACTAGCTTTTAATGGTGAAGAGTGTTCTATAGAGCATCCCAGAGTTGTCAGGACCCTGAGAGCATCCCCTGCTCCCCTTCCCTGCAGTGACCTGGGCAGAGGCTCCCAGGCAGCACTGCTGGGAGGGCCAGCCCGACCCCTGGCATTTTGGCCCCTGCCTGAGCTACAGCTCAGCTGCATCGCAGCTGTGTCTGTGCCTGGCCATGAGTGCTGTTGATGCAGACCCAGATTTGGACCTGCAGCCCCTCTTCCTAGCTTGGCCACAGACCTGCCTCACCACTGTGGACTTGCTTGAGACCACTGGGCTGTGTCTGGCTCTGGGTACTGTAACCAGTATCCTGACCCTGCCTGGCTAACTCGTGTTCCTGGCTTAACCTCAGACCTGCCCCATTGTCCTTGAACTTATGCAGTGACCTGGCCTGTCCTGATAACCTGACTGCCATCCCTGGGGCTGCCCTGCTCGCCTCGCTGGGGTACCATGGGAAAGGTCCCTGCCCTGCCAGCCTGGTTATCATGCTTGGCTCCACCTCACCATCTCTTGGGGAGCAGCCATCCTCCATGGTGCCCTGAGAGACTTCTGCTACTGAGAATGCTTCTTACTGATGCCTTTTGGCTGTCTCAGCACTGCAAGTTCTTTTACCTTCCACAGTTACCCTTTCCATCATGCTCTTACTGATGGGAGAAATTTGAGAATTAGAAGCCAAATTCTTTTGTTGGAAGAGGCCACAGATAAATTTATTTTTCTCATCTGTTCTTGTGCTTTCATAAAACTCAAAATATGAAGACAGTAATAAGCAATTTATTTGTTTAAAGATGTTACCAGGTTGCCATTGTGGCCATTTTTGTGATTGGATTCTGGCTAGACTTTGGTAGGCTTCTTAGGCAACAAAGGCTGGAGGATGGAATTTATCATCTTTGCTTTTCCTGGGCATGAGTCTGACAGAGAAAGTTCTTCAGGAAAGGGTAGAATGACTGGTCCAGTGACTGATTTGTTCAAGTCTGGTTTGTCTGCTTGAGTCTTTTCTCCATCAAGACTGGGTGTAGGTCCTACAGCCTCAGATGGTCCATCTTTATGTTCATTTTTACTTTCTGGTAGGTTTTTGAAAGAGTTGTCCTTAGTTGAAGGGGGTAAAATTTTAACCCAGCCCACTGTTTTTTGTAGGCGTGGAGAGAAGGGACTGGTTTCTGAAGGGAAAGCTTGCTGATCGTTCTGGTTGGATTTTCCAGGTGTCCCATTAGGTTGCTGTTTCCCCTCTTCAGTGCCAGGATCCTAAATAACAGGCAAGGAGCATTACCTACATTAAAGCTATTCCAAATTAATTCAGATACAGAGAAGGTCACCCTTCACACTAAGGTTCTGCTGCAATTCCAGTCTGCAAAGACCATCTGCAGAACAGAAACTCAAAGGATAGACAATGGAACTACTTATGCCAGAGGGGATGGGTGTGTGAATTGGGTGACTACACAGTTACTGCTCTTTGCATTTCCTTTGTTAATTCCAATTTCTTTGTAGAGCATTCTGAGCACATTGCATATGACTGACTCTATACTCATCCTATTACATTTTTATCCACCCAGCACCAGTCTGGTTTATCACAAGAGAGATTTCTTTCTGATTTGGGCTTATCACTTATCTTTCTGAATAAGAAAACTTAAAAATGGCTGCGCTTTCAAGAGTTCAATTCTTGTTTGTAAAGGACTACTGCTCTTGCAATATTAACATTAGATTAAGAAATACCTGCAGACTGTAGAGTTCACAGGATGCACTGACAAACTGTTGATGTTCCAAGTGACTGTTTACTACAGATCCTTTGCAGAAACCTATTTGCTGGAAGAAGAAAATGCAAGACTTTTTTCCCATTGTAGCACTGATACTTAGGTCTTGTCTTGTGAAATGACTATGAAAAGCTGAATAGCTATAGCTCCTACATGTATATGTAGGGATAAGCAGCTTGATCAAACTTTTATTTTGGGATTGGCAAGCTTCCAAAGGCAGGCAGCATTTTGAAAAATGCTTTGTTTGCAAAGGAGGGTAAGGGAACACGATAGTAAAAATAAGCTGGCCACTTAAGGCCCAATTACAACAGCACACTTAAATTCTGCTACAGCAGAATATCCCCATACAGGAATGGTGTGTAATAGAACATTAAATAATTTTTCATACCATACTAGTGAAAGAAACCATGAAAAAATATTGTTCCTAATAGTTGTGTTTTTAGTGGGCTGTAGGTAACACAGCTCGATCTCCGTTAAGATGGGGCTTGAAATATTATCTCTTGGCAGCATTCCTGGTTAGTCTTTCAGTGTCTCTTACAATTCTTTCCTTAGATCCTTAATGTTTTCCTTAGCTGACCTGATTGTAGTACAAATATGTGTTGTTTGTGATTTACTGTCTATGTCTGTTTACTTGGAAGAAATCCTTAAGTTTTGTAAAGCGATGCCTTCTCTGCCTTTTTCTTTTTTTCCATTTTCTTTGTTCATGGACTTCTAGGTAAGAAATCAGAACTACTGAAAAGTTTTCTCTATTTCTAAAGCAGTTTGTACAGTTGCAAGACCATATAGAGCTACAACCCATAAATACACACCCGTGGGCTTTGAATCTTGTCTGCAAAGAACCAAAGGGGTAGGCTAAGTATTCACTGAGGAATCCTAGTGTCTGAAAAATAGGTGTTTATACAAGGGGAAGTACTTACAGCTAGTTCTGATGGAAGTGGCTTGCACTTGGAGATGTCAGCAATTGTGTCATTTTTGGAGCAGGATGTCTCCTGTATTAAAAACTCCACAAAATATGCAGGACCAACGACCCACTGTTAATGAGACATGTGGCAATTAGGCCTTGTGCATGTTTTGGGGAGAAGGAAGAATCCTACAGACCTTGAAATAGATGTAAAACTCCTGCTAAGAGTGGAAGCAGATGGTTATATTTGGGGCATTACTGTTAGTTGTATTACAGGAGAATATTTTTTTTGCCAGTGCTGCTTTATTGCCTGGTTATCTTTTTACTTATTTATGCACAATCTTAGTAAATCACAGATTAGGTGTAGTTTAAATTAGTTTGGGTTTTGTAACAGGTTAGCATCCATATAGAACTGCCTATCCAAAGACCCTCTTCAGTGCCTTGTTGGTCATTTCTGGTTGCATTAATGAATGGCATCAGTTTTTCTACTTCTGAAATACAAGTACATCAGGGTTGGACAAGGAGACCAATTAAATACTGTATTGTACTAATATCTAACAGTTGGAGAGAAAAAGTGAAAATGACTGTGTTATCAATTCATATTGAGCTTCAGAGAGACCAGATATTATTGTGGTAAACAAATAGGATTTAGCCAGGAGGTCATTAATTCTCTGTTAGTCTACAATTAGTTCAAAAACGTGTTTAAGCTCATTCAGTGAATTACAGGTATCTGTTGAAAGGTATGACTGTGTTTTAAATATTTTCTATTAGGGTGTCACTAATTCGTGGAGGTGGTAGAAGAAAGAGCTCACAGTGAAGCTTTCCTAAACTCTGGAACACAAATCTATGCCTTGAGTTTTGCATAAAGCCCTTCATTTTGCAATACGTGGAGTCAAAGTCTTGGATCAATGCAGACCCTACGTTCCCAGGAGAATTCTGCATAGAACTATTCTCTGTACCATACAGATACAAATTCTAAGCAATCTGTAAGATGTAACAAATCATATGAAGCATAACTGGTGGATCCATACTTCTTAAGGACTAAAGCAAGTCAGATGAGCCTTGGCTTACATTGAGGATAGAGAAATAATGAGTTTGTTCACTCCTTTCATTGAACTTGGCAAGGCTTTGGGCAGCAGCCTCCAAATACCTGGGCTCAGTTGGACAGTCATCAACTGGGCAGTCAGGACATGTTTCCCAAATATATCTGCGTGGAACTTGTTATTCGAACAAAACAAAGTCATTAGAGAAAGCATAACTGTAAGAGCCTGTAGGTAGTGTAGGGCACTGTAAATGCACCTATGCTCCAAATCCTACCTGCTTGTCCTCCAGTCCCCGGGAGTAACAATATGTGGTTTGATTCACCCAACGATTTTGCCTCTTTATGAATTTGCACACATAAACATGTTGCAGTGCAGGCAGAGACACTGTAGAAAAAGGCTCTGACAGTGGGCTTGCTCATTGTATTTGGCTTTCACAAACCCATAAAGATGTTTTTTGAACCACAGACTAAAAGGCCATATAAAGGTTCTTCTGGGTCTCCCAGAGATTAAAACAGTTATTGCTACACTGGTCTGAACTGCAGGACCACATTTGCCTTATGATCACTGACTGGAGAATACTAGGGCAGCTGAAAGCTAATGAAGATGCGGTGGTGCCATAATTACAATTAAAATTTAAAGTAATGCTATGTGGCAAAGAGTAATTTTTCAGGCCTCTTTTAAAGCGGGTGTGTTAAATAAAGACATACCTGGTCGTAAAATGCACTCATAAGTATTCATATGAGCAATATTTCTTGCCTGATTAATGTAGATAATTGCTTTGCATTGACCATAAACCTAAAACAATATAAACATTTAGAAACTGTTAATATTGCATCTTTTGCCTGGTCATCTAGTACCTACACAGTGAGTGTTTAATTTTCTCCTTGCAATCAGAAAATTATTTTGAAGAAAAAAGTTGAATTAATACTCAAATGGCAGAGAAGTACATTTCTAAGTATCTCCTTTGGAAAGAAAAGGCCAGGTCTTCCTCTGGTGTAATTCTAAGCTATATAGCTGCAGTACTTGCCTGAAAGGTGGCCTGCACAAGGCCACTCTTCTGGCAACTAAGAAGTGCCCAAGTGTAACAGAGTGCTTCCCCTGGCCAGATCCCGGCTCCCAGAGCTGACTCCATGGTCAAGAACCCAGAGAGCTTAAACCTGAAGAGCAGGTCAGAGTGTCTGGATCCAGTGACCTGTCTTCTACCTCCCGCCAAGGGTACCAAAGACCCTGTAACAGTTTTGTGGCACAGTAAGATCACCCTTGCATGCCAAGAAACTTTGACTTTATGGCAGGAGAAAACCAAAACCTGGCCTACTAATATCCACTGTGACTTTTATGTTTAAAATTTGAATGTATATTCTCCAACTGCTTCTTAAATATTGCCACTTGGATGATCACAGCCTCTAGGACATTTATCTCTTGACATTTCAGAAGCCGTATCGACCATACCTGCTTTGAACCCTTTTCATGCTGAAAGTGCTGTGAGCAGAAGTGAGCAGAATTCTTTTTATTTTTTCCACTTTTTCATTTAAAAATGAAAACTGATTGACCTAAGAATCAGCCCAGGACAATTTTGGGGTTTTTTCCATATTAAGCTTCTTTCTCATCATTCATTTTATAAGGGGTTTTTTCACTTGTTCAGAATCATTTTGGTCACCTGTTGCAACAGCCTTAGATCCCTCTGCAGCTTATCTTGCTGAGCTTTCTCTTTTCTCCTCTTCCATTGCCATTTTTGCAAAGGTGTGAGAATAAAAGTGGAATTAAACTGAACCAAAAACCGCATGTTATATAAAAGTGGGTTTCTTTTATTCCCTTCTTGACAGGCTGTCTTTAAAATAAACTCTTACAGGGTTGCTATAAAAAGCAAACCATTTATTCTAAATAGTGTCCTAGCATGGCTATTTAGTTATGTCTGCTTATTAGCTCTGGTCAAAAACTTTCTTTTAATTTTTCATTTTTAAAAATAAATCTTACCAGTCTATAAACTGATTAAAAGTGAGAGAGGAAAACTGTGAACCTTAAAAATTTGGGTTTGATTTCTTCTAAGCTCTGCTGCCTACTAAAATGCATGTGTAGGGATTTTGCTGTCATCAGGTGAGTACCTGAGTAACTCACCATACCTGAGATTAAATAAGAAAATAAAATCCTTACAGTTGTATGAGCTAATCTGGCCTTACAGTTCTTCCACAACTTTTTGCTGAGTACATGGCATTCAGTATCTACTACATCCAAGACAAGATAGAAGACAGAACCAGTGATCTCCTGAAAACAAAACCAAAAAAGAACAGGTCATGTCCCAGTTTTCCAATTTTGCACAGAACAAAGTGGGGACACATAAAAGGGAGAGAGGAATAAGCACAAAACACACATGTGGGGGACAGATATCCTGGAAACTGAACATTCCGTGGGACAAGTTCTCCATGGTGGAAAATCAGGTTGGATCCAGGCCCTGTTAGAACAGGTTAGGTCCTGCATGTAGCCGGTTTTAATTGAAGAACAGCCTTTTAGAGTAATTTTTTTCTTATGATTCTGGTAACAACTGGAACTCAAGAATAAGGACGAAACATGGTGATGTTTTCATCATCAACTGCATTTTATGATTAGATTTGAAAGGTGGGTTATTTTGCCTTCCATAAGAAGGAGATGATAAATACCACAAATAATAAAAACCTGCTAACATGGAACATTCCCAGTAGGCATTAGCAACCTGGGAATATCTTATTTCTTAGTGTCTTCTTAAAGTGTGGATGCTCTGCACTTGCCGTAGAGAGGCAATGACCGCTTCAATGCAGACAAATATTCTCTTGGGTATCAGAAAGTGCTGTAAGAGACCTTTCATATCTACATGGATGTCTCTGACTCACTCAAAGCTTGAATCCAGTGCTTGAGTTCTGAACCCGTGCCTAAGTCCAGAAACCTTTACCATATATAATTTTAAATGTAATACTGAACACTTAAAATATAAAAGAGAAAAATACATAGAAAATAAATACAAAGAACAAGTAAATTGTTTTGTTAGCATTGTCTCTAACTTATATAGTTACATATGCAACTTAGCATTTCCTGTAGTTTCATAGCCTCTTTTTTTTCCTAAAGTGTTCTATGAAATAATCTGGTAATGCCTTGCACCGAGCTCTCAGGGTTTGCCTACACTAATCCTGAGGTTTAATTATGAGTGTCATTTTGAAGGTCATGAAAAGATCAAAAGCTATTTTGACAAAGAGTGGAGCTGAGGTGCAGCAGCGCTGTGTGAGGTGGCATGGCAGTGCCCCCACGCCTGGCTGCACAGGTCCTTCTGGGGAAGGATCTAATCCTGATTTTCTGTTTACATACCAGGTACCTAAACACCATGCTGATAAATCTCCTTAATATGAGAGCTGACACAGGTTAACTCAGCAAACACAAACTAAGACTGGTCAATGTGTAATTGCCATTTGCTGAGAATGCAGCATTTGGTACAAGCTTGTAACTTTAAGTATGTCCTCTATGAGAAACAAGAAACCTCACTCAGATTGTCCTGCATGAAGAAGTAATAGCCAAGAAAAAGGTGTGTCTTTAAGGAGTCCCAAAGCTGGGCCTGGTGCTTTCTAGTTGGTTGTTCAGGTATTCTGGAGGCAAAAGCACACACATATCTCATTAAAGAAATGCACTTATAATCAAATGTGTTTGATGTTAGATGGGTTTACTCAGATGATCATGAAGACTTATTGTAAAGCTTGGTGATCTTGCAAATAGGAAATGCAACCAGGCTGGACCAAATTGTATTTCCTGTTGCCAGTAGCTCTCTTGTATAATATCACCTCTAATATGCAGATGAGGTTGTTATAGAATATATGCATCTTTTCGTCTACCTGCTCCTGTATGTATCATCCTCCACTGGGAAAAGAATAATTGGGGGTTTATTCAGAGCTCAGCAGCTCTCCAAAGATTTCATCATCCTTATTTTAATTTTCATTAAAAGACCGTTATGCAAAGGTCTTTTGATATCTCCTTAGTATCGAATAAAGACTTGTATCTTTTCTGCATTGCCAAAAAAGGTCCTTTCCTCAGCACTGCTGATGCTAGGATTGCCACTGCAATACGTGCTGGGGAGCCTGGGAGCCAGAAGAGATTCAGCAGGAGCACAGCATCGCCTTTGTGGCAGGGTGACCTGGGGCAAGGGAAAGAAATGAAATATTTTGGCATGTTTTGTAATTTTGGTTAAGTGCCTGTCAGTGAAGTTAATCGTGAGTATCTTGTATGAAAGAAAGGCTCTGTCCTACTTGCATATAAGTTAATAGCAGATGGCTCATTAGTTTCAATTAGAGCAAAACTGAACCACAGGTTGCTTAAGGGCAGATTTGAATTTGAAGTAACTTTGAAAATGTTTTTATCCTGAGTATTGGGGAAAAAATAGGAAGAAGGACCACTAAGTGATTTTTTTAAAAAATCTTTATTTTTTTGAGGGGAAGAGAAGGTTGCATAAGGTTGTTACTGACCATGAACATCCCTGACACCGCTGACTGCTTCCTATGTACTCAGTCCCAGCAGCAGCAAAAATGTGACAAAGGGTTTAGATTATCTAGTTTGTTATTGCAGTGTCTTGAAACACCTTATTTACAGGATAAACATATTAGATAAAAAAAAAAAAAAGCAAATTAACCCCCCCAAATTAACAAAGAGCAAAGTATGCCCTCAGGCAATAAGTCTCTAGGGAATTAAGTGACAGAGCACATCACAAACAAGGACCAAGGTTCCCCTGTGCTGAGATACTTGGCACTGGTGAAAGGAGAAGCAGGGAGAGAAATGGGTTACAGCATCTCTGCACCACGGTGAGGTGGTCACAGGGGTGTACAAATTACTGTCAGTAGGAAATAGCTCCAGAATGGGACTTGACTGGCCATGTGGGTTCTGGGACAGCTCAGAGGCATCCCCTGTGGGAAAAATTCACAGGAGACCTGATCTGGTTGCTTAGTGGGTACATTCTCAGCAGAGCGATATAGAGAACATGGTGTGAAGCACAGCAAAGTGTGCATCTTTAGTGGTGAGATCTCAGATTGCTGGAGGCCACAGTGAGCCTGCAGAAACTGTATCCTTGGGGCAGAAGTGGGAAGTAGTGTCAGATCCTTGCTCTAAAGATCTTTAAATATCTGGCACCAAACATGATTTTCTTTAAGGATTCAGAACTGAGTCTTTCAGGTAAGATTTTGGGAAGTAAGCCACCATGGCAGGGAATGTTATTGGCATACTCCACAGTGGCTGACATGTTGGGGGCCTTGGGCAGTCATTTCAGGTTCTCCCTGGCCAGCGTCAGCAGATTCAGCTATTGTAACAGAAAACAGTTATAAATTAAGCACACATAGAGAAATAAGATATTTGAGGACAGGAGAGCAATATTCCGTAGGTATTTCCAGTGTAATGTTTGCACTTGAACAGGTTTCGGATTTCTTCTGGAGAATGAGTCATCATTTAGAGGTCTGTGAAGGAATTCCCTGGTCCCAAGCTGGATGTGTAAACGCTTGTTAGTGCTTATATCTTTTGTGCAAAGCACACGATGACTTAATAGCCTTTACACTCCAACTGCTGAAGGCAGTGGGAGGAAGGTGTAAAATGAAATTAAATCAGAGTAGCAGTGTTTCATATGAAATCTGAACTGATGCCTGGAGCTATTCCAGGGGCAGGCAACAGAGAATTGTGACTGAGATTTGCTCTCTAATTGCCCTCAGTGGTGATGAAACTGTTCCTAGTCAGCTGTGCGTAAAGTTGGCGTGGCCTCTGGAGTCCTGTGAACGTAACTTTACATTTGCCATTTGAAATATTTCTTAGTTCAAATAGATATTGCTAAGGAATAGAGATAGATGCAGGGCTCTTCATGGGAGACACAGAGACAGAACAAGCAGGTAACTTACCTGAGGATGTTCTCGGACACTGAAAATTCGGTAGAGACTGAGTATGTAACCTTCCTTTCGGTCAGCATTGATCTGTTGAAGAGCCAGATCTGCAGCCTCCTCAACTGCATTGTCATCACAAGTTGGGGAAAGCAATGCAGTCGGTGCTTCTGTGGCAGAAGGAGAGGCAGCCCAGGAGCAAAGCGCCTGTATGCCAAAGAGCACTAAAAAAAGTAAAACCATTCTGCTTAGAAAACCAGTGCAGCAGATCAGAACAGTGAGTCAGTATGGAGGGGCTGACCCGTGTGAAATAGTGGACTTTTGTAGTGGAGCCATGTCATTGTATAAACTTGTGTCCCCTTTTTATTACATGCTGACCATTACCTGTAAACATGCAACTGCAACAGCAAACACTAAGTCAATGATTACAAGACTTCATTAGACCAGAGAGCACTTCCTCCTTCTGGCTTTACCATCTCCAGTTCAGACTTCACTGGCCAGATCATATAATTTTGACCTTTGCTGCAAAGGACAAGAATATACACAAAAAGTGGCTTTCTTAAGAAACCAGAATTGCTTAAACCTACATGCAGGACAGGTCTGGCTTCACCTCTGTTCTGTTGGTGATCCAGTTCTCCTCCCAAATAAGACAATGACAAAGGTCTCATTAATTTAGACAGGACCTGGGTAAGGGCCACAAGTTTGACTGATTTTATACTTTGTATTTACTAAATGCTGTTTGTAAACAAACATACTGACTATTACATGCAATCAGCTTGGGTGGGATAGAAAACTCAGTTTGCATCCATTCTTTGAGCATCTCTACTCAGGTAGACATCTACAGATGAAGCCAAGCCAGCAAAATGCAGTTTATGTCCACACAAAATCCTGTGGATAAATGGTCTGCTCAAGCTGTTAAATACTCTTAGATAACATGATAACAAGGCATTGTAAAGAATTAATGGCTGCACTGTCGTGTCTGCTGCTTTTAAGCAGAAATTTCCATTGTGTTTATTTGAGATTTAACCTTCACTGTAATTGAACGTAATAGCATGCATAGATGGGGTAAGTTTTGTTGTCACCCAAAGACTCCACTTCTGTTGGTGGGGTGGTACAAAATGAGCTGCTTTAAGGGGTTGAAAGGAAGAAACAGACAATAAGTGAACCAGGGCTATCAAAATAGGCTATTAAAGGCTCCATTTCAGGATTTGTTCCCTTTCAGTGCCTGGGCTCCAGCCTGCTCATCGTTTGTTGCCTAAAACTCGTGATTTATTGACACCTAACAGGTTTTTGACACCACCTCCCCCCCCCAACCCCGCCTGAACATTTGCTATTTCATCCCATCTTCCCCCAACCTCTGACTTTGTTCTCACCATCACATTGTGCAAAGTACTTTGTGAACTTGCCATCACTGCATGTAGCTTCTGATGTCAAAGAGCAAGTTCTGTTTCCTTTTACCTCCTCCCATCTTAACTTTTTTGGCTGCACCTGGTTTCACCCCCCAGGCAATGCCTAGCTTTATATTCCTGTGGGTTTAGAGGCAGGTGCAGTTGTGTATGAACTCCACTGCTAATTATAACATGCTGCTGCATTTTATTGCCTGAGAACCAAGCTCAGTGATGAAATAAGAACCATCTGAATTATATGCTGAGAGGGGAGGGGAGAAGAAGGTGGCCTGTAAGGAAGTTACAGACCTGGGGCTCATTAAGCTCATCTTGGTGCCAAAGGTCAGAAGGGGGACATGTAGCAGAAAGAACTTTTTTAAAATGATAGGGTGTGTAATGTAAATTGGAGGGTGAACTGCCTTCATTTGACTTCTTCTAGCCAATGCCTTCCTCCTTATGACAGCTCTTAATATTTTTAGCCTGTAAATTATTCTTTTTGTACTTTAGATCAAGGAAAATATACATCCAGTTATTTTTTTTGCCAGTTCACATCACCCTCCATAGCTCTCCCAAATTTAGTCCAGACTGCTCTGTGAACTGCAGCTATTGATCCCATAATTGCCTCTTGGCAGTCTTGGATGATTGAGGACCTCGAGTTTTCTATCTTGTTCACTGTTACAGTCTCCCTTATGTTGTATGGTCAGAATTGGCCCAAGGAAAAGAGTCACAAAATCTTTAGCTCTTTGGCTCCTCTAATGACTGCCACAGCCTACTCCAGTTTAAATTGTAGGAAGTGATAGGAGAATCATAAGGGCACTGGGCCAGCAATGTCACTGTTTTAATTATTTTAGCACTACTCAGTGCTCTGTTTTCATACCACAACCCTGGTGTGACTGGAGGCTGTGACTCTGGGGGGAGTCAGTCACTGATTCTGCTGCTCCCCCCAGATTCACAGCGCTCACACTAACCTGTGCAGGCTTATTTGTACCTTGGACTTATCCCCTCACTACTGAATTTGGAGGTTGATTTCCCAGCCGAGGGACTGCACTGTGGTCACTATTGCTTCTCAAGTGATTTGCTGAGTACAGATGAAAAAGGGTCATGGAAAATTCTGCCTGGAGAAACTTTAGTTTGCGATGACAGCGGTGTGCCTGGGGGCTAACCTGTCAAGAACTCCAGGCTGGAGACAGAGTGGGAATAGCTGTACAGGTAGCTGTTATCTTGAAGATCTGGAGAAATGACAACCACCATCACTTGGGGAGGATCCCAGTGAAAGTCATTGGTTTTCTTTGAAGGGGCAATTCTTTCACCTTGAAGGATCCCAGAAGCTGGGTAACCATTTCCCTGGCCCTCATTTTCTGTAATGGGAGTCTCTGTGCACACAGCTCTCTGCTGGATGTTACTGAGTATATATTTAGGTTTGAGAGCTGCTTCTGTCTGGAGTGAAGAAGGAAAAGTGCAAGTGAAGGACATAATTGTCTCTAATAGTGCTGTAAAGTTTGGGGGCGATGTTAAAATTGTATATGTTGTCACTTTTTTTATTTACTGGTGGTATAAAGAATGTCATCTCTGTATCCCAGCAGCGCTCAGAGCATGTTTCTCTGGGAGACAGCTGAGCCTGTCCCAGAGTGTCCATAGGAAGCTGGGTGGGATTACACATGCAGCCAGGAATACCAGCAACAGCTCTGAGGCTGAAACTCTTCTAAAAAGACTGGCTGGTGGCAGAGGTGGAAAACTCTGATAGCAGGGCACAAGGGGCACATGGCTGCTAGGCTGAGCCACCTCGTGTTGCCAGTTGCTTTGCAAACTGAGGGTGAGGGATAATGTACGGACTGTATCCTGGAGGGAAGGGATACAAGGGATGAATGTTGGGAAATACTGCTGTAGCCATAGTACAGGAACAGCAGAAACAGCAATGCGGACTTGCTCTCATTGTTTCTTGTGCCTGGGAATGCTTCCCCTGCAGCTAAAGGATAATAACTCATTTTCTTTATCCTTACAGTACATGGCATTTCTATGGAGATGGGTGCCAGTTAGTACTGGCTGTGTCGGTGCCTCTTATAATGGGGAATTGTTACATCCCTGACTCCGTTCTTTGTACTCTTCCTCCCACTGGAAAGGAAAAAATTTCTCTCTTGAAGTAGCTGACCTCAAAACATGGATGCAGCTTGGAAATTTGAGCGTGCCCAGCCAAAGCAGCACATGAAATACATATGCTTTAGCAAAACAGCGTTTGAAAAAGCTGAAAAACATTGTCAGCCAGTGATGCAGACCTGAAAAAACTAGTCCTGCTGCATTTCAGGGAAGGAGGCATTTGTATTTTATGTTCTGCCATTTCATAGAACTCGCTGCCCAGAGAATCTATTGCTAATTACTGGATCTGTTACTAAGGTAATGTGGGGCCATACTGGGGGAGACAAAGTGACTGGCTCAAAGCAGTCATAAGAAATGTATCCTGACGTGGGCAAAACGTGTCCTTATGAGGGCAAGTGATAAGGAGAAAGAAGAGCACAGAGCAATTCTGCTTTTTCCCCCTTGCTTTAAGAACCAATGGAGCAGTTAGGCCAGGTGTAGAAGAACATCTGCGAAGTGTGGAGGCTGCAGGTGTTCAGCCACATATCCTTGCTTTGTGTGGTTGGAAAAGGTAGAAAGAAAATGCATGTTTCTGGAGTTGAGAGATCCCCATGGGCAGAGACCCTTCTATAAACATTCTGTTTCTGCCATAAGATAGAGAATTTTCTAAGCCTGGAAAACATTGTCTCTTCTGTAACTTAGTGCCTACTTCATTATGTTTTAAAAATACAAAAGCTAAGAATACTAGCTGCTCCAGGTGAGTTAAAACTCAGTCTCATCTCACTGATGTTACAGTCATGCAAATCATAATAGTAGCCATTTCATTACATCCCGTACTGTGTCTCATGCAGCAGGATGGAGGAACCCCCACCTCACCACATCTTAAATGAATGGCTGCAAGCAGGACATACTGGAGTGACTGGAGCAGCAATAATCACTGAGCAAGGGATGGCAGTAGCTTGTGCAACTGCCTGCCACACACTTCCTGTCAGAACTCAGCATATTCTTGAAACATGAGAGCTGCTGCCTTCATGGGGAGACCCTGTTGGCAGTGTGTTGCCACCACACTGCACTCATAGAATCAGAGCTGATTTCCCTTTCTCTTTCCTCTCCACACACCCTGTTGCAGCCCTGGTGCAAGCACAGAGCTCCCCTGTAGTGCAACCTGTTGCACTGTCACCAAGAACAAATGTTAGTTGCGTTGCTTACTGAATACTGGAAGGTTGTAACTAAGAGAACAGGGTGGTTATTTCAAACAGTTCAGAAATGACAGTGTTCTGCAGCTTTTGCTGCCTGCATGATAATTATCTTGTAGCAAGTGCTGTTCCTGGTTAAAGATTCATGACTGTCTTTGAGACTGCTCCCCCGGGTCTGCAGAATTCCAGTCTGCCTGGCAGCAAAGATCCTTCTGGCCCCTGTCCCTTATTACTTCTCTACCTAGAATAGATTTTGCCTCTAACACATGTCAAATTTGGAGAAGATTCGACTGCTAGGACAATGGTAAATTGCCATCACTGCTTGGGTCCTATTAGACGAGCTACATGTTTGTAGTATATTTTCATTCCCTTGAGTTAGTATTCCCTGATAGGTACACAGGGCATACAGTGCCCTGTGATCATTTCCAACCTGTGTATCTGCTGGAAGGCAGAGAATACACATGTGCTTGGCCGGAAGGGTTGATGTGTTCAGCTTGTGCCTGTGCAGCAATGAGTATGTCCTGAGGCTTTGTTCTTTTCATGAGCAGGGATGCTCTTATTGTATTCCTTATACCATGTCAAAAAGTATTGAGGTACTTCTGGTGGATATTAAATGTAGGTACATGCTGGGAAACACTACAGGTGGAAGGGAAAAATACAACTTTTCCTGCCACTTCTTTAGTATTACTGGTGTGTGATCAAAAGAAACGACTGACCTGATTTTCTGCAGCACCCACACATCCCAGTGAAGCTGATGAGACGTGCAGGAGCTTACTGTTTTTGAAATCAAGCCCAGAATATGAGTCATAATGCTCTGAAGGAGATACTTGACAATGAAATGAAAATATATACAGATAGAAAGGACCAAAGTATTTTTGTTGAACATTTTATTGTGAAGTAACCTTTCAGGTGGTGTTTCTATCAAGAAGCTACAACTGTTGTACAGCTTTTACAACAGTTTCATTGAAACAGTATTTCCTGTAGTTTAACTAAACCATCCCTGTATGTAGAGAAAAAAACTGCTATATGTTGTAATCACCTATATTTTGAAGAAGGCCTTTGCAAGATCCTGGCCACAGCTCTGCTCTCTGTAGGCTAAAACTCATTTGGGTTCAGAGTCAAGTGTTCTCTACACTCGATGTTGTTGTCTGTGTGTTGCTGCTGCTGCACACTGATCCTTCGGTCAGCTGCACTGCCATGGCTGAAACACAGCCTATATCTTGAAATGGCGAATCCTCCCAGGGCATGGAGGAGGAGGAGGAGGCACAAAGCCAACTGGGCGAGGTACTTTGTCATGCTGAGCAACCTCTGCAACCGCTCTCTTTGCTACAGCCTTAGCTGCGAGCGCGGGAGAAGGAAATTCTGAAGAGCTGGATTCAGATGCAACGGGGCTATTGTGGGAAATCCTGAGATTATGGTTTGTGAAACCTTGTACCACACTGGGAACCAGTCCTGCTGATGTACCTTGTCCTGCTTGAAAGTAGGTGACTCCAGGCTGGAAAAGAAAAAAAACAGTGGGTTTTTTTTTTTTTTTTTTTTTGGTCTGTCTGTCTGTCTGACTGTCTGTCTGTCTTGCAGTTTATAATATACAGGTCATTGATGTCTTATTAGGTACCCTGCTCCCAACTAGATATAGGCTTCTAACTTAGGTACAAAGCATTCCTGAGCATAACAAAAGTTCAGTTTGCACTTGAACACAGACATGGGAGCCCATTTTCAATATCCAGTGGGTCATTACACCAAATTCCATGCTAGGTGAACTTTGAGGACTGCCTGTGCAGCTAGTGAAACGTTCAGGCCCAGCAGTCTTACTCTTTCTACCACATACCTCCCAGCCAGCTAGTTCCAAGAATATGGTCTGTAGGAAGTATTCCACCACCACCTGGCCCTTCTCAGATCAAATGGAAGTTAAAATACCTGGAGAGCACTCGGCTCCAGCACATACAGGCTTCCCTCTTTTTCTATAGCAGGGCAGGTCAGGGTCCCTGCTCTCAGTCATGTCTAGGGACCAAGCAAAACAACCCAGCTGATTTCACTGACCGCGGTGGCCCATTTATGTTTCACATCTAGCTGTCCCTTCCCCTAGCTGAGGCGAGTCTGGTTCCCTTTGCTCTACCTGACATGTGAGGCTCCCAGATGATTAGGAGAACAAACTGTGTCAAGCATGGATGACAGAGGTGACATAATTCCTGACACAGAAATCCATAGGACAACTAGGAGCTACCTTATCTCGGTTATTTTAGGATGTAAAGTTGAACTGGAATTATCATAGAGAGCTAATGTGGTCTACAGTGAAAGAGGTAAGCACAGGGTGACTGCTTCTAACTAGTAGGGTAGAATACTCAGGAAAGGAAGGGAACATCTGGAGTTGGTACCTGATGTCCGTAGAGCTGGCAGTCCACCTGGAGGTTCTGTGAGGGTTGTTTGGTTTCTGCTGCTGTGCAGAAACCAAAATTCTGGTAAAGCAGAACATAGTTGAGACAAAAGAGTTATAAAATTAAGGAGACATGCATTACAATTTCAATATGTTTAGAAGCAGCTACATCTTCTCATGTTTTATCTGAGCAGTAAAGTGCTCGTTTTTTCGTCTGTTGGACACAAAATCCAAGCTGTTTAAATGCATAACCAGAAAATAAGTGAAGAACCTGTATTCTTTTAGAGTAAGATCCTTTGTATGTCTGGACATGATGGGTCGAAAGAGTATCTAGGAATCTAGGTAAAAGTTTCCCAGCCACTAAAACTGCCTGGGACTCAATCAGAAACAAAAGAAAACTTCTAACATGAAAAAGTACACGGTATAGCTCTCAAGAGCCTACATATCAAACCAAAGCACACTGACAGCACTTAAACTGTAGGAAGATGAAACAATCTGCCCTTTTGTTGTGTTTGTGTACTATACAGTACAAAGAGCCTGATTTTCTCAGGTGTTCCTGTTAAGAAGAGCAAACAATAATATTTATATTATGTCGATTAAACATATTTTGTGTTAAGGATTGTTTTGCCCTTGAGCCTTCTGGAAATATATTCCAGTACATCAAGATTCGGTCCAGATAGCTCAGAGGGAAATGTGTGACATAGTTTAGGAATTATATATTAAAGTGTATGTCCTGGTTTAGGCTCGGATTGAATTAATTTTCTCTCTGGTAGCTGGTATAGTGCTGTGTTTGGATTTAATGCGAGTATAATGTTGATAACACACTGATGTTTTCAGTTGTTGCTGGGTAGTTGTAGTGTCTATGCAAAGTAAAGGACTTTTCAGCTTCTCATACCCTGCCAGGTGCCCAAGAAGCTGGGAGAGCACAGCCAGGACAGCTGGTCCAGGCTGGCCCAAGGGATGTTCCCTGCCACAGAGCATTGTGCCCTGAATATAGCTGGGGAAGTGAGCTAGGAGGTGGGATCGCTGCTTGGAAACAGACTGGGCATCAGATTGGTGGGTTTTTTCCTTCTGCATGTGAGCAATTGCATTTGTGCATCACTCAGTGTTATCATTGTTGTTGTTATTATTATTATCTTCATCATTCCTTTGCTATCCTATTAAAAAGTCTCAACCCACAAGTATTTTTCCATTCTCATCCCCATCCCCTTTGGGGAAGAAGGGTTGAGTGAGCAGCTGTGGGGCTCAGTGACTGGCTGGAGTTAAACCCCAGCAGCATATCATGATGGTATGCAAGGCTTGCACTTTCATCCTCACAAAGGTCTATTCCTGCACACGTTGAAGCGTGTCACAGTGTGCCATTTTCCTAGCCCTGAGCTGGGGGGATCAGGACTGATGTGCTGGCATACTTACAGACTGATCGTCAGGCAGCAGTTGACAAGCCTCCACATTATCTTTAGCTTCTCCTGCTGAGCAGTTCGTGGCAGCCACAGCAAACTCAACAGAGACAACATGTGCTGGGTGATACTGATAAAACAGGAAAATCGTTTAAGTGACTTTGCACTGTGAAGCTGCAGAGCTGCTGAGAAAAGATAAAAGGCAAATGTGGCGTCTAGCTCTGCATCTCCCACTGAAGTCAAAGGGAATCCTGTGGCTAAAGTGACACAAATTGCTTGGGAAATCAAGAGCAATTGGGCAGGGTGATTTAGAATGAGCTAAATCTGTTTGCAAACATAACTAGTTAGCACTGCACAATTACTGCAGAAGAAATACTCTGTTTACCTGGAAGGCTGAGCATAGTTCTAGCAATTACCTGTATCCTGGCTCTTCCGATCTCAAGGAGCCTGAGGTAAGCATCAGCAGTTTTGCTGTTGTGGTCATTGAGTGCAGCTGTAACGGTTGATAACACCTCAGTGTTATTCAGCCTTGCCAGCAGTGGACAGTCAGGGCAGAGTTGGAGAACATCTTCACTTGAGTCTGCAGGAGGAACCAAACAGGTGATGTTTCCATCAGCACGGGTTGTTTTGAAAGGCATTACAGACCTATTCAGCCACACAAACACTGCTTCATGGCCTGTCCCAAATTACAGGGGAAGGAGATTTTGCAGCACAGACTATATAGATGGCAGCATCTCGCACCGCTTTGACATTCGAGTCTGCAGCAAAAGTGCTCTGGACATCAGTAGCACATTTTGAATGTTCTCACTCAGGTTTTAATCAATTCTCTTTCTAACATATTATCCATGACACCAATTAAAAGATCTCACAGCTCACACAAAGAATGGTGGAAAAAGAGAATACATTTTGATTTCTTGGAATTGTGTTTTTTCGTTCACTCACTAGTTTTGAAAGTAGTACTGGGAAAATCTTGTATAGATCAAAAAGATCTTGTACAGAACAGAGATTCCCCTTTCCTGTGGCAATATTGAAAATGCTGGTAATTGCAAATGCTTAGTGAATAAGCTGCATCTGGTAAAGTGGCTCTAAAGATCAACAAGCTCTAGTAAATTCAGACCAACAAGGAAACAAATTCTGGAGGCTAAACTCCTAAGTGAAAATCCTCAGTAGCAGCAATCAAATCTGGGAATGGCTCCTCAGGTAGTCTTAGAGTATCTTAATTGTCATAGTAAAGAGGAGCAAAGAGAGAGGGCTGGGTTTGTAGAGAAATGAAATCAGAAAAGGGGAAAAAATTAGTTTCAAAGCAGCTGAGTTTATAAAACTCATCAATGTTATCCTTTATGCCATATTTATGCACATATTTATGGCATTTTAGAATCAGAAAAGCTAGTGAACTGTAACCACTGCTGCAACAATACTCCATCCTCTAGATTCAAATCTAATGAACAAAGTCTTTACCTGCATGTGAGTGGCATTTACTAGCAACTACAGATAACTTTCCATCCAACTTCTGCAGTTTGACATCACAGTCACCCTCAACTGCCTAGAGAGAGACAAAAATCAAAGGGTTACATCATTCAGATAAATAGGAATTTCTGAAAAGGGCAACCACTACTAAATTCAAAAGAACAGATCCTGCCTGAGTGTTCCTGGCGAGAGCAGTCTGATTGCAAAGGTGCTGCTGGGCAAGTCCTGGTCTCTCATTTTGGAAACGGCAGACCTGAGCAGCAAAATTTAGATCCAAATCTGGATCTTGATGTATCAGGATTGCCAGGATAGCCAGGTTATGGACGTTTTGTGCAGGCTCCTCTCACATAAAGAGCAAAGAATATGAAGACTTATGAATGAAGACCTGCAGAGCTGTATGGGAACATTCTCACTAATCTCAGCTGGTCGGTGGCCATGCTAACAGCGGAGTGTGGTGTCTGTGTGAGCTGGCTGACATACAAGATGATCCAGGAGGGGAGGAGATGTCAAAGGGAAAGCTGGATTCCTTGGGAAGAGGGAACAGTCAAGATAAAAAACAAATCCTGGTGAATACAGGGGTAGATTATGATTCAAATGTAGTTATAAGCCCTGTGAATGGGGCCCCATTCTGTAAACAGCAGGCTTAAATTGTCAGTTGCTCACTCTTCTTTCTGCTTACAAACCAGAGCTGCCTGTACTCAGCACTTCCACTACTTTGGTCAAGGAAGGCTTTTCACAGTTGGATGACACTTGCATAAGAACCAAGTATTTGAGTGATTTCCAGCTGAGTGTTACTTTGAAGGCAGAGCCCTGCCTGAAGGGAATAGCTTTCTTGCATCCTTGACTGGGACTAGGTGGCCAGAAGACTGAATGGAATTTCCCTTGTTAACACCCCACCTGTAGCCAAGGGCAGGTTGCGTTTCACAGATTCACAACCCACCCTGCCTACAGTCTGCAAGAAGGCAGTAACACCTGGGCTGACCATGGAGGGCTGAATCTGGAGCTCCTAAACAAGGCCCCATGACATTCCTGAACTGTATGTGGGACATTACACTCACAGTGACCTGTCCTCTTTAGATAACAGGACATGAAAGAAACCCAGGAGTGAAATCCTTCATGACATGAAGGCAGCTATATCAAGAAGGACATTACAAATGATTGGATAGTTACAGGCCGTTACAGTGATATAACATTTGCTCAGAAATGTAACTGATGATAGCCTGGCCTCTAGCATCAACATCCTGAACACGTACCTTTGCACCAAGCTAGTAGTGGTTTAGATACTCACATGCTCTGTGAAGCTCCTTACTGTGCAATTTGCAAGAGGTGTAGGGCTGAGAATGTGGCATGTGGTCTCTAGTAAGTCAAGTTCAAGAAACACTATT
Organism: Porphyrio hochstetteri; assembly: GCA_020800305.1. Taxonomy (NCBI): domain Eukaryota; kingdom Metazoa; phylum Chordata; class Aves; order Gruiformes; family Rallidae; genus Porphyrio; species Porphyrio hochstetteri. The sequence continues at coordinate 8,248,007 of CM036914.1, read as the reverse complement.
TCATTATTTGGCCCCTGGAAGGGAAAAAAAAAAAAAGAATTGTAGTAATTACTTCACAAAATGTCACCAGATTTCTTCTCTGGGGCTGTTCTTTGACCTCTGTTGCTGACTGTCACTGGGTAGCTCCAGGTGTACACTAATGTAACTGAGTAAGTCCTTACTATTTAACTGCATAAAAAACAGGACCCAGAATTTTAGCTGGAGTAAGTCAAGATAGTCACACTGATTTGTTTCCAGCTAAGGAACTGGCCCATAGATTTTGGAAAGTCCAGCCTGCATGTGGTGGGTCAGTTCTCTGAAGTTAACCTGATTTTATTTTGTTGGGTAGTTTTAAAAAATCAACATCTGGCTTTGTTGATGAAAAACCTTTGTGTTTCTATAGCCAGATACCAGGCACACACTGGTGCATGTCGGCCTGTCCCATTTAGCCCATTGCAATTACACTGAATTACACCAGCCAAGTTCCAACCCCAGCACTCGTGTTGTGTGTGGACTGCAGGATCTTTTATGGCTGTTCCTGAACCTTTGCAACTATAACATAAGATGTTGCTGAAAGGGCAGAAGTGAAGTTCCCTAGCTCCAAACAGCTCGAGTGATTCCATTTAAACTCATGAAGGTATTTTAGTCCAAGTATTAAATATGAGCAAAGCAGTGTCACCAGTAGTTTGTGTAGGTAACTGTGGGCACACTTCTAATCTCATTAATGTCCATTTTTAGTCTCTTGTAAATGACTTTGGTGTCCTCTCTCTCATATCAATTAGAAAAAAACCCATAGAGTTTAATTCTTGTTAATATTTGGGACCATTTTCAGTGTTTTGAGAGAGCCAAATGTTCTGAATAGGTGCACGCGTTGTATTCATGACAATCTCTTGAGCCTTTCTATAGGGCTACAATCATGTCAATAGATCTGAGTGCAAATGAGACTGCAAGCCACAGTTACTTCCATTCAGCTTCCTTGTCAGCTCAACAGGATATTAAGTAAAATTAATGCCTACTGCAGAAATCCCTAATAGCATGGAGTTACAATAGGTATGCATTTAGCCAATAAATAATTACCTGCTTCATGAAGATTATCCTCACAGTTTTTCTCCAGATTAGATACTGGGCTCATGAATCCACGTTCTGCCCTAGCAAACAGGCTGCTTTTGCAAACTGAACCCTTTCAAGTATCGTACAAAAGTACCTGAACAGTTCTTCTCTCCCACCCTCCCTGTTCTGCTCTTTGAGAGACACATTCCAGTGACCTGGATTCTCAACTGCTCTAAGGTGGCATTGCCCCATTTAAATCAACAGAGCCGTGCAGATTTACCCCATGTGAGGATACAGCCCTTGGCAGGGCTTGTTGGTCATCACCAAGCACCTCCAGGTTAAGGCAGTGCTCTGCCTGCAAGCTCCTCACTTACCTGGGGTCGCACGATGATATTGTCGATTCTGTTTAAGGCAAACTTGTATCCGTGATGGCTGTGGCCATTAATATAATTCACAGCAAATTCAGCTGCTGCTTCAGATTCTGGGTCATCACAGCCCAAGGGAGCAGGGGGAGCTGCTGGTGCAGCTTTGTGAATTGGAAGCTGAATAAGCAATATGAAAGCTACTAGTGCCTTCATGGCACCAGAGGAAAACCGATCCCCTTCAGAAATAAAGATCTAAGAATACTGTTCAGATGGAAGCGAGGTAGCTAGAACTGGGGTCTCATTTATATAGTACATACCACAGACTTTGCATGAGCGCATGTCTGAGATTTGTCCCAGTTCCAAGAGGCATTGCAAACAACAAAAGAGAAAAGTAAATGTTAGGACATCAAGCTGACTGATTAATATTGGCCAAAGTAAATTTTATCAGGTAGGATGTTGCGAAGTCTGCTAAAGCAGCTAAAGGAGAAAGCATCAGCAAAAATGCAACATAATTTTTAGACACTCTTCTACCAACCAAATACAGTATGTGCAGGAGGAATGTGATCCCTCCAGTTAAATGTGTAGAGATGCTAGCGTTAATTGAGCTTTCTCATAAACAGGACACGTTTTGTTAGGGCCCAGATCTCGCCAGACACCAGTCTAAATTGTGAGATCAGTAACATGATAAGTTAGAAAATGGAATTTGAATCAGTTCTAAGGATCACATTCAAAACTAAATGTAATTATATAGCAACTTCTGCTACTGAATTAATTTGGAATAGGAAATGAGACATAGTTTCTAAATCTTTTGCATCAGCTCTTTGTTTCTCTGAATAATCTGAATACTTCCAGTAGTTTCTAGAATTTTAGTTTGCAAATCAAGTGTCTTGCAGAAATTTTTCTTGATTATGTGGATTTGAGGACTTGGCAGAAGATCCTAAAGGTCACAGAAGAGTTTTAAGGGGAATGTAGATGAAAATTAGCTGGTTAAATACTCAGGACTGCTGGACCCCAACTTATATTTACATTTGCAGTGTATGTGTTTACAAAACAGTAACTGGATAACAGAAAGGTTCTATAGAGCAGAATATAGCTTCTGTGATGTGCCCAGCATTTAAGGTCTTTAAACTGAAATGACTTTAGCAAGACAGACTCTAGCTCAACCAGTAGCAAAGGTTTTCCCGCTGGGATTTCAGGTAGTTTTCTATGATCCGCATTACACTGGTGATCAGGCTGCAGAATAGCAAAGTTCCCTTTTGGCTTTAAAATATCTGAATCTCTGTCATCATTTTCAAGCAGTTCAGGAATTAGCTGCAGGTTTGAGATGAATAGGAGGACTTCAGCATATTTAGAAGTTTTCACTTCAGATGAGCATTTCTCAGCTTGCAAGATAGTGTCAGTGGGGCTGAAAGATTGGTGAAAAAATCAGTCTTGAGTCATGCCTCTCTCTTCTAGAATCTGGAAATATGGAAGATAGCAGAAATAGAAACTGTTCTGTTGGATAGATTAAGTGATGAAGAAGGAGAGTGAGAAGAGATTAAAAAGATTAATTTATTTTTTTCAGCATATTTACATATTGACAAGGTTCCTGGGGAAAAGAAAAGCTCTTCCTCTCTCTTGCAGTAAAAAAAAAATGCTCTAAGCATGATTCGTTTCTTCCCCTCATTTGAAGCAGGTGTTGTTTGGCATTTGTTCTGTTGTGTGGAGGATCATTTGTCTTCTTGTCTTTGGCCTGGAACACTTGAGGGATGAAGGTTTAGTGTACCAAAACACACTCTGAATGTTCCTTGTGGGTATCTTTTGAATCATGGCAAATTTATTTAGAAAGAGTACTTCACTCTTTCCTTTTAACCCACAGCTCAATTTCTAACCTGTGAATCTTTTAATTCCCTTTTACCTTTTCTGGTATGAAACACTGGGGTAAACTTCCAACAGGTGCAGATTGAAACTGGTTTTCACCTAAGTGACATACAATTACCCCAGCAAAGGAATTAGACCGTTATTTATAAATTCAGTGTGGTCATTACTCAGTTTCTTAGGTGACATCTTCTACACTTCAGAGTTGCAAATGCTGTAGGATGTATAATGTTTCTGCAGCCAAGCTCTTGGTGTTCCTAAATATAATATATAACCCAGTTCAGTCAACTTCAGGTTCCATTTTCAAAGAACTTAAGGAAGTCAAACAACAAACAGGATTTATTATCTTGTGTTTGGGAATGGTGTTTGAAAGTGCAATCAGGTAGTTTGGCTGCTGGCAATATGACAAAGAGGCCTTTCACTTTTTGGATACAGACTGATACAAAGCTGCCTAATTATTCCCTTCTGGAAGTGAGATTGGTGATAGCAGTTCCCTTCAGGCCTGTGTGTCCCATCATGACAGGCTCTTTTTTACCACCCTCACTCAAGAGGCAATAACTGCAGGAATAACTCCTCATTGAACTCTGTGCAGATCTCTCTCTTCCATGTCTGAGGCACAGTCCTTTAGTAGTGGCTGCAAATATTTCTTATAGCACAAAAAAGTGAGTTGAATTCCATGAGCTCCTGGACAAAAGGTCACATTTCAACCCCACTGAAGTGAACAAGACTTTCACAGAATCACACTGTCACAGAATAGATGATGTAATGTTATCATGAGGTCATCTTGTCTGATCCCACTAAACCAGCAAGGCCACCTCGAGACAGTTGCCCAGAACCATCTCCAGATCATTACTGAATATCTCCAACCTCTCTAGGCAACCTATGCCCATGCTTGGTAACTCTCAAAGTAAAACAGTGTTTCCTGATGTTCAGACAGAACTCCTATTTCAGTCTGTTCTCATTGCCTTTGGCCCTGTCATTGGGTACTGCAGCAAAGAGCCTGGCTCTATCCTCTTTGCACCCTCCCTTCAGGCATTAATATACATTAATATGTCCTCAGGCTTCTGCTCTCTATGCTAAGTAGTCCCAGCTTTCTCAGCCTTTCCACATAGGAGAGATGCTCCAGTACCTTAATCATCTTTGTGGCCCCTGTGCACTGTTTCCCGTATGTCAATGTCTCTTCTGGCCCGAGGAGCCCAGAATTGGGCACAGCACTCGAGGGGTGGCCTCACCAGTGCTGAGTAAAGGCGAAAGATCACTGCCCTAAAGCTGCTGGCAATACTCTGCCTAGTGCAGCCCAAGATACCATTTCAGACTTCTTGTGGAACTTCATGAGGTTCCTGTCAGGACATTTCTCCAGGTGTCCCTCTGGATGGCAACATGACCTTCAGCTCCTTCTCCCAGTTTTGTGTCATCCGCAAACTTACTGAGGGTACAATCTGCCTCATCATCCAGATCATTACTGAGGATGTTAAACAAGACTAGACCCCAGTATTTGCCCCAGGGGTACACTGCTAGTTACTGGCTTCCAAGGAGACTTTGTGCCACTGATCACCACCCTCCAGGCCCAGCTGTTCAGCCAGTTTTCAATCCACCTCAATCCACCCCAATCCACCTTTCACATCAGTAGTGTTAGACTTTGGCCCTAGTGAATTAGGTTGCCTGAGAGACTTGACAAGGCTTCACTGTGATGGAAGTAGAACAAGCTGGGTTTACTGCCCTTGTTATATAAAATACAGTATTGATTCTATGCTCGAGAATTGAGGCTCCACTGAATCTCGGTTCTTAATAATTCATAAAAACTGCAATGGAAAGGTGAGTTGATGGTTTTCTTTTTTGCTTTCTCTTTTTCTTTTTTCTTTTTTTTTTTTTTGGTTGGATGCTTAGAACAACTACTGATGATTGGGAACTCGCTGCTCCTGCTCAATCTCACCTAAAAAAAGAAGGCAAAGAATTGCTTCCAAAAGATGTCATATTGACACCTTCCTGAGCTTAAAATTCAAGCAAATTAAACAAGCAAACAGATAAATATCATCTTTTTAAAGCTTCAGATCAAAGTTAAACACTTGTGGGGATTTCTGAGGCTCTCTTTTCAGATTACTAAAACGTCATTTTTTGGTAAAGCAGACAGAACTGGTCCAATTCTCTGCACCACATCAAAAGATGCATTTCAGAGCAGTCAGGCATTGTACAGTACTGCAAAACTTAATCACCTCTTGCTTTACACTTGATTAAGTACATTACTTTTGGATCACAGAGTTCACAAGATATTGGAACATCAGGGCTGTCTTCTATATGGCCATCACCTCCACAGAAACCTGCACACTACGGCAAGAAAGTGCAGGGATAATGTCAGAGAGCTGTGGTGACCGATCTTGTCACCGCAGCACGTCGCTTCCTTAAATGAAAGTATAATCACCACTTAAAAATAACGTGTATGAAGCCCCATAGAGCTCTGAGAAAAACCTCAAGACACATTAGACTAATTGATTTACATAATCTTATTGGCCCCTTTCCAATAGATGGGCAAATCTTCCACAGATGTCAGTTAGCATAGATTCATTACAGTCCAAGTCCCCCAGTCTCCCTATACTAGAAATATCAGGCTGCAGAAAAACCTGTGAAGTCTGAATGGTTTTCCCCAACTGTAATAGTAGAACATTAAGTATTCATTCATTTTTTTTCCCTAAATGTGTCTTTAAAGGAAGGCAGGGTGATCATGTGCCGTAGATTGCTGTAGTATTTGCTGTTGGGAGATTTCTTACTGTGAGAAATAAAATATGCAGACATGGCATCTAATTTGAGAGCCCCTAATTTTGAGTGCCCAGCTACAGATTCCTTTGCACTCAGCTTTGCTGATCTCAATCTCTTAATCTCTGGTTTCCTTTAACTGTAAAATGAAAATAACTATTTTCTATTTCACTTCTGTAATCTGAAATAACTCACTAAATATTGTAAAAAGTTTTAATATCACTGGGTAGAAAATATAAGAAGAATCTGAGAGTCAGGCAAACCAGATGCTAGGTGCCAGCCAGTAAAATTTTAGGAATTCTTGGATTTACTGGAGATGTAGCAGGATTGAGAGGGGTTGAAATTTCGGATCCCAGATTAAGTATTGATTGTTTCAGAGAAATTTTATTTTCTGGTGTGCCTTTCCAAAACAGCACTGATTTATTTCTTCTTACCTGAAAGAGCCTGAAAAGTTTTCAAGAATTCTGAAATTTTTATCAGAATAGAAATTCTCATTTTTGACCAGCTCTCTCAGACAAAGCCATCCACATCTATTTCTGTTCTGTTCTCTCTTGTTCTATTTTGCTCTCCTATTGTCTATGCCACTGAAATACTTGAGTGCCTTCCAGAAGTACATCAAGTGACATAACTAGCATTTGCTACATGAAAGTCTGTTCTCCTTCTCTTCCCAGTGGGAAGATTATATAAGATGTTTTGTCTTAGTGAAGTGTTGGATTGATTTAAATTTTCCTCCCCATTTCCGCCTTTTCTCTGCTCTTCGTTTTGATGCCGCAGCCAGTAACAAGCACAGTTTTCTGAGTTTCCAAGCCCCTGTGTGGTTTAGCCTGTGTTATGCTGTCCTGATATGTATGACATCCCCCTCCCCTTCCCAAATTTTTATACTTTTTTACCCTTTTATCAAGGTCAAAGTTATTTATGTTGCCATGCAACTCTTAACAGTGGGATATTTTTGCTTCAGCCCTGAAGGGATGTCATGGTCTTCTCGGTATCATGCCCATGCAATTTTCTGGGTGTGGGAAAGCTGCATTGGAGATGGATAGGTGGCAACTGTGAAATCAGGGATGAGCAGAGACTAAAGTTTTTCTTTTGGCTTTATGTCCTTGTGCCATAGTTTGGGTTTCCAGCATGTATGGGTGCTCCCCATGATCATCGCTTCATATCAGAACCTAGAACAAATAAAGCAAGATACCTGGGAAGAGGCTGCAGAGCTGAACAGCAGGAGCAAACAGCAAGTCAGACAGCAGAAACAGTATTTCTCACGGAGTAAACAGACACTGTGCAGTCAAACTGACATCTTGTCTCAGTGAACAGCACATCAACCTAAGTGAATTTAAACTTCACTCACTATGAGAACCAGTGACTGTCCTGGCATTACCAGGGTATCTGGTTTAAAAAGGCACATTGAAACATGCTACATTAATTCCTTCTACTTACAGGAATGTTTGAAGAAGTAAATGCACAATTGGTCTGGATGCTGTCATGTCCTATGATGCTGTTAGTCTCTTTGATGGAGAACTCCACATGATAACTCCACACGTTGTCATCCCTTGCTGAGTTAAATCCTGAAATTTAGTAGCAAGTGTTAGGGAAACCGGCTGTGCTCTCTGGATTCCCACATGCTCAGCTGCAATGACATGTTTTTGATGTGAGAAACCAAGTTCACTCTTGGCACTGTAAGTAAGTGCTTTTTCTACTGAGTTTGGTAGAAAAGGCTGTACATTCATTCTTATGCTGTGACAGCCTAAGAACATAATGTTGTACCTACTTATACCAAGCTACTGTTTGGAAAACAGCACCTGTGTTTTCCCATGAGTGACAGGAGTGTCCATGCTGCACAGACCGGCTTAAGGAATGGCAGGTGGGGGGGTGGCAAATGGATACACCTTCTCACCTTGGAGCTCTCCTTCAGGGGTATGACAAACCCAATCGATATCCCAGTGAGATTTACATAATTTTGACAAGTCAGAGGGTTTTCAAAAAATTAAAGTTCTTTCTTTTTAGTGAGGCAGATGATTACAAAGATGTTTTTACTGTCACATGTCCCTAAATCATCCAATTATTCAACTCTTTCTGTTTCCTTCCAGCCACATGGCTGAAAAACTGGAACTAGGATAGGAAACATGAGGGGGACGTTTTAATTTCATAGCACAGAGACAATATATTAATAACACATTTGCAATAGGGGAATAGTGACAATAATGGGTCTTCCTGAGTTGGAGCATTTGAAAGGGATGATACAGACGTTCCTGCTTAAGGAGCTGAAATTTTGCATGTTAGACATAAAGTACGGATGACTTTTATGACAACAAAGTAGCTAGACTTACAGCTTTCCCCACTTAATTTACACAACATCAGCTTCACAGCAGACAGGGACTCCAAGCTGTCAAGAGCAATAAACATGTGACACTTCGAACAGACACAGGTGCCCAGGTGACCTTCTCTTTAGTGTCTAAAAGAAAGGGAGACGTGAATGTAAGCATCATGGGCTGATAAAAACAACATCCAGCGTCACATTTGTATAAACAGGTGCACATCAACACCTTTTCCTGATATGTTTATGAATTTAAGTTTTGTAATGCCAAAGGAGAGAGAGCTGTATCTTTGTTTACCGTCAGCCCAGAAATTCTGAACCTAACAGCAGTGTTGAATTCTGCAGTTAGAAATTGTACATATAACTGGCTGGTGCAGAATGCTGCTTTTGTACTCCTGGATTTCTGAATAAAGCAGATAAAGATAGCTCACAGAACCTCTTTGGTGAGGATACATGAGTTTGTAGCGGGCATCTCAGCCTTTGTCTCTGCTATTCTGCCAAGCATTATTGGTCACCACGGGTTTCTAATTTTTCCATTCCTTATTTCCATTCTTCATTGCTGGTGGCAGCACCCTTTCCCTGACACGTTGGTCTGCCTCTTGAAGGTGATCTTGGGTCTCTTTGAGTCCTCTTGTTTAACACAATCAGCTTGGGTCTACATCATAATCTTCCTGCCAAACAGATCCAAAATGCCTATTTAATCTGTCACTGTAGCTCAACTTGTTCATATATGCTGATTTCCATATGATCATCTCATCAGCACAACCGCTTATCTCCCACAGTCCCAACCACAGACCACTCCCTCTGCTAGTCCACCAAGTCTGCCATTCTTTCTCCAAGTGATTCTCCACTCATGAGACCACCAAGCTCAATTTTTTCCTCTCATCTGCAAAGCCTTGGCCAAGACCTGACCTTCTCGTTCAACTGTTCACCTGGTTCTCCCCTCATTCCCACTGCCATCGCCCTTTGAACCACTCAGTCATGTCACTGACAGAAACATCTCTTTCCCTCTCTTCAGAAAGGATCCCATTTCTGAGCATGTCCTTGAGGCTGTCACCTCTTTGAATTCCCCAGTGACACATTATCTTGAGCACTGTGTCACACAACTTTTAAACCTGTGCTTATTATACAGAGAGCTGCACTGGCACTGAAAAGTCAAAACATTTGAAGCCCAACTGAAATGGTGAGCTTCTCTGCTTCATTTCCGGTTTGTCAGGTGTTTGCCCAATCTGCCTTGAAGAGCACACATGGCAATGCCTCTCTAGGGACAGCATTATCTTTTTGGCTTACCAGAGCACTTTGGTATGAAATGTTCCTTTGGAAATGGATGTCTCAGCTTCCCCCTTCCAAAAACTTTCCTGCATGCTGCTATACATAAGGAGAGAGAGTACCACCCTCTACCTCCTGTAGCCCACACACAGGTCTTGAAAATGAGGCTGCCCTTGGGATAGCTGGAGGAAAGCCTTTCACTGACAAAATGGAAGACATAATATTTACGTGCTGTAGAACAGGGAGAGAAGTCTAGTTCATATATTTTGAAACCTATGAGTTCCCAACAGAAAAGCTGTTAATTCTAGTGTCAAATGTTGCTGTTTACCTTGCTGTGGAACTTGCTTGGAACTCAGCTGCAGCTGTAAGTGTGCATCAACACTGGGGTGTAAGGCACGACTCAGATTAGGCTGTGACAACTGCCAGGTACTTTCTGAAAGGAAACAGGATCTTTTGTTAACTTTGCACCAATAAGAATGCAGTAGATGTCATTTGCCTTAAGTTTCACGACAAATTATTTGCTTTGCTGTGTGAAGGTGTTATGCTGTTGTATAATGATGCAAGTTTAGGATTCGGTTTCTGAGAGAACTGCTGGATGTTGGTTAGAAATGCTGCACTCTGGAATCTCACTTGGTAGGTGTTTCCAGAGGAAATAATTTTCTGTTTAAGAACTGTTTCAAGATTAATGTGTAATGTTATGTGTGTATCATAGGAACAGGTAGATATAGAGCATAAAGGGGGATTTCTTTACTTGAAATTCCTATCTATTGTCAATGTTCATCCCTTTCTTGGCTTTTGATATAGCCCTGCAAGTTCTTGAGAGACAGGTAGTGGGGGCAGGCTTATGGAAATGCCAGTACAGATGGACAGATGGGCTACATGTGCTTTGGAGAGCTGAAGCACTGTAGCGAAGAACTGCTGGAGACTATTTGTACACAGAGAACCAAATAATTCATATTCCCTGTTCTGTAATCAAAAGCCATTCTTGGCTGGGGGAGATCCCTAGAACAACATTCTTGTCTCCCCTTGAGGGAAGGAAGCCAGTGATTATTCTGTTACCCTACATTATCATTCAGTTTGGTATAAACTGGCCAGGACTTGAACTCTCAAGTGCCCAGGAGGGCCAGTCCATGAATATACCTTATGTCAGCAGAGGCCATTTCAAATAATACAGATGATGACAGATTGATGTTGGTAGCTCATTAGGCAAAGCACTGACCGAGACATGAAATTCCTTTCAGCAAGAATATGGCTGGGCTGTTTGCTGTTGTGCATTAATGGAGAGGTGCACTTTTCTTTGATTTCTCTTGCTTCCTGCTTCCCATGTTTGCATCAGACAGTGCTGGCTATCAGAGCTGTCATCATGTTTGGCTTTCCTAATACGAACAGCTGTACCAGAAGAACCAAGGTGTAAAGCTAAACCCAATCTGTAGATATAATATATATATAGTACATTTCAACAGAAGAACTGTGTTCACAAGCCTCCTGTGGCATAGAGATTTTAATATAACACTTGGCTTCTGGCTCATCCAGGTCCAGTAGTACAATCTTCCTACCCATGCCTGAAAAGAGAGAGAACAGGTTTCTGAAACAGCATAAGGTGTATTTGAATTGCCATCTCCTTGATGTGTTAACTCCTGCTCTTGTGGACTACGCTTTCAGACTTTTGGGGCATGGCTTAACCCATGTGGTGAAGTTGGTAGTCTGTGGGCCACAACTGGCCTTCTGCCTCTTCCTGAAGAAGGTGAAGAGCAGTTTTCCAAGCAGCAAACACTATCACAATTCTCTACATACCTACAGAGGTGACTTCTGCTGCCATCACCTTCCTCCCCAGTGATCTGTCTGGGGAAGAAAACAGAGTGCAATGGGAAACTTGATGCAGAGAAGAGAGGGAGGTCTAAGATTTAGTGGGAGAAGGAATCCCCAGACTATATTTGGTCCTTGTGGCAGCAAGGATAAAATACTGTGTAGACTAGGGTCTAAGTAAGGATAAATACATCTGAGGCTTGCTGGCCACTGTGAATACCCAAGAAGGGCTGGTGCTGCTGCCAGAAAAGAGGAGTCCACAGCTACTGAGATGGACACCCAAAGGTACAAGTCAAAGCAAAAAGAGGAGGGGAGTACTCAGCAACTAAAAAGATCCCAGTGTGAAAATGGGTGCTGAAATAATGGGATCTCTAATGGCTGCCTGCTGCAAACAGCTCATTAGCCCCCATGTGTACCAGGCAGTTGATCCAGCTTCACTGTACAACATCATCTCTGGAGGATCTTTGCAGCTGTGCAGTTCTGTAGTGTTGTGATTCAATAAGTAATCTTACAGTACACTGGGTACTTTATCTTCACAGCTGATAGACTCAGTGCTTTTCATATCCAAAATGGTTTTACAAACTATATGGGTAATCTTCCCTTGGAGGTAGGAAGAGACAAGCATTGCATTTATGCAAAATATAATCTTGGAATAAACATCCCTGCCATTCTGGTATTATAAATGTCACAAATGGACCTGCTTGCTGTGGTGCAAAAAATGGTCTTTTAAAGTGAATATGCATTTTTCCCTGTTTACTGTAGTTTGCTCTGCTGTTAGGTCCTTGTCTTTCAGCTGTGGCCTAAGGTATGCCCATAGAGTAACTTGCAAGAGTGGTGATGAACTGCTCTAAATAGAACTGGCTTTAATAAAGTCAATGAGAAGGGATGATATGGGGCAGGAGTAGCCTGTCAGACACTTCACACATCTCAGGACTGTGTTAGACACCTGACATGAAAAGATTAGTGTCAACATTACATCTAATGTTGCTAATCCTATGATTCACATACCTCTTATTGATTTTGTTTGAATTGAGTTTGTAACTGTTGGTTTGGTCTTAATTTATATAACCAGTGGCCAAATACACTGTTTTCTTAGCAATTCTTGCATTACAGAGAGCTAGATGCAATGACAGTAACTGTGCCTGGCAGTCTACCATCTGGGTACATGCTAATAAAATAATCATCTGCATAATTTTGGAAGTCATTGTAGATACTTGGGGAAAAATGTATTGGATTTGATCTGAAAATTGCAGGCAGCCCAGTAGAATAGTAATGATACAAATAATTTCCCCTAAAATCCTGGAATAGTCTCTGGTGGGATTTGTTTTACATGCATCATGAAGCTGCCTATGTTAACTTTGCTTTGATATCAAAGGTAAATAGAGGGTGAATGATTAAATCATTTCTATTCACTTTTGCTGGAAGTAAAATCTAAGCCATCAAGAAAAGAACAATTTCTGCTCTCTATTGTGACAGTAAAGAAGGGGGAAAACCCTTATATTCTTGCATCACTAAGTAATAAACTATCAGGGCCTACAGATCTTGGTCACAGTTGGGTCCCTTTGGTGGGATCAGTATGTGTTTATAAGAAAAAGCCAGTTTGCTATCCAAGGAATTCATTCTCTTTGGCTTCTTCTGCACTCTGAAATCAAGTGTAGCTCACCCCAAAGCTGCCCCCAAATAAATCCAGAAAAAGCAATAATTCCTTAAGGGGCATGTCTCAGTGAGAAGATACGTATGGCTCCAACACATTAGCACCATACTTTATTCAGAAGCCACTTCCCCTGTTGCAGTCCAAAGACCCTTTCTGCCGCTGGAGCTGGGTGCAAAACATCTTATTTTGGGGCAGGAGTGCCCACACATTAGGTTATTTCTGAAGTAGCTGTTTCCATATTCAGTTCCCACCCTGTCTCACTCCAGTTTGTCTTCCCCAAAAACACCGGAGAGGATGCAACAGTGCCTGTGGAAAAACCATTGGAGCAATGAGCCAGACTGGTTGGTGTCTTGGGTGACTGGAGATCTTCTGATATTTTTGATCTTGGACGGCACAGATGGAAACTGCCAGCAACTGAAGCCTGTGAAAAGAATTGTGGGAGGGAAAAATAGGAAAACCTATTAAATTCCACTGAAACTAATTGGGTTGGAAGAGCTTTAAAGACTAGCACAGAGCTGCTGTAGTTATTTTAAAACATTTCTCACTTACTGGCTAGGTCTATAACCTGTCCTCTCAGATTAGGGGCATTGGGGGCCAGTTAACACAAAAGTTTGTACTTGGGCTTTCAGGTGCTGGATATTTAAATGGAAACCAGTTTAGCCAAGTTTGAAGGGACTACAGGATGGTCAATTACTAAGAGCAAAACAGGTATCAAGACGGTGTTAAACAGACTTGCAGAATACTATGGGAAGCTTGTGGTAGGCGAGAGGGGAGGATGAGCAGGCTTTCCTAGAGGAGATGTTCAAGTTTGCTGTGTAACAAATGTCAAAGAAAGGTGACCTGAAATAAGAGCAGAAAGGTGTCCATGTTTTTTAAGAGAAGCTATTAGGTCAGAAGAACTTGAGCCTACAAACAAAAAAAATGCTTCAGAGTAGCTAGCAGCTAGAGGAGGCACTGTGTTTGGGGTTAAGCACATTTTACTTGCAGCCAAACTCTCTTCTGCTTATAATTGTTAGTGTTCAGAAAGCTGCGGAAAACCTGCACCAGGGACATGTCCCAGAGAGGTGTATTCTGGATTCAGGGGGTTTTACCTTCAGTGAGCTGATGAATGTGCTGGGAGAAAGTTAAGGAGATGGTGCTAGCAGCAGGTATTGAGCGCTGCGCTTGGGGACTGCCACTGCCAAGTGTTTTACAGCCACTGCCCCGTGCTGCGGACTGAATGCCAGGATCCATGCCTAATGCTTCCCAACTGGAGCAGACTCGGGGCAATCTGGCAGATGTCCATCAGAGGTACTCAACCACATCTGTGACACTGTGACAGGTCGGGGAATTGGGGAAGGCGTGGAGAATGGAGCAGGCTCAATTCCCATGTCAGCCCCTAAAGCATGGGCTTGACGTTACCGGTCGGAACCATGTACCGGCTAGCTGCCACAGAAGGGGAGGTCCCATCCCCTGCTCCTAGCCACAGGCTCTCACCCTTCTATGACATTCCAACGTCATTCATCTGACCATGCGGTGAGGCGATGCAGGGAGCTATGCCAGCAGAAAATGAATCATTCATTATGGTAAGGTTAGCCCTGTGGCAGATTAACTCCACCAGTTGTGTGAAGGGAGATCCAATGGCTGCGCCGGCACAGGGGAAATGACAGCGGCCAGTGGGGAACCTGGATAATCCGACCAGTTGGGTCACTGAGTCAGAAAGAGTCGTTTGGAGGGGATCTCCACAGATCATTTGGGCAAACCACCGATGCAGCCGCCGATGCAAAGCAAGATGATCGCTGGCATTACAGTGGTGGTGGGAAGCACCGACTGTTCCAGCTTGTTTCAGTTTGTGTGTGAAATCAGGGTAACCTCACATGGATGAAGCTGAATAACTGTTTGGTGATGTGTCTTGAAATCTGTAGGTGACAAGTACCTCCTTAGCACCAAGGACTTACAAGATCACGCAACGCTGCTGGGTGCCAGGGATAGGAATTGTGTTTGTCATATGGACTGATGTTTTAGGTGCAGGGCTGAATTTCTTCAAATATGTAAGACTTCTAAGCACAGCCTATGGAAAAATACAACCATATGTCATTGAAGGGGAGATGATACAGAGCCCTAAATATTCATCTGTTTCTCAGTAGGTTTAAAACCAGTGATTGCCTGGAAGCTATTCCTGATGTGATAATGGCTGTCATATTTGTCTACCTAAACACAGTGATGTCAGAAAAGAAAGACCTTCTTTGCTCCTTTATAGCGGCTGTTTCAGGCTGAATCAGTTATAACCAGATCCTTAAAAAAAATATTTACTTTTCATCAGAAGTTTACATAACATGTTCTCCAAAGGAACAAACACTGTGTTTCAGCATAGTTTGAAACATGGGAGATGGAAAGGAAGTTAATGAACAACATTTAAGTCAACATCAAAGTGCTTTCTTTCTCTAGTAAATACCCAGACCATCACGCTGTGATGCAAGAAGGAGAAGTTCACGGTCAGGCTCTTTCATCTCGCTCTGTAGTGCATTTTTGAGACCTCATGTAAAAACCTTGCTCTGGCCTTGAAAGAGTTAACTGCAGGCGGGGGAGTATTAATGCATATATCCACCTCAGGGTGAGGCTGAGCTTATTAGACAGGTCTGAGGGAGAATTATATTAAAATATTAGAAATAAATGACAATGAGAGGAGAAAGCCTTAGAATACTCTCTAGAGGAAGAAAGGGCCTGGTGACAGATACTGTGGGGTTCTTGGAAAAAAGGACTGCCAGGCTGGCAAGAGAACAGAGAGAGGTGGAGGAAGTAAGAAATACCAGATAGTTCGTGATCTCAGCCTATGGCAGGGGTCTTGCCTGTGAGTCCTGTGCCAAGGAAGAAACATCTTGGTTTCCTTTCTGGGGCTGAGGATCTCCCCAGATCAAGCCCACGCTGTTTGGGTTGAGAACTGGAGACTGGTGGCTAGTGTGAGGACACTCCAGTAGCTGAGCAGACCTGAGGACTGAGTCTTGAAAAGGACTAGATCTTTGTTGACACACACGAGGAGTTTGTGGTCTGTGCAAGGGACAATCCTGGCCCTTTTTAGCCTGATGGGAATGGTACATGAACTTTTTGCTGCATCTTTTCATTGTATCACTACCTGTACCCTTGTTGCGACCACAACATGAATTAGCAGCAAACTAACTGTGTTCCCCTTCCCCAAGGAATAGAAAAGCCTTTGGCAGAGGTGGAAAAGAGAGAATATCACAGCAAAACCTGGAGAGCTCTCTGCACTTTCATGGAGGGAGGTAGGCAGTGGGGACAAAGCACTTTTTGTCCTAGAACTTTGACAGACTGGGTACACAAAATTGTTTATCCAAGCATATCTCATAAATGAGCAAATTGGACATCAGGCTTGTGATTGGAGAACAAAAAAACCCCAATCCTATATTTAGGAGTAGTAACAACAGGGTTGTTAAACTTGTAACAGTAGCACACAAGGCTTATGAATCAACTTGGGGGGGAAGAATAATATGAGCAGGATGATAGGATGGAGGGAGAGAGGAAAGTGGAATAATATGTAAAAAGCTTATACCAATGTTGGGTCATGTCACACTATTATTTTTAAGATGATCAATTTTCATAGCCAGGGATAACATGGTAGATCCCTTCAGCCTTAGTAAGTATCTGATAGCTGCCATATGGGGAATTACTAAAGATGTTACTTACATGTTACAATTCTGCTGGCTGAAGGGGAGGCGGAAATATGTACTATAAATAGGAAAAGTATCAGCTTGGAGGAAAGCTGATAGTTACGTTTCCCAGGCAGGTTAGTCTTAAATCTGATCCTGCTGAAATATATTCATTAATGTCCTCAGCACAAACGTAAGGGACACATTTATGCAAGTTGCTGGTAGCATTTAGAGGGCACCATCCGTAAAGGAGGATGAGGTTATGCTACACAAAGGGATGGGTGACCTTGAGAAGTGAAGTAACAGAAGTGGAATAACACTTAACAAAGGAAAGAAGAGAAAAGCCGAGCCATGTGGTTGGGAATGTAGTAGTGCTGTAAGCTCATCAGAAGCATAAACGAGAGGACAGGAAAATGTGGGCATTTAGTCTGATTTCAGGATGATTGGACTGCTAGCATGAAGCATCTGGAAAAGAAATGCAGTGTCTGATGGTGTCTGGAGGAGCAGCAGATCACGGATGTGTGAATGCCTTTGTCCAGGAAACTGGTATGATATCTGCAGTGTTGTACTCTGCTTTGGTCGCCCCACTCAGGAGTGAGCTTCAGTGGAGGTGGGTGTAGGAAAAGGCTTTGAAGGTGAGCAGAGAGTCTCTTAAACAGAGGCAGACCAGGCAAGTGTAGCTCCTGTAGTCTTGCAAAATGGTGGGGTAACAGCAAAGGTGGCTTTTTTTTTAACAATACCGCCTGTCAGACATTGTCAGTCACTAGAATCTGGACAGACAGAATGGTCTGTCTGTCTGAAACAGCAGCTCACCCGTGCTTCCACAGCCTGCGTTTGCATTGTGCAGTGATCTGGAAGCCCCAGGCACAGGCCAGTCCCTGCAGGCCCAGCAGTGGCCCTTGTTAGAGCAAAGACAGCCCTAATCAGGCTCATCTTAAACAAAAAGGAGGAAAAATTTTAAAAAGGAAAAACTGCAGAGATGAGGAACAGCAATGTGGAGATAATTCTGTCTCCCCTGTGTGGGAGGCTGGCGTTCACTGACTGCAGAACTATTAGGTATTTGTCTATGTATCCTTTAAAAAGGAGACTTAGAGGATGCTGATAAAATAGCTAGATCTTGAGATCTACTGCAAAGACTTGTTCAAGATCTGCCATCAGAGATGGCTAAAACAAACGGAAGTGGAGCCACGTGAAGGTACGCTGTACGAGACCCTACGGCGAGGCAGCTTTACTTAAGTGTGCAGTAAGGGTACGTACCTAAGTGAAATGGCTGGGAGCTGCAGGGCAGGAGCCTGGATTGCAGTCTGCATTATGCAGACCTGAATCTGGAGCAACTCTGCCGGAGTCAGTGAGGTTACACCACTTGGCTTTCAGCCCAGTTTTGTTCGCTTGACCAACTATCTTTTTTACCTTTGCTCGCAAACAGCAGCAGATAAAAGTTGGCCTTGTCTGTGCTCTTTTTGGTGACTTAATCCCCAGCTCAGGCTTACTTATCAGACCTCTGTACACAAGGCAGAGTTAATTGGCTCAGATCCACCTGAGCGGAGGTCCCTGGAGCTATGCTGGTTTTCAGCAGAAAATGTTCTGACCTAGCCACTCCATTTCCTTATGTAAAAGAGCTGGATGGATTTTTCAGTGAGCTTAAATTAGCGATAAAAGATAAGTCTTTCCTCATTTCATGAGTTGGGAACATATTTATTGTGTGTTTATTTGCTGGGGAGGTGAGAAAGTGGTTCCCAAGCCACCGGGATGTGTTTGTTCCATCTCCCCTTCTCTCTGAGGCCAGACTCTGTTTTGACAGCAGCAACACGTGTTCACCTGTGAGGTCCCGAGTGTCTATGTCACAACCCCTGGCTAAGTGACCCCTGTTTTTATTCATCTTACCTTACAAGATAAATAAATAACCTTGAAAGATAAATAGGCAGAAGCACAAAAAAAGCATGGGGAGATACCAACAGCATAAGGTGCAATACTGACTTACTAACAGTAGATGGTACTAATGCATCTCCAGTAACATCTTTCTGAGGGGATTTGAAAGGCCAAAAGAGGCTTAGACCTGAATCCGCTAAAATTCATACAAGCCAAAGGCTGTAGAATATCATCTCCTCAACATCAGAGGGTGTTTAGCAGCCCAGTCACGGCCATATGTCAGTCTGTTGAGCTTTGCTGAGTTCTCAGCTGAAAAACGACCATATAGGAGAGTGGCAGGAAGCATAGCAGTTGTTATGAGACTTTGTGAATTTTAAATCTATTTTCAGGAGTTCATAAAAAATTCTCTCTGGCCTGCACTGGGGAAGCACTCTGAAAAATTACTGCAAAGATATGAAAGGCCAAGGTGAAAAACTTCTAAGCTTCAGCAGCGTAGGTTTTTACTCCTTATTTTAACCTTTCTTACCCTCCTGATGGCTCTGTTCCGTATCTTAATTAACTCCGAAGGAAATCCTACTCTTTCCTCCCTTTGCATGCAGGATCCTGCAAATGTCATTAAGTCACATTGTTTCATTGCACTGGGGAGGCCAGGGAGCATTTCTATCATCCTCATGCATGCGATTAACACAGATTTTTGTAATGGGTAGCAGTTCACCTGGACCGGTTTCCATGGTGCCGTTAAGCTGGCAGTGTGTGATCTGGGCTCATTTGCTAAGAGCTGATGAGGACTCGAAAGAGAATTTTCCCTTTGACCTTTTTGGTAGAGGTCACTAGGGCTAATCAATGTCCTTATTGGATTTCAAGCATTTCGGTGCTCTTCTTAGACATACCCTCTGAAAATTGCAGTAAGGACTGACTCAAGGGAGATGATCAGACTTGCAATACGACAATTCATTCCAGCAGCCACTGAAAGGTCAATGGAATACTTGCTAACCAGTATGAACCACTGGGCTCTGCAGCCTCTTCAGTGATAAGGTGAACTATGGTTTGGTTTGAAGGCTGCATCGCTGCCTGCTAGTGAAAGTTCATGTACAGTATAAATAGAAAGAGATGAAGATCTTAAAGAACAGGTTTGGTATTGGCCAGGAATGTAGCATAGCTGTCCCGGCCTCTGGGCATCCTGTTTTGTAAGTTTTATAGTAAACTCCAACTATTCATTTAAATGTGTGAGACATCCAGTTATCTACTTCTCTTTCTTGTGGCAGTGATAGGAGCAGAAAGTATGTTTTGTTTCTCCATCTGCATCCATTCACTAGTACAGCTTTGCACAGTGCAAAGGTAATAGGCAAAGCAATGGTAAAAGCAAGCTTGCTGATGCCCACTGACTGACTGATGTCTTGAGCATGTTTCTGTATTGCCCTTGAAGCTAAGATTGCTGAGCTCTTACAGTTCCCAGTCACTACTTATATCCCAGTCCTTGTTGCCAAAATGTTAGTGATTAAAATCAAAGCTAGCAATCAATCCAGATTGGGATGGAATCAGTAAAGGTTCCTGTAGACTGTATGAGCAAACAGGTCGGTCTAGTCTGACCACGTACACTGAAATCACTGTGAGGATGCGTATCCACTCCAGTGGATGAACGGAGCCAGGGTCTGTCTTCTCCCTGTAGGCATGCACCCTCACCTCTGCACCCACATGCATGTGCAAGCACACATAGAGCTACAGAAGACAGATCCCTGAAATCTGTTCAAAAACATTTTTGAGGTTAGGACTCGTCTTCATGGAGTTTTTCTTCATCCTAGAACAGTCAAAATTAATAAGCCTTTTGTGTAAGAACATACTCCAGGTTTCAGTTTAGAAGTCTCTGTCAGAAACAAATGTACTTCATTAGGATTTTTGGGGATTTTTTTTTTCCCAGATAGCTGTGAAATTAATAATGTAAATATTCTCACTTCCAGACAGGCAAAACCTATTTAAGAAATGGTTAAATATACCCGTGAGAGAGCTACCAATCAACACTTTTTTTACTAGTTTTGTTTTGCATTCTTTTCTGAGTAGCATGTTCGTGACCAGCTGTTTTTAGAGCTAGTAAAAATTCTCAAGCTCACATTAGGAAGGTTTTCAGTTACATGATCTGTAGCTACAGTTGTTAGAACACTTGGCATGGCATTTAAAAATGAGAAAATTGTTTTTGTTGAGTAAAGCACCAAAGCTCTGAAATAATATTTCACCGGACTTACAGAAGATGTTTTTGAACTTTGCTCTCAATGACCAAGTGATAGGCAATTTGGTAGGCAGGGAGTTTCCAGACATGGCTTAAAGTGATGTCCATTTAATCTCTGTGAATATTAGGCGTTTCAGTGCGCTTATATGGGATGGACTTGTACCAAATCGACCTTGCCCAATATTTCTTTATCCACACTAGCTCATCTCACCCAAGAGTTGCCTCCATATTGCTGGTAAAGTATACATGCAGCAGAAGTCTCCCTTGTCTTTGTTGCTCATTTTAAGCAAGGAAGCGAGCAAAGTGAAGTCAAATCCTAGCAATTTTTGCTCTTAACTGTGCACTGCCTAATAATGTTTCTTGTTTTCTGGGTGGAAATTACCTATCTTGTGTACCATCAGTCTCTGGCAGGTGGCTTGTACAAACCTCTGTCTCTATTACAGAAGCACAATAAGAAGCGTGTTTGTGCTCCACTGATAGAGAAACTGGGGCTTATAATGGTGTGGTGGCTTGTTGCTCTCTCAGATTACTTCAGACTCCAGAGGGAAAATAAATGCTGAGAGTTCAAGGAACGTATGAAATTCAGAAAGGCTACAGGAAAACCTGGCCTGCCATTCTCAGAGCAGCAAAACTAATGAATAAGGTTGGATGATTTGAACTACCACTGAGATTCATTAGGCAGGATCATTTCAGGATTCCTGGAACAAGGTGGAAGGCACAAAGGCCAGTATTGCCAGTACCGCTGCTGCCCATGGGGAAAGCAGGTCTTGTGAGAGCTCTGAGATGGGCCAGCCAGCTTTTTGCCGTCCACGTGAATGTTTTTGCAGAGCAGGAGAAAACCTCTGTCCTTCTGCCAGGCCTGGTGACATGGCAAGGAACAGGAAAACTACTGGGACAGTCAGGAAAGCGACTCAGAGCCCCTTCAGGGACCAGAGTGTCTTGCAGCTAGCAGCAATTGAAAAGAGCTCTGCCCTTGGCACCCAGCTCCCAAGATTCAGTGCCTCTTGCAGCACTTAGCACTTTCTCCAGCTGGCGCTGCCTTATGTACTGCCCCTTTGGTGCATCCTGCAAGGTATCCCCTTTGGTGGATCCAGGAGGTGCTGGCAGCAGCTGGGGGCTAGGAAAAAGGAAGCTGAAGGCAGTGAGGACTGTGCCCAGCTGAGGGTGAGGATGTATGGGGAAAGTCCCTTGCTCTATGTGCGCCCAGCCACGCCATCCTCTTTGCTACTATCTGTGAGAAGAGGCTGACCCCCAGCTCACCACAACCTCCTTTCAGTTCAGTGTAGAGAGCAAGAAGGTCTCCCCTGAGCAGTATCTCGGGTGGTGTTCGCCTCTCCCTGGGCTGGCAAAGCCCCACCTGCAGCAGAGCGGAGGGGCTGGGAAACACCACCAGCATGGCCAGGGACAGCCCTGCAGAAGGGGAGCTGATCAGCCCATCTCAAATGCCCACCCCATCTCAAATTCGTTCCCAGCCCTACTACTTACTCCTTGAAAATCCTTCCTGGCTAGATGCTGCAGTCACTGTCTCCACATAAAAATTCTGAAAATAAAGCTACAGAGCCCAAATGGATTTGTGTCAGTTGTGTCAAAGAATATGGATGATGGTTTTATTTTAAGGGTAGAAGTGGCCATTGCTTTGCAAGAGAATGGACAGAGGATGCAGGAAACCAAACGTTGAGCTTCACACTCAGATATCACTGTGCGTCTCCTCTTAACCAATATTATGACTAAAAGGATCAGGGAAGTTAAATATCAGTGGGGCTGGTTGGTATTTTGTTGTGGTTGTGTAACAAGAAGCATGGTATATTGCTGCTTTTCTTGAGCTGGGAGTCAGATGGAGTGTAACTAACATTTGTCATGGTGCCACTGGCCAAGTTAAATACACTGGAGTGGAACTGGGGTTTGGGATTGAATCAGGAGGAATAATTCAGTCCCACAACTGTGATTTACAGGCTGGAAGAAGGACAGTATGGAGATGTGACAGTTTCTGACAGTTACTTTTGTCCTGTCATAGACAGTTGTAACAATTACACTTACGCTTAATTACTGCACTTAGGCTGTGGTAGGCTAAAGCACTCAGTAGGATAGGAGGTGTTAAGAAGCAGAATGCATTTTAAATTTAGAAAATCCCCTTGAGAAATATCCTTATTTCACACTTATTATTAGCAAAGCCAGCTTTGGAGAGAAAATCTTTGCTTCCGTGACTGGAACCAGTGTCTTCAGCAAGAGGCAGGTGTATAGAAATCTCTCATATGGGGACATCGACATTCCATCTGCTCTGAAAATCTAGTAGCTGCTGAGTCATCTCCTGTGCCATGTATATTTGACATAATTTTTAAAGGTTATCAATACTGGGGCACCGTGTGCTGAATGGATAGGGGTGTTTTTTATCTTATTTCATTTTCCTGTGAGCCTGAAAGTAAATACCTGTCTGATCTGGCTACTGTTAAATTCAGCGACTGAAGTCCTTGTTTGTTCCAATCATGGAGGATTTCGTGTTGCAAACTTAAATAATTGAAATGTGACCCATAGTGGTATGAGGCACACATCCAACAGGCAGAAGGTCATTTTCTTCTTAAGCTGTTTATAGGTGTGAATTAAGATGCCTACAAAAAAAATCCTTCACCGTTTCTTCCAGATTCACCCATATAGCAAAATACATGCAGAGCAAGCAGAGTTTGTAGAGGGAGGATTGGAGCAAAAAAATTACAAATAACATATTGTGCAGCTCACAGTCTTGGCTGAAGCTGTCAGCATCCAGCAGTTTCTGTTGTGCTGCTTATGGGATGAGATTTTCAGTATCCTGTGCTCATTGTGCACCTTGTGTGTTTGGCTCCTTTGAAAATGTGGGTACTTGTTTTCCTGCCTAATTGGAAGCAGAACTCATTTGAAAATGTATTTGCTTTCCCTCCAGGGATGGTACTATACCAAAACACAGTGTATGCTTTGGCTTAATTTAATAAGTCATAATCTCTTCTCATATTTTATTACATTTTAGTGCGAGGTGATTTTTTCCAGAGATGACTCAAAATAATACAAAAGAAACAAGCTTGTCCTGTGAACAAAACATGAATTATAGCTGATAAAATCAAGATAGTTTGAAGGCTTGCCAGCACAAAGAATGAACTCCCTCAGATTCCTAACTTACAGAGTAATGTTAGCAACCCCACATTTCCCTGGTAATTTTGAAGTTTAAAGGAACCTTAAGGACACTCTGAGGAAATCAAGAGAAAGAAAAAATTTCCTGTTAATGTGGAAAAGAATTGCTGTGAAATGAGGTAAAGAACAAGGTGATTTCGGCTGTTTTGATGAAGACTCACAGCTTACAGTGCTCTTGGACACACTTAACCCATGCCTTTTGGATGTGAACATTGTTATGGTCCCTGGGAACTGCCATCTCAAGGAAGCACGTAATGCTGCGTGTGGAAATGCCAGCACAAGCAGAACGAGGTGATTGCTTGGGTTTCTTGCACGGGGGATGCTGTGCTGAAGCTCTGTAGACTGCATTATCTCCCAGCTCCTCGCCAGGTGCTGTTCAAGATCACAGAATCACAGAACTATAGAATGCTTTGGGTTGGAAGGGATCTCAAAGATCATCTAATTCCAAAGATGTGAGCTTTGGCTTTTAAAGCTATTTCTGGGTGGAATACAGGCTTCTGTGAGCCTTCAGATGGGGGGGTGCAAATTCAGCATGCAGCTATCACTGAGCACTGTGAACCTCATATGATGTGGTAGTCTGGTGGAGCTGTTGTTTAGTTTAATGTTGGGGAGCATCTTTCAGTCAGGCCTTTCTAGAAAAGGCAGTGGAACTAATTCAAAGAAATAATACATTTGGTTTTTTAATATACTGAACTCGTGTTTGAGGATCCAAATAAATTCATAAAAATTCATCCTGTAAAAACCTGTAGAAGAGCCTCTCTTTGTGCCCATCATTTTCTCAGTAGCAGAATGCAAGAAACAAACTGATTCTAGTGGAAACCATATATTGTGAGCTGTGATCAGCCCGAGTTCAGTAAAGAATAAAAGAAGGTATATAAGCACTTCTGCATTAAGGGTTTGGATGTAGGGAAGGTTGTGCCTAACGTGAAATTTGTGTTTAGCTAAACATGTTTAGGCGTGAAAGAGAGAACAGCATCAAGCCTGCGAGGAGCCGTCTCTTCAAGATGCTCTCAGGAACTTTCTCTCACAGTGGAACCTTTTTCACAGTGCACGTGACATGCAGGCTTGGTATTTTTAGAATGACAAATAATGCAAAAGGCTGTTCTTCCTCCATAAGACCATTAATTTTTCTAGATGCCTCCCACCAGAGTTTTCAGAAGGTATCTGCTGACTCTGAACCTCAGTGTCGTCTGCACAGTTTGAGGGATTTATAATCACCGTGCTTCCCTGCCTCATGCTTTAGAGATATGTTCTTGGATGCTGCCTTGAATCTGATCTCTGTTCGTGTTTTTTTGGGCTGCTCCAAAATTGTAATTTTCAGAAATTAGACACCTTAGGCCACTGGCAATATTTTAGAATGTCTGAAGATCATATTCCTGACTTCCTCTGTAGCCTTGGGTGACTTGCTTAACGTCTCTGTAGCCTCAGTTCCTGCACCTGAACAGGAGGGAGAATTTCTCCATTGTGTGCCTGCTGTGCAGCTTAATTCAGAAATGGGAGCAGGAGGTTCTCTGGAATCCTAGGATGCAGAATTCAATTAAACTACAAAATATTATTAGTATGAGCATTAGTATTAAATAACAATGCATATTTATTCTAAATATACTGTCCTACTCCATGCAGCACTGTCTAAAAGACCCATTCACATTACAGAGCCATGCTCTGGGTGGTATGGCAGAAGTCTTAGCCTCATCAAAGTTTTGACAATGTCTTGTGTGGGGCTAGAATTGCACTTCATTGTCAGTCCTACGCCTCTGGAAATCAGTGCAAGAGCCAGGCTTCTATTTGGTGGAAGTGTGAGTTGTCCTTCATTTTTATAAACCCTGCAGAACAATTTATTAGGCAGAAAATACATTTAAAAGGAGAAAAAGCATAACTATGCATTTCAAATCAGTTAACTATTACTGGCATTAAATATACTTCAGTCTTATGAATAATTTGGCAAGATTATTGCAGTGGAAAGATTAATCAAGGTTCAGAAATATCCCCAAGTCAATGATACTCATTGCAACTGCTGTCTGAAATCAGTATGTACTTCCCAACTCTTCAGAGGACTGGTCCCCGCTCCAAAGAATTCAAAGCTGAAGTTGGGGAGAGAGAAATCCCTGAAACAAAAAAAAGAAAATTAAAAATTGCCTCTCGGTGTTTTTCAGATACTGAGATTGGAATTGGTCAAATTCGATGGCAGTCTGCTAATGACTCTCTTATCCTTTAGGATTTAGTTTAAGATGAAGACCGCAGCACAAATGAGACTGAGAGCGTACAAAATCTGAGATGAGGAATCAGTTCCCCACTGCCACATTTTTAGCCTGAGCAGTGGAAGTACACAGCTACAATGTGAGGCAGACCTTTCAGCTCTCCTTGTACCAGTGTAATAGTGGCTGTTTTAAATGCATGCACCGTACCGAAGGGATGGTGGGATGGATGCTTTCTGGTTCAAGGTCTGCCACAGAAAACGTTTTCTGCTTTATTAGCTGTATGCATGCTGTGATGTCTCGCAGCGCTCAGCAAGAGTACTCTTGGGTGCCAGGATTTGCAGGATTCAAGCCAGAGCAGAATGTGAGATTAGGCTCTGAACCAGAACAAGTGGGCAAACTGCAGGTGTGTAGAAGGTAGCAAAACTGCGCTAGTTGCTGCCTACTTACCACCTCCTGATGTCTCTTGGAGTTTTCCCCTTCAGCCTGTTACTGCAACATATAGGTCTAATAAATCACCTTTTTTTGCATCACATGCACCAACTGGATCTCTGCTCCACTTAACTCACTAAGAGTTAATATTTGTGAGCCATTTTCTCCAACAAAGAGAGACACTCTTCAATGGAGAAACTCTTTATCAGCCTGGCAACTTGCAAACTCCTTAGCATTTGATCTGATGCAGACAGTGCTCCTGATGAAATCAATACCTGTATTGATTGAGTAGCAACCTGAGGGACTGGGCCCTGGACTGGGCTAACACAGCTGAGAGAGGAAGTTAGTGACTGAAATGCTTTTAGTAGAGTTAGGAGCCATCCCCTAAAACCAGAGATTTTCTGCAGACTAGAGATTTTAGATGTCCTTGTATGAACTCTGAAGTATAGACAACTCACTCCCTAAATCAATCTTTTCATCCCATAAACACGGCTCTCAAAGTTCTCACTGTGGCTGAACTCCCAGGAAGGAGCTGGAGGTGCTGCCTTTCGTGCTTCCACAGTTGTGCTCACCATTACATGAAACACTGGCTCCCTTTGGTACAGAACAGAACAGCTTCCTGGCTCCTTCAACAGAGCGAGTCTCCCTGGAGTGACCAGGAGCAGCAGGACCTCAGAGCTGCCCTGGGTCAATATTACAGAGCCATTGCAATCCTTGGCTCTCCTGGCCATGAGGAAAGGCAGCTCTAATTGCTGCAGTCCTACAAATCTTTCCAATGCCCATGTGACACTTTCACCTTCTTGTCTTTCAGTAGTAGCCCTGAACATGAGCACTGTCAACCCAGAAAAAGCGATGTATTATTCTTCATGGTCATCCAAGGGACAAAACAAACTTGGAGCACATTAGTAGCTGGATTTTGTAACCTCTCTGCTTCATGCCAATGTGACCAACCTCTGGAGACCTCGCAGATTTATCCCTCACCTTGGTTAACCAGTTTTATCTAGCAGCCTGCCTGGGGTCAGTCACACTTAGTAAAACTCATGACCTCATATGGAGCCTCACTGATCCCCTCAGCAGGACAGTATCCGTGTTCAATGCCAATAAGAGGCCTGACTCCCTGCTCCGATACACAGCTCTCCACTGAGTTATTCTTGACTAACACCAGTGCCATGAAAGCACAGCAAAGACCTCTAAAAGGTTTACACTGGATATTATTTGAGGGGGTTTTGTTTCTTCTTTGGTTTTTTTTGTGGGTTGTTTTTTTTAATTGATACTAATTGATCCATGCTTCCTCCATGGCACAGTGAGAATCAAAGCTAGATCTGTGTCTGCATCTGCTTATCGGTGCTGCACAACATCACTTGTTGCAAAATATATGACCTCTCCAGCGTAACTAAAGCTTTGTCTATGTGAGAAAATACAGAGGATTAAACTGATGCATGAATTTAAGGTTGGGTGAAAATTTATGTGGTTATTCTTCTTCTGGCATATGAGAAGTTTGTCTTAGTTTACCTTAAGCGAAGCTCAAAGAGTCATCATCTCTGGGTATTTTTTCTACCCTGCAAAGAAATACTAACTCAATTAACTGTGTTATCTTTCTTTAGTGTGCCAAAATGTTGACCTGGTGTGTGGGCCACAGGAGGTGTTCTTGGGTAAGTGCTCAAAAAGCTTTCTTTTCCTCTGTGGGACCTTTCTTGCGAGGTGATTCAGCTCAGGTAGTGTGATAAGCCAGGATCAGATACCCATCTCTGAATCCAATTGTGCTGAGAAGAAGAGGTTATTGTCTCCCAGACTTTCCTCCTCTCCCAGTTGTTTGTTGGTGTGCCCCTGCCAGATGTTATCTCATCCTCAGGTTGTTTGTGGAGATGTTCAGAAGAGGGTCTTTAGATTGCTTCTGACAAACCCCTCTGGGTTAGCAAAGAGCTATTACTTAAGCCATCTTAAGTAAACCTGTCTTATTTTGATTGATAAGGGTTGAGAATGCTCAAAAGATCAGCCCTTAAGAGGCTATGTCCTGCCTGCCCACTGATCTGGTGGAAGTTGGAGACAGCAACTGCTCATGAATTTGCATTGAGTGCACCCACCCGACATCCCAGAGTAACTCCTCATCCCCACTGACACCAGCGGTGGGGGGCTGGGACTCCTGGTCATGTTCCTGATTTGGCTGCTGGCCCACTACATAGTCTTGAGCACATCAACCATCTATGCCTCAGTTTCTACATCGAGGCATAATCATCTTCACAGCAGGACTGTGAGAGTTAATTGTAGAGTGATTTGATCCCCTTGGTGCTGAGTTACGGGCAACTGATGCTACTTCTGTGCTTCAGAAGAACTGACTTTTCTTTCTTTCTGGTATCTTGAGGAAATGAAAATCCAAATTTGTGTTCACATTGGGAAACTAAACTTCATTTGAAGAATGCTGTTTATTCTGATGACTCACTATCGGGATTGTTGCTATGTTAAGTGGCCCAGCAAGGAATTCTCCTTCTCAGCCCTCAACAGACCAAGCACACAATTTGCAGGAACAACACACCAAACTATTCAGCTGTCTGCATGGGAGGGCTAAAATGTGATGTTTGGGTGCCCCTGCAATTTAGCTCGACTTTGTATTGCTGGGTGCATTCTTATGTTTATTCAACTAAAACTCACATCAGCTTCTGAGAGAGATGAAGTAACCCTGGAGTAAGCAACATCAGCCCTGGCTCCTTATCTCTGACTTTATTTTTGGCCATAGGGTGATGTCAGCTATTGATGGGGGATAAAAGTGGTTGTTACATGCTAGCTGTGTTGCTAAGACTTCAGTGTAGGCAACACTTGTAGGCAAGTACCTACATGACACCCTACGTGTTGGTGAGAGCAGCGGAAGGGAAGAGTTCCCTCCCAACACTAACACAAGTCAGGAATGCCTTTTCTCCATGGCACACAGAGCCATGATGTGTAACGTCATAGGAATCTAAAGCCACAGCTCTGCAGCATAAAATACTTGTCAGCAATGGCAGCTTGAGGAGTGTGGCGACCGGCAGAGAGCAACACGCAATTCGAGATGAATTTTAGGTGAAGCCATTTATTAGATGAAATCACAGAGATTCTATACCTTTATTACTGCAAACGTGGCAAGCTAAAAACCTGCTAATTGGTTACACACACTGTTCACACCCTATTGATTGGGTAGTAATTATAACAAGTTCTGATAAGCCTATCTTATAGCTCAATATCCCCAGTTTACCTTTGATGCCTAAAAGTATCCACACACCTGCTGGTTTTGACCCTCTTGTTCTGGTTGGTTCCTAACATGTTCCATTACTCCCAAATACCTTTCCATAACTGCTTCTTGGTTTAGGGTAGCCTGTACCCCTATAAAAAGGCCACTGTGTTTTGAGAATGTGATTATTAAGATCCTCAGAGCATGAGTAACTTTTCCTGTCTCATGGGAACAGAAGAATATTTTCAGAGCCTAAATCTTGGGAGAAGAGAGCTAGGCTGCTAGCAGGCCTGCTCTCTTCCCCGACAAAGGAGTTGCCATCCCTGCCTGGCTCACTCCAGTGACAGAGCACAGTCCCTTCAGTGGTGATCTCTGTTGGCAACAAACCACAGCACAGGGTAGCACTGAACAGAGTATGTACGTATGCCTGAAAGTGTCCGCTAAGGTGGTGCATGGCTGGGTTGCTCCCCAGCTTGGCTGATGTTCCTCCTTACACCACCCTGGCTTTGCAGAGCAGTACTGGGGGATGTGAATATATGTAATCTGTAATATGGGCTGAGTAACTCTTCCAGTGGAACATCTAGGGTAGGGGAAGGCTGCTTATGTGGCTGGAAGAATATAAAATTGAGCCCTTAAAATGAAAACTAACAACTATTACTTGGAAACAGCAGAGGGTCAGTGTGCAAAGTGAGTGGGTTTGCAGTATCACCATAGCCCAGGAGTCAAAAATCTGTTTTCAAGCAAGTATCCTTCCAGAAAATTCACACTCTTCAAATTACTATAAGATGCTTTCAGCTCTCCCAAGATGATATGATGGATGGTGAGAAAAGCAAATTAAACATACTGAGTTTAAGCTGTTTTACTGCTTAACTGTATCCTCTACTGAGTTTACTGGTTTTTATTTTAAGCTGCAAAAGGGTTATTACCATCTTAAAGCTGGGAGCCTCAGTCTCCAAATCCCTAAAACATCATGCAAAAGTAAATGGGACAGTTAACTGACAGACACTGTCGTAACTTACCCGCTGGAAGCTCCTGACACTTAAATCCTTCCTGTGAAGGCACAGAACCAAATCCTGTTGTCACACAGTTTGACCACAGCAGCTTTGGGTGGAGCTACAACCACACCACCAGACACAGTCGAAGATCAGCCCTTACCTTCTCAGTATCCAAAGGGTGCCTGATCCTCTTGGCATCTGTCTGAGCAGTCACAGTGCAACAGCATCTCTCATAACCAAAATCTTTCAGAGGAAATACAGACATACTGAGGGGAGGGTGAGAGATGGGATTTCTCAGAGAAGTCCAACTCAATGCATGCCCTCAAGATGGGTTGGGATTGCAAGAACATCTCCTGGCAGCCTCCTGCAAATGGGAACCATCCACTCCAGTCCTCAGAGGCCATCTCTGCCTCCCTCATCTCCACCATGCCAGGGCTCCCTTGGAGCAGCACTGCCAGACATTTGTTAGCTGCTGCTACCTCTGATCGCTTCTCTGCTTGCCATGCAGTGAGCTGCAGGAGCAGCTCACGCTGTCTCAAATGACATTAGTCTTCTCTCCATGGATGTCTCCATGGCCACTGTCAGCTTTGCACAGGTTTGCTGTGGCCCAAGGTTCCTCCTTCCCCAGCAGGATGGAGCCAAGGGACAGGACCCAGGGCAGGGAGGATGCCATCAGAAGCTGTTCCCTCTCCTACTCTTGTCCCAGCGTACAGTGCAGGCTGCTTGTCAGTTTTACTGACACATTTCTCCTTGCTCCCTACAAAGCCTCATTTTCTCAGGCTGATTTCAGAAGCAGTGGGAGATGCCGATGTGAAGCCAGGGTTGTAAAAGCACACTGAAACCTAGCTTAGGCTTGGAGCCTGGCCTAGCCAGATCAGCAATAAAATTTTCAAAAGGAAAGAGGAAAAAAGCTATTTCCCATCACAGGAGCAGTGGGGTGTTTTCCATGGGAACAATGATGTTCTGGTTAAGTTCTAAGAACTTTTCTAATTATTAGGCCAAACCAATGTGAAAGCTGATGTCAGCAGGAAGAGCTGATGGGAGGAATTATAATTGTGTCTGGGGCCATATGAAAGCATTATACCATGTCTTGCTCCAGACTTTGTATGAGTCATTTTCCTCCTGGTCAGGATTTTGTATTGAAGTGCGGACTGGCAGTTGTCTGGAGCTTTCCTTGTGCCAAAATTGCTGTGAAGTTGGTTTTCTTTGGGATTTTTCCAGTGCCACTGTGAGAAACACCATCAGTAGAATTTCTTTGCTGTGGAGGGAGCATCAAGCAAGGCATCACACTGCGTGGGGCAGTAATTGCAACACTTGCTGCTGATTTACTGTCAGCAAGTTCTCTTGTGGAAAGAGTGTTTCCTCAGCTCAATCCAAAAGACTCCACCAGTTTCAGGAGGAATTATGGCTGCTTGCCACTTAGGAGTATCTGCCTCTGAGCACTTAGGTCTTTAAATGTATGTAGATTCTCCATAGAAGCCTATTTGCTGCAGAGACCTACATTGAGACACCACACTGCAGAACTCTTCCCAAATTCTACTGTAGTTCCATCTGTAAAGCTAATGGTTTTGCCCCTCCCTTGATTAGAAGGCATTTTTTAAAGGAGATCCACCAAGTGATCTACCTCTTTTCTCCCCTTTCAGCTCATCCTAGCTCCTCGTGGCATCACTGGAAACGCATCCACTGTGTTTGGGATGCTCTGAAGAGACACAGTCACCAATTTATTGATGCTGTCAACAGGTGAAACATGTTACAAGACTATGTAAATCTCATTTTGAGGAAGCAACAAAGTAGTTATGTCACAGAAAATTGGCAAAGCTTGAACATGATCCGACAGTTGTGTCACACGCTTCCTGCTGCACTCTTCCAATCAGAGAGAAAAACCCATCAGCTGCCTTGCGATCCGTGTCACTCGTGCCCATGTGATGAGTTAAGCCACTGCACTGGCAGCAGCCACGCTCACTCACAGCTCTACGGGACTCGCTGAATCCTTGTGCAGTCTTTCCGGTGCATAATCTGGAAGGCTTTGTTGTTAAGTCGAGCCTGCTTAAATGTTCATGCACTTAAAATATTCAAAGGCTTCTGTCATACCCACGAAGCACTGGCAGAGCTCCCCTGCCTCAAACCTCACCTAGGCTGCTCTGGGAGAGGCTTGACTTTTTAGCCTCTGTGGGTGTTAAGTGTGTGCTCTTTAAGAGCCTGTGCTCAGCCCCGGTGTGAGGTCTCTGTTCACACTTGAACACGGATTTTCCCAGACTCAGACATGTGGAGACTCAGAAATTTTCCGTTCACACATGCAGGAGTATGGACTTGCACAGAATGCATCAGCTTTGCATGGGATTTTACAGCACAACTTGTTTTACTTAGTAGCACAAAAATACACCAATCTACCAAAAAGAAGGGAAAAACCCCACCAACCAAATATAGGTATTTCCTGCCTCTGCTTCTTTACCACCATGGGCATTACTCAGAGTCCCATAAGTGGACTGGTTTTTCTCTGCAGTTCATCTTAGGACTTTTGAGCCCTGCAGCCTTTTCCAGCTCTGCTTTTTGGCTGGTACCTCAGCTGGACCAGAACGTGCATGCTGAAAAAACATTCCCTTCTTCTGCTCCGTCTTCTGCTCCAAACCTTGTGTGTTTCTATACCCCAAAGACTGATATATCTTGATTTATGTATTTGGTTTTGATAATTTTCTCTGCTGCAATCAGCAGTCTTCTGTAGAAGAAATGGAAGGAGTGACTTTTCCTGCTCCATCTTATCTTCCTCTGACAGTAACTCCTGAAACAGATAAGCCTCCTTCCATCAGTCCTTCACTGTTTTCAAATGCAAATTCATAAAACTGGAATTAAAATTCATCCTGCTGCAGTATGTGGTGGTTTCCCTCTCGACAGTTTTCTGAGTGAGAGCAGCAAGTGTGAAGGTGTTGAAAAGCAGCCCGCAGTGCTCCATGTCAGCTGTAGCTCTCTAGCAGGAAACACTGCTGTAGCGAGATCAAAACCTGATATTAGCATGGTGTCCGGGGCAATGTTGCCTATTCTTTTTGTTCTCTTAGAGAACATGCTATTTTCTTGCTTCATTGCTTCATCTCTAGCACACTGGCAGTGGTGACTCTCGTTGTTGTTATTATTATTAAGGGATAGTCCACCATGCTTTTCAGTGGAAAGCTGGATTCTTGACAAAATCCTTTTGCTTAAACTTTCACCTTTGGTAGGAAAAAATCACTTTTTTTAATTAAAAATCATTCAAATAATAGATTTTTTTTTTTCTCCCCCTGAAACTTTTAGAAAGTATTTCTTTAGTGCAATGCTGTTAATTTCTATGCAACGTAGGGACAGATGTGTTTATATTTTCTGTCTGTTTTTATGGCTCACCATCAGAGCACTGGCTCTTGTGGTTCTTCAGCATACCGTTGAGGTGCCAAGGAATGAACAGAGGGCCAGTATCTGTTTCACAGTCTCATCGGGATAAATCCACGCTAGCGCCACTGAAAGCAAGGTAATTTCTTTGTATATCTGTCAGTCTATCCACAGGGATTCTTGACTGGTTGAGCATCAGGGGCAGAGCTCCCTGGTGCAGAGACGGCTTACATTGGCAGAGTAATAGTCACCTTTTGCCAATATACTTCAAACTAGTTTCCCATACCACATGAGCTTTGTCTGGAAGAAAAGTAGTTTCTGCTGACACTGCTTTTGTTAGAAGAAGAAAAACATCCAACCTCTGACCGAGACAGTAGTATGACCAGACACGTTACATTCAGGGAAGGCCTCAGAAGCAGTATCTGGTCCTGGCCAGCCCTGCAAAGCGTTTTCTGCTCTCCTTGCTCCCTGGTAGTAAACCCAAATAACACCACTTCCCACCCCCTGGGTACTTGGGTCAAAATTACAAAGGTGCAGATGGATTTGGTGGGTAAAGTGAGTCCCCCTTCTAGTCCCTGATTTTCACGTGACCAGCTAGGTTCATTGCTGTGACCTGCCAGCAAAACAACGTCCATCTTCCTAGCGATAAGCCACCAAGCCCTGAGGCACTCCTGGCACCTTCCGAAGTGCAATCTAAGGTGCATGTCAGCACTGATTAAACGGAAGCTTTATAGAAGGCGGTTTTGGGCCTTGATTATTTCAGAAGCACCAGCAGTCAGGGAACTGGCTCACTTGAGCTGTCAGCTGGGTGATTTAGTACAACTCCTATAGGGAATAATGAAGGTTGTGATAAACTGCAGTGTAAGAAGCCGGTAAATAACTTTTATGGTAGAACTGTATTTGGAAACACTGAATAATGGCAACTAGTGTCACAGATCTTATGGAAAGGTGCTTTCCAGGTTTATATATTTAAATGGATATAGTGGGTCTAAGCTGTTCTTTAGGGACTCGGTTGAAATCGATAGAATGACTCCAGGGTTGATTTAAGAAAAGAAAATGCCATCAATAATGTTACATATTTATCGATAACATGAAACAATTAACTCCTTTGGAAAGGAGGAGTAAATGTATTTATGTTAATTCTGATTTATTACTTTATTACTTCTATAACACAAGACCAGACTTCCAAGCCCTAGCATCCACTCAGTTTTTTATCTTGGCCTATTTATCAGTTCTTTTCATCATGAAGCCCACACAAATGAGGAGAGACATTTATTATGTACTTTTTATTTTGCAATGCATAATTCAAATCTGGAAATATTGTTTATAT
Source organism: Porphyrio hochstetteri (assembly GCA_020800305.1). Classification (NCBI taxonomy): domain Eukaryota; kingdom Metazoa; phylum Chordata; class Aves; order Gruiformes; family Rallidae; genus Porphyrio; species Porphyrio hochstetteri. The sequence goes on along the minus strand of CM036914.1, from coordinate 8,212,558 downwards.
GTTTATATATTTATTTTTAACACTTTTCTCCAATTTTATTTTCTGTAGGATATTTTAAGAACTGTTCACATTCAGGTCTTTATTTTTATTGCATTTAAATTCAGGAAATTCTCTAAATTAATGTCCAGTGGAAAATTAAATCTCATGTTCTACTTGTAGACAGATTTAGATAGATAGATTCTTACTAAAAATTATACTTGAGGTTACTTTTATATTGCATGAGCTGACCTTTGCTCCTCTAGCAAAATTTTCAGAGTACATATGAAGTCACTCTGAAATGCTCTTTGCTTTTGGAGTGCTGTGGCAGGGATGCTGTACACAGGACAGGTGCTTGCACTGACTGTCATTAGTATCTCATTCGCTGATGCTTGAAAGGTCTGTACACATGGAGGTAACTTCTCAAAGATCTCTCTGCACAAGTCGTAGGGGGCTTTTCTCTGCTTCCCTGTGCTGCAGGCGCTTGGGGAGCGTAGGAAGCTGACGCTGTACCCTTCCGGGGCCTGCTGTGCCGACTGGGAGTGTGTGGCTGTGACATGCTGATGGATGATGGAGGACCAGATGCTGAACCATCAGACTTGGTCCTGTTCCAGTTACAGCTTGTGCCCACGTTTGCTCTGACTTCAGAGAGCAGGCTCCTGGGCTGCGCTGCAGGCAGCTGGAGCTCTGGATGTTTGAGGAAGGAATAAGTGGCCGTGACTACTCCCTGATCTCTGTGGCATTCATTTTGCCCATCGGCTATATAAATCCTCTGCAGGCTTTGTTTTTCTGAGTTCTTCTTATTTACTGGAGTGAATTTAACCACCAGTGCAAAGTTCTTGGTCTGGCTGGTTCACATACTGACATCCAGCCCACTATGCAGCCCACGGATGCTTTGATGTATACTGTGATGATGTCTATAGATGTATATGCATTTTCTGGTACATTTTAGTCTCCCTTTGCAGAGCCTGTGGCCAGGTAGATTATGGTGGGATGTGACCCCATGTAAGAGGTGTTAGAGAATCCAGGGCTCCAACAGCATAATAGCACAAGAACAATTTAGGACAGGTCAGGCAGCAGCTTTATTAACTATGATCATAGTGAGAAAAGATTTGGACAGTGTCTCTCCCTCTGCTCTCCTGTCCTCTGCCAAGTGATTGCAGGCACCCAGCCTATATACTGTTTCAGAGAAAAAAACAGCTGAAGAAAACAATCATTTCACTGCAAACAAAGCCAGGTCTCCATCCCTGGGAAGGCTGGTCTCCTTAAGTAGCTCACTAACTGCCACAGCTCTAAGGAATCATAATCTAAGGTACATAATGTGACCATGGTTCTTGGTGGAGCCTGTAGGAGTGGTACACCTGGTACATCTTAGCTCAGAAGTGGGGAGTTGTGAACAATCATAGACCATGAGCTTTCAGTCAAAAGAAGTGTTTCTTTAGTTAGTATAAACTTCTCAGCCAGACCATTCAAATCTTAAATATTAATAATTTTATCACCACAGAGGTAATGTGAGGTGAGTGTGGGTTTTCTTAGGTTGCAATGACTCTACAGTAAGTGTTGAAACCCCTGCAAAGAAGAGATATTACAATCAGAATTATTAGAAAAGCGTCAGAAAACGTGAATAGCATCAGGGAGCTGCTATGGCTTCTAAGGTGCCATAAGGAGAAATGGAGGGATGCCAGGAGGGTAGAAAATCAGTTAGTGCAGTGCTTGCTCTCTGCCTGTTGGATTTCTGGAAGACAGCTGAAATTTGGGAACATGATGGTCAGCTCTGTGACCCCTCACTACGGTTTTGACGTAGAAATCCTAGGAAGCTTCTGATGGACTAGCATCAGCTACTAAAAATACAGTCAATAACTATTAAAATGTTCTTTTCTGCAAATAGACAGTACCACTAGATGATATCCTGGGTGAACTTTGTTTAGGGCCAGTCAGCAATTCTTTGATGAGGTTTTTGTCTTTTGCTGGTTTTCCCCTCAGGAAAACCCTGATTCGACAAAACTGAAACGATTCATAAACCAGGCTCCTCTTCCCCATCTCTTCTAACTCAGCCCAAGCATGGATCTGCTTTTTCAGAAGTTGCATGACAGGATGTTTTGATGTTTTAAATCTGAAATCTTTGTATTTTTATTGCAATTGAAGTCACTTTCTACTTTGAAGTTTCAAGAAAACGGAGATCAAAAAATATAAATGAGAAAAAATTAAAATGAAAAAAATGTTTAAAAATTATGACAACAAAACACCCTCAGTGACCTATTCTGAATGTTTTGTTCAGCTTTCACTTTGCAAAATTTCCAGGTTTTCCTTATTTGACTGCACTACAGATGCAAAGCATTGACAAAGCAGGATTCTTTGATTAATGTAGAGGCTCCTCCTGCCCTGCAACAAGCCTGTAAAATTGTGACATGGCAAAGTCATCCCTGAGGGAAAAGTCTTAGAGTGGGGTCCAGGGTGTATTCTGACATTTCCAACAGGTTTGGAAGTAGCAAGTGTTTCCTATGTTTCTATTTCCACCTCTCTGGAACTACTGGAAATAATTCTTTTGTATGAAATTAACCAAAGGCTTCTCATAAGTGCATGGATGGATTCAGGTAGCAGCCCATATAATGTATTTAAGAATATAAGAGAACAAGAGCAGATCAGAATATTGGCAATTGCAGTCCTATTGTTCTTGAACACAGAACCACAGACTGGTTTGTGTTGGGAGGCGCCTCCAAGTCCATCCAGTCCCAGCCCCTGCCATGGGCAGGGACACCCTCCACTAGCCCAGGTGCCCAAAGCCCCATCCAACCAGGCCTTGAACACTGCTAGGGATACAGGGGGACCCAGAGCTTCTATGGGCTGCCTGTGCCAGGGCCTCACCACCCACACAGTACAGAATTTCTTCCCAATATCTATTCTAAATTCCCCCTCCTTCAGTTTAAAGACATTGGCCCTTGTCTTCTCACTCCATGCCCTTGAAACAGTCCCTCTCCAGCTTTCCTGCAGCCCCTTCAGGTACTGGAAGGCTGCAATAAGGTCTCCCCAGAGCCTCCTCGAGGCTGAACAAGCCCAACTCTCTCAACATTCTTCACAGGAACCCTCTGGTGATCTTCATGGCCCTCCTCTGGAATCACTCCAACAGCTCCATGTCCCTCTTCTGTTGGGGACCCCAGAGCTGGATGCAGTACTTGAGGTGAGGTCTCATGAGAGCGGAGTAGAGGGAGAGAACCACCTCCCTAGACCTGCTTGCTGGTCACACCTCTTGGGATACAGCCCAGGATACGTTTAGCATCCATTAATTCAGTCTAGTTGTTCCTTTCTAGAAACTGGCTGTTCTTAGTCTCCTCTGCCTTGCCTTTCAGTAATGTTGCTGCTGCCTGTGGAGCCAGCCCCATGCCTGACCAGCCATGAATTTCTGAGATCCCTTCTCACCTCAAAGCCAGGGCACTGCCCCTCTCTGCGCAAGGCAGCAGGTTTTCTGCTTGCCTTGGTTCAGAGCTGCAATGTGGTTGTACAGTGACCTGGCAAAAAGAAATGCAGCTCAAACCAGTGTGTGTATGCCCCAGAAAACCTGTACACAGGTAAAGCAATGCAGTTATCCCCTGCTCTGGGTTATGCTGTCATTCGGTATCAAGACAAATTAGTGTACTCGGAAGCAATCAGCAGTAATTACTCTTTAAGAAACAATAGGCATCACTCTGTGGCTTCTATCTGACAGCTAAAGAACTTGGCTTCCTGTGAAAAACCCATACAGCTTAATCTTCGTGTGTCAGATCATATTTCCCTGTCTTCTCTTGGTAAATGTTTACATTGCTGCAGTAAAAGGGACACTGCGTGATCTTGGGCTAACCAGGGACTGTGTGTTTAGAGATAGTAACGGGATCGAGCATCTTTCAGCTATCACTCTCGAGGTGAAGGCAAAGAAGGTTTGCAGGTACAGAATAGCACCTCTGCAGGAGCTTGAGTGGTCCCATTCTCAGGAGTGAATCCTGCTTCCATGAAGTCATTTCCTACTGTTACATGAGCTGACTCTGCAACACAGCGATGATGGGAAATGGAATGATAGGGAGTGAGCACAGAGACCTGGCATCTCTTTCGCTTTTCAGGTGAGATGCTCAGTGACACTCCAGCTGATTCATCTGGGGAGTGTAAAGACACACACTGAACCCTGCTTTTGCCATCCCTATTGCTGCATTTTCATTCCCATCACCTGCTTGTCATTTTTAGGTGTTTCCTTAAAGACTGAAGCTGTTCTAAAGGCTCCAGTGGCATCTTTGAAATCTAGAAATCAAAAGTCAGCGTGTATGTCAGTCAGCAACTGTTTTACATTCTCCAGGAGGAACTGCAGGATCCATCTCAGTGAAGATGAAGTCAAAGAGTGGCATACTCAGATCCTGGTGAGCTCCATACTTTTTGTGATTATAAAGTGTGGCTCCAGATCCTGGCAAATGCTGTCATCACTGATGCTGCCCTAAGAGAGTTGTTTTAACCTTTTGTAACTTATCTTTGTGGTAGATTATGGGAAGACTGAGTAACAATAAAGGGATCTTGTGGTCAACTCAGTTAGGCAGTGTATAGTAATTCAGTTCCTGGCTTCATTTTGGATGCCCTGTGTCACTGAATACAGCATCTGTTCATCTCGGTTCTCCTTTCATCAGATAAAACTAAGCACATTTCCATACCATCAGAAGGTGATTTTGAGGACATATTGAGAGACTGAATATTCTCTCAATATTGATCGAGACATTGAAATATTCCACATTGTTCAGTGCTTGGAGGTAAAACAGAGATAAGCCAGTTAAATTCTTTAATTGGCTTTTACTCTGTGAGAAAAGACTGTTAGGAAGGGACAGCCTCCTTCATCAGACCAAACTTTAGTTGACCTTCATTAGTCTTTCAAAAGATACTACAACGCTCAGCAAACTTCTGTGCTTGCTTTCTTCATCAGGATGGTGATTTAGCACTGGAACAGGTCACCCAAAGTGGCTGTGAAATCTCCATCCTTGGATATTTTTAAGATGACATCAGGCCAAGCCATGCTGGGCCCAATCTAGTGTGGGAAGGAGTCCTGCTTTGAGTATTTGGGCTGGGGATCTCCACAGGTTCCCTCCAACCAGCATTTCTGTGATTTTATGATTCTAATTAGTTCTGTCCTATGTGCAAGTACCAAAGTGATTTTAGGAAATATCTGTATCTTTGTGCAGTGGAAGCAAACAACATGAGCATTTATTATCCTCTATTCCTGGTATTAAGTAATTATTCTAACAATGGCAAACTCTGAATAACGTTGCTTTCTGGCTCTCTCAGAGCAAGATTAAGAACAGATATTAGATTAGAGTAGATATATTACCTACTTTTCAAACGAGTTTTTATATTATATCCATCAGTTATGTGCATTACATAATAATGTATTTGATAGCACCATAATTATATCACTTCTGCATAAGACAAAAACTTGTCAAGCATTAACTTTACAAACATGTCCTGAAATACAGTGTATGTTGGTGTCTTATGAGGATATTCAAGGCTGAAATATCTTCCTCACCTACAGAATTTTCAAACTAAGGCATAGATGCTTTACAGAGTTAACAGCTGTTACTATTCCGCTGATGGGGAGTATTTTCTCTTTCTTATGTTAAAGATAAATCAGTATTCCCTTCCTTCTGTCTTATGTTCAAGGTCCAAATAGTCCCATCTCTGTACCAGGAACCAGCAGAACTTAATTAGTTCTCTCAAAACTCAGAGTGACTTGTGTGCACACTCCTCTAGCTATTAATGCTAAAAGCTCTCACATAAAGAACACGAATTGTTGTGTAGTAATAGCAGGAGGTTCTCATTTTGGGTTTTTATGTTTACTACTTGTTACTATTTCCCATATATGAACTGATATAAACAGAGGGTGCGTGTGTATTTACAAGGATGAGCAACGTAATGAATTCTGCAAGGTTCTATTAATGGGCTTTTAAATCCTGGGTTTGTCTGCAGAGGGAAATTGTTGCGTTTCCATCTGTCATTTTGTCCTGGTGTATATATGAAAGGGTGTGAGTGACGTGTGCTGGGAATTAGGGAAATGAAAGATAAAGGAATTCAAGGCATTGAGTGGAGGTTTGTTTGTCTTGGCTGGTTCCTCCTGTCATCTTACAACTGCCATCCTACATCCATATTAAATACCTATATTCTCCATTCCTGCAGTTTTTGTCCTGAAAAAAAAATGTGGTGAGTGTGGTAAGAAATAATTCTTTTTCTTTGCTGTTCATCTGATAATTCAAATGTTCCTTTTAAGCACAAAGGTCAGGCTTGTTACCCTGCACTTGTGTATGCTGGAAGAAAGTGGAAGGAAGTTCCCCACCCCCAGCCATCCCTGCTGGGTACTGACTGGGTGCCTTCAGTCTTCTCCTGAGCTGTGGCCTCCACAGGCCAGGAGAGAAGGGAAGCAATGGCAGATTCACGTTGGCTGATACTCCGGGAGCTCCAGACCTGACTGTGTAAGCTGCCATAGCAGGACCCCCAGCACTACAGCTCCCAAGGGGAACTGGAGTTGATCTGTTCCATAAATGCCTACGAAGCACCTATAAGAAACCTAACCTGTTCCAGTGCTATCCATAAGAAAGCTGGGGAAGAACTGTTCATGAGGGCATGTAGCAATAGGACGAAGGGTGATGGTTTTAAACTAGAAATGGGTAGATTTAGGTTGGATATTATGAAAAAATTCTTCAAACTCAGGGTGGTGGATCACTGTAACAGGTTGCCCAGTGGGGCTGTGGAGGCCCCATCCCTGGAGATATTCAAGGTCAGGCTTGATGGGGCTCTGAGTGACCTGATCTAGTGAAGATGTCCCTGCTTACTGCAGGGGAGTTGGACTAGGTGACCTTTAAAGGTCCCTTCCATCTTAACACATTCTATGATTCTATGATCTGTATTTTCGACCCTGTCACCTGTTTTCCCTCATGAAATGCAAGGAGAGGCACACGCTCTGCTGTCCTGTAAAGTATCTCAGGAGAGTGTTTTCCTGGGTAAGGAGATTCCCCAGGAGGGCGACATGACCATGAGACAGGTCTATTTAAGGGCTGACCTGAGATCCAGACAGGTGCAAGGGCACATGTGGGTAGTGCCACAAGTCGGGAAGAGGACACACCATGGCTGGACACAGTAGTCTCCAACTCAGACAGCTGACTGTTGTTGTGGGACTGAGGAGGGGCAGTATTTGCCTAATAGGCAGAAGACCAAGCAGATGGTAACAAATCATAGTAGGCTCCATGATTTTACCATGGATTTTTGGGTTTTTTTAAATGTTGAACTTAATAGATGTGATAGACTGAGGTAAACAGCAGCAGAGGGTGCTGGGCCTGGACCAGCTCGGGAATGGTACGTGAACACAGACACCCATGTTAGTCTTTGGGCTCTGCAGATGTTCTCCCTCTGTGTGTTAATAATGGGAACATTATACCCAGAGCGTGGGTTCAGTAATGCAGCTCACAGCTGCCTCATGTCATTCGCTGTCTTGTTCTCTGCGCAGGCAGGGAGCAGCGCAGCTTGTTGCAGCAGGGAACGTCTGTCTAAATGTGTGCTCTGCTCTGTGTTTATGCTGGAAAAGGAAAGATCAAAGCATGTGCTGGGAGTTAAAAATGGATGCTGTGTGATTAGGGACCTCATCTTATTCCCAGTCCCACGCGTACGTACATGTACTTACACGGGTGGACATACCCCTGTCCCTCATCACTGCAGGAACCTGGGGCAGGAGACAGTTCTCTGAAAATCAAATTGTTCCTTTAGATGGCCATCAGAGGTCAGGGCTGCCTTTGAAGGGAAGTGGACTTAGCATTATCTGTGAATAATTAGTTGTCTGCAAAGAGGAGAGACTCAAGATCAGGTGATGATAGTGGCTCTGTGGAGTCAGAACAAAGACCAGTCCAGCCTGGTGTCCTGTCTCAGGGAATGCAGTACTGGAGCTGTAAGAAAAGAACATAAAAAGGAGCACCCAGACAAGAGTGCTTTTTCTGATAAGTCTTCCCAGCTTCTGGCACTCTCTGTGGCGGCACTTGTGAGCTCCAGGCTCTCTCTGAACTGCTGTAAGCAGTAGCTGTTGGTGGATTCCTATTAATTTATCTAATTTTTTTGAACCTGCTTATTCCTTTGGACTATACGTCAGTGATCTCCACATTCAACTACCATTGTAAAAAAGTATTTCCTTTTTGTTATAAGGAGTAGAGAGTAACTATTCCCTGTTTGCTTTCTCCATCTCCCTCCATGCTAAATACCTCTATCACATCCAAGCTCAGCTGCCTGTTTGATAAGCGAATGGGTCTTTATCTACGAAGTCTCTTCAATTATAGAGGGTGCTTGGTACCTCTGATGTTCTCTCTCGCTGCCTCTCTTGACTCTGCCATACCTTTTTGAGCTGGCGTGACCAGAATTGCATGCAGTGCTCAAGACATGGGTACGCCAGGGATTGGCAAAATTGGAGAATGATGTTTTCCATTTTGTTGTCTCTTTTCCCATTTGTCCTTAGCATTGTGTGAGAGTTAACAAGCAGCTCTATTGTTAGAAGGGCCTACAGGGAGAGCCTCGCAGGCTCCTCCTGGAGGAAAGATGCGGATAACAGGACATGATTTATCTGTTTAATTTATGTTGGACTGTTTGATTTTGCAAAATTAACTTCCTCCCCGAAGAAAGATGTCAGATGAAATTTTCGGTTGAAAGGTGCAAGGGGAGAGTGAGAGATTAGTGTTCGCAGCAGTGCAAAGCTGTGTGCTTTGATCCTTCTTCACGCTTGCTGCTCTGCTCCACTGCCTATCTTGCCTACAGGACAAAGTTTGGGGGCAGGAGTGAGGAGACTGCCTTATCCAGAAACTGCCAACCAGACTGTTTCCCTTGGATCAGGCCCTATCTCAGCAGTTGCGTCCTTGGCTTTTCGCATGCAAAAGAAGCACTTTATTAAAAGAAACAAGATACTTCCCAGAGTCTGACAGCTTGCATTTTGAACTATCACCCCTAACAAGGGACCTTAAAACTGACCCCAAGACGTTAATTTAACCATTACAATTCCATTAGTCTAATTTGTCGTGAAACATCTTTAACTAATTACCTACATTTGTAAGTTAGTCCACATGTCATGAGATAAGAAGTCATGCATAGTCATAGGTCACTGCTCTGGGCTGCCATCACATAAGACAGACCCTAGATGAAAGGGAATTTGGAGTCGATAGGAGGAATCTAAATGACAGCTGCTCAGTCAGTGCAAGGCAGCCACGGCTGTAATGTAAAAATTGGACCATTGTTTTAGAAGCGGTGTTTTGGAAAAGACAGGGCATGCCCTCATTAGCCGAATAAGGTCCAGACAGCCTGAGCATAATGCATTCCCCATAAGCATTTGTCTTGAAGGTGGCAATTTGATAAATACAGGTCCCACTAAAACCATTTGCTAAATTTGGCAGGCAATAGTATCAAACATTTATGGCTGAATTCAGAACTGTCCCTTTTCAAAGAGACCTGATTATGTCCTGGATGTTACTTTAAAAAAGCTCATTTGGGAACTGCTGTTGGTTTCCTCAAACGACAAATGTTGAAACAGAGGGAAAGACCAATTAGGAGTCTGATTAAAGGTTGCTCAAGCCTTTCACTGAGTGCTATGTTTGGATTCAGCTCCCTATTACTTGTTGGAAACCTGCCCATAAATTTATAGTGGGAGCTGCAACATGCTGTGTGCCACAAACACCTCCCTCAGATTTAGGCAACTGTAAACTTCCCTTCATTCCTCTTGTTCCAGTGCCTGCAACATTCCCCGGGAGACTGGATGAGGAGAGGGGTATGGCATGTGATTAACGCAAGGTGAAGCATTCAGAGAACTTCCTCATTCTTTTTTCTGTTTCTTTCCTCACTGAGAGAGAGAGGTCCAGAGGGAGGTGGCTGAGAGCGATTTCCCTCCATCCATGTAGTGTCATCAACATCACACTTTTGGCTGCCGGTGCTGGGTGTGAGAGGTAATTAAATCCCTACCTCCCCCCTGCCCCCAGCCCTCTGTCCCTTAGCTGATCCTCACTGAGAGCAAACACAATTGAATTCTTCACTCCTGTCACTCATCTGATCAATACAAAGGGCCAGCAAAGACACAGCTATACTGGTCAGGCCAGCCCTACCTTTGTACTCCCTAAGTACGGGGTCTGTCCAAGCCATAAATCACGGCTACTCTAAATTATAGAGGCTGCCAACACATCAGAGGGCTGGAGCAGGAGATCCCTGTGATCACAGCAGGGAAGGGAGGATAAGGAAGGCCCTGACCAAGCTGTCCTTTCTGTACTCAGGAGGTTTATTCAGGCAGCAAGGAGGGGAGCAGGCCGAAGAGTTTCTGTGCTCCTCTTGCAGGCATAAGCCTGCCACAGTGGCTCAGCAGTGTTCTGGGGTTACCTGCTGTCCTCAGGAAAAACTGAAATCCTCCTTCCACAGGCCAGAAGGCAGTCACTGAGGTTAGGAGGAAATGCCCCTTGGGGATGATGTAGATTTTATATCTACAGATGCCCCTTTCCCCATGCCTGTGGGGAGAGCAGACTCGTTGGTTTGGGCCTTCCCCTACCCTCAGCCAGCCCTGGTAGTGCTCTGTCCTCTGTGTGAAGCAGCAATGGCACTGCCAGGCTGCCCCCAGCTCCCGCCATGCAGCAGAAACAGCCCTGTGGTACCACAGGCCTGGCGGTGTGGGCACCGCAGCACTGCTTCTTTCTTTCCCATGTGGAACTTCAACTGTTACTTTCTACCAATATTCCTCCAAATCTTCAAAGATAAGTGAACCTTCGGGTCTCCAGATCTTTAGCGTGTCTGCGATGGGCAAAGGTATCTGCCAGTCTGTAATGAGAAATCACAGCCAATCCATCCTTTCGATCTCTGGCTTTTACACTAAGCTGATAAGGGAGGCCCTCCTCTGCCTGTCAGCTCTGCATTCTTGGTGTGTGCCGCATAGCCGAGTATGGCAGATTAGAGGTGAAGAGTTGAACAAGGAAAAAAACCAGGAGCGAAGCAGCTGTTTAATGAGATAGAGGGGCTTTCCTCTAGAAAACTGTTTATCCATATCCTATCCCTTGGTAATTGCACAGAGTATTTTCTTCACAGAGCATGTTAGCACTGCTTTCCCTGTTTAATGTATTTTACCCTCTTGCAGGACCATCTTTTCACCTTGGCAGCATTAAATCATTCTTTACAAAACTGCAAGTGAGCCACAACATTTGTTTTCCAAGCTGCTTAGTTCTGCCCCGTGCATCTTTTGTCTTGTAGTTGGAGCAAAGTCCAAGTCTGCGCAGGAGTCAAAGCTCAGGCAGTCTCAGCCTGTACCTAAGTTTGAGCCTCTGGGGTTTCAGGTTTGGAAACTTTGTAGATCCTTTGTCTGGTGGTGCCAAGAGTCTCAGGTGAGACAGCTTCACCATCGGGTCCCGTGGCTCCATTCATGGAGTCAATTGCTAGGACTCACCTCCAGAAAGCGACGTAAGAATCCATCATTACAAGATCTGCATAAGCTTATGGGGGCCAGGCAGCAAAGAAGGATCACTGGAAAAGGCTGATGTACATATGCTGCCACTGTATATACCACTGCCCTTGTTGCTTCCTGGAGAGGTGCTGGGACCAGGGCTGCTGGGACACGAGCTGCTGACAGGAAAAAGTAAGAGGAGGGAGAGGATGCATCTGTCAGGAAGAGATCCAGTTGTGACTCTGGCTTGGTGTGATAAACAGCACGTGCTGCTCAGAGATCTGGTGGTGAATGGGCCATATCCACCTGATGTTTCTCCAGCTTGCTCCTGGTGGTCCTTCTTCTGTGGTTGATGTGAACAAGGCTGGTTCTTTGTATCACCACCATGCAACTGGGATCAATTGGACTGTACAAAACTGTTAGAAATGGGAAAATTTCAGGGCTGGGAGAAGAGTGATCTGGGATTGTTCTGATGTCAAAAGTTCCTGATCACATTTGTATAGATAATGCCAATGTTTATAAATTATATTTATTGTATATTTATTTATATTTATTGTATAAATTACAACAGGGGACTGGGAGAAATGGTGGGATTCTGGGTTGGGATAGGAGGGGTTTGCAGTGGGTTGGGGGTTTCTGAAATCACAGAGGCTTGGGGTCGTAGCCCAGAGAATATGGAAGCCCTGTCTGGAAGACTGTTGTCACAGTCTGGAGCAGGAAAAGAAGCTGGGTTTGAGACGTGGGACAGGAGAGAGAGAATCTGCCTCACATGGGATTGAAGAAATTTGTTTTGGGGACTTGAAGGACTGATGGAATTTATTTCACATGACTGTCCCTGCCCTGTCCCATGCACATGACTGTGTGCAACAGTCAGTTTTGCTGATGGAAATGTGGTAGCTCTATTTTCTGCCCCACCTTCATCTCCTTGTCTTTTAACTTGGCCATACAGTAGCATATACCCTGTGGCATCATATAATTAAAGTAGATGACTATGCAGATGCAAATGGATCCCTAAGGAAACCTAGCACATGGACATAACACTACAGGCAAGTTTTAACTGATTATGCAGTCATAGAGAAGTTTCTTCTTTTTAAAATTAAAAATATTTAAACTTTTTTTTTCTTCTTCTTTTAAAAATGCTAACAGCTTTCCTCTCCAGGTAAAATCTGAACTAGAAGAGAGGGAGCTCAGGTTTAATAAGGAGTACTATGTTGAAATGCAGGAAAAAGCTTTCTAGGTTTGGAAACCTCTGAAGAGCACAGAATCCTTCCTCCCATCTGCAACACTCCTCCCTCTGCGTGCAGAGCGTAAACCCTGTATGCATTTGGCCCCTGGAGCTGTGACTCCCACCCTCCTTTTTATAAGCTGTATATTTTCTCCCTTTCAAAGCACAGATTTCCCCCCCTCCCCTGACCCCAAGGAAAGTTTTTGCTCTACAAGTGCCCCAGGCTTTTAAATAATGTGGAAACTCCCTGTTTTATTCTGCATCTGTAGTTCTACCTCCAGTTCCTGATTTCTGTTCCTCCGTGGCCTCTGCTAATGCGTAGCACGGCCTCCATGGGATGGTTTTCTCTGCAGCTCCAGTGGAACGTGGCTGTGTTACAGGCACAGATAAGGGCATTGGGGGGACTGTAGCCTTCTCACTAGCACTGCTTCTTATGTAGTGGAGAAGAGGTACCACTTTTCCCCCTCTACATCATCAGCCTGATTTTATTCTTATCACCAGCAAGTGATGCCAATGCTGTTCGTGTTCCATTGCCCCAGGGCTTGATGGATACCTTCAACGCCCATACGACCCCCTGCCCATTCTAGGTAGCACCTTTATGACGTATTGCCTTTCCAAGCCACAGCTGATGTGGCTTCACACTAGCTAACCCAGCGTCTTTTGGATTCTTTCCAAACATGTACAGATCAAAGGGGAACACTCTGCAAGGCCATTTTCCCTTGACATCAGTGGATCCAGAATTCCTTCTTTTCTTATCTACAGGGCTGCTCATTCCTCTCCGTTGTTATCAGCAGTGAGGGGCAGATACTACTTACAGAATACAATAATTCTTAAAGGAAATAAGAAAGAAAATTAAGAATCTAAACCAGAGTTATGTATATTTGCTGTCTGAAGGTTCAAACCAGATGGAGCTTCTCTGACATTTGTGCAGCTGACTAAAAGATAGCATGTTATCATGTCACATAAAGATAAATACATAGTCTTCTCTAAGAGGAATCTTGCAGTGAAGCAGGAGATACCATGTGTGCAGGGGGACCAAAGATTGGCCTGAAGCAGAGATTCTATGGACAGAATCTCTGACAGCATTCCTCAGAGCAGCATCAAGAACTCTGGCAGGCCACAGCAGAACTTTTCTGTTCATTATGTGCTGAAAAGCAACTGGTTTCTGCTCATTAGATACTAGCAAGGTCACCCCTTCACTGCTGAATGCTCTGCACTCGCCACACTGTTGGCAGGAGGGCTTGCTCTGTTCCTGTGTGTCCAGAAAAAAACCCTCATAATAAAATAAAAGGAGAAGAAAACCTTTGGCCAACCATCTGTTGGAGCACAGGCCGTGGACACAGTGCAGACACAAACGCCTGGATGCGTTTTGCAGGTGTGCCCTGTGACCCATCTTTCCATGGAGGAATTCACTGGGAAAATAGATTGCAGTAGACTGTTCCTGCAACTGCAGTTAATCATGCCTTTTCTATATTACTGCTACAGGATTAACACAAACACTGCTCCTATTTTCAGGCTTATCAAAGGCAGCAGCACATATCTCTAATCTGCTATTTCCCTGCTCTCTTTAAAGTGTTTAAATGAATGGAGCACTGATGAGCAGGGATGTGGTGCCAGCAGGGATGGTGTCATTTAATGCCTCGCTATTGATGCTATTTAATGCCTGTGTGGCTTTATGTGTCCTGAGTGACTTGCTAACCATCTGGCACCCTCCACCCTTCCATAGGACAGACGGAGGTGTAGGCACCATCTTCATTTGTCTCCAGCCCAGAGAGTGACCAGCAGCAATAAACCAGCATAGTTCCAATGTGCCTGTTCCCACATTAACCTGCACCTGCTGTCACTGACAGATGAAGCTTGGAGGCCATGGTTTGGTGACCCTTGATACCAGGCCATTTGGACCTCACTGAGCTACAGGCACATACCTGTATTCCTCCTGAGCTGGTTGGCACACACAGCCCAGATTTTTCTTCCTGCTGTAAAAAGCGGAATGCTATCTGAGCTGCCCGAGCACCTGTTTGTACACAGTTCACTTGTCAAAGGGTTTCAGACAAGCTGGAATCAGCAGAACTCTGCATATCACAGCCGCTCCTTGTCCTAAGAGTCTTGCAGCTGGATTTACTGTATCATTGAATCACGGATGGAATTTTTAGCTTTATCACTTTCACGAGTCGCAGATACTTGGGTTGTGTCCTCCAACCTCCTCGGAAGTGGGCTGAGATCCATCCTACTGCTTTCACACTGCTGCCAACCAGCATTAACTTTCAGTCATTCTCTCCTTTGAGGCCAGATTGAAATCAGTGACCTAGAAGTAAAATACTCCAGTTTTTGTTAGCAAGCAGTCCCTGGAGTCGTGCAGTCTAAATTGGGATGTTTTTTCAGCGAGCTCTTTTGTATATCTTCCTGTGGCCATTGCACTGTAATTACCAACAATCTTGTTTTTGGTCGAAGAAGTTATTAATTGCTTCCCACTCTCCCCTATGTATTTCTCCTCAGATCACAAATAAAGACTTTCTTTAGTTTATGGAGGGGTCATGATACCCTACTGTATAGCATTCATTTTCTGGGATGACATTCTCAGAGATTATATTATGGATTCACTGGTACTTCTGCAAGGAGGGCAGGCTTGAATCTCTGACACTGCACCGTCTGTTGGCAATCCAGCTGTGGGGTCTGACCCTGAAAATGCTCACGCCTGTGAGAGTACTCACAGAAGCAAGGAGCAGTCATGTAGAAGCATTTCCACAATCAGCCTTCGTGTTTGTGGGATCACTTGTGGACAGCACTGTCGGTCTGCTGGGAGGGGCTGGCTGCCCTTTTCGGTCCTATTGCTGAAGGTTCATTTTATTCAGCATTTTATGGAAGCACCCAGCTCACGCTGTAACTTTTAACACTGACTTAATATGAATAAGTTATATCTCCATGGGGTTTTTTTTTCTGTTCAGATTCAAGGTCAGATCCAGCTGGCCACTCCATGGAGGTATCTAATGAATTACAGCATCCCTGGAAGTATACAATTTGAGATTAGAAGCAGCACCACCTTATTACCATGACAGTCAATTGCAAGTGGAAGTGCAGTGGAAGAAAGAGCAAGGTAATGTAACATGTGAGTGGAACAGCACTCAATCCGTGTATTATGAAATTGTCATTCCGTGCCACTGTTCAGCATAAATGGACTAATCTTCAGTTTGAAAATGAGGAGAGCTTGACTGTTAAAGAATAGGTCATTTGGCTTCTGGCAGCAGCAGCAGATGCTCTAATATTAGCTGTAAGAACTTGTGCATTCTTGGTAAGGAGATAAAAATGATTAAATTGTACCGCTTGCTTCTCTGTCTTCTAAAGTAATTCATATTTGGACCCGGATTCATCTCAGCATTTGCATAATTCCTCAGGCCATTCCTATCCAGCCATGCATTTCAGCTTGTGCTTAAATTTAAGCAAGTGCTGAACTTCTGTTCAATTCATGGGGCTTCATCCTTGCTGAACAAGGTCTTGGCCACTAGCTTAAAATGTTGCAGTAGCTTCTGAGATCACTATACTGCTGCAAATAGAAGTTTGCTGTATTTGTTGTTTTACGGGCTGAATAGTCTTTAATGCCTCAGAAAGGTTAAGGGTGAAGATTTTGGGACCCCAGAGAGGATCATTTTCACTGGAGTCCTCTGTTGGAAATCCAAGAGCCAGAGAACTGGGATCATGTTTCCCAAGAGTTGCATGGACTCTGTGGAACTGGCAGTCACACTGACTGCCTCCCTTCCGCTGGGTTCTTCCTCAAAAGGAATAAGCAGAGCCAAGGGGAAAGTTTTGTTGGGCTCTTTGGGACACAGAGCTCTTCAAGCCAAACTCTGTTCTGAATTATGCTTTATTATTGCAGAAGAACTGGGTAACTTTGGTAGTGCTGGGCCAGGTGGCACAATGTGACAGGCTGTGCCAATGTGCCATTGTCAACACAAGTTGTAGCTTAAAAAAAGTCTTTGAAAAATTGAAATACTGTGTTCTGTATTTCTGTCCAAACTGAGGGGTGGAGAGGAACCTTGATATGTTGAATTTTTGGTTTTGTGGGGATGGAAAGTTCAAAACATATTGCCTGGCATTATCAAGCTATTGTGTGTCAGTTCAGTTTAGCATCAGAACCTGTCAACCAATACAGTCCCACTGCTTCATGAAGACATGTGTGGGAACTGGGATTTTTTTTAATTGGGGTTAACCCCAATCTAAACCAAAATGTTTGGTTAGGGCTCTTTAAAGAAAATACAATAAAACAATTGACTTTTTTTTTCCTTTGGAAAACAGAATTTTCAAACATTTGGCAGCAAACTCTCTACAGAATAGATTGATGGCCTGAAGTCCTGTTCACAGTGCAACTGGTGGGAATTCTGTTGCTAACTTTCATGTAGCCAGAATTTTACTGAGGCTTCCTTTGCAGCAGCAGGGATCGTGTGGCCCTTTATCTGGAGGTATTAATGTAACTTCAAAGCCTCTTGGCCCACCTCAGAAATAAAAAGTATTCTCATATATCTCATCAATTTGTCAGAGCTCTTGCTTCACTGAAAATAACGTGGTTTTGTCTCTATCACAGAGAGCCACGAGGAGTTTAATCTATATTTGTTAAAATGGAGACTGGCAACATGTTCTTCTAACGCAGCAGAAGAAAGGGTAAGTGTCCTGGTTAGTGCTCTGTGTCAGGGGGATGTCATCAGAACATTGCTGTCAGAGGTTTGCTCGGTGAAGGGGAATCGCTGCAGGTTCCAGGTGTGTTTCTGTGGGATCAGACTTCTCTAACACAGCGCTGAGCATCACATCATCTCTGTTCGCCTGGCCCCTGTGCATGAGATGATTCACCTGCTGCCGTATTTCCCAGTCTGTATAGTGGATTTTATTAACCCCAAGAAAGGCCTATTTGCAAGCTGTTTTCCCATTTTTGGGTGAATGGAGTCCTTTGTTACCCCTTCTTTACTTGGGACAAGTCATTGACAATAGTCAGAGAGGGAAGAGGAAGGACTGGAAGGATCAGAGGAAGGGGGATAAATGTTTCTGAGGGAAAAGGGGTGTTTGGTGAGCACTTTTTCTAAGATACACACACTTGGAAATTTGCTAAAATGTGTTTGCAGTGTTTTTTATACGCAACATTAAATGAAAGTACTGTTAGTTCTAGACTTAACTCACCCATTTGTCCCTGGATTTAGGACCAGCTTAGAGCAATTTTCCAGTTTTGCACTTCAAGCCCACCTCTACCTGCTTTACTGGTGGGTTCCAGTTCCCCAAGGACAGCACTGGTAGACACAAAACGAGCAGGACCTTCCATGGAAGTGGTTCCTGGGAGGGGCCTGAGAGCAGAGTTTCGAAAACACCGTATTCCCAAAGAAGGGCCAAGTATTTCAGAAAGGCTGAACAGCAAACACTCCTACTGTGACAGATGGCTGAGTATTTCAAAAGATCTTGCCATTAAAGCTGGCTGGAAAGTCTCTATTCTCTTGTTTTTGACAGCAACTTGGGTTTTCTGTTAAAAATATTAGTGCAGAATGGACAAATTTCCTTTTAGCATTCTATTTTTACGTGTGAGGTTTAATTGTTTTGGTCAGGGAAACTCTCACTCCCACAGTACATTCGATTACAGCTCACTGTGCCTCAGAGCCCTGTGATCAATGCTTCCAAAAGTCCGATCAACTGTTCCAGTCCCTTGCTGGCAGGAAGGTTTGCTGAAGCCCTACCCCAACTCAAGCTTGGGATCCTGAGGACATGAGCCTCGGTGGGTGAATGCCTTCACTGGTGGCTGTTCACATTTGGGACTGGGAGAGCTCAGCCCTCTGAACATCAAGCTGTGCTTATACGTAGCTGAGCACTCAGAAAGTCAGATCTTGGAACTTCAGGCTGTTTATCAAAGTGTGTGCTTTCCCATTTCCAGGGTTTAACTTACCCATCCATGAACTGGAGGTAATTCTTCATCCTCAGCAAAGGACTTATCAAATTCAGTATTTATGCATGGAACTTTGGAGAAGCAGAAATAGAAAAAAAAAGTCTTTCCCTTCCACCTGAATATCTCAGTGCTCTTTTAAACTGTTAATTAATTGAGCAATCATAATGATGTGCCTGTGGGTATGAAGGGGGAGGAATAATTTACAGGTGGGAGAAATGAGGCATGAATGTCTTCTTAGCCTTACCTATGCCGTGCTGTTAGTCTGTGTCAGATCCAGACAGGTACCTTCTGTCCTGTCTCCTTTTGCATCTGTGATGGGTGGCAGGGAATATCAGCTTCCTTCCCTCATTCTCCTCTTCTCCTGCGTGGGGGGAGACCTATTTCCTTAACATGGGGCTGCTGTTCCATGGAAATACAAGGAATCCATGTGGCCTATCTCTCTGAGAGAGCAGGCTTGGAAGCTGGGATGTTTGCTTCAACTCCCAAGTGCCACCTACTGAACAGGACACGGCCAGAGAGCCATCTCACAGGGGAGAAAGGGCATCAAGAGATGAAACTTCAGGGTGCTCTTAGGACAATTTAGTTCTGCCCTGCCTTCCTACAGCCCACGGTCCTCTGCACACCTCCCAAGGCAATCCAGGTTCTGCCTTTGCAGAGTGGCTCAGGAACATCTGAAATACCAGCTCACCTCTGAGGAGTAAGGTGGCCCCTATCAGCCCGTCTTTCCTGTCTGAGCCCCCGTGTAGGTCAGTAGTCCTCTGTACAGAAAGCACTGTGAATCTTCTGGCATATGTAGAATAAATGAGCACAAGGTTAA
The DNA here is from genome assembly GCA_020800305.1 of Porphyrio hochstetteri. Taxonomy (NCBI): domain Eukaryota; kingdom Metazoa; phylum Chordata; class Aves; order Gruiformes; family Rallidae; genus Porphyrio; species Porphyrio hochstetteri. The sequence continues at coordinate 8,193,189 of CM036914.1, read as the reverse complement.
TTCAAATTGTTTAAAATTTGTGGGATGAGCTGGGTAAAAACACTGCTTAGGAAAAGGTCCAAGGCACAATTTCATCTACAGTTTGGCTGGGAATCCTGTTTAAATTTAGTTCTTAAACACAGCTGTGAAACTCATGAAGATGTCACATCGGTTGCTCACCCAGCAACCTTTATAGCCTCCTGGGAAGGCAATAAAAACACCAGTAGTGAGCAGTAATTCTGACAGGCTGCTTTGCTTCATTCTTCTGGCTGCTCCTTGTCAAGCTCCTGCAACTCAAGCCATTAAGTTCTTCTTCTAGCCATCCTAGTTCCAACTGCTCCTCCCAATCACTTATTCATATTGGGAAAGGAGAAGAAAAATACTGACATAATTCGCTGGTGCCTGGAACACCAGGATTTTTATTTAACTGACAGGGCTTATGGTTACCTTTAACCATAGCTTTTTAAGTAGCTTTTAGCTGGATAGCAGTGATAAGCCCTCCAGGAAAAGGCACTGGTAAGTGGTGGCTTGTGATAAATCGTTTGCACTGTCTATAGTCATGTTTTCTATTCTTTTTCAATTTATGTTTATTTTTACAATTTTCTGGCAAAGCCGCTACCTCCTGTGTGGTGAATTTAAGCCCACTGATTTCTAGCTTTCCTAATTGCATTGTACAGACCCCCCTCCTGCATCTGGGACCAGAGCTTGAAAAGCCCTCTTTAGTGAAATGGATTGTCTTCCCCAGGTCACCGACACCCTGTATTCTGCTTTATCTAAATTAGGCAGTCTCTAGTATTCTCTGATCTAATCCCAAAAGCAAAGGGGGTGTGTTAGGTGCAGATATAACGCTTACACATCCATTTCCTATTGAGCAGTTATTGGGAAAGGAGATGAAAACAGGTGGAGCTCGACCTCACAGCTCAGTTCATGCTGCCAGGGCTGCGGTGCCTGCGAACAGCTGGCTCTGCTGCACCTCTGCAGGTGATGGAGCTCCCATGAGTTGGGGAGCCCACTGCCAGTGGTTAGCACATGCCCTTGTGAGGAATCTCATCAGTCAAAAGTGTCTCATAAATAATTTAGAGGAAAGCAATTAGCACACACAGCTGTAGCTGTTTGCGAAGGCACAGTTATACCTGCCAGGGCAATCTGGAAATGGAAATTTCAAAACCATTTTTTGAAGTAACTGGAATGGTGTAGCTTGGAGCTAGGGTTGGTGGGTAGTTATTGATGAGTAAGGAAGAATTGTGCTTTCATGTCTTTTTATGTGAAATCCAGGAGAGACTTTTAGTATTTTTTGCATATTGGGATAGGGATCAAAGGGATGCATGGTTTGAAAAACTCCAGCAGTCATGGCCTTATCCTTCCAGAGGCTCTGCAACTCATTCCATTTCAGAGTGAAGGGGACAAGTTTTAATGGAGATTTGGACTTGCATGTTGAAGGCATCAGGTAGTTAAAGCTTGTCTACATGTACAGGCTGCCCAGAGAGGACAGGCAGGAGGAAAAGGAAGAAGATATCACTTGCAATATCTCATCTGAGTATGCTTGCCTTGAGACATCAACGGGACCAAATTGTTTGAGAACTTCTGAGTACCGATAAAGGGGAGAGTAACCTGCTCTTTAAGAATCTCAAACAACTACAGGAAAGGTGTGATGACAAAGGTTTGTTTGTGCAGGTCAGTCTGGGAAGGGGCATCCATATTAAACCTAGAGATGCCACCAGGCTGGGGAGGACACATGTCAATATATTTTAGGATTGGCTTAGAGATGGACCAGATAACACTGCAGGTTCCCCTCCAGTTCTTCTGGTAGCTGTGTGTCGGGGAAGACAGCAGGCCTGCCGGCGGCCTAGCTCTCTTCTCCCAAGATTTAGGCCCTGACAATATTCTTCTGTTTCCATGAGACAGGAAAAGTTACTCATGCTCTGAGGATCTTAATAATCACATTCTCAAAACACAGTGGCCTTTTTATAGGGGTACAGGCTACCCTAAACCAAGAAGAAGTAGCTAAGGGAAGGCGTTTGGGAGTAACGGAACACGTTAGGTGCCAACCATAACAGGAGGGTCAAAACCAGCAGGTGTGTGGATACTTTTAGGCATCAAAGGTAAACTGGGGATATTGAGCTATAAGATAGGCTTATCAGAACTTGTTATAATTACTACCCAATCAATAGGGTGTGAACAGTGTGTGTAACCAATTAGCAGGTTTTTAGCTTGCCACGTTTGCAGTAATAAAGGTATAGAATCTCTGTGATTTCATCTAATAAATGGCTTCACCTAAAATTCATCTCGAATTGCGTGTTGCTCTCTGCTGGTCGCCACAGCTGTGCATTCAGTCATGCTCCCTCTGCCAGCTGAGTGCCCAGAACACGTTCATCATTACAGGTTTCCCTCTTGGCTAAGGAAAGATTATTCCAGCTTTAGCAGCTGGGCACTAAGTGCAGTGTGCAAATGAGGCTGTCCCAGTCCTACACACTGAGATTCCTTCCTCTTCCCAAGAGGAAGTGTGACACTGCACTGTGAAAAATGCATTCAAATGGGTTTTGTTTGTATTTTGAATTCTACAAAGCGGTTCAACCTGTGCTTAAAAACCATGTGAATTACAAAAGATTGGAGTTGTAATCTCTAGCAGTGGCATTATTTCACTCTGTGGCTGTCCTGTGCAAAAAAAGTATCACAGTTCGCAGTTGCCTGCACCACTTGACCTGTTCTCCTAATTCAGGGTGCCAGCACCTGCCCAAGGAAGTGGCTCAGAAGCCTAAAGACCTGCCCACCACTTCCCAAGGGCCAAGGCTTCCGTCCAGGGAACCCTTCACTGTGAGGTTTAGGCAGTAACCAAAAGCAGCAGCTGGACATGGACTATGAGCTGGATGAAAATCCCTGGAGTCAATCCACATGCTGCCCCAGCTGGGCTGGCATCCCAGAGACAAGACAGCCTCCTGTAAGTGATATTAATTGCAGTCTATCCACAAACCCCTTACAATAGGTTTTGTCTGACTGCAATGGGAGCTTTCTCCAATATATTACTGAATACTTTGTGGCTGTGAACCTTCTTGGACTGCACAGTGATTAGCCATTAGTGTATTTTGCTAAGATCATAGAATCCCAGAATCTCCTGTGTTGGAAGGGACCCATAAGGATCATTGAGTCCAACTCCTGACTCCACACAGGGCCAGCCAAGGTCAGCCAGGGCCAGACAAGTCAGAGCATGATGCTCAAGTCCTTAATTTGCTTGATTCTTTTATTTATTTACATTTATTTTGGTTCAGTAGAATCTGGAAAACTGAAGAATGCCTTCTAGGACTGTAGATGAATACTTGCTTAACAGCCAGAACTTCAGTAACTTCACAAATCTTTACTGAGCAGGTATTCAGCCTTCAGGTCACTGGGGTGAACCTGGAGTAGTCTGGGTCTTGTCTTATTGTTAGTTAAACCAATTTTATTTCAATTTAACACGTTAGATAGCTGTGATGAGTGCTTGGCATTTCTTAAGCCAATCTCAAAAGTATTAACACATTTTATAAGATTCTAAATTGCATTATCTTGTGAATCACCACTAAGTGTTTAATAAATGTAAGTTAAAATAATTAAACATGCTTTAAAAGAACATTTTTCCCTCCTATCCAGAGAAAAGTAGCAAGTGCAGAGTTTGGATCGCTATCCCTAGAAGTCTCCAGGAGTATTTACCATTACCTTCTTGAAGCAAGTTGAGTCCCTGATCTTTGTGGCATTATTGCAGATATGTGCTGACAGTGCTACAATGCAAAGATATGAGAAACTACTAAAAAAATCTCAACTGGGTCAGTTGGGGATGCATCAGGATTTTGTTTGAGACAATATGCATAATGTTTTGATGATGCAAGAGAATATTTATTGTACAGTATTTATTGTGAAAGATGACCTGTCTTTAAAAAGGGGATTTTCTAGCTACAAAGGTTGGCTGGGCTCTGCCAGTGACTATGGTGTTCATGAGGGTAAACGTCTGCCTTGGATGGTATCTTCTGGATCCAGAGGTTACCACCTGCAGTATCCTGTCACATTCCCACCCTGTGAGCTGTCAAGTCTGGATTAGGATGTTTCTCCATTGTCTTTGATGATCATTTAAGGAAGAAACTGTTCTTTAACTTGTAGGAGCTGTCTGGGTCTGTCCATAATGAATGGAGAAAAGGCTGCTTTATCTGGAGATGCCTCTTCTAACCTAGATGACTTGCCACTGCAGGAACTCGTACTCTGACATTTATTTCAGAAGAAGAACTGGCAGCAAGGTCAGACCAGGTGTCTCCTTTGTACATAGTCAATTTTGGTTAACACCACAATAGATTTCAGCACAGCAGGATCCCTGATGTTTCTTGGTGCTAGTGGAACTCCAGTAACATTGTTCAGGTTTTGCTTTTGGTCTTTGTGGATATTTTGTGTATTCTGACAAATAATAATGAATCCTTTTGTGAACCCTGATTTTCCTTTTTAGTCTCAGCCATTAGCAATAATCTACGTGCTTAAACCTTCAATATTTATGTGTTTGAAGTTCAAGTGCTTATAGTTATTAGTCATGGGCCAGCCATAGTGTGCATCTTTCAAATGTTAGCAACTCATGCTTTAAGCTGATCAGGTTGGTTATTGACCAGGGACTCAGCCCTACATGGGAATCTCTCATTTGACCATGTCAGAGTTTACATTTGTTTTGAAGACACATTATACAGAAAAGGTTAAAGAACTTTAGCTCTTTTGGCAGTGGGATGTGGGGTTTTCTGTAGCCCTACAGGGACTGCAAGGAATCAGATGTTGTTTCTGAACACTTCTACATCCCTGATGCTATCTGTTTGGCTATTAAAAATGTCAAGGACACAGGATGAACTGGTGTCTCTGAAGCAGAGGCTGGCAGTGAGTACAGCTCTTCTGCTGCATCTCTTGAAATACCCAAATCAAACCATGGCATCTCTGTGGAGCTGCCCCTAGTTCGGGTTGGGGCATTTCCCTTTCATTTGTAGCTGGATAAAACACTTGTCATCTGAAATATTTTCTGTAGGTGCCAGGTCTCCAGCTAAATTGCCTGGATTTTCTTCCCTTGCAGTAATTTTTGAGTGGAGACGAATAAGCTGGTTTATTTGTCAGTTCTAATTTGAAAAGCAAAGTTCATTATGTCTCAGAAAGCTTTATATATAGCAGACCAGCTCCAGATGATATTGCATGAATGTCTTGACCAGATATTGGGATTTCATTTCTTACTCCCCATTTGATCATCCTTTCTCCTAGCTGATTCTCCCAGGCTAAGAAAAATGCACAATTCCCTTTCACTGGTCTGAAAATACATAGGAAGGGCCCCACAGCACTATCCTCTCTGTCTAAAGATGGTCTCAGCTTCTTCAGCCTCTCCTGATTTTCACTGACTGCAGCACCTTGATTTCTGTCCTACACTGTGTGTTCTCCATCCTTCTCCATGTACAATTCTGGTGCTGTGATGACTGTAGCTATAGACTGTTTTAAGAGTTTGGTAATTACAATAATGGTGTCATTTGGGGAAGCTGATAATCAAATCTCTGCTGCAGGCGTTTTTTTACCTCTTTTTCTTTCAAGTTTTAAGAATGGCAATGAGAGCTTTGCCCTGCTTCTAATTTATTCCTTATTCCATTTCACTCTTTTGTTTCTAATGAAACAACCCCTCACAATCTGATACGAGTGAAAGGCAGCACAGTGGCAAAAGAAAGTCCCACGTTTGGCTGCCAAGCAAAAGACAAAATGTACCAGTAGGATGCTGTGCATCAGCAGTGCTTCCAGGAGGCAGCTTTCTTCAGATCTTGCCCCCAGCGTGTCTGTTAAAGAGAACACAACCGACACGTTTTAATGAAGAATACTGGCAGTCGGTTGGAAGAGACCACATTTATCCTTTCTGAAACACCATGTGGAATAACATCCTTTATGCGTGTTTAAGGGTTGTTGTTCATGATGAGAGCAGTGAGGGGGCATTCTGAGACCATGATTCCATACACATTTTTGCTGGGGGCTAAACTGGATCCCTGCCTGCCCTTCCAGCCTTGACAGCTTCAGCCTGCCCCTTCCCCCAGTCGTCCCTGTGCAACTCCAGGGAAAGCTCTTGAGTCTTACTGATTTCATTTCACTTTTATTTTATTTTGGATCACTTCAAGTGTTCAGTTGCCAGTGAGCTTCACAGCCAGTAGCACTGGCATACCTGGAGGGGTGGTGGGAGGGGACAGAGACACAGGAGTGAAAAAGAGTGACTGGAGGCCAGAAGCTTCCCCAGCTGGTTCCACTGCCTGAGTAAACACATGGAAATGCACTTTGCAGTACCTTGTTACTTAGCTGAGCAGCAGCCTGGTGAGCTCCTTGAGAGAGTCCAGAGAAGGGCTACGAAGATGATTAAGGGCCTGGAACATCTCCCGTATGAGGAAAGGCTGAGTGAGCCGGGGCTGTTCAGCCTGGAGAAAAGAAGACTGAGGGGGGACCTAATTAATGTTTATAAATATCTTAAGTATGGGATGCAGGGGGAAATGGCCAACCCCTTTTCAGTAGTCTGTGGAGATAGGACAAGGGGCAATGGCTGTAAACTGGAGCACAGGAAGTTCCGCACCAACATGCAGCAGAACTTTTACCCAGTGAGGGTGACAGAGCCCTGGGACAGGCTGCCCAGGGAGGTGGTGGAGTCTCCTTCTCTGGAGATATTCAAGACTCGTCTGGATGCCTATCTGTGCAATATGAGCTGGGGAGCTGCTTTGGCAGGGGGGTTAGACCCGATGATCTCTTGAGGTCCCTTCCAACCCCTACAATTCTGTGATTCTGTGATTCTGTGATTCTGTGAGCTACAGAGCACAGCAGAGTGTAGTCACCTGCATATTCTCTGGGTTTCATGAGCGGGCCCTGCAGCCTGCTCTGTCTCAGTGCCATGACGACACTGCCTGTGGTACCTGGAATAGCTTGTTTAAATATAGCCTGTACGTGGTCTCAGCGAGCTCCTGGCTGCGCAGGCATACAGCAAGATATAATTATGGACTGTCAAAGCACAGAGCTAAACGCTGTGATACGGGTGTCTCTTTCACTTCCACAGTCTCTTTTACAGTTAGATATGGGGTTGGTGACTTCAGTCTGCTTGTTTTCAGAACGTGCCGGCAGGGCAGGGAGGGTGTCCTGCAGAGTGAGATATGAGAGGCACTCAGAGACTCTTCTGTTTAGCAAGCAGCGAGAATCACTTGGGTCTTCACTGCTCCCACCCGTTTGATGGCAGTCATCGGCGCCACAGCAGAGCTGATGGGCTGTGTAGCTCTTCACCCTCCAGTGCAACGCCTGGTATCTTCATTTAACCCACTGGTGAGGGTGGCCCAAGCTATTTTGACTTTCACACAACATGGAGAGGGAACAGAAGTATTTTCTGCCCCACAGCCTGGGCTGGAGACAGCCTGAAACTGGCATGTGCTGGTGGCCACTGTGGGGTGAAGCATGTCCTGAAATGCCAGATAGGAGGAGGTTCGTGGTGGAGCAGAGTGTTGATGTTAATACACATCACCCACAATTGCTAAGCGTCCTCTCTCCCTCAAGAAAATTAGCGTTCTCTCTGAAATCCTTGCCAATGCTGTAATTATGAAAGTACAGATATTTTAAATGCAGTTGAGTAAATGTGCAGTGCTTTTGTACTTTAAAAGCTCTGCCTGTATTTATATAATCGGGTTGTAATCACAGAGGAGGGGCTGAACACCTCACCCTGCAGTGATAGAAATGTCAGAGGTCCCCTCACCCCCACCTCTGCCAGAAGTTGCCTTGGATGAATGGTGCAGGCCACGGAGCACACTCTAAACAAGCTATGAGCACACTGCCTTTAAAACACTGTGGGTTGGTTTTTTTGGTTTTAAATCAGGTCACTTTGCAGATCCAGTCTGGAGTTTGCTGCATACATTTTATCGCCAGCCCTCGCTTTGGGCTAACAGGTACATGGTGAGATGAGCAGCTGGAAAACTGGCAACCTCTTAAATGAGGATTGTGCCTGTCCACATGGCTGTAGTGATATAAGGCTTAATCTTTATCATGTCCACTGGATTTGAGGGAAGAAGAAATAGCATTGTTTGGTAACTGTGAGGCAGAAGCCAATGTTTAAATTTTGGAAGATTCACCTCTGAGAGATGCTGAAGTGATCTTCTTTTCAGGAGCTGCTGTGTGCTTGTCCTTGCCTGGGAGGACAAAGTGAGCAAGCAGGGATGGAGACACCAGAACAACGGGCAGAGTGTGAGCGTGTGGGGTGGTCACAGAGAGGGCAGCATCAGGGGAAGAGCTGCTCCACCTGATTAAGATTCTCTTCAGCAACAGAGGCAAGGATTTGTAGCAGGGATGCTTCCTCCCAGGGGAGTCTGGGGTATCTCTGCTGCTTTATTGCTTCCTTCCCACCCCTTTTATTGATGTGTTTTGGGAGGATTAACTTCATGAATTTTCCTATGGCCTGGAGGAACTTCAAAACTTACTTCCTGAAGCATGGGCCAAAGAGTAGCCACGCACCATTGTCAGTAGTTGGGTTCAGGTTAGAGTTCACCTCTGAGAATGTACCTTTTTTTAAGCTTTTTTATTTTTTTGCAATTTAACAACAATCCTTTCAATGTATTTATCAACACGCATGTGCCAAGACCTTGGAATATTTCTGCTGGTATAATCTTTGCATCACAACCTGAAGCTATGTGAAGGAATGTGCGAGCTCTTCGGAGTGGTCCTTAATTTTATTCCTGTTCAGAAGTGGAAAAATAGGCAGGGACAACAAAGAACAAATTTAATTTTCCTTCCTAAACTCCACCAGTTTGAATATTCTTTTGCTGAGTTTCCCGGGGTGGCTATTCGCATTCTTGCATGAATTCAGACTGGCTGTTAGCAGCCTCCACATAAAACATGGTTATATGGAGATTTACCTTGGCCCTGTTCTTGCTTAGCGACATGAGACGCAGAGCAGCCAACTGCTTCGGCTCATGCTACATGTCCTCTTCCAGCAACTGCTTCCTGTACAACCTCACTGCTGTCCAAATTAATGGGATTGTTGCTTTAGCTCAAGATGTAGGAGATTTAGTTCTGGTGTTTGTGTCGGCGATCAATGAAGTCAGGAAACGGCCTTTACAGAGCATTCAAAAGCCCTTTTATTCTGAAAGAATCAAATCCAGGCTTCTGTTAAAAGCAGTAAAGGCGGCCATCATTAAAACATTGAGGCTGCAAGTTTGGCCACAAAAATGTTACAGTAATGCAGCTGGTACTCGGTCCTTTCTGTCAGCATTGCCAAGTCTGGCTTTTATTTATTTATTTATTAATTAATTTTCACAAGTCTCATGTCTTTCACGCATTCCATAAAGCCTCAGTGTTTACAGGCATCTTACTCATCGGAGAAGCTCAGCTTCCAGTTTTTAAAGATCTGCTACTAGCCCTCATGGACAGAGAGGAAGCAAAAGTCTGTGATAAGGCTGATCCTCGCAGGCAAAGCCAGAAGGCTCATAAACCCCCAGATTTAAAAAGTCAAAGCATGAGTTTTTTTAAGAGGATCTCGTGAACGTGGGCTCCCATTTACGTGTCTCAAGTGCCCGGCGTAGCCTGCACTAATGATCGCCTGGGTCAGGCCACGATGTGAGTGCAGGGATGCTGTTACACTCCGAGAGCCAGGGAGCACTGCAGCGCTCCGACGGACTGGGCAGAGGAATCCTCTTCCCATTTATTATATTCCTGTTCTGGCTTCACGGCCTGAGCATCGCCTTGTGCACCGTGTTTACTGTGTGTTTCATAAAGGCCAGAGGACTCATCCTGCTGCTCTGAAACTGCTTAGCCCCTCTTTGGCCAGATTTGCTGTACAGGAAGCACAAACGGTTGCTTAGGAAAGCGCTGTATTTAATGAGAGAGCTGGGCTGGACTTTTTTCAAAGAAACAAATAAAAGCCAGCAACTCTCAGTTTGGCACAGACTTTGCCGCTTTGTTTGTTGCATCACCCCATTGTCTTCTCCATCCCCCCACCCCCTTTTTTTTTATTATTTCTTTGTTACAGCATTTCACAGCCCGTGGCCTGGATACTCTAATTCCTGGAGGAATGCGCAGCATAATGCATACTGCATGATCACAACATAGTTCACCTCGTGCGAAGCTATAGCAAAACCCGATGCATCGTGGCAGTTTCCCAATCTTCCTGCTTCACTGACTTCTTTTTATTTGGAGAAATTCCTTTAGCTTTTCCTCATAGGGGCTACCCAGTAAGAGGAAGTGTAACCTTTCTCCACCCAACGGCAAAAATGCAATGGTTTTGGAGCACTTCCCATTTTCATAATGTCTCTGTACAAGACAGCAGAGCAGTTAAAACTGCCCGGTACCTTCCTCCCCACACTTCGGGCAAAGGCACTGTGGTACAGAGATGTTAAATGACCCACGAAAAGGCAGCCACAGAGACACAAACCTCCACTGCAGCCTGGGAAAGCACTGCCTGCAGCTCTAGGAGCGGTTTTGCCAGACTGATGAGGCTCTAGTCAACGGCAGATTTTTCAGAAGGATGTGGAACTGTTGGAGAGGGTTCAGAGGAGGGTCACAAAGGTGATTAGAGGGTTGGAGCACCTCCCATACGAAGAGAGGCTGAGGGAGCTGGGCTTGTTCAGCCTGGAGAAGAGAAGGCTGCGGGAGGACCTCATTGCAGCCATCCAATACCTGAAGGGAGCTTATAAGCAGGAAGGGAATCAACTTTTTAAAAGGGTAGACAATGGCAGGACAAGGGGGATGAATTGAAGCTGAAGGAGGGAAGGTTTAGATTAGATATTACGGGGAAGTTCTTTACAGAGAGAGTGGTGAGGGGCTGGAACGGGCTGCCCAGAGGTGGTGGATTCCTCATCCCTGGGAATGTTGGATGCGGCCCTGGACAACCATGTCTAGATCAGGCCTGGAGGTTGGTGGCCCTGCCTGTGTCAGGGGGTTGGAGCTCTGTGATCCTCGGGGTCCCTCCCAGCCCAGACCATTCGGTGATTCGATGACTCTGCTGGTTTTTCAGACACACATCCGCATACCGAATTACTGGCTCATGGTTTATTTTAGCAAGTCGGGTTGTTGGGGTTTTTTCAATCCCTCGTTTCTGCCGCCACCGCTGGTGCGCAGCGGGGGAGGGTGCAGCCGCGGCCTGCAGGGCCCCGGACCGGGCCCCTCACCCGAGGAGCGGGGGCAGCTGCCGCCGAGTCATCCGCCCGAGCCCATCCCGCCTCTCCTCACCGCGGCTCACCCATCCCACAGAGACTCGCAGGGGGCGGGGGGTGACCGCGAAGGCCGGACACAGCACGCCCTGCCCCGCCAGCCTCCAGCACTGCCCGGCTCCCCGGGCGGGCGCAGGCGCGCTGTCCCGCTGGCCGCTGCCCCCCGCCCCGTCGCAGGGCTGACGCGCCGGCGCAGCGCGCTCCGGGCCGGCGTGCGGCGGGGGGCGGAGCGCGGCCCTGGCGCTTCGGGCCGGGATGAGCCGGGCGGCGCCGGTGGGCAGAGGTGAGGCGGGGGGCGGCGGGCCGTTACGGCGGTTGGTGGCGGCCCCGGCCCCAGCCCCCCCTGTGCTCGGCCCCGCGAGTGCGGGACAGTGCGGCCTGGACAGCCGCCGCCGTGCTCCCCGCGTCGGCGTCGTCCCCCATCCCCCCAGCTGCCGGGAGGTTCCGGCTGGTCCCGCTGCCGGAGGGACAGCGCTCCGGCTTCTCTCGCCCGGGTTCGCCCCGTCAACGGTAGAAGAAGGACGGCGGGGCCGGGAGCGCGGGCGCCCGGCCGCTGTGACCGCGGAGCCGCGGGCGGGCGGAGGCCGCGGGGCGCCCCTTGCCGCCGCGCTTCCTCCCGGCCCTCTGTGTGTCTGCCGCTCCCCCCGCGGTGCGGGCGCCGGGGGGGGGCGGGCGCTGCGTCTCGGTTCCCGGCGTTGTCACGGGGTTTGCCTGGGCCAGCGGGGATGGGGAGTTGGGAGAATCCTGGGGCGGCGCGGGGAGGCTGGGTGCCAGGCGGGCCTGGGGAGCAGGAGTGCCCCGTGCCTGCGGGCCGGTGATGGCGCTGGCAGCCGTTGAAAGGGGTTCTCGGTTGTTACGAGGGACGGGTTTTCCATCGTTGCGCTCTCGACCCTGCTTCTGCACCCCCGCGTTGTCTCGTTCGCAGAGGCTCCCGGCCGATTCATTGTGTAAGCTAAGAGCTTATCTCCTCCAGTGCTGTTTGCCCTCCCCTGCCTGAGCCCTTCCAGACTGGGCTGCTCTGGTGAGGCGGCGACTGGGAGCTCCGGGGCGATGGCTGTTGCGGAGGGGGGGTGCTGAGCGGTGGGGCAGGAGCAGCAGAGCTGTGTTGCTCAGCTCAGTGGGTTCAACTAACACTCTCCCTACGGCCATCTGCAAGCTAAACTTGTTGTAGCCCAGGCTTCTCGCTCCAAAGAGAAGTGGATTGCCTTTTGTAATAGCCTCACATTTACTTATCTCTGTGTGTGTCACTAACACAAGTAGGGAAATCATCTTTTTTTCAAAGCTAATGCCTGTGAAAACATACTGTGTCTTAAGGAAAGTCTTTAAGTAATGCCAGGGAGACCTTTGGACCCAGACGTGTGTAAGGACCTGGACAGCAAAGTTTGATAGTCTGTTTCAGCGACTTCCATACTTCTGCCTTGCAGAGGTAATCAGGAAGGAAGGGACAAAGCTTGAGTGATATTTCATTAAAATCAATCTAAATCCTGAAGATTAAAAATTATTTATGTCCTTAGGCCTTACTTGTACAAAAGTAACTTTGGGCTCTTTAATCTAGAATTTGTTCCCTTTCATCACTCTGATTTGTGACAGTATTTCTCTTAAATGCCATTTTATCTGATATACATATCCTCACTAATCTAGTTTAGCCTAAAGGAGGATGTTTCCACAAGTCAATTATAATCATCTTTCCAGAAATAAATTCAGCAGATGTGTAGCCAGCGGGTGAGACTGTGGGTTAGTTCCCAAAAGCACTAGTTTACAGGAGGGAAGAGACCAAAGTATCTGTATGAGCTTAAGCCTTGCAGTGTGACAGCTGAGGTCATCGGCAGCATCCCCTGCCGTGTTACCATCAGTCAGTAACTTTGGACTTTGGCAGTTTCTGCGTGGCCTTGTGTTAATATGTTATGTTTTGTCAATGTGTGTTTCCTTGGGGCTTGTTTCCCCTCTGGGACAGAAGGTTTGGTTAACAGTTCACAGGACTGTGCTGGGCAGGCCAGAAAAGGAAGCGAAGAGATCGCTCCCCGTGCTGTGAACCTGCATTACTTCTGCATGTGCTAATTGAATCATCTCAGACTTCCTGACCTTATCAGCTTAGTTCTGGCCACGCGGCAGTTTGAAGAGAGACACCCTTCCCCAGCTTCCTCTCTCTCTTTCCCATTTTGGACTCTGGTTGGGGGAGGGAGGGCATCTTCTTGCTCAGCATACCCTGGCTCTCTAACCTCAGGCCTGCTTGCTTCTTCCTGCTTATCTTCTGTCCTTGAGAGCCTGCCCTAGATCTCCACCGGGAAAGGCTGGGCTCACCCAGTCCTTCCAAGAACTGCCTTCCATGTGAGCAGGAGTTTGCAGGAATTACTAGTGCCCACACAAGGCCACGCTCCCAAGGCTCTTTGCTGTACTTACATTATTGATGCTCTCCAAATCAAGCTTTGACATTTTGAATAACACTAATAAAACCTCAGCAGTCTTGGGGGGAAAAAAACCCCAACCCTCAGAGTTAGCAAGTGAGCTGTGTTTGAATTCCTCATCAGCTGCATGTGTCTCTCAATCTGCTGATGACCCGGATGCAGCCCTGGCTAGCTTGTGGTGACCTAAGAATGAAGTAGCTGCACTGCTGTGAGTGTGTTCTGCCTACACCGAGCAAAAGGTTTCTGTGGCCTGATGCTTCAGATGTCAGGGAGAGACCTTTGGTGAGAGTCCTGTCAGCAGCGCTGGCTGGGACTGCCTTTCCCGCCTCTGCGCCTTTCGGTTAAAATCTGGGTGCTCTAAACCTGCCAAAAATAAATAGGACTGCCAAGGATTAATTAGTGGTTAAACTGTAACAGGCTTAAAATTGAGGAAAGATGCGGATGCACAGTGTCTTTTCCAGTACTTCATTTCACTGAAGGTGACACAAGCTGCAACCGTGTAAATCGCAAACGGAGCGAGCTGCTAATTGCTGTAATGAAAATATCTGCGCCCAGTTTGTTACTCAGTAGAAGATCGAGGACCTCCAGTTCCTCCATTCCTCTGGTGTAGGTGTTCAGTGGATTTTAGGCCAGCTTCATGCCAAGCTGATACAAAGCCATGCTTGCTTGTAACTTAGCAGAGCCCTGGGGGTCAGTCTCTATTCTGAGAACTGTGTGGCTCCCAAAGATGTTTGTAAAAGAGTAGAAAGCAAATTTCTAACTAGAATCTGCTATTAACGCAGTGCTGCTGTAACAGTTCAGCCTTGTCTTTGCCCAGTGCAAAATAGACTGTGCCTTTTAATATTTAATCATTTGCAGATGGTGTATGAAACACTGCTGAAGGGGTGAGAGCTAAGGACAGTACGTTTCTTGCGCTTACGGTCTGTGGGAGGTGTACGGCTCAGGCTCTTCTGGGTCTGAGGGTGTGTTGGTGTAGTCCTGGCCGCATCCCTGTGCGGTAGAGGTATGGCTTGTGCTACTACCCAGATGACACTTGTGGTGCAAGTTTCTCAACTTCAGAGGTTTTTCATCTGTTTCAGTGTATGGAGAAGATGTGACTTTGGGTTCTTAAACTTTGGGTGGTGCTTGCTTTATTTTTGGTCTTGTGTTGCTCACTTCAGTTCCTTTTCTGGAAGTGCACTTTGAAGCTGTCCTTTTGCCCTGCTGGTTTACGTTGCCAAGTAAAACCAGTAATACTTTTGTAGCACTGATGAAAAAAAAGTTCTTCAGGCAGCACCTTTAATTAAATATTTGCGTATGGATTATCTTTTGTCACTCTAAGTAATACTGCTGTTAAAGTGAACTGTTTCAGCTCCTAGGACTGGGATTAACTGTTCCTTGGAGGCCTTTGTTTTAAAGGGATCCAGACTCAGAATTGATTATGTTTGAAAAGGGAAAGGGGAGGGCAGGAAAGGTTTGCTTAGATTAAATGGCTTAGTCGGACTTTTTCCCACTTTAAAGAGAAAATATTTTGTACAGAAAAAACTTTCTGTGTTGGGAAACTGGTTTGTGCATCACAGGCAAACGAAGTATTTTTTAATCCCGAAGTTATTATGTGAAGCATTTGTTAATGATCTAAGTTTAAAATGAAGCGGAAGAACAGGTGGGTAGACTGGCTTTCCTAAGATCTTCCTTTGTTGCAGTTCAAGAAGCTGGATTTCATGGCACTAATGAGCAAATGAGCTATTTCGATGTCTGTTGCAATTGATTGCATTGAAACTGTGGCACCACTCTTGCCTCTCAGTTCTTTGCCTTCGGTTCCTTTTGTTGCCAGGACTTACCTTTGCTAAAATCTAGTTCAGCACTTCTCCCACTGCAGTCACCAGATCAGTCCACTGCAGGCGAGACCACGGCAGCGGCAGGCGTTGCAGCTCCTGTGGGTGAGACCACGGCAGCAGCAGGTATTGCAGCTCCTGTGGGTGAGACCACAGCAGCAGCAGGTATTGCAGCTCCTGTGGGTGAGACCACGGCAGCGGCAGGCGTTGCAGCTCCTGCGTAACCTGCGGCTGTTCGGCCAGCCAGCGGTTGCTCAGCCTCCTTCCCCATCTGAGGCAGAGCCTGTGGAATGGGTGCTTCTCAATGGACTTTGCTATAGGAGAGATCAAGGAGAAAAGCAACTGACTCCAAATCACTCAGGAGTGTTTCTAAAAACCAGGAGGTGTATCGCACAGTTACTGGGCACATATTGCCAAGGCTCCAAGCAGCAGTGAAACCATTACCTTCATGCACTGAGTTCTTTAAGTACCCAAGGCTCGCTGTGTTGGCTGAAGCCCCTTGTATACACAGCTCTGTTGAGAACACTGCGATTTTGCTGGGTTGGTTTGTTTTAGCTGGATGGAAGCATGGCAGGATAAGCTGTCCTAGCAAGGCTGTGGCTTGGCTGATGTTTCCTGGGACCACTCAAGGAGTGTTTTGTAGGTGCAATAGACACATAGAGTTTGTAGTGTAAAAGCAAGCTTAGACTGGATCTAGTGTAGAGATGTAAATGTTGGAATAGCAAGTATGAGAAAGCTGGCATGAGGAGATGTTGTGTCCTGATTTTTATGATAAGTAAGTTGCATGGTTAGAGAGTTACGAAAGAGCTAAACCCTATTGCAGTGCTGACACTCCTGAGCTGTACTGTCTTGCACATCTCTGTCAGCAGAGGCAGCTGGCTTCCTTCCTAGGTTGTAGGTAGTGAACTCCACACTGTTTTCCGTATGGTGGGAATACCTTACCTGGGTACTACATGATGCTCTCCATCCTCTACATTTCTACTCCCCTCCCACCCCTCCACAAAAAGAAAAACAAAATTGCCACCTGCTGTTTACATCTGAGATGACTGGAGTGAAAAATGCAGAATAGCTTTTTAAGCTTGACTTTAAATACCTGTTTTGGCAGGTGCTTAGCATTTGTATTTGCCTTTAAAGTCCCGTTGTTAATGTTTTATTTGCATTTATAGACTCCTTTATTTTCAGGTGGGTAATTTGCACGTGTCATGCTTAGGACAGATGTGGCTGAGAGGGAAATACACTACAGTCCATAAGTCAGAATTAGTTGGTTGGGGTGAGGGGCAAAGTCCATTTCTGAACTTGAGAAAAAGTAAAGTACAAGGTGTGATGTGCTCAGTGAGACTGGGACAATTTGCGTGAAACAACCTATGTTGTGTGTGTTCCTGGGTTCTCCTACCTTTAAATTAGTAGTTTAAGTAGCTCTGTAGTGAAGATTAATAGATATTACTATGCAGGCTTTACACTGTTGTGTAGTCTCAGACATATCCTTATTGCACACTTTGAGATGCAGGCTTTTAGTGGGGAAAGGGTTTTTTGAAGTGATTAACTGGTTTCCTGCATTGATGTTGCTTTGTGAACGCAGAGATAAACACTGTTCCTGGAAGTTGAAGGTGATGCTGTCCTATGGAGTGAGCAGTTACTGTAAATGTAGAGGAACCCCTTCCCAGAGCAAGCCCTGCCATTCTTTATATAGTTCGAGCATTGAAATCTCTGTGGCAGTGTGTGCATTGCTGTTCCTTTAAGGGAAAGCGTGTGAAGTGTCCTCAGAGTGCCTGCTAACATGGATTGCACAAGAATAAGCCTTTGCTTTGTACAGTTGTGTTACCTGCACACACTTGTTGACTAACTTGGACTTCACAGTTGTGTTTTCCAGAACCCTTTTGAGGCAGGCTAGATAACGGCGCCTGCTCTGCAGCGCGGGGAAGGAGAGAGAGAGTCAGAAATTACATAGAGGGAGCATGGGCTGGGTGGGGGTTACTTGTTTATTGCTTTACCTCAAGGGAAAGGAGAT
This sequence comes from Porphyrio hochstetteri, assembly GCA_020800305.1. Lineage (NCBI taxonomy): Eukaryota > Metazoa > Chordata > Aves > Gruiformes > Rallidae > Porphyrio > Porphyrio hochstetteri. The sequence continues at coordinate 8,175,797 of CM036914.1, read as the reverse complement.
GAGAAGAGCCTGTTTATGCACCAAGCCATTGCAGTTCTTGCTGTTTTTCCCTTTCGGTGCGAGGGAGAATGTTCTAGGGAGTGTGGGATTGTGTTTGGAGGACGGGTGGAATTTTAGATAGGCATGTTGCCTGAGGAATGTGCCTTAGTGTTTTGTTATTATGTTACAGTCCAGATAACTCTGAATTCATTTCCCTTCTTCTTTCAGCTGTTTTTCCAGATCATAATGCAGCAGAAAAATGAAAAAACATACAAGACATTTGCTTTGGAAAAGAACTCAGTTGCTGGCCCAGTCTAGAAGATGGACTGCTGGATTTGGGGAGCTTGGGAAATACTGCTTCCAAAAGCAATTTTTCCTAGCTAAGAAGAAAAGACAGAGCACTCAGCTAATTGTGAGCTTAAATCACAACAAACTCTGCAGACTGCAGTGCAGAAGGAAGGCACTTGAGCTCCAAAGCAGGTGGGCTCCTGATGTGCCTCTAAATGCAGAAACCTATCAGACTCCTACTGAACAATACAGCTTTCCTTACAAAACAACTGAGAGCCAAAAGATCCTGTCCCTATCGCAAAGCTGAAAGCCCATCTGGAGAAGCAGTAAGAAAACTCAACAATGAATCCTTTCAGAGTGAAGATCCCTTGAATGAAGAATTTGAAACTGTTGCTATTCTTAATAGCGTTTCTGGCAATATCCATTATGTCTCTTGTGGTACGCTGGATGGTGCTGCCTTACCTGTAAAGAAAGGTGGTTTTGTGTATAGTGGGGAGGAGAGCAACAATGGTGAGGGCAACGCAGTCCTAGTAGTTTTAAACATCTATAAAAGGAAATGCTGTTGCAAAAGGAGTGGAATGGAACTTGTGGCCCCTTGACAACTCTAAAGAGGTCCAAATTTAATCATCATACTGTAAGAAAGAGATCTTTATTTATGATGCATAAGAAACTTTCTATGGTTAGGATTCGGTATAGAATTATAAAATACCCAAAACTTCGAGCAAGAGGCAAAACCTGCAGACTGAGAAAAGTCAAACCAAGGTGGGTGGAGAAGGTTACAAAGGACCATCAAGAGACACTCCAGCGGGACTTTGAAAGGGGCTTGTGTAATTGGCTTTCCCACTGGAATTCTAAAAGTAACCGTCTTTGGAATCGGTACAGCTTGCCAGATATGGACAGTCATACACCTGAGTCTGTAGGTGAGGAGAAGGAAACCTGTGCACCTGAGATCTGCCGTACGTGGGATGCGTTGCCGTGTTCTGAGGAGGCAGGATCGAGAGGGCAGGATGGCAGTGTGGATGCTGTCCCACCAGAACTGCATGCTAGAGCTTCTCCAGAGGCAGAGACCTTGCACCAGGAGGAGACAGACAGGCCTCTGGCTGAGGACCTTTGCTCTGACATTTTTGTCTCCGTGACAGAAAAAGAAATTTCTGTTTCAGGTCAAGATGATGCAGAATCTAACGAGGTTGTGGGTGTAGATGGAACGATGCTGTTGCAGTCCTCCTTGCAGGATTCTGATGGCAGTGATGATTTTGCAAATGGGCCTTTATCCATGGAGCTGGCACAAAATGAGGACAGCTCTAGCCAAATGGAAGTAGAGGGCTCCTTAAACCTGGACATTTTTAGCTCAAAGTTACTAGACCACCCTTACTGTAAAAATCCTCTTGAGGAGCCTTCACCAGAAAGCACAGGACTAAAATCAGGAACTGGGAAAGGAGGCAAAAGGAACAGTCAGAAAGCTTCCCGGGTGGCTGATGAGCAGTTGGCAACGTGGCTCTGTGGTATACCTTTTACATATCTTAGGGCTTCCAGGAGTTCCTGAAAACTGCTGGATGTGTTGTGGAGTTTACGTGTTGCGTTAATTAATTCCTTTATTAAAATAGTTTCTTACTGTGAATTGTAAGGGGAGCTTAGCATAACACTGAGTGAAATGAGGCTGCAGAGAGGAGAGCTGCATGAAGGAAGGACAAATCTATGCTTATCTGGCAACCTTTTTTGAGGGATGGTTGAATGATGCCTCTGCTGCTTTTGATTTAGAGGAAACAATGTAAATTAATTGGAATCTCTGTGGAAAATTGTTGACAGGCATTTTAAATGTCTCTTATCATATGGTATCAGAAGATGATATAGGGTTAAAACTTCTGGTTTTTAAAATGATTGACAATTATTACTCCTAACTTGGTTTTTGAAAAACCTTTAAGTGTTCTAATCCTTCCAGCCTTATCTCTCTTCTCTTGCTCTGTCTTACACTGAAACTAAATCGCTTCATGAATCTCGGGCTTTAATAGCCAAATATTGTTCATGGTCACTTAGTTTTCTCTACGATTGTTCATGAAGTAGGTTTAATGAATCCTATTAGGCAATATTTTTTAAAAAGACAAGACTAGACTTAGCAAAGGTTCAGTAAAAAGGCTTGGGGATTCCTTTTTACCTAATGCTGAGCATGCAGGATTTGATAGTCTCTCTAAAGAACATGGTAAAAATAGCAATTGGTGTCTATTTATGTATGCCAGCATACTGTGCACATAGTAAGGAGCAGTGAGCCAACACGTGCCACCTAGTACTGTTAATGTAGTGTTCAAGCTCAGTAGTGTTCTGGTAACTGAAGCCTTCCTTGGGAGAAATTGGCCTCAGATTCCTGCAAACCTGAAGCTGCATTACAGGGATTGTTTGAGGTTTGCCATGCTCTGGTTATTCTGCTTGCCTATTTTGTCCTTCAATTTTGCAAATTATTTTCTAAAGCAAAATATGAAGGAGGAGACACTGAACCTCAAAAGATGATTTAATTCTACCTACAAGTTAGTGTGGGATGTGTTTCTCTGGCTGGTTTTACGTGAGCCAGCAAGGACTGGGCGTTCCATGAGAATTTGAGAGAAACTGTGGTACCACAGTGAAAAGACCAGTTCTGCAATGGAGTTTTAAAGTTTGTCCAGCAGGAAAAGAAAAAAAAGGATGTAATCCTTCTGTAACAGTCAAGAACCAAGATTGTATCAGGATGGCAAAGGTTTTTGTGGTCAGACAGGCAGTCATGTTCCTGTTCATTGGAGGCCTGAGTAGCTAAGTAAATTTTAAAAAATGAAAGACAGCAAATGCACTAAACTCTCCCACACTTGACTATTTTAAGAGAATTCTTACCTAGCTTCAGAATGAAAGTAGGTGAGACTAGTTTCCATTTTCTTCAGAGTTGAAGGTTCCTCTCTGAGGATTGAAGCCAAGTCTACACCACATACCTACCCCTGCTGACAGTGTGGGACTTCTGAGTTTTCTTAGCTGAAAAAAAGAATTTTAATTTTAATCTGACTGTGCAGAAGTTTGTGTCTGCTCAGGATTGTTGTTTATTATTAACGGCACCCTAATGCTGCTGGCCTGGCAAGAGTTGGTAGGGTAGATGCATGAGATGTGTTACGGGTGCTCTTGGGTTTTGAATTTCTCTGCAGCAGCTGAACTCTTATGTTCACCAGCTGCAATATTCAAACAGAGCTCCATGTGAATCCTGTTTGTGATGGGGGTCTGATCCTGCACCAGATCTGAACTTTGCATTTTCCTCCTTGAGATCTGCAGTTATACCAGGCAAGTGAGGTCAGACTCTAGGTAGAGGTCTCTGGGACCTCTGCTACCATTAATTCTTCCTCTGTGTGTGTGAACAAAAAGCTTTTAAAAAAAAACTTACATGAAAAGAGAATAAGGTACCCTTACATCCCATATATCTTCTTGCCAGAGTGAGAAATGTCCTCCCTGTCACAGTCTGCTAAGATGTTGGGGATAAAAGTTGCTAGGCAAGTGTGTGGCAGAGTCTGGAGGAAGGTTATCTTCCCGTGAAGAATTCCTTGTCTGATCTCGCTCTTCAGTTCTCTCTTCCTTCTGTCGCACGTCCGGGTGTCCTTCTTGCTGTATCTTCACTGCTCTCCTTATCTCTCTGTTGTGTTCTTGGTCTCATTTCTTCTATTTTTTCTCTTACTGCTGTTCTGGTACTTTTTCCTGTCAGATGTTTCTCTCCTCTTGCTCCTTCCCATTCTGATCTTTGAAAGTTCCCAGGAAATACTGTTAAAGCCTTAGTAAGCAGAGAGCTAAACATACACTGCAGTGGACAGTGATGCTGTCTGACAGCACACCCAGACCTGGGAAGAGTCCTGGAGTTTGGGTGGTGCAATGTCCAGGGACTCTGTTGTCAGATCCAGCTTTCTGCAGACAGAACACGTGTTTCCTGCTGCATTTGAAAACTCATTTTCAGAGAGCTGGAAGACTTGGTCTCTTTTTTCTCTTGCTCCCAAGGAAATGTTGAAATCCTGTTTTCTGTTCTCTTTCATTCTCAAAGGGGTTTGGACACTTGGTTGGGATTTATGTCTCCACTGTTCCAGTCCTGTGTCTGAGGAAAAAAATAATCTGTTTCCTAGAGTTTTTTAAACTCCTCCAGCATTCATACCTTCATGATTTCCTACTTAATATCTCGTTTCTGGTGTTATGGTTGCTCAGTACTTTCCCAGGCACAGGCAGGCTGATACAGCTACCCGTGGCCCCTGAAATGCCATCCCTAGGATACAAGGGTAAATGAGTTAAGCTTGCTGAGTCTCTGTACAGTGTCTTATCCCTGTGCTGTGGTGGCAGCAGAGAAGCTGAACAGACTGCGAACGCTCTGCCAGCCACGGCTGCTAACATGTGAGGAGAGTAATTCTGCACACTGTAAGGACAAGATACTGGGTGCTCACTGAAAACTGTTGCAGGAACTGATGTTGCACTAAAAAATATTTAAGATGCTAATTGAAACAGACAGGGGGAAGGATTCTCCATGTAGCCCTGGTGTAATGAGTTTGATGTAGATGTGTATGTGTGTATGGCAAGAGTGAGGTCTGATCGTTTCCTGCAAAGCTGAGTGATTAGATTCCTGTCTTATTATTTTTGTTCTCCTTCCCCTTCCCCCGCTTTCATTTAATGTTGCAAACTTGAGCTTGGTTTTCTTAAATATATACTTGCCATGTGTGGTGTTGTGTGTTGGCTGGGTGCAGAATGACTGGATGCTTGTACTTGGAAGAAATGACTGCTTTATTGAAGGACTGGTGAATTTGGAGGGGTTTTACATGTTTGCACTTTCATTTTTCTGGTATATTTAAAGGATTCCTAGATGAAGTTATGAAGAAATATGGCAGTTTAGTTCCACTCTGTGAAAAAGATGTCATGGGAAGATTAAAAGAAGTCTTTAATGAGGATTTCTCCCATAGGTGTGTAGCATTATCAAATTCTAGACTTTGTAAAGGACAAGTTGCTTGCATTGCTCCTGCACACTCCACCTAACTGAACAGAAGTCCATTTGATATGACCTTGACTGTTTTTTTTTTTTTCCCCCTACCTTTTCAATCCTGTTTTAGAAAACCTTTTATCACCAGGGAAATAATGAAGTATCGGGAAAAACATCCAAAAACCTCCACTTGCAATTTTCGTGTCTTCTATAATAAGCACATGCTAGATATGGATGATTTGGCTACACTGGAAGGCCAGAACTGGCTGAATGACCAGGTCAGAGATGCTTGGTGTTTATGTCCTTCCTTACCCCTTTTTAGTCCTTTTGTATCAGTTCTTCACCTCCTGCTACATTATAGGTGGGCTATCCTTGCTTCTTACCTGAGAGGTACAAGAAGTGGTGAGCAGCAGTAATCCTGGTCTGGAGGATGGGAGGTGTCACAACTGACCTGTTTCCTTTTCAAGAATGGGTGTCACACCAATTTGAGAAATTAGTGGATACCCATACATGTTTTAGCATCTTGCCCCCCCATCCCCAAGCTGGAGCAGATTACAAGAACAGCAGTGTGTGGCCCACAGCCAAAAAACCAAGGCAGCTGAAGTGCCCAGGGCACGCACCAGTAGACTTAAATTGAATTAAACTGCATTTCAGATTGACTTGAAGCAGCCAGTTACAGTCTCTCCCCAGGCCAACCACTATTAGTTCCAGAGTGCTTGTCCTTCAGACTACAGCAAAATGTTCCTGTGATTGCTCACCTCCTTACTGCTGCGTTACGTGTGAGGGGTCCTCTGTTGTGTGGGAAACTGTGAATATGGGTTCTTTCAAAATTATTCTGTACCTATTCAAATATTTACTAACTCTTACAGATAATTAACATGTATGGTGAACTCATAATGGATGCAGTCCCTGAAAAGGTGAGGGTTTTTGTTATTATGCAAATGTACCTGATGAGAGATTGAGAGGGAAGGGTGACACATGGAATATTTCGGATACCAAATTGAGATTTAGCTCACTGATGTTCTGAGTGGCTCCATTATAACTTCTTGTTATCTGCTGCTCAAATTTTATTCCTTTCCTGTGCTAAAATACAGTGTTCAGCGCTGTTGCTCCTGTTCCAGGAACTTACTGGATTAGCTCTGCAGTTGGTCTCTGTGGTAGCCTGATGTTCCCAGTGTACCCGTAGAAGACAGGTGCCCTATTTTCACCCATCTCACTCTCCTTTTCCCCCTGGGAGGCTTCTGTCCCCGGTTTATCTCCTCCTAAAGTGCTTTATCTATGCCCTCACTCACCAGCCTGGTGTTTCAGCTGAAATTTCCGCTGAAGATGGATTTCTGCTGAGATGACAAACCATGAATGGCAGCATCTGAACCATGCACATGTGCTGCTTGCACTCGCCCACCTCGCAGCTGCGGGGGCCGTAACAGCCCAAAACTGCGTCAGCTGCCTGGGGAACGTGAATTGATGCAGAGCTGCTTGGTTCCTCGGCTGTATTGACTCTGCAGGACTCTCTTTGGTTTGTGCATCCTCAACAGAATGCTTAGCGCTTTCCAACTGCAGTGTCTAACTGTTGGTGGCAGTTGAAAAAAAAAACAAAAAGGGGGGAAAAAAATAATCAGGAAAACAACTCTCTCCTTCTGTGACTAAATTTGTGGTGGTGGCAATTATAAAAAGCCATCTGTTTACTAGTAGAGATGAACAATTTTCAGGTGAGACCACAAAGGAAGAACCAAACAAAGCTGCTTTTAGATGAGCTCTGCAGAACGCAACTCCTAAAATCGTCGGGCTCAGAAGAAAGCGCGTTGCTGCTTTGATTGGTGGTGATGGTGATTCTTCATTAGTATTCTCTGTACTTCCCGAGTGTGTGCCGGGGTTGTGGTATTGGAGATTGTATCTGTTTGCTTGTGTCTGCTTTTTCTTCATAGTGCATAATTGAAATCCTCATGGGAGATTTTGTGCTGGTACCTCAGAATGTGGGTTTGAAGTCTGGCATAGCTAATGGGTGTTAGGCTCTGTTTTCAGATGCTGAATTTTCTAACTGGGTTTTTTTTTTCCCAAGTAATAACTCGAGCCTTCTACCACCTCTACACTAGCAGAATTATTAAAAACAGATGTTGCAGATTTCCATTTGTATTAATCTGTTCCTGTAATTGCAAGAAGCTAAGCACAGGGAATAATAGTGTTAACCTGGAGCTAAATGGGTTTTTTTAACATAAGCCAGCATTTTTTGCCTACATTAAATGTAGGGGTTTAGTTACAAAATAGATGTGTTATAACTTAAAAATGCTTTTGAACAGCAGAATATTGTTTTTGTCTGGAGCTGGTCATAGTAGTTGCATACAAATGACCATGATGTTGTATTAAATCTCATAACTGCTATGACAATTTATTTTTTCTAAGTTTTAGAGCTTCCAGCAACTAAACCCAGAAGTTACTCCCTACTTCACCACCCGTGCTTTGCCAGTCCAGTGTTCTCTTCCTTACTCCCTGTAAAGAACAACAAAAACCTCAGTTTCCTGGTGTTTTTCTCTCAAGTCCACCCCTAACAAAAAATTAAACATGATATGCCTGGAGATACAAAGGTGTATATAGACCAAGTTGTCTATAAATGCTGCAGTGGCTCACATCATGTATTACAGGGAAATAAGGCTTGCTTTATTTCCTCACTCAAGAACAGCAGTAGCTTAGGCTTGGCAAAGCCTCCATTTGTCCCTACTGAGGTTCTCTTCCTAAACCTGCGTTAAATATTGCCTCCTTACCAGTTGTTCTGTATAAATTATCCTGGGGGAAGGGGAATGACTGTGCATGAAGATATCTGTGCTCATTCCTCCTCTCTCTCTTTTTTTAGGTTCATTTCTTTAACAGCTTTTTTCATAGACAGCTCGTAACCAAAGGATATAATGGGGTAAAACGATGGACTAAAAAGGTATCCTTTAACTCCGCGTGGTCAGTGCTCTGGTTCTTTTGGGCTGGGTTGAATGGCTAACTTGAAGCTGGGTTACAATGCATTACCTGCAAAGGATGGGTTTGCCTTTGGGGAGAAGTTAATAAAAAGAGTAGGGTGGCACTATTCCAGTCAGTAGGTTGTTGTGAAAATGTGCTGTGACTGGCTTCGTCATTGGTGGTAGGTTATCTCATCATGTATGTTCATGCAAGCTGTTAATTTAGCTGCAAGAGTTGTCTCTTACTGCTCCTGACAGTGCCAGGTATGCTCATCTGCAGGAGAGCAGGCTTAATTCTGCTTCTTGCTTTCATCTCAAACTGGGATTATTTAATCAAATCAGATTGTTACTCCCGAGTAACGCATGCAGGTGCTACAGAGCAGAAATGGTTAATAAGCCAAACTGTTGTTTGCATGACAGGAGCAGAACTCACCTGGCTTTACAGAACCCAGGCCAGATCGTAGGTTGTGGTATTTTCTGAGGTAGCTAATACAAAGAGCAGTTCTCTCTTTTCCTGTGAATATTTATCCTTTCTAATATGGGAGATGAGGCAAGACTAATCAGGGGCCATGGCTGAACGTATGATCTTTCTGCAGAAGCACTTAAATAGCACACATCTGTGAAATGCTAGAGATGAACTCATTATCCAAATATAAAATCTATTCATATAATTTATTAAAATCTCTTTAAAGGGAGATGGAATATTGGTGTTTAATATTCCCAGATTTTTTTTATGTTCTTTTTCTTCAGCAACCCAAGTTTTGCAAAAATCCCCAAAGTGAAGGTAGCTTCTGAAAGCAGCACTTGGATTCATGTTCCTGCTGATGAGGAGGGGCCAGATAAGAGTGGGACAGTTTAGATATTTACACTTAACATTCCTGAGGAATCTCTAAGGCAAGGACAAGAGCTATGCAGTTTCTATAGGCAGGGCTCAGTGGAGTGCTTCGTCCTGCAGTGTGTAACTAAGGGTATCTTGTTTCTGCTCTTTAAACACACCAGTATATTGTACCAGGTTTTATAACTGTGCTCTCCTGGGATACAGGGGGGCAGAGTCTAGAAGGACATGCTCTTCTGTGCCTAGTTGCAGTGATTTCAAAGCTCTTGGTGTCTCTGCCTTCTGGCTGCTGATCAGATTGGCATTCCTGCTCTGGTCCACTGTCATGTCAGCTGGCTGACTCTGCACTGTCTTGGAGCAAATCTGGGTTGCCACCAGTCTTTCTGTACATCAGGTCTTAACTAAAGACCTTTCCAGCTTTTGGCTGCCTCTTTCCACTCTTCTGCTATAGGTCCATGTGCCTGCAGCAATCCCACAACTAGAGTCACATGAGGACCCCTGAGTTTCATGTGGCTCTGCTCTTGCTGAACATCACAGAAAGTGCAGTTCATTTATCTTATTCCAGTTTTCCTCTGTGGGCTCAGCTTGCTGCTGGCCGACATCTCTTTGCTTCTCTCCAAGAATGATGGATCGTTGTGTAGTGAGTGGGCTGTGATCTGGTCAGGAAGCACTTTCTGCAGGTGGGAGCAGGGATCATCTATGCTTGTGCTGTTGTGAGCAAGGCTTGGCTGATTACTGCCGTGAATGCTCCGACTTCTAGTGCTTCAGATTCCCACTGTTACTCAAGAAATACACTTTCCTTTGCTACAGATGACCTGCCTTTCCCAGTAGTGCAGCAATTATGTAGTGTTCAACTTCCACAGTGCTTAAAAAAAAAAAAAGCAGCATAGAAATCTTCCCACAGGATGAGTTCATTTACTTCAGCATTCTATTTTTGCTGATTTTCTGGACCGTACCACAGAAAACCCAGCAATTAGACAACCATTTCAAGAGTAGCAAGGAGAGGGAAAATCATGAAAGGCCCTGGCTTGACTGGCTTCCAAAAGTAAAAGGGCTCATCTGCCACACAGACACTGGGGGTGTTGTATCTGATCTACTTGTTCTGTACTTTAAGACCTTCTCCCTTGTTTGCTTGCCTGTGACCACAGTACATCTGCTACAAAGTTAAGTTCAAGAAAGGATGAATCTGCTCAGTCTTCACCCCCTCCCTTCCTCTGCTCACCAAATACCCTGCGCTTCTCCTCTGCTTTCCTCTGCTGAGTCGCAGGGCTGCGTTACGTCTGAGGGAGCCAGCTTGCTGGTGGTGTGGGGTGCCTGTAATCACAACCACTCCATCAGTCACCTATCCACAGTGCAGCTCTGATGGAAATCAGTGGTGGTCATACTGCAGGAGTGGCATCACTGAAGGTTCTTAGCGTACCCACATTGAGGCTCAGCTCCATTACTGGTATTACTTAAGAAATCCCACTCCGATGCAGGGGTTAAAGGGTTTGCCACAAACACAGCAGTGACTAACTCTGGTAGTGTGCAGTGCTCCTTAGCCAATTTCTGGGCTGTGACTGTATTTTTGTGCCTGAAAATAAGTTGTTTATGAGATAAGCATGAGGAATGTGGTGGAAAAGGGAGGGTGAAAAGGATGACTTCAATTAGGGGGTGGAGAGGAGGCTTAGATACAATTAACCTCTTGCTTTGCAGTGGAATTTGCCTCTGTGGAATTGTCTCTGATATGTATTGTTCTTCTTGCCAGGTGGACTTGTTCAAGAAGACTCTCTTGTTAATTCCTATTCACCTGGAAGTCCACTGGTCCCTCATTACTGTGAACATCCCCAATCGAATTATTTCATTTTATGACTCCCAAGGCATTCATTTCAAGTTTTGTGTAGAGGTAAGAGTGACAGCTGTCTGCTGAGTTTGACATTTTCTTAAACCAGCCCCCCACCCCTTTTCTGTTCAGCCTTATACTATAAATGCAGCGTGTCTTTGTCCTACTATGTATGAAATGAGAACCTGCTTGTCCTGCTGTAATCAGCACACCTTTTGTGTGCCTTTTTTGTCACTCCCACAAAAAACAGGGGCTCAAAGCTGAGGGCCATAGGGAAGCAGACTCGCCACGAGAGCAAAGGCAGTCTTTTAAACTATTGTTTAGGAAATGATAAATCGTGGTCCCTTTTGTGGGGAGGTTGCTTGGGGCAGAGAACAGGACCAAAGATGCTCTAGTGATGCCCAGTGAGGTGTATGTGTTACTGTGCTATGACCAGTGTGCTGCCTTTTTCCCCTGCCTGCGTTGGTACAGGGTGCATACCTCTGGTTATAACCCAGCAACCTTTCTAAGCTGCAGCCCACATGCTGGAGTTAAACTTATCAGTCTTCCTGGTAAAAAGCAGCCAGAATTTTTTTTGCTGGCACTAGCAAATTGTAATGACCTTCTTACAAAAGCTAATTTTGTCAACTTAATTGCTTGCTTGATGCAGCAGCCCTCTGCTTTTAACTGTGTGTAGTTGTTGGCTTTCAGAAAAGTAGTAATTATTGTACCCAGGAGAGTTCCCAGCTAGGACTTCTGAATGAAGATACGAGTTTCCTGCTGGCATTTGCTGAGGATGAAGCTAATGTTTGCTCTGGGAGCGAGAGACCTCATGCTCTCCTGCTTGTGAACTTGCCGCGTAAACCAAAGGCCCCTCTCGGCAGCTCTGTGGTCTCTCCTGCAGTTTTGCTGTGTGGCCTCTCCCACCCCACTCCAGGCAAGGCATTTGCACTTAAATGTCTCACAAACATGAGACACTCTTGCCTTTGTTGGGGAAGGGAGGCCAATACCCAAAACTCCATGGTGATCCACCCACTAAGGTGAATGTTACTGTGCTGAAGTGGGTTTAAATTGTGCTACAACCACCAGCCTGTTTACAGAGAAGTAGAAGGATTTGCTTAACCCAAGACCAATGGCTCATTTATCTTGCTTCCTTCTCTTCGCCTGTGTCAGACTATTTTTTCCTGTATGTCACGGAAACTCTCCCTGGAGCTTTGTTGATTAGCTGCAGAACTCGAAGCATTTTCTACTGAGGCTCAGGCAGGAAAGTGTTATTGTATTGAAGGTGAGGGGTTTGGTGTCAGCCAAGTAAGGCAGGAGAGAGCACATGCCAGACTGCCTTTGGGTCTCTGTGTCTGAGAGCCCTCTGACCCTGTGCCAGAGTGCCACAGCACTCTATTACCTATATAGCACTATCTTAACTCCACAGTATTAAGTATGCCAGTGCACAGTGGGGCTGTGGGGTGTTAAAGATCCCCTTGATAGACCAAAGCAAGCCTTGGTTGTAGAAAGCACAGTACCCACCAGAGTTCATCTCTTCTAGGTCTGAGCTCAGCCCCTAATGCTTAATGCTCACCTGAAATTTGTCATCGTTGTCAAAAAGATACTGGCAAAGATGTCAATGTGTGTCTCCTGTTCCTTAGCTGGTTGTGGTGGGTTGACTTTGGGTGGGTGCCAGGTGCCCACTAAGCTGTTCTATCACTTCCCTCCCCAACAGGACAGGGAGGGGAGAAAAATAAGATGGAAAAAACCCTATGGGTCAAGATAAAGGCAGTTTAATAAAGCAAAAGGCCATGTATGGAAGCAAAGGAAAACCAAGATTTATTCTCTATTTCCCATCAACAGGCGATGTCCGGCCGCTTCTGGGAAGCAGGGCTTCAGTATGTGTAGGGGTTGCTCCAGAAAACAAATGCTGTAAATAACAAATGCTCCCCCGCTCCCTCCTCCTAGCTTTTATTGCTGAGCAGATGTCATATGGTATGGAATGTCCCTTTGGTCAGCTGGGGTCAGCTGTCCTGGCTGTGTCCCCTCCCAAGATCTGTCCCACCCCCAGAGCACTGGTGAGGGGGAAAGCTGGAGGGGCAGCCTTGATGCTGTGCCAGCACTGCTCTGTAGTAGCCACAACACTGGTGCATTATCAGCACCTTGCTGGCTACTAATACCCAGCACTGAGGGCTGCCATGGGGAAAATTAACTCCATCTCAGCCAGAGCCAATCCATCAGTGAATAATTTCTTGCTTCTTTTCCTTTCCTTTTTAAAGAACATTCGAAAGTATTTGCTGACTGAAGCAAAAGAGAAGAATCGTCCTGAGTTTCTTCAGGGTTGGCAAACTGCTGTGACAAAGGTAAATGGCAGCACTTGGAGCTCTGGAGTCTGACTTTCTGGGAGATTTTAGGAGGCTGCTTCTAAACCCATATATTTGTACAAGTAGTAAATTGGTTTGTGCTGACCATGAGGAGGGTGGTAGGAGCAACGCAGGTAATACACATGGGAATTAAAGCTCTGTCATTCATTCAGCTCCTACCAGGTTTTAATGCTTTCTGCAGGTAACTTGGTGATCTGAGCCTAAGCTCTGGACAGTTGAATATCCATGCAGCACAGCCTGTAGCTAGTGCCCATGTTGGCACAAGGTCAAGGACTGAATGAGCTGAAGACTCAGCATCCTGTATTCTCCCGAAAGGACTTTTCTGAACTCTGCCAAATGGGCTGGCTTTGGTGAGGGAGGCAACAGGCTGATGCTGCTACTGCCTCTCTTTGTATGTGCCGTGGCTTAGAGACCCCTGGTCTGCAGGGCTGTTTGTGGCATGGTAAATCTGATCACAAGTAAACAAATTCTGGAGACAATAAAGGGGAATAACTTGTGTTTATTGTAAATGAGGTAAAATGTGATTTGTGTGGCCATCCCATAGTGGCTCCAAAGATATAAAACAGGTCATTGAACATTAGACATACTCTCAACAGCTCCCTCTTTGCAGAAGTTTATTTTTAGATGCTGATACAATGATGGAATGACTCCTCTCTGCACTCAGTGCACACCCTGGGCAATCAGTCCTCCTGCATTCTGTGAAGTAGAAGATCTGGGACTTGAGGGGGGAAAAAAAGAATTACTTTTCCTCTTCAAGAGCTAGAGGCATGGCAGCACTAATGAGTGGGGCTTTTTAGCTTCACGTATCAAAATTGAGCATGTCTGAAGAAATAACAAAGTTTGAAAGGTGTCATTTGAGCCTGTCTCGCTCAGGACTGTTGCCTGACAGTGTGCCACCCTTCATGTGGTACATGAGAGCCTTTGGTGTGGCTGGGGACAGAAAGCCTCTGCCCTAGCATGGGTGCTGAGAGTGATCTTCCTCCAGGCCTGTGTGACTTTGCTGCTCTAGTTTGGTTCTGTGTAAAGCAGATAATGCTGTACAAACATTTATTTAAACTAATTGAGAAGCTGTTCTGTGTAGGTCACTAAAAGAAAATAAACTTGAAAGAAAGAACTGTAATTTGTTTTCTGCCCTACACTATATATTTTTCTAAATGTTGGGTGTTATTCTAACAAGGTGTGGAGAGTCACCTTGCAAAAAATTGGCATTAGAATAAGTAATTACACCTCCAGCTTCTAGTGCTGCCGAACAGCTAGGTCTGAGGAGGAGAGACCTGAGCATTATGTCGAATGAACTTTAAGTAGAACTAAGAGAATAAAAAGATAAGTCAAGATCTAACCTGTCTCTTCTCATTTCTTTTCCTTTTAGTGCATTCCACAACAGAAAAATGACAGTGACTGTGGGGTTTTTGTGCTCCAGGTAAGTGTGCTGCTTCATCAACATCAGTGGCCTGTATTGTTCATACAGTAAATGTCCTTTTTCTTCAATCAAGCCTTTTCCTTCTCCTCAGTACTGCAAGTGCCTCGCCTTAGACCAGCCTTTTCAGTTCTCCCAGGAAGATATGCCCCGAGTGAGAAAAAGGATTTACAAGGAGCTGTGTGAACGCCAGCTAATAGACTAATAAAATGCAGCCAACCTAATTTTTCTGGCATTTCTGACAAGTTGCAGCTGGTGTTTGTGTACTTGAATTTCTGAAAACTTCCGTGAATTTTGAGCGATTCTCAGCTGAGTGGTGTGGCCACTGTTGTTACCTCAATTTTTTGACAGGCTCTTTAACTGGCAGAACATAAAAGAGCTGCCATAAAATATTCCTTATGTCAGTTTGGTTCTCTTATGTTCTTTCCTGTATTTAATATTTATTATCTCAGCATGCATATAGGCAAAGCATGCAACTAAAATCATAAAACTGTAGATTTGGTGCACCTTTGAGATGTAGCTAGAAACGACAAATACAGGTGATTTTGTCTGGAAACATAAAGATGCATGATATGTTTTCTGATGCAATAATGCTTTGAATGTATCAAAAAAAAAATCAATGCCATAAAAAGAACAGCTAGAACTTCTTTGATAGTTCCATTGTCCCTGTTGTGGATGTATAATACTGAATCACCACTTTTTACGGTCGCTAAACTCATCTACAGATTTAATTTGTGGAGAGCCCTTTTTTTAAATAGTTCAGGTTGCTAATAAAGTTTGTTCTGTTAACATTTATCCATCTGTCATTATCAGCCTGTCCCTCTAGATAAAAAGCAGCCTTTGCACAACTAAAGCTTCAGTACTTGTCTGTACAATAGAAAGTACGAAGGTGTTCAATCAGAGAGATCGATGGTATGTCCCTCTGTGCTGCAGAAGTCTCCATGACGTACGTATTGAGGAGGATTGCAAAGCTGGCCCTGAAGAGTCACAGCTTAGATAGTAAGATAAACTCCTTGGCTTGTAACTGTTCAAATCTCAGATGGTTTTGGGTCTTTTTCCAGTTCCACAAGACGCAGTGCAACGTACCGTTTCGGTATCTCTCCCTTCAGCTCTGTCTTCAAATGAATTCCCTTCAAGCTTGTTGTGTTTAACCTCCTATTGGCTTTTGCTTTTGTTCAAATATAAATTAATTCATCTCTGCTGCATCTGCTGTTTGATTGTCTCAAACATCCCGATTTGTTTGCGCTCGGCAGCACTTAGGGGTCTGGCTGGGAACAATAGCACTTGTGGTGGGTGCTGTGCAAACACAGCAAGATTATGTCACTCTGCTCCGGTGGGACGGGAGGTTGGGAGTCCAGCACTGAGCTTTGCTGTGTTGTTTCGCTGGGGAGGGATAAGTGGGAGCAGTTGATCTTGAGACTTTGCTTTGCTGGATTATTTTTTTTTTGCCTTGATCTGTAAACTATGATATGCTCTTTGCTGAAGAGAGCTGGTTTTATTTGAAGGAGCTGCTGTATGGGACTGCTACACCAGCAAATGTCTTCGCTGTGTTTTTCTGCCAGATAAAGGAGTGAGCCCAGAGGAAAACTATTTTAAATTCTAAACATCATCTGTTGTGCAGCTTCACTTTGTGTCTGTCCATAGGCCTGACTTCTGATGGAGGAAAACCACTGTGAGTTCCCGTCTCGTAAATTAATTCAGGCTTGAGCTAAGCCAGGTGAAAATCCCTCCTAGATTACAGGAGTGAGCAGGGAGAACAGAGGAAGTGCCAGTCACAGTCTGGCTGGGAGATGGAAGTCTGTGCACGCTGGGTTGTGCTAGAGAAGGGAGGTCCTGCAGCATCCTTGTGTGTTCCCACTTCCCCTTGTTGGCAGCTGGCAAGGACTGGCTTAATTTAGCAAGATAAGGCAGGCCTTAAGCACTTGGTTAGGTTATTTAAACAAGGAATTTACTGAATCATAAGAACCTCAGGACCCAAATGGGTTAAACATGCGTTTGCCCTACAGTGCAGAACACTCAACAGCGCGTGGTTTATTTGTGGTTCCCTGAAGGGCTACTGATATGAATGGCAGCACCTTGGGGCAGGTGACCACAAGCAGTGGAGGGTGACTTCAACAAAAATTGGAACTTGGGGTGTGTTTTCTCACGTGCTGGGGTAGGCAGTGCTGCTGCTCTTGTCTCCGCAGTGCTGTCCCGTGAATGGCGCAGATGCTTATGCTGCCATGGGGTGGGACCAGCTGAACTGATGGAGAACAAAACTAACCTGGCCAAGAGCCTGCTTTTAACCCAGAGGACTTCCCATCTCAGTGTAGCTTGTCACTGGGCTCAGTGTATGCCGGTGTGAACAAAGAGGGAGAATTGGGTGGCCAGGAAGAGATGTGAAAGCAGTGTCAACTTTGGACACAGGGAAGCGACGCTATATCCTCAAGCGCGACTCCCAGCAGAAAGGGAGCGAATCCAGAAAGGTAACTGTGTTAAGCAAGTTGCCTTCCTTTTCAGAACTTGGGCTAAGGAAGCTGAAGGGCATGCTGCAATAGTGTTCCAGCCTGGGACACTGACTGCATTCAAGGCTGACTCTTAATTATTGAATTTTTTTTGTGCAAGTTGCCTTGTTGACAGTTATTTTTCATTTTGTGGGCATGTGTTGGACCACAGGGTCCTCTCCTGAAACCTGGTGCCTACTGCTGGTTGGTGGGAATCCATCTTCCTCTATAGGAGAGGTTGGGAGGAGTCTTTAATCGTGACGCCTTAATCAGTGGCATCAGTAAAAGGAAGGTATTTCTGTGAACTTGGTGTTTAACAGGAACAAGGATGCTTTGAAGGAAGTGCATATGCACGCCAGATCTTTTGAGTGGAGGGGGGCTTCCATTTGAATCTGCTGCCTCGTGAAGTGGGGAACAGGGTGGGGAAAGATGCATGTTGGAAAGTACTTCTTATGTGCTTTCTTGTCATCTAGAGGCTTGCTGACAAGTGTTCCAGTTGGTTATGGGGCAGTACAGAGGAGTTGCACTTGAGTCTCCAGCTGTGAACATACCAGTGAGAGGCCTCTGGAAAAAAAAAAGAAAAGAGGGGAAATTGAAAACAGAGCTAATGTAAGCAAAGTATGTTGGTGCAGGGTTGAAATTAATCACAGGCAGTCAGAATCTGAGACTCTGTAATGGTGTATCCTGTGAAACTGGACTAATTAACTCCTCCTTGAGAATGTCTTTGATGCCTTGAAGGAGATGGACTCCATAATCTCAGTCATTTTACCAGTTCTTAAAACATTCAGAACTGTGTAGAGTGTTTTTATTATGAGAGGCACATTTATGTGGATGTAGTTATGGCTGTTAGCAATTCCATTAATGGGATCTTCAGAATTTCATAAATCACTCCGAACTGGTCTGCCTGATGCTTAAATTTCACGACTTGTTCCGAAGAGATTGTCTCACTGTATTGATTTATACAAATAGTCCCAGAACTGGTGAAGCCTCCACCTTACGCTTGACAAATTTAAGCTACCTGAGTCGTAATAAACCTTAAACGCAATTGGAAATAAATTCCTCGTTTCCATTTTGTTTGCTTTAATCTATAGTTTAAAATGACTGTGCAGCTGATGTAAATTACAAAACCTGTGGGCTTGATTCTGCAAGGTAAGTAGAGATGCTTGTTGCTGAGCTGCTGGATGCTCCCAGGCTGGAGGCTGGACCTTTGTGCTGTCTAACATGCTGTTGCTCTGTTCTTACCTGGTGCTCTGGAGTGTGAAGGTGATACTTGGAATGGTTCGATCACTGAGCCAGGCAGGCTCACAGAGAGCTGCTGGCATGACATTTAACCTATCTTTCTGCTTTTCTCAGAGTTTTGATTGGCATCATCTACTGTAGCACTTAAGTCGATGTCAAAATTTAAGCCTAGGGAAGTGACGTAGGCTTAGCTCCACCGAGCCCCACGGCTCTGTGGGTGTATTGGTGCATCAAACGAAGCCCCTGCTCCTGTAAAGTAATAAACTTGAGTTTTACTGTAAACCCTGTTTTCTTTCAGCAGTTTGGTTTCGTTCTAATTTTAAAAGCAAGTGGTGTGATGAGGAGATGTTTACAGCAGCTTGTTTGGGATCTGTGTTATTAGGAGAAGCCTCTCCAGTTGATTAGTTGGGTAACTCAGAACTGTACACTAATGATGCTCCCTGTTCTGTAGCACTACAGTGTTATAACTTAACTGAGGTTTGAGCTGTGACAATGTACAAGGCTGGAGATGTCTCATGTTGCATAAATAAGGGCGGAAATCTCACGTTAGACACTTTCTACTAAGGTGGCATTTAAAAAACACAAATCTGTCAGCAGAACAGGTAGGACTTAAATTGCTTTTCGAGATCAAACTAAATTAATGCTGCTCTTGTACCGCTTGTTGATTTAGCTGTGTAACTATAGAGTTAAATCTTGTCTGTGCTGAATTTTACAAAGCCATACAGCTTGTGAATTTGTGATAATGGGAGGAATGAAGGCTTAGCGAATGTCTCTTTAAGCTATTAATCATCAGGCTGGCAACATCATTGTCTTTATTACATTCATAATTTAAAAATCCTATCATGGAGGAGGAAACATGGATGCTTGTTAAATATATTCTTCAGTGGAAAGTACTAAGAAATCAGATCGTTAAAGTACAGAATCATAAGAGACACTAGAGCCTTGCCAGGAACAATAATTACTATTTATATGTAATAGGCATTGGGAGGAAAAGAGATGAGTCTGGTTTGCTTGTGCCTGGACTTAATGGATTTTATGAGTAACCAACTAGAAGGATTTGGGGATTGAATTTTGTTTTCAGAGCATGTAAAATTACAAACTATAGAGCTAAAAACTGTTGCAGACTGAGTAAAATACCTTGAGAAATCAACTGGGTGGTTGTCTCTCAACACGAGTAAGCAGAACTTGTGCGAAGCAGCTCCGGCTCCTGCCTGAAATTCTGATGAGCTCTTACTCCTAATTCCCGCTTTGCTGGTTATACATCTCCTGTAAAGCAACAGTTTCTTGAGGTTGCAGACCTTACCTAATGCTTAGGTTACCTGGGGCTCTCTGTGGGCAGCTCTGGGAAGTGGCTGAGAGGAGAAGGGATCAAAAACCCATCGGGGAATGTGTTTGCACCGCTGTGTCGTGGGAGGCAGGGCAGGGGAGAAGCTGGGCTGTAAGTAAGATGTATTTAACTGGATAATGTGGGTCAGGTCATGTTTATGGTACAGGAGCTTGATACAGACAAGAAGCCATCTTGTTTATGGAAACCTTTGGGATGAGTGGGAGAGAAATGTGGGGAGGAGATGCCTTCTGCAGGAACGATTGCTCTGCAGTGCACAGAGGGACGCTATGTCTTGCTTCAAGCCCGTGCATTTTAGATCAACTTAATGCAGGCAGCAACTGCAGCAAAGGAGGGAACTCCCTCCGCAGCATTCAGCTGAACATCACGTTTGTTTAGGACAGCCAAGGCTTGACAATTTATCCTTGGCATCTCTGACAGCTCCAGCCTATTGAAAAGCAGGCAAGCGTGCTTCTGCTGCCCGAAGGCTCTTAGAGATTAAGTTGATTCCAGCTCACCTTTCAGTTCCTGGCTTCTTTGGGGTTTCAGGGTTGAGGGGTTTTTGTTTTTAAAGAGGTCTGAGGTACAGAGGAGTTTTAAGGTGTATCTTCAGAAAGTAGAGTCCCTTCTCATGTGGGAAACTTGTCCTTGGAGGTCTGCTTTTGGTTTTGCATACTGAAATGCTTCAGCTTCTCACACCTTTCATCCAAGGTGGCAGTCTTTAGATGCTGGCATTAATGGGCACAAAAAGACTTCAGGGCTTAACTTTTGGCAAAGGTTTGTGTTTTGTCCTCTGGTGGATCACACTTCAGATGACTGGGGGATGTTTTCCTTTGGAATGTAAACGCAGCTAAATGATGCTGAAAGGCTTTAGGATAAGGAAATGCAAAGCCTTAAATTTGTGTCCACTTGGGGTTCTTGTAGATGCTTTACTGTCCTTAGACAGGATGCCCAGTCTTTGGAAGGGCGTGGGATGTGCCCAGAGAAGCAGCACTACGTGGAAGATGGGGGCCATACAGGTTCAGATCCCAAAATCACTATTTTATCATTTTACCAGAACATACGTTAGAAACAGAGCACTTGGGTCATGGTGAAGTTCTTGGCAGCGCTCTAGCTTGTGCCCTTTGCTGTGGCTGTGGGGGTACCCTGGGTGCAGCGTGAGTCCGTTGGTTCTTCACGGGGTACTTTTTGACCACCAGATGTCACGCAAGGACCATCAGAACGGCTTGAGCTGCTGTGTGCTCCAGCTCCCTGCTCATGGACTGACCAGGCCATGTCTTCTGCTTGCGTGTCTCCTGCCACGTTGGTGGTTGTCTTCTCACACGTTTCTCAGCAAAGTCTGCACCGCATTCACAAAAGGAATGTGTATGTTAAACCAAACACGTTCCCCCCAGCTCCACCACCATCAAATCCACTGAAAATCCCTCTGTATCAAACATGTAAGTGTTTGGCTCCGGCACGATTACTCCAGAGTCCCATCAATTTTACAAATTGGCCGAAACATTTTTTGGTAGAGGAGCCTCACATACCAGAAGCCTTGAGTCTGATCAAACTGCTGCCCTACTATAGATCATGACTGTTATTTTTATAACTCTGTATTACCATGGCAAATGCTGGGGGGGGGGGGGGGGGGGAACCACATCAGTAGCAACTTCTGTCTGATTTGTGGTCATATGCTTATAACTTGACATGGTTTTGCAAATAACTAAACAAAACCAGGAATTCGTTTGGGGGGAGAGGCTCTAAAAAGCTGCTGCATCAAATATCTGGTGTGGAGAAGTCTGACTTTGGATCTTTTAATGGAAAATGGTTCAGAGCAGGAATGGGAACCAGTTGCCCTCTGTTAGGCAGTTGGGGCTGTGCTGTGGCCATCAGCCACTGTTGAATACTGTGACAGCCTCTGGGCCATGAGTTTTTTGGATTTTTTTTATTTAATTGCTGGTGTCTGCGCAGGCTTTGTCCTAAATTTAGTAACATTCAGTGCTGCTTTTTCTCTGTAATACCTTTATAAACTCCTGTATAATCTGATCCCTAATTTTAAAGCCATCTGTCATTTCTGTAGCTGTATATTTTCCAGCTTTAACAGGTCTCATTGAAGGAAAATTTCAATTCAAGGCCTACCAAAAATGCATTTTTCTTTAAATTATTCATCAGTTAAAGAGCCTTTGACCTTGTGTTTGTGTAGCTGGTGAGACTCGGGGCCAGATGGTGGGACACATGCTTAGTCCTTGCACCGATGCGTTGCTTGGCTTGGCCGCCAAGCCCCACGACACCCCACCCTGGGACCAGCCTTCAGAGGTGTCCCTTGTCTGCCACATGCCATGCCGTTCACTAGGTGGCATTGCTTCCTAGTCTAAAACCTTCTAAATACCTCATTAATTATGCCAGAACACGTGGTGGGCAGAAAGTGAACTGCACTGCCATAGCTTTGTCCTCATATCCTTCCTCCATCTACTTAGCTGATGGGATTTCTTGGCTTGATGGACCTACAGCATCCTCACCACAGTTGGTGAAGTTCCAGGTCTAGGGAAGGCTTGGCTTGGAAACCTTCAAAGGGCTGGTTGGGAAAACACTGCCCGTGATGATGTTACTGTTGGTAGCCAGCTCCATGGTCCCAAATCATTGCCCTCCTCGAGCTGCTGACCTGGTTTATTGTCTTTACTAAAGAGTGTTGCAGTAGTGTACTTGCTGTGTGGGGTAGCTGGAGCAGGGTTGGTGAAGTTGTTCCTGTCCTAGGGTGGGACCTAAGTGTGTTGACATCTGATGAACCACAGAGGTAGTAGTAGAGCAAAGTTTTCTGTACTGTAGAGAGCTGCTGCCCATCACCTGGGTGTTTTGATAGGAATTTGTTATCTCCCAGGTAGCCTTGTTACTTGACAATCTTCTGCTCTTCCTTGTCTGCCTCCCTCCCTCCCTCTTAGCAGTAATGATCAGATCAGCCAACTAAGGGCTGAAACACAAATTTAAGATGCCTGTCTGCTTCCAGTGAGAATTAATTGAAGATTTTGGTAGGCTTTAAAATAAAGAAAGGAATTTTGGCTTCGCAGGCTCATTGTAGTACCAGGAACACTTGGTTTGTCCGTGGGACACATCAAGAAGGAAGGTGGCGAGGTCCCTGTCAGGTGTAGTTCTCACCTCTGTAGGTGCCAGGCCCCAGGGTGTGTGAAGTCATGGAGGCTTTCCAGGCTGAGAACTGCCAGACCTGCTTCAGGGGCACATAAAGTGTGGCTGAGAGCGGGGTGCTGCCCTCCACAGAAGCAGCAGTACCGCTTCCCACCCGCTGTGTAAGCACCTCTCAGCCCTACCTTCAGTAGTACCCCTCCGCTTGCGGTACCTGTGCTCTCTGGAAGCGTGACATCTGCGTTTAGGCCTCCTGATGCCAGGCAGGACAGTCATGTCTCACCTGATGCTGGAGCTCGCTGGGCTCAGACGTACCCTCGCTTTGCTCTGATGAAAGGACGAGACAAAGTAGGTTTTGAACACGGCTTTTCATGAACGAGCAAGATAAAAATAAATGTAAATTGAAGATCCTGTTTCTCATGTGTGTTTTATTAGAAACTACAGAGTTGTTCATTCTTGCTGTGTAGTATAATTGCTAAAACATGATTTGTAACCAAATATAGCTGCTTGCATTAAATATGGCACTACTCCTTACTAGGGAGGATGATATGGTAAAGGAATGCTCATTTCAGCAATTATATAGTTCATTTTTGGTCTTCAAAACCTGAACTTTTTCACTTTGTCTAAAAGTGAACATAACCTGTAGATGTTTTTTAACCTGGATTTAGCTGGGCTGTAGTTGGATGATGAATGGTGTGCACCTAAAGGAAGCGATAGGCTGTTAAAACTGCTTCAATACAGAAACGATGCTTCTGAAACCCTGTTTTGTGTTTCTAAGCGATTGACTACAATGTGATGAATGTGACAGGTTCTGGCACAACAGGACCAGGATGCCTTTCATCCGGTGTCCAGGGCCTCTGTAGCCATGGGGAGGACTTGGAGATGTCACCTATGAGAGGCAGAGGGCTTACATTTACTGGGGTTTGAATGGTTTCTGTGGCTTTTATTCCTCTGAAAATCTCGCGTTTGTAGCTCTTGCCCTTCTTGTAGTCTACTCGAATTTGCTGGGTGAGCAAGGACAGGAAGGCTCCCTGGTTTCCCAGTTCTTTCTTAGCTGGGCTGGGTAAAGATCACCTTGCCTGACCCTCAGCAGCTGGACTGGAAACTGGTGGTGTTGGGAGATGAGCTTTCTGCATGTGTGAATCTTTACACCGAAGTCTGTAAATCCCTCCTCTGTTCCAGCCTAAAGACTGACATGAGGTTTTAGTGCAGTGGACACGACACCCATAAGTAACCAAAGCATTAACTGTGGCTAAGGATGATGGGGTTTGGTTTTGTAACCCCTTAAAAATTCCACAGCCCTGAGATGGTGACAACTGAGGAGCAAAGGCAGCGTGTATCAGTTCATGTCAGCAGTAGGGTAACGTTTTCCCTTGGTGTGTGCAGTTGTGTTTGAGTTCAGAAACAGATGATGCTCTTAAAAAGCTGTGGGAATGTTTGACTCGGATCACCTGAAGATGGACCCTTGGTTTTGGGTTTGTTTTTTTTTTAATCTAGTTATCGATGACCTGCGAGAACACGGTGAAGGCTGCAAGCTGTTTGCTGCTGTGTTAGACGTGGCATGGTTCCCGAGACCTTCTGGTCTCTCTCTCTTGTCCTCACCTCAAGGTTTAAACGTTTTCTGGCCGACACTCAGTGTCAGCTGGAGAGCAGCATGCTGTGGCAGGAGCACAGGAAAATGTCCCGTCCTTGCTCAAACCCCCTCTCCTGTGTTTCCCAGGGACTCCAAGAGCCAGTCCTAAGTCCACATCTTTAATTCCTAAAGACCCCTCTTGTGAGAGCTAGATAGAAGCTGTTCAATATACATGTCTAAAAATCAATAGTCCTGGGAAAGAGTAAACGTCTTCCCTCTGATTTGAGATGAACTTTTCCAAAAGCCTGTGAATGGCTCAGGGAAGGACCATCAAAACCATCTTCAGCCCCAGTGCTGGAGCTTTCATCTGGGGGGAAATAACAACTGCATTTAACTTGAAATGCTGTGAGGAAACCATAACCCTTGGGAGAATTGGAATTAAAATTTGAATTTTTTATCATCAGTGGAAAGTCTTCTATGGTTTCAAGCCTGTCTAAACACAAGCGCTGAGTTTGGTTAGGTATCTCCAAAGCCACACGTCTGAAAGCTGCTTCCACAGCATGTTTTAAGGTTTTATTTCTGTCCCAAAGGTTGAAAGAAAACAACTTGAAAATGTCAGAAATGCTGTTACCTGATGAGCTCTATTTTTTGTAAGGTCACGAAAAAATGATGGATATTGTAACAAGTGTTTGTGCTGTTGCCTTTTAAAATATCTATGTGACGCTCGAGTTCCTAAACGTGGAGCACGTGCCTTTCAGAAGCTAAAAAATAGCAGCAGAAATCAGGAGTCCTTGGTCTGTGCCTCCTCACTCCCTCTGAAATCGATTTCTGGTTTAAGTCCTTCTGGTGTAAATAATTTTAATGAAAAGGAGGAAATTGCTCGGTGGAGTTTGTCACCTGGAATATCCAGGCTTTGGCAGCTTCCTGAAATGCAGGAGACAGGTGAGCAGAGCTCTTGTGTTGTGAGGAGGGTGACCCTGGTGCAGCTCTGAGTGAGGGGTTGGGGCTGTTGTGGTTCAGCTGTCATGCAGCCAGCTGGTCCCCAAAAGTTGGGTAGTGGTTGGCACGGACCCTGGGGAAGGAGCAGGCCGGAGGCTGCAGCTGCGCGGCCTGGGGAGGTGCCGCGGGGGCCTGAGCCCCTCTTGCAGCCCTCTAGGCAGGGGCAGAGAGTGGGTAAGAAGGTGTAATCCTCCCCCATGGGGTTTTCTTGAAACTGATCCCATGAGATGGGCGAAGGATGTGTTTGGGGAGGGGAGGGGCAACAAGGGAACTCGAGCAAGGGTCATGGACTGCCCTGTGGGGATGTCCAAATGCTACAGGGCCGGCTCAGCAGAGTGCTTGTGTTTGTCCTAAATTAATCCAGTGTCTTGCTTGGATCGGGTCATCTGTTGAAAGGAATTTCTTCTGTAAAGCATCTCACAGGGCTGTGTAAAATGGTGGGGACCTCAGGGAGGTAGAGCCCAACTCCTGCCCTAATCAGCAAGGACCAAGGCAGTTGGTAAAACCAAAGGCAGCTTTTCCTCTCTGAATCAGTAACTCCACAGCACCTGATGGCGTCAGCTGCTGGAGGTGCTGTGGGTTTGGATAGACAGAGGTGTGAGCATCCAGCTTTGGTCCAACTCCTCCCTCAGTGGCAATGCAGCACTGTGAGGACCAGGCTGCCGCTGGCCCCTCTTCTTCTCTCTCGTGCTCGCTCCTGCTCTGAGTGCCCATGTTCTTCCTTTTCGGCACCTCTGGTAAACACATAGGTGTGAGGGAGAACTGAAGGGAAGAGGAAGCACTTGGGTTAAGCAGGGAGCACCAGGAGAGGGGTGCATGCAGGAGTGTCCATCAGCTTTGTGCTGTCAAAAAGCTCTTTCTGCTTCTGCTCTTCCCTGCCGGGGCATCCTCTGAGGTGTGGTGGTGGTGACAGGGGTTCAAAACTTAGCTTGTGTCTCTTGCCCAACTCCCCCTCACCTTCTTCACTATGGTCTCATAGTGCATCCTCCTCCCCGTGCAGCCTTTCAGCAGCCTGTACAGATACAGCTCCCAGCCCTGGCAGGTCACTCGCGTTACTCCGGCTCCCATCTTCTCCCTGGTCACCTCAGTGTGGTTTGGGCACAACGCTTCCCACAACCATGGCAATGAGTGTGTTCTCCATCACGTTTCTGCTTGTGCCACTGCCATGGACGTGGCGGTGGGCATTCCCAAGGCCTCACAGCAGCGAGCAGGAACCTCCCTGCTGACTCCAGTGGGCATTAGAGGGGGTCCGTAATGCTTTGCAGACCAATTTTCTCTGTTATTGTTTTAAACTCCCTGTTAGCCATTCCTGCTTCCCAGGTTTCCGCGTGGTTCAAATTATTTTCCCCAGAGGCATCGACGGCATTTTTCCAAATTGAATCTCATTTATTTTCTACCCAGGTTTCCAATCTCTCTGGGGCCCTTTGTATTATTTCTCAGTCCGCGCTGCCGTGTACAATATATCCTAATTTAGTATCGTCTGTGAATTATATTACCATGCCCTTTAGTTCCTCTTCTATTTAATGAATATATTTCCAAGGAAAAGAGAGAAAAAAAAAAAATCTAAACTACATTTTATTAAAATAAGAAGGTAGAGTTTTAAAAACTCCTTTGTGGGTTTCCAATATGAATTCTAAATCTTTTTTTTTTTTTTTTCCAAAGAAATCTTCAGCATTTTAAAGAGAAATTAAAACCTTCCAAAATATCTGCGTTGGTAGGTGTAAAAATTAATCAATTTTTCAATTAGCTGAGACCTCCATCCCTGCATCGTGAGCTCCACGTAGCATGGTCTCTGAGGGTAGTGGAGACACCATCTCTGAATTTGCAGCAGATGGGTTTTTTATTATTATTAATAATAATAATAATTTTTATTTCTATTTTAAACCAGCACCAAACAGGTGTTTGAGTTTCTCAGTAAATTTGTCCACTTCCCCTACCTGACCTTTTTGCTGGAACAGGCATGGAGGGCAAACCCAAACACATACAGGAATGATGCTGAGCAGCGTATTTTAACACAAACCCTGTGGGCTTCTTCGTAGGAAGTGATTTTTTTTTTTTGGGTTTCAAATTCCCAATCATGAACATTTGCACCATAAAGGTTGATTCTGTTGTGAGCTTTGTATCTATAAGCTGAGAAGCACTGCTGCTCAGTGCCAGGCTGGGAGGGAGAGCATCCTGCCTCCGTGACAGGGAACGAGCTGAGCCATGGGCGCTGTATTGTCCTATCAAAACAGCTCAGGATTCCGGCTGTGAACAGGGAAATAGTGCTGGCAGCAGGCAATTTGCTGGAGATAACGTATCCTGAAATATTTGTTGCATAATTCCTAGCAATGAGCAATTTCATGGAGACTGTGATCTGCTTGTGAGGAGAAATAAGGTGTAAATTGGATGAATAAATTGTTCTCTGCTGTTCTCTGCCAGCACTGGAGGACTTCGCTCCTCTTCAACCAGTGCTGAGGCTCGCTGGTGTCTTCAGCCCTCCAGGATGGGAGTTTGGCCCTGTGTACAGGGTAACGCTGGGAAGAGGCACCTTAAATGCCTTGAGCTTTGGCACAGGCTGAATGTCTCCAGCAGTGTTTTCCCTGGGGATTTACAGCCCTCGGGTGGGGGGCAGCCGTGCTGAGCAGGGTTGCAGGTGCTGCAGCAGTCAGGGGGTCACCCGCTGCTGGGAAAATCCCTGCTCTGGTTTATCCTTGAGAATACCTGAGCTATGAGGATAGGTGCACATCGGGACAGGTAGCACCATGTGTCTTCCCTGTGCTTGGGGAGCGAGGAGGGCTGGTGCTGGAGCTTGTAAGCTGTCCCCCAGTATCTTGGCTAATGGGCTTGGCATCTCCATGCCCCTTGGGTTGGTACAAAAGGAGCCCCGTTTTCTGCAGACGCAGGGGCTTCCCCAGGGAGGAGGAATCCCCCAGCTCCTGGGGCTGTGCCACCCATTCCTGCCATTTCCATGGGCTGGGTGGGGGATGCTCTGGAAGGAGCCGTGCGCTTACGCAGATGCTGGTGTGTGGCAGCTGTAGGAAGTTAGAGGAGCCTCAGGGATTTTCTGGGAAACACCAAGGGAGATTCCCGAGGTTTCCAGAGCAGAAAACTGGCTCAGAGCTGACTGCCTCCGTGCCAGGCAGGGCTGCTGCAGAGCTGGGCACGGAGCCCTGCCAAGAGAAGGATCCCACAGACAAAGCAGTGGCATCCCGCAGAAGTGACGCAGAGTCAGGGACTGCAGAGATGAGTGACGGTCAGTCCACCCCGGTGCTCAGGGACCACAAGGTAGGCTCCAGCTGTAATGTCCCTCACGTGGCATGCAGATGGGTGACTGGTTTGGGATGATTTCCCCTGAGCAGATGAGAGCCTGACTGCTTGTCCCCCACGCTGGAGCAAAAGCCTTCTGGAAAGAGGGTCCAAAATCCATGTAATATGAAGTGGTAACGGATACACTGGCATGTGAGCACATTACAGGTGTGGAAGACCCTGGCTCCAGCTGTCTCCCTGTGGCTTCAGGTCTGATGAAGTTCCACCTCTTGTGACCAAAACTGATGGTCATGCTGGGAGGCCCCAGCTTGGTGGGAGGTGTTGTGTCACTCAAGCGAGTGATTCGAGTGGTGCATCCTTGGGGACAGTGGTGGCTTTATCCTAGGGGACAGACCTGTCCTCCTCATCCCGTGCTATGGGCCAAATACCAAGTTCTCTGGCCAAGCCTCCTTCCTTTATCAATAATTCTAATCATTTTAATAACGTCCCCTTGCATGGGTAGGATTACGATTAGAAAATGTCAGAGCCTTGTTATCATCTAATTAGAGTCACATTTCAGCAGAATAGAAAGGAAAAATCTTCAGGCGCTGCCTTGTGCAGTGAAATGGGAAGAAAGTGATGATTTAAACCAGCTGCAGGCCGAGCCCCAGCACAGGCCCGCCTGGGACGCAGGGCACGGCGCGGGACGAGGCGATGGTCCCTGGTCAGAGCCCTCTGAAGCAATCAGTGCAAACTGCTCCCAGATCACTTTTGCACAGCAAAAAGCTCTGGCGTGGTCCAGTAAAAACAATCAGGCTGTCAAGTTCGACGTCTGTCAGCTGAGGGGGTCAGAGCAGCAACACAACATAAACCAAAATAAACACCACCTCGTTCTGCCAAAAAAAGCCTTTATCTCTCTTCTGGGAGCAGGGAGGCACTTTCAGATGGCTTTAACTTTTCTTTTTTGGGGGTTTTTTGTTTGCTTTTTTATGCTCAAATGTGAGCGGAGAGCTGGGATCTCTTCCCACCCTTCCCCTAACGCCAGCAGAGGTACATGGGGTTTGGTTCGCTTTGGAGAGCCTCTTTGTTTGTGAGGAGGAGGTCGTGAGACCGTGGGGAGAGCGGGTGTGGGCAGCCCCTTAACCCCTTAGAAGCTGCCTGGGGATTTGCTCCGGCTGAGCCCACCTTCTGGCTCATCTCTATCGCAGAGAGCATCCCATCCCATCTGGGAAGGAGAGTGTCCATGTCTGTGTGGGATTAGCATGGCATGATGCCTGGTGGCAGGGGGGTGTTTTCTCAGCTCCTCCAGGTTTAATGACCCCCCAGCACTCAAGTGATACCGTGAAGCATTATTCTGTGTACACACGGGCTTTCACAAGCACCATGGACGCTTCACGGCCCAGCCAGCTGCAGGGAGGACGGTGTGTGTGCTGGCCTCTCAGTCTGTCCATGCAGAGCCCCTTTGGCAGCTACCGCGCTGGGATGCTGCCCACCAGCCTGCCCAAGGAGGTAACGTCTGGCAGCAAAGCCAAGGGGCCAGTGGGGAACCATAAAACCCAAACCCGCTGCAGCTGCCAGCCTCACCCTGGCACGGGCACAGGAGCTGGGGGATGCGGTCCTGCTGTCATCCCTTAGCACCTGTACTGGGCCAGATCACAGGGTGGGGAGCGAAAAAGGGAGAGTATCCCTCAAAAGAAGTGCCTGATCGTGCCTTGCCCCACTCCCTAGGGATGTGTCCCTAGAGGCACAAGCTCAGGAGCAGCAGCGTGTCGATGGATGCTTTGCTGGGGGAAGCAGCCCCTTGATTCCCCCGGGGATTTAGCAGCCTGAACTAAGGGTCTGGGCTTAACCACCCTCCCTAGAGCCAAAACATCTGCCCTTTGTGATTCCTGCCTTCTGGAGCCCAGGGAAGGGGCAGGAAGACCTCGGCCACCTGCTTTCGCCTGAGGCTCACCAGCATTTAGTGCTGGGAACACCTGCCATGTGAGGGGGCCGGATCCCCACGCCCACCAGCCCCACGTAATAAATAACAACAGTAAAAATAGTTATCGCTTAAATAGCACTTTACATCCTTGGGATGCCATAAAACCCCAGCTGCTTAATGCTGAGCTGCTCTCTTGATGTTTACAGCGCACTGAAAGTTTTGGTGTGGGAGGAGAGTGTATTTTGTGGTGCCAAGAGCTCCATGTAGCTGGGTCTGTGGCTCTGATGGGGAGTGGGACGAGGCTGCATCGGAGGCGATTAGAGCTCAGGTATCCCACTGCTGTGTCAGAATGTCTGAAGCCTGTGGCTGGGAGCTGCTTCTGGCCAGCACCCAGCTCTGCCTTCCCAGCGCTGCTGCTCTGCAGCCACCTTCGAAACTCCTGACATTTCAGGACTTGCTATATTTAAGCAGGCGGATAGTTCAGCCGTGGCCAGGAACCCGCCTCTGACAGTGATGGCTATCAAGAGTGGCACTGGGCTGCCCTCACCACGCCGGGGGGCAGCTGTGGCATTTCTGCCAGGCAAAGCTTCCCCCTTCCCAATTAGGGGTGCTGCTAATTTTAAACGAGATGCCGTCATGAAGTTGGAGCACTTTAAAATATCATCCAGCCAAAGTGGCTTTGGTAAGAACCGAGGGTCGAGCTGGGAGTCTCTGGTCCCAAAGGTTTTGGGGCAGGGAGAGCCCCTCTGTGAGCTGGGATGGGCAGATTTGGGAGAGGAGGATTTTCTTTGGGTTGGTGCTTTCCACCAGAGCTTGGGGAGGGAGAGGGAGATTTCTTTAATCGAAATGAAAACCATCTCTGATTTCATTTTAAAGCATGCTAAAACATTTCATTTGACCCGATGCAAAGTGTTGCATTCCATTTTGCGTTTTAATTAGTTTTGTGATCCGTCAATTAGGCTAATTTCAAAGGGAAAAAAAAATCTCTCTCGAAACCAGAAGTCAAAACAGTTTGAAGATCATCTCTGCCTCTGCAGCGCTGCTTAAAAGCATCAGATGCTCCACGCTTTTCTCAAAAACCCAGGTTAGTTCCTGCCTGTACCAAGTTTCAAAATGCCTTGGGAGCCAGACCTAAAGAGCCCTTTACAACAGAGACTTGTTCCTCGGGAAGTGCACGGTGCTGCCTGTGATGCTGGGATGGGAGGGGAGAGGGTCTCGAGGGTCTCTTCTCAGGCCTTCCCTATGCACCAGTTGGAGCTGGAGCCCGTCACTGGACAAGGCCCCCGTGACTTTAATCACTTGGGGAAACTCCAGCAATGGCCAAATCCCTCCCTGCCCAGGTCGCTGCTCAGTGAGAGACACGGCACAGGGCTCGGGATGGAGCCTCTCCAGAGATATCCCCCCATAGCTGCTGTGTGGGGAGCCTTGGGCCTGGTATCTGGAGGGATGATCCTCAGCCAGCTCCAGCCTCAAGCCCTGCTGGCACCACAGATATCTGAGGTACCCAACAGGTTCTCTGACTGGAGTTTTGCTTTAGTGCAGCACCTTTTTCAGCCAGTTAAAAAAATGGAATCACAGATTGTGAAATAAATGCCTGTGTGTGTAGTGTCATGGCCAGTAAAACCCTCCCAGAGCACTGATGGGTTTCCCAAAGCCCCCCAGGCACACCTTGGCGCAATGCATTGCTACATGCAGAGGCAGAAAGAATTAAATTATTAGTGAAAAGTGTTAAAAATCTGAATGGAAAAAATCTGAGTGAACTGTGCCATGGGCTTAGCGGACAGACACCCCAGTGATGCTCTCCTGCTGCCCCGTGGCACACAAGAATCACCTGTGCCAGTACAGAGGAACCTCCAGACCCCGCTGAGACTTAAAGGAGGAAACCACCCATCTGTTGTCCCCAGCAGAGCTCAGGTGCAGCAGGACTTCACCAGAAGAGTCCCTTCCCTGTTCAGGTCAGTCTGTGTTGGCGCCCTGGGATACTCTTCTCTGCTTGGTGGTCTGTGAAGGCAGCTCCAGCTCCCTCAGGTGTTCCTAAAGCTTGTGGTGGGTTTTGTCTTCTTGGGCTCCAGGGACCAGTGGCATCCCCCTGCCTGATGCCCGCATGGGGAGAATGGGCTCACACAGGCACAGACAGACACAACGTCCAACTCTGCTGAACATGGTGATGCTGAACATGTGAGATGAAGGGAGATATCAGGAAACAAGGAAATTATTTGGGAATTTAGCAGCACCCCCACCCCTGGAGGAGACTATCCTCGAGCTGGCAAGGCAGGCTGTTGCTTTTTCTGCATCCCCAGTCAGTGTTCAGCTTATAATCAGGTTGCTGGACATTGATCCAACTTCACATCGAGCAAGAATGTCCTTGGGGCCACCTGGAAAGTGGGCAGTGTGCTGTCGGACGTTGCTTTTCCTGCAAGGGGTTGGAGGGAGAAGAGGCACCACAGACCCTGACTGCTTTGTGCAGCCCTACGGCTTGCTGGCTGCACTGGGGGGAGGTCACCGTGCATGATGCTCAGCATGGCAGCACGAGCCCTCTGCGTGTGCAGAGCTGTGATTTACAGAACTCGTGTCCTTGGACTGACTGGAGTGGTGGGAGCGTGTCTCCTGTGCCACTGACCTGCCCCGAGCTAACCCAGAGGTTCTTCTCCACGTTCCTATTCCCGGGAGTTTTCTGTCTGCTCGGAGGGTTGGAGGACAGCACTGGGAGGCTCACAGAAAAAAAGATGTTCTTCAGATGGTGTTCGCACTTGAAAGGCAGGATGGCTGTTCCAGGGACTCGGATATCTCACAAACTTCATCCACAGAGTCTCCTGGCCCCGCTCTCACAGTGCCTAATTTGGGGCTCCATGCTCTGATCCCAGCAACCTGCACCTGGCTTGAAGCCAGCCTTAATCATCCTGTCTTGGGGTGGTTGGGAGAGTCACCCAGCTCCAGTACAAATTGCAGTGCTTGGAAGAGAACTGTAATTCCTGTCCTGCTGCCCCCAGTTCCTGGGAACTCTCCTGGCAGTCACACGATGTGACTCATGCTCACAGAAGCCAGCTCCACGCCAGCCTAGCATGGTAGCCTGATTAGCCAGAGGCTGGCATAGGAGCAGAGAAGTTCTCACACGAGTGCCAGGCTGCAAACATCATTCCCCCCTGCACCGGGCTCTCGTTCGCTGGTGTAGCTTTGGGGAGTGGGTAAGTACCGTGCCAGGGTGCACACCTGCACCTCGCCTTCCATGCGATGGGGTGAGATGCTCCTGGTGACCGGGCTCTCTAGCCACCCCAGCAGGACACCCACATCCTGCTCTCTCCGCAGGACTGGGCTTGGTCCCCACGGGACAGGTTTGGCCATGCAGGCAGGGCTTTGGTGGCACAGCTCTCCAGCCCTGCCTGGCCACTTGTGTCGTTGCACATGAATTTTACGGCTGAAAGTTGGGCTTTTTTTTTGCCTAGAAGCACAGGCAGCTTGGCAGGAGCGTGGCTTAGGTCCCCAGATGTGTGGGCGAGATGGGAAGCTGTGTATGCTCACACCTATAGACGTGTGTGTGAGCTGGGACGTGCTCAGAAACGCGTGCTTTTATCCGCTGCGCCATTCTGGAGATGCCTGGTTAATTTATCAACTGAGAAGCTCCATCTCGCTAAAAGTCTCATTTCCATATTCTTTCCAGATGGTCAAGATGCCACAGAGACAGTTTCTAAGTAAATAACTTGCTGCTTCACACAACCTACCGCCAGCCTCCCAGCGAGCTGCCCCAGATGGCTGCAGAGTCCAAGGCGGTGCCTGGGCCGGGAAAGGCAGCACTGAGTAGTGTCAATAACAGACATGGTGTGGCTGTGGCGTGGGGGGCAAGTACTTCTCCCTGTTTGGAGCTCTGGGCTGGCAAGTCACAGTGTCCCTTCCCCACGCACGGGTCCGTCACCGTGGGACAGTGCTTCGGTTGGTAATAGGGATGGGGGCTGCCTGGAAGTGAGGATGTGGGCTGCCTGGAAGTGAGGATGGGGTTGCCCAGCAGTAGGGATGGGGTTGCCCAGCAGTAGGGATGGGGGGACACCCGACAGTAGGGATGAGGGATGCCCGGCAGTAGGCATGGGGGATACCCAGCAGTAGGGATGGGGGGACACCCAGCAGCCATTGCTGCTGCGGGCAGCCTCCCTGGGCTGTGCTGGGGTGCCACTGCCTGAGGCCCAGCAGCGACATGAAGCTGCTGCTCCCGTACAGCACAGGTTTTCTTTCCACTGCCGCCTGATCACAAGTTAAAACCAAAAGGTTAAAAGCGTTTAATTATGCTGCTGCTTTCACAGCGGATTAAACAAGAGGATAAATAGACTACAGCGTGTTATTTTGGATTTGATTTTGTTTTTTAAACAAGAGGAGGGAGGCAGGAGGCTGTGGCTCCTTGGCAGCTGTCACGCGTTTTGCTTTTGATGGTGTCAGTTGTGTCTGTTCGGAGGTGTTTCTCTTGCCACTGTCAGCATTTTCCGGGGGAGGCTGAATTCATTGATACAGTCTGTTTGCTGTCCACGTATTCACAGTTCATGTGTTACATTTTACATAAAGTAAACTTAGCAAGGGGAAAAACTAATTCTGCAATTCTTCAAAGCTAATGCACAGTAAATATATTCTGACACTGACAGGTATTTCTTATTAAATAGCTCTGAACTGCGGTACTAGGTTTTGCTTAAGTGGCATTATTCTCCCCAAGCAAAGACAGTTCATTTATTAGTCATTCTGAAAACCAAATAACAAATATTATTCTCTGAGCAAACTAAACAAACCATTTAAAAGGGGCCTGTCTGAAGTGATTAAAGTACAGTGTCTGAAAAGCAGCTGACATTTTAGTGCCAAAATACCATATGGAGACTCAAGTGCTTTATTAGCATCCTTTGACCCAAGCTGCAAAATCTCCCGACACCTTTGAGCGCGGCGCGGCAGCCTCCCCGCGTGCGAGGGAGAGCGCGGAGGCAAATCTCCCTGCCAGTTCTTCAGATGTCATTTTGGCACACCGAGGAGCGAGGTGCAATAATTGAGGGGCTGGATGTGAGCACATTTTTTCGATTTCTCCCGGAGATATGCCATAAAATAATTCAGCTGAGCTGGAAGCGCCGACTCTCCATTCCCACCGTAAAAAATAAATATATAGTGTTTGTCTTGCCTTCTCGCAGCGCTCGCTATTCCTCTTAACTAAGTATTTCCTTTCTTCTGAGCATCAGGCCTTATTTCTAGCTTTCAGGCATGCAAAATAAAAGAGCGTGTGCACTTATAGGTATTTATTTATAGGCTGTGTTTGTGTATCCCCAGCTCCGCTCCGAAGATTTCCTTCACGAGCAGGAAAACAATTTTGCACCGCGGGTCAGACAGCATGACTGATACCGCTGCGCAGCTGGGGAAGCTTATTAAGCCGCAGTTGGGTAAGGAAAAGGCTGTTCACCCACAGCAGGGTGAGAATGATGTGGGCGAGCGTGCTTGTGCGGATGCTGGGCGCCGAGGGGAAGGGCCCTGGTGAGCTCCGGGGAGCCGCTGGATGCCAGGAGGAGATGCCTGCCAGAGGAGACGGTGTTTGGAATCGTTTGGTTGATTGTTCCCAGCCTGTTGTGTGCACAAAGAGCTCAGGAGCCAACCTCAGGTTTTGGTGGTGGTTTTTAAACAAATGTTTCCATTACCTCTAAGAATTTGTCGGCGAGTGAGAGCAAGTAAGTTTTAGCCTGAGATTTGTTCAGGAAACATCTCCTGGGAGCACGTCCTTACTGGCTCTGAAGTTGGGCGGCTCGAGTTGGCAGGGACAGAAATAATATAGAAGTTATGTGAGGGGTTTAATAAAAAACTAGCAGATACTGGGCTGACGTATGTTATTAACTTGCTTCTCTGGGATTAGGGAGATCTGGGTAAATGAGGAGGTACTGGTCCAGGTTTGCTTTCTTTCAGTGTTGTCCCAGTGACAGGAGACTGCGCGCCGTCGGGGATTAGCCCGATGACATTACATCGCCAGGGTAACGATGTACTTGCTGATGTTATTCAAGGCATTTGGTCAGGTCCAGAGTTTCTGGTGTGAGCTGATGTTTCTGCCCTGTTAGCATCCTGGGGCTGCCGAGCCGAGCGGCACATCCCTGGGCACGCCAATCATCGGGACTGTCCTCTCCCTGGCTGGGAGCAGGAGATCCCTGCAGTGGTTCCCTCCTCGCAGGATAATGTGGTCATAGCCAGCACCGGCGAGCACTGCCAGATATGAGGAGCCGGCTCAAAGTTCCTCTGCGGGCAGATGAAATGGTTCGATAGGATGCTTTAAATAGCTCCTCTGTGGAGAGAGAGAGAGAGAGAGAGAGAGGGAGAGGGTCAAAAAGGCATGTTGGCCGCAGCATTGATGTTG
This sequence comes from Porphyrio hochstetteri, assembly GCA_020800305.1. Taxonomy (NCBI): domain Eukaryota; kingdom Metazoa; phylum Chordata; class Aves; order Gruiformes; family Rallidae; genus Porphyrio; species Porphyrio hochstetteri. The sequence goes on along the minus strand of CM036914.1, from coordinate 8,138,970 downwards.
CGTACTCGTGGCTGGGCGATGCTGCGCACAGCCGATGCGTTCCGTGCTCTCAAAGGCGTGACCGCCGCTATCCTGCGCTGGGAGAACGAAAGCCCATTTGTTCTTGCGGCTCAGTAAGGGGGTGCAAGGCGCCTGTGTGCCAGGGGTGCATATAATCAGGGTCTGGGGGGAGTGCAGGCTCTGGAAAGCAGTGTGTGCCCCTGATCCTGCAGCTGCCAGTGGGGCCGAGTCGCTGTGGCCAGCTTCCCTTCCCTTCCCACGGCCAGGTGGCAGGTGAAAGGTGCCGGTGTGGCTGGAGCATCCGCAGCCCCCACCAGCGCTGCAGAGGAACGACTTTGTTAGCCTGACATGGAGAGCAAATGTTGCTAACGAGGAGCCCAGGCCTTGGTAACCATGGCGATTTTTGTTCCTGAAAATGCAGAACAAAGTTGGAGAAGGGGCCAACCCTGCCACCCTCTCCGCTCCTACATGGTTGGCAATGCTGGGGATTGCTGGAGGAGGACCGGGTCCAGGCGGTGAGCAGGAGCAGCATTTGGGGGCGGGGCGGGACAACTCATCCTCCTTCCCACCGTTCACAAGAGCCCATCCTGCTTCCTGAAACGCTGCTTTCCTGCTGCCATCCCGACAGCAGGCTGAGCCCCCTCGGTGCTGGCATCGCTCTGGCCGTGAACCCCTGGCTGGGAAAGGCGGCGTGTCGTCACGCAGGCTGCGGCACCGCCGGCTCGTGCGACGTGACCGCCTCTGCCAAGTGGCAATTCACTGCTTGCTCCTCAAACTGTGTCTCTAGGGCCAGCTGGGTTCCCTATAAATTTTTATAGAAAATATAAAATGACATCTGGAAGCCTATGGCGGGGAGGCTTTTATTCCTCCCGTAAGCAGGGAAGAGCATTTCTCCCTCTTAATTTTTCACAAATGTTGTTGTCAAGCTCGATGGAGAGAAAAAAACTCTAGTAATTGGGTATCCTGGCTGCTGGAAACCTCCCCATGCTGGCTCCAGCCATGGATCCATCACTAGCTGTTCATATTTCTGGAGACCCAGCACCAGCTCCAGCCTGTGCCATAGCCACAGAGCTGTTTGCAGCCCCCAGTGCAGATACAAGAACTAAATATTGATGCACCAAGCCTAAAGCGGAGCCAGGGTTTGGACTAAAAGCATCATTTCCCAGTTTGAGACCAGTCTCTGGGCAGCAGATGTAGCTGGGTGCTTCCCTGGGAGTTGGGGCATCCCCATGGGTACCCTCGGAAGACCCTCACACCGAGGTTCACCCGGTCTCCCCTGGGGCAGCTGGGGAGAGCTGTGCTGCTGGCAGAGGAGAGGCGAGCAGAGCGCAGTGTTTCGGCTGATGAGGCCTTGGGGAAATCGGCAGGTGAGCGAGAGCCTCTGCAGTGAGGAAGGGCCTCGCCTTAATTAAACTGCAGTGGGGCTGCTGGCGCGGAAACCTGACAAGGTGCAGGGGAATTATTTCAGCTGGGAACGCAGCGAGATGCTGCAGAGTCGGGTCAGCCAGAGATGTCTGGCTGAGGTGGCAGCGAGTTCTGGTGATGGCAGGGTTGGACACAGGCACGACAGCGTGCTGCAGAGGAGCTTGGGCAGAGACTGGGGGTCTGTCTCAGCAAGGGTGATGGGCAAGGGAGGGGGGAAACGGGCAAATGGGAAAAAACAAAAGACATAAAGCAACAGAAGCAACAGCCTTTGCTTGTAATGGAGGAGCAGCTTAGGAAGCACAGCATTGGCATCCAAAAAGCCCCCCCAGGCTTTGACAGGGCCCAGGTTTCGGACATGCCACAGGATGAGGAGCAGCCACCTGTGCTCCTGCTGCTGGTGCCGTGCTCATACGTTGCTCAGAAGGTTCCTCAAAGGCACCGGGGGGGGACAGACGTGTTTGTGTGGTGCCTGCAGAGATGTACCTCCCTGGGTCTCCCTCCCCAAAGGGTTCAGATGACAGCTCTCCCTCCAGACAGGCCTTCCATGAGGAGAAGGTGCCACTTCCCTGCTTGTCCCAGCAGCCCCTTTCCACAATGCCACTAGGTTCTGCTGCTCTGCACCCTGTGCAGGATCAGGCCCGTGTTTCCCTGCCACCCCTCTCATGTTTATGAGCTTCAGGAGACCAGCTCTGGGAGAACAGCTCAGGGTTTTTTTTCCAATTTTCTCCTTTTTGATGAAGTCAGAGCCTGGGAGCCCCTGTGGACGGCCTCAGAGGAGGCGTTAGGTTTATGTGCAGAACGAGGCAAAAAAATAACAACCTCATTTTACTCTCTTTGGACCAAGAACTGTCCTCTCTCCATGGGGCTCCCCTCCTTCCCCACGGCTGGGAGGAGGGGAAGCATCCTGCCCACGTGCATTTCCAGAGCCTCGGCTGTTGCTCCTGGTAAGCCTGGCACATCCTTAAACCTGCTCCAGGGTATTTCAGGAACTGGTTCCAGTAAGTCTCTGCCAAAATTCCCGGTAAGCCTGGAGGTGTGTCTGACCTTGTGTGGAGGCTGCCCTGGCCTCCTGTTTGGCTTCCCCCATCAGCAGTTTGTGCCTAAGCCCCCACACACACCTCCATCATAACCCAGGCGTGACTGTGTTGGCCATGGGGGTACCCAGGGGGCTTCACCAGGAGGTCCCTCCTGCGCCCTGCTGTCTTTGCTGCCTCGCGATACTGTTATTGTGCCTTTATGGGTTGAGTTTTTGAGGGGGTTGATGGTTTTTCATTACTAATTCCCACCCATCAGGGTGTCCTGCACCAGCCCACCAGCACTGCTCGTGAAGGCAGGGACCTGGAGTTTCACTCTGGGAGTGGAAGAAGGGATGAAGGAGCGGGGGGAGGGTCAAAGTGAAGCATCAAGGCAGAGGAGGGGGCAGGAAAAGACTTCAGTGGCGAGGAGGAAAGCAGGAAGGGAAGCAGAGGGAGACCCTGGGCTTCAGACACAGCTCAGTAGGGCTACTAGAGCTGGAAGTTCCCAGGTTGGATACATCTGTCCCACTGCTTGGCCGGACAAAGAGCAAGGCTTCCGAAACGTGAGCAGAGCTGAGGTGCAGATGAGGTGAGGTGGATGTGAGGTGAATGGTTTAGATTAGATATTAGAGGGAAGTTTTTTACAGAGAGAGTGGTGAGGTGCTGGAACGGGCTGCCCGGAGAGGTGGTGGGTGCCCCATCCCTGAGGGTGTTCAAGGCCAGGTTGGATGGGACCCTGGGCAACCTTGTGTAGATCCAGGCCTGGAGGTTGATGGCCCTGCCTGTGGCAGGGGGTTGGAGCTCTGTGATCCTTGGGGTCCCTTCCAACCGAGACCATCCTGTGATTCTATGACTCTATGGATGCCCAGCCTGACCAGGCACTGTGCGCAACCACCCGCTGGTTGCATCTCAAGGCTTCACCATCTGCCTCACCAGCTTACAGCGATGCTGTAAAGGTGCTCCATGCCCCATGACAGATGTGCTGGCCATAGCAATTCCCAGTGCTGCCTGGATGCTTCTGTCCATTGAGGCTGGTGGCTCCCACCTCCACCCCGTGTGGGTGAGCAGGTTGCCCGTGCCGAGGAGAAATACCCCAGCCCAGTGCGGGGCTCCCAGCTCTCCCCAAAGCCTTCCTCCCACTCTGCTACCTGAGCACACATCTTGGCAGGACGCTCAGCTTCGACATGACTCGGGGAGCTGACAGCTCTCAAGTGCATCCCAAGGATGAATAAAAAGCGACGGAGCAGGTAGCGATTGCTGCAGTCAGCCGGGGTCTGTGAAGAGTCTCAGAACCGTCGCGCTGTCTTCGTGGCCGGAGGACGCCTGTCACGGCCACTTGACCTGCAGGCAGATGGTTCCTGTCTGTCTAACACTCTGTCTTTTGGGGCTTGATAGGCACTTTTAAAATGCAGATAGACGCCAAGCACTCGCTGGGGGAAGGAGGTGGCATTCGGCAGCTTGATGCCAGCATAAGACTGTGCAGGGTGAGTTGTTGGGGAGCACAGGGTGGTATCTTTTGTTAGGGGGGGCAACTCGGTAGCCCCCACTCAAGCCTAAGAGGTTGGCAGGGCAAGGTCAGAAGGGTTTGCAGAGCAGGATGGAAGAGTGGGAGTGTGTCACGGGACTGATGTCATCCGCCTGTGATGTCACTGCTGCCTTCTTTGGCGGAACCGAAGTGATAGCAGAGCTTCTGCAGTCTGTCTGCCAGCCTGGCACTCACTCTGTACAGCGTAATTAAGCAAATATATTAATAGAATGGGAGCCGGGGCCTGGGTAATGTTCTTCTGTGACAGACAAATGCAGAGACAAAGCAGACGCTTACTTCAGAAGTACTGCAGGATGCTATTAGCGGGCACAAACTCGCATCCCATTAGTGCCATTGCTGTTAGGCAACGCCGAGTCATTTGCATTTTAAACGAAGCTCCCAGACCAGCTCCAGGAGAGCTGCAAGGCTGTGTCTGCAGCCTTGGCAGGGGGTGCCCAGGAATCCTGTGCTAGGGAACGCAGACACCATGCGGGCTCAGCTCTTGCACTGGCTGGGAACAAGAGCACGGGAGATGCGGGCAGCGCAGGGGTGTTGGTTCAAGCCAGTGCTCCCCTAGGCCCACAGCTGTGCCTGCGCTCGCGTAGCCCATCGGTGACTTGAATGCGGCCCACAGGGCGGCCCAACAGGGAAGGACCCCACCAGCCCCCGTTGCAGGGATAACTTCAGCACATCTGCATCGCTTACCAGGGGAATGTGCCGCCTGGCTCTGCTGAAGCAGCTCTGCAAGCCCTGAGACTGCCAGTTCCCCGTCCCTGGCCTTGCATGACGGTCTTAACAAATTATGGCATAAATATGCCAGGCAACGGAAGGCAGCTTTCACAGAGGGTTGGGAATGTGATAAAGCAGGGGATGTTTTTTTCATTGAAAGGGAAATCTGTTCATTTGACTGGACGGAGCTGCAGAAACAAGCTGTTCTGTGCTGGGAGGGGAGGAGAGGGGCAGTGCAGACAAAAACTGAAGGGCTAATTGCGTAAAGCTGGTGAGGAGATGCCGTGGTCTGAGCCACAAGTGTGCTAATGGGGAGGTTGCTTAGCTACAGTGGCGATGGTGCCTCGGCCGCCCCCAGGTAGAGGAGGGAAAGCTGAGTGTAAACAGCGAGGAAGAAGAAGGGTCATTAAAGTGTTCCCTAAAGATGCTTAACTAGTGGTGGTGGGAGGAAATAAATAAGGAGGAAAAGTTGGTCTGAGTGCCAGGGAGGAAGCAGAGCTGCTAGGAAGGTGTCTCGTTTGCTGCTCAAAGCCACTTCTTGTCACTAATTTCAGCTGGAGACTTTTGCCTAGAGCGGTTTCTCCAGCTCCCAAGCATCCCTGGCTTTATCCTCTCTCTGCCGCTCTCTCACATACTTCCATCCCCTGGCAGGTGAAGGCTGGGGAGCTCTGGTGTGGGAGGGGGGGCTGCAAGTGGGGCCGGGCGCAGCTGGAGAGCCGTTGGGTCACCCATGGGTGGGAGCACACGTGTGCAACCCCTTCGTGTGCTCCTCGGGCTCATCATGGCTGGGTGGCTATGCAACCTTTCCTTCATCAACAAGCATCACCCACGCTGTGACCCAAGCCCGAAGCCTACGGGTCGCATTAACATGGCATTGTTAACGAAGCTTTGCCTGCGCCCTGGTCCCATCCAGCAAGCAGCAGTGGGCAGGGGAAAAAAAATCACAGGCGAGCTGCAGTGACAGCACCAGCCCTAAACAACAGTTAGGAGGAGAATTATTTTAATGAATACATTTCCTTTCAATTGTATGCGAATAGTGAGATCCCATTAGGACGGGGAAGCAATTAGAGCTAATAAAGATGAACGCGCAGCGCTGGGTGCATGTGGAATAACAAACAGCGAACAAAGGATTCAGGAGAGAGCTGACTCTAATCCAAATAAATGAGCGGTGATGAAAGGGAAAGCGGCTCGGGTCTCCTGCCGTGAGACACGCTTCCTCCCTGCCGGCTCCCTGCCCGCGCATCACCTCGTCGCAGCAGGGAATGTCACGCTCGGGGCTGGACACGAGAGCAGCTGGTCAATGGGATGGTCCAGCCTGGGAAGCATCCGGAGGGGTGGCCACAGTCCCCGTGGAGCATCCTGATGGATTTTGCAAGGAGGTGGCAAATGGCCCTGGCTGAGGCAAAGAGGGCTTGGAGGCATTTGGCGAGGCCAGAGAGCTGGGGCTGGACTGGGACGGTGGCAGGAACGCGCCCGCTCCTGCCGTTTCGCGTGTTGCGTTTGATGATCAGCGGTGATTGCCCGCCAAAATTAACAGCACAACCGGCACGTGACCAGCGCGAAACCCTCGGCGCTAGGGTGAGGTGGAGCGTGGAGGAAATAACAGCCTCTTCACAATGGTGTATTTACACAGTAGGCTCACAGGAAAATTGGGTAAACCGATAATTACCCAAGGATATTATTGGCTTTGACAGAGTTAACAATAATTAGTACTCTTCCTTTTCCAGGCTCCTTACAGGAGAGACCTTTTATAATCCACACAACACAAAGGACCCAAATCGCTGAGAACTGCTTCCATGTGTGGCTTGGGATAAAAAAACCACCGAGCCTTTCCGCTGGCAAACTCTGAGGGTGAAAATCACCCAAGATTCTGGGGAGCCAGACTGAAAAATAATAATAGTGTTTGTAATAATAACAACAGCAGCAGCAATAATAATAATAACGATAAACAATTTTCTGTATTTGAAAAAAAACAACCCACCCTTGTGTTGAGACTGCATTTTCCCCAGTCTATCTAGTGCAATTGAACCAGAGATAAATCTAGCCCTGACACTTGACAGACTTCCAGGTTGGCGTGGGATGCTGGAAACTGCCCGGCTGTTCCTCTCCTGGCGCTGGCAGCTCCTGCTTTTCTTTCTAGCTGCTGCCCTCGGTGGCAACACAGCACTTTCTCTTCCCAGAGGGTGGATATTATCCATCATCTCTCGTTGCATTCTTCATCCTTGCAGCATCTCCGTGCCCCTGCGAGCTCCCCGGTACCCGAGAGCCAGCAGCTCTGCACCGCGAAGTGCTGCAGGGCCACAGTGCTACGGCCGGAGCTGTGGTGCTGCTCCCCGCCTGCCCCTGAGCTTGGTGCTGAGCCACCAGCATGCTCACCCGCACCGTGCAGGACACAGCCCCCCCTCCCTTCTCCCACCTGCCAGCCTGCTCTGCCTGCTGTCCCCCCCGGGAACAGCCTTTCCTGGGTCAATGCTGCTTGACAGTTTGGGTTAAATGGGGTGAACATGTTTTGAGACATGCTGGAAGAGGAGTCGTGTGTGTGTGTCCCATGACATCCTGGCTTGCCACTGCCTAAAGTAGAAGTGGGGGGTGGGGTGAGGGGATGAGCCAGGTGGTGTGTACTCAAAATTGATGTGTGCCATCAGCCGTGTGAGCCCATCACTGATACTGGATGCCGGAAGGGATGGCGAGGGAGCACGCCTGATTTCTGCCCAGATATCCAGCCTCCATCCAGCTCAGCCCATGCGAGCAATCACCTTCCCCTGGGTCCCCCACCTCTGAGCCGAGTCCAAATCTCAGCAGCTTTTCAGACATCCCTAGGATACAGCTTTGCCTGTCACTCCCACAGCTCCACGTCTCATCCCTGTTACTGAAATATCCTCCTCCCAGCCCCTGCCTCACCACATGCAGCCCTGCCCTGCTCCCCTGCAGCTGGGTTTTGGAGACCCTCTGTGTGCTCCCAGCACTGCCCTCTCCCCCAGCCTGCCGCGGCCGCTTCCCCGGCACGTAGGATGTTGGCTGCCTCTCCTGTTATGGGCAACCTTCAAACACTCAGAAATCACCAGTGAAATCCCACCCACCCCCACCCCCCAGCCCAGGCTGGCCCATAAATCACGGCATTATAAAAATAAAACAGTTTTGTGCATGCATGCACATTTCAGGTTGCCTTTTAAACCTGAACTTGTTTCTCGCACGTTGGCAGAAGAACAGAGGGGAGCTGGAGTCAAAAGGCAAGCTTGAAAAATAAACGCATACTTCTCTCTTGCTGCTCATGAAGGGCTCCCAGGGGGAAACGGGGAGAAACAGGGCAGGAAGAGGCCCCAGAGGGGTCAGCGCGCCCGTTCCCCACAGCAAGAGCAAGCTCTTCCCCGCAGGCATCGGGCTACCTTGTGCCCAAAGACGAGGGTGATGGGTGTACCTGCTTGGGACCTGCAGTCCCTTGCTTCCATTGCTCTCCCAATTTTCCCCTTTCTCCCTTTCCCCCCCCTCCCCTTTTTCTCTGCTTCCTGTGCTCACCCCACTGCACCCGTCCCACGTCTCTGCAAGGGCTGCATCACTGCCATCAGGACGTGGGGACATCCCTGCCTGTGCAGAGCCCTGCCCCGGCTATGCCACGTGCACTCTGCTTCTGTGTGAGCCGCCCAAGGAAGAGACTGAAAGTTGTGCTGTCTTAAGCCACAGTTTAACATAATTAGACATCCTGGCTTGAGGGCAGTAATTACTTTTATAATCCTTAAACATATTTTAAAAAAAAAATAATTGCCTCCCAATTCAGTGCCTTTCAAAAATCCTTTTAAATGGCACTGCCTTCTTCAAACACAACTCAGCCAACAGTAATTACAATAAATTATTCTAAGTTCTAAAGAAAAAAAACATATAGAAATTAATCTATGTGCGCAAACTGCTAACCATTCCTTGTTTACCCTTCCCTCCTGCCCGCCCAGCGCTTCCCAGCTCCCTGGCCACAGCCCTGCCCCTGCTGCTGCCCAATGCGGGCTCCTGTCCTCGGGATGCAAAGGCTGCCTGCCTTCTCCTGTCCCCACGAGATGTGCATGAAGCTCATCATGTCAGGGTTCAGCTGAAGGCAACAGCAACCAGCTGCAGCCAGGGCTTTGCAGCCTTGGCTGCTTTTCAGAGCACGGCCGTGGGCAGGCGTTGCCGAATTCACCCGCTCTTCAGGCAGAGCTTGGCTCTGACCTGCCAGCCAAAGGTGGCACGAGCACCGGCCGACGCATTTGATCCTCAGCTGGGATAAATAAGGTGTAATTCCACTTGAGTCAGAGGCAAGAGCGTGATTCACAGCAGCTGAGAATCTGGCCCAGAGTGTCAGCAGCATGGCAATAACGTAATGTTTTCATTATGCATTGTTTTTTTCCAAATACTTAAAAAATTATCTAGGAATTACTCACACATCCAGTAATAGTTACCAGCCTTGGGGTGTTTAAGCAAAGGTTTCTCGAGACAGCGATGGGATTGCAAAAGCTTTAGCCGTCGCCTCTCCTGCTCCGTGAGCTTCTCCTATCACTCCTGCTCTCCTCCTCCTTGCATACACAGTCCAGTAACCTCTTCCTGACAATTTCCAGATCCACAAAATTGCTCGCTTGGAATTTTGCAGTAAATAGAAAATTGCTTTGCTCCTTTCTCTCAGGACAGCACAGAAAATGAATCCAAATGAAAAAGCAAGTAGTGTGTATCTGGTAGACATAAACAGCGCAAGGAAGGCAATTCTGCTTTTCAGCCCCGCTGCAGAGCAAATGACCTTGGAAATAATAAAAAGCCTGGGGCCTGAGCATGCTGCAGAGCAGCATGAGCCTTTATTTGGGGAAAGGCTGGGAAGAGAAACCTGTGGGGATGGATACGTTGATGTGCAAGTCCCCACCAGCTGAAGTATCTGCGCTTGGGTCTGCGGCTCACAGCACAAGGTGGGGAAGAGCTAATCAGTCCTCCCAGCCTGTGCCCGGGGCTCTGCCCAAACCGTCTTCCCCCCGCCGGCTGCTCCTGACATGCTCAGACCCATCCATCCCTGGGTTTGAAACACCTTCTCCCAGTCGGAGCGTCAGGACAATGCTGCCTGGCCAGGGATGAGCAGCACTCCCCACCCGAATTCGGTCACCCCGTGAACATTTACAGATGGTGAAAGCACAGCAAGATCAGGGATAATTCACAGCCAGGGGAGGGAGGACAGGCTAAATTTGTGACTAATAATTCTAATTGCATGTCAAATTGCTGCACCAAAAAATGACCACATAGAAAGCATCCATCCAGCCCCTGGCTCATCTCCACACCGGCACGATTCAGCTGGCAGCATCACCCACATCCACTCACAGCACCTGGCAGCAAGAGCCCCAGGGGCACCCATCACTCCTCTGTGGAGGGGTCAGGGGATGACCGAGGAGAGGGAATGAGAGGTTGGATTCAAGCATGGTTTATGTCAGAGGGAAAAGCTGCTCATGCTGCTGAGGCTGCCAAGGGGCTGGTACCATGCAGAGCACGTCTGCCAGCACCCAGCGTTGCTCCTGAACCACTGCCACCACGCAGCTTTGTCTGTACTGGGTCCAGCAACCCTGCCAGCACTGGAACCGGCGTGCTCGCCAGGTCACTGTGCACTGCGAGTGGGGAATATGGGCTGTTTGGGGGCTGGGGTTTTTGTTGTTTTTTTTTTTTTAAAGGAAGAAAGAGAAAAAAGAGAAAGAAAGAAATTTAAAAAAAAATAAAAATAGTCTGTGGCAGGCCTCCAGCAGCAAGGATGTGTTTAAAGAAATGCAGGATCCTGGAAAAGAGCAGAAGGGCACCGTGAGCACGCTCTGCTCGGCACGCTTTGCCTGGTGCCGAGGATGCCGTGTCTGCCTGCACTGGCAGCGGCTCTGTGGGGAGAGTGTGCAGGTCCTGGGGATGGCTTCACCCCGCTCAATGCCCCCAGCACTGCTTTGCTGAGCCGTTTATCCAATGCTGGGGACTGAATCCAGTTTGTAATTTCAGGAAGGGCTGTTGATCTGAAACAATCCCAATATTTGCTCTGTTACCAATGCTTTTTAAGGCCCAGCTGCTCCCAGGTGGAGCGGGGAGACGGCGCCACAGCTGGCAAAGCCAAATTGAGGCCCGGCTGCTGGGATGGCTGAGCAAAAGCAGCTCTGGTGGCCACAAGCAAACGGTGGGCTTGGGTTTCACTTGCGTTGGAAGGGGCAAAGCAGTTAGCCATGGGGCCTAGAGCAGAGAAATGCCCCGGCAACCTACCCCTGCATCTCCCAGAGGCATCTCCCTCGAGCTCAGAGCTTGTTAACTCAGTCGCACTTTCATTCCATAACAAACTATTCAGAGCGTCAGGGGTGCCGCTTGCCTTTGCAAAAAGCAGTGGAACGATGAGGGGGGAAAAGGGAGAAGTAAATCCCACCTGTTTCCTGTTTTTATTTCCCCCACCCCCTCCTTCCTTTATTTTTTTTAGTGTTCCCTGGTTATTTGGGAACTCCTGCAACTTGTCCAGAAATACCTCTGCTAGTTCAGTGGCATTTTGGAGCTGGGGAATTTAAGGAGGGCTTGGAAATTCCTAACCCAGCTCTCAGATGGTTAAACACGGGTAGAGGTAGCTCGATGCTTTTTTAGATAGGATTTCTGTTGTCCTTTGTGTCTGCCTTCCCCTCTCTCGTTCCCCCACCCCGTGCCCAGGGGATGTGGTACCCGACTTGTCCTCTCCTGCCCCATGCCCATGGGGGTAGCACGGACATTTGGTGTGCACATGTGGCAGTGGCAGCGAGGTCTGAAAGCTCCCTCAGATATGAGCAGCCCCTCCCTGTGTCTCTGCTGGGAATTTTAGGGGCACATTTCCACAATATTCTACTGCAGAGGAGAAACCAACCCCTGGCAGCAGGACTGATCTGAGGACATGGGTTGGGAGATGCATCTGATTTCTCTTGGGGTCTGCTGGCGTCGCAGGGATGGTACTTTAGCGCCCATCGTGTGATGGGAACAGCGCTCGTTTTGGGAGAGGAATTTCCTATTCTCTGCACATCCCAGTAAGAAGCAGCTGAATTTCCGCATTAGAAAGATTCCCTGAGAAAACTGTCAAGACAAAAAAACCAACCCCTGAAAGCACGTGTCACCTTCCCTGCAGCAGCCAGATCTACCCTCAGCCAGCCGGGAGAGCAGCGCAGCGAGAAGAATGTTGGCGAGATGCTGCCCTGCTACCTAGAAACCCGTATACATCCCGATATGATCTGTGCCGCTCCCCTTACAATAAACCAATATATTTTAACGACGACCTGAAATGTTGCAAAAGGCCCTTTTAAGTGAGTCTCTTTGGTGCGATACAGATACGTCAGGGCTGATTGTTATTGTACATGTCAGGGCTGTTGAAGTGCGGGATAAAGAAGGCCATTGTGCTCCCACGGAGGGGACAGCTCGGATGATTAATGACTGCTCCCTCAATTCTCTGAAGAAGAGATGGAAGTCGGATAAGGCCTCCGCTGGCGGTAGGGGCAGAGAACCAGAAGACATACCCAGAGCAAAAAGCCAAAAAAAAGAGGACCAGGGCTCGGCACGGCGGGGCAGGATCAATAGGCAGCAGCCTGCCGGAGTGCCAGCAGCTTGCCGGCTCCGTGCAGGAGCGGGGAGCTGCTGCCTAACAGTGGGGCTTGTGTTTGCTCCTCTCGGCTCTTTTGCTAATCCAGGCTCTTTTCTCACAGCCTTTCTGCCTCGGAAAGCGGCTCTCAGGAAGGTGGACGGTGTCCATTGAGGAAGACGAATGGCAAAGTATCAGGGAAATTGCAAATTGATCTTTGCCTAACACACACGGTGACTTTGTTACCTATTTTTTTGAGCCTCCGTGCAAATACCTCCCAGTCTAATTCTAAGGCGTGCCAAAGTAAATTACATTTAGTTTGCCTTAAATAAACAATGACTCTTCCAGGAAAGGTTTGTCTCTTCTGGGCACTTGCATCATTTATCATTGCTCCACTGTTTTGAGTTGGCTGCCCTTTTAGGGTGAGATGTCTCTTGGTTTTAGTGTGCGCACAACCATAGAGAGGACAAGGTCTTACCCCAAGAAAAATGTACTGAGAAGATGTCATTAAAGCTAATGAGAGTCCAGGCAGCTGCAGCTCATTAGAGATTGCCTGGGGCCAATTGTAACTGAGACCTTTAAATATACATCATAGTCAAATAAACAACATCATATTCGATCTGCAAAGTCTCTATCAGTTCCTGCCCAGTCCTTATCGCTCAGCCTTACATTTGGCTGAGAAAATGTTCCCTGCTCAATAACAAACCCAGAAGCAAGCGAGGAGAAATTGGGCTGAGAAATTGGGGCGGGGTGGTGGTGGTGGGGATGTCCCTACTTCTGAAATCCTCATTTGAAATTAATTGATTGCAAGGTTAGGAGACACTCGGGGTTCGAGCTCTCCACCCTGCCCACGGGATGACATGGGAAAAGAGGTCGAAGAAGCTGAGAAGATGCTGAAGATGGGCACATTTGAAGCAGTGTGTGAGCAAAGATTTTATTTTTTTGGTTTTCCTGGTTCATTTCTTTGACTCCAGGACAGGACTTTACCGTAAAAGAAAACAAGGGGCTTCTGACACGACTTCACATTTGTTATCGTTACAAAACATTTAGTGGGGAATTACAGATTTACAAGCACGGGGGTTTCCTTCTCCATCAGCAGAGTCCCCAGTGGGACTCTCCACCGCCCCCCACTCACTGTGTGGGCAGGAGCCCCCAGGCTGCGGCCGTGGGCAGACTGTGGGCTTCCTCCTGTCCTCACCCCACGTGTGATTATTAAGTTCTTATCGCAATAAGGAGTCACTGACACTGGGCTGCTTTCCAGGGAATGCTGCTCCCTTAATAGGCCATTATAGCTCAGTAATAAGGGCTAAACTCTTCTGGGGGCATTTAGTCATAAATTAAGTAAAATAACACCACCAATCCCGCCTTTCTCCCAGCTCTTGCTAAGGGGGATGATGCTGTCCATGGATCCCCTTCTCTGCCAGCTTCTTGGGGCTGATGCAAGGGGTGCACAGTGCTGCTCAGACAGTGCAATGCCCCATCCTGCGGTGGGGGCCATGTCTGTGTGTCCATGATAATGATAATATAAACTGGGGACAGGCTGTGGCTGGGCTCATTGAGTCCCAGGCCAAAAGCTGGTGTCTCTGCACCCTCACTTCACAGAGGGCACCTCCAGTTCTCTTCATGCCGGGGCTTGGCAGCAGGGTGGCTCTGCCCGTGGGCATGTGTCTGCTGCCGAGCATCACATCACAGGCAGGCCGGTCCCATGGAGGGGGTCCCCTGCTCGCTGTTCCCACCTGGTCTGGTTCGCAGTGGGGTGGGATGCCAGGCGCTGCAACACTGGAAGGACCTTGACCAGATGGAGACCTCGCTGCGTCCAGCCTCAGGCACTGTGACTCCTGCCAGGGAGCTGGGGCAGGACGCCCACCTGATGCCCTACCTGGAGCCAATGGAGCTCTGCAAAAAGAGACCAGCACGACGCCGTGCCTGGGGAGCCAGGACACCAAGGGCTTTCCTGCTTGTGCCATGTCTCCAGCCCGTTAGCCAGAGGTATAGCTGTGCTGGCCTGGGAAAGCCCTGCAGACACCCGGCTTGTTTGAAACGGAAGTTAGAGCGATTCAGCTTCACTTGGTTTTAAAGCCAACCTGGTGCACGCCGTGCAAACCCTTCCGCAGAGACCCCCCCTCCCTGCCGCCCCAGCGCCAGGTATATTGATTTAATTTGCACCTGTGCCTTTCTTGGCACAGCCCGGCCTGCGGCAAGCCAGAAGTAAATTCACTTAGGAGGCTTCTGGCAGAAAGCTGCCCCGGCTGAGCTAAGCCGGCGTGAAACACCGAGAGTTCAATAGGTTCAGCTTGGCGTGCAGGCCGTGGGCCGTAGCTCCGACCCTGCCCCGCCACGGCAGAAGGGAGCAGGAGGTGTTTGGGGTGATGGGTTTTGCTGCGGGTAATTTATGTCTCCTTCAAGCGGCTCCTTGCTGCTACCTACAGCACAGGGAGGAAGGTATGGAGCTGCTTGGCTCACCACCCCCCCGGCTTTCCCTGCTGTCCCAGCATCCTGTGGGCATGGGGGTGCCATGACCCAGTGGGTTCCCGCTTCTCCCCTCCCCAGGCCCTAACGTGGCTGGGAGCCAGAGCGCCCTGGGAGCTGTCCCACCACTGACCTCTGCTCAGGCGATGGGGACCCACGAGCAGGACGCTGATGCTCGTACTTGAGGTTTCATGCTTGGTTCCTTTCTAATCCCAATTTTCAATTGCTCATAACTTATGTCATTTGGGCTGGAATTTTCCAGACGTCAGCTCCCTACAAAGGTGGCTCTTTCCTTTTCTTTCTTTTTCTTTTTTTTTTAACCAAATGAAAGCATTCAGCCAAATGGTCTGGCTGTGTCCATTTTCTTTCTTCTATTTTATTTTTTTTAGTGAGCACACAGCGAACGCAGACTTTTCCCATTATATATTAAAAATATAGTTATAGAGTCACCTTTCCTGCTGTGGTGTCAGCGGGGAGGGGGCCTCTGTCTGACCGCCAGGGAGCTGGCGTGCGGTGGGGGATGCTGCCGTCCAAGCAAGCTCGGTTTTCCCCAGCTCACCCGAACACTGACCCTCCCTAGGGCCCTCTAGTTGTCCCAGGAAACCTGAGTTACGACCCTTTGAGGAAGGCACTTTGCCCAAGCACAGAACAATGCATGTTCCTACTGTAATATTTGTTTTCCTAAAGCGAGCTGGGAGGCAAGCCGGGGATGGGAGAGGGGGGAGTGAGGGCTGCTGCTTTCCAGCTTAAGCCTTGTGTACACACAGGTTCAAAGCTCCTTTTCCTCACAGATATCTCAAAGGCACCGATTTCCAGTCAGGGCCAGGAAATACACATTTGCAGGTATTTTTCGGTGTATTTGCTGTTGCTTCCCATTGTCTCATGGCCATGAAGGGCTGGTCCACACCGATGAAGGCATCTCATGAGCATCCTTACTTGCCTCATGACCACCAGCAGCGAGGACAGGTAGCACACACATCCCATGCCGTGGCAGGCAAATTTGCAAGCTCCTCCCTTCCTTCTGGTAGCAAAGGGGTTAAAGCCGATGAGGTCAAATCCCAGGGGCCTGCTGGGGGGGCATGGCTGTGCAGAGCAGGGCGGAAGCAGCTCCCTCGTCTCCACTACTGCTCGCCATGATGTCACCTCTGTGGACACATTCAATGACCCCACGTGCTGCAGGGCCCGGCCTTGCAGGTGGGCAGCACCTGGCTGGGGGTGCCCATGGCTGGGGCTAGTGCAAGACTACAGTCTCCAGCACAGCTCCAGCCATGGCCACATGCCACCTCCCAGGTGCCAAAACTCAACAAACCAGTCAGCGGGTGAGGCAAGTCCCCCCACAACTGGTGTTCAGCCTGATCCCCATCTCCCTTCCAACACCTCATGGGAATCTGGAGCAGGTGACGTCCAGGGAAAGCCCCTGTTAGATTTTCCAGGCCTGAACAGGTCGTTCGATGTCACAGGGGTCACCCAGGCCAAGGCTCAGGTCAAACAAACACTATTTCTTGGTGGGTTTTGCTGTGGTGAGGGTGACTACAGGGCATCACCTCTGGGCCTCCTCCATCCCATCCTGCCAGGGGACACAGGCCCAACCCACAGCCTCACGCAGCAGAAGTCCCTTCCTGGAGTTCCTCTCTTCTGCAGAGAAGAAATGCATGCAAAGGAGGCTCTGATGTTTCTCCAATTAATGTAATTAAGAGAATTAAACTTTTGGAGAGAGTGAGTTTTTCATTTTCTTTTTATTTGATTAGGGAAATTCCCCCTGCGCGCTGTGTGCAAATGAAACCCAGGTTCCTTTCCGTTGTTCAGCAGCCCCGGGAGGACGCATTACCTTTCAATCTCACACGCTAATGTGTTTAGAGTTAAAATCCCCCCCGCCCTGGGCAGCCAAAGGAAGGATCCCAGAGCCTTGATTAAAGCACAGCTTCCCGAGCAAGGACATGCCCGTGGAGCTGTCAGGCCCACAGTGTGCCCTGCACAGCTAGCCCAGCCCCAGCGGGACTACTGGGAGATGCCGGAACATCCTGGAGCTCCCAGTTTTCTTGTGTTTAGTTCAGGATGGTGCAATGAAAGCCAGGGAAAAGCAGGGAAGCCTTAGGGTCGGGTGTCTGGTCCCCACGCTTGGCTGGAGATCTGTCCTGGCCAGCTTGCCCACGTGAACTCCAGTGCTGTGACCCCGTCAGGTGGTTTACCTCATAATACTGAAAAGTAATTATTTTTGTCAGCCTGAATATTAAAACCTCTTCTCCACAAAACTGGGTTTAGCTATCAAGGTTACTGAAAAATAAAACACAAGGAAAAGTCTTTGTGCAATCCTACCGTGAGGCCTCGGGAACTTATACTATCCCACAAGCACTCCAAAATTACGAGCCAGGTCCCCAAAATGAGATAGGCTTAAAAATCAATAAGAATAAAAAAAAATACATTATGGCTTTTAATTTTTCTTCTGCTTTCTGAGCTTTTTGGGCACACAAGGGATGCGTTACACATTAATGAAAGCTGCTATTCTCATCTAAACACAATTTCAGGTGGTCGTAACTTGGAAAGCCACAGGAGACGTCACCGGGTCCACAGCGGGTACAGACCTGGACAGAGAAGAACAATCCAAATATCGGGGCAAAATGGTTCTGCAAGAACCCCACTGGGGTTTCCTGCAGGTTCTTGCAGTGGGAAGCGTGTCTAGAGAGAGCCAAACCAGCTCCTTTTTTTATTTGTTTTAACCCTGCAAGAATCTGCTGACCCAGAGTCTGGCTTTCCGGTTCCTCCCAATTAGCGTAATGAGTTGGAGATAGAGCTCCAGGAGCACCGTCTGGGATGGGAGGAAACCACAGGATGGGCTCAGGAGGCAGCCGGCACGAGTACAGGTGGCCCTGAGAGGTGAGGCTTGGATTTCCTGGCATTTGTCGCCCCTCCAGTAAAAACTTTAAAGACCTGCCGCGGAAGATGAACGGGGTTATCTGGATTTAGCAGGAGGCGTTAGCTCTCTTTTCCCCTCCAACAGAGGAGTGGGAACGGCTCCCTGCGGTCGGGAGGCTGAATTTGAAGCTTTAAAGCCCATCAGGTTTCTGGGCTTGCAACGAGCACTTCTGATTATATCATTTTTTTTGATTAGGTGAAATATTTTTCTCTGTTAATCCCTAATTCCTCCAGCTTTCCCAAGGGTTACCCAGAGGAGAGAAGCCGGGAGGGGGAGGAGGGAAGGGTAGGGTGATGCCACATTGGGGCAATGGCATGGGATGGGTTTTATGGATGCTCTTCCAGGTCCCCTCTTGGCCCTCACTCTGTACAATGAGGGCAGTGACTTGCTGGTCCCCATCCTGCCGCTGCCCCAGGGGTGCTGTTTTGGAGCACATGCCAGCATGTGGGGACTGCCCATCACTACAGCACTGGCAAACCTCCACTTTCCAAGGATAATGAGCATCTTTGGCTGCAGCAGCGATGCAATAAAAGGCCACAAACTGCTGGCTACAGGCTTCTGCCATCACTGCTCAGAGCATCTGTGGAAGGGAAAACTTCCCGGCACATCCACAGCCTCTTAAGTAAATAGCCTTTAATGTTGCACTAAAGGGTTGTAGTCTTAATATGTAAAATCTGTTTAGCTTTTTTAATTCTTGGATCACGCTGTGGAAAGTCCTCCAGGACTTGCCTGTTGGCTTTTTTCCTCCAGCCTTTGGTCTCGGAGGAGCCGCAGTGAGGAACGCCCTCCCGCAGAGCCAGCCTAACCCCGGGCCAGCCCCAGTCAGTGGGAGATGCCCTGAAGATGGCAGCAAGGCCATGGGCACCATGCAGCCAGGCTGGTGGCAGCGGGGACAGCGGGTACCAAAGCAGCCTGCTAAATGCTGTATGAAGCAAATATTTTGCTTTTAAAGGGCAAAAGGGGAAAAAATTAAAAAACCAAACCCAAAAAAACCCCACCAAAAACTGGAGCAGGAGCAGAGATCTGTTTTGTAACGAATGCTGGAGCGTGACCCATGGTTGGAACTTTCTGGTAAATCAGGGTGGAGCAAATTGCACCCACTCACTGCAAACCTGTGAGGATGCTGAAAGGCTCCTCAGCCCCCCCACAGCTGGGTCCCTCCCTGCCGAGCTGCAGCTGAGCTTTTTTGAGCCTTTTTAAGGCTGAGGAAGGGAGGGCTGTGTTTCCCCAGTGGCTCTGTGTGCAGGCAGCTTTGTTTGGAGGGGTTATTTGGGGGTCCCACCTTGCATGGGTTTTTTTGTTGTTGTTTAGTTTATGGGATCTTTATGTTCATGGACCCCAGGGAGGAAGATGCTGTGGCTGCACAACTGATGGCGTGAAGGCAAGTGTGAGCTGGAGCCAGTACCTGCTTAGCTCCTGGCAGGGCTGAGTGTGCTCCAGTGCCCTGACCAGGGCTGCTGGGCACTGTGTAAACATGCAATTAAAAGGAAGAATGATCCTCCCCTGGAGATCTCCTGGCCCCAAATTAGGGAGGCTGAAGCACTGTCAATGAATGACAGATTGTTGCTGGGAGAGGCACAAGCATGTGGGGGGCACAGGAGGAGGAGGAGGTCAGGGTGCTGCCCACGTGAGTTTGTCTAGACGAGGAGCAAGGCAGTTGAACTTGCCTCCTGCCAGGGGGGGAGCTTGGGGAAGCGCAGCCCTGCCAGGGGATGGGGGTGTGCAAGGGGGAGCAGCACCCCTGGACAGGCTGAGAAGGGGCAAGGGGAGGACTTGTGGCTGAGATGGTGGAGATAATCCAGCCTTAGCTGTGGGGTTGTAGCAGGAGAGGGAGAGTCAACCCACCACAGTGGAAAAGGAGGGGGGGAGAGGTGGCTGCAGCTTGAACAAGGGCAGGGAGTTTTGTTTAGCTTAGAGAAGAGGAGGCTGAGGGGAGACCTTATCACCACCTACAACTCCCTGAAGGGAGGTTATAGAGAGACAGGTGATGGTCTCTTCAGCCAGGTGACAGGTGATAGGACAAGGGGGAATGGCATGAAGCTGTGCCAGGGCAGGGGCAGATTGGATATTAGAAAAAAATTTTTTACTGAAAGAGTTGTGAGGGCCTGGAACAGGCTGCCCAGGGAGGGGCTGAGTCACCTTCCCTGGATGTGTTCAAAAAAAGGGTAGATGAGGTACTTAGGGATATGGTTTAGTTTAGGATGAGAATGGTTGGGCTTGATGCTCTTAAAGGTCTTTTCCAACTTTGTGATTCTGTGGGTCTGAGCAAAGGTGCTTGGCAGCTGGGGTGCGTGGAGAGGGGTGAAGGATAGTGACCTCCCAGTACCTGAAAGGTGCCTGTGAGAAAGCTGGGGGAGAACTGTTCACGAGGGCATGTAGCAGTAGGACCAGGGGTAATAGCTTTAAACTACAAAAGGGGGAGATTTAGGTTGGATATTAGGAAAAAATTCTTCAATCTGAGGGTGGTGGATCACTGGAACAGGGTGCCCAGAGAGGCAGTGGAGGCCTCATCCCTGCAGATATTCAAGGTCAGGCTTGATGGGGCTCTGAGTGACCTGATGTAGTGAAGATGTCCCTGCTTACTGCGGAGGGGGGGGTGGGTGGTGGACTAGATGACCTTTAAAGGTTGCTTCCAACCTTACACATTCTATGATGAGCAGGGGCAGGAGGGAGCGACAAGGCAGGGCAAGACTCTGGCAGCTTGCCGTGGGGAAGGGCTGGGTTCAGGACATCTAAGGGCCTGTGTGGGACCAAAGCTCAGCCACTCCATGGGTGTATTTGAGGAGGTGTGGGAGTAGTGAGGGAGGGTGGGTGGAAGTCTACCAAGCAGGAGACTCAGTGGTGGGCATTTCAGAGTGGAAATGGAAGGTTATAAAACTCAGCTTGGAGAAACATGATGGCTTTGGTGTTTTAAGAAAGCAGTCATCCTGGGAGGGGGTATTTGTGAGCCAAAGTGCAAAAGATCAGCTGCTTCCAGTGCTCTGATCTCTGTGCCCACCTTGCAGCCAGGGAACTTCCCAGTGGCTGGCAGCACCCAAGCACCACATGGACAGAGCCACCCTTGCATCCGGCAGAGCCAAGCCAGGCAGCTGGCCTTGGAGATGGGTTCCACCTCTGTGTGCAAGCAGCAGTCTGGAGATGAGCATGTGGGCCCCCAAACCTCAAGGTAAGACCCCTGGCAGCGTTAATGGCCCCATAGCTGTGCACTGGGGCAGTGGTTGGAGGTGAGGAAGGACGGGAAGGGGATAGGACCTAACCATCCATGTGTTGGAGGATGGTAGCTGTGCAGGGAGAGCTTTGTGTGCCAGGAGGCAGGACAGAGCCTGCAGATGAATGGGGGGAGGATTAGGCTGAGATCATGTAAACTCAGCAGAGGTAAGAGGTGTTGGACTGAGGCATTGAAGCACACGCCGGCAAGCGGCCAGCGACAGCTCTGGGTGCCTACACAAATGCAAGGGGCTTCAAAGGAGAAGGCAATGAAGCAACATGCTGGGTGGAGGGGGGATGCAGATGTGTGACAGCATCGCTGTGTGGTGGAAGGGCACGGTGATGGGATGTGGGAACAGGCAACTCTGAGCGCCGCTGTGCCCAGTATGAGCGTGCTCATGCTGTTGTGCCTGTTGTTTAACATTGTGATAACCTTCCTACCTCTGGTGAGGAGGAGAGGCTTGTGAGCCACCACTCTGAGTCCTGAGCCATGGCGTGGTGGCCTTGTGCTTTGCACCTACCAGCAAAATGAGGGTACCTGAGTCTGCAGTCCCTTTTGTGGTCCGAGCCAGCGATGCACCCGTCTGTCACACCAGCATCACTGTGTACTTCTGGCAGCTGGCAGAGTGTGGGCAGAGCCATGCTCTTGTGCACACACACAAAATCTTTGTGCAATGTGCTGCTGGGCTGAGGGTGAGCGGAGCAGGCACAGCTGAGTCGGCATCCTTGGTGCTCACCCATAATGTCACATCCCTGGGGCCCCTGTGAATCAGCACTGGGTCCCCTCTGCCTGGAGCCCTGCCAACTCCTGAGCAATGATTTCCAGTGCATGTGGTCAGGTTGTGTGTCAGGAGGATTAATGATGGAGGCTTCTCTGGGCTTTAAGAGATCTGTGTCTAATTTAAAACCAAAACAAAACGTAGAAATTGAGGAGCAGGGGAGTTGCTGTCCTGGGGCAAGCCTGGGATGCAGCTCGTCGCGTATCCTATCTTGCAGTAACATGTGCCAGGACCTTCAGAGAAGGTACAAGCGAACACCTGGTACACAGGAAAAACCCAGCCTCCCAGGGGTGCTTTCTTCTTTGTCTTTTGCTATTAGTCATTAGCTTATGCTCCGAAGCACATGGCCTTATCTTCCCTCCAGGCATCTTCCTTTTATCTACCTTGACTCATGGAGCTACAGAAACTTTTATTAGCCACATAAATGTCAGATCTTCTTTAAAATCTTACAAAACTCCCTGCCTTGTTGTATCTTACGGCAATGAGTTCCACACATTAATCTTGTGTTGGTGTAAAAATGAGTTTCTTATCAGTTTTTAGCTTTCTTGTCTTTGGATTTAGATATCTGCCCTGGTAGAGCCTTCTCTGTTCTATCCATGGGTGTCCAGCCTTGAATGTAGAGTGAGCTTGGATGCCAGGACAGGCTCCAGTTTTGCCTGATGTTTTCTGGTGATCGGCTCAAAGCTGGTGACTGGAGCAGCTTGACAGCAAACCTCCTTTTGCAAAATGTCTTCAGCAACATTCTTGCTGGAGAGTGGGGCTGGTAATGGAGCAGGTCTGCGTGCCAGAGGGATGGGAAGTTCAGGCTGAAGATGTCTCCCAAGGCAAAGGCTTGGGGTTGTGCCAGGTTGTGGGAGGTGGAGGTTTGGGATAGGGCTGCAGGGCTTAGCCAAGGACCAAAGGAAATGTGGAACAGGGGAACGTTTGTCTTGATTTAATTTGACACTTAAACTGGAAGGGGGTGATTTGTAGCTGTGTGCATTTAAAAAACTCCTCGAGATAGGGAAGTGGAGGCAATAGCAGGTTTGGATGCCAGATCAGATAAGACCCTGTGGGTAATGCCTCTACCTTACTCATTTTTATTCAGCTTTATCTCCTGGCTCCTAAAAAAAAAAATAGTGGCTTGAAATCCTCCACTCCCCACTCTATTTGCAGTATCTGCTTTGCACCCCAGCCCAAGGAGCACAGGCACAGCCTGGCACAGCACTCCCTGGCCCTGCCACTGTGTGTCCAAGGGCCATTCAGTGCCCTGGCCGCTGCTGGGCCCCTGGGCTGTGCTGATGGTGATGCCTTGGGCTGTTGCTGGGAAGGAGGTGAGACTCCATGGGGCAGCACCCCAGAGCTGCTGGAAGGGGGTCCCAGAAACCTCTGTGTGTGAAACCCTGGTTACTGTGCATGAGATGGTCTGTATGGATCTGATGTAGTGACAGCTCCTTGCAGAGCGCAGTGATGGGGGGGGGAACAGTGTTGGAGGGAGTGTTGAAGACTTTCCTCGCCAGGTCCCGTTGCTTGCACACCAGAGCAGTAGAACGACTGCCCTGGGGCTGGCTGACCTCCTGGGCAGCCAAGCATGGCAGCACTGCAGGGAAGGAAGGAGGCAGGCACAGCCGGGACATGTGGAGGCATCACCAAAGAATGTGCCCGCACCCTCATCACGGGGTGCTGGCATGAGCAGAGCCCCGTGCAGAGCTGTTCCAGCAGCCTGCTCCCGGGGTGGGCGCTCAGCAGGTACCGGGACAGTTAGTGGAGCACACAGAGGCTCAGGAAAGCGCTGGCTGAGGTGAATGCATTTGGGCACTGACCCTAATCCTTTTCTGCCAATACACTGATTGAAATTGAATTTCCAATATGAGCAGTGGTGTGGGACTCTAGCCACAAGCCGGCAGGGAGAGCTATAGATTTTTATCATGTGTTTCACAGCTATTTCTTTCATTGAGATAAAAAAAGGAACGTCTGCTGAGAACACCCCTGTGGTTGAGCTCTTCTTGCAAGGCTGGGCAGGGTGAGAGGGCCACGGATGTGACCATGGGAGGGTAGGGAGGGGGCACACACCCCAGCCCCTCCCCAGCCCCCTGAAGAGGCTGGCTTACCAACAGTGGCTATCAATGCTGATGCAGGACCAGCTCTGTCCCAGCTCCTCCTGGCTACATTTGCCAGAGGTTCCTCAGCCCCTCCAGGATGGAGATGGGACTCCCAATGGGCTTTGCAGCTTAGAGTTTTGTGTCCAGAGTTCTCTTCCCTGTAGCTCCAGCTCATGGTGCAAATGAGTCCCTTCCAATATGCAGCATCTCTCCACCCGAGGGTTCCAGGTATCCACCTCCTGCTTCCTTCCCCAGGGGCTGGCTGACCCCCGTCAGGCTCCTCATGGCTTATGCTTCACAGACCTCTGGCAGGTCGTGCTGTCCTTGGCCAGGCTATCACTGTATTTCCCACCTCCATGACACAGCTGCACCCAAAACAGGACATATTTGTATGCAGGGATGTGGCAGGGTGCTGGAGGTGAGGTGCTCTTTTTATATCTCCCACTAATGCTCCTTTATTAATTGGGGATGGGGATGTGTGTGCTGCAGTACAATCCTCCTGGAGCCTTGCATTCAGCCTGCGACCCGTTACATCCCCCAGCTCTTTTCTGCAGAGCACCCACCTTCTCCCTGTATTTATTGAGGCTTCCCCCTGAACCCTGTATTTGCTCAGTTGAACCTCGTGCTTGTCTTGGTGAACACCCTCCTGTTGTTCCTGGCTCTATCTCTGATTTATCGAGATCATTTTGAGCTCTAATCCTGCCTTGCCACGTTGCCTGAGCTGTCCTGGCTCTGACACGAAGCACAAGCTCTCAAGCAGGGTGGATTTTGGCCATTTAGAGCCTTGCACGTGTTAATGACAGAGCCAGTTCCTCTTCCTCTGACCCTTTCCATCCTCATCTCTTTAACAAGGCTGGGGTGTGGGGGGGAAATACCCAGGGAATACTGTTTCTTGAGGATTTAAAAAAAAATATATATATATGTAGGCAGTGTGCCCAGGGAAACGAAAACATCCTAGAGATGCTGGGAAAGGGGCACAGCACGACTCTGCCCTGGAAGAGCCTCCCCTCCGCCCTTGTTGTTATTGCTGCTCCCTCTTTTGACCTGAGCAGTTTGCAAATATTTTCAGTCCTGCAGGTTGTTTCCATTAGGAGGAAAAATCAATGAGGCAGCCAAGAGTCTGTGGCAGAGCCTGCTCCCTGCTAAAAATGGACAGAACGCAGCTTTCCTGAGCGCAGCGGGGCGGGTTTGCCTCTTCCCAGCTCTGACCCCATCACTTCCCAAAAGCTGCCTCTCTGGACTGATGCTCTGGGTCTCCCTGCCTGCCATAGAGCTGCTCCAGCTTCTCCTCCCTCACCCCGTGCTCAGCCCCGGTGTTCATCCTGGGCTGGGGCTTGGCAATTCCCATTAATGGGGAAACATTCCTATCATTTCATCGAGTAGCTTAATAATTTGCCTGAAATGCCTATTGATTTCTCGCACGCTCCTGTGGAGACAGAGGTAAATAAGAGTCATTCGTCATTGCATTATGTATTGGTAATTAAAAATTACTAGGTAACTTCAACCAAAAATTGAATAATTTGAAGTAAAATTAAATAATTCTAGGTAATCAGTACTAAATGAGACCATTATTTTACTTATCAGTGACTAAAAATTACCAGGCATTTTTCCTCATTTGGATGCTCTTCCTCCCCCTCTGTGTCAGTAGAGCCTTTCTAATTTGTTTTAATTGTTAATTTTAATGAGTAGTGGTTTTCTGATAACATTTTAGTGTGCTTTTTGTTGTTGTGGTTTTTTTTAGAGATGGCTTTTATTGCGTTGTGCAAAGCCTGAAGCACCTCAATGTGGGAGCAATTTGGAAGCTAAGTTATTATTATTTATTTAAATCAAACCCTCCAGCCTCTTTAACTGTTTGGCTGATTCTGTAATTGCCGTGGCAGCGCGATGGAATCGCTCAGCGCTCGCCTCCCCGTGCTACAGGGCTGGTGAGGAAGCGCCTGGGTGCTCTTCCCAGCACAGTGACCTTCTGTACAGCATGTCCCCTGCCACCAGTCCTGGTTCCTGGGAAATTTTTTTTGGATCCAGAGGTGTTTTACCCCAGTGCCTCCCATTGGTGTCCCCCCCAGCCAAGGGGTGATCCTGGCTCAGAGGCATCTGGGGGTGGCTATATATATAGGAACATCCTGCTGCAGAGTCTTGCCCCGTCCAAGGAAGAAGCAAGATCTGGGCAGTGATACCCAATTTCAGCCTGATTTTGATCTGGTTGTGGCAGCAGGATGTGATGTGGCTGGTGGTAGATTGGTTTTGGAAAGAGAGGTGCTGCTTGGATGGGAAGCCACTGCAGTCCTTAGGTCAAGGACATCCAAGATGTTCTTCAAAGCTCTCCTGATGCTCAATTCCTCCCCTTGGCTGGCAGGCCTGCATGGGTGGACTTTCCTCCTGGACTCCCTGAGCTAGTCTACAGCCCGAGAGGCGGCCAGGACCTGCGACTGGTCAAAAAGCCCCAAATGGCTCCAAGTGAGCTGCAGCTCCAAGGTTCTCTGATCCTTGTCTGCACTGTCCTCCTCAAGCTGCTTTCCAAGGGACTCCCACTTTCTTCATTGCACACTGGTAGGGCAGAGTAGCATAGGACCAGGCCAGCATTGCTCTCTCTGTCTTGCCATCAGATCTTGAGAAGAAGTTAGGGCTGTTTTGCCTGGTTCCCCCTTGAGCCTCTGCCCCTGGCCGGAAGGTGCCTGGACTCTGGTCTGCTGCCTCACTGCTCCATGGCACAGCACGTTAGTGCATTCAGCCAAGAAGGATGCTGGCTTTCTTCGCTGCCACGGGGTTGCATTACAGTCTCTTATCTAAGGCAATTTGCTATGCACCGTCACCCCAGAGCCCCAGCAGGCTCTTCTGTTCACCAGGTTTCTCCCTGCATGGTGCATGGATGCCTGTCTCAGGGAATCCCTCCAGGTATCTCAGGTGCTTCTATCCTGGAGGTGCTGATGGGGCTGGGACATGGCTGCAGATGGTGTGGGCATGTGCTCAAGAGCCTCCAAGTTACTGCTGTGCTGGCTCAGGGAGCCTGGGGCTCTGTGGGCATCGTGTCCTGGGCTGCTCTGTGCCCTAATGGCTATTAACAGGGAAAAACTCCTGTCCTGTGTGCAGGATGGGTTTGTACAGTGCCCATGTACTGGGCACCAGCCTCCTGCCTGCAGTAGCCCTGGCCTTGAGCAGGGCAAACAAGTCAGCAGATGGAATAAGCAAATCTTTGGGGGATTTTTGCTTTTTTCTCTTATTTTCTTTAAGACGACCCTCTTCCCTTCCCTGAAGCCCTGGCAGGGAAAAAAGAGCCCCAGTTAAAAGCTTTGTCTGTTGCTGGTGTGAGGCCTGCCTCTGCCCATGGTGCTCCCCTGGGGAATCCCTGACCAGGCTGGGAGCATGGGGATAGCTGCTGCAGCTGGAGAGCAGGGTAACTATAAGGGTTTGGTTTAGGCAGCTGAAAGAGCAGTGAGGGTGGACTTAGTCCTGCAAGCTCTGCTTCTATCCCATATGCCTGAGATGGCCCATCTTCCGAAATCCAAGCAAATCCAGTGTAACCCCACACCTGGCTGGGACTGGTGGGAGATACCTGCCCCAACGGCCCAGCACAGTGGCCTCAGCCCCTGGGTCCGTGGCCAGCCCCTGCCCTCTGCTGATGAGACCTGGAAGTGCCAAATTCAGACCAAGAAGCCCCGAATCTCGTGGGGTGCCCAGCGGTGCTGGGTACCGATGGGGTCTCGATATAGCTGCATTGGGGCCTGCCTGGAGAGGCTGGTCCTCACCCCAGACCTCTCGCACCCAGGAGCAGTTCTGTGGTGCTTGGCATTGATTCCCCTATGCTTAATTTCATCCCATTTAGAGCTAGTAAAAACTGTTCCCTGCAAGCAATTAATTCAACAAATGCAGCTGGCACTTTCTGAGTTGGTGAGGAAGAGACCACAATTTTTAATGATTTCTTCTTCCCCCCACCTCCCCATTCACTGGATGTTCTTTGTGACTGTATTTGAGCTCGGGGTTGTTCATGAATGGCAAAATAGTAAAAAAAAAATATATATATATATCCGGTGGCCTATGTGAGCTGCAGAGTTTGCTATTCATGCTGCAAGGCTGGGCACCTTATCGCTCTGTGCATTGTTTCTCTCCCCTGAATAGGAGCCTCATCTCCCTCAACTACTTCCACTTCTACCCAGAACAAAATTAATTTCACCCTGCAACAAATCTGGCTGCTTGATTAAATGAATCTGTTGCCATCCCCGAACAATCTCGCAGTAAGCAGAATTTCATTTCTGGTTGAACACCCACTGAGCCAGTCACTAGTGCAAGCGGGGGGTACCCCAGAGCTGTATTTACACTGCTAGCCTGCCTCTGATCCCTTTGCTCCTGCTTGTAATGCCCTGGAAGGCACTTCCTTGAGGGGGGGTGCAAATATCCTGGGCACCCATAGCTCCCAGTCGAGCTCCCCCCACACTCCAATGTCTGCTCCTGGCTGATGCCTACTCAAGCTTGACAGATTGAGCTCTTTAAATTTTTCCTTAGAAATCAATCCCTCAAGCCCTTTAGTCTGTTGTGGGGGGATATTTTTTTTCTCCCCCTGCCCCTTTCAGCATTGATTTCTCTCCAATTTGGTGTGTTACTGAACCCAGGGTTGGATCTGTGCTGGCATGGCGTCCCTGTCCCTACCCAGCTCTAACCTCTGCTGCCCACAGCCCAGGATGATGCCGGTGGTTCCTCCCACCATCCCATCCGTTCGCTCTGCCTTGCTTCCAGGGCCCACAAACAGCACCAAAGCCCTTCGTATTCTGTCTAATCACGACAAACAGAGGAATACTCACAGTCGCATGCCTGGGGAGGGGTTTGCCAAAACCATCCTATTCTGGAGTGTTTTTATAGTAACTGTGTGATGAGGAAAAGATGGCGAGGGCTCACCGTTCTAATTAGGATCGTTTCTGTCTTGCAAGAGGGATTGGCAGGTAGTATTTATGGATACAAGTAGGTTCAGAAAAATTCCTAGCACCATCTGTTTGAGAGAGAACAGGAAGAATTTCAATATGCTTTAGACCTTGAAGAGTAATGTTTGTATAACAGACTCATAAAATCAATTTCTAATAGTTACAGGTACCCCCTCAGGAATTTAAATAGTCTGTTAACAAAGTTATTCCATCTGCCAAGCAAATACATTAAATATGCATGTACCATACTGTATGTAGGGTCACATGTGCCTTCCTACTGCATGGAGTGCCCTCAGGCCCCACGGGCTGGTTTTGCTCCCAGGTTACACTTGGCCTTTCCTGGTGGCATGGCGCTGTGTGTTCCCTGTTTAATGGGAACTCACCTGCCTTTGGTTAAATTGCCTTTGTGGCTGCCTTGTCCCCTAAGAGATGGGCATGAAGGGGGGACTGCTCTGTCCTGGTCACCTTCCCCTATCCAGCTGGAGTGGGAATGTACAATCAAGGAGCACGTGAGGGGCAGGATCGGTCCCTTTGTGTTGTGTTGCAGACTCCTCAAGCTGGCGTCGCCGATGGGCCGGGTGGGCTTTGCTCTGCTCCGCTCCCAGTCTCCTCGCTCCTCTGTGGTGCTTCACTTTTCCATCGCTGCTTTGCATCCGTTGGCTGTGCCACATCCTGCCTCAGATGTTTGAGAACAGGCTGACAACGTGGGGCATGTGCGGATGAACTGCAAATATGTCATCCCCTTAATTAAAGGGTTTGTACTTAACACTGCCCGTGGAGCGGCACGACACCTCACCAGTTCTGCAAAGGTTGTATTCCCTGCATTATGGGCAGTGATTTATGGTGAGAGTTAGGTCGTGTGTCCAGAATATCGATGGAGGAGTTTGCTGCCTGTTGTATTTAATAGCTGTTGGGGTCCCTCTTTGTACCACTGTGTCATTTGCTGCCTGCCAGCCTATGCGGGTCTGGGAGTGCGTCTCCATCCAGGCAGTTATTGATTACAGAGTGTTTGGGGTAGCTGCTGGCTGGGTGCCAGCAGTGGGTGTCTCCTCCGGATGGTTGGCATGCACCAAGCTGTGGCAGGCACGGTGCTCTCTGGCCACCCTCCTCAAATCCCCCATCCAGCTTGGCACAGAGTCACCCCAGGGAAGGTGCCCCAGGCAACCCAGCTGGCAGGGAAGGGATCTGCCTGCCTTGTTTCAACAGGAACTGAAGTGAAATGTGAGCAGCTCTCCACACCAATAGATTTATTTCCTTCCCCCCGCTCCTCCTTTTAATACCGGCGGTCAGACCTCTTTGCTGGGGAGCAGAGCTGATGGCCAAGCCTCGGGTAAATTGCAGCGTGTGCCGCTCGGCACTGCAGCAAGGCAGCCCCCTGTGTAGCCAAACCTGCGTGGGTTTAATGGATTTGTTCTCTCCACCCTGTGGGCAGGTGAGGCACTGAAATCCCAAGCGATTCACCAGTGGTCAGGCAGGAGGTGTCCGGGAGGGGGGAAGAGATAAATCCCCCCGCATGCCTGGGGCACACCGGGAGGCTGGGATTTCCTTTGCGCTCCTCTGGTGATGTTCCCTTTGTGCTAGGCGGGTTTTTCTTCTTTTTTAATTTAAAAATCCACATTCCCACTTCCACATAGCTCGTTATCTCAGGGCGTGTGATGAGGTGTTCAGGGGTCTGTCCCGGCAGAGATGATGCAGAACACATTCGCGCAGGCTGTTGGATCTGACCCCCCTCTCCCTCGGGGAGCGGGTGGTTTTCATTTCAGCCTCTTCCATTAGAAGCTCTAAGGGGAGCTCCATCTATTAACTGAGAACTGCAGGCCTGTAAATTTTGGCAAGAAAAAGCCCTTGGAAGCAAATCATCTGTATTTTCTCAGGGCTGTTTGTCCTCCCTCTTTACATGTGCAGCCTTTGCTGGTCGGCAGGCAGGTACCGCTGCTGACTCCTTCTCCACATGTGCAGATTGATGGTGTCTGCTCCAGAGCCCGCTCCCTCTTCCCTTCCTCTCCCTCTTGGTTTTGTTCCTTCCCTTTTGAGCTGTTTCTGCTTTGTTTGGGAGACTCCTTTAGCTGCCAAGTCCTGATTTGTATCTGTTCATTTCCTAGGGCAAACACATTGATCTGTGATTTCTGTTATGATACTGCAGATTTCTGTTCCCTTTTTTCTTTCTCTCTCCTTTTTTTTTTTTTTTTTAAACTTTATCCTGCCATCCAGGAGGTGGTTCCTGTGCTACAGAGAAGCTCAGTGTTTCTAGAAAAATGTGTGTTTCCTTGACTCATAGCTGTGCCTAATTGCGTACAGAGCGAGCGTCCATCCCTCTTAGTTCCAGTGTAATTCTTTGCGGTGTGTTCCTTTGTGATTGTGTTATTCCAGCAATAACAGCCGCTCTCCTTCCAGATATTTATTCTTTTCATGAACATCAGCATACTGGCAAAGGGTTGAGGTTTGGGTTTTTTTTTTTTTTTCCATCTTAATGCTCTACTTCATAGCTCAAATCGGGGATTTATGCTTCAGGGATCTCAGAGAAGACTTTCCTCTGTTCTGCTCCCTCTTTCCAGAAGTGCTGTCTTTCTGTGCCGGGATTTGGAGTTCTTGGACATGTGTTACTGCTGCCGGGGATGCTGCTTGCCACTTTTATATTTGTATTTACAGCAGTGCTTTGCTCTTTAATTTTGTTGTTCTCTTTCTGGCACAAAGGCGAAGCGATGCAAATGAAGGCTGGATCGTTTGGGTTGCAGACAAACCACCCCCCAAACCTGAGCACAGAGGCTGGAAGGGTGATAGGCAGCATTTCTCTGTGCAGCTGCTGCAGCTCTGGGCATCCCAGAGGGCTGTGACAGAAGGACAACAGCCTGGGGAGAGGCAGATTACAACCCAAGGTGTCCCCTACACCTTATGCAGTGAGGGCAGGAGGAGAAGCTGTGGGTCAGGTGGTGATGCCTTCCAAATATACTGCTTACCTGGGTCACGCGCCTCTGTGCTGAGGATAATGGGCTAGTCTGCCATCGTGGAAGACCGTATTTTTTATTATGAGTTAGTTTTACAGCACCCTGATGCGTGCTCAGAGCCTCACAGTGTGGGGAGAAAGATGAGGTCCATGCGATGTGTTTAGCCGGTGTTAAATCCTGCCTGAGTTGCAAGTGAAGGAAGCAGTGTGGCTGTGTCCTGGCCTTTCTCCTGCCATGCTGTCACAGGGGCTTTGAGTCACTTCTTCCTTTTTTAGTAACGAGAGGGGGTTCTCCTGCCCCATGGCAGCCTTGCCACCTTCCACTCTCCGCTCCTCGTGTTTCCCCCCACCTCAGCAGTTCGAGTGCCAATGGCCACAAAAGCTGCAGGGAAGAGCAGGCTGTTTTGCTTGTAAAATAAGTATCTTTTCAGCTCACCAGCCAGGTTGGCCTCCTGCATGGCTTGGCCCCAGCTGCCAGCATGGCTCCAGCCACCCCAGTCTGGCACCCCCCAGGCCTGCTCAGAAAGTGCAGAGGGGTGTTTGCACTGCAGCAGCTCCTAGGCATGAAGCAGCACCCACGCTGCCTTCCTGGGACCAAAGGCAGGGATGGTGCTGGAGTGTGTTTGGCAGAGCTGAGAGCCCATCCCTCTGCGGGGAAAATGGGTACCACCTCCCTCCCTGCATCCATCCCTCCTGCTCGGGATGCTGGCTGCTATGGGATGGCCCCAGCAGTGAGTGCCCAAGCTGTGGGTTTTGTCAAGCAGGTGCCCCATGAAAGAGGCAGAGAGGGGGGCATAGGGCACACAGCTCCCAAATGGGGACCAGTAAATGGTGCAGTTCTGGGGCTGTTTGACAGGCTGGCTCAGAGCTCCTAAGCCCCCTGTGAGTGGGGAGGAGAAATGTTGGTGTCCAGCAAGGGCTCATTTGCCAAGCCCAGGGGTCTCAGTTGCAGGCTGTGCCGGAGCTGGTGGGTCCAGGCAGCAGGCAGTGCCCATGCCTGGGCAGGTTTGCAGCAGGAGCTGCACAGGAGGAGGGCAGGCTGCCCCAGAGCCGTGCCCCATGGCGGGCACGCTCTTAGAGCCCTGTCACAGGGTGCCTGGGTGCTTGCAGCACCCCAACCCTGTTATATGGGCAGGAGCAATGCAGCCTTCCTCCCGTGTCTGAGGGCTGCCAGGCTGCTCATCCTCCACCATGGCTGAAACAAGGAGGCAACGAGCCCTCTACCACATCCCAATCCCTGTCCCCATGCCTGGGCGCTGCCATCACCCTCCCCGGCTGCGTGGGAATGGTTCCCGGGGCTCGAGCATGCCGAATTTCACTTTTCAAACGGGGCTCCTGGCGCCCGGCCAAGCAGTGCTTCGTGTTGTCAAATATTTTGGCAAACGGCGTCTCGGCTTTAGTCTGAAGCGTCTTTCGCTGGGGAAACGGCGTCAAGCTGAGCAGCGAGCTCGGTCCCGGCACGGAGGGGAGCGCCACGCTGCCGGCCGCATCCTGTGTGGGAGCTGTTGGGGTGCTGTTGCAGCCCGGG
The DNA here is from genome assembly GCA_020800305.1 of Porphyrio hochstetteri. Taxonomy (NCBI): domain Eukaryota; kingdom Metazoa; phylum Chordata; class Aves; order Gruiformes; family Rallidae; genus Porphyrio; species Porphyrio hochstetteri. The sequence continues at coordinate 8,105,885 of CM036914.1, read as the reverse complement.
TTGGGCGTGCTAGGGACTGTGGCTGGGCAAGGTGACTTCAGTGAGCTGTGATAAAAGCCAAAAAAAAAAAAAAAGGTTTTTGAGGTGACCGAAATGATTTGTGAAATCAGGCTGAGCGGGGCAAATCGTATTGACAAGAATAAGAAAAACCCTTAAAAAGTGATATTTCAAGTCGCTATTCTGGCTTTTTGTTCTGAAATTGCCTTGCATTAAAAAAGGAATAAAAGAGGGGGGAAAAAACCTCCTCCAAGCTCTAAGTAAACTAGAAATAAGGGGACTGTATTTTTTTTTTACCAGCTCATTGGAAAAATGAAACATATTTGTTCTGGGTCAGACCAAAATGAGCAAAGCAATCAGTTATCCGCAGAGCCATGGTGCAGGCTGGCTTTCCTTCTGCTCGCTCTCCTGGGCATCTTTGAAAGAATATCCAATACCTTTTTATGATGTTTGAAAGAAAATATCTCAAAGGCAGGGGGGAGAAGAGAAAAAGTGAGGTGTGATCCCAAAAAGTCTGCTTTCACAGCTTGGACAGACCCATCTTTCCTTCCCATGGCCGTCGCTCCTTCCCTCTGCCCGTCACGTTGTGCGTTTAGAGCACACGTACTCACCGCCCCGGCACCAGGACGGGGTTTTGAAAGCCTGAGAAATCCTCCCAAAAGCCTGGTTTCCGGCCAAAAACCCCCAAGGTTACGCAAACATACGCAGAGCTTGCAAACAGGCTGTGTGTGTTGGATGGAGCGCAGCTTTGCAAAGCAGGTGTGAGCTGATGTGGGAAGAGCGTGATGTCTGCACTGAAAGCCAGTGTCAGCCCACAGACTAAAACCGGGTCTCTGGAATTTAAAGATTTAAAGAAATAAATAAATCAAGGAATTTTTTAAAAAAAAAAAAATCTAACACTGCAGCAACATCCCAAGCAGAATCCCATTGGATCCCCGGGGCCAATGGGTGGGGCACCCATTTAGGTGAGGGCTGTAGGGCCTCTTTCTGCAACGCCTCCAGCCCCCTCAGGGGGATGTGGGGTGACCCTGCCTCCCCCTGAGCCAGCTCACCCACATAAATGCCCCCACTGTTGTGCCCCCTGAGCCCTGCAAGACTTGCTCATCCTGTTGTAGAGGCTTTGAGGGTGGGTGGCTCCATGGCAAAGGCTCTCCTGGAGTCTTGTGAGTTGGTGAAACCTCCTCAAAACCTCTGTTTCTGGCAGCTGCCAGGAAAACACTTGTTTGGGTTTAAAATCTCCTGAGGAGAGTTGTTTTCCTCTGGAAAAACTGGCTGTCGAAGCACTGCAGTGGGGTTGCATTTCTTATGTATTAACGACCCCACATCAGATGCATTCCCTTTGCAGCACCAGAATATCAGAACTATCAAGGTATGTGAACAGCCAGCTGTGCAAACCCTGGGGCCTGGGAGCCCGGCAGCCCCATCATGTTACCTGCAGTAAATGCTCTGCATGCTGGTGCGAGCTGTCCTGGTGGGATGCGACTCAGCCGTCCTGGACCTGAGTAAAAGCTGGGAGAGCAGCGGTGTGACAGTTGCTGGTCCCTCTCACTCTGTCCTGGAACTGTCAGCTGCACCTACCTCTCATGCCAGTGTGTTTAGGGAAGGAGGTGCATGGTGTGAAGAGCCTTGGGGAGGGGATGATGGTGGTTGCAGTGTGGGGTTTTTGAAACCCAGTGTTGGAGAGGAGAGATTCTCCCTGGAAAGGAGATGGTCTTCCAGAGCGTATAAAGGTTTTTGTGATTGCTCCCTGGAGGGGCTTATTTGGAGGGTGAGTAGTAAACTCATCTGAGAGGGGCTGAGCTCCTCAGGGGAGCCTCAGCTGTCTTCATCCCCCTGCACCCTTTCCTCTGGTCTTGCAGGGCAGGAAGAGATGCTGCCTGTGGCAGGTACACACCGGGCAGAGCTCATCCTCCTGGGCTGCTGTGGGAGAACCAGCAGTCATGAGCCTGGGGGAGCCATGGATGGGACCTGGCTGCTGGCCTGGGTACTCCAGGCTGGTAAAGGAGCTTGAAATAGCTCCTCTCGCTGGTTCCCTGGCCAGGTGCAGGCAGGAATTCTCTTGAGACTGCTTTCTGCAGCCTCCACTGTCCCCCTGTGAGGCAGCAGACTCTGACCGAGCACAGGCCCAATGCATGGCAGGGCTGGCTCCATCCCAGATGCGATGCTGCCAGTCAGACTTCTGCTTGGGCTTGCAGATGTCCCCAGTCAGTTCATCAGTGACATGCTCTTTCCTCACACACCTCCCACCAGATCTTGCAGGGTATGGATGTACTTTATGATCTCTTTTCACTTCCTGTTTCTATTGGGGAAACTGAGGCATGGGGTGGTGGGGATGCAAGTGCAGGTATTTCCTGTGGCATGGGCGAGTCTGCAGCAGAGCTGGGTCCAACACCCAGGGGATTTGGGACTTCACCTTGTGCCTCTGCTGTAAACCCACCTTCCTACACAACTCAGGGCTGCTCAGCACAGTATTCGTTTGAAGGAAACATTGACACTCTCTTGGGTCCGGGTTTTTGGGGTTTTTTTTTTTGAAGCTTTTCATGTGGGAGTTTGTAAAATGTAGGCTACTCTTTTAATAATTTCCAGGAACAACTTGCTGGTGTCTGGGGCTGTGGAAGAAGGCAGTGTGATGCTGATTGGTATGGAGCCAGTTGCCAGACCACACTCTCTATGCATCAGTCCATCCCAAAACCTCCCTTCCCCCCTGTGAATCACAGCCAGCGATAGGCCTGGGTGCCGACACATCTGCTCACCCTGCTTCACCTCAGCTGAGGTGACTGGAGGCTGCTTCTCCCTTCCAGCCTGGCATGGGGGGGCCAATGGCTACCCCCCTTGGTGGATGTTGGTTTGGGGTGTTCGCAGCATCCTCTAGCCCTGGGGATGGCAGTGCCTGAGCGAGCACTGCAGAGATGCTTCCACCTTGTGGGGCACAGGGAGCTGATCCTTTATGGGAGGCAGCAGTGATGATCACCAGGCTGATAGCTGCTGGGATCAGGGAATGGCGGGGCTGGAAGGCTTGTTAAAAGTGGGGGGGGGGGTGTTTTCTGTGCAGATCTTCAGGTAAAGCCAAAGCAAAGAGTAATGGCAGTTCTTGGTGCCACCGAGTGCCCTCATCACCCTGGCCATAACTTGGTGTGATGTGATCAGCGTAAAGTGCCTCCTGCACCTGCCTGCCCTCAGAAAGGTTAAATAATAATTGCTTGTGGTTAAAATACTACCCTCAGATGCTCATCTGTGGGGCAGGTTTTACTCGGAGTAGCTGTGCTGAGAGGGGTAACCTCTCCGTCCTCAGCGAGAAGCTGGTTTATTCTCACGTACTCCCGGCCGTAGGGAGTGGGATAGTGTTGGACATTGGGTTTTGTGGGTGCCACATGTGGCTCTGCACTCCCTGAAGCAGGCAAGGTGCAGGGAAGGGTCTTTTACCACCTGCAGTAAGAGCAGTCACCGTGCTGGCAGACAGAAATGATGCTGTGAGTCCTTGGCAGGCGTCTCACCAGGTGTGCAGGTTATGCCATATAAACAAATCCACACAGTGCTGTTTTCCCAGGTCTGTTACTTCCCCCCCTAGGACGGTGGTTCCTTGGAGTGACCAGGATTACACTGGGACAGGATTTTAGCCTGCCTTTTGAGGATCAGATGAGCTTTGGGGACAGACAAGAGGAAAAAAAGTCTCCTGCAAGTGGGTGGCAGTGATGCAGGGCAGAGCGATGGTATTGCTGGTATGCCGAGCACCTTGTTTGTTATACCTCAGGCATGTTGCAACAGCGCTGGGTTGTGTAATGGTTTCCAAGAGATTTTCCTGCTTTTGGGGCTCTCATTCCCAGGGTTTGGTTTCTGCCAGTAGTGGGTTGTGGTAGAGAGAATGAGTTAAAATTGATCCCTGCTCAGGTGGGGTTTTGCTTGGAGATGCTGAGTGTGTGATGGAGAGAGGGAGGGAGGAATGAGAAGACTTTTGCCTTTCTAAATTGTTTCTTTTGTGAGCACCTTCCTTCCCCAGAGCTTACAGGTGTGGGGTGAAAGCGGCTGCAGTTTCTGATCTTGGTGGCCTGATGCTGCTCCGTTTTGTGCGAGCCGCCTGTGCTGACACCCGGCATTTTGCCCACAGGGACTTAAATGTTTCTTTCTAGCACCAATGAGAGGTGGAATTTGACAAATGGCTTTGCCTTCTTGCCGCAGGAGGATGAGGATCCCGTGATCAAGCCTGAACTTTTCTGTGGCACTCCTTGTCCACACCTGTCTTCCCCCACCAAGCCCGAGCCCAATTGCAGCATGTGCCTCCATTTCCCTTTCTGTCTGTGCAGTTCTCCTCTCCCCTCGCTCCCTGCCTGGGATGGAGAGTTTGCACCAGGCAACTGAGCATCCCCTCAGCCACTGCAAGCTGTAAGTGCAGGGAGGGCTTAGCTCTCCACCACACCCTCAGTTTGGGGCTCAGATAAGCCCACAGAGTTCCCAGCCAGCCAACGAGAGCTCCTCGCTCAGCACAGGCAACCCGGGAGTTTCAGAAGCTTAAAATATTGCACAACTTGGAAGAATTATCACTGGGAAAATTGCTGCAGCACCCCAGGGAAATTCAGCTCGACGCCACAAATACAGAGGCATTCAAGCTGCTCCTTGAAGTGGCTGCAAGAATTTCTCAATTTGGCCATCTTCATTTTCCAGGACCTCGTTTGGCACGCTGGCTGATCTTCCTGGCCTGGTTTGTGCCCCCAGCTCTGGGGGATTTTCATATTTCTTTGAAAAATCCAGCTAAATGCTGGCATGGTTATAAACAATTGAGAGGAGATCTTAAAATGGAAATGTTGGGCAACCCCGGATAGCGTCGGAGCGCGTGGCAGGGTGCAGAGAGTCTCCTCAGCAGGGACCGGGCTCCCTTGTGCTGCCAGCTGACGTGCTCAGTTGGGCTCAGCACAGATGGGGTCTGGGCATGGGAGGATACTCCTGTCCCCATTCTGACCAAGTGCAACAAATTAAGGGGCACAGCAACCCCAAACCTGGTGCATTTCTCTGTGGGGAGGTGCTGGGCAGCAGTGAAGGGGGACCTATCCATCTCACTGCCATGCCCAGGCTACTTCAGCAGTCAGAGGATGAGTTCCACGACGTTGCTGAGCCCATGGTGAGGTCCCCCCCTGCACTTCCCTTGCAAAGAACAAAATAACCTGGAAGCTGTTGGTCTCTGGAAGCAATTTAGCATGGGACGTGGCTATTAATTTAAATAGATTACAGAAATTTGAACTAAGCTGCATATAAATCTTCTGACAGGCTCTTTGGGCTTTGGTCTCTGTTGTTTGCACATTATTTTTTTTTAAATTTTTTTTTTAAATTGTGTTTTATTGATTCCTGAAGCTGTGGTGTTTTTGGTGGGAGCTCACCGCTCCCTTTCCACGCGCGGGTGCAGGCAGCTTCGCTCTTCCACACGTATCACCTTTCAGAGCTACTGTGAGTAGGACACAGATGTTGTTAGGTCTCAGGTAAAGCCATCAAAGGTGGACGTTCAATCAAGTTTGACATCATCTTCAACCTGAAGGCAAATGGGTTGGTTTTGATTAGCAGCCCGCAGGGCTGAGCCTAACCCGTATCAGAGCTGCTGCTGCTACTTTACCTGAATGGCAAAACCACAGATGGTAATTATAACGATAAGTGCTTACAGATTTCCTAACAACAAAGATAATTTGTTTGCTCCATGCCTTGTTAGAAGTGGAATTTTGTTCTGGTGACTGGGTGGTTTGTGAATCAGCCGTTGCCCTTTCACCCCTCCGTCCCCGGCTCGGCTGTTCCCCCCAGCGCGGCCATTAGACGCTGATCTGACAAGAAGGGTCCCACTGAGTCTGGTCTCCTCCACAGTGGCCACGGAGACGCCGATCATGTGTGAGGAGTCGTCTTGGCCTGGCAGGGAGGGGGATGCTGTGCTGACACCCCTGGGATGTGCTGGGATGCTGGGTAGGGAGGGCCCTTCCTGTTAAATCCGCCCCCTCTCCTCACCCCCCTGCTCACACAACTTCTGGGGTAATCGGGGTGAAAACTTACTACCAGGCTGCCCTTGAGCTCCTGGACCGCCGCTGCCGATCCACAGCAGGTCAAGGCTTGGCTGCATCCCCCCTGTCTGCCCCATCAGCGTGGCGCAGCGGCATGTGAGCAGCCAGGCTTGCGCCTCTTATTCTGCGATCTGCTGCCAAAACCCACGGCTTTCCTCCCGCCTGAAGGTGACCTGGCATCCAAAGTCTTGTGAGGAAAAACGGGAGAGCTTGTCACTGTTGCTCTCTGGTGCTGGAGATGGGTACCTGTAAATTAAAGCAGCAGGGGCTGGGGGGCCAGGGTCTCACCAGCAGCTCTGGCCAGCATCCATGGCCCTTCTCTGGGCAGAAAGCCCACGGGTCAGCTTGGACCCCAGCTTGGCGACAACCGAGGGCAGCGTCTCGCCTGTTGTGCGGGTAGGCAGATAACAGCTTTTGATTTCTGGGTCTCGCTTTAATTATAATGGAAGGTCGCGGCTCGTTAAGTGCCCGCTTTGCTTTCCAGCAATCCCTCTCGGCTGCCAAGTGCACCAGGCTAACAAAAGCATTCCTCTCCTGGCCGTGGCAGCCCGTATGGCGAGCAGACGGAGGCGATTAATGCACACAAGACCAGCCTGCCTGGCTCTCAGTCCCTGTGCACAACCTGCCGCCCCTGAGCAGCCCCTCTGCCAGGAGAAACTACCCTTAAAATAGAGATGTCCTCTAAAAACACCCTTGCACCTTCACTTGGGCTGCTCTTTGCCTCTCTGCGTGGTAAAGGAGGGTACTTGCAGGGTATCTGGAGGATGGATACCCCCAGAGTGTTTTTCAGCTTTCCCACAGCTCAGATCAGATGGGTTTTTTCTGGGCCAATGGTACCTGGAGTCGTTGGAGAGGGCGATATCGATCTTGTTCATATTTGTTGCCTTAATGAGTCACAAATCCTGTCTGTGAGCAGAGGTGTTTGGAGGTGCCGGCCGGCTGCTGCTAACCTGCCTTTCTGGAAAGGTAGGAATTTCAGCAGATTTGGCAAACCAGTGTTTTCTGAGATTCCTAAAGGAAATTACACTAATTGCAACAACCCCCGTGTCCCCGCAGAGAACAGATGCGATAGGATCTCCCCAAATATCTGCTCCTGATGACAGCAACCTTCCTACAGCTCTTCTCCTGCCCCGCAGCACTGAAGGGCCTGCAGCGGGTGATCTGCCAGGCCAAAACATTTATGGCTGCTTTGAGACCAAATTGTTTCTGCGCTGGGTCATCCCTTGGCTGTGGATGGTTAACTGGGCTGAGCAAAGACGTCAGCTCACCGTGTGGGCAGGGGACTCGGCCTGTCGGCTGCTGCTGCTCTGATCTTGGCTGTGGCCAAGATTTCATTATTCCACAATGGTTTTAATATTCCGGCTACACTAATATCCACACACAGGGTCACAGTGCAGCGCTAGTGTGGAATTAATAGAAATACTCTGTGGGGTATCTCTAAACAATGGTCCCATATTAATCAGCTTAATATTAATCAGCTTTCTCCTCTGCTCAGATCTTGCAGAGCCCCTGCTCCGGAGCGGGGCATGCTGCCGGTTTGGGGATGCAGGCTGTTTCTGGAGCGGTGGCAGGAGCAGGACAGTGCGCGTCTCTCGGATGCTCCTCAATAGAATTAATTTAAACATTAACTCCCAATTCGCCTCTGGGCTCAGGGCATGGAAAAAATTAGAGCAAAAAGAGGATTTTTCAAGAAGCTCCGAGTGAGCAAAGCGGGGTTATAATGGAAATAGTTTTTGACCTTAATTATGGCTTCTAATGGAAATAGCTGTGCAACCTCAGCAGTGGGGTTTGGTACGTGCAGGCGGATCCGCGCTGAGGATGGTGACAGGACAGCGAGGGCTCAGTGGCCTTTGGCTACTTGCTCGGAGGAGGCTCTCCGAGGGGAATGCCCCTCATTTCCACCAGCTGCAGTGCTGGCTCGCTCCATCCAGAGCTGAGGCTTCACCTCACTTCTGCTTCCGACAAGAATATAAGTAGCCTTGAGTCCCTTATCGCTGCTGGCAGGATGTGCAGCCGGGCACCTCCGAGTGGAGGAGGGGAGAGAGCCTGTAATTTCCCACTGGGATCAGCACGGCAAGTTCCAGCATGAAGGCGGCATGGCGTGCCTGGCTTGGCTCCCGCTCCGGGCAGAGGCAGGGGGGAGTGGGCTGGCAGCCTGCCTCTCTCCTCTTCCTCCTCCAGAGAAGCGGTTCTCGGCTGCGAGCGGCAGTCTGAGGCACTCTGGGGGTGAGGGATGCCGATGGGAATCACCAACCTGCAGAGATACGTGTTTGGAGGATCCAGATTGCAAAATAATGACATGGTGTTACCAGGGGTGGGAGCAGGATGGATTAATTACTGAAAAGGAAGCAACGTCACCTTTGGTGTTGGGTCAAGCATTCCCGCTCTGCAAATCTTCTGTTACTATTCCTGCTATAATGGGTCACTTGGTACCACCGGGGAGCAATGACGTGTAGAGAGAATGTGATTTAGGAACCTCCCTTTGGGGCGTTGAATGGGCACTGGCCCTTCAAGGGGCCAGGCATCGCCCGGCTCATTTCTCCTGCCACAAAGGTACCTGAGCTGCCTGGGCTGTGGGTCTGGCCAGAAAGCCTGGCTTGCGGCTGTGGAAATTCACATGGTTGAGTAACATAGCTGTGGGGTTGGAGGGCACCAAACAAGACCACTGCTGTCAGCTGGGCAGACTGGGATGATGGGAGACCCAGAAGGACCTGCATGACCTCCTCCTGGGCCTGCACACTGCCAGGAATAGTCGTGGGAAATGATGGTGACATCCTGCAAAGGATTACCCTCCTTCACAGCTGCAGCAGCACTGGGGTGGGGAACAGCAACCCATAGCACTGTGTGGAGATCTGTGTTGTGCCATCCCTGTGCCAGACAGACATCAGTCAGCTTTAGACTGTCCCCAAAGGGGATATCCCCTCAGGGATGCCCATCTGTCTTTTCTGGAATTAAACAGAAAAAATGTGGGTTGCTTCTCAGTTAAGGAACATGGGGTACAGGGAGCCCCTTTCACTCCTCTGCAAGGTCTTTGGGAATGTGCCTGTGGTGTGCCTCTCAATTTCCTGCTGCCAGGAGTGACATCATGAGTGTGACCGTGAGGAGGGACAGCAGCTCGGTTCCACCTCCCAGGCTGGGAGTCAGTGACCTGCTGTGTTCCAAAGGTAGCTTCTGCCATGGCAAGAGTAGGGGGTGACGCTCTGTTCTTGGCAGGGACCAAGGACAGGGTCTCCCTGGGTGCTCAGGGCCTGGCAGCCACCGCCAAGTCATGTGCCCTTGTGTTTTCAGCTTTCTCTTCTTGAAAACCCTGGGAAACCTGACCATTTATTTTGGTCCTCGAAAGAGTGCTGGAAAGCCCCAACCTTGGTGTGGGGGTTGAGCTATTTGCAAAATTCAGGCTTTGTCGCTGAAGATGCAAACATGTTAGTTCCCCTCCGCTGCCCATGCCTCCGTGTAGGCAGCAGAAATAAAGGGAGTGTTTAACATGCAGGTGTTTAACCCTTTCGGCATTCCAGTTTATACATAGCGTTAACGAATATAAAGAATCATTCAGTGCATTTTGACAGCCTCTGTTTTAAAGTTCTTATCGTGCTTATTTCTTCTTTTTTATCCTGGTTTTTGTATTGTGTGGGGAGGATTCGTCTCTTCCCTTGCCTAGTTTATCTATAATTCAGGACAATTTTACACTTAGGTTATAATTGACTTTTCCACGCTGCAGCGACTCAAACAATAACTATTAATATTCAGCAGTCTATAGCGATAAAGATTTCCATTTACTTTCTTTTACTTACCTGTGTGGATATACGGCACCCTATCTCATACAGTTAATTCTGAATTCATTCCTATTTACTCTCCAGTTCCCCCTATAACAATACTGAAAGGGCGAACACTGCTGTTTTGGGGACATCTGACTCCCATGCCCATACCCAGCTGGCTCAGAGGGGAGCTGGCACCTGCAGGTCCCAGTGATGCTGCGCTTGCTGGGTGGCTGTCACCCTTCCTGAGGCCGGGGCAGAAGGTGGATCAGAGCATGAAGCATGGCATCATCTCTGCCTTCCTCACCTCCTGGAGCAGGACCCAGGTCCTGTCACCAACGAGGATGCTGTGTTTGCCTTCCATGTGGTATTGGCAGCCAAAAAGCAGTTGTCTCAACAACCCAAAGGGGGATCAGGCGATGTAAGAGGGCTGTGAGCTGAGCCAGGGGAGGCTGAATGCCTCCATGCCCCATGCTGGGGTTTCTGGCACCCCTCACGGCGTGGGGTAATGCTGTGAATGGCAGGGTGTGCAGAGGTGATGGGTGGCAGAAGGAGCTCGGAGCTGTGCTTGGGGCTGGGGAGGCAGAGCAGCTCCTTGTGTAAAGGGACACAGAGGCAGCAGCCTGGTCGCCTGCATGAGAGCTTCCTGTGTGACCGTATCCGGGCTGCCTGAGGACACACCAGTCAGATCCCTATCCCTCTTGCCGCTGTAAAATGAGCGACTGTGGCAGGCTCAGCTGGGACAGTTGGAACACTGGCGCTGCAGCCAAGGGTCTGACCCACTGCTGCTGGTGCAAGCAACTGCAAAGGCATCTCAGCTCTGCCTCAGGGGCTTCATTCTGCTGCAAAGCCTCCTCCTGCAGCACAAACACACCCCACGGCTCTGTGCCGCTGGGATCGGTGCCAGGCTGGCAGAGCAGCAGGGAGGGAAACCTGTGAGAAAGCCCAGACCCGCTCCCTCCAGCAGCAGGTGAGCACCCATCAGCAGAGAGGATGGGATGGCAGGAGGGGCATTGGGGCACAGCAACATGTATTTCCTTCCCATCCCACCTGTGAAGGCTGGATGCCTTCACCCCAACCACGTGGGTTCCCAGCGTGGGACCACCCTGAGGGGCTGGCACCACAGTCTGCACGGGGTCCTGGCAGGCAGCTGGTGCTGAGAGTGTGGGAAACGGTGCCCAGGGGAGATGCCCTGGCCTCCCTTCGCCTCCCTAACAGAATGTGGAGCAGAAGTCAGCAGCAGGCGAGGTATTAATTGCATCTGTGTCGAGCCATTGTGACTGAGCTCTTCCTTGTAATTATGAAAAACGTCCTGCGCAGGGGAGAAGTGGCCAGGCTGCTCCCCCCTGCTCAGAGAGAATGACTTTCCCAGGCAGCTTTCCTCCAAAAACCAGGGACTCTTCATGCTCTCTGCCCCAGCCATCCACGGAGCAGGGCTGTTCCCACCGGTGCCGTCGGTGAGCTGTTCCTGCGCTTCACGGCTAGTTGAGGGCCAGTGGGGTTAAACGGATAGTCCATTAATCTCGGCCGGGCCGAGGTCAGAGCCAAGGGACACACACGGCGGGTGATTTATGGCCAGCCTGGGCCTGTGTCCTCTTCCTGGGGCTGCTGCCAGCGCTCCCCAGCTCTGCGGGTGCTTGCCAAGGAATGGAGTGCCAGCAAGCTGCTCCTCAGGGATGACACCGACCAGCGGGTGTCTGCCGCCTTCCCCGGGGGGGCCATTTTGGCAGCATCGGCCACCCTGGGTAATAGCTTGTCTTGCCGAGACTCCGCAGGAACAGGACTCCCTGCACCAAAACTCTTGGCCCAACCTTGCTGCAGACTCACAGTGCCACCTCTGCCACCCTCCCTGCCTCAGTTTCCCCATCGCTAGAACGTGTGCAACCCTGCCTGGCCTTGCAGGACCCAGCCTGGCATGAGGCAGGGCTCTTAGAGCAGCCATCCCTGCCTTACAGCAGGCAGGATGGAGCCGGACAGCACACCAAGGTCGTGGCAGTTGCCAGGGGCTGTCCCTGCGGCACGTGCGGCATCGGGCTTCCCTCTTTTTTTTTTTTTGTAACATTCCTCTTGGCCCCTGATCAGGAGTGCACGCTATCTGCCTGTTATTAGCCTGCCTGCTGCTATCTGCCCCGGGAGCAATCGCAGGGTGAATGAATAAACACAACAGCGTTTAGTGAGATCTGAAAGGAGATGTGATGATAATTCCTTCCCTGCAAATTGAACGCGCTCATGTTGGCGGCGCGCGGAAGGCAATTAGAGCGGAGCGGCGCTGGCAAGGCGAGGGGCGACGCTGGAGAAGCCGCGGCTACGGAGCCGTAATAACAATTTAGATTCTATTTAGATACAAGTGGCTACAAGTCGCGTCTCGGTATTGAATCAATCAACACAGGCAAATGATTTAATATGGAGGCATTTGCATGACTGGGGGGAGAGGGACCGGCCTTTTAGGGATGGCCAGGTGGGGACAAGCGGATGGGCGGCCAGGACAGATCCAGAGCTCCCTGCAGCATGGAGGGGAGAGGGGAAGGGGTGATCCTGTGGGGAACAAATGGCTTTTCTTGCAGCTTTTGGCACTCGGGGCCGGCTTACGCTCGGCATCGATCGGGGAGGTATTTTTAGAGGCAGTCTGGTATTTGTTAACCTTCTCATGCAGAGTGGAGCTCGCTTCTAGAAAGCATGTGTGCGCGCACGCGTGCGAAAGGCGGCAGAGATCCTGCCAGAGATAAAAAGTAAGTAGCCAGCCCCGGCGAAAGGCCGGGCGCAGCTGTACAAATACGCAGTGGCCCCCCTCACCCCCCACCTCCCGACGGCGAGCGGGGCTGGTGACACTGGAGAATGCTTTGCTGTCATTAGTTAATTGAGCTGCCGATGTTAAGAAAAGGTTATGTATTTCTCCTGGTAGTTTTTCTTTGTAAAACTCTGACGGGGATCTCCTGCAATAGCGCTGGTAATGCCCCAGCTGGGAGCTGGAGCAAATCTTCCCTGCGGTGGGGACTTTTTTCCTTTTCTTTCCCATCTTTTCCTTGTTCCCCTTCCGTGTGGCTCTGCAGAGGAGCGGCAAACCCCAGGCCGCCCCGAGCGCCTGCCTCCTGTAAGCGATACCCCTCGCTGCTGGCCTAGGGACCACCAGCAGCGCGGGTCCTCTGTCCCCTTACCTGCTCCACAAACAGCCTGGGGACTGGTGAATGGGGACTGGTGTCCCCTCGAAGCCAGGGACACAGCATCGGGAGGGGAAGGGGGACCAGATCCTGTCTCGGGTGCTGGCTGTGTTGCAGCAGCATTGCAGTCTGCTGGTGCTGCTCCCGTGGCGGCTGAGGGGCTCTACGGAATTGTACCCACACATGTGGTGGTGTTGCCAGCACAGCCCCCGAGCATCCGTGGCTTGGCTGGCCCCATGGAACTCATTTCCCTGCCAGCACTTTTAATGCACATCCCTCAAGACTGAGCACCAGGGGCCTGGCAGACAGTCTCCTTCCTCTGCCTTTGCCCCAAGTTGCTTCACTGGGAGGTTATCCCAGGGGATGAAAGCTCTCACCTGGGATAAAAGCAGGCTGCTCTGCTGGAAAGGTCCAGGGGAGAAACGGGAGTGCAGGGGATCCCAGGGGGCTGCAGTGAGTTGGACTCTAGCAGCCTGGGATTGCTGCTACAACCTCCAGCCCTTTGTTCTGGGGGAGAGCAGAGCCCTTCATCTTCCTCATCCTGGCACGGGGGGATGGGGAGGGGGTCAGCTGCCTCTCGGTGCAAGGACACAGTGCTGGCTGGGATGGCTGCACCACATGGCAGCTCCAGCCATTCCCCATGGCAAAGACCTAGGTCTGGCTGCCGTGGCAGTCCTCACCATCCTGCCAGGACCCCCTGCTCCTCATGGAGGGGATTTATCCTCATGTACGGGCCAGGAGGGGAATGGCTGGGCACAGCAAGCTGGTGTGAAAGCACCAAGCATGTGAGATTTTACCTGCATGTCTCCCATGGGATGCTTATGCTGGCATGGCGCTTCTAGCTACATCTTTTGCTCAACCAATCACTTCCTGCCTCCTCCATCTTCAGTTTTCCACCACATCTACCTAAACCTCAGTGCTTTTATTCCCCTGAACACCTCGCTCAGCGTGCTCAGCTCCTGACTCAGGAGGTCTCTTGGCAACCAATGCGCCAGCGAGGCAGAGCTGTGCCTGCCTAACAGCCGTTCGTGCTGACCGGCAGTGAGCTCAGCTTGGCCAGTGGTGAGCTCAGGTTGGCCAGCATGACCCGTCTGCATCCCCGCAGCCATCCTGGCCAAGGAGCGGAGTCTTGTGAGATAACCCACCATAAAACCAGTACCGAGGTGGGGAAAAACCAGTAAGAAGTGGCCGAGTACAGTGTGGTGGTGACGCAAGGCTGCAGTCCCACACACTGGTGGTGGTACCATGGCTCCACAGGATGAAACATGACCCAGGCAGCCAGCACTGCATCACCCTGCTGGGGTCAGAGCCCGGGCTGGCAGTGGCTGTGTCCGCAGAGGAGGTCGCTGACCCCAGCTTCCCACTGCTGCCTGCCGCAGGGAGGTCACCGCAGCCCCTCCGCCAGCACAGCAGTGGCTGGCTGCTCCTTAATTAATCCCAGGCAAAATTAATCAGTTGACATCCGACAGCTGAGGAGCGGATGGTGATCACTCCAGGGCTGTGTCTCCTCTGACCAGCGGCGCCAGGCCCAGACAAGGACAGGTCTGCCTGGTGCTGCTGTCACACTGGCCAGGACACGACTCTGCTGCTTGCTTCCGTGTTTGCAGCCAGCCCGTGTGAGTTGGAAGGCATGCCACCAGAGATGTCCCGGGGGTTGTCCTGTGGCATGGAGGGATGTCTGAGCAGGAGGTGCTGTGCAGCAAAGAGCACTGTGGTCATGGGTTAAGCTCCTGAGAAAGGTGACAACAAACTGACTCCAGTGCACCCAGAGAGCATTAATTTGCACCCCACAGCCTGGTTGGCTCACAGGCAGTGTGGGCTGAGCCTGCTCTTGCCAGGACCCTCTGTACCCTCCTCACCCAGTGGATGTATGAAGTGTGGTGCTGGCAGCGTTTCAGTTAGGTGGCACTTGGCGCCTACTGGTTGTCTCCTTGGGGACTCCAAGAGGTCTGCTGGTGGCAGTGGGTGATGTTTCCTTCTGCTCTCATTGTCGGGGTCTTTCCTTTGGTGTGTTCGCCCTAAGTCCAGCTGGGATACAGTCAAAATTTGCTCAGGTTGTGCTTCCAGTCTTTGTTCCTGATGGGAAGAGTCTTTCCCACCACTGCAGAGTGAATGAGCCCTGGGATGGTGGCAGCAGCAGCAGCTGTTTCAGTGACCATGCTGCGTTCCCCTCATCAGAGGCAATGCTTCCCTGACCATACCTACCCATTTCCCTCCTGGCCTGAGCCTTTAATCCTCCCCCCATGAGCTCTCCTGCTTTGGATTGCTAATCACAGACCATGGATGCTGGGATTAACCATCTGATCCAATCGACGCCCATGAATCTGTAATGAGACTCCCGCTTTAGATTACTCAGTCATTAGGCCAAAATGCCAGCCCGGTGCCTGCAAACTATTTGTCTTTGCAGCCACGCTCTCTTTTTTTATTTGTTTCATTTCAAATGACTCCAAAGGGCTCCACACTTCCCCTTCTTCTGCTCGGGAGAGGGAGCAGCTTCCCTACCAAGACCACCAGCCCCATGGGCTGACCCTCTCGGGTCCCTTCCGAGCAGCTTCAGATGGTGCTGTTTCCTCTTAGCTGCAAACCTGCTCGTTGGCATGGAAGAACAAGGAAAACCAGACCTGACCTGAAATGCAGCTACCAGGGTGTGTTACGGGAATGGGCACGGGCTCTCGCCGGTACAAGTGCTGCTGGAGGGTGCCAAGGCTTCTGCTCCAGCCCTGTATTTCGCCTGTCTGTGAATAGGTTGGGGGATGGGGGGGGATGCTGCACAGCCGTGGGGTCCGTGGAGACCTGCCTGCAGAGACAGTGGCAATGTCGGCTCCCACACCATGTGTGCTGCCCAGGCTGTGGCACAGCATGGGTGCAGTGGATGCTGCTCCCAAGGTGATGGGTGAGAGCAGCCAGCATCCAGTTTTGGTGACCTCATTCCTGCCAAGGGTACTGGAAAGCAGTAACAAGATCAGAACCAGGCTGAGATACGCGCGGCGGGGCTGAGCTCTGAGACCTGCTTACCGTGAGAAATTTAAGGATCCCAATCAGTTGATCAAAGGAGAGGAGACCTGAGCTGCACCAAGGGAAGATATCTGATAGCAGAGGCTTCTCCAGCTTAGCAGGTAAAGCAGGATGCCACAGCTGGAGGTTTCAGAGGAGGGGGGAAAAAAAAACCAACCTAGCACTGAATTCAGGCACAAATATTTATTTGGGAGAGGAATCAACCACTGCAGCAAGGGGATGCTGCGGGTCCTTCAGGCCCTTAAATCTGTGGGTGTTGCTCAGATGCTGAAGTCTAATTTCCTACACATGCACAGGGAGTTTTCTGTACCGCGTGCAAGGCAGAGCTAATGCCTGTGGCCTCCTCTGCCTCGGAGACATGAATAAAACAAAACCAGCCTTTTCGTGCACACCTCTTTGGAGATGGAGGGTGCAGGAGCAGGGCTTGCAGCGTGTCCCTGAGGCTTGTCCTGCTCCTACCTCCATCCCAGAACCCTCCTTCCAGAGAGCTGAGTAAATCTGGTAATGTTCCTGGGGTTAGACCCGATCCCACATGAGCCATTTCTGAAGCTAGCTTTGTTTTTAGCCAGGCCTACTCCTTTTTTCTGGGGACTTGCAGATGAACCTTGCTCAGCTCATGGAGAGTAGCAGCCGATCTGTAAAACACACCAGAAAGCCTGGCTGTGCCCACCACCCTTTGGGGCCGGCAGGAAAGCAGAGGGGAAGTAAGCAGCCCATGCTGGACCCCTGTCACCAGCTTAGCTGCCCAAGGCCGAACATGTCTTTCCACTGTTTCTCCTCAACTGCTTTAAAAAAGGGAGTTTCCAGCTGTGCAGGAGTTGAGCATCCTTCAGGAGCGGGGCTGCAGGCAGGGTTGTGGGTGGGCGCTGTGCCAGCCCAGTGCTCCCCGGGATGCTCAGTGCTGAGCACGACACTGCTGGGGCAGAGCCTTTGTCCCACAGCACTGGCAGATGATAGTGTCATTGTGATGGAGTCATCCCCGATGGCTGCACTACGCATCGTTGTAGCAGAGCTGGACCCCCTCTGTGGCCAGAGGCGACAAACCTCCCACTGTCATCTGTAATGAGGGGGAGATGGGGCTGTAACAGGTACAGACAACACCCCGTGCCAACCCCATCCCACACTGAGCCTGTTCAACACCCCCTCCCCACCTGAGCTTGTGGGCATCACCCCTGGGAGTCACCCAGCTCCAGAGAGGTAACCCCTGTACCTGCCCCGCACCCCTCAATTTGGAAGCCCCCCTTCAGTGACAGCCGTGGCACTCAGCCCTGGGAGCAGGAGATGCCCCACTGTGGGGCCACCGAGGCCATCTGCCCCGAGGCCAGCCCCTTCCCTCCAGCTGCTCCGAGGGGGATGAGGGACCAAAAGGTGCAGGGAGCTTATTCCGGCTTCTCACTGGAGGAGGGGAGTTTATTGGAAAACACCTGGAATCTATTAGGCCTGGAATATGGAGTCAAGGTTTTGCCGCCTGCAGGCAGCTCAAGTATAAATAGCGGCAAAGGGTTTGTTTTGACTACTTTAAATTGTGCAGGTTTCATGCCCTGAGAATTGGGAGTTTGAAGCTGCTCCTAACGTAATAATCCTCCCGCTTCCCCCTCCTGCCCCAGCGGCCAGGAATCTGCACCTTGTTCTCTTCTCCTTCTCATTCCTCTCTTTGTTTGACTATTTTCCCTATTTCCCATCTGTTTATCACAAACCTCCCTCTTCCTGGAGCCTTCTGGAGTCTCCGAGGAGAGGAGGGTTGGAAATGTTGTTGCA
Source organism: Porphyrio hochstetteri (assembly GCA_020800305.1). Lineage (NCBI taxonomy): Eukaryota > Metazoa > Chordata > Aves > Gruiformes > Rallidae > Porphyrio > Porphyrio hochstetteri. The sequence goes on along the minus strand of CM036914.1, from coordinate 8,088,170 downwards.
CGCAGGGAAGTGGAGGGGAAAGTTTGGAGCTTTACAATAAAAACCAGAGGGCTCAGGGTAAAAAAAAACCCCTCCAAAAAACCTCCAAAAAACCAAAACCAAATACCAAAACATCTTGACAGACCCCTCAGTGTGATGGGGTGACCCGTTGGTGATGGAGGACAGACCTCCTCTCACTCCTGGGTGATGCCATGAGCATCGCCACTGCATCCTGGCTGAGGTTTGGGGGGGAGCTGGCTGCCCCACTGCAGTCACATCTATTCCCACTCCCACAGCTGCTGCAGCGGCAGTGGTGTTCCTGCTAATGCCATAGTAATAGAGCAGCGTGAGGCTCCTAATGGAAATGCTACATCACTGCCAGGACAGGGTCCCCTCAGTCCCAGCACTAACAATTATTGCTACTCTCGTGCCGATGCCACCGCGCCGGTGTGTCTGGTGGTTCCAGGCAGAGATTGACGCAGCCTCCGCTTCAAGGAGCTGCTGCTCCAAATGAGACCATATATCTGGGAGGAGAAGGAGGAGGAAGGGAGCTCTGAGGGCTGCAGGCTCCTGAAGGAAAGGCAGGCTGCTGCATGGGAAGGAGGGGTGAGTGTGAGGCTGCTGAGCTACCCCAACCTGCCCTGGCGTCCCCCCCGGCACCGTGTCCCCACGTCTGCACTATGCATCCTGCCCTTGGCACGGTGCCTGGCTGAGTCGCTTCTCCAAGTGTTTAGGCATCCCGTGGTGCAAATGGAGCCGCACGAGAGTGTTGGCACGATGGGACCCGTCTGGTGCAACGGTTGTGCCTCTGCCAAGCATACCGCAGTGGGGACATGAGAGACCCCAGGGCTGCTGTGGGGCTGAGCCACAGCCCCTGACCTCTGAGGAGAAACACAGCGAGGGCCGGTGCGTGCCGGGAGCTGCCACGCATGGTGGGTAACAGCTCTTCCCCGGCTTCGGAGGTAGCCATCTGTGCTGTAGACCTGAAAGTCAAACCCTGCTGACAAGCCATCTGGGGTGTCCAAACGACTACACATGGTGCAATTTATTTTCCTACTTTTCCTTTTAATCATTGGTTTATTTCATTCATCTGGTGAGAAAACAGCCTGGAAAACCAAGGGTTTGCATCCTGGAAAGAGCCTGCAGTGCCTGGGTGCACCGTGAGTGCAGCGGATGGCTTCCTGGCCATCACACGTGGCCAATGGCTGAAGTCATGCCTGGGGACGTGGGGGGCCAGGAGTCCCAGGACAGGGAGCTGGGTCAGGCTACCTGGAGACAATAACAAAGTGCTAATCTGCTGAAATAACAGTGTCCATGAGCCACCAAGGAGTGTTGCAGCATGGCGTGGGGGGACAGGGCATGCTGCTGGATAAACCAGGGTTGCCATGGAGAGGGACATTGGGGACCACCAGTAAACACCCCACCATGAGACTTGGATTCATGGGTGGAGTTTCCCAGGCTCAGCTTACCCCTTGTATACGTTTCTGCTCTTTGTGCTCCTTGTTCTTTTAACCCAGTTTAAGAAATAGAAGTGGGTGAAACCAGGTTGGATATGAGATGCTCCAGGAAAGCTGAGCCTGGTGCTGTGAGGTGGGAGCTGGGAGATGCTTATGGCTCTGATCAGCCTGTGCATGACTCTGCACATCACCAGGGCTGTCACTGCACCCCGGGCACAGCGTCTCCTTCTGCCAGGGCTTCCTAGCTCCCTGGCTGGCATTTGTTTGCAGCGAAGTCACAGGTTGGCATCAGAGTATCTGCATGGGTCTTCAGCAGCAGGCAAGTCTAGAGAGCTTCCCTCCCCGAGCCACTGCAATCAAAGGTAACTGCTGTATCTTCGCACGGGGAATGCCCATGGAGCCTGGAAAAGCTCAGGGCTCCCAGTGCAGAGTAGCACCTTCCCTCAACCCCCCCACCCCTGCATCTCTCCGCCGCCCACCAACATGCACCCCAGGGTGCCCCGGAGCAGCCGCACTGTCTGCACAAGACGGCTCTACCACTCACCCTGTTATCTCCAGAACGGTCTCTGCCGCTCGCCTGCGGGTTGAACACCATGAGGCAGCACCGCTGTGACCGGGCCACCACGGGGTGGGAGACATGCCACAGGCTGAGGTCCTGAACCCGCCGTGACTGCGCACGTGCTCAATCTTGTCTCCTTTCACGTGGAATTAGCGTGACACAATTAAACCATCTCGTTAGACAGCATTATTTACTCCAAAGGAAATGTGGGGCCGGCCTCGGGGAGCTGGCAGCTCGGCGTTTCGCACATCATTATGTTCCCCTCGCAGCTTTGAAGTCAGAGAGCGGAGGCAGCCCTCATTCTCTCAGCAGGCCCCACGTGCCTGGATGGAGGTGGTGGCAGGAGGGCCCTGAGGAGGCTGTGTGGCACCCACGAGCCTCCTCTTACCCTGGGTCATCACCCTGTGAAGCGTCTCCCAAAGCCATCACCCTGCAGAGCGTCTCCAGGAGCCATCGCTGCACGGCTCAGCACCCTGGCAGGGCAGCTCATGACCGGGGCCGCAAGGATGGGGATATCTCCACCCCCTCTTCCGACGTGTCCCTTTTCCAGACGCTTGGATAACCCCCCTGCAGCACATGAAGCCCCCAAAAGCCCCAGTGCCTCCCTCTGCTCTGTCCCTGGGAGGGCTGCTGTGCTTCCCCAGAGCCATGGGCTGGGATGGCTGTGCGGGGGCGTGGAGGAAGGCTCCTTTGATGCCGCAGGTTTATTTACAAATGACGTGCGATATCCTGTTCCTATTGTCGCAGGGGATGGAGCAGCAGAGCGCGTGGGCTGGCTCAGCCTGCCAGGGCTCTCTGGGCAGTGCTGGACACAAACACTCCTTCACCTTTCCCTCTTCCCTGAGCTTCTTCCACTCCTTTTTCCATCTTCTTCTGCCCTTGCTGCTCCTCCTTCCCTTTTTCAGCGTGACTTACTGCTCCGTGCTGGCAGCGTGAATCCTTTTATCCCTCCGTGCCCACACAGCGGGGCCAGAGGAAGCTGCCTGGGCAGATGGGTCATCTCCAAGGTTAAGCAGCAACTCGGCTTCGCTCCCAGCCGCCGCTTGCCTCCGTCCTTGCATTAAGGTTGGAGGCATCTGCCAGCGCGGCTGACTCTGCCTCGGCTGCGGGGATTTCACCAGTCATTTCTTTTAATAGGACTAAGGGAAAAAAACCCAAACAAAACAAAACAAAATGCTATTTTCACAGCTCTTTAACCAGCCAGTTCATCCTTTTTGTTAGGGGCTGGCTGTGGGTTGCCTTCCCTGCAGCATCTCTGCCCCAGCTCTGGCACCGGTGTCCTGTGCCCACAGCGACCGGCCGGGCAACAGGCAGCTGGCAAGAGGGATGGAGTGAGGAGGCACCACGCCGTGGGAGCAGAGCACAACAGGGCGAGTGCCTCCTGTCCTGGGGTGCCCCAAGGGTCCCGTCCCACCACAGGAACCCCTCAGCAGGTTTCTTGAAGCAGCTCCAGCACTGACGGACCCTCATGGGTTTCCACCAGCCGCCGCGTCTCAGCCGCCGCTGCCAAATGTTTGGGGGAGAGGAGCCAAATCAGGCAGTCGGGAGATAAATCTGAGCTCTCTCTGGCTGCGCTGGGACTGTGCTCAGGATTAATTGGAGGCAGCGGTTCTCCTCCTGCTCCTTTCTGCCCCCCCCTTCCCCCGCATCCCCCCCAAGAGCTGGGGCGACCGTGTTGGCAGCCCGGGCTGGCCTGGCTCCTGGCGGGAAGATGCCGACATGTTTTCGGTATGAGGAAGGTGTGTGTGTGTGTTTGAGCTCAGGCACAACCACTTGTGAAGGTGGGAGGAGGTGGAGGATGTGCTAAACTATGAATGAGCGCAGATCGGAGCCTCTCCATGCAACCCTGAGAGCCTCCCTCCGTGAAATATTTAGAGGTGTTTGCAAGATGTTTTTAGATCTGGCTGCTCCTGGGATCGCTTTTTCTTTCTTTTCTTTTTTTTTCCTGGACAAAAGCCTGGTGTCCACCTGAAGTTAAAGCTAATCTAAACAGTGGGGGAAAATAAACGCCGGGATGTAAGGAGGGACAATAGCCCCAGCACTAAAAAAGCTGGGGAGGCGTGGGTGGGAATTGGCAGTGGCTGGTTTATCAGCCACGCAGCACCAAAAAACGTCTGACACACCTTAGGGGATGCAAAACACAACCTGGGTGCAGCAGGACGAAGCGTGGGGAGATGTCAGCGCTCCTCATCCCCGGAGCACCGCAGCCCGAATTAATCGGTCTGCCAGGAGCAGCCTTGCTCTGACCCCCACCCTCCCCTCCACCCTCCCCAGCAGCGGAGGAGCTGGGGATTTAAATGCAATTTAAAGACTATCTCTCTCCAGGCGTAAAACGTGAATACAAGTAGGGTAGCTGCTGATAACCCCCACTCCGTGGGTGCTGATGGCTTTGGTGCCGGCACGCACCGACAGCAGTCCCAGCCCCTGGCCGCCCAGCGTTCTCCCCCGGCGTGTTACAGCGAGGATGTAATTTCTAAAATAACACGTTACTCTTGCTTAATTATCCCACTTTATAAGAGTCACTTCCGGCGCCGAGCTCAAGTTATGAGATGTATTTCTGAGCCATTGTCTGGGTGCCAGGAAAGAAGAAAAAGAGAGAGTCAGAGTTATGATTGTTATTGGAGTGTTTTATTTTGGTTTTTAGATGTCTGGATTTCTGTTATAAAACGTATGAACTGCAAAGGAACTTAAATCTTTATGTTCACGATATTAGCTTCTCTGTTCTAGGCTGAAATAGTTACGGCTCTTCCTAATTCTCTTGGAAATATTCCATGTGTTTATTTTTTTCCCCAAATGTTTCTGTCACTTCCTCTGTAAGCTCAATTTTTAGTTAATTACCTTTATGTCCAGAAATTTCTTTGCTCGGTTTCTTTGTTAATACACCTGGCATTTCCAGCTATGACCATAGCTATGTCTCTACTAAGTTCACTTGGTTTCCACCACATAAAATATGTTGTGTGAAGGGTTTCAGCTTTCCCCAGAGTAGACCCAGCCCAGCTGCAGCTCCAGAGATGCTCAAGGAGCCCCAGGAGGTGTGAGTCCTCCTCGGTCTGGCATGGCAGTGGGCAGGAGGGGAGGGTGCTGTTCTGAGACCGATGGGTTTTGGCATCAGATGGGGATCTGGGGTCGCTCCCCACTCGCCCCCACAGCTGCAGCAAGAGGCGTTGGGGTGGGAAGGGGAGTGAGCAGAGCCCAGCTTGCCCCAGGTCCTCCTCCCCTGAAAGGCAGAGCTGTCAGCCCAGCTCTCTCCTCCCTGTGCTGCCTTCCCCAGCCCCTTTGCACATCCCTGCCGGTGTCTAACACCTTTTCACTGTAGTGTCATCTGAAGATTTAATTAAGGTGCTGTTTGTTCCCTCTTCTAGATAATTAATTGGAGGTGTTAGATAAAACCAGGCCTAACACCAATCCTTGCTGGGCCTGAACACTGCCTTCCAGCTCGAGGTATTGTTGTTCTCTTTTGTTTCAGATCCTTCAGCCTGTTCTCAGCCCCGGTGAAAAGGCTTATATCCAAACCAATTTGAATTAATTTCGCGAGCGAGATACCAAAGCAGAGATAGCAGAGATACCATTGCAGGCTGTGCTGGAAACCAGGGCTCCTTCCAGCACACACTGGTGGCCGCTCCTTCCCAAGACGTGTTCTGCCCTTCAATAAAAAGACAATGAAGAAAAACTGTTTCAGGTCCCAGAGGTTGGGTGGTTAAGCCAAAGGACGGTGGGGCCGAAGGGAAGCCGACCTCTCCCACAGCGGTGACGTGGCACATCCTCGTGCGTCCCTCCCGGTGGTGGCTCTGCTGAGAAGGTGTGGGGTGAGGCCAGTGTTTCCAAGCCCCTGCACATGCACCTGTCACACAAACACCATGTCATGGCTGGGGTCAGGGGGGCTGCAGCTCGAATTCTACCACTTGTCAACTTAGAGCAAGCTGCAAGGTCTCCTCCAAGGTAACACGGCTACCACTTGTAGCCGCCAGCAAGCCCCCCCAGTCACACCCCCCAGCATCTCTCCTCTCCTTTCACTGGTCTGTCCCAGAGGCCAGCACCATCTGAACCTGGCCAGTCACAGTAGCAGTGCCGGGCCCTGGAAACATGGCTGCAGTGGCCAGCAGTACTGTGCTCATGGCCAAAGGATGTGTCCTCCAAGCAGGAGAGGAAAGCTTGGCTGCGAACAGCCCCACTGGGCACCTCCCTCAACTCAGCACCGCTCCCATCCTCCTCGAGTCAGGGCCTGACTTTCTCCCACGCTGGAAAAGGACCCTTGCAGATGATCAAAGGAGCTGGGAAGCTTTTCTAACTTCTCCTTTAAATGGAATTTTATAAAGCAAGGAGAATCCGATGGCTGTTATTTAAAGAGGGGCCCCTATCAGCAGCAAGGTTTTTGTAATGAGTCAGTTTGAGAGGGTTCACAGTGACAGCCCAAGTGCTTTGCCCTCATCTTGATGCGAGATTTTTGATGTAAGAGTGCTCTGCACAGAGCACCCTGTCTGCCTGCACCACTGGCACCCTCCAGCCCATGGGGGAAGGTGGGTCGTGTCCTAAGGGGTTCAGCCCCCATTTCTTGCCTCTCTCCAGCAAGATGCAATTCACGCTGTCAGCACAGCGCTGGGCTGCAGCAAGGAGCATCAGGCAGGACAGAGCAGGACTGGGAGGGGATGCCCGGTCTGCCCTGATGGCTGGCAGGGGAGAGAGCTGGGGTCCCTGTGACTGAGGTCGCTTTTGATTCAAACCCTTGGAAGATGACAAAAGGCCCTGCTTTCGGCGCTGGTGTATTCCAGCCATGTGCCCAGCCTGCCTCTGCTGTCAGAGAAGATGCAAAACCACCTTCCCCAGCTCCCTGAACTGCTGCAGGGATGCAGGGGGTATCCTCCCAGCCAGCTTATGTTGCCCCGCACATTGCATTTAAATGGAGCCCTTTCTGTCTCCTTAACAAGAATGACACCGCTTTGCTTATTGCCTATTAACTCGAGAGGTGAACACATCAGCTGGCAGAATCAAAAACGTTTACCATGAAAAGGAAAAGCTGAAATCCCATTTTCTACCCGCAAGCTTGATGGGAAACTGTCTGTCAGGGCCAGGCAGGACTGTGAGCGTCTGCGTTCATTAGGCACCCGCTCTGCAGTCAGCAATTCCCAGACACCTTGGAGTCCCCCTGGGAAGGAAAACCACCTCGCCAGGGCCAGAGTGGATAAACTCCCCCATATCTTCCCAGTTTCTGTCCCCAGTGCTCCCACCCATCCACAGGTACCTCCATACACACCCCTCTTCTCCAGGGACAAGGATACCGGACAGTCAAAGCCAGAGAAGGTCACACCACCATCCAGGGACAGCGACACAGGAGACCCCTGTCTCCTTTTCCTCTCCTCCGAGCATGGCCCGTTAGTTCTGGGGATTTGGGTTTCCATTAGTGCCTGTTTGGTGGCCTTTCTCCTTTACACTGGCATTTCCACGGCTGCTTAACTTCAGTGCATTTCATTAGTGCAGAGGTTTCTGTCGATATTAGAAAGTCACTGTAATCATCAGGGGGATTTGCACGGCTGTTAGCGCAGGAGCTGCGCCGCTTAGCAGCGTTTTCGGCAGCGTTTTTGCAGAAGAAGGTGCCTTTGATGTGCACCCTCTCAGCAGGGACTTCAAACCTCTGTACCCTACCCTGCACTGAGCATTCTGTAGCCGCAGCTCCGGCAGACATGGAGAAGCCAGCCCCAGCCAGGAGTTTCCCATGCTCACCAGGATGCCCATGCCCATTGGGATGCTCAGCGGGATGCACATGGACACCAGTACACACCATGGCAATGGTGCCCCATTGCCCCTTGCCTGCCATGGAACATGCAGCATTGCTGCCAGGTCACTGTCCCTTCTGGTCCCTCAACATCACCCATCTCCTTCCCACGGTGCCCCTTTCTTCTCCACCCTTGCTCACCCTTTTCTGGCATTTTGTGAGCTACAGGCACGGGAGAGGCAGGCAGAGGGGTGCAGGGCAGCGGGGAGTGTGGCAGTGGCAGCGTGGTGGGGCTGTGGAGATGGCTGCCCATCCCTTCCCACTTCCCCAGCGCTCTTTGGGGCCGGCTAGCCTTTCGCGGACAGTGCAGTTCTGTTTTGCATCACTGCTTTGAAAAGCCCTCGGAGAGAGCAGTGATTTATGAGAGGTTTCTTGTACGAGGGGAAATAAACCTCTGACCAGACCCAACTGAAATCCACACTGCTTAATTTTCTGTGGAATCAGGATTTTACCCCTATCTGAGGATTTTGCTTCTTTCCAAGAAAAACAACCAGTGCCTTTCTCATAAAGAGCCACTTTCTCTCCCTTTTCAGAAGCAGGGCTGGCTGGGAAGGGCTCCTCTTCCCAACGGCCCTCGTGCCCTGGTCCTCGCTCCTCTGCGCCGGAGTCCTGCGGTTCGCAAATCACCGCGTTTCCGACCAGCGCCGAAGCGAGAACATCTGCTGGGAAAGTCAACAGTAATTAATTAGCTTTTAACTGGGAGATAGAGGGGCGGGAGAGAGGCACGGACCCCTTTAATGAGAATAAAAGGTGTTTAAGTTTAGAGAAACGCAGAGGCGCCCCGGTTACTTTGTAATATGATAAGGGGCCGGGAATTTAAACCAGAAATGGAGGGGCTGGGGGGAGTTTCGGGTGCTTGGGCAAACTCCTGTGGAGCCTAGGAGGGAGACTGTGCTGGAGTGCTGTGGCTCCTGGAGCAAAGGGGTCCCAGGTGGAAGCAAGAGCATCTCAGCCTCCGCCTTGCACTCAGGTGTGTGCAGGCAGGGTGCTGAGGGGGGCTCAGGTGCTGCCGGCAGCCAGGTGATGCTGGAACAGGACCAGAGGTGCTAAAAGGCAGAGAGGGGAGGGTTGCTAGAGGTGGTGGTGCTGCTGACAGGGCCAGTGTCTTCCTCCTGTGTGTGGCAGATTCAGGATGGCTTGTCCCTGTTGAGACCAGGTTTGCTGGGACAGTGTGGAACTGGAGGGTCTGGGGGTGGCTCAGTAGAAGCCCTGGCTAGCTCAGGGAACCGAGGGTGGGTGCAAGCAGGGGGGAAAATGTGGCTGGATTTGGGCATGGCTGAAGCAGGGAAGAGGCTCTGTGAGCTGCTGGAAGCAGAGACCTTGGCATCCTGCTAAATATAGCACAGAAAGGAACAGATGCTTGGGCAGCAAGGAGATGGAGATGGTGCTGGGGGCAATGAGGTTTGGGGGTGGAGGTGAAAAAAGCTGGGGGTCTGGGATTGAAAGGCAGGAGCTGTGTCCAGGGCTTGCTCTGCTATGGGAAAAGCAGCAGTGGGAAACCTGTGCTAAGGCAGCCCTAGAGAAAAGGGGGAGGGCTGCTTATGGGAGGAAAAAATTTAGCGAAGGCAGCTGGAGGTGTGTAATTACAATTATGATATGTTAAGTGTGAGTGCAATGTACCCTCTGCAAATGGATGGCACCGAAGCTGTGAGGGAAAGGCTGGTGTAGGAAGAAACTCAGTTAATTAGTTAATCAGAGCTCTTTAGGAAATGTTTCCCCCTCTATTTTTGTAACTATCAAATTGTGCTCATCCTTAAAGCTCCCACCCCAGCCTGACATGGGAGGCAGCTCTGTGCAGAGCAAAAGGAGGAAGCCGAAAAGCTCATATGCTGAGGGTCGGAGCACTCACCCCAAAAGCCTGGCTTCCTTCAGGTACCCCTGCAAAGCTGAGCCTTGGAAATTCCCTCTGTGTGTTCAAACCATTGCTCCACCTCTCCATCACCCCATCTCCTCCCTGCTGGGCTCTGTCCCAGTGTGCCCCTTGAGCTGTCCTTGTGCAGGAGTCTGGGGTCCCCCCACAGCCCCCTGGGGCTGCCGCTGCCAGCACAGCACGGGGAGAGCATCATTACTCGGCTTCGCACAGGGGAAATGGTATAATTGGAGCTGTTTGGATTTAGAAATTAAAATAATTTGGGTTTGCTCGGAAAGGTTCACACAATGTCAGCTTCCATCAGGTGGATGAGAAGCAGAGATGCCCTGGGAGTGAGCGCTCTGACAGCTCTCCCAAATAACACCCGCCCTGCTCAGGCTCCCTGCTTTTATGTGCCCAGCCCTATTTGGGGGTTAGAGGGAGGGGGTTTCCTCCCACGATGGACAAATCTATATGTCCTCTTCTGGAGCAGAGATGTCATCTGGGCGCCTGTCCCTGGCCATGCTGCAGGAGGCAGCCGGTGCCCCGGACCCCCAGAGCCAAAGGAACAGCTTGCTTCTGGTCCCCAGAACCACCCTTTCTACTCCAAAACCTCCAGGCAAGACAGCGAGTGATCTCCTTGTGCTCCAAAATGCCTGGGCAAATCCTGATGCACAAGCAGTGGTTTTGAGGGACCCTGATTCCTTTCAGAGCACCAAGGGTGCAGAACAGACATGTTGAGAGATCCCACCTAAACTGCTGCTTCCAGACACCTCTTGTCCTTGGGCTGTCTCCCAGGCTGTCCCCACCGCCTATGCTGAGGACACCTTGTCCCCTGAGGTCCCTGCATCCTTCCAGGCTCATCGCTCGCCCGGTTCCACCCGTGTTTCAAACCATCCCAGCTCCTGTTGCGTTATTTCCATTCACAGCGTGACCTAATTAAGCATCACCAACAAATGCAATTACTTTGCCATTTATCTTCCCTATCGTTAAGGTTCATCCTGACCAAGACCAGGTCTAGTGTCAGTTCTCCAGCCAGCTGCTGTGCCATGTGGGATGCCGAGCTGGCCTCGCTTTGCAGCCAATTAATTCCTCCCAGAAAGGTCTCCCAGGCACGGGGTGAAATGCCGCGTGTCCTGCCAGGCTTTATCCACCAGCCCCTGCCCCCAGAGAGGGGGCGATGCCCTATAAAATAGCAGCCAGCTTTGACCGCCATGGTTCGTCCTTAATAAATTCTTCCTTTGTATCGCTCGTGGCTTTGCTGTCCTCCGGGAGCAGGCAAATGCCTTTTCCTTAATCCCTGATTTTTGTGGTGTTCCTCGCCTGGCGGATGAAACAAATTTCCTGGCTACTAATTGTCAGTCTCCTTTTCCAGTCTTTCACCCTCCTCCTTTTTTCTTTCTTTTTCTTTTCCTCTTTTTAATTCCACTTTGTGTTTATTTCCTTCCCTGCCAACCCCCCCGTCATCCCCCCCCCGCCCCAGGCCCCCCATTGATTTGTTACGCCAGCTTGGAATTTGGCCGACTGCGATTTTATTCTTGTTGATGGTGGTGGGTTTTGAAGTGGCAGAGGCTTGCTAAGTTCGTTAGCAAATTCCCTTAATAATTCAAAACGCATGTTGCTCGCCCCGGCTGATTTGTGTACGTTGGGTTTGTCAAGCGTTCCCTTACGTGCTTTTTATCAGTAAGTGTATTTACAAGGTCTTCATTACTTCCTAATTGACCGTGCCTCTTCTCTTTAGTTATCGCCTTAAAGAGCAATTTAAGAAAGCAATTCAGCAACAGCCATTTTAAAGCTCTTCATTCCTTCCAGCTCCTTTCTCATTTATTATTATCCTTCTGTCTCGCTAGCACTGCTTTTCCCCGACGTCTTTACAAGCCCTTCAGATTCCCTGGAACACTTTATCAGCTCTAAGTTATTCCACCCATCGGCTGCCATCCCTGTGGCTTCACCCACCTTGTATCCCTGGTTTTGGGGCTTCCCCCCACCTTCCTTGCTGACTGTGTTTATTCAGGGTGTTCTCGGCCCCAGCCCACCCAAGGCTGCAGGATTTGGCAGTGGGATTTCCTCCTCCGTGGATGAACATTAGGGGATGGGGAGTGATGCTGCCTCTCCCGGTGCCCCCACCCTGGGTATCTCCATCCTGGGTTCCCTCCAGCCCCAGGAACCATCACTCCCTCCTGGCTGTCCTCTTCCTTCTGCAAGCTGCTTTGCTCCAACAGTTCCTCCCAGCCACCAGCTCCAAGGTCAGTCACACGCTGTGCAAAAACCAGCATCTTAATCGGCGGCTGTTGGGCTTGCTTGGCACTGTGCCCCCTGAACCCCCCTCATCCCCTTCATCTTCCTGTGCCGTTTCCACTGCCCATCTCTAATTTCCCTCTACTCATGCTGCATCATATTTTTGCGGGCTGGGAGACTGGAACTAAACAAGTATTCCATTGATTTATTCATACATTCATGGGCTTTAAGGCCAGGAGAAACTATTAGCTCACTTAGCCTGACCTCCCGCGCATTACAGGCCATTAAACTCCATCCGGTTATCCCTGCACCAAGCTCTGTAATTTGTTTGGCTGAAGTGTATCTTTTTGGAAAGGCCCCCAGTCCTGATGTGAAGACAGGTTTATATAACAGCGTTTTCCTATCCCACTCTTTATGTATTCTATAATGCTTTATTTGGGTTTCTGATGCTGCTGCATGATGCATGGGCGCATTTGGGGAGTATCTGCAGGGACCCTTGGGCATTTTCCCTTCGTTTTGGCAGCACTCAAACTGTTTGCTGTGCACAAATAGCCCAAGACGTCCCTACACTGGGCACTGTGCTCTCCTTCGTGCTGGGACCTGGCCATGCCAGGGTCTATGTCCAGCCCCGCATCTGCTCCTATGAACCCACCCCAAACAGTTTTGCAAGTTTCTATCACTTTACCACTGGCTTCCCCAGCCCTGGTAGAGAGGGAGACCAGCCTAGTTCTGGCAGAGATCTCTGGGCACCCCACGGCTTAATGTTTTCTTTCTCTTTCCTCTTTGAAAACTGGTCTTTTTTTTTTTTTTTTTTTTTCCTTTTTCCCCTGTGTTTTGTCTTCTGTGGCTTATGTTCCTTGACATGTCGGCTGGTTTTGATCTTTTTTCTCTTTCTGCATTACAAAATTGTCAGTTGTGTAACCTAGAAACGGGCCTGGCTGAATGATATGTTTGCAAATAATATTTGTTAGAAGTTCATCTCTCTAGTTCCTGGTTCGTGCCTGCCCCAAACCTGGTTTGGGGGGGGGGGATGTGCTGGTAAGGAGGAGCAAGTACCCCACAGCATGCCACTGAGGAGCCCAGGCTTTGCTCCCAGCTCCCACACCGATTTCCTCTGAGATTGGCATGTATCATGTCCTCCTCCCCCATGTCCCCCCTCCACCTTTGAGCCAGGCACAGATGCATCTCTCCCTCCCTTCTTGGGGTGTAAGGAGGAGAGCCCCAGACTGGCAGGGCTCCGTGCATCCCACCTGGGAGTGCAGATTCCTGTGGACACTGTTCCTCTGCAGTTGTTAATGGCCAGCACTACCCAACCCTCTGCGGTATCAGCCACTTTTGGCATCTACCAGCAGAGCCCCTGTGTTAAAGTGATGCTTAGAAGCTCTGCACAGGGACAGGTACCTCCCTTGCTCCCACCACTGCTGTCTGGGGAGCAAATACTGCATGTAGCATCTCCCTTGGGCTTTCCTTCTGTATCTCAGCTTTTCCCTGGTTCCCTTTGCTGCCAGCTTTACCGTTGCAAGGCCAGTGTGTGCTCTGCAACCTGCCCTGTGCTCCTGGGCAGCTTGCACCCATCTCGTCCCTCCTTATGGCAGCATCTTGTTGCAAAGCTGCTCCTGTACTTGGGCTGCAGCCCTAATCCCTGCTGTCCCTCTTCACTCCCCTGGCCCACAAAGGCAGTGGTAGCATTTCTTGTCCTCTCCTTTAGGCAGTTCATCTCCCTTCTGCAACAGGCTGGCATCCTCAGCCTCGTGCTAGGTCTCAGGTGTTCCTGCCAAAGCCAGAGCACCTCCATGTCCATCCTCATTTAACTTAAACACCAACAAATTCTCCTGGCCACAGTGTTCATCCATCTCATAAGCTGTCCAATTCACACAGCCCTCTCACACCTCTCCCTGGCTGTGCAGCTCAGGCTGGCTGAGCATCAGAGCTGGCCGGGTGTATTTATTTCTCTTGCAGCTGGCCGTGGCTTTCCAAGCAGGCATCCAATGGCGCCTGCTGCCTGCTTCTTACCAGTGGCTCCAGCCCTCCCCAGTTAGGTCACCAGCTCCTAACTGCCAATAGCATTTCTGTGCCTTTCTTGGGATGAGACAGTGAGGGCATGCTATGGACAACACCTGGCATCACCTGGGCAGAGCTGCTCCTGTCCTCAGCCCCATCTCTGGAAAACCTTCTCCACATCACCCCCAGGGCAGGAGCATGCTGTTCCTTTTCTCCTCTGTGTTCCCTGACATCTGTCCAACTCAGAGCCTTGTGACCCAGCACCATCACCCTGGTGTGCCTTGGGGGCTGCCAGCCCTTTGGTCCCTCTGCTTACCCTGGGAGCGAGTGGGGGTTGCGCAGCCCACTCGCTGCTCCCCAGCAGCTCTGCCCTGCTCGCGTCAGCCCCGCTTGGCTCTGTGGGTAACACTCACATCTCAGTTGACACTTCATACTTCAAGAGTTCACCCTTCACTTGTCGGAGCCTGTTAATCTTGGCAATTAGCTCTTGTTCTGAAGCAATTTTCATGCATGTTCTCCCTCTCCCAAATCCCTCTAAGACCCCCTCAGCGTGTTCCTGCGCTGCTGCAGCTGCCTGCTTGGCTCTGCACCACCCCTCCCCAGCAGAGCTCGAGTACCATGGGGGAGCCAGGCATTTATTTAGGTGATATGTGCACTTAGACGCCTGCTCCTTGACATGGCTTTCTGCAAATCTGACAAGAGCAGTATGTCGCTCTTCTACCTCTGCCCTCCCATCCTGCTGGGAAGACAGGAGAGCAGAACGTCTCCTTTATGTCTGCAAAGCCCGAAGGCCTGATAAAGATTCAGGGTGAGGTATCGCTGGAATGAGGAGCAGGGAGAAATCTGAGCTGCATAATTAGGTACTTTGGGGACTGTATCAAAATGCAGCTGACTATAGATTTCTGTATGGTACGTGCTCTTCTGCATTGACTTTCCTGCTCCTTCTTCCACCACTGCACTGGGATCTGGTGGGAAGCCCCTTGCCCAACCCTGGGAAGACGGAGCCCAGCGTGATCCCATAAAAAAACCTGAGCAAGAAGTTGGAGGTGAAGGGTTGGTAGGATGGGGCTTGGAGTGAGGAAACTTCATCTGTTTGCTTTCTGGTGTGCTCTGGGCTGTGTGAGACCCTCTCTGTAAATAAGTGGGGTTCACGGAGGGACTGCTGGGTGCTGCCACTGATGTCTGCTCCTGGTGGGAATCGCCCACGGGACCTAGCTAATGGCTTAGGTTAAAAACATATAATTGCTTAAACCAGTCAAAAATTGCAGTGTGTTTTCCCTCTCAAATCAAGACAAAGTTGAAATATCAAAAATGTTCACAGAATGGGAACAAAAAGAAGATTAAGAAATGTCAGGCTTTGCCGCCGACATTTTTGATGGAAATACTTTGACATTTGCAAACTCAAATGTTTAGTTTGTCAAACCAGATGGAAATGTCACACCGAGCCAAGTTGAAATGTTAATCTGTTGGCTCCCGAGAGCCTGCGGTCTCTCGTGGGAAGGGGATCCTGCGAGCCACCCCTCTGGCAGGAGCCAGGGCTGGGGTACAGCCCTCTGTATTTAAAGGCCCGATGGGGCTGGGCAGGCTGTAACAGCCGAAATCCCCGTGGAGGAAGGCCGTTCGTGGGAACGGGAAGGGACAGGCAGATTCGGTATTAGGATGCTAATCCAAGAGACAAAAACCCCCACATCCCCTGGCCTGCTTTACTGCAGATTTCACCGTGGATTTGGGCATGGCTCCCCCCATGGTGTCATGGTTCCCCCTCTGTAAACAGGAGCAATAACTCTTCCCCCACTTCAGCTGGATGTTGCAGGCTTAATACGTGCGAAGCGCTTGGGTATCAGAGTAATGGGGGTCCTGTGGGCCCCGGAGAGAGCCACGCCAGCCATTTGGCGATGCCATTACGCGATACGCAGTGGAGAGCTGCCTGTGAACCCGGCAGCAGTAAATCCTCACTGTGGGAATAGCATTTGAAGTGCAAAAGTGAAACGTGAAGTGAAAGCATATGGCGTAACAGGGTCTTCAGAGCATGACCGGACTCACAGCCCAGCGCTGGGCAGCTCCAGAATGGGTTTGTCTGGGGGGGAGAGGGAGGCTTTGCTGGTCCCCTGTGGCCATCGGGTTGTGCCCCAGCAGTGAGGTGGGTGTAAACACGGTGGGAGCTGGGATCTGTCCCTCTTGCTCATTGCTGCCTCCATATTTTATTTTTATTATATTTTTAACCCTCTCTTCTGGTGGCTGGAAGAGTTTGAGGGGAAATGGTGAAAAGATGCGTTTGAATTGGGAAACGCTTCTTGGAGCAGCACTTCACGGAAGTAATTCTTAGGGTGTTTTGTTATTGTCTGGCAAAAAATTGCCTGTATTTTTTTTCTTATCTGCCCTGAATGTTAACGTGTTGGTCTGAAGCCTGCAGGCGAGATGTGATTCATCTCATGGACAAACCTCTCATCTTCTGTTGCTCTGTGGACCAAAACCACAGGGCCGAGCAGCAGAGCTGCTGCCTCTCCCCTGCCTGTACACACTCGTACCTCGGGCACCACTCTCCATTAGTGAGGTCTCTCTGCTGTCAAGTTTTCTTGCTGATGAGTAGTTCAAAGGTTTTGATAATTAAGCCTCCAGTTGCCCTTTTGGGCAGAGCCACCATCGCCTTATGCTGGGGCTGTGGCAGAGGCCGTGGAGCGAAGGTGGCATGAGATGCTCTGTCCCTGCTTCAGCGCGGCTTGTCTTGTGGTGGTTATTAATGCCTCCGCTTTGCTTACCCAAGTGCTTAGGCGGTTCAATAGATTCTCAGACCTGTCCTTACACTATTGTTGGGAAAGATTCATTAGGACTTTGGCTGGAAATTATAGTGACAGAGCGAGCTGGGTAATTTATGGCTTTTCTTGAGGGTCGCGCAATTATTCAATAAGTGTCTTTCCTTCCTCTACCTCCCGCCAGCCACTTGTTGGAAATAAATATTGGATTTATTTGCGGAAAAGTAGCCATTGACAAAGCTGTGAATGGCTGGGAGAAACCTGGTGGGTCCCTGCAGGCATCTCTGCTTGCTTTCCACTGTAGGAAGGAGCGGTCCCTGCCCCATGCCCGCTCACTGCAGTGCACGTTACCTCCGCAGCATCAGTCAGTGAGGTCCCTGTGCTGCCCAGTGGTGCTTGGTTTGGCTTTGTAGCTATCCTGCCATGGGGAGTTCCCAAAGCCATCACTGGGGCTGTTCGGCTTTGAAAGCAGAGCCCTGGCTGAAGCCTGGTATCTCTGCAGTATCCCCCTGCCAGGGCACCCTGGGATGTCCCCTCAGGATCTGGGGCATCTACCCACCTCCTGCAGTACCCGGGGGCAACCATTTCCCAGCCATGCACCCACACCTCCCAGCCCCTTGACATTTGCCTCTTTCAAAGGCACTGTAGATGTTTATTGCTCTCAAGTGCCCGTTGATGTTACCTCTTGATGCTGACACAGTCCAGCCCTGACTCCTTTGCACTGGTTTTGGGAGTGCTGGGGAAGAGCAGGGTGAAACGGGGAAGCCGGGACATCCCCAGCTGAGCAAACAAGCAGCTCTCCCTGTCCCAGGAGAGAGAGAGGGAGAGATGGCATTGGGGTCAGGCACAGTGTAGACCTCACCAGACCAGTCGATCCCATCAGACCTGGGCTCCTTGTGGGACTTCCCACCTTCCCCAGCTGCTTCAGAGCAGAGGATAACTGATCACTGGGGAGGGCAGCATGTGGCTCTGCCTTACCTTGCTGTCAGAAGGTTATTCATCTGGAAAAAAACCTGGCAGGTCTTGCGGGGCTCTTCCTCTGGGCGGGTGATGGGGAGGGTCCCTCTGAGGGCAATCCCAGCTCCCCAAGTCAGGATCCTGCTCAGCAGCTCCTGCCAGAGGAGATGGTCAGCCTCACTCAATGGTGAGATCCAGATGCTCCATGCCCAGCCCAGTGTCTAGCCATGGGCTGGGCCCCCCCATGTGTGACTGGCCCCTGGGCTCCTGCCAGGGAAGAGCAGGGCTTGAGAGTGCCGTTATCCGCAGCGCGGCAGTCAGGGCTGAGCGGAACGCCCTCGGTGAGGGGTGCTGTCGACAGAGGTACTGGCACCAGCGCATTTCCCCTGTTATCTCTCCTGCTCCTTTGCGCTCTAACATTTTGTTTGAATTAGTGGGGCCTGTTCCTCGCAGTGTGCATGACTATGCATTTGTCTACTTTGGATTTCATCCGCCATTGACTGGCCCATCCATCAAGCTCTCTTCAGGCCTTTTGAAGTTCCCCCGTAGTCTTCTCTTGTTCTGAGCACTCTGTGCAATTTGGGTCCTTTGCCAGATTTTTCTTATGACATTTTTCATTCTCCTTTTCCAGATCATTAAGGCATCTCTTTAACCACCGGTATAAACACAAAAACTTGGGGAGCCTCCCTGTGAGTACCCAGCTCTCTGGCAGGTAGCCCTCATTAAGATACACCGTTTCACCTCTTTGTTTCCAACAATTAGAGTTACTTTTTCCATTTGCTTTGCAAGCATTTAATTCCCTTAATAGCCTCTCGTAAGGGACCTTGTCAAAGGGCTTTGAAACCCCAAACACATTATGTCAAGTAGTTCTCCTTACTTCGCCCTCCTGATGATGGCAGAAAGCATCCTAGCAGATTAGAGGCATGAACTTACTTTCAGGAAGCCGGGACAGCTCTCCCCCCACCCTTAGTTAATTCACAGGTTTTAAAATGCAGCTTCTTATGAGCACCTTCATCTCTAACTACCATTCGATTTTCACAGCCTTAAAAAGAGACGTGCCTCTACGCCTGCCAGAGAGCAGACTCTCTCCCTCGCCGGCTCTTTTGTTAGCAGCCGGGTCAGTCTGCGACTGAGAGCCGTCAGAGCCTTTGGGTGTTTCCCTTTCAACTCCAGAAGCTTTGTGCTGGATGGAGTCGTACAATCTCTGCTGCTTTGGCGTCGCTCTTTGTAGAAATACTTCATTGTTACAGCCTGAAAATAATAGGCATCTCTCTGCTGTCCCTGCTAAGCACCAGCTGGTTTGAAAAGAAACCCTCCTTTGGCTCCTCTGCAATGCCTCTGCTTGCCCTGGCTCTTCCCATCTCGCCCCAGCGATGCTGGCAAGTCAAGTCACGTCACGCACCCGTGCTAGGGGAGGAGGGAGGATGGGGCCCCCCGATAAGATCCCGGCCGAAGCTTGGCTGTCTCTGCATCAGAGGTACCAGGTGGAAACCTGTTTCACCCGCCGCCGTGTGATTCATGCCGCTTTGCTCCGGTGAATCATCCGGGCTGTTGTGTAAGGTTTACGCCGCTCGCGCAGCAGGGCTGTATTTCCTGCAGCTTTTATAAAAGTTCTGCACGATTTATACGTGCTGCTCCGGCCTTACAGCATTTGTGCTCTTTATTCAAGGCTTTAGGATTTACACTCCCTTTACCTGGGACCAGGGCAGGTGGTGGGATGATCCCGGGGACAAGGTGCTGTTTATCGCTCAGGAACAATCCTACCCCGCCGTGATTTCTGACCACAAGAAAGGCAGACTCACTGGTTGGGTGGTTTTTTTCTCTCTCTCCAACACCAATATCCATGAATCTCTAAACAGGAGGAATTATTTCCCTGAATGGTGCACGGCGGTGAAGACGTTTAACTCTAAGAATGTGTGACAGCTCATCAGGTGGGGACGGGAGATGGATTTGGGGCGGCGGAGGGAATGCCAAGGGCCTTCGCTGGCAGCTCCCACTGCAGCCCTGGGCAGGTGCCAGGCAGGGAAACTAAAACTGCCTAATAACGGGGTAACACCCCCCACTCTTGCTGGGGTACCCTGTGCCGGGGAATTCCCTGGCACAGCCGCCCACCCTGGCTGGGGCTGGAGGTTTTGTGTGTTTTAAACAGCGTGTGGCGACTTCTGCCCGAGCTTCTCCAGACAAACCTCTTGTGCCAAATTACCTGTCTAGCTGGGCCCTTATCTGGGTGTTTATCACTGCCGCCTCCCGCTGTCAGCACTGTTTATAGGCAAGGGAACCGAAACCCTATGCGAAGAAATTTCCTCCTCCTCCTCTTTTCTTTCAAATCTGCATCTGCTCCAGACTCCCTTTCATTAGAGACCACATGAAAGCCAAAACAATCTCAGGCTATCAGGTGCAGAAACCTTCGCAAGGTAAACTCTCTGCAGGTAAATAAGGCACACCCTGGCCCAGGCTCTGCCCTGGCACCCAGGGAGGTCTGGTCAAGCCCGTGTCTCCTGCATCCCTATTCCCGGGGGGGAGTCTCCTGCATCCCTATTCCGGGGGGGGGGGGGAGTCTCCTGCATCCCTGTTCCGGGGTGGGTGGAGTCTCCTGCATCCCTATTCCCAGGGGCCTCAGGCACCCACCGAGCTGTTTACAGAACCCCTGTGAAAACTAAGTGCACAGATGCATCCCAAAGATATCTCGCCGGCATCCCGATCGGTGCAGCGATGGCGCACAGCGTGCGCCCTGGGGGCAGAGAGGTTTGGGCTGGGGGATGCTCTGTATGTTGTCTTTTTCTCCTACCTGTTGTAAAAATATTTGTAGAGTTGCGGTATGCTGTAAAGAGTGATTTTGGGGGGGGAGGGAGGAAGGGGGCTGATACCGATTAGGCAGGAAATGGCTCGGCGTGGATGGCATCCATATGGGAGAGCTGATAGATTTGGCGTCTCAAGGCATCCCTTGATGGATCCACTGATAACCTGGCAGCAAAACAGACCTGGGCTCTCTGATTCCCTGCCAGCAGCTGAGGCGCAGCCTGCTCAGCCCGCCTTTGTTAACACCTTTCTGCCACGGGGGAACCCACCACCCTGCCCTGGGGAGCTGGTGGCCCTGTGGTCCCTCCCCAGGAGCCCTGAGGGGCTCTGTTGGGTGCTGCCTGCCAGGGATGCTGCTCTGGTTCCTTCCCTTTGAAGGCTCGGTGTGAAATCTGGTCGGAGTTTAGGGAGGCAGGAGGGCAGTGTGCAGAGCAGCCCACGTCCTTGGGATGAAAAAGTCTCGTTTTGCAGCTCTGGAAAGAATCAGTGGGTTTCCATGCTGGGCTCCTGCCTTGCATTGGAGACAGATGGAGTGTGCAAGAGGCGGGGAAGGCGGTCGGCTGCTCCTGCCATGCCAGGGGGCCGGCTCACTCGTGGCCATGAGTCCCCCTCTGTGTCTTTCTCAGGGTGGTTTAATTTCATCACCCACCTTTTGTGCTCCAAAGCCTGCGCTGAGGTGGTGGAGAACCGATGGCCCATATGTGCCACATGAGTTCCTCAGGGCAGTCTCCTTGTGCTGAGGAAGGCTGGTGCCCCCTGCTCTGTGTGCTCCCTGCCTGGAAGCTGGGCCTGAAAACAAGGGCAATTTGTAGGGAAAAATCCTGAAAAGATATGAGGGTGCTTCTGCTTGCAGAAACCATGCGAGGTGGGGAATGGGTTGTGTGGCAGAGGGCTGTGGTCCCTTGCAAAGATGAATCACGGAGGCTTGGGAGGCAGCAGCCACCCAATTTGCTGGTGCTTAGTGCTGCTGAGGGTCTGCAGCCCCTTCACCACCACTTGTCTATGCTGGTAAAACACAAAGCACAGGTCCGAGCCCCAGTACATCTTGGCAGGAAAGCTCTGCACAGGCAGGATCCCACATCCCCATGGTTGACTCAGGGTAATATTTTAGGGGAAAAAACCTGTTGGTCCAAGCTCTGCTTCCCTCCATGCACCCAAACAGGTCCTGGACAGCAGAGGGTCCTGGCATCCACCTCCTTGGGTTCTCCAGTGCCATACTCCTGCTATGCTCCCCATCCCTCTCTGCTGCTGCCCAGCAGCACCCTTGGTGTTCTCCCAGTGCAGCATGATTTGGCTCTGCCCATCTGCTTGGAGCAAGCCAGGCTCTGTGGTTGGAGCTACGTGACGATCACTCTAAAGCTGTCAGGGGTTACAGCAAATTCAGTGGCTAAAATACAGCCCCTGGAAGCCCTGGCAGCCCTCCTGCCTCTCGCTGCGTTAGTTGCAGGAGAATTGTTCACTCGTGCAGCCGGGTCACGGCCTCCTCGGCTGCAAGTCAGGGCTGTAATTTCCCTGTGGTTATTCCTTAGATAACTTATTTCAGGTTTTTACGATGCTTACAAATTGGACAGCATCTTAAAACATAATTCAGGCCTTAACTGGCTTTAAACGTGTGGGATTTTACAGGGATGTGTAAAATATTTTTAAGTGTTGGTAAATCCCAGGGACTGGAGGTATGGGTGGATGGGGAGGGATGGAGGGTCTGGCCTGAAAAGGCTTTTGGAGACCCAGGCTGGGAACCAGCAATGGGCCTTGTTTTCAGCCATGAGGATCTATGTAGTTCAAGGAGGTTGCAGAGCAGTTAGCAAGTCTGCTCCTCCTCTTCCCCTTAAAACTGGTTTAATTTGCACAAATTACCTGTAGAGCCAGGCACTCAACTCTGGTAGATAAGACATGTTGCTTGGAACACCGATCCATCAGGAGCCAGCATGGTGCCTTTGTGTGACCTTCCACAAAACCCTTCCTGCTGGGGAAGGTGGCTGCTCCATGGGACCCGTGCTGCTGCCCTGGCTTCTGCAGCACTTGATGGCCAGCAAAGCAGCAGGTGTGGACTTGAGGCAAACCAACCTTGAGGATTTGGGAGTCTGGGATGGGTGTGTGGGACTGGGAGAGGGCTGCAGCAGCCCTGCCTTTTGCCTGGGACAGACATGGGATCTGGCAGAGCCACGGTGGCTCCCACTGTCAGGCAGGGGACAGGCTGGCTGCCAGGTGTGTTAGGATCCAAGGGAGGAGAGCATCCCAGAGGTGACTTGCAGGGGTGGGTAGGGAGGTTTCTGTTGTGTACTCCCTTTGTTAATGAGCTGGCAGGAGGCACCATTCTGGCTGGGCTGGGATTTGCCAATACTGACAGAACCGGGGCTGCTATCGCAGCACACGGTCCTTGGGTAGAGGCACCCAGGTGGATCAGAGCGGTGACACCAAGCAGGGATTTGGTCTTTGTACTTCACAAGCAGGGGGGATGACCCAGCTGGGTGCCGTGGCGGAGAAGCTGAAGAGAAGGGCTGTGCAGAGGCCAGACAGACGGACAGTTGGATCATGGAACGAACACAATCCCGCAGCGAGGAGACGGAGCCAATGAGTGGTGCCAGTCTCAGTGTGGTGATGGGACCAATGCTGCTTCTGAGCCAGGACAGCAGGACCACCCTCCCGAATGAGAACCAGCTGTGACAGGAGGTGACATCTTGGTGAGCAGAGTTCAGGGAGGTAGGAGCCTCACGGACATGGCATCAGCTTACCTGCCCTTGTCTCCAGCGCCCAGAACGGGTAGGGATCTCTGCAGCAGTTTGCAGCGCAGAAGTAACCCTGTTGTCTTGCTCTACTCTTTTGTGAGGGTGCAGAGGTTTCACTGAAATGCAATACTGGGAAAGGGCTGGGATTTTGGCTGGTGTTTCAGGCACATAAGGAAGATGTTATTGTCAAGTGCTTCCCTCATCCCAGCAGAGCAGGGCTGCGGAGGTGGCCAGAGGCTGTGAGGAGGCAGGGGGAGCTGGGGCAGCCCTGGCTGTGGCAGGGTGGCAGCAGAGAAGCTGGGCAAGCTCTTTGGCACACAGTCTGCCATCACAGGAGACTGTGGCCAGGCTAGCCTGGCCCACAGCTTCTCCCCACTGCTGAGCTCGGATGACAGCAGCCGCCAGTCTCATCACCAAAGCCCACGTGAGCTTTTCTGCTTGCCTCTCTTCCAAAAAAAGCAACTTCCAGCCCACGGGAGAAAACTGAGCGTAATGGCAGAGACGCTGCGATGATGCATCGTCTCACCGACACCTACCCGTGTCTGCGGGAGGAGGGACCCACTTTGGCAGGAGTCCTGGCCAGGCACCCCCAGACCCCTGCTGCTGGGGGATGGAGTGGGACAGACGGATGCAGCCGCCTGCTTTACTGGCACTGGGGGCTCTCATAACCCCATCTGCAAGCAGCAGAGAGTGTATGATTAACATCCCTCCAGAGCAGATCACTTGGAGATGCTGCTGATCCCTGGGAGACACCCCAAGAAAGCTTTGCATGAAGCTCCTTGGGGATGGGCAGAGCTTGGGGGGTCCCTTCTTCCATGCACAGCCTGTGCCTACGAAACGTGCCGAGCTCCTGCAAGGCTGCCCCAGGGGACGGTGAGGGGCTGGGGACTGAGGAGGCTGTTACTGGGCTCTGGCTTCATGCTGTGGGCACAGGGTGCTTCCACCACTGCGGCTGCGCACAAGGGTCTCTGCTATTTGCTAGGGGGACCCTGAGGATGGACTGTGTGTTTGGGGGAGGCTTGCTCCCTCTCTGAGCTCCCCACAGGGCAGGTCTGCAGGCAGAAGGGAACGTGTTGGGGAGGTAGCAAGGCGCTGGCAAGAACTGGTTTGCCTTTCTGGACAGTGTTCCACAGCCCCTACGGGACTGCCCTATCTCCATGGAGAAATGGGAATGCTGGAGCAGGGGAGTACCCCGCAGGGGTGAGGACTGGTCCTGCTCTCAGAAAGGGTGCAGGGGATGCTGGCTGTTGGTACGAATTCATCCCGGCTCTGCCATAAGGAAGTGATTGAAGCTTTCACGATCTGTTTAACCGGTGACATATGTTTCCTGCAGGCGCGGCGGCGTGCGGCATGCCGGCGGATGAGATACGGCCGCTCGTCCCTGCCTGGCTCTGCCGGCGCAGCCAAGGGCTGGCCCCATCCCCACGGCCGCATTTGATACGGCTACAGGCCGCCGCTCCCTGTGCGGGAAGGGGAAATTGCTCGCGCAGCAAAGGGAAATAAACACGAGGAGAGCAGCCCTGACAAAAAAGTGAGTGTTTCTCTGGTTTGAGGCCCCGCTGCAGGCGAGAGCCACATGATGCACAGCGGGGCTGGGGACGAAGGAGGGGGGAGCCGGAGCTGCGGTGATGTCTGCGAACTCCCTCTCACTTACGGGGGGTCCCTCCCTCCGGGTCTCATCTCGGCTTTCATCGCCGAGACATCAGAGGCACCAGCGAGGGGGGAGCTGTGCGTTGTGGTAAAGGTCTAATTGCCCAAACCGTTGAGCCCAGGCGAGGTGTTCCACCAAATTTGGTGGTGGCCGAAGCTAGCAGAGTGCTTTACCCAGGGAGGAGATGGACCCCTGGCACCCAGACACCAGTACCCACGCTCAGGTTTGCGTGGGCACTTACCTACACCCCTCAGTGCTTTCAGTGCCATTCCTCAGAACAGGGGTAGTAATTCAGAAGGTAAAAGTCTGACTGGGTGCCCTGGGCCAGGAGCATCCTTGGGCGTGGGGCTCACCCCCAATGCTGCTGCTGTGGGGCTGGTCATAGGGGCTGCCCTGGGGCAGGGAAAAGGCCCTCAAAGAGGAAGGGCTTTGCCACGGAACAGCCTGTGTGCCCCCATAGGGATTGGGACAGAAGGAGGCACTGCCACCTGGCTCGGTGTGCTGGGGAAGCTGCTAACAGGGCAGGTTGGGGCGGGGGGAGGACACTGCAGAGGTCCTGGGCAGCTGTGAAGCCGAGAGCAAGAGGATGTGGATGTTATTCGGGATGGGGCAGCTGGTGATGGTCCTCAGGCCTGAGAAGGGTGTTGCAATCTCACTGAGGGCAGTGGGAGCCTTCTCTGGGGGCTGAGCTGGGGAAGGGAGAGAAGGTGAGCTGCTGGGAGGCACCCCAGCTGTGTGGGCTGGGGACTGCCAGGAGGGATGCCAGCCTCGCTAGGCATCTGGGGGAGTGTTCACAGTGGCAGTGAGGCTGACCCCACTGGGGGCCCCGCACAGGCTGGGGTCTGGCCAGGATGAGCCTGCTGATGGGTGTGCAGCGGAGGTGGTGAACTTGGCATGAGAGCACAGGGAGGAGCAGAGGAGGGGAGGGAAGGGATGAGGAGGTTTTATGGATGAGCTGGAAGCCCTGAGGGCTCCTCTGTCATTGCAGGGGGCCAGTGTCTCCCCCTACACCAGGAACCTGCTGGCTGCACTGACAGGAAAGGAAGAGCAAGAGCAGGGCTTCCCATCCCTTGCTAGAGATTTCAGCTTTGAAACATAACCTACTCCTTCAGCTCCAGGGCAGAGCGCCCTGCAGCCTCTCAAGCTGCCAGCCCGCACCGGCTCTCCGGTTCTCTCCTCAGCTCCAACATCCATTGGCAGCCAGGCACCAAGCAAGCAGTGCCTGGCTCCAGAGTGATCCCAAGCCCCGAGCAGTAGGAGTCTTTCCTCTTGAGGTGCCTTTCCAATAGGGGAAGGGGAATTTTTGGGAATGGATCTGTGTCCTTCTGAAGCTTTTTTAGTGAGTGCTTTTATCCCCGTGTTGCTCTGTGCTCGGTGCATTTATGTCCAGGATTAAAGATGCTTCTTGGAGCTGTTGCGCTTGCCCAGGCTCAGGAGCCTTCAGCCCATTACCCCTAGCTCAGAATGCCAAGTGGTACCTCGCTTTGGGAAATGGGGCCGAGTCGATGAGGCACCTCTAGCCCACGTGTGTGCTGGTGGGGGCTGTGGTCACATCACCCCTGTGAAGTTTCATGGCTGCGGTCAGCAGCAGCCCCAGCTCTCACTCCCCTGCTCCTGGTCCGGCTGCTGCAGCCTGGGCTCTCTCTGCAGCTCTCCGGTGTCCCAGCCCTGTGTTCGTTAGCAGATAGCCAAGGTCAGCCCGTGACTCGACGTGGTGGTTTGCTCCAGCACCGGATTACCTCCGCGCCTTACAAATCAGTGCCGAATTTCTCAGCCGTTTGGCACTAGGCAGGTGCCTGGAGCACGTTGCGGGGAGGTGGAGGAGGGGGAAGGAAATGGCTGGGGGAGGCAGTGCAGACAGAGCAGGTGAACTTTGCTCTTCCAGCTCTGGAAAAAAGCTCCTTCCCCTGCTCTGACAGCCTTGCAGGGAGAGACGGCATCATTCTACCCTGATGGCAGCGTGGGGGTGAGCTCTGTGGTGCTGCGGCTGTGCTCAGGCACGTGAAGCATCACAGGGATGGGGATAACACATAAAGCAGGATGGGGATGCTGTTCCCAAAAGCTACTCCTTGTCAGGCGCTGAGGCAGCCTGCACCGACAGCCCGGGATGAGCAGTGGTTGATCATCCTCCATGTAACTGTTGGAGATGCCTAAATAATTCATTAATGGTTTGGGCAAATAATGTTATGCAGTGTGTAACTGCTTGCGATGACGCTGCGTGTTGCTCAAGCAGGTCCCAGGCACAGCGTTAGCAGTGTCACACAGTGCTGGTGGTTTCCTCTGATTATGGGGACTTTTTTCCTTTCCTTTCCTTTCCTTTCCATGTGAATTTTCCTGCCTGCAGCTCCAGGCAGGTGTGAGGGCCTATTTTTTCCCAGGGAGGTGGGGGGAGGTGGCAGGACCGGAGTGTGGGCTGGTGGCACGGGATGGAGGAAGCAGGTGGGAGGTTGCAGGAGCATCACAGCCCCGCTCAGCCAGGCTGTTTGCATTGCGTGAGGGTGAGAAGGGGCTGTGGGAAGACCACCAGTTCCTTTCTCCAAAACCCCATCTCCAGCAGATGGTACTGGTGCCCCGGTGCCAGGCAGAGCCCTCCCCAGCCAGTGTCCCCATGCTGCTGGTGAGGGGCTCCAGGCATCCTGTCACAGACCTGGCTGTGGGCAGGGAAGGGTCTGATAGGGGTGACAAGGGGCTTCTGCTCCTCCAGAGGGGTCTGGAAAACCTCCTGACTGCCTGTCTGTCCCTGGTGCGTCACAGTGCTGGAGGTGGCAGGTGGCAAGTAGGGCTCCAGCTCCCCCAGGGTGAGGGGCAGGACCCCCCTGTGCTTCCCTGCGCAGCTCCAGGCGAGCATCATACCAGGCTGATCTTCAGACCCGGCGGGGAGTTCGTGCCCCAGTGTTAAGCTGCGGCTCGTGCGGGCTCCTGGAGGAAGCCCGTGCTGCGTCCCCCGCAGCTCCTGCTTGTCACTCTATTAAATTTCCATTTTAACATGAAAACAGCTGGTTTCATGGTGCCTCTAACTGTGTTATTTACACAGTCACGCACACAATCCCTGCTGAAAACCACATCACTCACTGTGGCGGCGGCCCTCTGTCTCGAAGGTACTGAGCGGGTGGTGCCAGCCCCACTAGCATTCCTCTGGCCTTGCCCTTGGCCACCCTGGCAGCTCGTGGTGTGAAAGCTGGGTGATTCAAGAGGGGTCAGACCCCTCTGGGAGTGCCCCCGGTTCAGCCTGAGGGCAGGATCAACCTGTCTCCATCTGCACCAGCTTGCAGTTCCCTGTGAACCCCTTGAGCCCTGAGGATGGGACGCTTGATGCACATCAAGGGACAGAGACAACAACTGTTGGCCATGTTCAATAGTGCTTTGTTCTCAGCCTGGGAAGCAATGAAAATCCTCCTGCTTTGAAGCCCGAGGAGGCCTTTTTATTATATCCAGGGCTCCTGGAAAAGGGAACTGCAAGTGCTTTCCCATAACGTGATAAAAAGCTCTCCTGGATGAGACCACAGCAACTCGTTACATGTGAGAGCGGCATGGGGCTGAGCTCACCACTTACCCAGCCACTGGAAATCACCGGTTCTTGGGGTGGATGCACCAAGGCTCTTCCACATCCCAGTTACGAGTCCTGCCGGCCTTTATGCTCTCCCCTGACCAGACCTGGTAGCTGCCTGGTGCAGGTGGTGTGTGGTGGGCATGCAGAGCAGTGTGAGGGGTGGGTGGTGGGTGGGCATGTCCCTCCCTGTGCCCCTACAGCAGGTAAGCACAGGGCAGAGCCACGCACACCTGCCCCAGCTTTGTGTTTTAGCAGCAGACTGCTGTCTAGGAGCAGTAACAGCAACCTGCTCACAGGAACAGTGCCTGGGAGACAAGAGACTGTAATTTACAGTGGCCATAAAGCAGCCTGGTGTGGGCCAAGCAGAGGTCTGCTTCCCACCCCCACAACCTGCCCAGTGTTGGCTGGGGAGCGTGGTGGGGGGATGCAGGCCACGCGGCAGCAGAGAGCCCGGGAGCATCCTGTGTTTGAACCTGATGGTGGGCAGCTGGGGGGGGTAGGGGGGTGGGATCCCAGGTGTGTGGCATCAGTGCTCCTGGGGCTGAAGGCTGCCTGGTGTGGGAGGGCTGGGGTTGCTCCCATTCCACCCCAGCAGGCTGGGGCACAGCTGGTGCTCCCTGGCACAGCCCCTGGCCTGGCTGGGAAACTCCTAAACGGTGAGGCTGGCCTAATTAGTCTACTTAATCTCCCCCCATAAATCACTCCTCCCCATCCCCTGCAGACTATCGGCAGGATCTGAAGTCATTAGTTAATTTAAACCTGGGAGTTCACGCGTTGGCTTATCAGGAGCTATCTCCCTTCCTGCTAAGCACTGCCTTGGTGCTGTCTCTGCTGCTAGATCCTATCTGTGCCCGCTTTGAAGAGGTGATGGGCTGCCGAGCTCGCTGCCGGCTTCCCTGCCTGCTGGCAGGTGGGAGGGGAGATGGAGATCCTGCTTCTCTCCCTCCCTGCACTCCCCTTTTTTGAACTTCTCTGACTCATCCACTTGATTTGATGTTTTCACCTTTGTTTTACAAATAGCAGTTTGCCCAAGCGCTGGAAGGAGAAGGCGGCTCCAGCGCTGCTGCAGCTCCGAGGGCAGATGCCCGGGTCCCCTGGGCAGGCTGGCAGCCAGGTGAGCGGGGTCCTGGGGAGGGAGGCTGGTGGGTGCCCAGCTTGCCCTCACACCCGGCAGGGATGTGGGGAAAGCTGGTGCTACTGCAGGGTGGCTGTTGGGAGGTAGGGGCTTGGCTGGGGGTCCTACTAATGGCTTGTACTGCTCATCGGTTGTGCTGTCGTCTCGCCATCATCTTCCTCCCCATCCCTGGGTCTCCAGCCCAGTGGGAGTGGGGACTACCCAAGGTTCCAGGGTGGGGATAGTGGGATAGGGGCTGGGGCTTCTTAAAGTGAGCTGTGTTGGCTGTGGGGGGCAGTCCCGATGGTGGGGGGACTCCTGGCTTTGCAGCCGGACAGGGGTGATCCTGAGAGTCTCTGCAGGGCCGGCACAGCAACATGGAAGCTCTGCTCAGCTCCCAGAGCAAGGCAGGCAGTGGGAAGGGGGGGTCGACAGCGGGGAGGTGATGGCTGTGCTGGGGACACCCGAGAGGAGCCTGCAGCAGTGGTGTCTGGCAGCTCCCGGCTGCTTTCCTGCGGAGTGCTGGGAGGCGTGGAGTCACCCTGGCTGTCCCAAACCGCTCTGCACCCCTGGGCAGGCAGCATCCAGGCTAGGGGAGTGTCTGGCTGGGTGCTCCCCATGCAGGCAGGGCCCTGCCTGGCAGAGAAGCTCGGGGAAGCCCTATCCCACCCACAGCAGCACTCCGGGGCAGCCAGACACCCCGCTGGCACAGCACAGCCCACAGACCTCGAGGGGGCTCTGGCTGCCCCCACGGGCCAGCACCTCACATGTGGGGTGCAGGCAATGCCGTAGACCCGAGGGTATGTGTCCTCCCCCTGCAACCCCTGGCTCTGCTCCCAGGAGGTGAGGGATGGCTATCCTGGGACCTGCCAATCTAGGCTGCTCTGAGCTCTGTGCATCCCTCGGGACAGCCCAAAGGAACTGGAGCAGCCAGCTTTTTTGGAGCCATGTTATTTTGGGCAGAGCACCCTGATGGGGCTGCTGGCACCCTGGTTGCTCAGCAGGCAGTCCGGCTGCCGGGGGTGGTGGCAGGAGGAAGCAGGGTCCCTGCACTCCCTGTCTGACTTTGTGGCTGTCCTTTTCCTCTGGCTCCCTTGTTCCAAGGGGGAGCTGCAGCCTTGTTTGGTTTTTGTAGTCCAAGCTCTGGATTTATTGCTTCCAGGTCTTTGTGTGTTTGTTCATTAAATGAAAGACGGCTGGGTGAGTCTGCTTTCCAGCCCCCCGGCCCCCCTCCTGCAGCACAGAGGGGGTCTTTTGGCTCGGGGTGATGTCTCCCCTTGTGTCACACAGGCACCCAAATGCCCCTCAGGGCTGTGTGAGCCGGGCATGCATCCCTGGGGGGTGACATCCTGTGTGATGTGACCTGATGGCCCCACTCAGATGCTCAAGCTGTGCCCTGGTTGACAGGACAAGGCGGTTTTGGACTGAGGGGGAGCTGGGGGCAGGTGCTGCTGCTGTCCTGTGCACCCCCTGCTCCCGGGCATTAAGGACAGTGCTGGGGTACAATGGGGGGGGGCCATGGGGCACCATCCGGGGATGGCTGGCTGGGCATGCTGACATTGTCCCCTGTCCCCAGGCTGATGCTCCCCTTCTGCTGCGGCTGGAAGACATGAGCTCCCGATTAAAGGATGTTTCAACCAGAGCGTGTGGCTGCGGCGGCCGGGGAACACGCAGCGGGAGGGGACAGGGACAGGACGCGTGAGAGACGAGAGGAGAAGCCAATTTACACTGGAATGTAAATACGGCAGCGGCACGCTGCTCCGCAGGGCGCATCACCCCCTTCCCGGCCCTGGGACGGGGCCGAGAGCAGCCTGTGACAGCTCAGACCCCATCTGTGCAATGGGGAGGCAGAGCCCCGTCTGGTCCGGCTGCTGTGCAGAGGTGAGGAAGAGGAGGGTCAGGGATGGCTACTGCAGTGAGGTACCGCCGGTCACGCATCCACTGGCAGAGGGATGGAGTCTTGGCCATCCCCTAATAATCCTGAGAACCAATAGCAGCGTCTGTAGCCCCCCTGGATGAGCAGAACAACAGCTCAGCATTAAGAGGAGAACTTCGCAGCAGGATTAACTCTGAAACCTAGTGACAACACTTTAAGCATCTGCACTCTCTGTGTCCCCGCTGCTCGTTCTAGCAGCTCCCTGTTATTAATGAGCTTTACTCAACCGCACTAGATTTGTCTGAAAGAGCAACCTCCGGGGATCGAGAAGTGAGGTTTAAAGATGCAAATATTCAGTGAGATATCCAGATTTAAGGATCTTTTTTTTTTTTTCATTTGTCTTTTTTTTTTTCATTTGTTCTTAGCCTGGAGTACAGGGATAAGTTTTAAAGGAATTGAGGAAAGATCTTCCAGAATGTGAGACAGAGGAACCTTTTTTTAAAAGACCAAATAAAATAAACCCAACTTCTAAAAATTTTAAATTTTTAAATTTTATTTTATTTTTTAAATTACTTTTTTAGTTTAAAACCACTGGATTTGGAAAAGTTTTCTTTGTTTGCCCAGGGCAGTGTGAGCAGGGCAGTGTGAGCACTGCTGCCCCAGTCCTGGGGACCAGGTCAGGTTTGTCCTCTGTGGTTTGCAGAGCATCACCGGGGCAAGCCATGCCCTTCCCCATGGGCACCAGGATCAGGAACAGGGTGAACCCCAACCAGCCACAGCTATCCCCAGGAGCAGAGAGAGCTCAGCAGACAGATCCATGGCAGATGACAAAGAGCATCAAACAAGTCCCTCAAATGTCCAGCCCAAATTGGAAGCGGGCTCCTCTCCTCCCCTAAGGGCTGGACTCCAGTGCAAGGACCTGAGCTCAGACGCGGATGCTGGGAGACTTCACACCCCAAGGCAGGTTTTTTTGGGGTTTTTTAATCTCTCACATGGCTGCCTTTTCTTTCTCCTTTTTTTTTTTTTTTTTCACTTTGAGTCAGGAGCAATAACTGCTAAAGATGCATATGGAATTTGAATATGAATGATAAGAACAGCTGTGTATATCTATTATGAATGAACATAAACAGAAATGTATAAACTGAGATTTTGGGGCTTTTGGAAGAATTAGTGCCTTTGTTCCTGGATTTTTTTCCTATCAAAGTTTGAACCAAAGCCCATTAGCCTGGACTTTCCCGCAGCCGACCAAGCCAGGAGCTTCATTTCGCCCTGGCGCTGAGCCACACCGAATTCTCCTCAACAGCTCAGTGAGCCCTAATCCTAACAAATTTACCCAGAGAAGTGGGTCTCTTATTACACAGCCTAATTTGAATGCTTTCCAAGGTTAATTTCTGCTCCCTCTCCCTCTCTCCAAACATGCCTGCCCCTCCGGAGCCAGCTCCCCCCCTTCCCCAGCCCCCACCTCCAGCTCCCCATTTGTGCCAGCCCCAGGGTGGGGGCGGGGGGCGAGCAGCCCACTTCACCACTGCAATGGTTTTTAAACGAGAAAATAATGTGATGTGTGTCCCTGGGCCCAGGATCTGCCCGGAGGGTTTCTTAATGCCGAGCGACTTCCTTTGCAAATTAATTGCAACTTTCGTTGGGCAAAAAATAGCCCTGGAAGCCCCTTCCCCACAGGCTCTTCCGTGTGTGATATCACTCCGTTCATAAGCTGATTCCATCCCTGTGACTCCGGTTTCTTCCTTCCCCTCCCCAGCGTGCCGGTGGCTGGCTGCCTGCGAGGGTACTGGGGGGGTGTCCCACGGCAAGGCGGCTGTGCCAGGGCAAGGGGAGCATCGCTGGTGCCTGGCCCAGCCGGTCCCAGCCAGCGCTTTGCAGCAGACTGTGCAAGAAAAACCTCAGCATGGGGAAACTGAAATCCGTCTCAGCACAGGGAGCAGCTGCCAGATCCATTAGGGAAGGACCAGCCGTGCCTCGTGGGCGGCTATGGCAGGAGAGGGGCGGTGGAGGGGCTGCCACATGTGTACGGACTCCCAGGCACCCCAGGATTAAAAGGAAGAGTTTGGTGGAAAAAAGGTTCTGGAGAAGCCCAGAGTCCACCTTGCCCACCAGCTGGATGTGGTCCCCGGGGTGCTTTCTGCTGGTTTTAAACTGCAAGAAGCAGAAGGGCTGGTGTGGAACAGCAGCCTCACAGCCCTGGACCCAGTTTCTTGCACCCCATAAGGCAGTGAGGTCCCCAGTGTGTGCCGCAGGTGCTGTGCCCATCTCCCAGCTGCCACAGCAGCTGAGATCCAACCTGCTCCCTCTGCTTGCCTCGCTTTTGCTTCTTCATACTCAGCCAGTACTTTTGTATTTGCTCAGGCTGAGCATCGCCAGCAGCCCAGCATCCCATCTCCCATCAGTATCCCATCCCCCACCAGCATCCCGTCTCCCTGGCAGGGACCGGGCACGCGCCTCGTGCCACGCCGGGGCAGCTGAGCCGGGCTGGAGCACCAGCAGCATCGAAGCACCGGGAGCAGAGCTGGGCATTCCCAGTGGTGATGCCACCAAGATGTCCTCAGTGATGTATCCTCACAGGTCACAGCTGCTGCCACATCCTGCTGCCAGGTAACCTACAGTCGCTGCTCCCTGTCCCTCCCGAACCTCGCCCGCTTGTCTCTCTCAGCAGATACCCACGTTTGATGATTTTGCTCCAGGCGTACGAGCTGCAGGTATCAAAGCTGAACCACATCTCCTCTCCTGGCTGTGTTCCTGCCTGCTCCCAGCCCGGGAGCTCTGGCTGGGGGATGTTCACAGCAGCTCCTCAGCACCATGTGTCACAGTGCCTTTGAGGTGCTGGTTTTGGCAGGGAGCCCCAGGGCAGGTCTCCAGGCTGCAGGTCAGGGGGGTGGTGCGCGGAGGGCTCCATCTGCCAGGAGGGTGCTGGTCACTGCTGTAAGGTCAGCCTTAAATAGTTGGAATTAATAATATAAATAAAGCAGCCTGGAGGAAAGGAGAGAGCAAACTGAATCCTAATGAGGTTGCATGGATGCATCAGGATGATCATTTCATGGAAATCATTTATAAAAGGCAAAAAATCCATCGAGTTTAGGTTGAAAAATGTGGGGGACAACAGCCAGGGCACAGTCCCCAAGGCCACCACCATGGCCTGTGTCCCCATCCCCACCACAGTCCCACACATGTGTGCTGGGGAAGGTCCAGGGCAAGCCCTGGCTGCGGAGGGGGTGGGAAACAGGCCCAAAGGCGGAGGGAGAAGCTGCTCTGTGCAGGATGGTGACATCTTGTCACCAGCTTTGTTGCAAACAAGTGCGTGGTACCTGGTATGAAGGGGCAGGGCATTTGCTTTTAGGGATGGCCAAAATTTACCAAGAGTTGGGGCAGCAAACACCGAAAGAGGAAGTTTTAGAAGGGAAATAAAATGTTAATGCCTTGGGGCTCACGGTGATCCTCGGTGCCAAGGCAGGAAAGGAATTAGTGCTGTAGATGGGGAAATAACCAGCGTTAAATGGAAGTGGGGCAAGGTTGGGATGAAGGGGCTGTGAGGAGGAGGAGGATGGGCAGGGGGTCTCCAGGAGGCAGCAGGCACTGACCCCTGCGACACCCTTCCAGCACACCAAGCTCTTTGCAGCACCCATCTTGCTGGGGGGATGTGCCTGCACCCCCCCAAACCTCCTCCTCGTCCTGGCTACCGCTGGCCACGAGCCAGACGAAAGGTTCCCCCAAGCACGGCAGGGACAGGTCCAACGCTGTGCAGCTCCAATTATCCTAGGCTGGAGGCTTTCCAGGAATCCCATCCCCTCTCTCCTCACCCGTCCCCCCCCAAGCCTGCCTCCCCCAGCCTCCCCCCCTCAAAGCAATTTGACTTTTATAGTAATAACTTCTGAACCCTGAATTGGGGCGATGCCAAGGAAAGCAGCAGAAAACAATGTGATGGGCCTCGGCAGGCGTGGAAACTCCAGCGACCGAGACCAGCCCTAAAATAACTTCCCAGTGATTGTTATTTATTCTGGGAGAAAGTTCGTTCATTCACAATTTGGAGGGGAGATAAATCGGGGTGGGCTCGAGCTGCAGAGGCAGTGTGCCGCAGCTGCAAACATGGGGTGCAACCAGCTCCCCACAGCCCTTGTGCACGTCCCTGTGTCCTGCTGGGAAAAAAAAACCCACACTGATTTTTGTTGTTTGGGTGTTTTCAAGGGTATTTGGATTCACCTGAAAGCCCTGGGGTCAGGTGGAGGGGAACAGCTTGAGGCTGGGGGTCTGTGCATGCTGAATGATGCAAGGGGCTGCTTGCCACATGTGTCTGTGTCTGCACGTTGTTTGGGCTTCCCCCGGCACATCACGGCTTACAGAGCCGTCCCTGGGGTGAGCACAATCACTGGGGTGAGCCATCGGTGTCTGACAGGGGGTGCAGGTGGGCTAGGGACAGGCAGCATGAGCAGCATCCCTCTGCACATCCCAATGAGCATCAGCGTGTGCTCGGCAGCTGCCTCCCACATCAGCTGGGCAAGTTGTGTGACCTCAATAACGTGGTTGCATCCCTGCAGCTCCAAACTGCCTCAGCTTCCCCACAATTTACAGGGCTACACCAGAGTCCCCGGCTCTGCCAGAGGCCCTTGGGCAGGGACAGGCAGGGCAACTGCGGCTGCTTTCAGGGAACGTTCTCTCCAGAGGAGGCAGCCAGCAGGCAAGGCAGCCCTGGGCAGCATGGTACGTGGGCACCAGTTAGGATCTGAAGCGTGGCAGCAGCTCTGTCAGCCAGGGCTCGGGCTGCCTGTGCACCCCAGGCAGGTTTGGAGACCAAGGAAACGCATCAGAGGGTGGGAAATGTGGTCCCTGCCTGACGGGAGACGGGCACCTTGCAGCGTGGCTCTGCAGGGACCTGACTGGGGACAGCAAGCACCACCTGCTTTGTGTGCGGGTTGTCCCCAGGAAGGATGTGCACCCAAGTCCACCTGCTCACGAGCATCTCTGGTGCACAGCTCCATCATGCTCCACCAGCCGGCTCAGCCACAATGCCATGGTGGCACAGGGCAGCACCACCGTTGGCACCCACTCTGTACCCAGCTCCCTCCCCCCAGGTCCCCCCACCCCCGCTACCTGCAGTCCACGGGACTCGCTGGGTGTCACCTAACGTTTTGCTTTTGGGTTTGGGTCTGTCATGTGGGCACAGCAGAGCCCAGCCCTGGCGCTGCAGCACAGACCCATCCCAGTGCTGCCAAGGGGGAAATCGGTCCTGTCCCTTGCTGGGCAAGGGGGACACGCTTTGGTATTTAAGAAACACAGACAGCCGGGTACCAGACAGACCCTGATGGCACCGGCCACGGGGAGAGCAGGGTTAAAGCTGGGCCAGGCGCCGGGCAGAAGCAGCCCTCCAGCAGCACGCTGGTTGGCACACACAGCTTCCTTCATGGCACGGAGCCGGTGCCGGTGAGACCAGCCCCGCCAGGCCGCATCCCTCATCCTGCCAGGCAGGAAAGCCTTCAGCCCTGAGTTCTTCCTCACCTCCCTGTGTCCCCTGCCCTCTGCCCCACCACCGCCGTGGGCAGCCCCGTGCTTGCCAGCTGACTTCCAGCCTCGCCACTCTTCGGGCTCTCTGAGCAGCTCGTGACATTGGCAGGCAGCTCCGGGTCTTACCAGCCATTATTACAATGATTATTTTGTTTTCCTGGCTTGAAAGGGCTCTCCTCTTGCCTCGCTCCTGGCTGGCCACAAGCCAGGTTGGACTGAGCACAGAGTGAGGGGAGCTGGGAGCACCCTGTGCTGCCAGGGCAGGGGACCGCGGTGGGATGCGGGAGCTGAGATGGAGGGGAGAGAAGGTCCTGCTCCTCCTCCTAAAGGTTCAGATTGGAAATCAGCACCTGCTTGGTTAATTCATTAGCTTCGATTAGCGACGATGGAGCTTAGAGCAGATAATG
This sequence comes from Porphyrio hochstetteri, assembly GCA_020800305.1. NCBI lineage: Eukaryota > Metazoa > Chordata > Aves > Gruiformes > Rallidae > Porphyrio > Porphyrio hochstetteri. The sequence goes on along the minus strand of CM036914.1, from coordinate 8,050,973 downwards.
GGCTCCCTCCCGCTGGTAAATCTCCAAGAGGAGCTCAGTGAGGTTATCTGCACCAGCAGCAGCGAGGGAAGGACAGGGATGAGCACAATTGAATTAGGAAGCTGTTAAACGAAGAAGCCAAACTGAGCCAGAGTGGGGATGATGCAAGACAGCTGCACCACTAAAACACAGGCAAGGCACGATGCCACAGCTATCCCCAGTGGGTGCTGGGTGCTGGTGCTCCACTCCCCACAGACACCATCCCCAGCCAAGTTTTGGTAACGTCCTTGCCAGCCATGTCCCTTACAGATCCATTCGCCAACACCTTCTTCCCTCCACATGGACTGCATCTTCCACTAAGTAGGGGTTCCTCCGTGGCCTGGGTTCGGCTGTTGATTAAATTAGCTAAGGAACCTGTGTGTGATGATGATGATGTGATGTAGTGACCTGAAAAATAATCTTTCCATGGAAATATACGTGTATGTGTTTGTTTTCTGCGGTTATGAATGTAATTCCACAACCCACTTAGGAGCCAGCAATTTTCTGGCTGAGGTGGGAAGTTGCTGACATCTTGTGATACATGACAAGATTGATTGTATTTGCTTACCCTTTGACCTAATAAAGAAAAATAATGTTCCTTCGCCCAGCTAATACTCTGTGTACTCCAGCATTGCTTTAAATCAGCTGGCAGCGCAGGTGCTGACCCGTACCATCGCTGGGGCACAAGTCCCTCTCCCCACGTCCTCTCCTGCTCCTGGCCGAGGGGGACCTGCGTGGGAACATGGTCATGGAGAGCACCCCAGCACCTCTGGGGACAAGGGTACCCGGGGTGGTCGCAGCAGGGAGATGGCCTCGGCGCCCGGCGCATCCCGCTCGCTGGGAAAGCATTAACCAATTTGCTGCTAACCGTGTTATCACCAGCACATCTGAGCAGCTGCTGGGGCAGCAGCAGGCCAAAGCAAACACAGCCCAGCGCCCTGAGGACAAGGAGCACAGAGGCAGCTGCGATGGCTCTCGAATTTCCGGGTCCCCCCTTCTCCCACCGCAGGGCTGGTTGGCCTCTGGAAAGAAGGAAGCTCTGCAAGGCAAACCTGGCCAGCGCTGACAGAGAGGTGGGATGCTGCGGCAGGGAGTGTGGAAGGGAGGGAGGGAGATTCCCTGGCCGAAAGCCAGGCTGGTGCCCTGACACTGGCACCTGGGTGACCTCACTGCACAGTGGGCACCGTGCCCAGAAAACATCTGCCCTCCTTCACCAGGAGATGGGATGCGAGAGGCGAGGGGTGGGCTGGGCAGCAGGGAGAGACAGCACTGCAGAGAAGGGCTCTGCACCATCTCCTCCACGCTCCCTTTCCTGGAGACAGCTGGCCCTCTCTAAGGGGAAGGGATTGGGCAGGGTGAGCAATGTCACTGCAGCAGGGGTCTCCTCAATTATCCACCTACCCTTGGGGGAAACGTTTTGCCTGACTGTTCTTACCCAGCTACAGAGCCCTTCCCTCACCCCGCACAGCTCTTCTGGCATCTCCAGAGCACAACACAGAGCTAACAGGGGCAGAGCTTGTCCCCAGGGCCATGGCATCAGGGCACCACATCCCCCCAGGCCAATGGACATTGGCCAATGGTCAGCATGTCCCCGACCTGGGTGTGCGGTGGCAAGGGGGCTGGAGCTTGGGGAAGGGTTTTTCTCAGGCTGGGCAGGGGGCTGCTCACCTTCCCAGCGCGGTGCTTTGCCTCCCGGCTGCCGCCCGGCTGGGAATTGCCTTTGCCTTTGCCGGTGTGCTTAAAAATAACCCGCCAGCCTGTCAAGGTTATAAACAGAGAGAGAACAAATTGCTTTCTGAGTTGATTAAACCGCTCAGCGTGGCTGCGCACGTGGCGCTCACCGTACGGCTGGGATGAGCCAGGCTCCGGCGCGTTAATTTGCACTCGGCGGTTCCTGTGCTAATAAGGCCTTGATGAGCTGCCTCCTCTTACCTTGGGCGCTGGCCCCTCCGAGCAACATTTGGCAGGGCCCCGAGACCTTCAGGGTTTTTTGTATTTTCAAAATGGCTTTTTTTTTTTTCCCCTCCCTCTTTTCTTTTTGCCTTTCCATTGTTTTTGAGCGATGCTGTGTCCAGAGCTGCCCTGGAGCCGCTGGACCAAATCTCCAGAGGAATTCAGCAAGTCCCCAGGGGAGGCTGAGGGAGGATGGGCAACAGCACACCCCAAAACTCAGCTGTAGGGAGCAAATCCCACTAGTGGCTATGAATTGCTCCTGCAGACCTTTCTCTGTGACGATGTGATGCCACACCACACCACTCAGCATCACCCCACAATGCTGCAGCCATGCCGGGGTCTCCGTGCTTAAAAGAGGTTTCCAAATATAAATGTGTCCCACTCGCCTCCCCCACCCCCCTCTTCCAACTTTCTGGGAAAATCCCTTTCTGCCTAAAATTATCCAGATGTGCTTTACAGCTCGAGGGGAGTTTGTGGGAAAAATACAAGGTTCGCTGGATGAGACGTTTCCTGAAGCATGGGGCTGGGGGCTGGTTCCACTTTGGAGCAGACCCACACCGCTCACGTGCCCGCCGCTGCCAGAGCTTGGCTTAGTTAGGCCAGATTGGTTTTATCCCTTAATGAGAACTAGGGAATGAGGGCTTGCTTTTCTTTTTCTTCTTTTTTTAATTCATACAGCGTGTTGGGGAAAGGAGGGAAAAGATTTACTAACAAGATTGGCACTTCCAAGCGCTCCAGCTCAGGATGCTGTACGTGTCTGCACTGCTGTATCCCTCCAAGACCCCATGCCCTTGAAGAGCAACCCAATGAGCTGGCACCAGCACCCCATCCAATGGCTGAATTTGGGGTCAGGCAGTACAAAGTGCCTGGATTTCCCCCAGGGAAGTGGCCCAAAAGACTGAGGCGATTTGGGGGCTGCTTGTTCTGGGCAGCCTCCAACCAATGAATGAATTTTTGGTGGCAATGAACCAGTGGTGGGTGCAGAATTCTGGGGGGAGGCTTCATAGAATCGCAGCAATTTCCTGGCTCTGCCACTCTCAGTCCTGTCTAATTACACCAAGGGGAGCACCAGGCATTAATTCGTCACGGTATTTGTGTACAGAGCACTGGACTTTTTGGGGACAGATCTAAGAGCAGCCTTCAGACCCTTTGCCCTTGCAATCTGCTGCGATCGCAAGCCATCTGGTTACCTGCCTACATCCCAACCTTGGTTATTTTGAAGTGCTAAATACCATTATTTTTATCTACAATCATTTTATGGCTGCAAAATCAGAGGCTGTAAAAAGAAGTAAACCAAGGAAATACTGGAAATACTGTCCCTCTTTGCTCCCAGCTGCCCTTTTCAGCCTCTGAGCTGTAAAATAAGATTGACAGCAACTTTGAGACACTGGCAGCAAAGCGCAGCCAGGGTCATGAGCCCACGGAGCACTCCAGAGGGGAGGATGCCCAGGAACCAGGCTGCAGAGTAGCCAGTGTGGACTGAGCCATGCGATGTCAGGTGTTTAACCAGCCTGCCGGAGCTCTTTGAGGATATTACTGCTTTGCTAGATAAGAGAAATTCAAGGGATGTGCTATACTTAGAGTTTCAAAACACACTTGGCATCAGTGCAGATCAAAGCCGAATGGTGCAAGCAGCATCCCGGAATAGAAGGCAAAAGAGGGAAAAGATTTGGAATTTACTGGGAGGAAAAAAAAAAATACAGTGAAACCAACAGCACGAGGCTGCTGAGCTAAAAATAGCAGAGAAGGTATTAGCAGCAGCTCCACGCTCAGACTGACACTCGGCTCCGCTCCCCCGGCTTGGGGAGAAATCTCCCACCCAAGCCGGGGATGGATGAGCAAGGAAAGCACAGCCACTCCTGGGAGCCTCTCTGGCCACAGCCCGGCTCCCAGTTGAAACCAGTGAGGACCAGTGGGGCCTGGGGAGTCCCAGCAGGATCTGCTCTGTGTCCCTCAGGGAAGCCTGTCCCGTCCTGCCGTACCGGGCTGTCTGTGTCCCACGGCAGCTGTTTCCAATCCCACAGGCTGGAACAGTGCGGCTTTGTCAGCTCCTGCGCCAGCGGCCGGTCCTGACTTGGAGCTTTGGCACAGTCCTGCTCTTCTCTCTGGGGACACAGCTGTCCCCTTAGTCTCAGGTGACAGCAGCAATGCCACCGCTGCAGCAGGGCCACTGCTCCTCTCACAGCACCCCGCAGGGATGTGGGGAGCCGAGGTGCCACATCTGCTGGGGGGTACCCTCAAAATCATCAGCCCCAGCCTGCCAGGTGATGGGGCTCAGCTGGGGAAGGCCCAAGCCAGGCAAAGCCCCACGGAGGGACACCTGCAAGCAATGGAGGGGCGGGGGCTTCTATAAACAGCTGTGTGCTGGGGTGTTTCTCTGCAGAGCTGCCTGGTCCTGCTTGTGGGTTTGAAGGATGCAAAGCATCCTGTCCTCCCTGGGAGAAGAGTATTCCTGAAGCGCCTCGAGCCATGGAGCCCTCCTCTAGGTTAGTGCAATCAAGCTAATTGCAGCCCCAAGAAGGGTGGGGAGTGGGCAGGCAGTCCCTGCTGTGCAGAACCCTTGAGCTCCTGCCATGCCATAAGGGCTGAGCCGGGGGGGCTGCTGCCACATCCCCTGGCAGCAACTGTGGTGGGTGGGAAAGGGCTGGGTCCTGCCCCCCTGCAGTGGCACATGCGTCTCCCCAAAAAGGGCTGGAGTTTGGGGTGATGGGGTGTGTCACCCAGCCAGATGTTCCTGAGGATGGGCATCTCAGGGGGTGACAGCTCACCCCACCACTTGCTTGGCACGGGGGGCTGAAGTCCAGCAGCACCGGGCTGGGTGCTGGGACGTGTGCCAGGACCCGGCTGGCCTGGCCCCACCACGTGCTGCCGGGTTTCCTCTCGGCCGTGCCAGGCCCCTGCCAGCTGAGCCTGAGGTGAGGCATTAACACTGGTATCTCTGTTAATATTGCTATAAAGCAATAAAGGTAACTTGATTGCGGAAAGGCAGGGAGACCAGCGGGTTTGGAGCCGTTCCACAGCGCTGCTATTAGAGAGCTCGAAATGAGAGTTATTAAATTACTGCCAGGTACTGCAGGCTTTTCCTAACAGGGAGACTTCAGCTTGGCTCAGAAACTTAAGCTCTGGCTTGTTCAGGTTAATTAAAAGAGAGCTGGACATCTTCCAGGGCCTCGTTTCTCATTTCTGACGGCTGCCCCCTTCCCTCCAGGGCCCAGGCTGAGCGTGCTGCAGGCATCACCCTCCCGTGGGATGCTGAGGGTGCCTCTGCACCAGGCAGGGGTGGCAGGGCAGGGATACCAGGGTTTAACATCCCAGGGGATGGTGGGACCAGAGTGTCACTTGCAGCCCTTGGGCATCTTTGTGGATCTGTTCTGGGATGCTGCTCCTGGCCCCAAGGAGCATGGGAGGTGCTGCAGGATGGGGCTGAGGTCCCCACTCTTTCCCCTAGGAAGGGGCCTCGAGAGCTGGATGCAGGTAGCAGCCAGAGGCTTTTGTGATGCTAGAGCTGGTGCTCTGCCCCCTGCCCTGCTTCTTTGCCTGCTGTCCCCAGAAAATCCCTGGTCCCTTTGCAAGGAAACCAGGGGTGAGTGCAGCACAGCGAGGGGAGGCAGGAGACAGGCTCTTCCTCCTGTGTTGCTCTTGGCATCTGGGATCAGACATGTTCTAGCTGCTGTGCAGTCAGCATTTAGGGGTTCATATGGATTCTCAGCAGCAAACACAGCGCAGATGGGAGAGGAGGGCAAGGGGGCTGGGTTTGCCCCAGAGCAGCCAGGGTGAGTTTGGGGGGCATTGCCTTCCCCAGGCGGGGGGCAATCTTCCTTTCCTCTCTCCTCAGCCATCCCACTGCTGCTCCAACTCCTGTCTCAGCTGCTGCAGGGATTTTCCTGTTCCCCCAGCAGGTGATGGAAAGTTTTGGGCAGCCCCCTCCCCTCGCCCTGAGGCAGGTCTCCTGCGGTGTTGCCTTTGCAGGACTGGGAGGTGCAGGCAGGTGTCTGTGCTGCCTGCTCCCCCCTGCCCCAGGCAGAGGGGCTGGGGGGCTCGGGACTGCGCTCACACACACACACACACCCCCAATAGCTGCCAGGGAGAAGAGGCTTTACCCAGCAGCTCAGGCCGTGAGCTCCCAACACCCTCCTGCTCTACCTGACCTCCAAGCAGCTGAGGGCTGAACACTCCAGCACTCCCAAGTCACGCCCCTGTGAAGGAGTGGGGCTGCATGGGGTCCACCCAAGTTTGTCCTGCTGTTTCTGGGGGAGAGAGGAAAGGCATCCAGGGATGTGCGGTGCCAGCAGGGTGCATCCGAGGGAGGAGGGTGTGGGGTGACCCCCAGGTCAGGCTGCCATGGTCCTGTCCCCATCCCACAAACAGCTTTGGAAGAGCAGGGAAGATTCCCCCTCAGCCCTTTAACTTCCCCACCCAGACTCAAATTTCCATGTGGCACAGGGGTGCTGGGATTTGGGGACACCACCATCCCCCCAAGAGGGCTGGGGCCAGCTGCCCTACCCCTGGCAGTACTCCCGGGCCCCCACCAGACGCCGGGTGCGGGGGGGCAGTGTGAAGCAGCGTGCTGAGGCTGTCTGCTAACACCCAGCACCCCACAGCACCCTCCCCTAGCCTGCCCTGGCTGGATTTTCGGGCTGGGCTGGTGGAGGTGCGAGTAAATGCCGCTCACAGCTCCGTTAGTGACTCAACCCCCCGAAACGCTTTTTGGACTCGTTTTCCCAGAGAGAGTTTAATGGGGTTTGTCGTGCCAAAACCCCAAGCTATGCCTCACTTTCATCCCCTAATGCAAGCCATATATCAGGAGACACTAACGGAGCAGGGAGGGTTTCTGACAAGGGGATCCTGGGAACAATCAGCCAATACCCCCCCACCCCCCCCTCCCCTCAGCCTGCGCCCCCCTGTTTTGTGCATTCCTGGTAATGTAAATAGAGAGGCGAGTGCTCGCAGAGCTCCTCGGACCGAGGAGCCCGCCTGGGGACGGCGCCAGCATCTCTGCCGGCAGTCTGCTCCTGGGGACTTTGGCCCAAACCGTTTGAAGTGTCTCAAGTATCAGTGTTGGTGCTGTGTCCCCAGAGAGAGTGTCCCCAAAGCCAGCCGTGCCCCTGCACGTCCCTGTTGCATGCACACAGTGGTTTGGAGGGTGGGGGGAGTCCCTCTCAGCCAAAATTGTCCCTTTTTCTCCCTGAAAAGCTGTTCCTCATGCTAAAAGAGCTTTCCTCCTAGCTGCGAGAGGAGGATGGAGGGTGTAGCCCTGGCACCAACAGCATCTGGGTGGGGACACGACTTGGGAGTGCTTTGGGACCCTGAACCCCTTTGGGTACCAGCTGCCAGGTCTGCCTCCTTCCCTGAGCACCCCAGGGTGCCTCCATCCCCAGCTCTCAGTGAGGTAGTGATGGCGGTCGCAGCAGTTTGGGGTTCTCCTACTCCATGTAGGGCAGCATTGGGTGCTGAAGGGTGTGCAGTGGTTGGGCACCAGGCACCATCTCCAGGGGCAGCCTGGAAAGGTGGATTTGTGGGTGGGTGCCCTGTTTGCTGTGTTTTGGGAGGCACCTGGACATGGTACTTCTCTCAAACACCCGTGCATCTGCTTGCTGTGCAGGTTAGCAATGTGGTCTTTGGTTTTCCCAGAGGACACTGGCTGGTGTGGCACCATGTCACCGTGGAGGGGACCTGCAGGCCAGCCTGGGCATGTGGTTTTGTCCCCACGTGCTTTGCTTGCCATCCTGGGAGAACCCAAAGCCATGCAGGCATGGCTGGGGAGCCCCAGTCACACGCACCTCATCCTTCTAAGGGGGGGAATAAAAAATTCAAGACAAAAAGCCTTCCATGGGAGAGTTTCCAAAACAAATGCCAAGCCTTGACTCACCATACAGAAACAAGAAAGCTCACAGAGGTTTTCTTTCAGCTTGTCTGGAGGAGGATCCAGAGCACCATCAGAGCCAGGGCAAGGGACATGGGAGCTGAGGTGCCACCAGTGCCAGTTGCTGACCCCTGGACTGCGGCAGGAGGAGCAGATGCAGCTGGGAAAGTCTGTGTGCAGAGGAAGGGGTGCTGGCGGAGGGGATGCTGGGGGTGCTGGTGCTGGGAGCAGGGCAGGTGCTGGCTGCAGTGTCCTCAGGAAAGTCCCGGAAATCCCCTGGCTGAGCACCCCCCCCAGACAGGCTGCAGAGCCAGGGCTTGAGTGAGCAGGAGCAGCCCCTGGAACCATGTATGCCTGGGTGAGGCTCCAAGGGGAGGAGGAGCTGGGATGGCGGAGAGGAGGGGGTGGGTGACAAGACGAGGAGGAGAGTTCCTAGAGAAGAAAGGGACCCTTTGGGGCCACCTTCTTCTCCCCAGCCCAGCAAGAACAGAGTCCCAGGGCAATGAGGCTGCTCTTCTCCATTGCCCCCAGAAAGGACACAAGTAGGGACAGGAGGAGAGCAACCCCCAAAGCGAGGAAGAGGTGTGCTCCTCCTGGGCTTAGCTCCCCTCCCTTCTCTGTTGGGTGTCAGTAATCCAACCAAGGGGGAGGGCTGCAACATCCCCCCCCCCAAAAAAATCACTGGGACACTTGCTGGTAGCTGCACTCAAAGGCTCACGGTGCGGGAGTGGCACTGTGCCGGCTCACAGCTGCACCAAAGCTGCTGCAAGGAAGTGCCATCCTGGTGATGGTGAGGGATGTCCCTGGAGGAGCGGGGACACCTCATCACCACAGGAGCCTTCCCCAGGGATCAGCCACCCAGCAGCATTGCTCTGGGGTGTCCTGCAATGGGCCCAGCAATGTTGGGTGGCCCTGGAGGACCCCAGAGAGTGCGTGGGGACTGAGGGCATCTGTGAGGGTTTTATTTGCCAGGACCAGCCCTCTGCGGCCCTGGGGTTTACGAGGCAGCCGATGCGGCTGCTTCCTTGTGAGCTGCAGCAATAAAGCTCGCCGGGGGGTCAGAGGTGATACCGGCTGCTCTTAAGTGGGCAAAACCGGTGGTCTGGGATGGAAACTGAACTTCTTGAGCCATAATCAGAACCAGCAGGGTTAAATTCCGACAGCTAAATACCGAGGACTTAGCCTAAACATCTCTCTGGTCTTGCTCTGCCTGTCCCAAGCAGGATCCTGCAGCGGGTGGTTGTTTGGGCAGGGTCAGGCTGCCGGTGTGCTGAGGTTTGTGTACCACATCTCACCACTGCCTTGGGACCAGGCATCACCAGGGCCACTGGGTTTCCTCCATCTTGGTGCGCTGTTGCACTGGGCAGACCTCAGCAGCGCTTGGGAAATTCGGAGACACCCGCAAATGTGACGTGGAGCAGCTGCTGGTTTCGGGGCTCTCCGAAGCGCCAGGGTGAGGTTGATGCTGGAAACTTGAGCCCTGTAATTGTATTTTGCTCCCCGAGTGCTATCTGAAAGGCTGGTTAGTTTGTTTGCGTGTTTGTTTGTAGTATGAGTATCAAAGGAGGTCTCGGTGATGCACACTGCTTCTAAAAAAGGGCCTGCCCCCGAGCCAGCACCAGCCCTTCTCCAGGTCAAGCCACTACACGTCCCCATCAGCATAACCCGTCCTACCGGTGATGGCTCCAGAAGCACGCCAGCATTCCCGAGGGAGCCAGGGATCATCTGCTCTGCCTGAAAACAGGCTCCCACATCGCTGAGCACTTCCAGGAAAGCCCCAGGAAGGGCTTTCTGCAGGGTGCAAGTACCAGGTTTGGGAGGACGTGGCCGAAACGTGGCTGCGGAGGGGCAGGGGGAGCAGGGCTGAGTAGGTGCACCATCACATTTCCTCAGCTGTGGAAAGCTGACAGACACGCCCCCACTAGTAAAAGACATTAAAAGAATGCAAATGTGGCCATGCATAGCACAAGTCTAACAAGGAGACCTGGCATGGGCAGGTTTCTCCACTGGCCAACCCAACAGCAAGGTGGGAAAGCCCTGTGTGGCATCCACCACACAAAGCCACCCCCATCCCAGCATCTGTCTGGGCATCTGGGTACCTCCTCCATCCATGGGATCTTACCTCCAGCCTGCAGGAACAGTCGGTGCTCCCTGTGGCAGGAGGTTAGCAGAGGGCCGGGTGGGCTGCTGAGCGTTAGCATCAGTGTGGTTTATTATGCTCATTAATGATGTGGAGAAGGCAGCGTGTTAGCAAAAACATGACATATTTGGGTTAGTTAAGGCTGAAGGACTCCGCTGCTGCGGGAAAGGATTGCACAAAGATTTATGACATTCACCATGGGCCTGTGCAAGATGATGCATCTTGGATAGACTAATCAAGATAATTCACATATATTGTCCTAAATTAATTACAGCCACTAAGTACAAGCCCAACATGTCAATGCAGACAGCTCAATTAAGAGCTCTTATTCAATATATGCTGATGGTCAAAAGAGCAAAGAAAAGATTACAATGGGCAGAGAGCGTGGAGCAAAGTGGTGGAAATATTGCAGTGTCACTGCTTAAATCAACGCCAGCACGTGGAGGAGCAGCAGGAGCGAGTGATGGTTGCAGGGTGGTGCGGTGAGAGGCTAAAAGGGTGCAAAGAGGGACCTGCTTCAGCCCTCTCTTCCTGATAACCTCTAAAAAATGGAAGAGATTGAGTATATACAGCAGAATTTTGTATAGCAAGGAAGAGGGAGGGAAAGAAAAGAGGTGTTTTAAAGAGCAAGTGCTATTCGTGTGGAGGAGAAGTAGTGGTTCCCATCCATGTGGGGCAGTGACCCCAGGGCACAGCACCTGTGCACTGGCTGGAGTGTGCATGCCCAAGGGGAAGAGGTGAGGAAGAGGAGAAGGATGCAGCCACATACACTGGGCAAGACGCTGCATCCCAGCTGGAGAAAGGACATGGAAAGATTGGAGAGGGCTCAGGAAGACGAGAAGGATGCACCCGGATACACCAGGCAAGACCAGGGGCAGATGCTGCATCCCAGCTAGAGAAAGGACATGGAAAAATTGGAGTGGGCTCAAGAACAGGGGAAGCTGCCTTTGCACAGGAGGCTGAGGCAGGGCCCTGTCTATTTAGTCTATCGCAGGCGAGGGTCGGATGTGACGCCATCGCAGTCAGCACGTACCTCCGTGGGGAAGGGATTTCTTTCAGTCAAAAACACGTAATGAAACCCAGCGGCCAGGGGCCACAGAGGGTCTGACACCACAGCAGGAACTCACTAGGAGCTGGGAGAGCTCTGTGTCCCCCACCCCACACAGCCAAGGGGCTCCCCACAGCCTCCTGCCCATCAGGGTCCCTTTCCCAGGAGCTGTGATGCTCGCAGGGGGACCCTGACACCAGGCATTCTGTGCCCCCTGGGCAAAGGGTTTCATGCTCGAGCCCAGCAGTGGCTGCGGGAAATCTCTGGGCTGATTTCCCTCCTGCACGACTCCGGCCAGCATCGTGCAATCTGTTTTCATTCCTATTTCATGAGATGTGAATAATTAATAAGAAACACAATGCAGGGAGGATAAGATGGATATATATATACACACATGTATACTCACACACATATCTATACTGTTAAAAAGAATTAAGGCTCAAATGTATGGGGGATATTGCAGTACAGCAGCTGTGAAAACATGGGGCAGGGAGCAGGGGCACAGGGGAGAGTCCTGTAAGGCAGATGGAAGGTTTTTTGAAGGATTTAGGAGACAAGATGTAGGTTCTGCCTCCTATGGAGGGAAAGGCAGAAGCATGCTCTCCTGCAGAGTTCTTGGGGTCCAGCAGCAAGGACCCCCAGCCCAGGAGCTCACCACAGGCAGAGGCATCTCTCAACTCCTTCCCCGAAGACGCAGAGGGCCAGGGTCCTCCAAGGAGAGGGAAATGCTGGGGGCCACTCCTGCATTGCCCTGGGTAAGGGGTGAGATCCCGATGGATACCTGTGCTGGGGTGGGAGGCAAAGTGCAAGGAAGGATGAGGAACAGCACCTCCGTGCCCCGGGGCTTTGCAGCCCTGGCAAAACCGCTCTCCTCAGCCCCTCTGCAGCAGCCCAAGCCCTGTGCAGCTGCTGGGGCTTCTGCGCAGGGTCAAGCCTCTTGCACACATGAAGAGGAGGCTGGGCTGCCCACAGCCAACTAATAGGTGGCCACATTATGTGGGGATGTGTGAAATCCAGGGACTCTCCCTCCAGCTGCACTGCAAAGCCCATCACCTGCTGCATCAGGCCTTAAAAGCACTAATTGGCAGTAATTAGCCCTCCTGCAGGGCTCTCACACTGCAGCCTGTCCTGTTCCAGAGAGCCCATTGCAACTGGCTGCTTCAAGAAAAGGGCTGGTGTGCCCCTGCCTCCATGGGCCAGGAGCAGCCCAGCTCCCTGGGGCCAGGCCCTGGAGCCCTGGGGACCCGATGTCTTTCCTGAAGCCACCCTGAGCTAATCTGGAGTGATCCTGCAGTGCAGGCCCTCAGCTGCTTTTCCACCCTGGAGCTGAGCTGTGCCCAGATGGAGGTAGGGGAAGGGGGTAAGGGGTGGACATGGGGAATGGGGAGCACCTTGAGGGTGCTGTAGCTGTGGGCAATGGCTACTGCGCTTTGGGTGTCAGTGTGGTCACACCTATGCTTGCTCAGGACATTGCATGAAATCAATGTGTATATTCTCTGCACCCCAGAAGGAGTGAGCCCTCATTGAGCCCACCCTGACCCAAGGGGTGGACTTGGCCCCCTGCAACAGGGGGGTCAGTACCAACTGTGGTTATGGGGTCCCTGCATGGGGATGGCAGGGATGTGTGGCTGCGCTCGCTGTCACCTGCACCCCAGCCAGCCCCTGCATCCTGGTGGGACCCAGAGCAGTGCACACAGCAGTACAGAGGGCTCCTTCCCCAGGCAAAGTGTGCAGTGCCACACCACAGCCCCAACTGCCAGCTGGCTTTGTGACATGGCTTGTGTCTGCTCCTCCAGACAGCATGAGAGCAGGACGTTTTTCCTCCTCCTCACCCCTGCCCTGGATTTTCAGCTTGTGAAAATCCCTGGGCGCTTCACCCAAAAGCTCCCTCCTGCAAATAGCCTCTCTGCACAGGGCCCTGCCTAGTGCCTGCTGCCTTCCCCACCAGCTTGTGCTTCCCACCAGGGCAGGGACAGGGTGCTGGCCTGGCCATGCTGGAGGGACAAGTTTAGATTTGATCCAGACCAGCTGTACCTGCACCCTCTGGGGCTGGGGGCAGGCAGGGGCACCCGCCGCCCGGTCCGGCCCATCCTGCCTTTTATCCACAAGAGTCAGTCGCTCCCCGTTTCCCAGGTCTAATTTATCACCTCACTTTTTATAAATGGGTCATTTCCCATCCCCAGCCTGAGAGACAATTGTGACAGGCCCTGGCACTGCGCCACGAGCTCCTTTCAACTTCATAGCGAGTTCATCAAAGGCCTGAGACACCATTTCCCCAAACAGTAAAAGTGTCAGAGAAAGAGGTGTGTTGGGAAGCCTCAGTGACAGCCAAGTGCTTAATTAGTGGTAATGCAGAGTTTACGGCCCCCCTCACCACCTCCCCCAGTCCCCTGTTTCTGGGAAGGGCGCGAAGGGTGAGACAGGTCTCTCTGCTGCTCGGTGACCCGTGATGTCCTCCAGCGACGTGGCCCTGGCAGAGGGGACGGGGGATGTCCCAGCCTGGCTGCTGCAGGAAGACAAGGAGAGATCTCCCTACATGGTGCTCACCCAAGAGCATCCCCATCCCTGGGGCCCCCTTGTGCTGCAGCCCACCCCAGCACCCATGGGTGCCTGGCATCCAGAGGCACTCCCTGGTCCCCAGCTGCTGGGTGATGCGAGAAATCCCTGGTGTGGGCTCAGCAGCAGAAATGCTGTTTCTCACTCAGCCTTCCCCATCTTGGTTGCAACCTCCTGGCCCTGCGATGCCTCCAGCCCCATGAGACAAGGTGTTGGGGTGCTGAGCTGGTCCAGGAGGGCTGTGTACCACTATCACATCCCTTTTGCTCCTCTCTCCTTTTCTCCAGTAATCACCTTCCTGCCCATCATGGTCCCTGCCTTTCTCTGGGCTATTTTTACCATATCCTTTTGGCCATGGAGCAGCCAGAGCCAAGCACGGTGAGCTCAGAGGCAGAGCGTAAGCATTAACAGAGCTGATGGCATTCTGATATGAGCACTCCTCTCTCTCATGGCCTCCCTAGTACCACCAAACATCAGACAGGACTTTTAGCCTCAATGGTGCATTTAACAGGGGCTTCTTGCTGCTTCCCACAGCTGCCAGACCCATCCTCTCACCCCTCGCCTTGCTGGGGGCCAAATTTTGCATCAGGAGCTGCCATATACAGGTAAGTCTCAGAAAGAAAATCAGAGAGATGTGGCCATGCAGTGCTTCGTTCACCCCATGCAGCCATACCAACAGCTCCCAGGAGAGCAGATCACCAAGGGAGCGCTGCTGCTGCCACAAAGCCAGCGGTACAGGGAGCAAGCGGAGAGGGTTGCCCCTTTGCTTGGCAAGAAAAGTACCCTGTCCTGATCTAGGATGAAGCTGGTCCCAGCCAGAGCATCTCTGTGCCTTGCTTTCCCACCTGTGGAGGTGCCATGTTGCCCCGCTGGGGATGAGCATGGGGATGGGTGGTGCTGTGGCACTGCTCGCTATCCACATTCCTCATCCTCCTGAGGGCTGGAGCAGCTGGAGCTGATACAAAGCAGATATAAACCTGATTTTCATTAGGGAGCTGTCTCGGAGGAGTGCTGGGTCTCGCCATGGGGCCCCGCTCGGACCCAGCAGGGCTGCGGCACTGGCAACTCTGCCCACACCCCAGGTATGTACCCCATGCCAGGGATGGACGGCACCTCCCCACCACCAGCCCATGGCACACAGCCTGAGCTGGCCCAGCACTGCCCTGGGGTGGGATGATGGACCAAGTCTCCACATGCAGGACTGTGCCACCCCATGTGTGGGACATCCCTGACCAGATGGAGCCCACAGAGGGACCTGGTGACTCCCCAGCACGTCCCACCTGGCCACGGTTCCCCGCTTTGCCTCCCTGGCCTCGAGTTTCCTGAGTGCCGGGCTCTCCCCCCGCCACCCTCCTCGGCACGGCTGGGGCCTTGCAGCTACAACCAGGAAACTATAAAACTTTACAGAGTGCGGCTGGAGAGAAACAGGAATTGCTGCAGTGACTGCCAGAAGGGCCAGCGTTAGATTCACAAGATTTTCCAGGGCTTGGACTCGCCAGGAAGGGATTTATCCACCTAGGAGGAGCTGTAAAAACTAAAATTAAATTCTTCATCTTGGAAAGGGAGGGGGGAGAAAAAGAAAAAAAAAAATTAAAAATGCTTGACCTCCCCCCCAAAATGCTCTGCTGGAGGCCAGGAACTGGTGGGGGATGTGGGGCACCCATGGTTGCACCTGCGGAGACCCTGGGTGGGGGGGTCATGGCACCCCTGGGTCTCTGCCCCAAGCACTGTGAGAGGGTGCTGTTTGGCCTGGCTCCTGCACCCAGCACCCCTCCACTCTGACTTTTGTGTTCAGGGCATCATTCACGGGTCTTTGTGCGTGCCAAGGGGGAGGGGTGAGGTGGAGTCCCCCTCACCAGACCCTGTTCCCCATGGCTCCATCGCACATGCTGCCATCCCTGCTGCAGGTGCTGACGATGGCATGGGGGCAGTTCAGGACCCCAGCAAAGGGTGAGGAGGGAAGATCCTGCTGGCCCAGCCTGACCACATCCCAGCAGCTTGAGTGGGGGGTGTTTTCCAGGGTGTTTGGAATGGGGGCATAAGCTGTTAGGAGGGCAAAATCACGCTGGACTGCAGGCTCCAGGGAGATGGCACAGCACCCTGGGTAGCCATTGCAGGGGAAAAAGTAGTGCCTGGCTGGGTCAGGAGCTGCTGCTTTCTGAGGGGGTGCAGCTGATATAGAGACCACATGTGGCCTGGGCCATCTGAACTGTGGCAACCTCCCCTGCTCTGCTCCATGACTGAAGGGACCAGATCCAGCTGCCTGCCACAGGACAGCAGATCCCCTCCTGCACCAGGACCACCAGGTCCAGCCCAGGGACATTTTGGGACTCGGGTGTCTCAGGCACTTACCCCAGTCCCAGGAGCATGTCTGTGCCTGCCTGTGATCCCTGCCCTCTCCTCTGCGCTGGTGTGGGACAGGCAGGTTCTCCCTCAGCACCCAGCTCCTCCCCATCCCACCAGGCTCCTGGGGAGGTGGCAGGCAGGGGCACGCCAGGGTCACCCGGCCACAAGCCCGCCAAACCAGCCTCAGCACCCACAAGCTGCTGGAGCAGTATGTCCAGCGTTCCTCTACCTCTCCTCATGGGGCTTTCCCCGGTGTAAAGGTGCACACAAAGCTTTTAGCCCATGCAGCTGCTGGCTTTGGGGGACGCTTCCCACATCAGGGGAGCCAGGATGGCCAGTGCAGCCTCCAAGCTGGCGCACAGTAGAGAGGCCTGTGCCATGATGGGACCTTTTCAGAATGTAGAGCTCTCCAGGCAGTAAGTCTCACATTGCCTGTCTCTTCATAACAGAGTCCCCAGAGCCTCACCACCCAGCAGCACGGGAAAGCATCCCACCGCGGGCAGGGAGAACCTGGGCTGTTCCTCCAGACATGTGGAGGCAAAGATCAAACACGGCTCGCCTGGAAATCTCAGCAGAACTGTGCCAGAGGACACCAAGGATGTCCGGGCCAAGCCAGAGCTGCAGCTCCACCATCGCTGGCTCCTGGGGCGAGTTGGCCTGCGCTGGGGCCCCGGCAGCTCCGTCTGCCCTGATGCTGGAGCAGAGCACGGCGTGCCAGCGGTTTGTTTTGCACTCCCAATCTCAGGCTGGAAAAGCCAAGGGAAACCTGCAGAGGAGAAGTTTACATGCAAGATCCTGTTGGCTGAGGTACGGCAGCACTGCGTTGCCAGTGTCCTGCCCCACCGGGACACCGAGGTACCACTTTGTGCATGAGACCTGGAGTAGTTTTCCTTTTATTTCAGGATTTTCCTGCCTGTGACAGGTTTTGCACTGAGTGCACAGTAGCCCTGCTGTGGAAGCATGTATCAGGGATGCTCTTTTGTTGCTTATTCTGGTTTTCTTTCTATTTTTTGCCTGCTACCGCCAGTGCGGGCTCCTAAAATAACCAGCTACTTTAACCCATGTTCTTTTGTTCCCCAGCTGAGCAACCACTGGATGCCAGCTGGAGATGGAGGGAGGTGAAGTGTCATTGCCCTGTGGAGCTTTTTAAAGGAGATTTTGCCCAGGGACAGAGTGTCACAGCCCAAGCCCTTGGAGCTGCCCTCTTCCTCACTGCCAGCAGGACCTCGTGCCTTGGATTTCTCCAGGGAAGCACTGAGTTTGCAGGTTCTCAGCTGCCCCTCCTGCTGCCATGCAAACGTCATCCAGGCTCCCAAGCAGCCTTGGAGCTGCGCCCCAGCTTTGCAGCCTGACAGTGGGTCCCCTCACTGTACTGCATGTGCTGAGGAACTTCTGCCTGTCCATCCCCCACAACTGCAGACTCCTTGCCCACCCTCACACTTTGCAGAGAACATTTTACACTGTGAAAGGTCCGGAGCACAGGAGGGGAGAGGGGGGATGGGGGCCACACAGCTTCCTTGACCCCAGTTACTGTGGGAAAGGGCTGTGGCAAAACTGGTTAGGAACCGTGAGCCGGCCCCGGGGGAAGCACTAGCTAAGTCTGGGCTTATCCCTTCTGAGCCCAGCGTCGGGGCAGCGGATGCAAATCCCAGGCAGGCTGGGTGCTGGCTGGCACCTCTCCCAGAGCGTTTGCGCCCTCAATCCTTGGGCGCCCCAGGAATGTGGCGTGGCGGGGAGAGGGGATTCCTGCTGCCGGGAGGGAAATGGGGGGGTGCAGCCAGCCCAGGCTCTGCCAGCGGGCTGGGCTCCACTGCCCGCAGGGCACTGGGGCTGGGCTGGAGCCTGGCTTGGAAG
This sequence comes from Porphyrio hochstetteri, assembly GCA_020800305.1. NCBI lineage: Eukaryota > Metazoa > Chordata > Aves > Gruiformes > Rallidae > Porphyrio > Porphyrio hochstetteri. Next base: position 8,033,195 of record CM036914.1, on the reverse strand, counting down.
CCTTACGTCGGAGGCTTGTGCCATGCCTGGGCACATCCCCGCTTTGTTTATTCCTTCAGCTTATTATTTTGTTGGACTATTTATTCCTGGCTGCCTTTTTCTCACGGTGGCTGTGTTTATTTAGCACAGCTAGCCCAGAGCCCGCCGGGCTCCTGTCCCGCTGCTGAGCAGAGCCGTAACCCTGGTGTGGCAAGTGTAGCAATGGAGGGGTGTGCTGAGGTTTCCCTGGTGCCTGGCGGGGTGTTTGCAATGGACGGGGTGGCATCTCAAGGGGACAGCAAGCAGGGGACAGCAGGGTACCAAATGGTGGTCCTGCATGCTTGGTGCTGTTGGTGTGGCCAGAATGCAGCCACATCAGAAGGGTTTTGGCATCTGTGTTGTGTGTGTGTCCCCACCCGGCCCAACACAGCCCTGTGGGGCTGGGGCAGCTGCGCCAAGCAGAGAAATCCTGGGCAGGAAGGGAAGAAGTTTGGAAAACATGAGGGTGGACCACAAAGTGATGCCACCCCCTTGCCGTCAGTGATGCTCCTGAGGGACCATCCCCACCATTACCACCTTCCTCCAAGGTGCTGGGTGGTCCCAGAGCCCATCCCTCTGTGGTACCAGGGTGATGTGCAGATGCCAGCATGCCATCAGCCCTCCTCCCAGCCCCGGCTTGTCCCTCCATTCCCAGGTCCTGCGCTGCATCCCCTGTGGTAGCAACCCCTGAGGACCCAAAATCCTGGGCCCTCTCAATGCTGAGGATGCGGCTGCAGCTGGGGGCCAGGGAGCCATGGCAACCCGGCAAGGACGGGGGTTGCCATGGTGACAGGAGGTGCAGCATCCAGAGCCGGCTTTGGGCAAGGGATGTTCCAAGTGGGGTGGGAGGAAGGACCAGGGTACTCCTGGGGCTGGTGGATACCAAAACCTCAGCTCAGGCTCCAGGAAAGCCCCCCTGCTCTGAGGGCTGCCCCTGACCTACAGTTCATGGAGAGGATGAGCAGGCAGGGACCAGTGGGGTCCAGGCCCTGCCCTTGGCCCTGCTGCGGCCCTGCTGTGCCCACCATTTCCATCACCTCTGTCTGCTCCAGTAGGGTGCAGTGACAGTGCCTGTGTGCTTGGTCCAGGGGAGTGACTGGCATCGCAGTGTATGTGATGTCAAGCATGGTCTCTTGGCTTTCTGCAGCCAGGAGGGCCTGCAGAGCATCCCTACGTGCTTCAGATAAGAGCACGAACCCCAAATAGCTTCTCATCCCACTTGGGAGTCACTGCCCCTCACTTGGGAATGACTCTGCAGAGTCAGATTGGGATGCAGAGTGGGATTCAGCTCTTAAATTGCTTTGTGTTTGGAGAGCATCTGCTCCCCATGACAAAGGTGGGCACTGGGCTGCCTCCTACCCTTGGCCGGGCACATCAAGGATGTCTGTACCAGTATCTTGGGTGCAGCCCCCTAAAATGTCACTAATGGGGCCAGGCTGCTAATTGCCTGGTCAGCAAAGGTGTCTGAGCAGGCAGTGGGCCGGGCGAGGACCCCACCGTGGGCCATCACTGATTGACGTCCCTGCCTTGGTTCCTTCAGCCCCATGGCCACCCACTTGCAAGCGCACCCCACAGTGCCCCATCCCCACTGCGCCCTGTCCTGCTGCGGGACCAGGAGGCAGCGAGGGGAAGAGGGTGATGGGAGGCGGTGGGAGGAAACGGACCTCCCAGCCGGGAAGCACGCAGGACAGTGACATTTGCCAGACACCGATGCTGCTTTTGATAAGGGGGTGGGGGCAGCTTGCTGCCCGCAGGCACCCATGTTTCCCACACCTCCCAGCAGCTGGGGCTGAGCCTCATCCCCCAGCCTCGGAGCCATTGCCTCCCACCCCCCACCCGGGTGCTGTCCTGGCAGAGCAGGAGCCATGCAGGCCAGGTGCCTCCTTTCCCTGTCAGACCCAACGGGCTGTGGAGCAGCGGGGGAAAGGGCACACACACTGATTTTTTTGGTTTTGATGTAGTGTTTGTCAGTGTGGGGTGAGAAAGGACCAACACAGAAGTGGACAGTGTCACCTGGGCAGCATCAGCATGGTTGCAACACGCACCCTGCAGCAGATGGACAGGACCAGCTCTGCAAACACACAGACCTCAGCAGATCTTTCCCCAAGGGCTTATCCCCAGTGTAGGAATCAGCCCAGGAACCAGGTTTCCAGCCACCCTTCCTCCTCATGCTCCCTCCCAGGGTGCCGATACTGGGGTGCTGGGTCCTTTCCCCCTGCAGAAATGGGGGCTGATCTCTCCTGGAAGGACATGCTGGCAAATGGGGCTGCAGGCGCTCGCAGCGATTCCAGCCTGAAGCTTGTGGCTAGGCTTTATATCCTAAGCCTGCTTCAAACTTTGCACTGGGAGAAGTGATTTGTCTGCAAATGTTATGTGGTTAAAATAAATGCAGGGAATTTTAATCCTGGGAATTTGGAAAGTAGGAGATTTAAAATAACAAAACCCTTTCATATGGCACTTAATCCGAAATTAGCTGGGTTTTAAGTTTTACAGCAGTAGCTGATCATTCCTTGGTCACCTCCTGCTCAGCACAGGAAGGGGGTGTCCCCAGATTCCCAGAGTGGGGGGCAGTGAGGCTGCGGAGCAGGCCCTCCCAGCCATGTCACGCCATGCCACCCCATGCCATCCCATGCCATGCCATGCCACGCCATGCTGGGGTGGTGCCGGAGCAGTGCTGGCACTATTTTTTTGTTGACATGGAATGGATCTCCCACAGCTACTTAAGGTTTTAATTGCCCTGTGATTAAAGTTTTCATTACTAAGCAATTAGCACCTGAAATTTTAAGTGCTGAAGTGTTTAACTGCATCCTGAAGCTGCCAGAGGTGAGGGGTGGTGGATGTGGGTGGGACAGGAGAAGGTTTTGAAGTGGGGACCGGGAGTGGCAGGAGATGGCTGCCTGGCCTAGGCCCAGCCGGGCTGGCACGGGCACTGCCGGCCTCCCAAATCCCGCTGGCAGCGCCCAGCACCCAGCAGCATGGGGAGGAGAGCCCGGAGGGGCGAGCGCCCAAGGAGCCTGGGAAGGAGACAGGATGGAGCCGGTATTGACCTGGCAGGAGACGCGCCGGCTGGGCAAGCAGTGCTCCCAGGCCTGGGAATGGGGCGACAGGGCTCCCCAGGGCCCCCCTTGTGCTGGGGTAGCACAGGCGACCCCTCGGCAGCTGGCTCAGGTGCCAGGTCAGGCATTGCTCCTCCAAGTGCTGCCCTTCACACAGAGGACACAGAGATGCCACCTCATGCTGTGACAGCCCCACTGCAGTGGTACCCAGCCCAGAAATGGGGGGGGAGAGGTGGATACTCCCACCCCAACTTCCCACACCCCCAGCACAGCCATGGTCCTGGTGAGCAGGTAGCAGAGGTCTCTCGTGGGGTTGGTTTGTCCCATCCACTCGGTGACACCCTTCAAACACACATCCCTGTCTCCGTCTCACAGCGATGCGCTCGCGGGGCCGGCTGCTGGCAAGGAACGCACTCCCTCCTGTTTGTTTTAAAACTCCTGCTGGGTAATTCCATGTGATGCCCCTTAGATCTTCTGAGAAAACAGGAATAATTGTTCCCTAATCACCTTCTCCTTATTAAGTTGCAGCTGAGGCTGCCGCATGCAAACAAGGTGAGGGGCGGTGGCTGGGTGCAGCGGGCAGGGTGCGTGGGTGCACCCCTGCACGCAGCCAGGGCCTGACACCCCGCGCGTGTGCCCGTGTGATGTGGAGCCATCAGAGCAGGGCTGTCTTCGGAAGCAGAGCATGAGAGTCAGGCTTGATCCAGCGGGACAGGGTGTCTGGGTGGGAAATTTCTCACAGGGAGAGAGGGATAGGCTGGGAGATTTGTCCTCTGGGTGTCCAGGGGCATTGCTGCTTTCTGGGACATTCCTTTCATCACTTTACAGCCGTCCTGCCCTCCCCGGTCTGCGTGGGAATGCCCCACAGGGATGCCGTGGGTGTCGCAGTGTTGCCGTGCAGGCTGGAGGGCTGTTTTAAGACAGAGAATCACCAACTCAAGCCAGCGCTGCCGGCGTACCCCACGGCCCCGCGTTTCACCCCTCAGCCCATCCCTGCCCACAGCATGCCTGCTGCGGCCCCAGCCAGCTCCAGCCAGCGCCCTGAGGTGCCAGGGCGGAGTGTGCAGAGGGGACCGCAGCTGGACACGGGTGCACAGGGACGTGGTGCGGATGGGAGATGCCTGTGTTTTAGGGGCACACATGTTCCCCGGCCACCACATCACCCCGTCCCCCAGGGCCACAGCACCACAGTGCCTGATCAGCGCCAAGTGCTTGCACAAGCAGGTGGGTTGGTGTCACCAAGCCAGCCCCTGCCAGCAAATACCACGCAGCCACCACAGTTATTTCCTATTGTGCAGGTGCCAGAGCCCTGCCAGCACGGCTCCCCAGGCCGCCCGCCGGCTGCCATGCCCAGGCAGTGTGACAGGGCTCCCCGGATGGCTACCTGCACCACTGCTGGCCGGATCCCCCCAATTCCTCAGCCCCCAGCCAGGACCGCAGCGCTTGCGCCTGCCTACACTGGGGCAGTGGGACCCCCGGGGAGAAGCCGACTGGCAGCACCGGCCCAGTGGGAGCAAGCGGGGACTCATTAATTACAGTGAGCAGGGACGGAGGGGATTATATGGAGAATCTTCCCCCTACCCATGCCCCCCCTTCTCCCTCCCTCCCGCTGCCTGCTCCAGTTTCTTGTCCTTTTCGGAAATAAATTCCTTTCGGGATGAAATTTGCCAGGCATGGCTTGGCTCCAAGGGGAATTCTTGGGGAAAGTTTAAGTAAAATTGGTTCAGCCATTTTTAAGTTATTCAAGTGTGAATAAGCAATTTCCCCATGTGCTCCGTTCAGAAATTTTGTGCTTGGGTAACTCAGACCTCTGGAATCGCAGAGTAAACGAGGTTCCTGCATCTCACTAAGGCTGCAGGGGTTGGTACGGTGTCTCTGGCGCAGAGGGTTTCCCAGGGAGGTGGCAAATCTTCCTACCCTGAGCCTGGCCCACGCTGAAGTTTCCGGGCATCTCCATCAGCACCCCCTGCTCTCCCTCCCCACTGATGTAGCATTGTGCCCCAGTGCACATGTTAACGGTGCCAGCTTCCCCACCCATCTCTCCATTGCTTGTCTCCTTAAGTGATGGTGTGTCCAAACCAACAGCTTTTTCTTCTTTGTTCAAACTTTGGTGTTTTCCACCGGGGTAACCTGCTTTCTGCTGCTTTGCTCCCCAGCTGCTTCCTTTTACCTGGAGAGCACGACGCCCCACTCACTGCTTTTCCTTGCCCCTTTCAGAAATTTATCACGTTCACATGTCATGTCCCACCTTAAATTAAAAAGCTGGTTCTCTGGAGCGCAGCTTTTCCCTTTGGGAACCGTGCCCAGTGGTGCTGGGGCGCTGCGGCGGCCCTCGGGGCATGGCGTCCTGGCGAGACTCCCTGCAGCTCGCAGGGGATGCCAGCACTCTTGCAACAGGAATCGGCTTTCTCCAAATTTTCAGCAACCAGACAAGTGCCAATCTCTCCAGCCAGGGTTTAGGAAGCCGAAGCCTTCTGGGACAAAGAAGGAAAGTGCCTATCCATGTCCCTGGTGCGTTTGTGGAGCAGGAGGCGGTGGGGACATGGACATACTCTGCATCTGTCCGCACAGCAGAGAGGCCAACCGCAGCCAGCCCTGATAACCTCCCCAACTCCTGCTCCTACGAGCAGCCATGGGCCTTCTCTCCCGGCCACCTTCATGACTGCTACCAGGAACCGTGGGGAAGGTGGCTAGGAGAGAGGGCCCATGGCCGCTGCAGGGCCAGGGCCACAGCTGCATGGCGAGGGAGTTTCTGGGGCAGGTTTCTGGGGCAGGGATTGCTGCAGCAAGGTGCCACTTGCAGATGGCAGGCAGCTGCAGCAGGGGCAGCCCAGATAGCTGTGCCGTGGGGGCAAGGTTGCGTAGGGGTGGTGCACCCAGCCAGGTACCCCCCTATTCAGGACATCCCAACCACCCTGGGAACCAGGGGCATCAGCGTGCCCCAAAATCAGAGACAGGAGATTTTGGTCAGCCCACAGCCAAGGCCAAGCCTCCCCAGGCATCCAAGCATGAGATACACATGTGGCACAGAGGGCCAGGACAGGTCGCAGCCTGTGTCCACTGCCCAGCACTGTGTGGATGGGACTGCCCTGAAGGATGTGGCAGTGCCGGCTCCAGTCATGGGGACAGAGTGTACGCACCATGCTGAGAGAGCAGAGTCTGTCACACACAAGGCCCCAAAACAGCCACATGGCAATGGTGGGGAGGAAAAAGGGAGAGCATGTAGGTGCTCACGGGCCAATGGCTGTAGTTGTGTGTGCTGTAGACGGACTGTCTCCCACAGGGAGTGCAGTGGGGAAGGAACCCTGGGGTGGGGAAAGGGGGTGCTGGTGGGGAAGTCACTGCAGGGTGCTCTCTGCATGGTGTCGCTGTGGTCAGGATGCCAGCACTCAGCCCTGTCCCCATGGTGGGAATCATGGTGTGGTGGGCACGGGGTGGGATGGATGGAATGCGTGTGATGGGCTGGGGTGGGATGGGATGGCATGGGACGGGATGGCACAGGGTGGGATGCATGAGATGCCAGGGTTGGACAGGACGGGACTGTAGAGTCAATGGGGGTGGCACAGGTAAAGCGGGCTGCCAGTGCTAGGGCGCAGGGCGGTCCACGGGCCCGTCAACACACGCGCACTTAGAGGTATAACGCGCTCACCCGCACCCGGAGGGGGGCGGGGCGGGGCGGGGCGGGGCGGACCCGGGGATGCGGGGCAGGCCGGGAGCGCGGCCCCTTTAAGAGCCCAGTTCCGCGGGCGGCCGCTGGGTGGGGCGCGCTCTCCGCCCTGCGCCTCCCGCGCCTTGGGGCGGGGCCACCGGGGGCGCGCCGCGCCGCGCCCGCCCCCTCCAATTCATCTTTCCGCGGAGGCTCCGCCCCCATCCTGCCGCCGCCCAATGAGCGTCTCGGTCGCCGTCGCCAGGGCCGCCGGGTTGCCAGGGGCGGGCTGATTGGCGGGCCGGTCCCGCCCCGCTCGGCTCAGCGGCGGCAGCGGCGGCGCCGGAGCCAGAGCGCGAGCGTGGCGCGGCGGCGAGAGGAGCCGCGCGTGGCGCCGAGCTCGGGACTGCCCGGCGGGGCCGCCCGCACCGCCCCCCCGCCATGGCCGCGGCCCGCCCGGGGGCCCCCCCGCCGCCGCCGCCGCTGCTCCCCCTCCTGCTCCTGCTGGTGCTCCCCGGCGGCCGTCGCGCTCTGGAAGGTGAGTACCGGGCGGACGGGCGGGCGTACCCACCCGCCACACCGGGGCCCGTGCGACCGCGCACACACTCACACACACACAGGCACCCACCCTCCCGCCGGCGTGTCTCCGGCCCACCGGGCCTCGCCGGTGTCCGCCGCCGGCTCTGCTTGTCGAGCCGCGGGCTCTGAGTTGTCCCCGCGAGGAGCTCGCCGCCGCCGCAGCGCGCCCCAGCCCCGCTCCCGGCGCTCAGCCGCCCTCAGTAGGTTTCAGAGTCAACGCCCCGTGGAACCGAGCCCGGTGCGGCCACCGCGGTTGGCGGCCGCTGGCAGGCAGCGGCGCCTCGTTGGATACTCGGTTCACGTTCCGAGGCTTTTCGCCGCGACCGAGAGGGCTGGAAAATTAATATTGCTTGCAGTGGAAGCTCGCGGCGTGCCAGAACTGGTGGGGCCGCCGGAGGAGTGTCCGTCCGCCGTGTCCGGCCCCGTCCCTTCCCCGGCCAGGGCTCGCCGCGCCCGCCGCCTTAACCCCCGAGGTTCCAGCGTGGGACCGCCGGGGCGAGTGGCCCCGCGTACCGCATCCATCCCCGAGCCGGGCTGCGCTCCCCGGCTTGCCCGCCCCCGCGGGTGGGGGAAGAGGAAGCGGCGAGGAGGGCAGCCCCCCGCGCTCCGGTGGAGTTGGGGGGAAAAGGAGGGTTGATTGTTGCTTCCCCTCCACCCCCCCTCTTCTCGGAGAGTGAATCCCGGTCCGCCGCGCAGCGCCGTCGTCCCCCCGGTTTTGAGCGAGAAAAGCGATTTTTGGCCCCGCTGGGGGTTTAAGGGGTCCCGGGGCTGGAGAGATGGGTAGTACTGGGGAGGTGGAAGAGGGAGTCCGGGCGGGTTTTCGTCTCGGCACAAAGTAAGCGCGGTTTCGACTGGGACTGCCGGGGGCGGCGACGCTCCGGTGTCCGGTAACCGAACCCGCGGCGGGAGGGGGCTGGGGAGGGTGGGGAAGGAGAAACCCCGGGCGGAGAGCAGCCGTAAGTGCCCCCGCCCGGCCGGGGGTCGGCGGGGTCTTTTGTCTGCTCGGAGGCAGTTTTGTGCTCGGGCTTCCGCTGCCGTCGCCCCGCGGTGTTGGGTTTGGGCTGCAGCACCGGGGGGTGACCGTGGGCAGGAGCCCTTCCCCGCTGCGGTTTGGTGGGGGTACATGTTTCCTCTGGCTCTGTAGAAAGTTTTTGGGGTGATTGTTGCCCGTGTTTCTTTACTCGCTCCCAGAGATTTATATCTTTTTCTTTAAAGGCGGGGGGGGTGAATAGAAAACCCATCCTTCTTTGTGCGGTGTAGGAATGTGAGCTGCGGGCCTGCTCCCTCCGTGAGCTCCGGGCTGAGCAAGAGCCCGGCGGCCGGAGGGAAAGGGAGCAGCCTGCCTGCACCCGGCTCCCGAGCACCCACCCGGGGACTGCCGGGCCAAGCCGCGGGGAGCCCGGCTGCTGGAGAGGTGCAGGAGGGTGAAGCTGTGGGCAGGAGCCCGGCGGGGCTCGGTGCCTCCGGGCAGCCCCTCGCAACGCGCTTCCCATCAGCGGGCTGGGAGACGGGTAAGGAAAGGCGGTGTGGAGGCTGGTGGCACCGACGTGCATCACCCAGGGACTGTCCCGCCAGCCAGTCCCCGAAGAGGCCGAGGGCTCCGGCCTCTCTGCCACCACCCGGGGATGGAGTGGTGTGAAGAAGCGGATGGAGAGAAAATAAACAACTTGTGCAAAGGAGTCGCTGAGTTTTCTCAGCTTCCCCAGTGTACAAAGGGGTCAGGAGCCAAACGTGCTGCCCGAGGAGGTCAGGGCCCAGCTGGTTGCCAGCCCGATAGGACTGCTTTGGGGCTGGCTGGCAGCCACCCAGCATTTTTGGGGCTAGTCCTGATTCCCCTGGGATTATTTTTTTTCTTTTCTTTTTCTTTTTTCTCCTTCTTTCCCCTTCGCTCTTGCGTGAGCCCAAGGGAAAGTTTCAGCTGAGCCGGGAGAGGTTCCTGCCTTGCCCATCGTTAGGAAGCTGTTCCTCACAGCGGGGTCAGCGAGCTCCTGCGCTTCTGCCTCTCTGGGCATTTCTGGCTGCTCATGAGGCTGCTTCCTGAAGGGGACCAGTGCGTTTGGGCAGTTACATCTAGCGTGCATGTTCGTTTGGGTATTTTAGTGCCGATCATAAATCTGGAGTGGCCATAAATCTAAGCACGCGTGTTCAGACAACAGCGGCGAGCAGTCTCTGAACCCAGCCACCTCGCCGTCCCTTCCGTGGGGACCACGGGCTGCGCTTGTAGCCAGTGCCCAGCTGGGAGGGCAGGAGACTCTGTGGCTGCCCATTCCCGGGGGTGGGTGGGTGGGATGGTGGGGAGTTGAGTTTCTTTACAAGGCCCCACGGGGGTGGAGGGGGAAAAGCTGTGCTCGGCAGCAGCTCAGTGAGGGCTTTGTGCTGCCGAGGAGAAAATGGTTTCTCTCCAGATCCTGTAAGTGCGCTGGGTCTGTTTGAAGTCACAATGTGTTTTTCTTCTCCGGTTCTGCAGTCCCCCGGCCGGCTGCAGTAGGAATGCTCTATCTGGGGGCAACAGCAGATCCTTTCTCCGGCACAGAGGTTGGAGCCGAGGAGTTTGTCCTGGCGGGGCTGTGGGAGCAGAGGCCTGGCAGGGAGTGGAAGCGGTGAAATTGTGCAGGGAAAGTGCTGTGTTCAAGGCTCTTGCCGACCATCCGGGGATAAAATCCCAGGCTTCAAAACACCCTGGCTGGAGGGAGCATGTATGGCCGCAGGTTTTCTCTCCCTGTTGCCCCAGGGTGCAGGTGGGCTGGGACCAGGGCCTGTTCTCCAAGTGAGCCACTCTGCCAGGCAGCTCCTGCCCCGAGCAGCCTCTCTGGGCACGGGACTCCATTTAAAGTTGGGGTTTCCCACGTGCTCCCCCACGAACCACCATACACAGGCATCGGTGTAGCTGCGTGTAGCCCCGAGCCGAGTTGGGCTCTGGCGAAATACCTGAACTCCCCTGAAGCAGAAAGATTTCCAGGGGGGTTTTCCTCCCCTGGGCTCTGCCCCTTCACAGCTCCCAAACCCTGCTGGGTGTTGCACAGGCTGACTGCGCTGCTCTCCGCACAGCAAACCCCTGCTTAATTGACCCCCGGTACTGGAGCTGCCAGGTATTTTCTTGGCAGGGAGATTTGCTTTCCATTTAATTACTTTTCACTGAAACGGCATGTTTCTCGGCAGGGTGATGGGGGGGAAGTTTTAGCCCTGCTGTTTTATTGATGCTTGGGGTAGGGCTGGGAGGGAAAGAGGGTCGTGGGTCTCTGTGGTGATCGCTGGATTCATTAAATCTCCCTTTCCTCGCTAAAACTTGGTTTGAGGAAGCCTGCCCCATCCAGACTCCAGAGGCAGGGAGGAGAAGGGGTTTCCTTTGTGTCAAGCGGAGCATGCGGAGAGCCGGGGGGAGGGAGAACTTGGAGCACGGGGGTCTGTTTTCAGCCCCGTGTATCCCCCCTTCCTGGCGAGGCTGCGGCTGCAGGGCCGTGCCTGCCTGGCCATCACGAGTGGGAATAGCGGCCTCTGGTTTTTAAGGAATGAACCGAAACTCCTTGTTTTGTTGTGATGACTTACTGCAAGAGATATTTGGGGAAACCAGTTTGTTGCATTTTCTTTCCGTGAGCCGTTCGCTGCTGCCACTGGAGCAGGGGAGCTTGGCGTTTAATTAAAACAGCCCCAGCAATCTGAATCACAGACTTGCATGTTTTTAAAATTGTAGCTGTTCCTGTTGTGCTGAGTCAAACTGGTTTGTCAGGATTAAGCGTCTCTGCCTGGGAGCTGTGCTGGGGGAAGGGTGCCGAGGCAGCCCCGGGGTCGGGATCCCCTGTTCCCAGGGTGGTAGGGTGGGTGCCAGACTCCCGCACTGAGGAACGCCCCCACCCCCCCCAGACCCCAGGAAAGGGGGACTATCCCTAAGGGCTCTGGTGGAGCCAGTGGCTGCCACAATGCTGTGCTTCCCTCGGGTTGAAGCCACAATAAACTGGCATCGCTTCTGGAGCAGCCATGTTCCCTAGGAAAGCTTTTGGGGCATGGTGGTGGTGGGAGTGCCCCTCCAGCACTGTGAAGCCCTTTGTAGAGAGCCAGGCTCAGCCCGGTGCCCCGTGGTGCAGGCTGCCCTCACGAAGGCCAGACAGCCTTTTGCAGTGGTACTCCTGCCTGGCTGGGACAGTCCCATTTGAATTCATGTTTTGGTTTTTTTGTTTGTTTTTCTGTTGTTGCTCAATACCCATTCCGGTGCTCGGGCTGGGGCGGGGCTGATGACAGGGCTATCCCTTCGCAGAGCTGAGCCCCATGCTGGCTCTGTGGGGAGCCATTTTGTAGGGCGGGCAGGCACGCTGCTCACAGAGAGCCATGCCTGGCACCTGCCTCTCCTGGCGAGCCCTTCCTTGCCCTCACTTGGGCTTTGGCATGGCTGGCCCCAGTGTGGCCATCAAGGCTTTGTGGGGCTGAGCTTGGGAGAGGAGCTGCACTCCCTCCCTGCAGGGCTGCCATATCCCTGGTTGCAACCTTCCCTTGGCGCCTGCTTTCCCCTCAGCGCAGCCAAGCCCACCAGCCCACGCTTCCTGAGGCGGGAGGGAGCAAGCCCAGCACTGGCTTCGCATGGCTGCCCCTCGTGAAGAGGAGAGGGAGCCATCTTGGGAAGAGGCAGGAGCACGGCAGCGGGGCTGAGCACCGGCCCCACAGCCGCTCTCCATGCGTGTGCCAGCGCGTGCCGGCCAGGGGTCCCTGGCTGGAGGGGCATGTGGGGGGGTGATCTTTATTTTATTTTTGCCTGTCGCTAAGCTCTGTGCTGTCAGGGCCTGGTGTTTCTCACGCATGTGGCAGGAGCTGTTGACAAACACCTGTTTCCCAGCCCCCTCCCCAGGAATGCCCCGGGCCCTGTGGGGACTGCCATGCTAGAGTGGGGGGGACGGGACAGGAGGGATGTCCCCTCCCGGGGGAGCCCTCCCCAGGGCTTTCCTGCCCAGTGGCAGCTGCAGAGGGGATTTGGGCCTCCCTGTTCCTCTCTGAGGTGTGGCTGTTGCGCAGGGCTGCAGGCGGCTGCTGAAACCTGTCCCACTGAGGGAACATTTCTGCTTTCACCCCCACCCTGAGCCGGTCCTTCTTGTCCCTTGGGTGTTCAGCCGCCTGCCTGGCGAGGGCTGGGGCACAGGAGGGACCCCGCGGGGTGAGCAGGGAAGGGGGGGGCTTGGTGGGCACGCACGCACACGCGGCGTGCGATCCAAGGCCTTTTTTTATTAATGAGAAAAATGTGCAGGGCTTGAACGATCGCCAGGAACAGATTTATTCTAGTTCCCCAGAAATTAAACTGAAATGAAGGAGCGAGTCAGCCCGGCCCGGCACCCCCTCCTGACTCTGTGCTTGTTTTAACTCTGGAAGAATCTGACTTTTGGGGGTGGGGGAGGCAGGGAAGGGGGGGGGAGGATATTTGGGTTTAAGCAGTTCCAGATGGGCTCAGTGCTCGAGGAGAGCCGAGGAAGCAAGCAGAGAGCAGCACGGAGATTTGGGTAACTGCCCCAGGCAGGAGAGAGGAGGGAGATCTTGGCAGAAACTCCCGCTCCAGTCTGCTGGGATGGAGCTTGACAGCCGAGCCACCCGTCTGTGGGGTGAACCTTTGGATGTGCAGCAAGTAACCTTTTTTGGGGAGGGGGGTGGTTTGTGGATTGTTTTTTGGGCTTGTTTTGGGGTTTTTTTAAATATCATTACTCCTTCTCTGGCTTCTTTCCAAAAATACAACCTGGAAAAAAATGGAGCTGGAGGGGGGGAAAAGGGCCGTTTGGATCTCAGCCTGCTGCAAATGGTTGCCCTGCGGAGGCAGGCCTGCAGCACTGACTGCGTTCCCTTCCTTTCCACAGGGACTTTGGGGCTCTCCATCTACCCGCCTCAGCCTAGCTCAGTGGCCCTATGGGGCCACTTGCCCCATGAAGTCATAGGGTGATGGGGCCACAGAGGGAGGTGGCAGAAGCGTCCCTGTCATAGCGGGACCTGGAAACGAAGGTGGCTTTGTGGGACGATTTACTGCCTACGTCCTGGTCGGTGGTGTTCGCAGCTCTAACAGGTCTGGCATCTCCCAATCAGATGAGTTATTTCCGTGGAAGCAGAGGGTGGCTGCACGGCCATTCCTGCTGGGGAGGATGACCTATAAATCTCTCCTGGCTGCTGGCCTGCAGAGTTCCTGCTTGCCTGGTGTGGCTAGTCACATTGTCCCACGGGAGCCCCTGCAAGGAGCTGCAGCAGGCAGCACTGTCCCCTAGACCAGGCAGGGACATGCTCATCCCGAGCAGGCAGCAGTTGTTTTAAGGCCAGCAATGTGTCTGGCGGGAGGCAGGGCTGGGGGGCATCTGTCCATTCCCTGTGCCCACAGCCTGCATTTCCCCATGGGCAAGCCAAGCTGTGAGTGCTGGGGTGCATCCATCACGTGGGCAGGGATGTCAGCTCTTCCCCAGCAGAGTTGACCCCAGCGTGGCACACCGGGCTCTGACATCCGAAATCCCCGTGGTATTAATAGAACAGTAATTGCAGTGCAGGGCTGGACTTGGGCAGCTGGCTCGCGTCCTCTCCCAGCATCAGTATGGCCTTTCTGTGGGACCAGGGTCTGCCAGCGGGACCTGGCAGGGCTCGGGCAGCAATCCGCACGCGTCCTTGGCGTGCGATTGCAGGGCAGGAACCTGCCATCCTGCGAAAGTACTGTGTTCTGGAGCGGGGGTGCAGTGTGGGTGCCAGCGGACACTGGAGCCTGGCTTGGCACAGCCCTGCTCACCCAGTGTCAAAAATCTTCCCTGGCTCAACCTGGTGCCTGACTGGGAGGAAGCGAACACCCGTCCCGCCTCGCATCCTGGGCGCTGCCGCTTCATCGGCTTTTTGCAGAGCTGGCACCCGTCCTCTCTCACATGCTTCAGTCTGTCTCACGGCCATCAGGAAACAGCTCCTGGCGAAGAGCACATGGCCGGAAAACCCTCTTCAGCCAGTTAGCGACCGGCGGGTGGGCGACGGGGCAGGGCTGGAGGGAGGGAGCACTCCTGACCCCCTCTGTCCTGCATGCCAGACAGCTCCCAGTCATCTGAGAGCTGGATCTGGCCTATCTAGGAGGTGCGGGGGGGCGGAACTGTGAGGGAGATACAGCTGGCCGATGGCCTGGAGACACAGAGCTGTCTTCCCTGTGAGGTTGTTATACCCCGGTGCAGGTGCAGGATTGGGAAATGGAGGATGCAGCTTTGGAACTGGCATCTTGGGCTCTGCCGCAGGCCTACCATGGGGCCAGGATCAGCTGTGGTGCCATCAGGGCCAGGACTGGTGATGCTGCCCATCTTTGGACGGGCTCTCCAGGACAGGGACTGCTTGCCCTTGTGCGTGCGTGTGTGGTGTGTACAAAGGGGCCTTAATCTCAGTTGGGGCCTCTGGGCCCTGCCATAATGCAGAAATAATGAGTCTATTATTAAGTGCCCACAGTACTTCTTCACTCCGGTGGCTTGCCTCCAGCAGCAGGCAGAACCTGCCCCGCTTGAAGTGGATGTGTCATCATTTGCCTCAGCAAATCCAATCCCCTTTGATGATGGGCCAAACGCCCTTGGCACAAAGGGCCACAGCTGTGATACAGGCCCCATTTTTTTTTTTCCCGTCCTCTCTTCCCTTTGTTCCCAGTTCATTGGCAAGTCGATGGCTCACCCCGGTCCTGGGGGAAGTGCGTGTTGGTGGGCATGGGCAGTCTGAGCCCTTGCATCCCCCTGGAGAGGGACAGGGTGGAGGGCTGGCCCTGCATCTCCCTGCTCTGCGCTGGGGAGCAGCAGGCACCCTACTCGGCATAAGGACGGGTTCCCAGCGTGGGCGGCGATAGGGAGTGCTCCAGCCCTTCCCTTGGGCTGAACCACACCGCCCCTGGCCTGCCCAGCCTGACAACTGGGGAGAATGAGGGTGGAACCCTGCATGGCCCCCCAGCCTTGCGCTGGACGCTCAGGCAGCCGGGCATGCAGGAGGGGTCCTGGGGAGAACCAGGATTCCTGAGGAGGCCTGGGCTGTGCAGCATGCCAGCAGTGCTGCCAGCCCAGTCCCTGCAGAGGGAGCTGGCAGACAGCAATCTGCCAGTACCTTTGCCTGGCTCCCAAGCCCCATGCCTGACATCCCTCCATGGGTACCCCCAGTGCACTCTGAGTGCTGCTGCCAGCCCTGTGGGTGCCTCATCTGCCTGCCTGCCTCCCTCCCTGGCTGCGATCTTCCTCGCTGCTCTCAGCTGCATTGGCGAGAGCCTCCTTGCAGCACAGCTCAGGCAAGAGGGACTGCCAAGTGCCAAAACCTCCCAGCACAACTACTCCAAAGCTTTGCCTTGGGCTGAGTGGGATGCGAGCCCCCTGACCTCAGAGCGGGGCCATCCCCAGCCCAGGAAGAGGACAGCCACAGCATTTTGCTGGGGTCAGAGGGAGGAGGACTGTCCCAGAGGAGGAGGCATCTGGGTGGGCAGCAAGCTCTGGGAAAATGCATTGCGGGGTCTCACGGACCTGATGCATGCTTAGGGTGCTCTGTTTCGCTCAGCTTTTGTGTACACGAAACGCTCGTCAGCGGGAAAAGTGCAACCTCAGGTTCTCTCCCACAGGCAGCTCTTTGTTCCCAGATAAAGGACCTTACACCAAAGGCCCTTTGTGCCGCTGCTCAGAACGGTGCTGGGATTAATTGTACCGATAGGTGCTTGAATGGGGAGCACGCAAGGCCACTCGCTTCTGCCGTAATTGTCTGCAAAACCGAGAAGGAAATTAAAAATGGGCCGGGAAATGCCCCTTTTGGTGGCTTTTTGACTGGCAGGCAATCGCCCAGGCTGAAGGTGCATCCCTAAACGAGCCGCTTTTCCTTCTGGAAGAGCGTGGCAAGGGAGAGGGGCGTCTAGCACCACCGCGAGCAGCCGCCATGGTGGAAGGCCATGTCCTAGGGCAAACAGCTCAGCTGTCAGTGCTGTCTACAGGACGCCAGGGTGGGGTGAGCGACTGGGCCGCTCGCCTCTCACCAGGCTCTTGCAGACATGGTGCCGTTGTATGTGCGTGGTTCCCGGGGAGCACAGGCACATTGCAGAACAGGTTCCTCTGCGGCGAGGCTGCGTGGGTGTCTTTACTAACTTTCCTCCCTTGCCTTCTTCCAGGATTCTCTGGTCTTGCGCGAGCTGCCTTCTCCTCATCGGGGCGAGGAGCTGGCGTCCTACCTTGCCAGCGCATCCTGATAAAAGCCGTCGGTCCCCATGTTCAAAGGCAAGAGCGTTCAAACCAGAGCCGGTTGGTGGAGATGATTGAGTCTTCCCCAGCAGCTTCATCTTGAAAGCATTTTGATTTTTTTCCCCCCACACACTTTCTGGCTCGGCCGTCGCTGCCGCGCGCGTCTGCCGCTCAGCAGCGCGAGACAGGCTCTCTGGGCCTCTTGGGGGGGGAGTTCAAACGTTTTCGCTGGCCTCAGACTGTGCACACCACATTCCTGAGCCCCTGCACAGGGAGGAAGAGGTCCCTGGCTCCAGATGGGTCCTCGCCAGGGCTTTAAACACCCAGCGAACTGCTGGGGACTCTGCAGAGGCAATGGGACAACTGCTGGCAGGGGACCCCTGTGCAGGTTGGGGTGCACCTCGGAGGAGATCTTTGCAGGGCAAGGGGGAGACACTCCCATTCAAGGAGTGAGGCTCTTTCCCTACCCTGGCATCCTGCTCTGGTACGAAAATCCCGCTTTTATGTGGGGTTGAGTGTGGCCTGCTGCACTCACTGACCGTAGCAAGGCATCCCTTGCCTTTGCCTGACTGAACGTAAGGAGAGGACAACTCCCCTGTGCTGCAGACAGTGATAAAGCAAGCCCTAGGCTGACTTGTCCGAACTGGCAAAATTGGGAGCCAATTTCCCCCTTGACTAATGGGACCAGGCTTTCGCTGTGGTGCGCGGGATTGAGGAGGCTGTGACTCACTGCTAGTCCAGCTCTAGTGCCATTCACATCCTTCCAAAGCACCTGCAAACCCCAACAGGGCTGGGGAACTGCTGGTGCCACCTCTGAGCTCACCTCTGGCACTGTAGGCCAGAGGGAGACAGCAGCAAACTGCTTCCAAACCACTAAAACCCCGTGCTTGTCCGTCTCCCCAGACCTGGATGCCAGCATATGCCACTTCATGGAGTGGGGCAGCACCTGGTGTGCCCTGGTTTTTGCTGGAGCAGGGACATGGGTTTGGTGCTGGGGTGCAGTGTGAGCGGCAGCTTTAAGGGCAGAGAGCAGTTTGTGTGGCTTGGCTGTGGCCAGCTTGACTCAGCATGCCACCATCCACCCCGACCCTCACAGTGGTGGGGTGTGAGGGGCTCTGCTCACCCCACCTGGCCATACAGCTGCAGGAAACCCACGCTGCCCTCCATGGTCGGCCTGCTTCCTTTAGCTGGGTTGCTCTGGTTTTATTATTTCCCCTCCCTGCTCTCTTTGTGTGGTTTACATGGCTCTTGCAGCAGCAGCCGGCTTGGTGCTCTCTGATTTTTCCCTCCTCTGTTGGTCAGATGGCAGATGCCAGCCCTGAGCTTCCTGTCCGAGCCATGTGCCTGCCCTTGGCTGGTGCTTACAGGAAAGGGTGCCCTGTGCTGGGGCTGGTTCGGCATGGCAAGGGCTGTCTGTGTGGAGGCGTGCAGGGGAGCTCCTGCACACACTAGGCAGGTTTGGGAGCAAAGTTCCCCTTCTGCCCTGGGAGCAGGGATGCCCTCACAGTCAGATCCAGCCCAGCTGTGCCATATCTAGCCATGGGATCCTTGCACTGGGCACACCCTCCCACCCAGATCCTCATCTCCCTGGCTTGATCACTGCCACGGCTGCTCATCTGCACTGTCCTGAGCATGCAGGGCACCCTTTTCCTGCTCCCCACACACATACATCCAGCCCCTGCGGAAACACCCACCCAGCTGCCTGCACCAGGAGCAGAGCCCTTCGCTGGCTGGACCCATGCAGGGTCCCTGCACCGGGACTTGGCAGCCCAGCGTGCTGTCAGCGCTGAGCGTGTGCTTGGCTCTGCTCCGCCGCCAGCGCGGCGTGCCTGGGCCGTTGTGCGGCACCGATCTGCCCTTATTAGGGCAGCTGGTGCGTGGGGCCTGTCCCTCAGAGAGGTGCTGGCAGCCCTGCTCCACAACCTGCTCCCTCATGATCCCGCACCGCCTGTCTTCCCCTGGGAGCTCATGCCAGCACAAGGGGCTGGGGAGCACAGCAGCATCTTGGGGAGGTCTCATAGCTCTGCGGAGCTGCTCTGACTCCTGCCTGTGGTCAGTAGCTGATGCTGTGGGGAGGGGAGCTGATGCTGCATCCCCCTGGGAAGGCAGTGCCTTGGGATGGGGCAGAGGCTGCCCCATGGGTGCCCAGCCCCATCCTACGCATCCCATGCCCCAGTCCTGGCGTCTTTGTCCCACATCCTCCTTTGTTACCTGCTGGGCAGAGGGCTCCTTCCTTCCCTCCCTCCCTTTGTTTGTGCTGGGTGCCTCTTAGTTTGTGTTTTTTGAGAAACAGCAAATAACCACTGCCAAATAGCCACCTCTGCAACTCCTTCTGTTTGCAAGCAAGAGCTAGTGTCCATTCATCCCTGTTGTGGATGCTGCCTCCCTCCCGATCCTCACCTAGCTGGAGATTGGGTGTCATGAGGGGCTTTCTCTGCTTCTGGTGCCGTGTCTGCTCCTGATGTTCCCAGCTTGTGGTGGGACTGTGTTTGTTTGCTACATGCAAACAGCCTGGGTGAGAGGCAGACTCGCTGGCCAGGCTGGGATCTTGGGAAACAGCGAGTCAGGTTGGAGAGCCCACGTGTCCCCAAATGTGCTTGTTTATCTGTGCTGCAGCGGCACTTGTGGCCAGTGCTCCCGGCTCATCCGTGGGTGCTGACTTGGGAGCTGCTGGTGGGTCTCCCCGGGGTGGGACGCGCGAGGAAGGTGTTTACCTTCAGATGAGCTTCATCCTAAACCCTGCGACGCAGGAACATTTCCTTCCTCCTCCGCGCTTCCTCCCTGGCTGGGTCAGCCTGTGGTTTTCCTGGGGTGGAAGGAAAGAAGCTGAAACTGCCTCTTGCTTCTGGGGCTGAGCTGTGGTGCCTGGCATGGCCGAGCTGTCCCAGCGCATCCTGTACCCCGGCTGTCGAGAGTGAGCTGCTCCCAGCTCGCTGCCAGCTCTGGGGGCTGGTGAACTGTGGCTCCTGGCCCTGTATCTCAGGACTGGGTGGGCTGAAGGATGGATGGGCAGACGGATGGATGGACATCCAGCCCTTGGGAAACTGTGTGGGGTCTGGGATGGGGCCATGCTTGAAGCTGGAGATAGGGGATGCCCTCAGCAGGGAGGGATTTTGGAGCTGGTCCTGACCCCTGCTGTGAGCACACTGGGGGCTGTTGCTTAGCTCTGGTGTTTGTACACACACCCCACCCCACCTCCAATTTTGTCCCCAAACCCACTAGGGCAGGAGGGGGTACAGAGGACCTCAGGGGTCCCTGCTTCACTTCAACCAGCCTTTGGGGCCATCCACGGAGCAGGGGGTCGCAGAGCTGGCTGCCCACCGACCCCAGAGCACATTGTTGTTCTCCATCCTTTCGCTTCGCTCCCGGTTTTCGTGTGTGGTGCTTGCGCGGCTCTGCCCGGGATTAGCGACAGCTGCCTGCAATTGCAGCTCTTCCCAGACAAGCGTCTCGCTCCCCCAAGGCTGGGGCTGGGGCTGTTTGGGGAATGCTGCCGGGGTGGTTCGTCTTGTAGTCTGCTCCAGGAATGTTGGCCAGACGGTCAAATTCTTCTCCCCTCTTGTAAAATGAGTGATGTGGGGCGTCTCTGGGAGAGCAGCCTGCCAGTCCCTCCTCCTCTGGATAAACCTGCCTGGCCCGCACCACCCTGTCATGGGAACGGGCCCTTTCAACCCCAGCCACAGTAAATATGCGCCCTGCCAAAGCGGAGGGGGAGGGCTCAGATGGGGGGCCCCTGATCTCCCTCCTCTGGCACCCCCCGTGCAGGCTGAGAGGCACGGTGGGCTGAGCCAGTGGCCAGGGGTGGCAGCTCGTCCCCCCCTCTCGCCACCTGGCCCGCTCCTTGTCCTGCTGCTCCGTCATGGCTCTCCAGGGATGCCTCACTCTTCCTGTTCTCCTAACGGGAGAAGAGAAATCTGGAGTCTGTCTGCACTGCTCCCCCCTCCTCCCACTACATCTCACCCCCCAAGTTGCTGTTTTCTGCAGAAATGTCAGTCTCGACTCAACTCTCCCCCACTCCTCCTGGGTTTTTTTCTCTAATCTTGGCCTTCGTCTCCAATTACTTTTTTCTCTCCTCCCTCTCTCTCCAGAGACCCTGATGGACACGAAGTGGGTGACCTCTGAGTTGGCATGGACAACTCATCCGGAGACAGGGGTAAGTCTGGAGCCAGCCCTGGTCCCGACCTCCAAAGGGCATGGCTGGCCTTGGCCCCACAGGAATCAGGGCTGCTCGCCAACGCCTTTGCAGGGCTGGCTGCGTCTTCTCTCTCCCCTCCCGCGCTTATCCTCTCACCTCGTGAAACCATCTCCTCCTGACTCCATGCCGGCAGAGCAGGAGGGCCACGTACCCTGGGCCAGGCTGCTCTTAGTCACCTTGATGACCAGGAGGGTTGGGGTGGGTGGAGGTGCAGCTGCCGCTCTTCCCTGTTGACTGTTGCCTCGTCCCCCCAAGCCATGCCGTCCATGATGCGTCCGTGGCACTGATCTCCCCAGCTGGGGGTCTGAACCGTTCCCCTCTCGCTTGCAGTGGGAAGAAGTCAGCGGTTACGATGAGGCCATGAACCCCATCCGCACGTACCAGGTGTGCAACGTGCGGGAGGCCAGCCAGAACAACTGGCTTCGCACCAAGTTCATCCAGCGCCAGGACGTCCAGCGCGTCTATGTGGAGCTGAAGTTCACTGTGCGGGACTGCAACAGCATCCCCAACATTCCTGGCTCCTGCAAAGAGACCTTCAACCTCTTCTATTATGAGTCGGATACCGATTCTGCCTCTGCCAGTAGCCCTTTTTGGATGGAGAACCCCTATATCAAAGTGGATACAATTGCCCCGGATGAGAGCTTCTCCAAGCTGGAGTCTGGCCGCGTCAACACCAAGGTGCGCAGCTTTGGCCCTCTCTCCAAGAATGGTTTTTACCTGGCCTTTCAGGACCTGGGAGCCTGCATGTCTCTCATCTCCGTCCGGGCTTTCTACAAGAAATGCTCCAACACCATTGCTGGCTTTGCAGTCTTCCCAGAGACTTTAACGGGTGCTGAGCCCACTTCTCTGGTCATCGCGCCGGGCACCTGCATCCCCAATGCAGTGGAGGTGTCTGTCCCACTCAAGCTGTACTGCAACGGCGACGGCGAGTGGATGGTACCTGTGGGAGCATGCACGTGTGCTGCTGGGTATGAACCGACCATGAAGGACACCCAGTGCCAAGGTACGTGTGTGGCAGAGCAACCGTGGCTCTTGTTCCTGCGGGCGCGCTGATGCGGAGGAGGCAGTTTTGTGTTTAGGTCAGTCTGTTTGCAGAGGCGTGGGAGCTGGGTGTACTCCCTGAGGAGGGAGCGGCGTACTGTCCTGGAGGGCTGGTCTGCAGTTTGACTCGGCATCTTAAAGCCTTCATGGACTAAACTGGTGCGGTGTCCGCTGTGCCGCATCGGTTAGCATCAGCGGGTGCTACCCACTGCAGGATGCGCCTTCTTTTCAGGAGCCCTGGCTCATGGTATGGTCCTCAGCAGAGACCCAGCACGTTTAAGCCCCCCGGGCGTTACCAAAACCTCCCTCACCCCCGCTGCCGTGTCCAGCGTCTCTCCTCTCTCCCTCCCGCGGCGCGAGTGGCTGTTCCTGGCAAGCCTGATTTCACGCTGCTTTAGCGGAGGCGCTGGAAAGCCGGGTGGTGAGCGGGGCCCTGCTGCGCTGGCGGCGGGAGGAGCCGTGTGGATGCATGGATGCATGCTCCCCCTGCCAGCGGGGAGGGTGGAGAGCCGCATGAAGACAGGGGAGCCAGAGCTCCCCATCCCTGCTCAGAGGGGAGGGAAGAGCATCCTGCAGCCAGAGATAATGGGGATGGAGAGCCACCCCAGGCTTCTGCAGCTGCTGTGCTCTCCCACAACAGCTTTGGCATTGCTGTTTCACCCCAGGTTGGGCCTCTTGTTAAGGAACAACTATTACATTCCTTATAGATGGCATTTTTCCTTGGGGTGCTTTTGTCCTTGGGAGCTGTCTCCAGTTTGCAGGACTCTGCTCTGGTTTAAGGCAGAAAGGTCACTGCTCTCCTTGGCTGGAGACGTGCATGGAGCAGGACACCGGCTGGGTCCCCAGCACTGGATGCCTCACATTTGCTGCTGATGGGATACTTGGCTCTGGCCTACGCTCTTGGCAGGGTTGATGCGATTTGGGATGGCCCATGACATCCACAGCCTCTCCGCTGGCTTTGGGAGCAGTGTAGCTGTTGGCTGTGCCGTTGAAGCTCAGGCTCCATAGGGCTGCAGCTCAGCTGGGGAGCCTCCAGCACCATCAGTGCCAGCATAACCCCAAATTCGGTGCCCTAGCCCCCCTACATCAGTCTTACAAGCAGCTGATCTGGCTCCTCCTAGGGCAGATGAGCACCCATGCCAGGCACCCATTGCTTACAAGCATGTGGTGGGGTCCCCACTCCTGGGGAGCTGATTTCCTTCTTGCTTGGGCTGGGAGATCTTCGACTATACAGGTTGTTTGCTCTTTTCAAGCATAGAACAAGGTTTGGGCACAAGGTGACACTGTTTCCAGCCATCATCCAGGCCGTGCCAAGCAGGGGCATCCTGAGGCAGGAACAAGGGCTACTGAGATCAGGTTTGGGGCACTGCTGCAGCCCAGAGCAAAGTCCCTTCTCCCCCAGCCAGGCAGAGACCCACGCAGCAGCTCTCTGAGTTTCCACCCCTCCACCCCAAAGCCCGGGGAAGCCGCACTGAGCCGTGGGTACGTCTCCATCCAGCAGCCTGCCCTCTTGCTGGGCAGAAGTGGTGATGTCCTCACGTTTCTCTGGGAAAGTTGCGCTGCGCCTGTGCGATCAGATTTTCCGCCATATGATCGTGTGTTTTTAAGTGGAAACAGCTGAAGAAAGGCTGGGAGAAGTTGGAGCCACAGCTTCCTTTTCTGCTCTCAGCTGGATGTTCCCTTCCCCTGTTTCGGCAGCCCAGCACCGCCAAGAAGGCTCTTAGTCCCCGTGGCACGGGGAGCAGCGCGGATGCAGCCCCGCGGAGCCGGGGTATCAGCTCTCCCGCCCTTGGGGAGCTGCTGAGGCTTCACCGCGCAGGCGAGGAGCGCTCCGGCGTGCCAGATGGCATTTTAATAAATAACAATACCCAGTTACTGCTTAGATGGGATAAGCCCTGTTGTAAATCTCCCCCTTTCCCCAGACTTTCAGTGGCCTTTGAAGATCTCCTCCTCCTCCTCCTCCTCTTTATCTCCATCCAGAGCCAGGATTAGACCTTGCATTCAGACCTGTTACAATGCAGCTTGTATCCCGGTCCCTCGGGAGCTGAGGGCTCATCCCGCCCTGCTGAAGGCAGTTTCTTTGGCATGCTTTGTAATGCGATACGCCAGGCTGGTATCTGGCGCTGTAGTCCTGAGTTGCCACAGCATTGATTTGGCATCTCATTCTCAGCCTCATTATCTTTATTTAATTAGCACACGGCCCTTCTGGGGGTTGTGCCGCTTCCCACACGATCCCTGCCATGCAGAGCTGCAGAGGCAGCTTTTGCAGGACGAGGAGGCGCTGGCCGGGGAGGGGGATGAAGGTGAAGGCCCCCGCATGCCTCCACAGGCAGGGCTGTGCTGTCTTTGCCCCCTTGCACCCCAAGCCCTGCCCTTCTGGTGTGCAGCCTTTCCCCCCAGCCCCTGACTTCTCGTTTTTACTTGAAAGCACACAAACCTGTGGGGAATTCAGTGTGAGGCCTGCTCCCTGTGTTGCACAGGTGGGAGTTTCCTTTGAGCAGAGCAGGGCTCCCAGCGTAGAGCAGCTCAATCTGTGGCACCTCCCCAAAAACGTGCCTGGGTCCATGCTCCCCATGCAGGGATTCAGCAGGGTTTGAACACCTCGTGCTGCAGGTTTCACCCAAAGACAGAAAGGTTTGGGGTCTGGCTGGCCTCTGTGCCAGGGCTAGCAGGGGCCCTCCTCCTTGATGCCCATGGGGGGGTCCTGAAGAGAGGGATCACAGTGCCCCTTGAGCCCATGCCCCACTCAGGAGGGCGACTGAGCCCCCGCGGTGCAGTCCATGGACACCCAAACGATATATATTATATATATAATTTTTAAAATATTTTATATATATTATATAAGATATTAAAAAAACCCACAAAAAAAGCCCCATGGACACCCAAACAATAAAAACACCCGGTGAGACAGTCAGCATGTTCGGTGTGACCCTGCGCCCTCCTCACACCCATTTATCACCCTTCTAGATGTCCCTTCCTGCTGGTATGGGTGCTGGCTGTTTGGGTGCAGTCCTAACACATAGGTCAGGCTGGGGCCAAAATGTGTATATATATATATTTATTTTTTTTAACCAAACCAATTCTTCCTCGCCATCGGTGACTAATGGAAACATCACCCTGAATTAAAACAAACCCCTAAAAATGCCAAGCAAGCATCGTGCTTGCCAACTGTTTGCAGCTTTGCGTTGCAACACGGGCTTGCTGCATGAAACCCGGGAAGTGAAACTGCCTGCTATTAATTGCCCAGGCTCCCAGATCAAAGGCAGCTCAGCAGCATGGGCAGGGGAGAGTGCTGCCGCTTTCCAGCGCAGGCACCTTCACAATGGGTTGCTTGTACCACGCTCGTGGATATCCGCCCTTGCTGTCCTGCCTGTGACCCGCTGTGGCTTGAGAAGCAGCTTTGCTTATTGGGAAAAAAATGTAAAAAGTAAAAAAAAAAATCCCTTTTTTTAAGAGAGAAGTGGTTTCCCACCTGTTCTATGGATGCCGCTGTTCAAACCCCTGAGGGTTCTTTCCCTTCTCTCCCCGTCAAATTTACTCCATTCAGCTTTGGACTGTGCTTGTGTGAAATATTCCCACCCGAAGGGTGATTATTTAAAAAGGAGGGAAAAAACCCCTTTTAAGAGAGACTTAAAAAGAGAGTTACTGCCTCAGCTGTAGCCAGGCTGTTGCTTCCACAGCTCTAATCCATCTGCAGCCGCTTACGAAAGCGGGAAGGGAGCGAGCCGTGCAGGTTCATAAAGCACAGATCGTCCCAGGCAAACTCGATTGCTGCCTTTAAAGAAATTACAGGGTTGCTGGACAAAGGGTTGTGATCGGTTTAATTTATCTGGGCTCAAGCGAGGCGTTCTGCTTCAATCCTACAGGGAGAGAAATAGCTGGAAAGATGCTGCCCAGGCTGGAATAGCATCACGTGGATGGGAAGGCGGTCAAGATGTGGAACAGCGTAGTTTGGGGATGGTATTTCCCAATGTGTCGTAGGCTTTCCCTCCCTCCCTTTCCCAAGGGAGGGGACCCTGAAGTTTTGGGGATGTACATGGGGTTCGTTGCTGCTTGCCCGCATCCCGTGCAGTAATGGAGGCTGCCTGCGGGATGAGTCACGGCTCTACGCTGCTGCCAGGAGGGTTTTATTCGGTGTTTTTTTCAGTTCCCTCCCTTGGACCTTATTCACCAGGGTGGGGATTGTATTTGGGAAGACTGCCCTCCTCTTCCCCCAGCCCTGTGTGGTGGTTCTGCAAGGCAGGAAGGGGTCCCAGAGGTGGGCAGCTGATGAAAGTCACAGAGGGGCTGCTGGAAGGAGACGGATGGCTGGTGTGGGTGGGTGCTGTGCCAGGTGTGCCATGCCCCACAGAGGGTGCAGAGGCAGTTCTGCGGCAGCCCCAGGGCTGTGTTACTGCCCCGCTCCCTCCTGCATCCCAAATAAATCCCCTCCACAGCTAAGCCCTGCTGTCACACCAGGCTTCATCTCCCTCCCATCAAACCAGTGGCTCCTATTCAGGCTGGGGAGCTCCGCTTCGGTTCCCTGACCTGTTATCCTGTGGCTGTCAGTGGCTGTCATGTTCTCTCCAGAGGTGACTGCAGCCCAGCACCAGGAGATGTGATCTTGTGTGCGGAGGTTCAGGCTTGTTATTTTATTTGCGGACACTTCAGCAGGAAAAGTGCTTATGCAAACCTCTGGGTGGGGAGAGGGGAGCCCAGCTCCCCGGCTCTGGCTGGATGGAGTCACGTTCCCACTCCAGAGCTCCTTGGTTGGTTCCCCAGCGTGCCAGCCAAGACAGTGGTTGTTGTACAGGCAGTTTCTTGCAGAGAAGAGATGACACAGCGGCTTATCCACCAGGGACCTGGGATCAGCTTTCAGCTCGGTTACAGCCTTCAAATGCAGCGGCTGAGAGCTGTCACGGTGCCACCGAGGTCTTTATGCTCTGATTTATTAAGGAGAGTTGGAAAATTAAACACTGGAGTGCATCTGGGCCTCAGTCTCTCTCCTGCCCTTCCCTTGCTTATCAGGGGTGGGACATGGCTCGTCCTTCTCCTGCCGGGGTAGCAGGGAGGGTGATGAAGAGTGACCTTCATCCCTTGTGCCTGTGCCGAGTGCTCCTGTGGGGCGGCTGGTGACTGGCCAAGGACAGCTCTGCCTGTCCCTTCCTCCTGTATCCCCTCTGTGCCTTAACCCACTCCGAGTGGTGCTGAGCATGTGGGAAGCCAAGCACCGTCATCCCTCCTGCATCCTTTCTGGAGCAGCTTGGTGTCCCCAAGCCACGCTTGGGCTGTCGGCTTCTCAACGCTCTAGTTGCTCTAGCTTCACTCTCCCCCCAACATGCCTGTTATTTCAGGGGGGTTTGTCCCTGATGAATCTGGGCTCCTGTCCATAACCAAAGCATGTTTGGCAGCTCTCTGAGCCCAGAGCGTTCCTGTCCAAGAGGTTTCAGTCATCTCTCATTCCTCAGCAATCTGGTTCCTTATGTGTGAATCTGCATCCACCCAGTTTGAACCGCCCGGGACTCCAGCTTGGGGTGGGTCTGCCTGTGCTGAGGCTGCTCCGCTGCCTCTGGACATCTGCTTTTCCACGTCTTTGCATTTCTTGGTGGTGAGGGTGGCCCAGGCTGGGGTGGGGAACAGGAGCACTGGACCTGCTTGTTGCAGGGGGAAAGGTATATGTGGGTGTCTTCTATCCCTCGCGGAGGAGCAGGTCTGCACACTCCTCTGCCCTTCAGCCTGTGCATCTGGGATGGGCTAAGCTCCCATTTCCAAAGGGAAGGCCCAGAGGCTGGGTGAACTCAGGTCAAGGAGCTGGAGCGAGTCGAGCCATGTGGCCGGTCCTGTTTTGACCAAAGAGTCTCCTTGCTGGAGGGCTCGTGCCCTGGGAACAGGAAGCAGTGTGGGCCACCCATCGGGTAGGGGGGCTGGAGAGTGTGTGGTCTGCAGGTCCCCTCATTGGCAGTGGGGTCCCTCACCCCATGATAGGGCTGCTCACATGTTCCCCTGCCATACACCACCACAACCCACCTCCCCTGGGGCTGCTGCTACTCCATGTCTGGGCAATTGGCGGGGGGGCAGGACAGCACCCCAGAGCTGGGGGGTGATCCCTGCAGGGCCAGTCCGGCAGCCTGTGATTCAACAGTGCTCCACACCCCACACATGGGGCTACAACCAGCCGGAAGACTTCCACAGAGGGTGTCAAGAGATGCCTCATAGCAGGAAACTTCCACTTGGAGCAGCCGGGTGAAGCACCAGGAAACCACCTCCTGTTTACGGGTGATGTGCGGCAGCCGTGGGATGGGGCTGCCAGGAGGGTTACGCACCCTTGGGAGCTGCCCTAAGCCCGGTGGAGTGAGGAGGTGGTGCCCTCCTCCTTCGTCCCAATCTGTGCTGATGCCACCCCGGCCATGGGGTGATACCAGAGCAGAGCTGGTGCCAGCAGGTGACATGCTGCTTCGTCTGGCTGCAAGCACAGAGCGCGGGTCCTGCTTCCTTGGGGCAGCACTGCAATACATCAGGCTGGTTTGAGGGCTAGGTGGGGTTTCTAAGGCTGCTCTGCTCCTTGGCTGCTCTGCTACTCCTTGGCTCAGGTGCTGATAATACCATCACATGCCCCTCGTTATGACTAAACGTGCCTCAGTGCCAGGCCGGATCCCAGGACTTGCGGCTCCTTGAAGGACCCTGATCGGAAGCGCGAGTGGGAGGTGGCACAGCGACGCTGAAGCAGCTCTTTAGTCAAGGACCTGCAGGAATGTTTTAATCTCGCTCACACTCCACTTGAGCCAGCCTCAGGAGGTGCCACAGCCTGGGGGCTGAGAAGTGGCTGAAGACCCCGAGGCGGAAAGTTTGGGGCCTAGTGGCTGCATTTTGGGCTGCACGGGCCTCTCACAGGGGCTGTTGTGGGTAGGGCTGAGGGGTCCTTTACTTACCAGCCTTATTCCCTCAGTGAATGGATCACTGCCCCCATGGAGGGTGCTGGGCATGGAAACCAGGTGGGGAAGGAAACATGGAAAAGCCCTTGGGAAGTCCAATGAAGAAACAAAACCGGAGATGTGCTCTCCTGGCTGGTCCTGCCCTGATCCCTGTGCCACTAGCAGCCACTGGCTCTTCCCATCTCTGAGTGCCCCATGTCTGCTGCCAGACCACATCATCTCCTAGGCAGAGCTGTGCCCCTGCCCTACACCAGCAGCCTACTCTCGCCCACCCTGCCTAGGCAGGGGCACTGAGTCCCTGGGCATGGCTGATGGCAGTGGAAAGGCTCATAGGTGGTCTGTGGTCCTCAAGCCCCTCGCTGGAGATTTGGCAGGGCAGCAGGGTGGGGTGGGACAGGACAGTGGACGTTTTCTGGGTGCTCTTTGTAACTCAAGTCTGTTTTCCTTTCCTCCAGCGTGTGGCCCAGGAACCTTCAAGTCTAAGCAGGGGGAAGGTCCCTGCTCTCCCTGCCCTCCCAACAGCCGGACCACCTCTGGAGCAGCAACGGTCTGCACGTGTCGAAATGGCTTTTTCCGGGCAGACACAGACCCCGCAGACAGTGCCTGCACCAGTGAGTCCTGCCCTGGGCAAAGAGGGGGGGTGTGGAGGCAGTGGGGGGTAGTATGGGGGGCAAGCAGTGTGCTCTGCCCATGCCAGCGGTGAGCTATCCCAGCTATCCCTCTTATCCCTGACCCCTATGTCCCCCCACAGGTGTCCCCTCCGCCCCTCGCAGCGTCATCTCCAACGTGAATGAGACTTCGCTGGTGCTGGAGTGGAGCGAGCCGCAGGACACGGGCGGGCGTGATGACCTGCTTTACAACGTCATCTGCAAGAAGTGCAGCGTGGAGCGACGCCTCTGCACCCGCTGCGATGACAACGTGGAGTTCGTGCCGCGCCAGCTCGGCCTCACCGAGCGTCGCATCTACATCAGCAACCTGATGGCCCACACCCAGTACACCTTCGAGATCCAGGCTGTGAACGGCATCTCCAACAAAAGCCCCTACGCTCCCCACTTCGCCTCTGTCAACATCACCACCAACCAGGCAGGTCAGTGGAGCTGCTGGAGAGCGAGGGGCTGGCTCTCCGCCTCAGAGCGGAGCGGGGGATTTCTTGCTGACAGCTTTGGAGGCTGCAGTCCTTTGTGCTGCTGCGTTACTGTCTCTCTGCGCCTGCATCTAATCCCCTGGGTAAATTCTTCTCTCCGTTTAACGCGTGTCCCCAGAGGAGGTGAGATCAGAACACATGCAAGCAGAGAAGGGTAGGGTTGGCAGATGCTCCGGAGAGCTGTGGATCTCCTAGACCTACCCCAGAGATGTTGTGCCTGCTGCGAAGGGAGGAGGAAGGAGGAAATGAGATTTCTTCCCTGTGGGCCTAGGAAGGTTCAGCATCAGCCCAAACCTTCGCAGCCAGCCGAGTGCTCTGCCATTTCCTCCTTCCTCCTGCTCTGGCCCGGCTCCAGCGTGCTGGTAATCTCCAGCCGCTGCGCTCTGATCTGATTTCACGGGTCTCATTGGTGGGGTGGAATGTGGAGCTCCTGGCAAATGGAGGAGGGGAAGGAGCCCCAGTTTGGGCTGGCAGGGCCCTTCCCCAGACCAGTTTGCAGCTTGTCCTGGAGCAGTGTTACCTTGATGCTATTTCCAAGGGTTCCCTTGGTCTCTTATCACCCTGGCTGAGATCACACCTCCCTACAGAGACTTGTGGGAGGGCAGTCTCAAAGCTTTTCCATCCCTTCACACCACAATTACCTGAGCAGGTCCCAGACAGAGCCCCCCAAGCTGATGCGGGATGGTGGAGGGGGGATCCTGGCACACACAGCTCATTCCTCCTTGCCCTCCTTCCCAGCCCCATCTGCCGTGCCCACGATGCACCTGCACAGCAGCACTGGAAACAGCATGACGCTGTCATGGACTCCCCCAGAGAGACCCAATGGCATCATTCTTGACTACGAGATCAAGTACTCGGAGAAGGTAAAGCACAAGGCAGAGCAGCTTTTCCCCTTCTCCAACCCTTCTGGCAAAGCGGGTCCCTGCGGAGATTGCCATGGGGATGAAGGGGCAGCAAAGAGGGGATCGCTTCACAGAGGTGACACCCACGTGTCTCCCCTACAGCAAGGCCAGAGCGATGGCATCGCCAACACAGTCACCAGCCAGAAGAACTCGGTGCGGCTGGACGGGCTGAAGGCCAACGCTCGGTACATGGTGCAGGTCCGGGCGCGCACAGTGGCTGGATACGGCCGCTACAGCCTCCCCACAGAGTTTCAGACAACCTCAGAGGATGGTAGGTACCAGGACTGGGCTGTCTCTGCCCCCCAGCCCTCCTAGGCCTGTTCCTTCCCCAGCTTGACTCTGATTCTTGCCTCTCCCTCCATCAGGCTCCACTGGCAAGACTTTCCAGGAGCTGCCTCTGATCGTGGGTTCGGCCACTGCGGGGCTGCTGTTCGTCATCGTTGTGGTGATCATTGCCATCGTCTGCTTCAGGTACTGGCTTTGCAAGTAGAGGGGGGGACATGTTTTGGAACTGGATTTGGGGGTTGCTTGTGTCTGGAGCTTTCCCTTGCCTGTGGGTAGAGCTCTGGCAGCTCCAGTCTGAGAGCAAAGGGCTGGACCTGCCGTATGTGGGTACCTGAGTGCAGGTCCTGAGGGAGCACTGTGTATCTCTGCTTCCCCAGCACCAGCTGGGGCTCTGCCCAGGCTCCAGCCATCCTTCCTCTCTCGGCACAACTAGGCCATCTTCTCCCATCGCACCGCGGGCAGAGGGATGGCTCTGCCTGCCAGCTGCCAGAGGGGAAATTCTCTGGCATAGGCTGACTGTGCTGGGATTTGGAAGCTGGCAGTGAATGTCTTTGCCCCATCAGGAAAGGGATGGTTACTGAACACCTCCTCTCGTCTCCTTTGGGCAGGAAGCAACGCAACAGCACAGACCCTGAGTACACGGAGAAGCTGCAGCAATACGGTGAGTGCGAGATCCCAGCAAATGGGCTCTGCCTGCCCTCTCCCAGTTCCTGCCCTCTCCCAATTCCTGCCCTCTCCCAATTCCTGCCCTCTCCCAATTCCTGCCCTCTCCCAATTCCTGCCCTGTGCACAGGCAAAAGGCCAGCCTTCCCTAGCCAGGGACTGGGAGTGGGAGGCTGACAGCCAGCGAGACTGGCTTGGCATCTGTCACCTATATTGTGTCCCTCCTGGTGACTATTCCTCTGCCCTTGCAGTCACCCCTGGGATGAAGGTCTACATTGACCCCTTCACCTACGAGGACCCCAACGAAGCCGTCCGGGAATTCGCCAAAGAGATTGACATCTCCTGTGTCAAAATCGAGGAGGTCATTGGGGCAGGTAAGTCCCAGGGCTGGGCACAGCAGCTGCTGCCACCACTGCCTCCTGCTGTGCCATGCTGACTCAGCGTGCCGGCCCTTTCTTCCCTTCCGCAGGGGAGTTTGGCGAGGTGTGCCGCGGGCGCCTGAAGCTGCCTGGCCGCCGCGAGATCTTTGTGGCCATCAAGACACTGAAGGTGGGTTACACGGAGCGGCAGCGGCGGGACTTCCTGAGCGAGGCCAGCATCATGGGCCAGTTTGACCACCCCAACATCATCCACCTGGAGGGTGTGGTGACAAAGAGTCGCCCTGTGATGATCATCACGGAGTTCATGGAAAACTGCGCACTCGACTCCTTCCTCCGGGTGAGCATCCATCCCCTCCTGCCCTGGGCTGGGGGCTGCAGCACATGGGCTACAGCAGCTCCAAGCGTCCCTTCTCCATCCCTCTGCACAGTCACCCTGGTGTCCCCTGGGCCAAGCTGTGCATGGACGTGGCGGGGTGGGGGAAGAAGGGTGTCTTTAGGGAGGGAGAAGGTGGTCCTTCCACAATCCATTTGGGATGTTGCAAACCCCCCTGATCTCTCCTCTGGCAGCTGAATGATGGGCAGTTCACAGTCATCCAGCTGGTGGGAATGCTGCGAGGCATCGCTGCCGGCATGAAGTACCTTTCGGAGATGAACTACGTGCACCGGGATCTGGCTGCCCGCAACATCCTGGTCAACAGCAACTTGGTCTGTAAAGTGTCTGACTTCGGGCTCTCCCGCTTTCTGGAGGACGATCCAGCCGACCCCACCTACACCAGCTCCCTGGTATGGGACACTTGCGGGGATCCATGGATCTGGGGGTGATGGGGGAGACACCCTATGTCTGTGCTAGATAACAGAGCTGTGTATCCCTGCAGGGAGGCAAGATCCCGATCAGGTGGACAGCTCCCGAGGCCATTGCCTACCGCAAATTCACTTCGGCCAGCGATGTGTGGAGCTACGGTATCGTTATGTGGGAAGTGATGTCCTACGGGGAGCGACCCTACTGGGACATGTCCAACCAGGATGTAAGTGCTGCTTGGGGAGCAGGGAGCTGTGGGCCACCCATGAGGGCCTGGGTGTCTCACAGCCTGCCTTGGCCTGTCTCCACAGGTGATCAACGCAGTGGAGCAGGACTATCGCCTGCCACCCCCCATGGACTGCCCCACGGCGCTGCACCAGCTGATGCTGGACTGCTGGGTGCGGGACCGCAACCTGCGGCCCAAGTTTGCACAGATCGTCAACACGCTGGACAAGCTCATCCGGAACGCCGCCAGCCTGAAAATCATCGCTAGCGTCCAGTCTGGGTCAGTGGCACCCCCACCTCCAGCCAGGACTTACCCCAAGCCGTGGGAATTCTGGGGTGCTGGCAACTAGAGATGTGGGAGGGCAGGGACAAGAAATTTCCCTCAATTCACACCTCTCTGTCCACTGCTTCCTGTGACCTGTGGCTCTCTTGCCCTTTTTTAGCATCTCCCAGCCACTCCTGGACCGCACCGTCCCAGATTACACCACCTTCACCACTGTGGGAGACTGGCTGGACGCCATCAAAATGGGACGGTACAAGGAGAATTTTGTCAACGCCGGCTTTGCCTCCTTTGACCTGGTGGCACAGATGACTGCAGAGTAAGTCCCTGCTTGCGGAGGAGGGAGGGGGCTGGGGCTGCGGCATGTCATCCCTCACCTCTCTGTCAGCCAGCTCCTCCTGCCTGAGAGTGTGGAGGGCTGAGCTGTGTGTGGGGCTTTCCCAAGTGAGCTTAGGTTTGGGATTCAGCGTCCGGTCCCCTGAGGTGTTAGAGGGACCCAGAGCTTGCAGAGGACCATCAAGAAGACGGGTTCCTCTGCAGCAGCTTGATGGGGCAGAGCCACATGCTGGCGTTGCTGCTGGCAGGGGGCTGAGTCTTCATCTTCTCCTTGCAGAGACCTGCTGAGGATAGGGGTGACACTAGCAGGGCACCAGAAGAAGATCCTGAGCAGCATTCAGGACATGAGGCTGCAGATGAACCAGACTCTCCCAGTGCAGGTTTGACCGCAGGGGACTCTGCATTGGAACGGACCGATGGAACCTGCCACCCAGGTTCAGTTTGCGGTGCAGCCCGGCTTCCCGTTTCCCCCTTCACGCGGCGCTCCTCTGCCTCGGACGGTCGCCTGGGACGGGACGGGCCACCCTTCCCCGAATCGGAGGCACTCGCGCCGAGAGGGAGCCCAGCTTTTCGTCCCACGTCATGGAGCGGCGAGGCAGCAACGTGTCTTCATATTGAAGATGGATTATGAGACAGAGACGGCACATCCCGCTTCCCGCCCTGTCTCGGTGCTCATCAGTTTGAAGAGTTGTTCTGCTTCTTGGATTTCTTTTCACCCCCGTTTTCCCCCTGAAGTCCTCACTTCCCTCCCTGAGGCCACAGACTGTTGACCCGTCCGCTGAGTCCGTCAGACACGTCCGAAGCCTTCCCTATCTCTGGTCCCCATGTGGAAGCAGCTGGGGGAGGCCGAGCCGGCGACAGGGCCGGAGCCATCGGCCCCAGACAATCACTCCTCTCCTCCAGCCCTGGCAGGCCCTCCCTCCGCACGAGGGTCTGCACTGGAACGTGTCCCAAGGGAAGGCTTCACTCCCTTTCTTGGCTTTGCACGCCAGAACCCAAACCCCATGAGATTTACTATGCAGGGAGTTAGGCAAAAAAAAAGTGGGAAAAAAAGAAAAAAAAAAAAAAAAGAGATATATTAAAAAAAAATAAGAGGGAGCAGAAAGGGGAGGGAGAGGGGGACCAGGCGCCCAGTTCCGCATCTCCTACCTACCCTCTTGGTTTCCCTGGCTGGCTCTGGACTGCAGAGCGAGGCCTTCAGCACGTTTGCACAGGGACCCTCCACCCCCGGACCTATGGCAGCCGCGCTCCCCCCACGTGCTGGAGAGTGGGGCTGGGGTTGGGGACTGTGCCGGGGGGGGGCCGAGGCCCGGCCTCCCCCAGGCTCCTCTTTTATGCAGAAGGAGCGGGGTGCCGCCGGCGTGGCCGCCCCGCTCCCGACACACGCTGTGATTGCTGCCAAAAGACTCACTCACCTTTCCCTGAGGATTCACTGCAGCCCGGTTCCTCCGAGCCGAGGGAGAGACTCCCAGCGTGCCTGAGTGTGCGTGAGTGTGTGCATGCGTGCGTGGGTGTGTGCTGGCCGGCAGGACTGTGTGAGGCAATGGGCAGAATAAAGGCAATAAGAATTTTACCGGAGTTTCCTTTGCTCGATCATGTTCTCCCTCAAGCGAGCCCAGCTGCCTCTGGCTTCCATGCCTGCCAGGGTCCTCTTGGCCAGCCCTGGGCTGGCTCTGTGCTCCCCCTCTGCTCCCCCCTTTTCTTGTTCTCGTGTACTCGGGTGGTTTCGCAGGGTCCCCTTTGGCACGGGTGCTGCCACAGGGTCAGGGTGGGCAGCGATGTTGTACCCACCCCACAGTGCCTGGGGACCCGGCGTGCTCTCTTGTGGGGTGAGGAGGGTGGATTTCGAGTCCCAGGGCAGAGCCAGCTGTGAAACTCCATGTAGTGCACTCGGAGATGCTCCTTGTTTCCCATCCACCCTCCTCATCCCCTCCTCAACTCCAGCTGGAACCCTGGGGAGCAGCAGGGCTCACCGCCCCTCCCACCACCCGTGGGACCTCAGGGCTTTTCCACAGACAGTGGGTCCTCTGCTCCTCCCAAACAGAGGCCGGAGTCGAGCCCCGTGCAGGAGTGTCGGGACAGCCCCTGGCGCCCCTGAACCACCACCCGCCCCCCCTCTTTGGTGTGAGGGGGCAGCTGCTGAGCCAGCGGGGAGCACACCAGGTAACCCACCCCAGGGGGCTCCTGTCCCTGGGACAGCTGGGCTGGGACAGGGGTTCCCCATATTCTCAACCCAGGGGGCATCACTCCCTATTGCTGAGCAGGACCTCGGGCTGCTCCTGGGGGGCTTCTGGTCCCCCTGCCCCTTGCCTGCAGTGCACCTCCCTGGCCTCCTTGCAAGCACGCTTTGCTGGTGCTGCAGAGGCGCAAATGGGCACTCCTTGGAATATGGGGTGCACCCCTGTGCTCACCCCGCTCCCCTCCCAGGTGCTGCTTCTCCCCTTCCCTCGCAGGTCGCTGCCCCTGGGCCTCATTACCCAGCCCTGGACAGCAGTAAACTGGGAGGGCAGCAGGTCCTGTGCTGGGGAGCGGCTCCCCACATCCCAGAGGATGTTACTGGGGATGCTGGCTGCTGGGGTCACTGCACCCCCTTTTCACTGGGGTTTCCTAGCCCTGCCCACCCCGGCTTGCCCCCGTGATCTGGCTGTTCCCCAGCACCCACCATGGTGAGACCCCAGAGAGGGGCTGGTCAGACCTCGTCCCCCTCCCAAGTCAGGCAAAGCAACCTGATGGTGGGAGGCTTCTAAGAGCTGGTGGCTGAATAGATGTCAAAGCCTGTTTTGGGCTTGCTACACCCCCCTCAGACCCCGCAGCTGGGAGCACTGTGGGTCTCAGGGGCTGCCCTTGCTCCCCCAGCCCCAATGCTGTGAGGGTCCAGCTGCTGCAAGGTTTTGGGATCCCACTTCATCCCAGGCATCCTCACCTCAACCCTCCATCCTAGTGTGGCTTTGCTTTGAGTGGGGAGGTGGGGATTCCTACTAATCTTAAACAGCACACCCATAACACACCCCTTCTCCCAGCCTTCTCCCTGCCCACGGGGCAGGACGCAGCACCCCTGCAGTCAGCCTGGGGTCTCCCCCCAGCCTCAGCCCCCCCACGCTGCCTGGCTTGCACCCAGCAGCTTCCCACCCTGTACCTGCTGCCTCCCTTTCCATACAGGTACGTGTTGGGGGAAGGCTGGGTGCTGGGGGGAAGGCTGGGTGCTGGGGGAAGGATGCGAGCGTGCGTTTGTACAAATATTTTTTAACTGAAAAGACTTTTTTTCAATTAAATTATTTAAGAAATTTTATGGAGGTCTGAGGTGCCTGTGTGGTTCTTGGGGGGGGCTCCAGGTGGTGGGGAGCCCCACTGTGCTGGGTGAGCATGAGTGTCGTTGGGGACTTGTGGGTGTGAGAGTAGGTCTGCAGCAGTGAGCGGGGGGCACTGGCTTCCAGCCCAAAACCCCCCTGAGATGCTCCCTGACACCTCCCAGAACAGCTGGTGGGTGAGGACCTTTGAGGGTCTTGAGGGGAGCAGACAGTGCTCCCCGAGCCACTGGGTGCCTGTGGGAATGTCCTGGGGCGGTGGGGATGGGGACAGGGGGAGGGGGTGAAAGGTTAGCCCTGCCTGCACCCTCCTGCACCCTCCTGCACCCTGCCTGCTGCACTTCCCCCCTCCAAGCCCGTGCAAAAGAGCCTTTTGTACTGCCGGGTTCCCCCACCCTGTTTAATTCCTAACCGGGAGATTAAGGGAAGACAAAGGCTGTGATTGTTCCCGCTCTGCAGAGAGCTGGAAAGTTCGGGGAGGGGGGACAGTCCCTTTCCAGACAGGCCCGGAGGAGGGGGGCTGTACCCCAGATGGGGGGGTCGGGGGGAGCCGGGGACACCCCGGGCGCGACGGGGAATGGCTGGGGTCGTGGTACATTGGGTGCTTAAGGGGGGACCCCGATGGGGCGGGCCGGGGTCTCAGGGCTCCGGCGGGAGGGTGGGAGGCTCTCCCCGGCAGAGGAGGAGGAGGAAGGCTGGGGATGATGGCTTGGCCGGCTCGCCGGCTGCTTGGCGTTTTCCCTGCTAACTCTTGGCTGACACCTCGGTGACTTGGCAGGGAGAGGATCCCGCAGCCCCGT
The DNA here is from genome assembly GCA_020800305.1 of Porphyrio hochstetteri. Taxonomy (NCBI): domain Eukaryota; kingdom Metazoa; phylum Chordata; class Aves; order Gruiformes; family Rallidae; genus Porphyrio; species Porphyrio hochstetteri. Next base: position 7,995,463 of record CM036914.1, on the reverse strand, counting down.
CAGCCGCCGGCTGGAAGGGATCCTGGCTCGGCACGGCGGTCGCGCCGGACAGCCGGGGCCACGGGCATCCCCCCACGGGCCCTGCCATCCCTCCTCCCCGCTCCCACCCTGTGCCCACAGCAATCTCTTAGTATGGCCATGCCGGGGGCCGCATCCCGCGCCTGGACTCAGCCAGGGATGCTCCAGACCCCGGCCAGGAGGGTCATCTCCTCATGGCTGGAGCCAGGGACACACTGTGGCCCGGGAAAGGGCCACCCCGTGGTGCGAGGAACAGGACCCGGCGAGTTTTCCCATGCTCGCAGGGAGCCACGAGACACCCACGAACGCCCCAGCTCTGCTCCTTCTGTTTCCCGTTAAGATTATTTATTGGTGATTTTTAAGAGCGCTCACAGCCTCTGTTCACGTGCCAGGACCCTGTGTGACTTTTTCCCAGGGCTTTTTTTTTTTAATTATTATTATTAAAAAAAGAGACGGTTTTAATCGTTTTCTTCCCACTCGTTCCTACTAGTCCACGCTGGCAGCTGGCAGGGGGCTCACCCACGGTGCAGTGCCCATCCTTGGCTGCCACCACAGCCCATCCTCCCTGCCTGATGCTGGGTCTGTGTCCTTGTCCCCCAAGCAAGGCTGAGCGTCCCCACAGGAGGACCACAGGGGACAAGAACTCCCTGAGCGGTGTCCGGCATCCCCATGCCAGGAGCAGCCAGCCAGCCCGGGATGCTCCCAAAAATGGGATCTGGGAGCCTTGCGGGGAGCAGGAGGCAGCTCTTCCCCAGATGCTTGGGAGCTGACATCGCCTTTGGCAGCGCGCAGCGAACGCGCCTGCATCAATCACCCCGCGCCTGCCGCCTCACTCCAGGAGCAGAATCCGACCTGGTGCTGGACAGGGAGGTGAAAAGCAGCTTGGGGCTGTGAAACAAGACCAGGGCAATGCCTGAATCCAGCGGGGGGGTCTGGTGGTGGGGAAAGGTGGGGTGAAATCAGACGGAAAGCTGCCCCCCCCCGCCCCCCTGGCCCGGGCTCCTCGGCTGGAGGCGTTGGCTCCTTTGAAAATGAGGGGAGCAAACAGGGTGCTGCAGGGCCAGGGCAGTAAGTAGAGATGCCCTGGTCCCTGCCAGCTTGCCTCTCCGGGGTGTCACTGGCCATGGCCCCTGCCCATCCCCAGGTGGCCAGTCAGTGCTGACCACCCCACAGCCAATGTCACTGCCCCACCACTGCCCCCCAGCCCATCCTGCCCCCCAAAACTGGCTTCTGGAGGAGTGCTCAGGGAAAACAGGGAGACCCCTTCCCCCCCAGCCCATTTCCCCTCTATGGCTGCATCCCCACCAGCTGCTGAGCCCCCTTATTACCTGCCTTGATCTCCTGGGATGGGATAGTATCACCATGAGCTGAGGGTGTCACCGTGGGGTGAGGGCATCACCGTGGGGTGAGGGCATCACCGTGGGCTCAGGGTATCACCATGGGCTGAGGGTGCCACCATGGGCTGAGAGTGTCACCATGGGGTGAGGGCATCACCGTGGGCTCAGGGTATCACCGTGGGCTCAGGGTATCACTGCAGGTGTCAGACAGGTTCAGCCACACATTGCTGGCTAATGAGAAATTTCCTCTCAGCACAGCTCACCCGGGTTTTTTTTAGCTCTGGTATCACTACCCCACCTCTGCCTCTGCCTCCGCGGGACCAGCTGAGTCATGGGGGCGTGCAGGCCGCCTCCCGGCACGTTCCCTTCGCCTGCCAGCCCAGTGCTTGCCAGGCCCTGGCAGCACCCCCTCCCCACCCCTTCCCCTGGGGATGGCGTGACGGGGAGCCTGGCAAAACCAAAACTCTGATGACCCATCTGGTGCAACTCTCCAGAGTGATGCCCTGCACCCGGGTGCCACCCTGAAGCTGGGGTGGATGGGCTGAGCCCAGGGAGGGGGGCGGTGTGGCAGAAGGTGGGGGGGGGGGGTATGGGTGCTGCACCCCACTGTGCCCTGCCACCCCGGCTGCCCCCATCTGTGCTCAGGGGAATCAGCTCCAGGCAGTTGCCGGAGTTCAGAGGGAAGTGACAAAACAGCCATCCTCGCCCCACGAGGGTTTGGGCTCAGCTTCCCGCACAGTCCCCACAGTCCTTTTGTGTCATTAAGGGGCTTCCTTGCTCCGAACTTGCTAGTGAGGCAGCAGAGGACATGACAGGACCAAGGGCCCCCAAACTGGGGTGGTGGAGGGGGTGAGCAGCTCCTCCTAGCACAGCACGTGCCGGGGGAGAGGCACCCACCCTAGGCCCCCATTGGGTAACACCATCTCTTGGGGCTCCCCAGACATCCCCACGGACCCCCAGCACATCCTCAGCACCCCAGCAGCCCCAGAGAAGGCTGCCCTGTGCCACTACCCCTCGGGGCGGCTCAACCTCTGCCACCTCCCTCAATGCACGTTTCCCCCATCCCTCTGTCCCCATCATCACCCAGGCGGGGACCCAGGGCTGATTGTGTCCCAGGAGGGTGAAGCTGAAACCCTGACCCATCCCGGGGGTGAGTCAGGCTGCACCAGGTGGCTTGAGCTGGAAAGCACCTTCCAGCGCTGTCCCCATCTCCGTTCGGTACCTGTCCCCATCCCCACCCGACAATGCCATGGCACAGGAGGACTCCACAGAAACCACCCACGGAGAGGAAGGGCGAAAACAGCTCTGAGGAGGTGGCGAGTGTTTCTGTCTGCAGCCAAGCCTTGCAGGAAGGGGGATGAGCCAGGCCTGAGGCAGGAGCCTGGGGTGGGAGTGCTCAGGAGTCATCAGCACTCAGCAAATAAACCTGCGGGACAACGCAGGGATGGGGCGAGCTGGGCACAGGGATGGGGACAGCCCATCCCACGCCAGCCCCAGCTCTGGGGGTTGTTGGACCAGGGCGGTGGACCCACACCATGCCACATCCAGGGGCTGATACGGAGAGGGGCTGCCTGTGACAGTCTGATGGCAGCCAAGCTACGGCCCCAGCCCATGTCCCCTCGTCCCCTCTGTCCCAGGCTCAGGCAGGGATGGAGCACGCCGGCACTGGGTGCGTGGGCTCTCGTTCACACACTCCTGGCGGGTGGGTGGTGGGTGATGGATGAGGCATGTCCCAAGCCTCCACACCGAGATAATCCCACCCCTGCCAGCACCGCCGGTCCGAAGCCGGCATTTATCTCACGCCAGGGCTGACGTCACCCTCCCAAGACCCCGGCCAAGGAGGCCTTGCTGCTCGTCCCAGCTTTTCCCAGGGACAAGGGGCTTCGGGCCCCTCGCCCCAGGCTGTGAGCAGGTGGATTTATGACCACAGCCATGCTCCGGCATCCAGGGGACAGGGGAGGCAACGGGGCCTTTATGGCTTTAATACACCTTTCTGACAGTGAAGTTTAAATGGCCTCATAAACCCCCCCCCACTGCCCACCCCCAGCAGAAGGCGGTGGTTTATTAGGGCTGTAACTCTTCTCCTGGCATTTCATCAGCGTCCTTTTAATCTGCACTCCAGGTTTTTTATTTCTGCTTAATACCTGCAGCTGTAAATGCTATTAGTCTCGTGCAGGGACCCTTTGCAGGGGGACGGGGTGCTGAGGCAGGGGTGCAGTGGAGCAGCGGGAGCTGGGGACTGGGACAGCCCCGTCCCCATTGAGGGGGGTCACACCGGTGAAGAAGAGCCACATTTTGCCACTCTGAGCACATCCCTCCGCTGCCGAGCAGGGATGCAGCCACGGTGCAAGGAAAGGCTTCCCAGGGAACCTTGGGATTTCAGCAGTGGTGCCGGCCAGGAGCTAATCCTTTGTGCCAGGCTTCCCACTTTCATCTCATTAAGTCCCGCTCTCTGTGCTGCTGCCCCTTCGGTTTTTCTGGCGGGGAGATAAGTCCCCACACTCGGCACTGCGAATCCTCCCTGCCCGCTCGCCCGATGCTCCCGGTCGTGCTGACGCTGGCAGGCAGCTTCCATCCAATTACAGTGGGGTGAAGCTCATTTTAATTGCATAGAGCAACTGGGATTATGCAGACTTTATCTCCTAATTCCCTCTTTATCTCTTAACTTCACGCTCGCCCGTTTGTATGGAAGGCAGGGCAGCTTGTGAGGGAGTTTGCAGTTTCTGAAGAAGCCTTTCCTCAAAAGCCACCCCTTTGCCCAGATGAGGTTGGCCCCAAAATGCCAGCCCTGGGGAACCCTCTGTGTCCCGTGAATTTGCGGGTCGCAGCCCCCAGGACATCCCCCCAGCACTGGGGGGGTCAAACCCATTGAGTCGGCTGCTTTGGGAAGAGGGTTGTCCCTCGAGCTGGTGTCCCAGCAAAGGGCACGTGTCACCCAGAGACAGGGGCTCTCCAGGAGTGGCTGGGATGGGCACAGTGCAGGGAAAGGGCTTTTCCCCTTAATACCCCGTGACCTCCCCAGGCAGCCCAGCAGGTGCTCAGCACCACTGCTGGGGCTGCTGCAGGACTCTGGAGCTCTGCAAGAGGGTCGGGGTGCTTGACCCCCGAAACGCACTCTGGAAAGGGCGAGCATCTCAGCCCTCTGCTCGGGGACTCTCGAGGACCTGTTATCTGCTCTGTGCACTTAACCCAGCCAAATGCTGCTCTGGGGCTCTGGGGGTTTGTCCAAGGAGCCCAGAGGTATTTTGTAATCCTCTGGGTACGAGTAGTGCCTGCGGTACCCACCTGCCCCTACAAAGGGTGCCCCATCGTCCCTCCCCACAGCAGGAGAGGCACAGAGCCACAGTGGTCTGCCCTTCCCACTCCTATTTATTCCCCCCCTCCCCAAGTCATCCCTCTGTGCCCAGGGCGGGGTGGCTTGGGCATCCAGCAACACCCACTTCTGCGTGCAGACATGTCCACCCTGACCCAGAACGAGCTCTTGAGATAACCAGATAGCCGGAGGCTGCCCGGCCAGGGGCACTTGGTGGAGCCGCCCCGATAACACGCCAGCAGCTTGTCCCCTCTCCCTGCAAGAGTCTTTCCCCGTTGGTTTGATGTCCCTCGGCATCACAGGGAGTGTGGTGCCAGGCTCACCCATGCTGCAGGTGGGTAAACTGAGGCAGCAGGGCAAGGAGCAGGTGCCCGGCTTAGCAAGCTTTGCATCAGTGCAGCTGGGTGCTAATTAGCTGCCATTAGCACACACTAATTAATCTAATTCCGATGACCCACAATTCCTGAGCATGAGAGCTGCTCCTCTCCTTCTGCCACCACTGTGTGTGTGGCTCTGCCGGTGCCATGGCTGGTGGCAGCAGGGAGGGGACAGACCAGGGAGACACAGGTGCCAGTGCCACCCTGCAGACGTGCCTTCCCAGGCTCAGCCCTGTGCAGGGACACACTCCTGGTCTCCCCTCCCCACACACCACTGACACAAGCCAGACCTGGCAGATTTTGGGTACCCAGAGAGCTGCACTAAACCTGACAGCTTTTACTGTGGGAGTGACCATCCCCGTGGCCTCCCGTCTGCTGCCCCCACTCTGGGAGCACCAGAGGGGGGCTGGGCGTGCTGGGAGGGGCTGGGTGCTTTGGCACTGGGGCTGTGGCAGCGAAAGGGTGTCTCCTTAATCCGGCGGCAGCTGCAGGGCCTGGGCTTGCTTGTTCAAGGGATATGGCAGCTCGGTCAACAATCCCCCAGCCTGTTTCGGGGGGGATTAGCAGCCCCCCGGGGAGGGAAGGGGCCCACATGAATATTGGGCGGGTGGGAACGCAGCCCCGAGGAAACAAAGCTGGCTGGGGAATTGGCAGGGGGCAGGGACCCACCATCCCTGGGCGTCCCCGGGGTGGGGGATGAGGGGCTTGCAGACTGTCCCTGTCCCTGCCCCGCTCTCACACCCCAGGGTGCCGACAGGAGGGAGCTCTGGCTATCATCCCGTGCCGCATCGGGGCGATAACCCCAGACAGTGCTGGGGCAGGTGGCAGCCCCCCAACACCCCCTCAATCTCCTGCCTGTCCCCACGTCCTGCACTCTGAGGGGAGATGGCACGGGAAGCACCCAAACGCTGACACCTGGCAGCTCCTGGCAAACGAGGGCAAGTGTGTAATTAGCCCTCATTTGCATGGGCAGCCAGCTGAAATCCGGGCTGGGGGAGGTGATGGGGTTTAAAGGCAGTTTGGCTGGGGGTAGGGGGGAGCTGGGCTGCTTTGAGACCCTCAGGGGCTGTGGGAGTCTCCTTGCCACTCCTGCACTGCCCTGGCCCCCTGAAATGCTGGGCTGAACCTCTGAGTTCAAACTGGAAGGTTCTGGCTTCTGTCTGAGCATCAGGTAGGACCGGGGTGGGGAGAGTGGGAGGGTTTGCCATTGGGGCCTGTGTTTCTCATGGGAACAGGGTGAGGGGGCCATGGGGGGAGCCTGTGGGAGCACCCCAAAACATGGGGAGCACCCCAAAACACAAGATGTGTCCCCACAGATGGGCACTCTGTCTCTGAGTACCACAGGCACCGGGGACCTCTTGGCACCCCTCTATCCCCCCTGCACCCTCCTGTGCCTTGCGCTGGCTCCCAGAATGGCCCCCCCAGCCTGCCTCTGCCCAATATTTGGGGATACCAGTGTGCAAGGTGTCAGTGAGCAGCCCTGCAGCCCTCGGTGTTTGCTGAGCAGCCTAGAGCTGAGCCCTAAGGTCTGCCCAAGGCTTCTCTCCTGGGGAGCAGCCCTCAGGGGCTGGAGGTGTCCCAGGGGGTGGGTGCGGGTCCCTTGGGGCAACCAAGGCAGGAGGGGCTGGGGTGTGCATCCAGGGAGAGGTTCCCACAGCTCAGGGATGGAGTGCCTGCCTCGGGGCAGGGGGATGTATCTCAGGCATGTGTACAGGTGTGTGTGCATGTGTATTGGGGTGCTCCCGTGGGCTCCCCCTAAGGCCCCCTCACCCTGTTCCCTGCAGGTGCTGAGCAGGGGCCGCTTTTCTGCTCTGTTAGCCACGGCTGTGCCGGCACATAATGACATGGTAATTGCAAGCCGAGGCCCGGCCACACGCACCGCCCAGCTCGCTGGCCAGGCCTCCCTGCACCCAGGTTAGCCACTGCCCGGGGGGTCCCACCACCCCCTCCCCGGCTCCCCTCGCCCACCCGGGGAGTCCCCGCATCTGACTCTATCGGGGGGTCTGCCCTGGTGGCAATGTAGGGGGGAAGCCCCCCAAGCAGGCTGCGGTCACCTCCTCGCCTGGGAGCTGGGAAACCTGTCCCCCGTGGTGTTTACACGGGTAAGAGGGGTCCTCTGCCGCTGCACATCGCATTTTCTGCTTGGTCACTTCCATCTGTGTCCCTGCATAATGATTTTTTCTGCTACATTAATTTAACACACTGCGGCGAGCCGAGGCGCTGGGACCCCGGGCTGCTTAATTGTGTCAAAGGAAAGGCTCCCTGCTCCTGCTTTCATCGGCGGCCGGGGCTCCTGCGGGGTGGGTGTCCCCACGGGGGGGTGGGAAAGGGTCTGGGGGTGGTCGTGGGGTCTGGTGGGAGGCAGCAGCGGAAGGGTGTGGGGTGTTTTAGGGGTTGGCATGAGCCCCCCCGCTGTGGGAGGGGAAGGAGTCCTGGCTTAGGGTATCTATCAGAGGCTGTGGGGTGAAAAGAGGGGGGGGTTGTCCCCAAAACATCCCTTCCTGAGAGACTGGCAGCACAGGGTGTCCCACCCCATCCCTATGGGTGCCGCAGGATGGCATTAGCACATCCCAGCGCTCGATGTGTTGCCTGGAGCCGGCTGGCCCCGCACCCCGGGACAGCGGGAGCCGGAGGGTTAAGTGCTGTGTTTGTGTTGGCTGAATGCGGTGGGAGCTGAACAAGGCCCCCACAAATGGAGGTGAAGGGCTGCCCAGATGGGATGTGACAGCCTGATTTCAGGGCTGTCAGCCCCAGCATGGTGGGCATTGAGTGGGGACATTCCTCCCCACCGCTCCCCGCTCCCCTGGCTCCCGCGCCCCAGCTGCCAACAAAGCTGATGGGCAGCCCCTGCCCACCTCAGCCCTACCATCTGGGGTGCCGTGGGGCATCAGTGGGGCAGTGCCAGGCCTGGGGCTGGGCTCCGTGCCCAGCTTTGCCCCCTAACCCCCCAGTATAGTGCAGAGAAACTCTCAGTGAGCCCCTGGCTGCAGGGGGATGCCGGGAACCCCCCTCGCCCTCCCCGCCGGCGGCCCCGCCATAAGTGGCCTCCAGTATTTGCAAACATTGTGGTGAGGGGCTGGGAAGGTCTCGGCCCACCCCAGCAGGCGCCTTTGTGCAGTGCAGACCCCCGGGGACTCATTTCCATCCCGCCCAGGCTCTCGCCCTGCTCCTTTCTGCGCTGCCGGGCCTCATTCCCGGCGCTGCCAGCGTGCCGGAGCCTGGCAGCAGCGGTGCCAGGCACAGAGCTGTGTGCCAGCGCAGCACCGCTCCCGTCCTGGGACCTGCTCCCGCATCAGCGGCACGCCATGCCATTGTGTGTGCCACTGTCCTTGCTGAGCTGGTCTGTCCTGGTCCCTCCCAAGCCCGTGGAGGGTCCCCGTGTCCGTGTGCGCTTGTGCAAGCGTGTGTGCACGCCTGTGTGTGAGCTCCTGTGCTCAGGGGTGTGCGCAGCTGTGTGCTCACCTCCCACGTGTGGATGCCCCCACTCATGCGTGCCCACCCCAGCTCCTTCTGCCCTCATACCCCCACTTAAACCAACTCCAGCCACGCATGCCCCACCACATGCACTCCCTACCCTGCCTTTGGGCTCCCCCAAACTTTCCCACCCCAGATAAGGGCTGTGACCCAGCCTGGCAGGCAGTCCCCATGGCACAGGGATTCCACAGGTGGCTCTGGGCTCCCCAACGGCTCCCAACATCTTCCTTGTGTACCCAGCTGTGGGGTCACCCCGGCCCCTTTGACGCATTTTGTGAGGCTACGTGAAGGCACATCCCCCCACCAAATGTGGGGGCCCAGCCTGGCACGGCCGGATCTTGGGCAGAGCCCTTCGGTTACCGAAAGGGGTTTATGGCCCCGTTCAGTGCTGGCTGATCACTGGCAAGCCCCGATTTATTTGCTTTTGGAGCCATAAAGGTGAATTAGCTCGCCTGCACCTTTGCAACCACTCTCTGTTGCCAGGTGCAGGGCAGAGGCGATGGGCGGGGGACAGGACAGTGGGACCTCAGGGATGGGATGCGATGCCCATCCCTCGCCCTGCCCGGGGAGTGGCCGAGGGGAGCTGGGGTTGCTCTTTTCTCGTGCTTTTTGTGGCCGGTAAATCTCTTTCGGGGGCCCCCGGCGGTGACCTCTTCCTGGGCGCAGCCGCTAAGCTCTTTGTAATGGGATTTTGTGGCAGAACCGGCAAATTAGGGGCGAAGTGAATGTGTTAAGCTGCTGGTTTCTTTCTGGCGGGTTCCCCCTCCCTGGCCCACGCAGGCCAAAGCTCGAACAAAGGCGATGAGCTGTGCTTTTATCTCCGGCCCTTAGAAGTTGGAGCTGTACAGGGCTGCGTGTCCCCCACCCCCAAAAAAGGCAGGCTGGGACAGGGATGGGGACAGGCACAGGCAGAGCCTGGGGCTGCGGGAAAGGAGCGTAGGAGGATCCAGCTGCAAGCAGGTTGTGCTGCAGTGCTGGCTGTGGCTGCAGGTTTGGGGGGTTGAGGGGAAGAGCCCCATCTCTAGGCTGGGGAGATGTGTCACCCAGGGGTGCCCCTGGGGTGGGTCCCCTCAGAAGCTAAACCAGGGCATGGCACTGGGAGGGCAGCAAGGATGGGGCAGCAGCCGGGGCTGCCCCACAATGAGGATGCTCCCTTGGCAGTGCTGGGGTGGGGGGTGCAGTGAGAGCACCCATCTCTGCTCCAGGGTTAATGTTGTTCCAGCACAAGGACTTCATTAACACCAGCAAATACAGGCCATTAATTCCCAGCACCACTGGTGGCCTTGGGAGCTGATGCACCTCCACTGAGCACCCCCAGCCATCCCAGGGGCCCTTCACCAGCCCCATCCCCAGGGGGGTGCTGGCTCTCCCTTGGCAGAGGACAGTGGGTGACCCCCAGCCTGGGGCATCTCCTCTGGGCATGGCCATGTCCCATCCCCTCACCCTCCCCCACCCAGGGATGTCACCCTGCAGGGGTACCCCACTGGGGGTGATACCTGATCCCCTGGGATCAGCCCCACCACCTCGGGAAGCTCTGGGCATCTGCAGGCAGGAGGGAAACATCTGGGGCTGGGGGTGGGAGGGCTCTACTTTGGCACCCCAAAACCCCCCAAAAGCAGGCAGGAGGCAGGCAGGGGACAGCATGCTGCCCCCCGGGGCCCGGTAAGGGTCTGATTTATTGCTGTGTCCTGAAGGATGCCGTTAAGGGAGCGGCCAGAGCAGGGAGCGCAGCTGCTGGAGCAGATCAGCGCCTGATTAATGTTGGGCAACTTGTTATATTGTCAGATAATTATCCCCAAACTGTATGACTTTTCTGCTAAGTGGCAGCGCTTAATTGAGTTTTTAATTACACCGCCATCATTGCAGCCCCTCTCCACAGGAGGTGGGGATGCCAGGAGCCGGGCAGGAGAGGGGTAGGAGGCCCAGGACCCTTTGCAGAGGGCATGGCAGGGGCATCCCGCTCCCACAGAGCATCCCTCGGTGTGGGGCACACAGCTGCGGCGTCCCAGAGCCGAGGGTGCTTTAGGCAGCCAGGTTTTGGGGTCATCCCTGTCAGTGCTCCCTGAGGCACACGAAGTGCAGGGAAAGGGGAGGGGGTGAAGCGGGGTGCTCCCCCTTGCCTGCTGCAGGCTTCGAGGTCTCGCTGTCCCCTGCGGCCCCTCAGCCCCATCCGGCTGGGGGCAGCTGGGGGTCTGGCTTCCCCTCGCAGGCAGGGCTGGGTCAGGGGTCAATGCATTTAAAATTCCTCCTCACTCTTAAACTCCAGAGAGCAGCCAGGAGGGGGGGGCACATGGGGGCGGGGAGGTGGGGGGCAACGGCTTCTTGGGGAGCACCCACTGGCACCCTGGTCAGGCAGCTCAGGTGTGTGGGCAGGAGAGAGTCCATGGGTGTGCATTCACATGGGTGAGTGTGCAGCGTGGGCACGGCTGGGGGTTGGGATGATGCGTGCAAAGGGACACACGCGTGTGCGCCCATGCACGCTCACGTGGCTGCTGGTGTGTAGGTCGCAGGTACAGGGGGGTGCGTGTGAGCCCAGCTGCGTGTCTGTGCATGTGGAGGAGCGTGTCTGTGTCGGAATCTGTGCAGGGCAGCAGCCGGTGCTGCGTGTGGAGGGGTGGGGGGAAACGGCTGCGCATGCAAATGTGCCTGCGTGGGGTGCAGGGATGCTGCTGTGCACCCAAACAGCCAGCTCTGGAACCCAGGGTGGCTGTGAGGGGTCCTGGTGCTGCCCTCCCCCCACACACACCCCCATCCCAGCTGGACCTCCCAGGCAGCCTTTCCCAGGTGACCCCGTGGGGGGCAGCAGAGGGGACAGGTCCCCCCGGGGCTTCAGGTGCAGAAGGCACCTGTGGGTTGCAGCAGCCCCTCTCCTCCATCCCTCCCTGGGACAGAGGTGCTCCCGGTGCCGAGAGGGGCACAACCCCACACCCCTGGCACTGCTGGAGAGCCAGACCTCTGCAGGGCTCTGCTGTGCTCCCCAGGCTGTGGGGCAGCTGGGGCTGTTCCTGCTGAGGGAGAGGGTGCTGTGGCTGGGCAGCCCCCATGCCACAGCCCTCCCCACCGGCCGGACACCAGGCAGTGCCGGGAGGAAACCGGGGCGTTATCGGGAGGCTGGCTGCAGCCCCTGCTGCTGTCACGGCCTCTGGCCCCGAATTTCCTGGCAGGACCATCATAACAGCATTAGCCAGGGCTTTGCCTTCTCCCCTCGAGCAGGGGCTGAGCTGGCAGGACACATGGCTTCCCCCTGAGCCTTGTGGGTGCAGGGACAGGGTGGATCAGACCCCCCAAGTCCCCATCGCACTGGTGGAGAGGAGAAAACATGGATTTTGATGGGGAAGGAGCCAGTCCCAAGCACCCCTGTTGGTGTTCAGCTGTGCCCCCACCCGTGTGGTATGCAAAGCCTGGGACGAACATCAGGGTTTAGGGGGGGGATAAGCCCCCTGAAATGCATATGGATTCCCCAGCCGGCAGCCCCTCTTATCTTCACGGCAGCCAGATGGGGTGTCACCAGAGAGAGGCCAAAATTTAAAGGAAAAAATGTAAATAAAGGTCCCTGTCCTGCCTGTCCCCGTTATCTCAGGAATCCGGAGCGCGCCGGCCCCTTCTCCCAGCCGTATTTCATCCCAGCCATTGCCGCTGGCTGCGCACCAAAGCTGCGACGGTGGGGCTGGAGGGCGGCTGTGCCTCGAAGCCCGTGGGACCCCGGGACTGGGGGAGCCACAGAGGTTGTGACCCCCTTTCCAACCCCGCAGTGCTGGGGGACAGAAGGTAGGCAGGGGGTCTGGGTGCTTTGGACTTCACCCCGTGTCACCCACACCAAGATGGGGACACTTCTGGGGCCCTGTTGCCCACCTGGTGTCCCCCAGGCAGCAGGGTGGGGGCTCATCCGCTTCCCCTCCCTTCACTATCAGCTGGTAATGATGTCTCCCAACCTGCTCCAAAGCACGTAAATTATTCAGCTCCTCATCAGGGCAATTAAATTAACTCGTCATTGCAGGCCATGAATATTTCAGGGGGGCAGGGGCCTGGGAGCTGGAGGGGGGGTACGAGGGCTGAGCCCTCTCCCTCAGCCAGGAGGTGCAGCAAGTGTGTGTGTTCTCAGCCTGGAGGGGGTAAGGACAAGGCGGGGGGGGGGGGTCTCTGGGAAGGGGGGCTTGCAGGCGGGTACCCAGCAGTCTGGGTCCTGCACCCGGCCCTGCTGTCACCCTGTCTGCCCGGGTTACTTCCACTGGCTGCTGATGGAGGCCAGGTGCCCACAGCCACTCTCCCCTCCTGAGCACCTCCTGCACCCCCCACCACCCCCATCCCCCCTTTTTTTGGGGGGAACCCAGGTTTTGTTGGCACTGCGAGGGGCTGCCTCCCCCCCAGGGACCCCAAATTCCCCCTGCCCTCCCCTTGCCCCAGTCTGCGCCAGCCCTGCCTGCTGCCCTCCCCGGGGCCCAGGGGGGGTCTCTGTCAGGATTTCTCTTTCCTTTCTTCCTCACACTGAACAATTAATAATTTATCCCATAATAAAAGAGGAAATGGTTAATGAGATGAAAACAAGCCAGAAACATCTGCTGGGGCTGCTTTCATCGCCTCCCCAGGCTGCCTGCGCAGGAAGCAATGGTGGGAGGGGGTTGGGGGGGCCACAGCAGCAGGGGGCTGCCACCCCCCTGCACCCAGCCATCTTGCCGCAGCCCCCTCCTCCTCAGGGACCCCCAGGCCACCCTGGCCTGGCAACCTCTCACCCCTATGCCATCAAAGCATGGCTGAGACCTGCTGGGCTCAGCTCATGAATGGCGTTGGGGGTCCTACTGTGGGGGCAGCAAAGCTCATTGGGGCCTGGCTGCCAGAGGGGGACAAGGTTGTCCCCTCCGCCCCCTCCACCCCAGCCCACATGCCCAGATGTTGTTCATTACTGGTGATCCCATCTCTAGTGAGGGGGAGGCAGCCCGGGGACCAGATGCTATCATGGTGGCAGTGTGACCCCAAACGGTCATGGGGTGCTGGGGGGGGGGGGGGGGGGGGGGGATGGGGCACGGCACCCTGTCAACAAAGGGGCTGCAGCACTGCCCACCCCCCGCCAGTGACTTGCTGAGATTTGCAGGACCCCAGGAGGAAGCTGGTTTTTATGAGGGCAAGAAGAGGTGGAAGGGGACATGGATGGGATGTGGGTGGGGATAGGGGGTGCTGGGGAAGGGGAGGGCAGGGAGAAGGGGCACAGAGAGCGGGAAAGGGACGGGCAGGGAAAGGGAAGGGGAAGGCAGCAACGCCCGGAGGCTGCTGACGTGCAGCCAAGAGCCGAGCTGCAGGGAAGAGCAGCCTCACCACCGGCTCGGCAGCAGGAGGGGGCTGTGAGGACCCCATGGAGGCACCCTGGGCTGGCAGGGTGGGGACAGGGCCGGGTGGGGGTCTGGGCAGGGGGGAGCGGGGTTCGGGCAGGCCACTGCCGACTGCCTCTGCTTCCATTTTAGCTGATCCTTGCCCCGATCCCTGCAGCTCCCTAATCTGTTTGTCTTCCAAAGCCGTTAAATTAATTTGGAGCCTGGCAAAATCCCCTGACTCTAATCCCAGCCCGCCCTCCGGCTCGGCTGGGTTCTGCTCAGTGGGTCTGGCAGGGGCATGGCAGGCAGCTGCTGGGCACTGCTCAGGCCTGGTACAGAGCCCCTTGCCATCCCGGAGGAGCAGGGACCCAGCCCCAGGACCGGGTGCCACTAAGGGCCATCACAGGGACAGGCGGGCGTGATGACAGCTGGGGGAGATGGCCTGTCCCTCCACCAGCCCGGCCCGGCCCCCTGCCCTGTTCCTGAGAGGTGTTAAGGAAAAACCGACATTGGAATCAGCCTGGAGGAATTTGGCTGTCCTGGCCCACCCACCCTCGGCTAGGGGGGCCTCTGCCATGCAGCACAGCCATGTTGAGCAGGCAATGGGGGAGAGCTATAAACCCCCTTTCCTTGCTGCGCCCCTTCCCGGGGCCAGGAGCAGCCAGATGGACTGGGAGCATCCCTGGGGTATGGCCATCTCCAGTCCCTGTAGGCATATGCCTCTCCGTGGCCTGAGCGCAGAGAATTGCCAGCTCGTGACACTGGTGACACCCCTGTGCCGGGCAGGGACAGTGTTTGGGGGTTATTTCTTCCTTCAGAGCCTCAGCAGGGTTGTAAGGAGCTGATAATCCCTTCCTGGGCCCCCTGGGGCTTCTGGCATGGCGCTGTCCCTTGGTCCCCTCTGTCCCCCAGGATGTGGCTGGTAGTCCCTGGGGAGACACTGGCGGTGAGGAAGCTGTCGAGACACGGTGACACCCCCCAGCTGCCCCTCTGGCATCCTGCTCCCCTCCCCCAGCTATGCCACCCTCCATCATCTCCTCATTCCCAGCCTGGTAATTGGTGACCTGGTGACAGACAGGCTCATTAGCAGCTTAATTTCGGCTTCTTCTCTTCCTGCTCGACCCCCAGCCCAGGTGGGGGATCAGTCTGGCAGGGTGGAGGGATGAGCACCCTGAGGCCACTTCACCCAGTTGCTGTACCCCACGGGAGCACGTGCAGAGCTGGCAGGAGAGCATGTGTGTGCACACCCATGTGCAACAGGCCAGCGGGCAGCGCTGCCCTGGGCAGCCCCACGTGGCCTTGGCTCCCCATTATTGGGGTGAATGGGGGGTCCCCCATCCCTGTGCCTTGCCACAGAGCCCGCAGTGGTGCCACCCAGGCAGGAGCCCACGGGTGCTGGCAGCTGCTCTCTCTCCCAGCCAGGCCCTACCTTTGTTTGCTCCCATAACGGCGCCGGCACCGCGGCTCTTTTGTGCAGCCGATAACAGGAGCTGCCGCCGGCTCTGAAACACCGGCCCGCAGCCCTGTACCCCAAACTGGGCAGGGGGTAGGGGTGACAGCAGGGGTGCAAGCCAAGGACGTCAACAAGGGGTGCAGGCAGGGGTGCAGGCAGGTTTCCCATCCCCACTCCTCTTCTGCTTCTGCCCTTGGGTCCATATTGTAGGCCAAGAGCCCATCCCGGGCACTTCCCCAGGTTGGAGAACATCCCTGTCCCCTTCCCAGTCCTCATCCCTGCCCTGTCCCCCTCCCCACAAGGGCAGGCAGAGGCAGCCCTCAAATGGCTTGTTTTGGGCCACCAAAGGCCTCCCGACCGGATGTGAGCCTGGGCACCTCATAAAAGGTGCACTTGGGTTGTATAATTTATCTGCAGGAGATAAGAGCTGAGTGCCAAACAAGGAGGGGGGGGTGAGGGGGGGAATGTGTGCTCCGGGGAGCCTGGCACAGCGGCTTCAGGCTGCAGGGATCCACTATGCTGGGGTAAACCGGCACCTTCCTGGCCACAGCCCAACAGGGTGGGTGGATGGCCAAAGTGGGTCTCATTTTGTGCTGGGTTGGCTTGGGGGTTCCCTGAGGCAGGGGCAGAACTGGTGCTGTACTGTGCCCTGCTTTGGGAGAACCGTCTGGGTGCTGCCCCCCATCCCAAGGTATGCCTGCCCCCTAAAGCACAGAGACCTGGGGGGCTACAGCATGAGCCCGGGGTCAGTTTTGGGGGGGAATCTTCACCCCCAAGGACTCATGTCCTGGGTGACCCTTACAGCCCAGTGTGGAGGCAGCAGCGGGCACAAGGGAGTCCTGGGATGGCGAAGTGCTGGTCCCAGGGGCACAAGGACAGCACCTGGCGCCAGATCTGGGAGTGCTTGTTTAATCTCAGATAAGGAGGCGACGCCAAGCACCTGGCTGGCAACGGTATGGAGGGTAGTGCTGACCCCCAGCACCCACCCTGGGACCATCTGCTCACCCCCAGAGCACAGGGCTGGCGTTAGCCGGACACACGGGTCCCTCCAGCCACCCACGTTGCTGTGGCACAGCATGGCACAGCATGGCACAGGATTGATGAGGCAGCGGGCACGTGGGATAACCAGGGTAGATGGGGATGTGGTACAGGGAAAAGCAGTGTGCTTTGTCCTCTGCCAGTCCTGGACCGATTTCTGCCATGTCCAGCCCCTCCCAGCCAATCCTGCCCCACGGGCTGCCTGGGCACAGGGCTGAGGAGGGGTCTTGGCACCGTGACCATGCTGCATAACCAACTCCTGAGGGCTCAGGGCTGTGCCAGGCTCCTGCTGCCACCCCGTCCCTGTGGCATCTGGAGGGCACGTGAAAACCTGCCCCCCCTGCCCTCCACCAGCTGGCCCCACGGGTGGCTGTGTGCCCATGACCCCCATGCGAGGCCGTGCCCGCCTGTGCCCGGGGTTGGGGCGCAGCTGTGCCCCAGTCCCACGAGGGCAGGGAGACAGACGGTGCTGCCGGCTGGCAGAGGCTGTGGGCATCAGCATCCCTGGGGTGCTGTCTCAACGGCTGGCGAGTATGGCCCCGGCTGCCTTCCGGCCTGCACTGAGCGTGCCAGGCCTCAGCAGGGGTGGGCAGGGACAGCCGGGAGGGACAAGCTCGGGGTGAGCCCTTTGTGCCACCCTGCAATGGCCCTGAGACAGCCCAAGTCGGGGGCATGGCCGTGCCAGGGCCCCCCAGACTGAATTGTATCAGGCTCCCAGTGGGTCCCCCTGAGCACAGTGAGGCTGGCATATGGGTCCCTCCCCAAAAAACAGCCCTGTCCCCCACATCGCCCTGCCCCGGCCGGTGGGTCCCAGCCCTCCTGGAGAGCATCCTGAGGATGCTGGGGGGAGCAACTGGTCAGACTGGTAAGCCTGGCCGGGGTAGAGATCCCCCCACTCCGGCACACCCGGAATGCTCCGCCGTGCCTGGTGTGTTGCTGCCACCCCCTGGCAACGTGCACAGTCCCGGGTGCCCCCAGCAGCCCAGCCCCGCACCCCTCACGGCGGGCAGGGGCACCCCGAGGTGTAGAATACCAGGGAGGGTGCGGGGAGCTCCTGGGGGTGCCCACACCCCACTCCTTGCGCCGGGCAGGGGGCTGGGCACGGGGTCCCCCCCCACTCTAACAGGGAGGTTTGTGCCCCCCCGCCCCGGGTGGGCAGAGCGGGGAGAGGATGCGGGGGTGGGGGGGGTATCACCCACCCAGACGATGATGGGAAGGAGCCGAGGTCACGTCCCAGCGCATTAAGATTGTCCCCGCTGAGTGCCACCGCCGCGGGGTGACCCCACCGTGAACCGCCTGCACGTTCCCACATCTCCCCCCCCGCGACGGGCCACCAGCCCCATCGCGACAGCATCCCCTGTGTCACACCAGCGTGTGACCGCGCTGCCCCGTCTCGCTGACTGCGCCGCGGGGATGCGCTGGCACCGTGCCGTGGGGAGGGACACGCCGGGGAGAGGTGACAGCTGGGTGGGTCTGGGTACCACAGACATCCCGCGATAGGCATCCTGGTTGGGATGCTGGGGGCACCTCGGCTCTGGGTGCCGGGGACATGTCCGGCTCCCGGGGACAGCGTGGGCTGTGTCCCCACGCAGCCACCTCGCCGCGGCCCAGAAACGGCCCCGTTAAAGGCCTCGTGGTCCCCGGTGAGCTGCTGGTATGTATCGCGCCCACGGTGCCGTGCCACCCGCCTTTCCCGGTCCCCATCACACCGGGACAGCCGACCCCGCCACCCACCTCCGGGCGGGCACCCCCGGCCCAAACGGGGCGCAGGGTCCCCCCACCTTGCCCTGCCCCGGCCCCGCCTCTCCCGAGCCGGGGAAAACTCGGTCGAGGCAGGGCGGCGGTAGAGCTCGGGCCCGGGGAGTGGGAGCAGAGCTGAACTCTCGACCCCGTCCCGGCAGCTCCCCCGATGCCGGGCGTGAGGACACCCCGCGGTGCCACGACGCGGGAGCCGCCCCCAGCCCCGCCAGACGCCCCCCCCCGGCTCCCTCACGGTTCATCGGCAGGCCACGGGTGGCCGTCACCCGTCCCTCGCCCACATGGCTGACGTGGGAGGGGGCAGGAGCCAGCGGGGGTGCAGACCCCCCCTCCCCAGTGCCGCCCCCGCCCCATCGCTGGCTGACTGCGCGGTTCGTGACACCGACGCCCAGCTGCGGGGGACGAGGACGGGGCGGGAGAAGCCCCTCTGTCCCACGCCTGGAAGCGGGGTACGGGAGCTGCGAGCTCCCCTGGGGCAGCTCGGACCTCCCCATGCGGGGGCCGCGGGTCGGGGTGGCTCCGGGCCGGGGTGGCTCCGGGCCGGGGTCCGGCCGTGGGCGCCGCTGTGGAGCGCGCGGTGCCATCCGCGGCCTCGCAGCGCCCCCTGCCGGCCCCGGCGGGACGGGGCGGGAGCCGCAGCGGCACAGGTACCCCGGGAGAGGGCTGAGCGCATGGACACCCCCCGACAACCCGGTGACAGGCTTAGCGGGACCCTCCGGTCCCAGCCGGCCAGGCCAGGGGAGCTGGCAGCCCCCATTGCAGCGCGCCTCCCTCTGCAGCGCACCCCCCTGCAATGTGTCCCCCCTGCACCCCCACTGCTGGGCACCCCCCTGCAATGTGTCCCCCCTGCACCCCTACTGCCGGGCACCCCCCTGCACTGTGTCCCCCCCGTGCACCCCTACTGCTGGGCACCCCCTGCAATGTGTCCCTCCCCTGCACCTCTACTGCTGGGCACTCCCCTGCAATGTGTCCCCCCACCCGTGCACCCCTACTGCTGGGCACCCCCCTGCAATGTGTCCACTCCCCCGTGCACCCCTACTGCTGGGCACCCCCTGCAATTTGTCCCCCCCTGCACCCCAACTGCCGGGCACCCCCCTGCAATGTGTCCCCCCTGCACCCCTACTGCTGGGCACCCCCCTGCAATGTGTCCACCCCCGTGCACCCCTACTGCCGGGCACCCCCCTGCAATGTGTCCCCCCCCGTGCACCCCTACTGCAGCGCACCCCCCTGCAATGTGTCCCCCCTGCACCCCTACTGCTGGGCACCCCCTGCAATGTGTCCCCCCCTGCACCCCTACTGCTGGGCACCCCCCTCCAATGTGTCCACCCCCGTGCACCCCTACTGCTGGGCACCCCCTGCAATGTGTCCCCCCCTGCACCCCTACTGCTGGGCACCCCCCTCCAATGTGTCCACCCCCGTGCACCCCTACTGCCGGGCACCCCCCTGCAATGTGTCCCCCCACCCGTGCACCCCTACTGCCGGGCACCCCCCTGCCATGTGTCCCCCCGCCGTGCACCCCTACTGCTGCGCACCCCCCCAATGTGTCCCCCCCCTGCACCCCTACTGCCGGGCACCCCCCTGCAATGTGTCCCCCCTGCACCCCTACTGCCGGGCACCCCCCTGCAATGTGTCCCCCCTGCACCCCTACTGCTGGGCACCCCCTGCAATGTGTCCCCCCCTGCACCCCTACTGCCGGGCACCCCCCTGCAATGTGTCCCCTTCCTGCACCCCTACTGCCGGGCACCCCCCTGCAATGTGTGTGTCCCCCCCCGTGCACCCCTACTGCTGGGCACCCCTCTGCAATGTGTCCCCCCCCCTGCACCCCTACTGCTGGGCACTCCCACTGCTGGGCACCCCCCTGCAATGTGTCCCCCCACCCGTGCACCCCTACTGCCGGGCACCCCCCTGCACTGTGTCCCCCCCCGCACCCCTACTGCCGGGCACCCCCCTGCACTGTGTCCCTCCCCTGCACCTCTACTGCCGGGCACCCCCCGCAATGTGTCCCCCCGTGCACCCCTACTGCTGCGCACCCCCCTGCCATGCCCCCCCGCTACAACGCCCCCATCGCAATACACCCCCACTGCGATGCACCTCCACCGCACTGCGCCCCATCTCACCGCTCCCCCTTTGCAATGTCCCCCCTCAATCTCATGGCCCCCCTCCAGACTCAGTGCCCCGGCTCTGGGGGGACACTCCACCACCCGGGTGCTCGGCGCTGCACGGGATGCATCCCACAGCGGGGGCCGGGAGCGGCGGGCGCTAGGACCGCGCGGATACCGCCGCCGGCCGGCAGCAAGTGCGCGGGCGCGGGAAATCGCCCCGCCTACTCTGAGGCTACTTCCGCCCGGCGGCGGGAGGGCGCGCGCGTGGCGGAAGCGGGGCCGCGTCATCGGCAGGCGCCGGGCGGGAGCGGGACGGGGTGGCGGGGCCGCCGCCATGGCCGGGATCCTCTTCGAGGACATCTTCGACGTGAAGGACATCGACCCCGAGGGAAAGAAGTTCGACCGCGGTGAGCGCGGCCCGGCGCCGGCTCCCTGCCCGCCCGCCGCCGGCTGCTCCCCGTCCAGCCCCCTCCCGCCCGCGGGGTCCCGTTTCCGTGCCCTCAGCCCGACCCTCCCCTCCCCTCCCTTTCCCCCGCCCTTCCCGCCGGCCGTGGCCCCGGCGCCTGGCCCCTCGCCGCTGTTTGGTACCGACCCCCTTGGGCGCTGCCGGACCCCGGGGCGCTGCTTCCCCGGTCCGGGGTGTGTGTGTGTCCCCGCACCGCGCGGGCCCCGGTGCGCTCTGTTTCCCCTCTCTCTGTCCGCACCCACCCCCGGCCCCTACGCACCCCTTCCCCAAACGGCAGGGTGCAGCAGAGGCAGGAATGGCCCGGCCACGGGGCCTTGCTCCCTCCCAGCCCCTGAGGGTCTTCTCTGCCTTTTCTGACCCTGCTGCTCTCCCCAGTGTCTCGCCTGCACTGTGAGAGTGAATCCTTCAAGATGGACCTCATCCTGGATGTGAACATACAGATCTACCCCGTGGACCTTGGTAAGCTATCAGGCTGCTAGTCCAGCGTGTGCCAGGGTGGAGTGGGGTTAGTGAGGCCTCTGCTGGTGCTTAGGGGAGGGAGACTTGCTTCAAACAAGGAATGAGCTGGCCCCGAGTTTCTTGGGCCCCTGTGCTTGTCCCCGGATCACAGGAGTTGCTGGGCACCCTCAGCATGCTGGGGCTGGTCTGCATCACTGTATTTGCTTAGGCTCATCTCTGGCCTGTTCCCTAGAGATGCTGGTAGCAAAACTGCCTCAGCTGGAGATAGCCAAGCTTTAAGGGAGACCTTTTGAAATGCACTTCTGTGGCTAAATAAACAGGTGAGGAACAAGACCTTACCCTCAGGAGGGCTGGAGCTGGTGCTGCAGCGTCTCCTGTACCTGCCTAGGGCTCAGCCAAGCAAGAGTTGCTTGCTGCATCCCTTGAAAACACTTGTCAGTGGTGTCC
This sequence comes from Porphyrio hochstetteri, assembly GCA_020800305.1. Lineage (NCBI taxonomy): Eukaryota > Metazoa > Chordata > Aves > Gruiformes > Rallidae > Porphyrio > Porphyrio hochstetteri. The sequence continues at coordinate 7,973,915 of CM036914.1, read as the reverse complement.
TGGTGGCTCTGCTCTTCACCATGGTGGTGACAAATGCCTGTGGGGCACAGGGAGACTGAGGCTCCAGTGTGATCTTTTCCTCATTCCCCACGATCCTGCTGGAGTAAACGCAGGGATGGGTCTTCGTGCTGAACCCACCAGGGCAGCTCCTTGCCACCACCCTGCTGTGACCACTGGTGCCCTGGCTGTGCCTGCTGCCTTCTCACCATTCCTCTGCCCTCTTCTCCCAGGGGACAAGTTCCGCCTGGTCATCGCCAGCACCCTGTATGAAGATGGCACCCTGGACGATGGCGAGTACAACCCGACAGATGACAGGCCGTCCAGGTACGGGGGTCCAGCTGGGAGGTGGATGAAGGAACAGGTGAAGTGCTGAGGGGCTTGTGAGGCCCCCAGCTGAAGGAATGCCTGGGTGTGACCCCCCTCTGAGCCCCCACTGTCCTGTCACAGGGCAGACCAGTTCGAGTACGTGATGTATGGCAAGGTGTACCGGATCGAAGGCGACGAGACCTCCACGGAGGCAGCCACACGCCTGTGAGTGCCTGTCGGCCACACAGGGGGGTGGGGGACAGAGACATGGTGCCCTGGGGTGGTACAGTGGGGATCTCCTGTGGGATTGTCCCCTCACTGCTCCTCTCCCTCTGCCCCAGCTCTGCCTACGTGTCCTACGGGGGGCTGCTCATGCGGCTGCAGGGAGACGCAAACAACCTGCACGGCTTTGAAGTGGACTCTCGAGTGTACCTGCTGATGAAGAAGCTGGCCTTCTAGGAGACCTCCTGCCTCCCTGGGCTGCCCCAGAGATGTTCTGCTGGTGACTAAACCTCTGGAGCTGGGGAGGAGGGAGCAGTCCCCCTCCTTGTCCCAGCCTCTTCTGACTCTTGGTGGGATTTGCAGCCCCCTCCTGCATGGAGCCTGAGCCGGGAGCTCTGCAGTCCTGCTGGCTCAGCTGCTCCCAGCTCTGCCTTCAGAAGCAGGCTCAGCCCTGGCCCTCTGGATGGGGACAGCCACCCATCTGCCTCTGGGCTGGGGACTGTGTGCTGAGGAACTGTCCCTAGGGACAAGCTGGGCTGCTTCTTGATTAAACTGGGATGTTTTTTCCAGATGTGGCTTTGCTGAGTGTGAGGTGAGGCTGGCAGGGAGCAGGTACGCCCACGCGAGGGCAAAGGGGGCCCCTCCTGCATCCAAACCGCCCCGGGCCCTTCTCTCCAGGCGCCGTGCTGGAGCTAGGGAGAGGCAGGGGGGGTGTAGAGGGCGAGGGCGTGTAGCTCACCTCCCGGGTGGGGTCTGGCGCCCAACGGAGCCCCGCTGCCCTGCAGAGCCGGCGGCTGCCGCGGGAGGGAGCTGGGCGCTAGGCAGAGCCCCGGGGCTGTGCGGGCCCGCGGGGAGGGGGAAGAACACCACCCACAGCTCTCTAGAAAAATAGCTCTTTAATTGTAAAGCGTTCACAGTAGAGGTGTCTGCCCGGGTGGGAGCAGCGCCCGTGCCCGCAGGCACATGGGTGTCGCTGCTGTCTGCTTCCATGGGCTGTCTGCATCGTGCAGCCACCGAAGGCTGGAGGAGCAGGAGCTCGCCCTTCCCTGGGGGTGTTTTCCTGGGCACCCAGAGCACAGCTCAGTGTCCAGCAGGATCGCTCTGACCCGGGATCGGGTGTGAGCCCTGTGCACAGCCTCGCCAGGCCCTGCTGTGGGGGTGTGAGGGGGGTCTCCTCACCCCCCCTGGCCTTGCTTGCACAAGTCATTGAAGAAGAAGTGCAGCTTGCCCTGCACCAGCTGCCGGTACGTGCGGAAGATGTCAATGATGGGGGTCTCCTCTATGAAGTGTGGGGGGCAGCCTGGCTCCCAGGGTCCTTCCTGAGGAGCGAGGATGGGATGGGGGGGTGACCAAGCTGTCGTACCCACCCCAGCGTGGCCGTGCCCCGTGGTGGTCTGGCTGGTGTGGGGAGGTCTTACCTCCCAGCTGAAGGTCTGCAGGAGCTGGAAGAAGTCGTTGGCATGTTGCCAGAGCTGGCTGAGCTGCTGGGTCCCACACTCCTGGGTCACCTGGTCCTTGGCCCCTGCCACAGCACCCACCAGCAACATCAGGTCACAGAGGATCTCCCGGTGCTTGGTCTCGTTCTGGGGGAGCAGGCAGTGAGTGGGCTGGGCCCGAGTCCTCCTCGGCCCAGCCTAGGTTTGAACGGGTCCCTCACCCCCTGTGCTGCCAGGTATGTCCACAGGCATCTTACTAAGCATTTGGTGCCTGTGCTAACCAAGGCAGGGGGGGCCCTTCTCCAGCCCCGTGGGCACTCTGGTGCTAGAACTGTCCTCCCAACCCCTCTCACCGATTTGGATTTCCACTGCTGGAGCCTGAAGTCCACCAAGGGCAGCACCACAGGGTAGCTGAGTGTGGTCAGTGCCTGGCACTGGCCCTGCGGGGCAGAGGAGATGCTGAGGTGAGATACCAGGAGCTGTGCCCATCCCTGTCCTGGGGTTTGGGGAAGAGGGGGGTAGTGTATCCTCACCATTCTGTTCTCCATATACTTGGCATCCCTGATGTACTTCTGGATGAGTCTCTTGTCGCAGACCAGCCGTGTTGGGATGGCACGGCCCTCTTCCATGTGCAGGAGGAAGGATGTGAGGAGGAATAGTCCTGCAGGAGACAGGGTTACCTTGGGCACCGTGCCACCCTCCCCAGGCAGCTCCAGCCCTGGGACATGCCTGCAGCAGCGCCCTCTTGCCCCAGCCTCGATGAGGCAGTGGCCTCGATGGTCCTGTGGTGGGGGTGTGGGGGGAGGTCTCGGGGTGGTGAGGGGGGTCCAGTGCTGCCCTCCAGTCAGTCAGTGGCAGGTGCCCAGTGCTTACTGGGGAGAGCTGGGAATTTCATGCTGGTGGTATGGCTGAGGGGCTGCACAGCCATGTCTGTGCCAGGTTTTCCAGCTCTGCTGCGGAGGGGGAGCAGAGCCACGCTCCCTGCCCAGATCAGGGCCAGCCCTTCTGCTCTGTGCCAGGAACAGCTCTGGCTGTCACGTCACGTGTGCTCAGGGAATCCCTGCAGCATCCTGCCGGCCGAGGGCTTGTCTGCCAGCGCTGCCTTCCCCAGTGCCGCTGGCACGCTCCTAGCCCAGGCACCTTTGGCTGGGCGGCTCCTGTGCCCGATGACTACTCACCCTGTCAGGGGGCATCTCCTCTCCACAGGCCCTTTGTGCATCCACCTGCCTCGCTGCCCACCTTGGCACTTGCCCTGTCCCCAGCAGCCCTGGGCACAGCCGCTTTCCCGAGGCCAGGCACAGAGACACTTGGTTGCCCTCATGCACTGGCAGTGGCTGGGTCTGACCCAACTGGAGACTCCTTTGAGGATTGCTGCCTGCCCGTGGGGCCCATCTCCTGGGATGCCCATGCTGGGGATGCTCTGGCTGTGCGGTCACGGTGCCCGCAGCCAACGGGGTGCCCCTTCCCACTCACTCCCGTCCCCCCCCTTGTAGTCATGCACTCACTGTTCAGCTCCATGCTCAGCTGGGGGCTTCGGCCCTGCATCTTCCACCCTGGGGCCAGCGGCGGCTGCCCGGCTCCCGTCCCCCTTCCATGGAGGGCAGCGGTGGCGCGGGCTCCCCGCAAGCTGCCCAACTGGGACGGAGGGCCAGGGGCTGGGAGCGCCCCTGGGGCGGCACGGCGTGGCTCCCTGGCTCCCCCTGGGCCGCCCAGCTGAGGCAGTGTGATTTCCTGTTGTGTTGCCGCTGACCTTCGAGCAAAATCACAGCGGGGGCCCCGGGCCCGGGGGACGGCTTCCTGCCTCCGGCCACTTCCTCCCTTGGCTCGGGGCGCAGGAAGGGTGTCCCTGGGCACTCCCGGGAGCTGCTCACCTGCCCCCTGGCCTGAGTGCGTGGCTGGTGGGACCTTGGTGATCAGTGCCTTGGCTGTACTCGTCCAGGGGGTGAAGGTGGCCCCAGTACCTGTAGAAGAGATGCCATCAGTGACCCTGTGCTGGGCAGCCCTGGGACCATCAGCCCTGATGGGGTCTTGCTCCCAGCCACCAAAGGCCCACCAAAAACCCTCACCCACAGGTGGGTTTTTAATTCTGCTGACCCTCACCCACAGGTGGAAGCCAAGCACCTGCACCCAGAGACAGACCACAGCCCTGGTGACCCGCACCCAGAGACAGACCCCATACCAGGGGTAGCCTCCGTCCCCAGTGCTCCATGCCCAGAGGGGCTCAGGTGGAGTTCCCTAGCAGGGCTGCGGTGCCCAGGGACCCCTCTGTGCTGGGGAAGGTGATGGATCACAGGGACTTGGCTGGCATGTGGGTCCAGGGGTTGTTTCAGCAGGGGTATTAGTGGGGGGACGGGGGGGGTGAGTGAGTGAAGCACCCACAGACATTCCCACCCTGTGTGGGAGAAGCACTGTGGAGCTATTCACTGCCAGGCCCTGGCATGGCCATGCCCCACCCCTGGGACAACCACCCCCGCGGCCCCTCACCCTTCCCCTGGACACCTTGGCGTGCTGGAGGGCAGCAGGTAGGTGTGCACACACCCATCCTCTGTGCACGTACACGTGTGTGTCCTTATGGCACACGTGTGCGTGCCCCACGCGTGCACCCTCAGAGCTATGCGAGCACATGCGCACTTCCTGCAGCACGCGTCGGGGTGCACAGCAAGATAACCCCAGGGGCTAAGCAGCCCCCACACACGCTTCCCTTTGGGGGACCCCCCACCCCAGCCCACATCCTCTTACCCCCGCTCTCCCTGCAGCCTGCATGCTTCCTTCTCACACCCCTGCTCTGGTATGATCTCGCACGCTCCCACCCCTGTCTCCTCGGCCGGCAATTTCCCGGCAGCGCCTGGCCGGGTGACAACAGTCAGAGTAAACACCTCATCCCCGCTCCGCCTGCCCCGTGCCCTGCTCGGCCCCTGGCAGCCCACCTTGCGAGTTGTAAGGTGCCCACACAGGGGGTCTGGTGGGTGCAGCAGCTCCGGGGGTGAAGGCTGGCAGCCCGGTGTGCCCGTGGTACGTCTGGCAGCGGCCAGAGCCACGAGCGCCGGGGTCAAACACCGCCGGGCTTACCCTGTACGGCCGTGCCTGGTCTCTGCGGACGTGACAAGCTGCAAACGCGTCCCCCAGCACCCTCAGCTCCTCTGCCAGCACTGGCCCCGCTCCCTCCCCGTGCTATTCCTCACCCTGCCCAGATCCCTGTCCCTCCCTGCTTGTAAAACCGATGATGGTGATGCCAGGCTGGAGAGCAGAGGTGCCCTGCACTCCCTGCTCACCCTCGTAATCAGGCAAATGAACCCATCAGAGAAACCAGAGGGCGGCTGGAAACTGGGGGTGTGCTGCAGCCCAGTGGGCACCGAGGCCCCCGTGGTGCCCATCACCCTGATATGTGCCTTCTCTGCCGTGCCAGAGCCGTGGCCTGTGGGCAGCCCCCTGTTCTTCAGCTGGAAAGGGGGATGCCCCTGGGTGGGGGTGCAGAGGAGGATGGTGCCCGCCTGCTGCGTTTCCCCCAGCCCACACCCAGGGATGCTGCATGCTGTGGAATGGGGGGACGTGGGGGTCGTGAGTGATGTGCAAGGACCCCAGAGGGAAAGGCGGGGGGGAACTACAGCTGGAGGGGGGGCAAGGCTCTGGCAGGGGGCAGGAAGTCAGGTGGGAGCCGCAGGGCTGTGCAGCTGGCGTGATCCCAGTGCCAAGTTTCCCACCTCTCCTTACAGGGTGCAAAGTGCCGGGAATCCCACTGTGGGGGGCAGCCGTTCGCACCCACTTTGCCAAGGTGCTGAGGGCAGCCAGAGGTGCCAGGCAGTGGGGGGGGGGAGGGCGGGCAGGGGCGGGGAGTGGGGGAGGCAAGGAGGAGGCTATGGATGAGTGTCACAGCTGCTGTACCCACAGGCCACCCAGATGTGCTCAGTGGGTACCCCCAGAATGGCGGAGGGCGGGGGTGGGGGGTGGGCTATGGGAAGCAAACCTGGGCTTCCAGGGGCAGAGAGGGGGGTCCCAGCCCCCTTTGAAGCCCCCATAAAAGGGCCCGGCATAAAAGGAGGAGAAAGTCAAAGGAACAAAGAGAGCGGCTAATCCCGGTGTGAGCAAACAGCCCCGTTTGCTCAGGGCCCAGCTGGCCCCTGGGCCAGGGAAAGGAGCACAGCAGGGCTCTGGGGGTGCCAGGCAGCGGGGGACTCTCTATCTAGGCTGTCCCCCTCCTTGAGCACAGGCAGCCCCTGGCAGCTGGGTGCCCCCTGCCCCCACCGGGCCTTCTTTAATATCCGCAAATTGCCAATAAACATCCGTGGGGAAATCCCGGTCCCTGCACCCCCACACCGCTCCCCCCGGCAGCCTGTGCCTGTCCCGGGAAGCAGGGGGGCACTGCTGAGCGAAGGGGCGTGCTGGCTGGGGTGGCACAGTTGGGGGTGAAGGCTGGCAGGGTTTCCCCACCTTTCACAATCCCTGGCAGGCCACACACGGCCTGGCACCCTGGGTGCTGCCCGGAAGATGCTGGGGACAAACCCTCCAGCCGCTGCCTCACACAGTGGCACCGTGTGCCAGTGGCTCTGATGACATCTGGGGTGATCCCACTGTGCCCCCTTTCCCCATCCTGGCCCTCAGCCCAGCTTCCTGCCCCGATGCGGGGGGGGGCACGGGGGTGTCAGGAAGGCACCTCACCCCTCTCCCTCCATCCCATGGGGTGGTGAAGGGGTTAATGCCAGGCGGCCGAGCCGCAGGTGGGCGCAAGAATGAAATTCCTTCTCGCTGTCCTGCGAAGTCTGGGCACAAATATTTGCCTGCATGTCCGGTGGGGAGGGGGGGGGAGACCACCATTGCTCTGGGAGCTTGCTAATCCCCATGCCAAACACCAACACGCACCCCCCCACCATGCCCCGCACGCCCCCTGCCTTCCTCCTGCCAGGGACACCCCACAAAGGCTTTGGAGGAGGGGGCATTTGGGACTGGGGGGGACTCCAGCATCTTTGGGGGGGCTCCTATAAGCAGGGACCTCTGTGGGGGTGATGGGGTACTGGGAGCCAGCACGGTGCCCCAGGGCACGGCCTGGATCTGCTTGGCCTGGCAGATGAGGCTGCTTTGGGGTCTCCATCGTGCTCCCCAAACCCTGCCCATCACAGGGATGAAGGCGAGAGCCTCAGCCATCCCCACCATGCCAGCAATACGCCCTCCATAATAAACTCCATGTGTTCTCAGACAGAAAACAGCCACTCTCCCCCCACTCCAGAACCGCTTCCCCCACACAAGCTGCACCCGCTTCCCTATACCTGCCACCCCCAAAACCCCCTCTGTTCCCCTGCCTTCATCTGGGATGGCCCAGCCCTGCAAGCCGCCTACCAGTTGTGCAAATATTGCCGGAACGGCTGTAATCCCTGTGTCCAACGTGAATTATGAGATATTTCCACCCATTACGACAGCCCCCCCACCCGCCCCGCCACGTGTGTGCGAGGCCGGGGGGATTAGTCACGGGGCAAGCCATGCTCAGCACAAAGCTTTGGGGAGGCTGATGGCTCTCTGCACCCCACTCCAGGGTGGGTCAGTGGAGGGGGGGGTTCTTTTGGGAGAGAGAGAGTACCCTTTGTGCGTTCCTGACTCCGGGCTTGTGGCTGGCATGGGGTGAGGAGTGGGGTGTTAGGGTGCCGGGAGGCAGTGGGAGGCGATGGGAAGGGGATGGGTGGGGCATGTGGTTTCCTCTCGACCCCATCCCTGGGGAGCAGAGTGTCCTTCCTGCCCCCACTCTGCCCAGCAGATGTGAGGGGGCTGCATAGGGCAGGAGCCCTGGGCAGGGCCTGCCATGACACCCCCGCGCCAGGCACCCTACGGCCCTGGCACCAGTGCACACCAGGACCCCCGGTGGGACCCTCGCCACCAGGCAGGGCACGTGCTCACCAGGCCCTGGTGGTGCTGTACACTGTTCTGGAGGGTGCTGTCAGAGTGCCCACCCACGCCATGCCAGGGCAACACCCCACAGGGCCACTGCCTCCCATCTGGGGAAAAGCTGGGTGCTGGCTCCAGGGAGGGATGCCAGAGAGGTGTGGGTGCCGGGCAGGGTGGCCGGGGCTGCTGACGACCGTCCGGCTCCATCCCGGTGCAGCTCCGGCTGCCCGCAGCCGGCATCTCCACCCCGGCTGTGCCGGTGCCAGGCCTGGCTCCCGAGCTCCTCAGAGCCGCCTCTGTGCAGGGTGATGCCAGCACACATGTGGGGGTGCTGAGAAGCAGCTGGTGGGACCCAGACCCCTTCCCAGCGCTGCCCTTGGCCGGCCCCACCCCCTCCTCACACCAGGGACCTCTGGGGCTCTGGCAAGCTGCCCTCTGCCCCTCGCCTGGGGGCACCCCTTGGCATTTTGAGGGGCAGCCAGGGCTGCGGATGTGGGAAGCCCAGGCACGGCTGGGGCATCCGTTTCCTCCCTGTCTGCATGTCCCCACATCCCTGGGCAGGAATGCCTGGCACCATCCCACCCTGCCAGGCCCCATGCCAGCACACCGCCCTTGCAGCACCCCCCTCCCTCAGGCTGCCACCCCGTGCCTCAGTTTCCCCTACTCTGAGGGCCACAGCCAGGCGGATTCTCCATCTCTCCTTCCTTTCCCCGGGAAAGGGGAGGGAGCTTCCTCCACCACTTCCCCGCGTCCCGCAGCTGAGCCAGGAGACTGTGACGAGCTCTGGGTGCGCGGAGCCAGCGCCGGATTCCTGGCACCGTCGAGGCAGCTGGGAGCCATCACCCGCCTCCTCAACGCGCAGCCCCGCTCGCGTCCCGCTGTCCCCCAGGGCCGCTGCCGCGCTGCAGCGGACACCGCGCAGCGACGCTGGCACAGGCACGCAGACCCCAGCCCTCCCCTGCCTGCCATGCTGCCAGACCCCGGGACGCCGGGACAGAGAGGAGGGGACAGGTTGGTGGCACCACCCGGGACAGAGGCGGGGGGGGGGCACCGGGATGGGGGGGTGCCACGCTGCCAGGCACGGTCCCTGCTTGCAGAAGACACAAGCATTGGGCACGGCCGTGCCTGGGGGATGCCCGGGGCCCTGGCAGTGTCCCAGCCCTGGCAATGCCAGTGAGCCATCCCAACGGGGGAAACCCGGCTGCTCCTCGCTGCCCGGTGCCAGCTCCTGCCAGGGTGTCTGGGCAGGGCCCCAGCACGGCCAAGCCCCTGCGACCCACTGCCCTCCCCAGGAGAGGTGCCCGCTGCATGGGGACACGTGCCAAACTGTGGCAGGGAAGGGGACAGGGGTGACTGCGGGTGAGCCAGGGATGGGCAACCCCATGCAGGCTGGCATCAAGGGCATGGGGCAGTGGGCTGCAGCCCCCCCAGGCGCTTGTCGGGCTGCGGGGAGGCCCAGGAGGAGCCTTCTGGGGAGGCAGGGGCCTGTTGTGCTCCAGCTGTGCCGTGTTTCCCTAGCTACACTGCGCAGCTGGCCGGGTGTTTGTACCGCCCGGAGTTGATTTTGGCAGCCCTGCGCTTCCCCCTCCTCCCTTCCCCACCCGCCTTCCCCTGCCTGGGCGCCTGCCCACTATGCACCCGCCACCCAGCACCCCCCCTGCCACCCTCAGCAGGGGTGGCACAGCAGGGACACAGGTACCACATGCTGGACCCACTCCCCACCACCATCCCCCATCCCCACAGTGCGTGCCTCAGTTTCCCCAGCTGGATGATGCCCTCTCCAGGCTTTTCCACGGTGTCTGCTCACAGCCCCCACCAGTCTGGGCACATGAGGTGAAAAGCAGGACCGGTGCTGGGTGCTGCTCTCTCAGCCTGCTCCCTGGCTGCCCCCTCCCCAGGCAAGAGAAACCAGGCATCCGGGCTCCTGACCCCCAGGAGCCTCTGCCTCCCTTGGGCAGGAGCCCGGGGTCCCAGTCTGGAGCCTTCCTCTGCCCAGGGTGGTAGCAGCTGGAGGGCTTTGGGGATGTCAAGGGCACAAGCTGTGGGGTACGTGCAACTTTGCAGGGTGCAGTGTGGATTTGGCAGGGGAACGTGCTTTGGGGGCCCACACTCAGAGGTGCTGAGTGGATGGCGGATCTCTATGTCCTGGGGAGGGGCTGGATGAGATGGGAGAGGTCTGCAGGTGGTCCACGTGCCTCAGGGGGCTGTGTGGATGGCCAGGACCCTGCAGTGCCCCATGTCCTAGGGGTTCCCAGTAGCCTGGCAGGGCCTGGATGGAGGAGTCCTCAAGATGTCCCATGCCTGGGGGGCCCAATGAGCCCTAGGAGGGGGGTGAGGGTTTGATGCCTGAAGGTGGGCTGTGTAGAGGAGGAGCCCCCAGAATGCCCCATGCCCTGGAGATGCCCCATGCCAGGGGAGAGTATATGGATAGAGGGGAGCCATTTGAATTGGGGTGTCCCGCAAATGCCTTATTCCAGAGGGGGTTATGTGGATGGGGGGGCTCCTGGGAGGGTCATATCCTCGGGGAACGTGGATGGGGGTGTATTGTGGCTGCCCAGTGCCCAGGAATACCCCAAGCTGGGATGCAGATGGTGGTGGTGACATCTCCACAGTGCCCTGTATCCTGCTGGATGTTGGGGGGGGGCGAGTGTCCCCAAGATGTCTGAAGGATGTGGATGAAGGCATCCTTCTGGTACCCCGTGGCCTGGGGTTGGTATGAGAATGGGGATGCTCTATACCGGAGGCACCTGGATCCCGGGGGGGGAGGTGGGTGAGCAATGAATGGGGGAGGGGGGCTCCCCAGGACACCCCAAGTCCGGGGGTACCCCATACCCGGCAGGGGAGCTGCGTACCCCGGGGTTCCGCAGGACGGCCGGTTCCCTGCGAGGGTGTCAGTGCTGGGACCCAGGAGGGGGGTCGGAGCGCAGCGGGGGTGCATCCCCCCCGGCCGGCCGCTGCCTGCGCCTCATTAGCGGGCCCTTTGTTTGCACAGGGCTCGCAGCTCCCGCTTGCCCATGCCGCCGCCTATAAAGCGGAGCCGGGGCCGGCGGCCGGGCAGAGGCGGCGGCGGCAGCAGCGACAGGCAGCGCCCGGCCCCCCCTCCCCGCCCCCGGCCGCCTGCCTGCCCCGGCCGGCCGGCACCATGCGCGCCACCCTGCCGCTGCTGCTCGCCCTGCTCCCGCTCCTGCTCCTGCCCGGCCGCGCCGCCCGCCCCAAGCTCGCCCTGCCCATCCGGCCCGACACGGACCCGCTGCCCCCCGGGGGGGCGGCAGGTAGGAGCCTCCCACCCCCCTTTCCTTCCTTCTTTCCTTCCCTCGCGGCCCCCTCTCTCCGGACACCCCCCGTCCTACCCAAACCGCCGCCGCACCCCCCTCTTCGTGCATCTCTCTCCGTGCATCCCCTCCCCTGCCACCCGCACCCCGTCCGTGCACCGCATGCCTGCACAGCCCCTCCTCCCTGCCCCCCCCGGGGTTTCTTGCACCCCGAAACCCGCTCCGGGCCCCCCCGACCCTGGCTGGCCGAGACCGGCACCGGGACCGGCACCGGGAGCGGCCGCCGTGCCCAGCGGTCGGAGGGGCGGTGCCGGCCGCTGTCCGGGGCTGCGGCAGGGGGGTGCCCGCGGCCCGGAGGTGACCGGGGGGGTGGGTGGATTGTTGGGGGGGGGGGGTGTCTCGGCAGGCTGTGCTTTCGGGGGGCACTTCTATGCCTTGGAGGAGACGTGGCACCCGGACCTGGGGGAGCCCTTCGGGGTCATGCGCTGCGTGATCTGCCACTGCGAGCCGGTGAGTGCCCCGGGACCCCCCTTCTCCCGGGGGAGCCCCCAGGGTCCGGCCCCGCTGGGGAGGGGGCTGGCGGGTGGGGGGGCGGGTGGAGGAGGTCGGTGCCTTCATTCTATACATACACCCACCCCTTCCCTATGGAGAAGGGGAGTGGGGATCCCTCCAGCCAGATGGACACCTGGATGTCCCCTACCCCCCGTGGGACTGGGGAAGAGAAGGGGGGGTTAAAAGATCAGGCTTCATTCCTTTTCCTCGGGGATGGCCCCCGGCCCCTTCCCCCCCCTCGCCCCCCTCCGAACAGCCCCCCGAGGCCGGGGCTGGAGGGGCCGCACACAGCTGGGCAGGGGGAGGGGGGCTGAGTTTGGCTGCCGTACAGGCAGCTGGGGGCTGCGCAAGGTGTCCGGGCTGCCCACGGGGGCTCCAGATGGGCCGGGATGGGGAGGAGGAGGATGGAGGAGGGGGGAATGGGGGGAGCCGGGCTGTGCCGGGAGCTGGAGCGGGGGAGCAGGGAGCACACCTTGGCACGGCTCTCCCGGGCTCACCCCCCACACCCGCAGCAGAGAAACCGGCGGGGGAAGCCAGCAGGGAGAGTGAACTGCAAGAACATGAAGCAGGACTGCCCGGTGCCCACCTGCCCCCGGGCCACGCTGCTGCCCGGGCACTGCTGCCACACCTGCCCCAAAGGTGAGGCTGGGGGTGCTTCCCTGCAGGGACACCCTCCTGCACACACAGGGTCCCCCATGGGCATGGGGAAAGGGGCACTGAGCACATCCCACCCCCAAAATAGAGCTGTTCGCTTTGGGGTTTCTGGTGCCCTTGGGCTGCCTGCAAGTGCTGGGCAGGGGGAAGCCCTGATGGGCACAGCCATCCCCGAATTCCTGGGAGGGGAGCAGAGAGTGTACACAGAGCTAAGCACCCTGCCCGCCTGTCTGCCTGTATCCCATGTGCATCCTGTGTGCCCCCTGGCACCTCAGCACACAGCCCCGCTGCAATTTGCAGGGCACATCTTGGTCTATCTCAGGAGGGGGGGATTTATTATTGCCCCCAAGCTCTTGAGCCCAAGCAGCCTTGCGAAATAGTCTCCTCCCCTGTGCCCACCCCGTGCCAGCCTTGCCAGGCCCCCCGGAGAAGAGTTCTGCACCCCCCTTCGACACCTTCGAGTACTTCCAGGACAAGGAGGATGACCTGGACAAGCCCTACAATGACCGCTCCTACCTCAGCTCTGAGGGGCTGGCCCGTGATGATGCCCGCACAGGTGAGTCACATGCCTGGGTGGGTGGGCAGCAATGGCATATGGCACCCCCAAGCCCCCTGCCATCATTGGCATCCCCTCCCCAGAGTTCGTGGCATTACTGACCAGTGGCCCAGAGCCCTGGCATCCAACGTCCAGCGCGGTGGCCAAGGCTCGCTTCACCTTGCTGCGCTCCTACCTGCTCTTCTCCATCAGCTACGAGCGGTGAGTCCTGCCCCCTCAGCCAGGCTGGCACACCAGGCACCCCATGGGTAAAGGTGGGAGGGGGATGTGATGATGCTCGTGCCTCAGTTTCCCTTCTGATGTGCCCCCGCAGTGCCACAGCCTTCCATTAGCAGGGCAAGAGACTTGGGGGATGGGGGCAATGTGCTGGGGGTCTGGCCTGAGTGGGGAGCCAGGATTTTCGGCACACCCACAGTGCCGGCCTGGCCTCACCCCTTTGCCTCCAGGTTTGGAGCGGGAACAAATGGGAACAGCTCCAGGGCTCTGCAGAGGACTTGGGCGCAGCGGGGCAGAGGCGCCATGCTGCCCCACGGGCTCTGCCAGCCAGCGCCAACGGGGCGCTGCCACTGGTACCCCCATCCTTGCCACTGGTGTCCTCCCCGGATGCCCGGCGGCGGCAGAGCCTCTCCTCTCCCTCCCTCCTTCCCGCTCCGGTTTCTCCTGCGCTTCCTCGCTAACCGGCCCCTTTGCATAGTAAAGTGGTGACTAATTTCCAGCTCCAACGCGGGGAGCCAAACTGAGCCGAAAATGCTCCTAATTTACAGCCGGGCCCAAGGGTTTGGCGGGTCCTGCCCCGCTGCCTTTCCCGGTGGGGACCCCCCGTCCTGCGCGGTGCCAGCCTGGGGGGCCGGGGAGCCCACGGGACCTGTGCCAAGCTGGCACCCGATGAGACAGCAGGTCTTGGTCAGCCCCAAGGGTGGTGCTAGGGGAGGGGGTGCTGGGTCGGGGGGGGGAGGGTCCTTGCTCACAACCCCCCCCACCCCCGGGTGCCTGCAGGCTGGGGCGGCCGAGCCGGGTGCGTTTCAGTGACCCTGAGGGCAACGTGCTGTTCGAACACCCTGTGCAGAAGAGCGCTGCCCCAGAGGATGGCATGGTGAGAGGGGTGGGGAGGGTGGAGAGCGGGGCACAGCTTCCTCAGTGTGTGCAGTGACCCCAGACCCTCTCCTGCAGCTCTGTGGGATGTGGAGAACGGTGTCCAAGGCCAACATCCAGTTGCTGCACGGGGAGCAGCTCCGCGTGTCCCTTGTCACCCGGGCGCAGCCCTCCGGAGAAGTCCATGGGCACATCCTCAAGCACCGGGCACTCTTTGCAGGTAAGGCTGGCCCCTGCGTGCCTACCTGTTGGGTGCCCCCTGGGATGCCGCTCACGGCCCCTCTCCCCTCTCAGAGACATTCGGTGCCATCCTGACCTCGTCGGACCCCACTCACCTGGGTGCTGGTGGCATGGCCATGCTGACGCTGAGTGACACCGAGAACAACCTGCACTTCATCCTCATGGCCCGGGGGCTGCTGGAGCCTGGCGTGGGGGGTGAGGGTGGCCATGGGCACCCTCTGGGGCCTGGCACTGCCTGGGTGGGGCTGTGTAGGACTTTGGTGGGGAGTGCATGGTGTGTGTGTGTGTCTCAGAACGTGTGGGTCAGTGCCTGTGGGGTCAGGACGGTGTGGGGGCTGCGTGTGGAGCTCAGTGTGGGTATAGGGGCCATGTGTGGTGTGGGGGTTGGGTGGGATTTGGGGAGTGTGGGGCTGGAGGGCGCTGGAAGATGTGGGGTACAAGGTACAGAAGGTTAGGGATGGGGTGTGGGTTGGGTGGAGGGTGCAGGGGGCGGGAGAGCAGGGTCATGGTGTGTGCAGGGGCTCAGGCATACAGGACAGGGAGCTGGCAAGCAAGTGGGGGGTAGGGCTCAGTGGTTTGGGGGTGGTGGGCATGGAGGGTTTGGTGGGCAGAGGGCACCAGCCCAGCAGGTCCAATCCCCTCTGCCATGCCCAGAATCCCCCTGGGTCCCGCTGCGGGTCCGCATCCTGCACCAAGACCAGACGCTGCGGGAGGTCCATGCCAACATCACCATGGAGGTAACGCCGCCTGGTTCCCCTGTGTGCCCTGGCACCCTCAGTGCCGGCTGCGCCAGGCTGAGCCGCGGCCCTGTGCCCCCCTCCCTGGCAGGACCCCGACTTTGCAGAGGTGTTGAGCGAGCTGTCAGCCCGTGAGCTGCAGTGGCTGGTGCAGGGCCAGCTCCACATCGTGGCTGAGACAGAGGGCCGGCACCCACGCCAGCTGGTGGGCACCATCACCACCCGCCGCAGCTGTGACAGTGAGCATGGGACAGGCACCCTGGGGTGCAGGGAGGGGGTGGCTGTGCCCCCCATGCCAACCTCCCCTGTGCCTTTCTCCCTGGGTTGAAGCAATCCAAAGCGTGCTGTGTGGAGCGGATGCCTTGCTGCCCACCAAGACGGGGGCCGTAGGCTCAGCCAAGCTGGCACTGCATGAGAATGGCACCTTGGAGTACCAGGTAAGTGGGGGTACCTGCCTCGCTCCTGGGGGTGCCAGGGGCATCTCCCCCCCTGACCCGGTGCTGCCCCTTGGCACCATGCCTGCAGGTGCAGGTGGTGGGCACTGCCAGCGAGGTGGTGGGCATCACGCTGGAGACCAAACCCCGGCGGAAAAGCAAGAGGAACATCCTGTTTGACATGACACCCAGCTACAAGGATGGGCTGGTGAGCACTGGGTGGCACTGGGGGGGGTGGAGGTCATGGCATGGGGGTTTTGGGTGAGTCCCTGTCTGAACCTGCATGGTCTCCTGCTGGTGACAGGCCCAGGGCACCTGGCAGAGCCCCAGTGCCCGCGATGCCCATATGCTGCTGCAGAACGAGCTCTTCCTCAACGTGGCCACCAAGGACTGGGTGGAGGGTGAGCTGAGGGGACAAATCATCTCCCTGCCCTACAGTGGGCTGCTCGTCCGCTACACAGGTACCCAGGGGACACTGGGGGTGGTAACAGGGGGTAGTGGTGCAGCACCCCCCTCACACATCCCCTCCCACCCCCACCTGTTTCCCATGACCCCTGTCTGTGTGCAGAGATGCCTGTGGCGCTGGCGGGGCAGCTGGTGTCTCCTCCCGTGGGCAGTGGGGCTGGGGGACACGCCTGGCTGTCCCTGGATGAGCACTGTCACCTGCACTATGAGATCTCGGTGGCAGGGCTGGGCCGACCAGCCGATGGCACCATCAGCGCCCACCTGCACGGGGTGGCCGAGCTGGGGGAGATGGGCACCCGTCCCCACCAGCACAAGCGCCTGCTCAAGGGCTTCTACAGCAGCGAGGTGAGGTGGGCACCATGTTGGGGCACCCAATGGGGGGGGCTGGGTCAACCCTCATGCCCACCCACCCTGTGCTCCTCTCTCTCTCTCTCTCTCTCTCCCAGGCTCAGGGGGTGGTAAAGGACCTGGATGCCGACCTGCTGCAGCACCTGGCCCAGGGCACTGCTTTCCTGCAAGTCAGCACCAAAGCCCACCCCCACGGGGAGATGCGGGGACGGGTATGTCTCTACCTGGACAGGACCCCCATCCCCACCCCTGCCCAGGGTCTCTAGCCAGGTGACACTGCCCAGAGTGGGGTTGGAAAGGGACGGGATGGAGGGCATGCCATGGCCCAGTCTGGAAGCCCAGTGTGGTGTGCTCTGTGGTTGTGGGTGCTTGCTCCATCAGCTCTGACCATGGAGGACAGCTGGGCATCAGGAGGGGAAGCACAGGGCTTTGGTGGTCCTGCCTTGTGTCAACGGTCCTGCCCCATGCCCCCATCCAGGTGCACATCCCCAACCGGTGTCATGCAGGAGGGACACGGCTAGCCCCGGGGGACACCGAGGTCTCTGAGGGGGCCAAGGCCAGGGACCTGGAGCAGCTGAAGAAGGACCCCAACTCCTGCTTCTTCGAGGGGCAGCACCGGGCACACGGCACCCGCTGGGCACCTGACTATGACAAGAAGTGCTCCATCTGCAGCTGCCAGGTACGGACCAGGGTGGAGGGCAAGCTGGGGGGGCAGGACATGTCAGCAGTGCCCCCCTCCCTCCTAATGAAGCCCATGTCTGCTGCCCCTAGAAGCGCACAGTGATCTGTGACCCCATCCTGTGCCAGCCCCTCAACTGTACCCGCCAGGTGCACCCCGAGGAGCTGTGCTGCCCCATCTGTGAAGGTACCTGGGCCTTGAGGGGTCCCAGGCAGGGGGCTGGGGGAGTGTATGTGGGGGGTGTATGTGTGGGGAGTCACTCTGAGCCTATACACCTCTGTGCCTGGCCCCCCTCTTCCTTGCAGAGAAGAAGATTGGGAAGGAAGAGCTGAAGCTGGAGCGGGCACGGGACAGCAGCGAGGGTGAGTCACAGCAGGCACAGGCTGGGGGTGCAGGTCCTCCCCTGGCATCCCCACTGGGGCTGGGCCTACCTCCTCCTCCTCCTCTTCCTCTCCCAGGCTGCTACTTCGATGGGGACAAGACATGGCGAGGCTCCGGCACCCGCTGGCACCCTGTTGTGCCCCCGTTTGGCCTCATCAAATGTGCCATTTGCACCTGCAAGGTGGGTACAGGTCCCAGTCTGCCCCCAGACGCCCAGCCTGCTCGGAGGTCAGAGCTGCCCCAGCACTCGTGGGTGCCCTCAGCTCCTGGGCACTGGAGCGAGGTCTCACAGCAACAACAAGGGGGGCACATGCCTTTGTATCAACCACCCCCTGCCCTCCATGAGCCCCCCATGCTCCCCACAGGGCACCACAGGCGAAGTGCACTGTGAGAAGGTGCAGTGCCCACGGCTCACCTGTGCCAACCCCGTGCGCGCCAGCCCCTCCGACTGCTGCAAGCAGTGCCCAGGTACCTACACCCCCCACTCCTGACCTCTGCTTTCCTGGCACAGCCCCTGTGTGCCACAGATGCTGCCATGGGCTGGCAGCCTCCCAGTGCCCTTTCCCACAGCCCCTGAGAAGGGTGTCCCCGAGCTGGCTGACACCATGCAGGCAGATGGGCCCCGGGCATGCCGCTTTGGGCGTCGCTGGTACCTCAACAACGAGAGCTGGCACCCCTCCGTGCCCCCCTTTGGAGAAATGAAGTGTATCCTGTGCTGGTGTGTGGTGAGTGTGCCAGACCTGGAGCAGCAGTGGAGGTGCTGGTCCTCAGCGCTTCAGGGATGGGCAGAAGAGCATCCCTGGGGCCACTCTGCACCCTGAAGAGCTCCTAGCTCCCCAACCCATGTGCTGAGCCCCCCTTTCTGCCCTGCAGTCAGGGGAGACACACTGCCAGCGCCAGGAGTGCCCGCCAGCCGCCTGTGCCAGCCCCAGCAGGAGGGACAACCCTTGCTGTGCCAAGTGCCGGGGTGAGTGTGAGCGCTCGCATGGGGGGGCATTGCTCCCCTAAATGCCCTGTGCTCTGGCCTGTGCACCTCCCCAACTTCCCCTGGGTGCCAAACCACAGCTGGGGTCAACCCGAGCATCCTCCTGGCGCCCACTGTGCCCCTCTCTCAGCCCTGCTTTCCCCACAGTCCCCGATGCCCCCTCGGAGAAGGCCCATGATGCCAGGGCGGAGGTGTGGAGCCGCTGAGCAGTGACCGCTGCCCAGAGTGGGGCGAAAGCGCAGTGAGGCCTGGGTGGCCATGTGGGGGGGGAATCCCGGCCACCCATGCCCCCCGCGCAGGGCGGGGGGCACAGAGGAGCACGGTGGGATGGACATGGCTGGGTGCCCAGCTTGGGCACCCTGTCTGGGCATGGCTGCAATGCCAGGGCTGCCCTGCCCACTCATGGCAGCGGCCGGGCTGGTGGAGGCTGGGGCACCCGCTACCGTCCCTGTGTGAGCCCCCCCGGGCCAGCAGGCACAGAGGGCATCACGCCCGCCTTGTACATAGTGTAAAATCCCTCCAGCCCCCATCTCGCTGCGCCTGCCCTGGCTTGGCCGGGCTCGTCAGGTAATTTATGAGGGACGGGGGGGGGGTCCCAATGTATTTATTAAAACCAGAAATATTGCCCACCCGGCTCCCTGCCTCTTCTGACAGCAGCATCCTGTGCTGATCTCTGTTGGGATTTGCAGGCCCTGGCCTTGCTGGTTTTGGGGGTGTGCAATGCTGTGGGGAAGTATCTGGGGGGCCATGGGGCTTGGGAACAACTGCTGGGCTTGGGGGCACCCATGGTGGGCTGTGGTGTGGTGCATGTAGGGTAGCACTAGAGGGGACCAGCACAGTGACTTGTGCCCGCAGCAGTGCCAGCCCTGCCTACCCCTATGGCTGGGCAGGGACCAGGTGTCTCCTGCACCTCTACTGTGGCACAAAGGGCTCTCCCAGGCCCTGTGCCCGCAGCACCCGCAGTGAGCTGAGTGCCCAGGGATGGTGTGTCACACAGCCACCCATCCCAGTGCCAGGCCGCGTGCTCTGGAGCAGGGCTCACCCAGTCACCCCAGTATAGCTACACTGGGACGAGCTGGCACCTGCCCTTAGGCCTCCAATCTGGGGGACTGGGGCACCTCTAGGGACAGTGCTGCTGTGCTGGGATGCACTGGAATGACTGGGACGGCACCAGAGCTGTACTGGGCTATACTGGAACAGTGCCAGAGCTGTAGGGGAAGTAACACTGGACTCTACTGGGACAGCACAGAGGCATACTGGCACAGTACTGCTGTCCTGGGACAGTGTTAGCCTATACAGTCACACGGGCCTGGGCTGGGGGAGTGGCAGGGCAATATGAGGACGGGACTGGGGCATACTGGGCTGGTGCAGAGCTCTGGGTGCTGAGCCAGGTGTCCTGCCCTGTGCACAGCCATGCGGGTGCCTGTGCCAGCAGGGCCTCGGTGCCCGCGGTGGCCTTGCAGCGTGCTGGTGGCCTGCGGCCGGACACGCTGGTGGCAGCAGGCAGAGCGTGTGTCCTGGCACAGGGCTGCCCCTCCGGATGAGCGTCCCGGCTGCCACAGGGCACTGCCAGAGGCTGACAAGCGAGGAGGGAGCTCCGTGCCTGGGGACACAATGAGCGGGCAGCCCATTTTATCACCTCCCTGCCTCAAACCGGTTCGTGTCCGGCAGTGAACCCTCTCCAGCTGGCGCAGGGCATGTCCCAGCCCCCCCAGCCCTGCCATCGTCACCCACCCTTGGGGGTGCCAACGTCAAAGAGGAGGGTGGTACCCGGGCGGTGAGAACTAGCCTGTTCCCAGTCCTGTGGCACCAGCCCGGCAGTGCCACAGCTCCGTCTTTCCCTGTGCCCAGTCCTTGCCACAACGGTGCCACACGGTGCCCCGGGGAAGAGCTCAGCCCTGCCAACCGCCGCGGTTGCCCGAGCCCGTGGTGGCCGTGAGACAGAGGTCCCGGCAGCCAGCCTGCCATGCCAGAGCGCCTCGCCCAAGGATTGCTGGTGCCAAATTTTGCCCGTCTGCCCCTCTGGAGAGGGCTGAGCTGCTGCTGCCCAGAGGGTTCGGCAGCGAAGAGT
Organism: Porphyrio hochstetteri; assembly: GCA_020800305.1. Lineage (NCBI taxonomy): Eukaryota > Metazoa > Chordata > Aves > Gruiformes > Rallidae > Porphyrio > Porphyrio hochstetteri. The sequence goes on along the minus strand of CM036914.1, from coordinate 7,953,614 downwards.
GGAGCCCACCTTCCTCCCCTGGGGCTGGCAGGCCCAGGGCACTGAGCGGCACCACGGTAAGGATGAGCTCCCTGCCAGCTTTGGCATACCTCCGGTGAGCCCCCACGCTGCCAAGGTGTGCTGCCACCCGTGGGTCTCCATGGATCTCCCTGTGCCCTCAATGCCAAGGCCTCGGGCACTCTGCCCTTAGACCTGACCCCCACCTGGACATGGTGGGCTGGCTGCCCGTGGTACCCCAGCACGGTTCTCCCTGCCCCTGCCTTGCTGCCCACATCCCACTGGGGAGAAGCCGCAGGGAAGCGGGAACCTGCCAGCTTCATGCCAGGCCCGTGTGCCAGCGGGAAGAGGGAGCAGCATGTCCCAAAGGGAGCTGCACCCACCTCCACCCCCCGCAAGCTTTTACCGACCCCCTCCCTCCCCCGCCTGCACCCACCGGCTGCCCACAAGTGCTGTCCTCAGCTGGGGAACCTGTGGGCAAAGGCCGGGGGCGGACGGGACCCCGCGGCAGGGCAGAGCCCCTTGGCCGGGAACCCCCTGCCCGGTGCTCAGCGCTGGCTGCCGGGGTCGGGCGCTGCCGGCGGAGGCGGAGCGCGGCCGGTCCCTCCCCCGGGCAGTGCCCCGGGCCCGCCCCGCACGGCCCGGGAGGAGCAGCCGCCGCGGGCACGGGCACCGGCACCGGCACGGCCAGGAGCGGCGGCGCCGGCGGCACCATGGCCTCGGACAGCGAGGCGCAGCGGGCGCTGCAGTATGAGCAGACCCTGGTGAGTGCGGCGGGAGCCGGGGGGAGCATCGAGGGGAGCACCGGGCACCTGGGGGGCACCGGGCACCGCGGGACACCGGGCAGCAGCGGGGGGGACACTGGGCACGGTGGGGGACACTGGGCACGGTGGCGCATCTCAAGGACATGAGCGGTTTGGGGGTGCTGCCCCGCTCGGGGGGCTGTGCCAAGCACTCTGCGGTGTCTGGTTTTGGGGTGCTGTTGACAGGCTGTGGCTGAGCAGGGCACTGGGCCAAGGGGGTCACTCTGCAGCACCCCCACGGCAGTGGAGGAGCCCAAGTGACCCCCCACCACCTCCAGGGCAGGACTTTTGTAGGCATTTCATCTCCCCCTCCAAAAAAAAACCTCTCATCACTGGGGGAGGCGGGGGGTGTGTCACCCCAGTGAGGGTCTGGGGGTCACCCCTCCCTTTGGGGGCTCCCAGAGGCACCGCCCAGGCACCCTTCACCCCCTGCGCTTTATGTCCCCAGCCCTCTGCCCCCAAGATAGCGTATCTCCCCCGCCTGCAACCTTAGTCCCATGTTTACAATTCCTTCCTAACCCAGGCCTCCCCGCTGGCACCCAGATGCCCAGCTGTTCCAGGGGTGTCCTCCCTCCCCACTGTGCCCACAGCCCCTCCACTGCTTACAGCCCTCGGACATTCCAAGCAAAGGTGCTTCTCCCTCACCCTCTGCTTGGGACGGTGCCCGGGATGGCTCAGCAAACGGGTACTTTGCCCTGGGAAAGGCATTCAGACAGGCAGGGCCAGGGAGGTGAGAGGGGAACGGGGGGGCTGAGCTGCTGCAGGGTACCCATGCCCAGGGCTGCCCGAGTTTGCTGAGAGCCTGAGCCGGTTGCTACAAGAGGGGCCAGCCCCACTGAGGCTTGTCCACCTGGCACGTGGGCACGGAGCAGCATCAGGGCACTGCTGCGTGCCAGCACCCTCCACGTTATCTTTCCAAGCATGCAAAGCTCCTGCCTGGGGTCCCTGGCAGCACCCACCCTAGGCTGTCCCTTCCCTGTTGCTGTCTGGTGGCTGCAGGGCCCTGGCCAGCCATGGGAGCCCTGTGCCAGCATCTCTACGATCTTATCAGTTCCATGGTGCCTCCTGGGCAGGGGTGAGCCAGGGAGCAGCTGGGGGCACAAGCAGGGGTGCATGGCACCGTCCGATGAGAGCTGCAGGGTGCCTGTTTGCCCCCTCCATCACTGGGCTGGCCCCCTCAGTGCCGTGTCTGCTGTGGGTGGGCAGAGAGGCAGAGCTGGGCAGCGCGGGGCGGAGGAGCCTGCGGGCAGCGTGGGAGAGGAGAGGCACATTGGGCTGGCATCAGGGCAGCCTGGCACTGTGCTGGCAGACTTTGGCCTCCTCTCCTCCGGGTGGGGTAGCTCCCGTGCTCCAGGCACCCCAGGTCACCCATCCTTGTGGCCTCTGGGCTGTGGTGAGGCTCATGAAACCGCCTGGAGCTCATGGGTGAGGCTGGGTGCAGGCTCCTGTCCCACAGTCTCACGCCTGGCTTTCGGGAGCCGCCTGGGCACTTGTTGGGAGGGAGGGAGGGGTGCCCTGCCCGCCCCAGTGCATCTGAGCCACCATGGGCACCTGCCAGGAGGGTCAGGATCCAGCCTGAGCCCGGCACGGGCTGCTCCAAGCCAGACATCCCTGGGGATAGCCCTGGGGACCGCTCTTGCTGCCCGTGCCCGAAGATGGGGTATTGCATCCAGGCTGCAGGGCTGTGCCCAAAGAGCCCCGTCCCCACGCCACATCCTTAACGCGCCCCAGATTTCACCAGTCTGGAGGTGTCACAGCCATGGTGCAACTGGGGGCTGGCACAGCCCCAGCCCTGGAAGTCTCCCCAGGTCACAGCTGTCCCTCCCTGGGGACCCCATACTGGGAAAGTGCCCCAGGGTCAAGGGTGAGGGGTGCGCTCCAGCCCCAGTGCCCCCCACATGCCAGGCTGCTGTGGTGGGAAGCAAAGGGCCCCCGGGGTAGGGGGGATTAAGCTTGACAAACTGCCCTTGTTCACTGTGGAGCCGCTCAGGGCGATTAGAGCCTGGCTAAGACAGGCAGCGTGACACAGCACTGCCCCCCCCGCAGCCTCCACCTGCCTGCTGCCAACCTCGGCGACCCCTCAGCCCCCCCTAATTTTAAATATCCCCCCACCAGGATCACGGTTTGGGGGGGACTGTTGCCTGGCTTAGGCCAAGCAGAGGTGGGCACGGAGCTTGGTGCTATGGGACAGGGTGGCACGGGGACACAGCAGCACCAGATGCCAGCACCCACCATGGGCACAGCATTGCCTGGGCGCAGCGGGCACAGTGGCCTGGCATTGCCAGGGGGCTGTGGCACAGCCGGTGCCTGCAGCACAGGAGCCCGGGACTGACATAGAGGCCTTGGCCCGTGCCCGTGTCCCCGGGTGCCCCCCGCCAGCTCCCCCCCAGTCCCTCCCCCCGTGCCCGCTCCCTGCCTGCCCGGCACTGTGATTGTTCAGCTGCTTCGCGGCGGAGGCTGGAGTCCTGGGGCTGTTTGTGTTTCAAAAGGCCTTTGTGGAAAAATAACCCGAGCAGGAGGAGGAGGAGGAGGAAGGACAGAGCCCACCACCGCCCTACGGCCATGCCAGGGCTGCAGGCATGGCAGATGGGGCTGCCTGACCTATGCCCCCCCGCCCCCCCGGGTCCCATGGCCCGCCTGTGGAGCAGCAGGGTGGCACAGGAGCAGCGGGGTGGTGTTGGGTGGCATGGGGCAGTGGGGTGGCACAGCCCCTTCGCTTGCATCCCCATAATTACAAGGGAGGTGGTGGCAAACGGGGCAGAGGGGGAGCAAAAAAAATCCCTATCCATCCCCCCCCAGCCAGACTAGACCCCTGAGGCTAGGCATCCCTCTGGGTGCCCCAATCCATGGGCACAGCATGCCAGCCTCTGGCATAGCCCCAGGAGGTGGGCATAGAACAGATTTGGGGGGCAGTCACCCTGGGGGTGCCCCGGTCCCAGCCAGGGCTGGCTGTGGGGCAGCAGCAGGGCTGGGGGAGGCGGGGGCTTGGCAGGGGGACAGCACTCCTTGGGGTGCCGGCCTGTTTCACCTTCCAGAGGAAACAAGCTTCCCTCGAAGGGAGCCTTTGAACACTGGGCCCCGTGCGGGGCTGGGGTCCTCCTCTGCCTGCTGATGCTGGATCCAGCCCCCAAAGCTCCATCCCTCAGCCCAGCACGGTTCTGTGGGGCGAGGAGACCCTGGGCCCGTGCTGAGCAGGAGTTTGGAGGGAAAGCCATGCTGGGAATGGGTCAGTGATGGGAATGGATGTGCTTCTCGCTCGCCTCGCCTGCCTCCCTACCCTCCCTCCCACTGCCGAGCACAACCAGGGTATTAGACAGTGGAGAATCCACCTGGCGCCGTTCTGGCTGCTCTCTGCTCCCTGCCAAGGGGACCTGGGCAGGAGCGATGCCCCACGTGAAACGCACCTTCACACTGTCCCCATGGGGAGCTGGCACGTGCCAGCGGGCCAAAGAGGTGCAAATGGGACCTGGGCATCTGGGGCGGGCACCGCTGCCAGCAGCCAGGCTTGGGCTGCCCACGTGCTGAGCATGGTGCCCACCCATGGCATTACCCCTCCGGCAGGCGCCAGCGTGGGCTGTGCTGGGGAGGAGGGTGGCTGTGCCGGGCAGCCACGCGCTGTGCCGGCACGGCAGGGCGGGTGGGCACACCATCGGCATGGGGCTCACGTCGCCCCGACGTGGGAGCCTGGCAGAGGCCCCTGTGGCCCTGAAGCCTCCCTTTGTGCTGGGCCAACCTCTGGCACTTGGCATTCAGGTCATGCTGGGGGGAGCGAGGCGGAAACCAAGCAACCAAGTCCTTGGCAGTGCCCGCCAGCACGGGACAAATGCCCCTGGCTTGGTGGGGAGGACGGGCACAAAGAGCTCCTGGCTGGCACAGGGGGCACTGCCAGGGCTACCCCCCTCCTCCGCCAGCTCCAGGCCACGTGCCGTGGCCAGGCAGGAGGCACAGGAGGAGGAGAGGGTGTGCCCCCCACGTTGGCACAAAGTCCCTTCCACCTCCTTGCTCCCCAGATCCCCTCCTCACAGCCCAGGGACCACCCTGTGCTTGATGAGATAAACGCCCCCCCCCACTCCTCCCCTGGGACTGGGGGGTCTCCACAACCATCCTGCCACCCTGCTGCTGGCTGAGACCGGCAAGCTCGTGTCAGGTGTGGCCCGCCAAGCCTGCCTCCCGGGGGAAGGGGAACAGACCCAGCCCTGCTTTTAGCCATGCCAAAGGGAGGTGCCCACAGAGTGCCAGCACAACCCGAAAACCAGCCCTCTATATGCCTCCCAGCCAGGCTGGCTGTGCTCCCACCGCTGGAGGCCCTTCCCCACCCCAGCCCAGTGCCTTTGGGTACCTGGGAAGGGCCCGGGACTGGTACCAGTGGTGCAGGCTACCTGCTTTGGGTGTGTGGGCGAAACACTCGCCATTGCTCCTCACACGCCTTATCTGCCAGGTCCCTTTCCACACCCTGGCAGGCAGCTGGGGCAGGGGACACTGCAGCCCCTCTCCCTGGGGTCCCACAGCTGCCTGCCCTCTGGCTTGGCACCCCCCGCCATGCTGGGAGGCCATGCCAGCGTGCCCACTGGTCTCCTTCCTCAGTTTCCCCACCTGGGCATGGGAGCCAGGGTGGCACCCCCCTGCTCACACCTCCCACCCGCTCCTTCTCCCCCAGATGTATGGGCGCTACACGCAGGACCTGGGCACCTTCGCCAAGGATGAGGCAGCCCGGCTGCGGCTGCAGCAGGGGCACGGGGAGGGGGGCACCCCCCGGCTACGCCGCCCCTCTGAGCTGCTGGAGTACACCCAGGGCCGCTGTGTCCGCTGCCGTGGTAAGGGTCACCAGGGATGGGGACACAGGTGGTGGTGGGGAACTTGTGGGCACAGCCCCACGGCAGTGCATGTTCTGGGCACGGCTGCCCACCCCGCCTGGCTGGCAGCAGGTAGGGTTTCTCCAGCTGACATGGGACACCGGCGCCGAGGACAATGCCACCTGCCTGGCGGGCAGCGGGGACACAATAGCCCAAAATAGCCAGGCACGCCACAGGGACCAGGGGCCCCCAGCCCCTCTGCCTGGGACTGTGCCAGGGAGGCTGTGCTGGTGCCCGGTGGCACTGTGTGTGGCTGTGCACAGCCAGAGCCCACCGGTCCTGCCCAGATTTGATGGCTGGGCATGGTGGTGCTCCTGCACCCGATGGTGTGGAGTCAGTGTCACCGGTTAGGAGCACTCGTGTCCCCATCAGTAAGTGTGCCCATCCCCGGGGCGCCTGGCCCTGACTCTGCCCTTGTGCCCGCAGTCTGCGCCTTGCAGTGCCAGCGGTTCCTCATCTCCAAGGTGGGCGAGGACTGGGTCTTCCTCATTCTTCTGGGGCTGGTCATGGCACTGGTCAGCTGGGCCATGGACTTCGCCATCGCCACGTGCCTCCAAGGTGAGCGGGTGCTGGTGGCCTCGTGGGTTGGAAGGGGGGGGGGTGTGAAGAAGGTGGCTGTGCCACAGGACCATGCCATGTGCCTTGCCACCCATCACCTGCCTCACCAACTGTGCCCACAGCCCAGAAGTGGATGTACGGGGGCCTGGACACCAACGTGCTTCTGCAGTACCTGGCCTGGGTCACCTACCCCACCGTGCTTATCACCTTCTCGGCTGGCTTCACCCAGATCCTCGCCCCCCAGGCTGTGGGTAGGGCACCCAGGGCAGGGCAGGGAGGGGGGAGGGATGCTGTAATGGGGCATCTCCTCCCTGGGGCTGTGGGTTTGGAGCCGCATGGGTGTCTTCCTCAGCTATGGAGTTGCGGGTTCTGAGTGTCCTCCAAAAGCCATGGGATGGCATTCACAGAGTCTCCTGGGGGCTATGGGGTAGATGATCTTCTGGGCTATGTGGCCTTGGGGTCTTACCAGGGCTGTGGGCATCTTCAGCATGTCTCCTGGAGGCTCTGGGATAGACGTCCTCCTGGGCTATGGGGTTGAGGGTCCTGGAGGTCTTCCTAAGGCTGGTGTTCAGAGGGTCTCCACTGGGCTACGGCACCGGGGTCTTCACAGAGCTATCCATTTGGGTGTCCTACCTGACCATGGGGTTGTTCCTGCAGACTGTCCCCCGTGTCTCCCTGTGGCAGTGTGGGACTGCAAAACTCCCCTGGGATTATGGGATGGGAGGGGTCCCCAGTGTCTTCCCCTCCAACGGATGTGGCTCAGGTCTGTCCCTGCTGTGCCAGGCTCAGGGATCCCTGAGATGAAGACCATCCTGCGGGGAGTGGTGCTGAAGGAGTACCTCACCTTCAAGACCTTTGTGGCCAAGGTGATCGGGCTGACATGTGCCCTGGGCAGCGGCATGCCCCTGGGCAAGGAGGTGAGGGCAGTGCCTGGGGAAGGGCGGGCAGGGGGCCAGGGAGGGGTTGGGGTAGAGGAGGCAGGGGACACTGTCCTCATCCCCCCGTCCCCTCAGGGTCCTTTCGTCCACATCGCCAGCATGTGTGCCGCCTTGCTCAGCCGCTTCCTCTCCCTCTTCGGGGGCATCTATGAGGTGAGTGGGTCAGGCTGGCCCCAGGGGGGCTCTGCCTGTACCCCCCACCCCCACCCCAGCAGGGTTGGCAGCACCTGGGGCAGGGGAGGGGGCGCAGTGCCTGCTCACCCCCAGCTCGCCCGCAGAATGAGGCAAGGAACATCGAAATGCTGGCGGCCGCCTGCGCCGTCGGTGTCGGCTGCTGCTTCGCCGCCCCCATCGGAGGTAGGGTCACCCCGGGCCCCCTGAACCCCCACGCACATCCCGCCCAGGCACCAGGGTCTGCCCGGCAAGGCGAGCAGGACCCCCAGGACGGCTGGCATGGGACAGGGCAGTGCTGCTCGGCGGGGAGGAGGAAGAGAGGAGCAGGCGCCATCCTCCCGGAGGTGTAACATCTGCTCTCGTCCTCTCCCCTGCCGCCCTGCGCTCCAGGGAGCTCCCAGCTCCGGCCCCGCTGAGCCCTGCCCGTAGGTTGGTGACGTGTCTAACTCTTTCCTTGCCCTCTGCCTGCTGCGCTGCTCTATCTATCTGTCTGTCTGTCCGTCTGTCTGTGTGCGCGCCCCTCGCCCCAGCACCGCCCGCCATGTCTCTGCCTACATCCCCGCGCTACCCTCTCGCTCGCGCCAACTCCTGCTCCTCCTCCGTGCCTGCTGCTGCCAGCCAGGGAAGCCCTTGAATCACCCCATAGAGTGTCCGTGGGGACTTGGCCAGACCCCCCCGCCATGGGCCATGCACGAGTGTGGGCTGGGGGCAGGAAGCATGCCAGGCGCCGGGGGCCCACCTGGGTTTCGCCGCCTCCCTCGTGCGCTTCCCCCTGGTGCCAGGCGTCCTCTTCAGCATCGAGGTCACCTCCACTTTCTTCGCCGTCCGCAACTACTGGCGCGGCTTCTTTGCCGCCACCTTCAGCGCCTTCATCTTCCGTGTCCTCGCTGTCTGGAACAAAGATGAAGGTACTTCTGGATGGGGGGTGCAGGGGGATGAGGGGTCCCTCCTCCCCCAGCCCCACTGACCCGCGCTGCTCCCCACAGAGACCATCACAGCGCTGTTCAAGACCCGCTTCCGCCTCGACTTCCCCTTCGACCTGCAGGAGCTGCCTGCCTTCGCCGTCATCGGGTGAGCGCGGCCACCATGTCCCCCATCCCACCACAGTGGCGGTGATGATGATGGTGGTGGCAGTGGTGGACGTGTGGGTGCTCACTCCCTGCCTCTGCCCAGGATCGCCAGCGGCTTCGGGGGTGCGCTCTTCGTCTACCTCAACCGCAAGATCGTGCAGTTCATGCGCCGCCAGAAGACCATCAACCGCTTCCTCATGAAGAAGTAGGTGCCTGGTGGTCCCTGGCACCCAGGTGGTAGAGCTGGGGGGGGTTGTGCCAACATCACACCCCACCGCATCTCACCCTGCCAGGCGCCTGCTCTTCCCTGCCCTGGTGACGCTGCTCATCTCCACACTGACCTTCCCACCTGGCTTCGGACAGTTCATGGCTGGCCAGGTACCCACCATGGGGTGACACAGCAGTTCCCACAGAGCAGCCCTGCTGAGAAGGACTTGGGGATTCTGGTGGATGAGAAACTTAACATGAGCCAGCAGTGTGCTCTTGCAGCTCACAGGGCCAATGGTATCCTGGGCTCCATTAGAAGAGGGGTGGCCAGCAGGGACAGGGAGGGGATTGTCCCTCTCTACTCTGCCCTTGTGAGGCCCCATCTGGAGTCCTGTGTCCAGAGCTGGAGCCCCCAATACAAGAAGGATGTGGAACTGTTGGAGAGGGTTCAGAGGAGCCACGAAGATGATTAGAGGGCTGGAGCATCTGCCCTACGAAGAGAGGCTGAGGGAGCTGGGCTTGTTCAGTCGGAGAAGAGAAGGCTCTGGGGGGACCTCATTGCAGCCTTCCAGTCCCTGAAGGGAGCAAAGAAACAGGAGGGGATTCAACTTTTTAAAAGGATAGACAATGGCAGGACAAGGGGAATGGATTAAAACTAAAGGAAGGAAGGTTTAGGTTAGATATTAGGGGGAAGTTTTTTACAGAGAGAGTGGTGAGGGGCTGGAACAGGCTGCCCAGAGAGGTAGTGGATGCCCTGTCCCTGGAAGTGTTCAAGGCCAGGTTGGATGGGGCCCTGGGCAACCTTGTGTAGATCCAGGCCTGAGGTGGGTGGCCCTGCCTGTGGCAGGGGGGTTGGAGCTCTGTGATCCTTGGGGTCCCTTCCAACTCATACCATTCTATGATTCTATGATTCTGTGATTCCCCACTCTGGGGCCACTGCTGGCCATGGCTGACCCCTGTGTCCACCCCCACTCCACAGCTCACCCAGAAGGACACCCTGGTGACACTCTTTGACAACCAGACATGGGCCAAGCAGGGGCTCAGCGATGAGTTCGAGTATTTGGGGATCCTGGAGGCCTGGCGCCACCCCCGCTCCAACGTCTTCGTCACCCTCGTCGTCTTCATCCTCATGAAGGTGGGTGGCTCCGGGCCCTGCCAGCTCCAGGGTGCCACTGAGAGGTGCCGGATTGTCGCCAGCAAGGTGACACTGGGAGGCACTGGGTGACTGCTCCCAGAGCTGGGTGCTGCCAACATGCCGTCAGAGAGGGCTTGGCTGGGGGCCACCAAGGTCCCAGCGGGAGGTGCTGGGGGGGCGTGTGCTCCCAGGGAGGTGCCACCAGGGAGGTCCTGGCAGGGTGCCCCCAGGGAAGGGCCACTAGGGAGGTCCTGGCAGGGTGCCCCCAGGTGCCACTGGCATGTGGTGCCCCACAGGTGGGCAGGGCTGCCCTATATCAACTGCCTGTGGGGCACAGCAGGGTGGGAAACAGGGCTGGGTTGCAGGGGGTGCAACTGATGGGTGCCTGTGTCCCCGGTGCAGTTCTGGATGTCAGCCCTGGCCACCACCATCCCAGTGCCCTGCGGAGCCTTCATGCCTGTCTTTGTCATCGGTGAGCTCCCATACCCTGCGTGGGTGTGATGGGAGGAGGGATCTGCCTGCCAGCCCCCACTGGTACACCCACGGGTGTCCCCTGGTGCCTCCTTCCCCAGCAGTGCTGGGGCAGAGGAGGGGGCATGAGGCTGGGTCAGGTGCCAGGACAGCCCCCTGCGCCTCCTCCCAGCCCCTCTCTGTGGGCAGGGGCAGCCTTTGGGCGCCTGGTGGGGGAGAGCATGGCAGCCTGGTTCCCCGACGGCATCCACACCGACAGCAACATCTACCGCATCGTGCCAGGGGGCTACGCCGTGGTGGGTAAGCACCGGGCCGGCACGGGGGCACCACCACTTAGAGGTGCTCCAAGGAGCCAGAGTGTTCCTGGGGCTGAGGTGGTGGTGGGTGTCCCAGGAGTGGGGACCCAGCCTAGTGGGCAGCACCTGACAGCCATCCCCATGTCCCCCTGGGATGGGTGCAGGGGCAGCCGCGCTGTCAGGCGCCGTCACCCACACGGTGTCCACGGCCGTCATCGTCTTTGAGCTGACAGGACAGATCTCACACATCCTGCCTGTCATGATTGCTGTCATCCTGGCCAACGCCGTGGCCCAGAGCCTCCAGCCCTCGCTCTACGACAGCATCATCCGCATCAAGAAGCTGCCCTACCTCCCCGAGCTGGGCTGGGGCCACCACGAGTGAGTGTGTGTCCCCTGCCCTGTCCCCGTGCCCCCCTGCCAGGCACAAGGCAGGGGCAGTGGTGTCACTGTGAGGCCACCCTTACCCACCCCGGGCAGGAAATACAACGTGCGGGTGGAGGACATCATGGTGCGGGACATCCACTACATCACCCTCAACTGCAAGTTCCGGGACCTCCAGCACGTCCTGCACAGCACCAAGATGAAGAGCCTGCCGCTGGTGGAGTCTGCTGGTGAGATGTGGGCACGCTGCTGCCCTGGCACCTGCCCCAACCATGGGGTGTGCCAGTATGGGGAGGGGGTGGGGGAGGCAAAGGAGGTGTCAGGAGCCAACACAGTCCCTCGCTGCCACTGGCAGAGTCCATGATCCTACTGGGCTCCATCGAGCGGGCGCAGGTGGGGGCCCTGCTCAGCCACCAGCTCAGCCCCCAGCGCCGGCTCCAGGCCCTGCGGCAGAAGGCGCTGGCCGAGGATGGGCACCGGCTCTCTGAAGCCAGCATCTGCTTCCAGGTGAGGGGGGTGGCCACCTCGGGGGATGCCCAGCCAGAGTGCCCCCCCGCCCCCCCGCCATGCCCCCACCACCCCATCCCCCCACAGATCAGCACAGAGACCTCCTCAGGCATCCCCACCCACGCTGCCTCCGCAAGCCCCTGAAGCCGGCGCTGAAGCGGGTGCCCAGCAGCCTGGTCACATCCCCCCCGGGTGAGTCTGTGCCCAGCCCTCCCGGCCCCTGCCTGCACCCCCCCGCTGACACCCCTCTCCCTGCCCACAGCTGGCACCGCTGACAACACCGGCATCGCTCTCAAGAGCCTCTTCTGCACCAACACCGCCACCGAGCCCACCGAGGTGAGTGCCCAGCCCTGCCTGGCCCTTTCCACCCACTGCCATCCTTTCCCATCACTCCCACCCCACCCCACTCCCACCCCCTCTCATCCCTGCTTCTTCCTTCCCATCTCTTCCTACTCCTGCACATCCCTGCCCATTCTCACCCCTTCCCTGCTCACCCTTTCCTTTCCTTTCCTTTCCTTTCCTTTCCTTTCCTTTCCTTTCCTTTCCTTTCCTTTCCTTTCCTTTCCTTTCCTTTCCTTTCCTTTCCTTTCCTTTCCTTTCCTTTCCTTTCCTCCATCCCTTTCCTTTCCTTCCCATCCCTTTCCTTCCCATCCCTTCCCTTCCCTTCCCTTCCCTTCCCTTCCCTTCCCTTCCCTTCCCTTCCCTTCCCTTCCCTTCCCTTCCCTTCCCTTCCCTTCCCTTCCCTTCCCTTCCCTTCCCTCCCTTCCCTTCCCTTCCCTTCCCTTCCCTTCCCTTCCCTTCCCTTCCCTCCTCCTCCCCCCCTTCACCTTCCCCTTTTCCCCTTCCTCTTTTCCCGCCCTTGCCCTTGCCCTTGCCCTTCTCGTCCCATCCCATCCCATCCCATCCCATCCCATCCGGTCCCTGCCGGTCCCTGCCCGTGGCAGCATGGCCGTGCCCTAACACCGTCTCTCCCGCGTGGTGCCAGGCCCAGGGCATGGCCTATCGCAAGGCCAAACACGTCCGCATTTCCATCACGGTAAGCTGCAGCCAATCACAGGCTGGACATGGCTCCTCTCGGCCAATCAGAGCCCAGCACGGGTTCTCTGAACCAATCAAGCACCTAACAAGATTCTGCTTGGCCAATCGTGTTTGGCCCCTGAGTGTGCAGCCAATCCCAGGAGTCCTGATTCTGCTCAGCCAATCACAGTGTGCATCCATCCTCCCAATCCCAAACCCTTCTGGCAAATCACAGCGCCAGGCACCACCATGGGATTTGTCCCACTTTGCCCAGCCAATCACAGCACAGCCTGCCTTCTCCCCCACCAATCACAGCACAGCCTGCCTTCTCCCCCACCAATCACAACCCTGCCTTCTCCCACACTGGCCAATTGTGGTGCGACCTGTGTCCTCTCAACCAATCATGTTACGTGCCCTGTGCCCTGCCCGCAACCTGCCCACACACTGCCTGCACGTGCTGCCTGCGCCCGGCCCTGTCACTGCCACCATGCTGCCCGCAGTCTCACTGTGCCCTGCCACCCCTGTCCGCGCCCTGCATCCCCTGCCCATGCCCTGCCACCCCTGCCCGTGCCCTGCCTGCAGCCTCACTGTGCCCTGCCACCCCTGCCTGTGCCCTGCCAACCCCTGCCCATGCCCTGCCACCCCCTGCCCATGCCCTGCCTGCAGCCTCACTGTGCCCTGCCACCCCTGTCCACACCCTGCATCCCCTGCCCGCACCCTGCCACCCCCTACCCACAGCCTCACTGTGCCCTGTCACCCCCGCCTGTGCCCTGCCACCTCCTGCCTGCGCCCTGCCTGCGCCCTGCCTGTGCCCTGCCCACAGCCTCACTCCACCCTGCCACCCCCTTCCCCCCCAATCCACACCCTGCCACCCCCTGCCTGCACCCTGCCAATCCCTGCCATCCCCTGCCCACACCCTGCCCACAGCCTCACTGCACCCTGCCACCCTCTTCCCCTCAATCCACACCCTGCCTGCGCCCTGCCACCCCCTGCTCGCACCCTGCCACCCCCTGCCTGCACCCTGCCAGTGCCCTGCCAGCCCTGCCAGCCCCTGCCCACACCCGGCCCACAGCCTCACTGCACCCTGCCACCCCCTTCCCCCCAATCCACACCCTGCCTGCGCCCTGCCACCCTCTGCCTGCACCGTGCCTGCACCCTGCCATCCCTGCCCACACCCTGCCAGCCCCGCCAGCCCCTGCCTGCACCCTGCCAGTGCCCTGCCATCCCTGCCTGCACCCCGGCCGCAGCTGCCAGGCCAGCGTGCTGCCTGCTGAGCAGCCTGGCCACTCATGCTCCACTCTTCTGCAGGAGGACATGGATCTGGGTGACAAGATGACACCGGCTGAGGTGAGGGATGGGTAGGGGCAGGCAGGACCCTCCTGCACCCAGGATAGCCCAACAGGGTGCCGAGGCACAGCAGGAGGTGGAAGGGATGGGGGGAGATACTGCCACAGTGCTGGGTGGGCACTGGGGGGCTTCGCTGGCACCCTGGGAGGTGGCACCCCGGGAGGTGGCACCCCCTCGCCCTGCCCCACGGCATTTGTCCCCCCAGATCCTGGAGTGGGAGGAGCAGCAGCTGGACCAGCCGGTGGATTTCAGCAGCGCCAAGATTGACCCCGCGCCATTCCAGCTGGTGGAGCACACCTCGCTGCACAAGGTGCACCCACACACCCCTGGACCAACCCCCCACCTGGATCCCCTTGCCCCGACCCCCAAGTGAGCCCCCTCTCCTTGCAGACCCACACCATCTTCTCCCTGCTGGGGCTGGATCACGCGTACGTCACCAGCATCGGGCGGCTGGTGGGCATGGTGTCCCTCAAGGAGGTGAGCGGGAGGACAGCGTGGTGGGGGGACACACACAGGGTAGGGGGGCACCCTGAGCCACCTCCCCACGTTTTGGGTTGCCCACAGCTGCGCAAGGCCATTGAGGGCTCGCTGACGGCCAAGGGGGTGAAGGTGCGCCCGCCACTCGCCAGCTTTCGCGACAGCACTGCCAGCGCCGGCGAGCCCGACACCACGGCCCTGCGCCAGCTCTGGGACCGCCACCAGCACCACCCCATGCCCCGCGAGGCCGGTCCCGGGGGCGACAATGGTGATGACGCCCCCAAGGGCCAGTGAAACGCGGTCCCCTCCACATCCCCAGGTGCCACAGGGGCCTATGGTGGGTGCCAGGGGCTGCCCGCTCTATGCCGGGCTCAGCAAAGGGGTGGGCACCCTCAATCCAGTGCCACTGCCCCCACACACACACACACCCTGTGCCAGGGGCTGGCCAGGTGCCCCCCACCCTACCTGTGCCCCCCACATCCCTACCAGCTCTTGGGGCTTCCCACTTTGCTACCTCTGCCCCCCGCCGCCAGACCCAGTGCCCCCTGGCACAACCACCACCCTCACCCCCCCACCACAACCCACAGGCATCCCGATGTCCCTGCTTGCGGTGGCACGTGGGGCAGAGGGTCAGGGTGCCCACGGGGACATGGGTGGGCTCCTCTTGGGAAGGGGCATCCTGCTGTCTGCCCCACCCCCCACTGTGTGCCCCCCTCCTGTAAATACAGAGATTTTTATATTAATTTAATAAAAGGACTTTATAAACAGAGCCGGCGTGCCGAGGGGCCGGGGGTAGGGAAGGGGCACCACCGGTGGGCACCAGCCCAGCCTCACCACGGCACTGGGGGGCAAGAAGCCTTCCTGGAGGGGGGCTCACAGCGTGGCCTCGCTGCGGTACAGCGGCTGCGGGGGCTCGCCGGGGCGGGGGCTGGCACGGCGCCGGGCGGTGATGACCAGCGTGCCGGCCTCAGTGAGGGTGCAGCTCACCGACAGCGGGTCCGTGTCCTCAGGCAGCTGGCACTTGTGGGTGAAGGTGTCACAGATGGTACCATCCTCAGCCACCTGTGGGGATGCAGCACCGGTGTGGTGGGGCACGGTGCCCAGTTAGCCCAGTAGGAGCTCCCAGTTGCCCCAGCTCCAGCAGGGAGCTCAGTGGGGCAGGTCCCAGTTACTCAGTGACTCAGGGGGAATTCCCAGCAGGAAGCAGCTCCCTAGTTGTCTCAGGCCCAGGGTGGGGTAATTTCCAGTTACTCCAGTTACCCCAGCAGGGATTGTTCCCAATATCCTCCCCCCCACCGCCCCCCAACAGAGAATGCAATGAGGCAGGATTTCCCAGTTGCCCCATTCTCAGTGAGGACCAGTTACACCAGTGCCAGCACAGGCCATTCCCTGCTGCCGGGGAGAAGGTGCCATGGGGCAGCTCCCCCCCAGCCCCCCCCAAAATTGCTCTATGGCCACAGAGGGGGACTGTGCCCCGCCAGGGATGCCTCACCTTCTCAGCCTGGATGGCGACGTGGCAGTTGGAGGTGGTCACCACGATGTCAGGGGGCTCGAACTGGCTGACATCAGCCACCACCTGGTAGGTGTCCCCCTGGGCATGCACCCAGGTGCCCAGGCTGCAGGGGCACATGGTGCCCGGGGACCCTGCGGGCATCGGGGGGCTGCCAGGTACAGGGGCACAGTGCCCAGGGGTGGGGCACTGGAGGTGTGTGGGAGAAGCTGGGCACACTGGGAGGGGGGCTGGGGGTAGCAGGTGGCACTGGGGGCTTGGAGATTCTGGGGGTGTTGTGGGAGCTGGGAATGCCAGTAATATGGATGGGGATTACTGGGTGGTCTGGGGTGGAGGGCTGGGGGTAGCAGGAGGCACTAGGGAGTCTGGGGGCACCCGAGGGCAATGGGGGTCTGGGAGCACTGGATAACCTGGGGACAGCAGGGGAATGGTGCTGGAGGCTGGGAACAGAGAGAGGCCAGGAAAAGTCTGGGAGGAGTGGGTTGAGGGGGGGAAATGGGGGAGATCTGGGGGTGTACAGGATAATGGGGGGGTAACGGGACACTGAGGGGTTGGGGGTACAGGTCAATTTGGGACATAAGAACAGCCAGGAAGGTCTGGGAGAGGTCTTGGGAAGCTGGGAGGTTCACAAGGGTCTGGGGAGGGGAAGGTGGGGGCACAGTGGGCCAGGGGACAGCAGCGACACTGGGGACTTGCAGACACAAAGGAATTGGGCAGGGAGAGGGTTGAAGGACAGTCCAGAGAGCCACGAGATAGTTGGGAGGCAGTCAGGGCTCCCCCAACCACCCCCCAGTCAGGGTCCCACACTGTGCCCAGGCACAGGGTGACTGGATAACCCTGAGGGGGGGCCTTCCCTGGGGTAGCAGCGACCCCCCACTCCCCCATCCCCAATACCTGGGTACCCGAAGGCCTCACGTGCCCGTGCCCCGAAGGGGCTGTGCCGCCGGTCGCCCTCGAAGCGGGGCTCAGCATGGCCCTGGCCGTAGGCCCCAACGTGCTCGGTGCGGTACGAGGAGGCCGAGCTGAACGAGGCCATGGCGCCCGCTGCCCGTACCCCCGGCACACCGGCACAGGGAGACGGACGGAGCGGACAGACGGCCGCCCACCGCCGCCGCCAGATGCCCATACTTAGGCACCCCGGCCCCAGGAATGCAAGATAAGGAGCGAGGCCCCATCGTCACCCTGTGGGAAGGTGGGGGGAGACACATGCCACCGCCACCGCCAGCCTGCCACCTCCCACCCCTAACCCTCTGGGGAGGGGGTGCCCCCCACCCACACGAAGAGGGGCCCAGCGCAGTGCTCGCACAATGGACTTTATTCAAGACCTGGTGGGATGGAGGAGGGGGTGGTGGGGTGTGGGCACCCCATAGATACCCCACGGGTACCACTGCAGTGGGAGGGGGACTCGGGCAGCCCCCGTGGGTCTGCACACACGTGCACATGCACATACACTGCCAGGTGTGCACACACGCACATGCACGCAGGGCAAGGCCCCCCCAGTATGCTCCTGCAGGCAACCTGTACCCCCCCTGCCTTGCCAGCACTGTGAGGAGCATCTGCTGTCCCCGGAAAGGGGATGGTGGTGGGAGGCAGCAGCCCATCTGCATGGTGTCAGGCCTGCTGGTCCCTGCACCCCTACACAGCTCGGCCATGCAGGGAGAGGGGAGCCAGCCCCATGCCAGGCACCCCATGGCAGGGAGGGGGAGCTGGTGCTGTGCCCGGCAGAGGTTGATGGAGGGTGCAGAGGGGTGCGGGAGCAGGGGTGCAGTGGGTGCTCAGGGCACCCCGGGGTGTGGGGCCAGGGTGGGGGGCTGTGGCCGGGCTGGGGGAGGAGCGGCATGCAGCAGGCGAGCGGCCCCACGAGAACACGTGCCATGCGGGAAGGGGGGGGTGCAAGCATTGGCAAAAAGTGGCATTTCTCCCCCAAATGGCATGCCCGGGCCCCCGGCACAGCCCTGGAGGGGGAGGCCCCCAAGCTGGGGTGCCATCCCCAGCCAGGACGTGGGGGGGGTGGTCACCCTTCATGTAGGCACTTGGTTCCCTGCTAGGGGTGAGTGACTCGGAGATGGGGACACAGGTCCCAGGACCTGCTGCCTCCCACCTCTCTCCACCCCACGTTGCCCCATGGCAGACTTAGAGGGCCCTGGCTGGGCTGAGCCCCATGCCATGGGGCTGGCTTGGGGGTGCTGTCACTGGTGGCCTAAACCCCCTATGCTGGGGGCCCGAGCCCAGGCCCACCCAGCCCCCCACCTTGACCCATAGTCTCCCCCTGGCAGCCCCACACACTTGTAGAAAGCCCCAGCGCCGTGGCACATCTGTGGCCCCCCAGCACCTCCCGGCACCCCCCAGCACCCCCCGCAGACCCCATGGCTGCAGTTCACAGTATAAAACTCGGTCCGATAAAAGCCATCCAGGGAGAGAGGAGAGAAGACCCCCTGCTACCCAAATTCCCCCCACCGCCCTGAGCCAAGGGTGCCAGGCCTGGGGCAGGGGCACCACAGGATACTCGGAGAAGTTTAGCCATGCCAAGGTGAGGGGGGGCCTGTGCCCCAAAGGGGACCCCGGGGTGTTTTAGGGGGAACATGCGAACATCCAGCCCCACTGATTCAGTCCTGTCAGTTTTGGGGGGCACACATGGGCATCAGGACAGGGGTGGGACCTCCGTGGGGCCCCCTCCCCGGGCCCCTTCCCTGCTCTCATGCAAAAATCCAGGAGGGCAACGATGTGGCCAAGCAGGGCCGGTTCACAGCAGGGGCACACTGGCCGAGGGGGAGGCTGCATGACCCCCCAAACTCCCCCTGCACCCGTGAGGAGGAGCAGTGGGAAGGCCTGTCCTTTGCCCAGCGTGGGGTCCGGCCGGAGGACAGCGGCAGGGGCGGGGGGCTGGACCCCCACCAGGTGAGGCAGGGCACCCCAAAGGGGCATCAGGGCTCTTCGGCCTCCTCCTCCTCCTCCAACGATGCGACGCCGGAGGAGGCGACGTCGGAGACTTTCCGGCGGAGCGGGAAGTCCTTGCTCAGCACCACCTCGTCCTCGGTGGGCGAGAGGCAGGCCTCGGCGTAGGACACGGAGTAGAGGGAGTCCTGGCACCGGAGCCGTGCCAGGCTCCGCAAGGCACTTTGGCTGGCCGGGGGGGGCAGCTTGGGCAGCAGCAGGTCCTCACCCCCTAGGGAGCCCAGCAGTTTGGCAGTGAGTTCGGAGGGGGACACCATCTCCAGGCTGCAGAGGCTGGAGCAGAGGGTCTCGGGGGAGAGGGTGTGCGAGGAGTCGCTCTCAGGCTCGCAGGAGCCGTGCCGCACGCCCAGCTGGCACAGGTGGCCCTGCAGCAGGTCTCGCAGCAGCGTGCTGGCGGGCACCACGCCGGGCACATCTGCGGGGAACCAGGATGCCCAGGGTCAGCCCGGGGCTGATGGCACCAGGAGCTGCCGGCTACACCCCACCCCGTGCCCTGCAGGATGGGGGCACCGAGATGGGAGCAGCCCTGTGTCCCCCTTGCCCACAGACTGCTCTGTGTGTGTGGCACCCATGAGCACCAAAGGAAAAGCAACCTCCCAGGCACCTGGGAGGGTGCTGCGCTGCGTCCCCAGCACGGGCACTGCGTGCCATGGTGCCAGCCGAGGGAGCTACACATAATGGGGTAGGAAATGCTGCTGGGCATGGGGGACACCCCTCCCTCAACACCGACACCAGGACCCTTCACCTACACGGTGGGTGCCTGCTCCCCATGGCACTTACCAGTGGTCTGGGAGCTCTCCGTGGAGGGCACAAAGTCCTCATCGTAGGACTCGTCGTTGGAGTCATCTCCGTCCACTGAGGACCAGGCTCGCAGCTTGGCCTCGGCGATGGCAAACTGCTCTGCCACGCCTGGCACGGGACAGGCACAGGTCACATACACACTGAGACCCCCTAAAATCCCCCTGCCCCGGTGCCTCTGCCCGCCCTGTGCCATGCCATGGATGAGTGGGTGGGTGGGTGGGTAGAGAGATGGATGGATGGATGGATGGATGGATGGATGGATGGATGGATGGATGGAGACAACCCGCCCCACCACCCTCCCTTTGGCCACAGCGGGGGAGCGCGCCCGCCAGCTGTGACCGTCGCGGTGCCCACCAGCGGCAAAGCGCGCCTCCTGCTCGCCCTCGCTCAGGTGGCAGTAGGAGCTGAAGGCGCTCTCCAGGGCAGCCGGTGACTCCACGGGCTTGCACCAGCCCTTCCACTCGATGAGGTGGGCGACACGGCCCTGAGCCATGGCCGTCGGCTTCGTCACGTGCTCCTTCACCACCTGTGAGATGCCTGCAAGATGTGGCCCCATCTCAGCACCCACTGAGTACCTCAAGGCCCCTCCATGCAGTCCATGACCCTGGGGCTCAGCACCCTCCAGCCTCCAGCCATTGGAGTCTAGCACCTCCATGCCCTCCTCTTGGGTACCCCTGGGACAAGAGGCCCAGCCCTCTCACCCACAGGAGACCCCCACTTTCCCCAGACCCCCCCCAGGCACCTCTGAGCCCCAGTTACCGTGCAGTGAGGAGCGGGCCAGGGCGGCGATCTCCTGGATGGTCAGCGCGCGCCGCGACTTGGGCAGCATCTCGACAGTGTCCTCAACATTGACCTGCCAGAGCGAGCAGGGGCGTCAGCCCCAGCCACCCTGCACCCATCCCTCTGGGAGCCCCATCCCCTGGAATGGGGCTCAGTCCCACCCAGTGCCCACCCTGTGTGGCTGGGATGCCTATGCACATACACACACACGTGCAGGGGGACAGTCACAGTCACCACACGTCAGTACATGCCTGCTGTGCACATGCTCCCACACTGTTCATACACCTGTGCGTGCACACGCCATACACGTCACACCTGCACACACAGGAAGGCTCAGAGCACACACACCAGCACATGCCCACTCATGTAACCAAGGGCACACAGACCACAGACACACATGTGCACACGCTGCACACACACAGAGATCACTCACACAGGCACTAGCTAGATAGGGCCCACCACACACACACATGTGATGTCACTGCAGACACATGCGTGCTCTCTGGGCACAGTCTGTGTGTGTCCTAACTACCCCCACACACATGCACTCAGTGTGTGCTCACACTCACCTGCACATGGATGTGCGTGTGGGCACACGTGTGCACCTTGTGCTGGTTGGTGCTGCTGAGCATCCTACCCAGCCCTTACACACATACACACACACACACACACACACATGTGCAAGGCTGCCATACCCAGGCTTCCTGGCCCCACTCCCTGGCAGCACCCGCCGTGCCAGGACACCCCACTGCATGTTCCCATTGCCCATCCCGGCCATGCCAGGCCCCGAGCCCGTGGCCACGGGGGAAGGGATGCAGGATTTGGAGGCGCGCAACAAATTGCATTGCCATGGCAACGAGGCACCATGGACTGATTTCTCCCAGGATACAGCCCGGCTTTCGGCTGACGTCAGAGCAGCCCCAGAGCCGGCTGCGAGCTGGCAGGGACAGGCGGGCAGCAGGGTGGCCAGCGGCGGAGCCCAGCGTGGCCTGGCCATGGCCAGGACGGGTGCCTGGCTGTGGGGTACCATCACAGGGGCACCCTGGTACCTGGAGGAAGTCCTGGCTGTCGAAGGAGGCCTGGCGTGCCAGACGGGGCAGCGGGCGGGCAGCGCTCAGCGGCGACAGCGCTTTCACCTCCTTCCACTCCACGCACAGCGTCGTGTCCACAGCCACTGCGGGAAGAGCCAGGGAGGCATCAGTACCTCCATTCTGTCCCCCTCCCCAGCAGCCCCCTCAGGCCCCTGTCCCAGGATGGTGGCTTCTTGGGTCTGAGACCAGATGCAACTCGGTGCAGGGCTGCTCCGGAGCGGCCAGGTGCTGCGGCACGGGGTGACTCACACCCGGGCAACTCTTCCGCCTGTGTCAGCGGTAACGTGCAGCCCCAGCCTGGCACAGGGGACCGGGCACCTGTCCCAGCTTGGCGGCTGTTTCAGGAGAGATGGGGGCAGCTAGAGCAGGATGGGGGGGGATGGATTGGGCCAGGCGTTGGATGCGTGGAGGAAGGTGGCACTGGGCCCTGTTGCGGGGGGCTGGCGCTCCTCCTCCACCCCAAACACCCCCCTGCCCAGTTTCCCCATCGCTGGGACAGGAGGAAAAGGAGCAAAAAGGGGCCAGGGGAATAAAAGCATCTGCACCGTCCTCGGCTCCCACAGCCTGACCTCCCAGCACCAGCACCCCAAGGGGATGGGTCCTCAGGACTCCCAGGCATGGGGAGGGTCTCCTGTCACTGTGACCCCCAGGCCAGGCCAGTCCCCGCAGAGCTGGGGCAGGATGTCCCCGAGGAGCTTCATTCCCCCTGCACTGAGGTGGGCCCGACTGACGTAAACCAGGCATAACATGGGATACGGGTGGGCGAACAGTGCTGCCCCATCTGGGGGTAGCCCCCGGCTCCCAGAAAAGCTACTGACAGCACCGCCCCCGCCTCCAGCAGTGGGGAGGGGCACCCCGTGGTGATGTCCCAGCATCAACACCCCTGCACCCCTAGCAACAGCACCCTAGCACCCCTCCCAACATCTCTGCAACACTCCCAGCACTGTCCCGGCCCCCACCGGCCCCCAT
Organism: Porphyrio hochstetteri; assembly: GCA_020800305.1. Classification (NCBI taxonomy): domain Eukaryota; kingdom Metazoa; phylum Chordata; class Aves; order Gruiformes; family Rallidae; genus Porphyrio; species Porphyrio hochstetteri. Next base: position 7,931,277 of record CM036914.1, on the reverse strand, counting down.
GCCCAGAACACCCTTGCATCACAGTCCCCATCACCCCCATCCCTCCCACAGCTCTCACAGTCATCTGTGGCTCCCCCAACACTGCTATGGCACCCCACACACACCAGCCCACATAGCCCCCCCCCCCAACCTCCCCCCAAACACCCCCATCCTCCCCAGCATGCCCATATCCTCCCAGGCCTCTGACCACTAACCCCAGGCCCACACCCCCTTCACAGCTCCTGCACCCCCACCCAGCAGTTCCCCCAAAGCAGCACCCCAGTGACACCAACCCCCCCCAAACCCCTACCCATCCTCACCCCCTCCTGTATCTCCCCACACCCCCTGGGGCACCCAGCTGCCCCAGAGCAGCTTCCCCAGGCCCCAAGCCCACCGTCCTCCACAGCCCCCCAAGTCCTCCAGAGCCTGCAAGCTCCCTGTGTCCCCCTTCCTCACCCTTCGGCATCCCAATCCTGTATGCCCACCTCCCTGCATCCCCCAGCCCCCATCACCCTCACCGCATCACCCCTAACCCCGGCCTCCCCTCAGCAGCCTCCCCACAGCCCCCAGCCCCACTATACCCTAAGACCCCCCCCACCACACACATACACCCCCCCCCAGGTCCCAGCCCGGTGCCGCTCACCCACCGATGGTGGTTTTGGAGCCGATGCAGCCCATGCTCCCGGGGGGGCCCCGGTGCGGGCACTACCGCCGGCTCCGCGCCGCCCGCATCGCCCCCCGGCCGCATGGGCGGCCCCGGGCAGCGCCCGCGCCCCGCCGGAGGCTGCTGCCGGGCCGGGCCGGGCCGCGGTGCCGGAGCCCCGAGCGGTGCCGGAGCCCCGAGCGGTGCCTGCGCCGGGCCGGGGAAGCAGCACGTCCAGAGACGTCACTGCTGGGGGAGGAAGAGGAGGGAGAGGGGGAGGTGGGAGGAGGGGGGGGGATGGAAGAGGAGGAGGATGGGAGAGGAGGAGGAGGAGGACAGGGGAGAGGGAGGCTGGGAGGAAGAGGAGGGAAGTGAGGAGAGAGAGAGGAGAAGGAGGATGAAGGCAGCCGGGGAGGACGGAGGAAGAGGGGGGCTGGAGGAAGAGGAAGAGGGGGCTGGAGGAAGAGGAGGGGGGCGCAGGAGGAGGAGGATGGACGAAGAGGGGGAGGAAGGCTGGGCACCGCGGAGAGCGCTGTGCCAGCACCACGGACAGCACCGCCCCGCCCGGCCCCCCGAGCCCCCCCAACCCCCGGCCCTGGCCCTCCCCCGGGAAGAGCACGGCCCCTGCCCTCGGGCCTGTACTAGCCCCTGGGAGAGGCGGGGACAAAGGGCAAGGACAGGGACCCTCAAGGACCGCTGCCCCAGGCCAGCCTGCCAAAGAAGGGGAGGAGGTTCTTACCCTCCTAGCCCACTCCCAACCCCACCACACACAGACAGCAAGGGGTGCGTGGTGCCCAGAGCCCGTGACAGGGGATTGGGGTCCCTATCTCCCCGGAGCTGGGTTTGGGGCAGGGCCAGGACCGACACCGGGTTGAGGGGTTAACTTGCAGGCAGAGGCCTGTTCATCCTGAAACCTAATGACAGCTAGTGCCACTGTAGCACTTACCCCTAGCAGAGTGGCACAGGAGGGCGCTTGCCCCTGTGCCACCCTCTCCCTCCTTGGGCACCAGGGTACCACTGAGCTCTCTCCCAGCGAGGGGGAGCTCCTCCCCAGCCCCCCCAGGCCTTGCCAGCCTTTCCCTGCCAATTGCTTCCTGGCATTAGTGCCGCCAGGGCTGCGAGCTCAGACAGATCAGCCTCTAATCTGGGGACCAGCCTCCCGTTAATTATTCCATACCCTCTGGGCCAGGGCCAGGGTGACTCAGCAAGAGGCAGCTCAGCACAGCAAAGACCAGACCAGCTGCATGGGGGGCCAGTCCCCCTCACCTTTGTCCCCAGAGGAACACCCTCACAGGGGACCCCAGGGCTGGGGGCAGCCCAGCCTTACCCCAGCTCCTGTCCCCCTGCAAGACAAGGCAGCTTACCCCAAAGTGAGCAGGTTGCGTGTTGAGGGGGAATACCCAGCACACCTCCCCCCCTCCTGCCCCAGTGTAGAGCCCAAGCAGAGCACACAGGTCCTGCCACTTCCATGCCCACAGGGAAAGGGACACATGGGGACACTGGGGCACTGCTCCAGCCAGGGCACCAGCAGAGCTGCCCTCACTCTGCCATGGAGAACCCTGTACCTGGTGGAGCTGGCAAGGTGTAGCTCAGGGGCCTTGCCTCCCCGCTCTCCATCCAGCCCCAGGATGAGGGGTACCTACCATCTACCTCTGGGTGCCAGAGGAGGCTGGCCCCTGCCTGGGCTCTAGGGCTGGGTCCCCAACACCAGCCCAGGTGCAAGGGACATGGGACATGGGGCGGCAACAGCGGCACACGGGGCATTATTTAGCAATGTTCTTTTATTTCCAGTTTTAAGGTGAAAAGATGCCTTTAAATCTTCAATTAAATACTCCATAAAGAAAAAAAAGAAAAAAAAAAAGCAAAAAAAATTATTTACAAATTCACGTGACCAGTAATTGAATCCTTGTTTTAATAATTACACGTGCGGCTCATCACATCCGGCGCTCTATAAATACAGGGGAGGCGGATGGGGGGCCGCCCCGTCACTTGCCCAATTGTGGCCTTGGGAAGATGGGTGGTTTGGGGAGGGGGAGGGGGGAGAAGGGGGAAGGAAGGGACTTAGCCTGGCCCAGAAAGAAGGAATCACTCCCCTCCTCCCCAGCACCCTTCCCCAGGTGTCAGAGCAGGAGCTGGGGGGGAATGATTTCTATTTAAAATAAAAAACCATTGGGAGGAGGTCCAGGCAGTGATGGAGGAATAGAGAGAGGACAGGGGAGGGGGAGAAATCACGCTCCTGTCCCCAAACCAAATTTAATAAGTTTATATATATATAATCTCTCTATATTTCATCAAGAAGTGGGGAGGAGGAAGGAGGGGGGAAAGGAGGGGAGAGATATGTCCCCATCCTGTTCCCCCTCCCCATGACATGAGCCTGGGGGTGCCCTGCCCCACTCCCAGAGACCCGGTGTGCCTGCGCTAGGAGGGGAGAGAGGAGGGGCCCCGAGGGGACCCACCGCAACAGCCACCTCTGTCAGCATCCGTTTATTATCATCGTGACAAACTAGTACAGGCTTTGCAAACAGAACCGGGATTGGGGAGGTGGGGAGAAGGGAGAGGAGAACTGAAAAGAGGCAGGGGGGACTTTGGGGGGGCACATCAGGTCCCTCAGCCCTGGCATCAGCAAGTCCAGGGGGGTGGGAGGGGATGGAGTCACTCCCAGGGGTGCCCAAAACCTCCCCTCCCTCCCCCCCCCCCTTCCTTCTCCTCACAGTTGCTCAGTTGTTGTCCGACTCGTCCTCAGCTTCCCGGAGCCAGGTGAAAAACGCCGTCACCGATTTGAGAGCCACCCCTTTGCCCTGCTGCTCGGCCGGGTCCTTGCTGGACTCCCACTTGTAGAAAGCCTCCTCCTTGATGACGTCCTCGTCGTAGAGGGCATCAAAGAACATCCGCAACAGGTCTGGGGGAGGACAAAGGGGGGCCCCTTGTCACTCCTCGGCCCACCAACCACCCTGGCTGGGGTGGGGATGTACGTGCCACCCCCACCCTCCTCAGCCTCCCCACCCCCAAATCCCACCACACTCACTGGGAGGCTGGTCCAACTTCACCACCAAGGCTTGCAGGGCGTAGAGGGCCTGGAGCTCCTTCTGCTCGTCCCGCAGATACTTCTGCAGCAACTTGGCTTGGTTGTGGATGACCAGGGCATCCACACGGTAGGGGTTCTCAACTACAGGAGGACAGGGTGTGAGGGGGGCAGTGTGGGCAGGGGCACACCCTGCCACACCCACCCCCAGCCCCACCTCACTCCGGTACTCACAGATGATGGCTGAGTGGCACACGGATGTCATCAGGGCCCTGATAAACGTGTTGGATGAGACCTGCTGCTCGCTCAAGTTGGCCTGGAGGAGGGAGGGCAGAGGGGCTATAAGGTGGTGAGGGAGGCAGGAAGGAGACCCCAGACCCAGAGGTGCTGCCCCCACACCCTCACCTCGATCCAGTCATATATTCTTTGGTTGTTCGGGTTCTCCTTCAGCAGTTTGTCCATTTGCTTGCACAGCTCCTCTGAGGTCAGCTCCTTGCGGCTTGGCGTGTCTGAGCTGTCCCCCATCGTGTACTCCAGTTTCTGGGGGAGGGTGCAGAAATGAGCTGTTAAAAGCAGCACAGGGAACACCACGCTCCCAGCAGCAGGGTCCCCACGGGATCCACATCACCACCACTGAGCTCCCACCTGCTCTGTGACAAACTTGTTGACATCCTGGTCCTCGGGCAGGAACTCCTTCCAGCTCAGGCCCCCGTCCCGCCACAGCTTGCCTGCGGTCTTCTGGCTCTGCAGGACAGACAGTCAGCAACAGCCCCACATGCCCTCAGTCTCCAAGGAGAGGGATACTGTGGCTTGGCTGTGCCATCCCCAAGACCCAGACATGGCAAAGGATGCCCCCCCACCATTCCCTCTGGGAGCAGAGGGGTTCGATCCCCACATGCCAACCCCCCCACCCCAAGCAGGCTGCCCGTCCCCAAGGCAGCAGCTGTCAGCCACACAAGCCCTGTGCACTTACCATGCCCTTACACAACAAGCCCAGCACCTCGACCAGCAGCGTGGTGGCCTTCCCAATGGGCACCAGAGGCTTCGTTATCTCCCTGCAAAGCACAAGAAACCTGGTTGAGCTACCTGCCCCCAGGAACCCCCCACAGGACCACCACAACCCTGTAGAGGAGGCCACAGCTCTCACCTGAACAGCTCCTCCATGGGGATGCCCTCCTCTTGCAGGATGGGGGTGATCAGCTCAGCCAGGTACAGCCAGATGTGTGGGATGTCGATCTCCATGTCTTCAGCAGCCTCCAGTATTTCCCGCAGCCTGCAGGGCAGAGGGGGGAGTTGGGGTCCAGCAGCCCCTGTGCCCTGGGTTGGGAGGGACCTCAGGAGGTCTCAGTGACAGGCTGAAGTACCAGCTAGGGGCCAGGCAGCCCCAGCCCCTCACCCTTTGTAGTACTGCTCCTTGGAGAGCGTGCCTGCCTTCACCAGCTGGCACAGGAGGACCCCCATGTGCTCGCGAGAGATGGTGCTCCTCTCCAGCGTGGACTCAATGCCATTCTGCACGAAGATGTAGAGCGAGGAGGGGCTGCCCAGCTCCTGCACACACTGCAAGGCCTCCTGCAGGGAAAAGGGGGGGATCAGTACTGCCCCATGGCCAGCCCTAGCTCCCCCCTTCAGGAACCACTAGCACCACCCTGCCGTACAGCGCTACCGCCCATGGAAGTGGGTGGCGTGTTACAGGGACCACATGGTGCTGTCTCTTGCCAGCCTTTCCTCTCACCTTCATGTCATTGATGTGCAGGTATTCCTCTATGATTGCCTTGGATTTCTTCTCCAGCTCCTCTTCCGACAGCGCAGGCTTCGGAGATGCTGCGGGAGGTGCTGATTCTTGTTTAACTGTGAGGAGAAAGCAAGCATCAGGCACTGTCCCAGACAGGCAAGCTTGATGTGGTAGGCACACCCCCAGAAGAGTGCTGCTCCCCAGCTCACCAGTCTCTCTGCTCCTGTCCCGCTCCTCCGACATGCTAGCAGCCTTGCGCACGGCCTCGGGGCCGCCCTGCTTCTCCCGTTCTCGGCTCCTGTCGTCTGCCTCTTTGCTGAAGCTCCTCTTGGTGAGGCCAGACCTGTTCCTGTCTCCCCGCTCCCCCCGGTCAGGACGCTCTACACGGTCGCTGCCCTTCTCAGAACGTGACTCCCGGTCCCCTTTGTCCCCAGCCTTCTCTGACCTGTCGCGGCTGGAGCTGCTCCTGGGTGGGAGGAGAACAAACACAGAGTGAAGAGCCCATCGTCGCCCTCCTTGACCACAGACTGCAGAGCCCTGTGAGGCAAGGCTGTCCAACACCAACCCTGCCTCTTCCCAGGGCCATTTCCGGCACTTGACTGCCTTAAGGGGAAAGCACTTCTTGTTCTAGCTCCTTTGCCTTTCACTCTGCCCCTTGGCAAGGCTGAGCAGAGCATGGCCCCATCCTGCCCATACCTTCACCCTGACACGCTGCAGCGAGACTCCCTTTCATTTTCTTCTTCTCCTAAACAAACCCAACTCAAAGTCTCCTCAAGGACCTTGTGTTCCAGCCTCCCTGGCACTCACTCCCTCCAGCCCATCAATATCTGTCTGGTCCTGGGACCCCCAGACCAGACCCAGCACCCAGGTGTGGTCCACCAAGCACCCAACAGCAGGGAAGAAGCCCAGGGTGGGATCAGCCACCTTTGCTGCAAGAACTCACCACCAACATTGAGCTTGCCCAACTCCCAATACCATCACAGGATTATTCCAGCCCAGGCACCATACATTTGCCTATGCATTGACTGAATACTGTCTGATTTGGGGGGTTCCCCCTCAGGCTGCAGCCCTACACACCCACACAGCAAGGCAGGGCTGGCCCCTCACCTCTGCACCACACGGCGCGACTCCAGGCTCTCGGCAGGCGTCGACTGCTGGAGCGCTGAGAAGCGGTTCAAGGTGCTTGTGGCCGGTCGCCCTGAATCAGATGCTGGGCGTGAAAAGAGGGGAGTCTCAGAGTTCGGCACCTCCCCGGTATGGGAACTGCCCAGGGGAAGGATCTCCCTTCCCACCCCATCCACCAGCACCCAGCCAGCCCCACGCTGCCTACCTGAATCTGCAGGCTTCGTGCCAGACCCTCCGCTGCTGCCTTTGCCCCAGCTCAGCCGTCCGCCCGGCGCAAAGAGCTGGTTGTTGGAGTCAATAGATCCAGGCTGCAGGTGGAGAGATAGAGTCAGGTTTATCTAAGCCCTACTCCAAGGCAGGGCCTGGGCCAGGCAGCCAGTCCCACTGCCCACACCGCACCCCCAGCCTCACCTTGGTGATCTTCGTGATCCGGCTGGTGTCAATGGGCCGGTTGCCCTTGCTGATGGGCACCGTGTTCCAGCCATCATCTGCAACCAGGCTCCCACGTCCACCTGGGCACAAGGGGGACAGACATCAGGTGCAGCCCGGGCACAAGCAGTGCTCAGCAGGAGTAACCCACCCCTGGCACTCTCCGGTGCCCCCAGCCCCGGCACTCACTGCTGGAAGATGGTCCAGGGGGTCCTCTCCTCTTGTCCTTTGACATGAGCTGCTGCACTTTGATGTGTTCCCGATGCTCCTCCATCTCTGCTTCCTTGTGGATCTGGTCGATGGTTTTGGGGCCCTGGTCTCCTCGTCGAGGCACCCAGCTATTCTGCAGAGGGCAGGGAAGGAGGGAAGAGGGCGCTGAGCTGGCTGGAGGATGGAGGCAGACATTCTCCCTTCCCAGTTGCCCCTCAAAGCCTCAAGCTGCTCTCCTGCTTTGGCCATCACAGCTCCCCGAGTGCTGTGGCAGCTTTTGGCACAAAAGGGCTCAGTTCCTGGAGCCCCCCTGCATTAAACAGCCGCCAGTTACTGTGTGCCCACTACCATTACCATGCTAACCAAGGGCTGGGGGCTAGCATGGTGTCTCTGGGGCTGGCCACTGCTCACATGCCCACTTCTCCCCTCCTGGGGACACAGGGACTGATGGCACTCGGAGGACACAGGCCAGCAGCTCCCTAGGACCAAGCAGGAGATAGAGGACAGTCCCCAGGCAACAGCAGGCCCCTCGCCTTACCCGTCTGAGGTCAATCACATCCTGCAGCATGAAACGGATTCGGGATGATGTCTTCTTCTCTTTGATAATCTTCTCCATCTGATTGAAGTACTGGTCCATTCTGGGCTATAGAGGGACAGAATCATGGTCACATCCCTCCCAAAGGCAAAGGCAAGGGTAGGACAGGGCAGAGCAAGGGGTACCTTGGCCTTCTCAAAGTCCAAGTCCTTGCCAATGGTGGTGAGCAGTCGGCAAAGGCACTCAAGAGACTCCTCATCATGGTTTTTGAGCAGCTTCACCACACAGTCGTGCATGATGGCTTCTGTTAACATCTTCAGTTTGAAGAGCTCTCCGATGAACTTGATGTTGCCCAGGGATCGCCGGCGGGCCTTATCCCTTGCCTCCTCCAGCTCATCCTTCATGCGCGCCTTCTCCTCGGGCTGCAGGGAGGGCACAGCAGGGCAGCTCAGAGCCCAGTGCCACCCTCAGGACCCCCACACCAGTCCTCAGCCACAGCCTCCCGCCCCAACTCACAGCGCTGGCATCGTCCATCTCCTTCTGCCGCTTCTCGAAGATCTCGTCGTCGTCCTTGTCCTTCTCAAACTCCTTCTGGCAGCGGTTGAGCAGCAGCTTGCGGAAGTTCACAGTCACCGTGGGCTTGTCTGTTGTGGGCACTTTGAGCTGCAGGGAGAAACACAACCCAGGCAATGAGCACGAGCCATGTCTCCCCTAAAAGCCAGACAGCTAAGACCCCGATTTCCCCACCCCACACAGGGTGACCTGCACCCTGCTGAGTTCATCTGAGGTCCCTGAACAAGCCCCTGCCAGCTCAGCGGGAGACACCCCAAGCTCCTGCTCACCCCCATAAGGCAACGGCACATGTTAGCATAGGCAACAGAGAAGTTTGGCTCTGAGATGGCCTTCTCGAAGACGAGGTCGATGACTCCCTTGAGCCGCTCCTCCGTGTCGATGGACAACTCCATCACCTGCTTCATCAGCTGCTGGAACATCTGGGGTGTCAGCTTGTTGAGGATGCTGCGGACACGGCGGAACAGTTCCTGCAAGGACAGCAGGGTCAACGAGAGCCAGGAGTGTCCCCTACTGCCCTCCCACCATGTGCCCCAGCTCCCACCTGCGTCTTGATGTTCTCAGGATCCTCCTCCTCAGAGGCACGCTTGCTGCTGGGCTTCCAGGCCTTCTCAGCCTTGTTCAGCTTGACGTCCTCATTGAGGGACACAGTGGCAATGATTTTGCGGGGTTCCTTCCTCTGGCTCGGCTGGGAGCGGCGAGGACCCAATCCTGAGGGCTGACATTGGGAGAAGAAATTCAGCTCTTTGATGTGGGAACAGCTGGGCTGGCTGCTGAGGGGGTCCCCATCCACCCACTCAGATCCTCAGTTCCATCATGGACATCAGTGGCCCAGACACAATGGCTCGAAAGCTTGATCATCACGGAGAGGTGGAGGTGGGTGGCATGGGTGGAGTGAGGAGAAGACACTCACCAGGCCCCGGTTGCCCATGACGGGCCGTCCAAGGTTGGCGAAGGAGGGGGTGAAGTCAGGACTGCAGTTCATGCTGCTGAGGCGGATAGGGTCAAGCGCCCGCAGCGGGGTCTTGTTGGCCTGCAAAGGTACACAGGGCTGAGGATGCCCGGGGGCAGAGGAGTGGGATGATCCATCCCCTGGCCTCAGCGCCGGGACAAGGAACTGGAAAGAAGGCCCCAGAGGTGCCCCCACACACCAAACCCAGGCTCAAGGCTTGTTGCAGGTGCTCCAACAGGACCCCGAGCCCTGTCCGGCCGTGACAAGCCACAGACAGAAACCAACCCCCCACCCAGGCACCACCCACGAACCCCTACTTCAAGGGCCGCACCAACCTTGTCCAGCACCACATCTGTGATCTGGGGCAGCCCCTCAGGTTTCTGCATACTGGCAAAGATGAACTGGAAGCCCAGCAGGAACTCACGGTCATATCGCTTCTTCTCCTCAGGGTTCAGCGGCTTCCATTGCTCTGCAGTGGGAAGCAAGAGGGAGACGCTGATGTAGCCTGTCCTGTGTCCCCCACCCCAAGCTGTGGCAGGTCTGGGTCCACTTAGGGACCAGCAAGGTCTGACACAGACAAGCACAACACTGCCCCAGCCCAGTATACCACAAGCATGACGCTGCTTAAACAGAAAAGCCTGATGCCACCAGCTCCCTGCCTCCTGCTTGGAGCCTTGCATCAAGGCCTCTGTCCCACAACCCACTCCAGGCTTGGGGACAAGATAGAAGGAGAGGGTGAGGTTTAGGATGGCTGGAGCATGCCACCACTACCCCCACTCTCCCCAAGACTGATGGCTCCCAGCAGAGCACAGGCACCAGGACGAAGGCACAGCTCACCTTCCTTGTAGCGGTACTTCTGATCGGTAGCTTTGCCCTTCTCCGGGGCCAGTTTGTCCTCCTTCTCCTCCCATGTCTCCTCTGACTCTTCATTTGGACGGGCAGGGGCCACATCCTCCGTTTCGCGGGCAGGGGTGGATGCGGGGGGCTTGTTCTCCGCCTCCGAGGCACTGTCGCTGATCTGAGACTGTGTCAGGAGGGATGGGGAGAGCCGTCACCCCATGAGCCTGGCTCTGCCCCCTCCACCCCACCCAGGTGTCCGTCCCCCACTCAGATCCTCATTACCATCACGGAGCATCAGTGGCCCAGACACGATGGCACAAAGCAGAGTTCATCACAGGAGGAGACAGGACACACAGGACCCCCAGGCACCCCGGGACACTCACCTCTTTAAAGGCATCCAGCAAATCGCCTACTGCCTCCTTCTTGTTCAGCTCCTTCATCCTTCGCTTCTTCTTTGGCACCGACACGGCGACTGGGAGGAGAGGCAGGGAGGTGACGGACAGGAACCCTCTCAGTCCCCTCATACCCTGACATCCCCAGTAACACCAGGCAAACTTCAGGATTGGGCCGTGGGGAGCGACAGTGACGTGGTCCCGCCACCCCAGCACAGCCCCTGTCCCCAAACACACTGTGTACCCACCTGGGCATCTGCAGCCCTGTGGATCCTACATGCAGCCCACCATGGAACCCCATTGTTTAAGCATGGGGCCCAGAATACACCCTATACAGCCATATCTCACACCTCTCCTCATCTGTCCACTGCACCACAATTCACCCTGTGCCTTTTAGAAGCATCCCATCCACACCTCTTCCCCAGCACAGCGCTCCCCATTCTCCTCAAGGGATCCAGACAAACACCCACACTCCTCTCCAGGGCTGCCCTTATGGGGACACTGCCCCACAGACAGCTCTACCCCCACGTACACTCCTCTCCCTGGCACCCCTATATACCACCCCATGTGGAGGTGCCCCCCAGAAACATGTCTGCTCCCAGGTCACCCTCCTATAGCACCCCGCACAGGGTTCTCCATATGAACACATCATGTGTGCCCACCTCCCCCAGCACCCCTATGCAATGCCATGTGCATGGTGCTTTAAAAAACCCCAAAAAAACCAACCAAAAACACAACCAAACATATCTTCGCCCCAGCACAGCCCTAGGGCACCCCACTTTTCCCAGACACCCCTATGCACTTGCATATCTCTACACAGGGTGCCCCACAGAGCTACAGCTCCACATCTCCCCTACCACCCTTCCACCCACTGCACATCCCCATGCCCCCAGACAGCTGGGGACAGCCCTCAGATACACCCCAACACACCCACCCTACACCTCCACATAAAGCATCACATGAAACATGCTTCCTGCATGGCATCCCATGACCCAGGGCACCCACACACTCCCCTCTACACCCACCCCATACTCCTGCACCCAGGTATCTCCCCCATCTCACCATCCACAAGCACACTTCCCCCCATGCCAGCACCACACACACCCCCACCCTGGGGGCATCCCGCACACCTCAGCCCAGCATTCCCAACCTTGCGCGGTCGCCTCTGAGGTCTGCGAAGGGGCAGGGGCTGGGCTCAAGCTCCGCTCCTGGGCCTCACTGGGGCCTTCGCTCTCCTCTTCCTCCTCTTCCGCCGGTGGGGAGGCAGGGGTGCTGGGCTGGGCTGGCTCCTCAGGCTCCGAAATGGGGCTGACGTCTGACTCGGGCTGCTCCTCACTTGGCTCCGTTTTGCCGGTGCCCTCCACCCCATTGGGCAGGGGCAGCTCTTCGGGCTGGGCAATGGGGGAGTCCAAGGTGGGCGCAGGCACTGGTGCGGGCACCAGCACTGGCTGGCAAACGGGCACCTCAGGGACCGGCTCAGGTGCCTCCTCTACAACCCCATTGGCCTCAGCTGGGGGCTCGGGGCAGGGCTCTTCCCGGGGCGGTGGGGGGCTGGGTGAGGCAGGTTTGGCGGGCGCTTCAGGGGCCTGCGGTACGATGGGTGGCGGTGGTGGCGACGGTGTGGCTGGCACCAGGGGCACGGCTGGCATCGGGGGGACAACGGGCACTGGTGGCGCCTCGGGGGGCACAGGTGCCTGCGGGGCAGGCTCTGGGAGTAGAATGGCAACCTCCTCCTCCTCCTCCTCCACAGCCATGGTGTCCATGTCGGGTGCGGACACGAGGGGCAGCTCCATGGCCCCTGGCACTGTAGTGATGGCGCTAAACGTCTTGTGCGGGTCGGGCGGCGCCTCGCCCAGCTCTGCTTTAGTGTCCGTGTCCACGGGGGGCTCCATTGGCACCAGCGTCACGGCCGAGAGCACCACAGGCTCCACCTCAGGGATGAGGGGAGGGGGAGGCGACGGAGACGCTGACTTGCTGGGCTCCAGGGAGACGGGTTTGCTCACCTCCAGCGCAGGTTTCGGGCGGTCATCTGCAAGGTGGGCAGCATTAATAGGGGGCTCTCCAGTCCCCCACTCACCCCACTTCCCCCCGCTGCCCACATCTCCATCTGTAGGAGGGGCAGGGACAGATGTGCCAACCCACATCACAGACAGGTGACAGGGACAACAGGGGTGCTCCAGTGCCCAGAGGACAGCTGGGGTGAGCAGACAGTCTCCATAAACTCTCCTAGACTAAACCACAGAATCACAGAATCGTAGGGGTTGGAAGGGACCTTGAGAGATCATCAGGTCCAACCCCCCTGCCAAAGCAGCTCCCCAGCTCATATTGCACAGATAGGCACCCAGACGGGTCTTGAGTATCTCCAGAGAAGGAGACTCCACCACCTCCCTGGGCAGCCTGTCCCAGGGCTCTGTCACCCTCACTGTGTAGAAGTTCTTCCGCACGTTGGTGCGGAACTTCCTGTGCTCCAACTTGCAGCCATTGCCCCTTGTCCTGTCCCCACAGACACTGAAAAGGGGCTGGCCAATTCCCCCTGCATCCCATACTTAAGATATTTATAAACATTAATTAGGTCCCCCCTCAGTCTTCTTTTCCCCAGGCTGAACAGCCCCGGCTCACTCAGCCTTTCCTCATACAGGAGATGTTCCAGGCCCTTAATCATCTCCGTAGCCCTTCTCTGGACTCTCTCCAGGAGATCCCTGTCTTTTTTATACCAGGGAGCCCAGAACTGGACACAATACTCCAGGTGGGGCCTGACCAGGGCAGAGTAGAAGGGGAGGATCACCTCCTTAGACCTGCTGGCCACACTCCTCTTGATGCATCCCAGGATCCCATTGGCCCTCTTAGCCACCAGGGCACACTGCTGGCTCATGGCCAACTTGTCACCTACCAGGACCCCCAGGTCCTTCTCCACAGAGCAATTCTCCAGCAGGTCTGTACTGATTCAAGCAGTTATTTCTTCCCAGGTGCAAGACTGTACACTTGCTTTTGTTGAACCTCATCTGGTTTCTCCCTGCCCAGCTCTCCAGCCTGTCCAGGTCTCTCTGGATGGCAGCGCAGTGTTCCTGTGTGTCAGCCACCCCTCCCAGCTCTGGATCATCAGCGTACTTGCTGAGGGTGGATGCTATTCCCTCATCAAGGTTGCTGGTGGAGCTATTAAAAAAGTCTAGACCCAACACCAAGCCTTAAACATGGGGGCAGGTATATATGGAACTCATTTGATTCCACAAGCCCCAGGTGAGCAGAGGAATGGCATGGGAGGCTGGCATCTCATGCCCTGCAGCACCAACACCAGGAAGCCTGACCTCAGGGCAGACACTTACCTGGCCGGACAATAACTGCTACATGGGGGGTCTCTCCGTTAGCCTGGGGCTCCAAACCGCTTCCAGCCTGGTGGGAGGCAAAGGAGAAGTTCAGAAGGGTCTGTGAAGAGCGCCATGCATATCCCACCACGCCAGTCAGGGAGACCCCCTTACCTGTGGAGGGGTGGGAGTAGATGAGGTCCTTGCTCCGGACATGATTTCTTCAGTGATGTCTTTGCCACCTTGGTTGGGGTCTCGTATCCGGATCTGTCGGTGGGTCAGAGTGGAGAGGGAAAAGCTGTCAGTGGGGTGGAGGACAGAGCACACGGACCATCCCCTTTGCCTGGGTGTGACACCCTGAAGCACACCCCCTTCTCAGAGAGAAAGGATGAGAGGCTCATTCAGCACTGTGCCCATCCTGGCTGCATGCAGCCTGGGGACCTGGGGGTGCCATCTCGCCTCCCCATGGGGAGCAGCCCACAGACACCAGCCAGTCTTAATGCCTGGGTGGGCAGGGACAGCCTGAGCCAGGGCGAGCCTTGCAGGTCATTGTGCCAGGTAGCCAGAGCCTGCACCATGTCCCTAGGCCAGCGCCCATCTCCAGGGCCCAGGGAATGCTGCGGCATCACCACACTGGCACTGGTACTGTAAGAACTGTCCCCCCCACCCCTGACTCAGAGACAGCACAGGGGACTGGCCTCAGCACACAAAAGCCATGGCGAGCTGCATGCCATCCCAGGCACAGCCCATACCCCCACAGCCTCACTGACCCAGGTCTGCCATGGGTGCAGCAGGAGCTGCGGGGGGAGCAGGGAGGACACATGGGTTCAGGACTTGGGGGGAGGGGCGGAGGCACAGTGCAGCCAGGGGTCTTGCCCTCCCCATCCCCAAATATGACCCGCTCCCAGGGCGGCAAGAGCAGAGCCCAAGGCACAGCAAGACTGCTCCGCCGAGGAAGCGCCAGTATCCCCCCTCCTCAGCACGGGGCCGTGCCGGCAGCTGCCCGGCTCCCCGCTATAAATAGGCCCCACCGAGGCCTCTGAGTGCCGGCATCTCCGGGAGCAGACAGCAGTTGGCAGCCGCGGCACCCCCGCCCCCCCCACCCCCCCTCCTCCCAGGAGCTGTGACTCAGCACAACGCCACCCGCCGGGACAGCCAAGGTCGCCAGCACCCACCGTGCCCCCCAGTCCCCTGCTGAGCTCCCCAACCCAAGGGACACGGCCCTGTGCTGCCCCCCCCCCCTCCCCAGCGTGCTGTACCCCATCCCACCCCACACTTGGCAGGCATCAGGGGCTGGGCACCACCCCCTCCTGCATGCAAACACCCCCCTCCCCGCCCCGTGCCCAGAGGCAGACGGCTCCTTACCGTCTTGCGCTCTCGTTTTGGGGGGATTGACGGCTGCTGGCTCACAATGACCTGGGCGGTGGGGACACCCGCCGGGAACTGCTGCACCCCCTGTGTCGGGTAATAAGCACCCGCTGGAGGAGAGGAGAGAGCGTCAGATGGACCGTCCAACCCAGATACTCCAACCTGACCCGGGGACCCTTGGATCCCCCACACGCAGGGGTCTGTCAGGAGCCTGGGGAGCCCGTGCCACTCTGCAGCAAAACCCCATCGCATCCGGCCCAGATTGTCCCAACCCGCCCGACAGGCCTGACCGAATTCCTTCCCCGTGAAGCAGAGCGTCCCCGCGCCACCCCCACGCCAAGCCAAGCCGGGCCCCGCAGGCACCTGCCATGCCCACCGGCTCCACGCCACCGACAGCCCTGCCGGGACGCTCGGCCATGCCGGGTGCGGGTGTCCCAGCCTCACGGGCGGGCGGTCGCCTTCCTGCCAGCACTCTTATCTCCCCAGAGCCAGCTCCAGCCCGAGTGCGGCACCACACAGCCCCATCCACACCCTCCATTCACACCCAGGCCAAGGGGCTCAGGCTCCCGGTGCAGCCCCCAGCAAGCCCAGCCCAGGGGAGGGAGCCATGCTGGGGGCAGGAGGCAGAGCTGGACCCCATCCAGGGCTGGCACAGCCCCCAAGGCATCCGCTCCTCCCAGGGCATCTGCGTGCATCACCCCCCAGTGCAACACCACCAGAACACAGGGGGCGGGGAAAGGAGGGGCACAGGCACAGCTGGGCCCTGGCCCCCTCCCACACCAGCACCTTCCCAGCTGTGCTGAGCACGGACCTTTGTCACAGTGCTCTGGTGACTGCTGGAGCCAGAAACTGCTCCCTCTGTCCAGGGGAGATGCAGGGGCAGTCCAGGATGGGCCAGGCATGGGGGCAAAGGAGGGTGGGTGACCCCCAGCTGCCCAGCCCTGCAGTGAAGACCCCAGGAAAACTGGCCCACCTCGCACATCGAGTACCACACCATGCCAGGCCACCTACCCGCTCTCATTGGCAAGGGGCACTGCTGCCAGATCACCTGGGTACTGCCACAGCCCCAAACAGGAGGCTCCTCGAGGAGCAAACCCATCCCAGGACCCCACAGGGACACCCAGGGGATGCCCCAGCGCTGGGCACAAGGGAACAGCTGTGCCCTGGCCTCAGCATGGGAGCCAGCCGCTGCTGGGGGCCACCTCCCTCCTCCGAGGGGCCGGCTGAGCCCCAGGACAAGCAGGAGGGAGGACTGGCACGTACCTTGCTCAGAAGCCCATTTCTGCCCCGGTTATGCTTTGCTGCGGTGCTGGGGCCGGAGGCCTCAGCTCACATTTCTGTGTCTGCCGGGCCTCCCCAGACCAACCAAGCCTAAATATAGTCACAGCCCGGGTGGCCACATGGAAGCGGGGGGAAGAAGGGGGGGGGCTGCTCACACCACCGCTCCCCAGCGCCAGGAGAGGGCAGGCACGACTCAGCACAGCCCCAGCACCCCTGGCTTGGCTCCCTGGGGAGTGGGGAGCTGGGAGGGGGCAGTAAGCACAAAACTGTTCACCACCTTGACAGGGAGCGAGTGGGAACAGGGGATAAAGTCTGCGCCGGCCCTCTGCCAGGAGAGTTAAACATTAAACAGCCCCGATTTGGAAAAGGGCGGGAGTGGGGGGTGGATGGACCGGTGGGACATGATGCATAGCTCTCAGTGCTGCTGGGAGATGGCCAACACCCCTTTGCCCCCCAAAACAGCCTGTAATGGAGTCACAGAGATGGCTCCAGTGAGCTTGTGAAGGCAGAGGGGTCTGTGCTCAGCTCCAGAGCACAGGGGCTGTGGGGAAGCAAAAAATAAAAAAATAAAAATAGGGGAGTGCTGGCATTGGAGGAACACCAGGGAACAGAGCAAAGCCCTGTCTGTCCATACCGTAAGTCCCAAACTCTGTGGGGCTGGCTCCAGGGTAAAAACTTGGGGCGCCAGGCTGGACCGGGTACTGTTGGGTTGGGACGACGTATGTGGAGCGACCCTGCAAAAGGGGAGAACAAAGGTCATTTACCTCCCCTGGAGGGCAGAGATTTACCCCAAACCACTGATGTATCCCCCAGACCTGCCTGTGAGCCAGCTGGGTGTCAGGGCAGGGAGCAGGACACAGGCACCGGGGACCTCGGGGGGGGGCTGCCAGGGAGGGGGATTCAGCGCTGCCTGCTGCCTCTCTACAGAACCAGGCAACACCCTGCTCAAATCAGTGGGTGCTCAAGAGAGCCGGGGGGACCCCCTCTGCCTGCCCCCCACCCCACCCCAAAACAGACCTGGACTCCAACCCCAAGTAACACCCCCCACTAGTGCCCACCCCAGCCCCCTCCCACATAGCCCAGGACACAGCCCTCACCTGTCCAGGAATGTAATAGGCTCCTTGGGAAGGTGTGTAAGATATCTGGGAGGGTATCATCATCACCTGGGAAGCAGCTGGATACACATGGGCAGGGGGGCCGGGCCGGGCCGTCGTGTTACTCTGCACACGGGACGCGCTGGCGGGAGGCTGCGCCCTGTTCTGGTAGAAATGCTTGGAGAGAGACAGGGCAGGGCATCAGGTGGAGCACCCGCACCCCCAGGCAGCCCCGACACGCTTTGGGTGGGACATCCCCCCACCCCACACCGCAGGGAGCAGCCCAGCAGTGTGCATCACCCTAAAAAGTCAGCCTGGGCACAGGGAGAGAGGAGCAGCTCTGAGTGGGGGGGGGACAGGGAGAGGGGAGATACCCCCCACCCCACCCCCACCCCGGGGATGAAGCCCCTCCCACCACCACCCCCCTCCGCAGAGCTGACCCCACCCCGGCACTATCCTGTCCCCACGCACCTGTGGGGCCACCTGGGTCCACCCGACCCAGCTCATGCCCGGCACAGCCCCCTCCCAGCCCAAGGGGGGCCGGCAGCTCCAGCGCCCGGAGCTGGCCACGGGCCGCACGCAGCTCGGTGGCGGCAGGTCCCAGCGTGCTTCGCACTGGTTCCTGGCGCTCGCATGGAATGCTGGGACCTGTAGTCCCGCTGTGCCGAGCCGGACAGCCAGGGCATGCGGAGCCGGCTGTTCTCCCCCGACCTACGCCATCCATCCCAACCCAGCTTCTCTGCCGGGCAGGAGGATCCCCGGGAGCAGCAGCTCAAGCCCAACACTGAGCGGGCAAGGAAGGGTCTGTGCACACACCCCAGGGCAAGGAGAAAGTGTTACCTGAAGAGACCTGAATCCTCCCTGTTAGCAAGCGCACGCGTACAGAGGGAAGAGGGGAAAGAGAGAGACAGGAGTTACCCGCATTGGGACAGTGCTTGGACGCAGTGCGGCTAGCAGAGGAGGGGACAGGAGGCTGGGGAGCCCTCTGCCCAGTGCCCACATCCCAAATCCACTGGGGTCCCCTGTAGAGACCCCCCCATGGGGAAGGAAAAGGTTTGAGGGGCTCCCAGACAGCACAGCCAAAGGACGTTGCCGCATCTGTCCCGAGCAGCTCCTCCACACAAGAGGGCTGATGGGAAGTCCAGGCCTTGCACGGCATCGCAGGGCCTTGGGAGATCCCCCACAATGTGGGGAGGAAGAGGATGAGGAAGGGCACAGGCAGAAGCAGCAGCCTGGGCTGGGGTTAACACAGGCACAGCCACATGCTGCAGGCTTCATGCAAGGAGAAAATTGGGGAGACACTGCAGGGAAAACCCCCCAAAGTCAAGCGGGTACCCCCGCTTTCCCCAGACAGGTCAATCCCAAGTCTCTGGGGTCCCCACATGCTCCCCAGCCCCTTTGTGCCCAGGGTGGGTGTTTCTGTGCAGTATCAGGGCAGGATGCTTGGCATGCAGTGGGGGAAGCGGGTTAGTACCTGCTGGTGAATAGCCCGAGGCCCTGCTGGAAACTGAGAGAGGAGGAGAGGGAGGTTTGGGGCAGGGAAGGAAGGAGAGAAGAGCAGTCACTCGGAAGGTGTCCCTGGCCAGAGATGTCTGACCCCCCACCCTGGGGCCAAGAGGTCCCTGGGCAGCGTCCGTGGTCCGGATCACAGGCGTGCTCCCCCTCGCAGGCACACGCCGGCCCTGGGGGCCATCGCGGGACTCCTTGCACCCCTGAGCACCATGGTAGTGGGGACTACTTGGCCAAGAGGCAGAAGGCTGCTGGATCCCACCCGTGGCTCCCTCCAACCCAGGGCAAAGCCCTTACCTGGCGCGGCTGAGAAGGCGTATTCATTTGTGAGGTCGGTGCCGGGTTAAAAACCACAGGTGCCGTCTGACCAGGTGGGAATGTCGGCTGGAGGCAGGGAGGGAAGGAGATGGCACTGCTGCCTTCAGCATGAACCAGGGAGGCAAAGCTAGGGTGTCCCCCTCCCCCCGCCACCCTGAAGGAGACAGTTACCTGCGGCAGTCCGGGAGAAGGGGCAGGGTGCGGGGCTGTCGGGGCTCCTCCTGTGGGCTGTGGAGCTTTGTTCATTTCATGGGGTTGTGCATAAGGATCCCCTTGCTATCTGCAGGGACAGGGACAGCAGGCATGAGCTGGAGGCAGGGCATCTGCCTGCTGCCCATGCCAGCCCCAAAGACGGGATATTGCCAGCCCCTCAGCATAAAGCCAGGCACCGGCGATGCCCCTAGCCACCACCTCCTGCCCCACCAGAGCACAGAGAGAAGGGTGGGCACCACCAGGCTGCCCACCCCTAGCAGGTCCCCACACCCTGCAGAGTAAAGCCCCCCATCATGCCCCAAACCCAGCTGTGCCTACTGGCAGGACTGACACCCCCTTCCCTGCCAAGGTGAACCTGCAGAGCCTAGCTGGGTGCCTCACATGAGCAGACACTGGTGCCTGTGACCTGCTGCCAGCATGCAGGCCACCAGCAGCTCCGGGGGGCTGGGTGGGCCGGCGGCACCCCGGCGTCAGCCATGCCCGACTCCACCCCGGCTGACCTACTAAGCACTTCCCCCGGCTGGCCAAACCTGTTCCTGCCCTGGCGCTGGGTCCCCACTGTATGCCACAAACGCCTACCTACCAGGGAGGGCAGGGAGCAGCTCCCATGTCCCATCCCTGTCTCCCCACCACCGACGCTCCTGCCCACTGCCCTGCCCAGGGGAGCCTGAAGACCCCTGCTGCCACCGGCACCCAGGTGGCTGGGGCACCCTCCCAGCTGCCCTGCAAAGAACTTGGCAGCCAGCACTACTCTTCCCTGCCCCAGTGCAAAGGCCACCGAGGCAGGCAGGAGAGGTGGTGCCCCCCCCACCCCACGGGGGGGTCTCCTGCACCGTACAGCACCCACCAAGCCTGCTCCTGGCCAGGGCACCCGAGGGAGCAGCAGCCAGCGGTGCCTCCTGTAACCTGACGCCCGGCCGCGTCAGCACTGCCAGCCCTGCCGGGCCCCAGCCCTGCTGCGGGGCACTGCCAGGCACGTCCCACCGGCACCAGGCCCCACCGGTGCCCCCGGGATGCCTTGAGCCCCCAGGGCTGTACCCCGGCATAGGGCGTGCCACCCCGTGACAGGGGTCCCCGCATCTACGGCCCCAGGATAGATGAGTCCTGCTGGGGGGTCTGGGAGATAGCAGCGGCTGAGCTGCACCCCCCACCCACCCAGGCACCCACCACAGGCACCCACCACAGGCACCCACCACAGGCAGCCCAGCACATCGCCCGTGCCCTGCCCAGCCCCGGGGTGCAGCCTGGGCCATCCTGGCTCGGCCTTGGCACCGGTCACGCCAAAAAAAAAAGGGGGAGTGGGGGGTGTCACACAGGGGAAGAGGTGTCACACAGGGGAAGGGGACACCCCCGGCCCTACACCGCCGCCACAACCGGGAGCGAGCGGGATACTCACCCCCCCGCGGGAAAAACCTGGGCCGGCTGAGCGGGCCTGCAGAGACCGTTCATCCGACTGACTTGGAGAGAGGAGGAAGGGGGGAAGACACAAATCAGCCCGGGTCCCGCCGGCAGGAGAGCCCACCCCGGGCCTCGCACTGCCCTCTCCTCCCCGGCCGACCCGGCGGTGCCTGGGGCGAAACAGGTCCCGTCCCAGTGGCGGGAGGGGGAGGGAAGGGGAACCGCCAGGGGGTTTTGCAACAGGAGCTGCCGCGGCCTCTGCCTCCCCCGCGCCGGGAGAGGCCGGGGCCTGCGGCCTGCGCTGGGCCCGCAGCCGGGGCGGGGAGAGGGGGGGGGACTGTCCCTGCCCGAGGCCGTGCCCTGGGTGGGAGAGCCGGGGCAGCCAGGCCCCGTCCCAGCAGGAGACTTAGCGGCGAGGACGAGACCGCCGCGACCTGGGGGGGGGTACAAGGAGTGGGGGGTGTCCCGGCGGCACAGCCGGGTCAGAGCACGGCGCCGGCCCCGGGAGCAGCCGGCCGCGCCGCCGCCTCGGCCTGGGGGCGAGGCTGGGCTCGGGCCTGGCGGGGCCGGCTGCTCCCGGGGCCGCGGGTAGGCCCGAGGCGCCGGCACCATCTTGTCGGCGGCAGGGGGGGAAGCGGGGGGAGAGAGGGGGGGGGTGAGGCCTCGGGCGGGGGAAGGCCGGGGCGGCGGGGCGCGGCGCGGGGCCCGGTTCGGCATCCGGCGGCCCCGCTCCCCCCCGCGGCGGCGGCGGCCTCTGCCAAGGACACGTGTCACTGCCGGCCGCCGCCATGGCCCGCGGCCCCACCGGCACCGGCGGGGCGCGGCGGGGGCGGCGGAACGCGCACCACGTGCGGCGGCGGCAGCGGCGGGCCTAGGCGGGCGCGGCGGCGGGAGCACGTGCGCGGCGGCGGGGCGTACCGGCCGGCATGCGGGCGCGGAGCGGCACCGCGCAGAATCACCGGGGCAGCGGGGCCGGGACAGGACCGGCGGGGAGCGGAGCGGGACGGGGCAGGGAAGGGAGGGGAAGGGAGCGGGCCGGCGGCGGGGCGGCGCCCACGTGGTGGCGGTGGCGGTGGCGGCGCCGGTGGTGGCGGGGCCCGGCGGCGCAAAGGCCTGGGGCAGCGGCGGCGCGCGGCTCGGTACCGGTACCCCCCCTCACCCTCCCCCCCTCCCAGCCGCCCCCCCCCCCCGCGGCGCGCGCCCGCCCCGCCCCCGCCCGTTACCTTCAGTCTCCTTCAGCGCGCGCGGCCCGACGCAGCCGCAGCGCAGCGCAGCACGACCATTTCCGGAGCCGCGCCGCGCGCAGGGGCGGGGCCGCCAGCCGCCGCGGGGGGAGGGGCGCGCGCGGCGGGAGGGGGCGGGGCACCGGCGGCCGCGCCCGAAGCCGCTCCGCCCGCCGCACGTGACGCCGGCGCCGCGCCCCTGCCGGCGCGGTCACGTGCCGGGGAAGGGTTGCCCCCCCCCCCCACACACACACACACACCCCCACCCCCCCCCCTCTCAAGGCCAGGCCCGGCACGGCCCAGCGGGGGGGTGCGGAGCGCCGCTCCCCGCGTCACGCCCTCCCGCTGGCCACGCCCGCCGCTCCCGCCTTCCCCCCGCACGCCCCGTGCGGGAGCACGTGGCGCGCCGCTGCCGCCACCGGGATCCTGCTGCGCCGCCGCAGCGCCCGCAGCGGCGGCACCCCCACCATCACCACCGCCCCCCTCCAGCCCCGGTCCCGCTCGCCCGTGGACTCTGCACCCCGCGCCCCACCCACCCCGGCGGGGCAGGGCCCGGCCTCTCCCGGTTCGGGGAAGGAGCCGGTTTTCCTCTCTCCTAACGCTACCTCCCCCCACCCCGAGACCGATTGCAACCCCGATCCCAGCTCCGGAGCAGCCCCAGGCGCCGGCAGAACCCAGCACAGCCCGGGGATGACTGCAGCCGGAGACCACACCGCACCCTCCCCCAAGGTCACAGCCCCAGCTGGGAACAGGCAGCGCTGGGCTGAGGCAGGTGCCGGTCTAGCGGGGATGGGAGCAGGACGCTGCCGGCAGCCCCAGGCATAGGGGGGGAAGGAGCATGAGACCAGGAACACCCTGACCCCACCTGCAGACTCTGTGTCCAGCCCCTGCTATGCCTGGCCCCTAAAAGCATCAGGAGCACGAGAGGGGGCCCTCACACAGCCCCTGTACACTAGAGTCTCCACACAGTTTATTTCCTTGACTCTCAGTAACAAAAACAAACTAGTTTTTCTCCCCATCCCCCACACCCCCCAAACCCTCTACCCACCCCCCAACCCCCCCCCCGGCTCAAACATCATAGTTGGGGTTCTTGCGTAGGATAACAAATCCCTCCAGGATGGGGGTCACAGGCACATGCTCCTCTGTGGCCAGCTCTGCCCGCTCGCCATGTGCCAGCAGCACCGGTGTCGTGTGAGTCTGGAAGCCAGTGATGGTTTTAGGCTTGCCTGCCTGGCCCACCACATCCACGGCCTGCAAGACAGGAGGGAGGTAGGAAGAGCTGGGGCCACGCAGGGACATCAAAGCACCCCAGGCCGGACTCTGGCTGCCCCTTACCTGTCCCACCCGAACAGACACAGGCAGAGGCCGCAGCTCCTCATCGAAGGTGACCAGCATGCGTGGCTGCATGGCAGCAACGAGCCCGTAGAGAACGTAGTGGGACTTCCCCAGGATAACTGGAGGGGAGGCATAAGGAGGAGGCTGAGCGATGCCCATCCTGCAGGGCAGAGGGGTGCCAAGGGCAGCCAAGCCCCCACTACTCACTGTTGCGCACATCCAGGAAGGACACGAGGACGGTCAGCAGCCCAGCCACGGCCACCTGGCTCATGAGCTGGCGATCGCTGTGGTAGGGACACAGGGTGAGTGTCCCTTTGCCCAGGTGGGTCAGGCCCTGGTGTGGCAGAGAAAGCATGTGAGAGGACAGTGGGACAACACCTGGTACCCCCAACCCTGCTGGGCAAGACAGTAACAGCCCTAGGGTCCCACTACCCCGCTGCACCCAGGGCAGGAACCCCACTCCACCCCCTCCTCCCCACAACCACCAAGCAGGATCATCACCTGGGCCAACCGCACCATGAAGAGGTTGTTGGGATCCTTGGCGTGGTACTGGGCGAGCTGCCGCAGCATCGCTGCCAGGCGGGCGTTGTTGGTACCTGGGGAAGAGGGGGTACAGGCAGAGAGTAGGGTACACAGCTTGGGTCTCCCACCTCCCTAGGAGCCCCAAAGCAGGCTTACCGCTGCCCACCATGCCCATGGCAAAGATGGAGTTGTAGGAGACCTCGGGGTCAGCATCGTGAGAGAACTTGCTGAGCGTGTCGAGGATGTTGAGCCGGGGGTTGGAGACCGAGATAAGCGCAAGAGCCAGGGGCACGGCTCGGCGGAGGGTGGGCTCCCCGTACCGCAGCTGCACACAGGGGAGGTGGGGGTTAGGCCTGGTTTACAGGCAGCAAGGCCTACAGAGACGTGAAGCAAGAGCCAGTCTCTATTCCCGGGTCCCTTCTCAGCTCTGTGTTGTCCCCACTCCCTGCCAGTGTCACTCACCAGGTGGCCAAACGTGCGCAGGGCCATCTCAGCTCCGATCTCCTCACCCATAGCGATGAGCGCGATCCCCAGCACTGCTACACCCTGCAGGGACATGGGCACTGAGCGCCAGGCAGGGGCTGCTGCCCTGCCTAAAACCCAAGTTCCTACAGCCCCTGTGTGCACCCTGAGCCCAGGGGGACAGGGACAGTAAGAAATGCTGTCTTCTCCTCCAGCTCTGATCCGACAAATGGCTTAGGGACCACGCCAAAGCCAGCTTCTGCACCTGAGACGGGGGTCCCAGCTCCCATTTCCCCACCTGGTGAGCCCCCATGTCGGCTGAGCTCTCTTTCTTCTCCTTTTCTTTCTTGTCCTTTTTGTCCTTGTCCTCCTCTTTCTCCTTGGAGTCAAAGTGTTCACTGCAGATGTGCAGGAGCTGTTGTACCTTCAAGACATTCCCCGACCCTGGCAGGAGAGCAGAGAGCCAGGATCAGCAAGAGGAGGGCCCAGGACCTGCTCCTGCCCCTCCTGCTGTAGCAGCCCAACTCACCTGCGTAGGCACAGATGTCCACCAGCGTGTTGGCGAAGCTGCGGAACGGCTCTGACACCACCTCCAGCGCTGCCAAAATGGCCTCGATCGCCTCTCCCTTCCCTGCCGAGGAAGAGGCGGCCGTTAGAGCACAGCAGCAAAGGGGTGCTCCCACCCAAACCTGTGAGGCACTGGCACTGCCCAGCCTTACCCAAGTGGTTCAAGCCCAGCCCGAGAGGCAGCCACCGGGCATATGTGTCCTTCAGCTCCACCTCTGATTTCTCCATGATGGTCTGGAGGATGGTTGAGGTGACATCCCCGTTGCACGAGCCCACCGATATCATCCCACAGGCCAGGGCAGTCACACCAGCCACCTGGGGAAGGAGGGAAGAAGATGTGCTGCATGGGGGGACAGTGCAGAGTGAGCTGGTCCCCAAAACAGCACAGCCCCAGGAGCTGCTGCGGACCAGGGTGGGGAAGGAGGAACCCCAGGCAAGCCCTGCCTCGCTCCCTACCTCCATGCTGGACTTGGAGTCTCCCATCACAGGGAGCAGCAAAGTCAGGACATCCTCCCGGTTGGAGCCTGCATACGCCAGCCCCAGCCTGCAGAGAGTCATGGGGCGTTGGAGGGGGACACAAAGGGGGTGGGGAGCACAAGGCGGGAGCCAGACAACCCAGCACAGCTTGGGGAACACTGGGATAAGGCCCTTACCCAAAAATGGCCCCGATCCTCATAGTGTTGCTGTTGTGGAGGACGTAGTCAGACAGGAGAGCCAGGGCAGGGTCACACTCGTTCCTCACCCCCGAGTTGACGATGCCACAGGCCAGGAGGGCTCCTGACTGCAAGGCAGAGGGACTGTCATGCACCAGCCACCAGCACCAAAAGCTCCCTGCCAGCCCCCCACTAGTATCACCCCGCACGTTACACCCGCTCCCTGGGATGGGCAGGTGGGTGCCAAGTGAGCAAAGCCACACTGAATGCAGCTGAGCAGTCCACAACTTGCAGCTCCATCACAAGGCGACCCAGTAAGTGCCTCAGGCAGTCCCCAGGAGCAGCCCACCTTGCCACAAGCCCCTCAAAAACCTGGGGCACAGGGCACCTGACCCCTCTCCAGTCAGGAGCCAAGACACACAGTGGACCAAGGCATGGTTAAGCATTCCCCAAGCCCACAGCAGGGCTGCTCCACACAGCAGCAGAGCCCACACCGGGGTCGGTGCTACCAACCTTGATGTAATCCTCTGAGGAGTACAGGTACTTGTCGATCTGCGTGAGCCCTCCATCCACATCCCACAGCAGTATTGTGCCCAGCGAGGCTGCAGCACTCAGCATTCCTGCAGCATCGGGGGAAAAGAGCCCACATCAGCCCAAAAAAAAAAAATCGATGTGCCAAGCCTGGAACAGGTGGTGGGCCAGGGATATGGGACAGCCCCACTTTCAGCAGGCCCCCAAAAGGGACAGAACAGTGACCACAAGGCACCTCCAGCCCCTCCCTCACCGTGGTCTTTGTTCTTGTACAGCCATTTATTGCCATCGTCCGTCAGCAGCTTGTCCTGCCCAAACGCAGCATTCACAAAGCCGTTCACGAAGGAGGAGGCTAAATTCATCCGGGCCGAGTCCACCTGGGAACCGCTGCCCCCGAACCCTGGGGAACGATGTCAGGGTGAGCTGGGCAGCTACAGCCCTGCCAGCCCTCCACCACACAGCCATGCCAACAGGAGGGGTGAGGACCTGTCCCACCAGCAGCGGGAAGGAGGAGCCCAAATCCACGGCAGGCAGCAGCATCTGCTCCACACCAGGTCAGAGACCCTGGCTGGGCCATCTGCCCACCCCGGGATACAGGGCTGACTGCACCAGCCCAGACGTGCATGGACACCCCAGGAGCTCCCCACCAGAGGGATGACAGAGGCCATGACACAAGCCCTTACGGTTATTTTCCAGATGGGTTTTGTAAATATCGTCTGGTACTTTGGGCTCCATGATGTCCAGCTGCAGAGACAAGGGAAAAGGGGGTTATCTCCCAGCCAGCACATCCCAGGGCAGCTGCCCTAACAAGGGCCACCTCTCCAGGTGGTGCCTGGCCCAGCTCGTAATGACAAAGGATCTCTTCCCAGATCTTGCCACAGAGCTGAGTGGCCAGGGCAGCCACAGCTGGAGGCAGCCCAAGTCTCTTCTCCCAGCCAGGACACTCACCTCTCTGGCCAAGGCCAGGAAGTTGCTGTTGAGCTGGACATTGGACATGATCTCAGTCAGGTCCTCATACTCCTCCACATCCTCGTTCAGCTCTAGGAAGACCCCGTGGCGGCCCAGCATGAAAGCCATCTGCTTCTGGACAACTCTGTGCAGAGGGGAGAGGTTTCACGAGTGCCCAGACCCCTGCCAGCCCCAGAGCAAACACATGTTCACCAATGCTAAGATGGCCCACCCTGCTCTAGGCACACACGAGCAGCCCAGAGAAGATCTGCTCTTGCCCATCTTGATTTCAGGGACAAGAGTGTCCCTACAGACTCAAACAGCTCCAGTGAGGGCACGATCCAACCCAGCTCTGCCCAGATGGGAAGCTGTGCCCCACCATGGCAGGCAAAGGCCCCAGAAGGTAAGGAACAAACCTCCACTTACACATCTTTGCAAGAAGTGAAGATGTCCTCCACCAGTTCCACATCATTGAGCATCAGAGCCAGGCGCAGGGCTTCAGGGTAGCGGCTGAACTTGCGGAAGATGCCCAGGGCACAGCGCAGCAGAGCAGAGTTCTCTGGCTCTGGGACGTAGCTTACACAGCTTTGAGGAGGAGACAGACATGAAGGTGACAACACCATTGAGAAACCTTGGCATACCAGAAACCAGGCCCCCTTTGCCACCTCAGCCTGCCATGGTCCCTCACCTGGTCAGGTAGAGGCAAACTTTGGAGTAGGCATTGTCATCAATGTACTTCTCCAACATGTCCATCTGCTCGATCTCCATGAGCAGGTCACAGGCCTCGTGCTCTGCGTTGTGGGCCATGTTGTAGGGGACAATTTCCTTGACCAGGGTGAGGAGTGTGTCCCTCTGAGCCTTGTCAGCCTCATCGATCTCCTGCCACTCCTTGGCCACCTCCCCTGCCAAGTGCCTGCACGAGCAAAGTGACATCACTGTGTCAGAAACCATCCCAGAGGATGGGGAGCATCTGCTGCCAGTTACATGGGGCTGTGTATTGTTCCCAGGGGCTCTGCATTCCTGAAAGAGCTTATGGAGGACAAGCCCAGAGGAGGAACAGGGTTAAGAGCAGTGATTACAGAGGCCATGGCAGCAAGATCTCTGCAGCTAGCAAACCACTGTGAATAGAGGATGAGGTGACACCACCCCACCCCCCCCCCAAGCCCCTGTCCCTCCCCGAGTCCTGCTCCCACCCAGGCTTACCTGACATATTCATGCCCCCAAGATGCCAGCTCCTCCTGGGAGCCCACCAGCCGGTACTTCAGGCACTCACGTTCCCCACTCATGGTCATGGCCAGGACAGAAATGATGTCTGCTGCAAAGCGCTGGGGGAAGAGAGCAGAAGTGCAGACACCTGCCAGGTATGAGGGAGCAGAGGCACCCAGGGACACAGCACCCTCCCTGCACCCACAAGCTGTCACAGGCAGCAAAGGCACAGTCCTGGCAAATTATCACAGAATCACAAGGTTGGAAAAGACCTTTAAGATCATCAAGTCCAACCATTCTCATCCTAAACTAAATCATATCCCTAAGTACCTCATCTACCCTTTTTTGAACACATCCAGGGAAGGTGACTCAGCCCCTCCCTGGGCAGCCTGTTCCAGCCCTGACAACTCTTTCAGTAACAAATTTTTTCCTAACATTCAATCTAACCCTGCCCTGGCACAGCTTCATGCCATTCCCCCTTGTCCTATCACCTGTCACCTGGCTGAAGAGACCATCACCTACCTCTCTCTAACCTCCCTTCAGGTAGTTGTAGGTGGGGATAAGGTCTCCCCTCAGCCTCCTCTTCTCCAGGCTAAACAGCCCCAGCTCCCTCAGCCACTCCTCAGAGGATTTGCCCTCCAACCCCTTCCCCAGCCTGGTTGCCCTTCTCTGGACTCGCTCCAGGACCTCCATGTCCTTCTTGTGGTGAGGAGCCCAGAACTGGACACAGTACTCGAGGTGTGGCCTCACCAATGCCGAGTACAGGGGCACAATCACCTCCCCAGACCTACTGGCCACACTGTTTTTGATACAAGCCAAGATGCCATTGGCCTTCTTGGCTGCCTGAGCACACTGCTGACTCATATTCAGTCTGCAGTCAACCAACACCCCCAGGTCCTTCTCTGCCTGACAGCTCTCCAGCCAGTCCCCCCCAAGCCTGTAGCGCTGCATGGGGTTATTATGTCCCATGTGCAGCACTCTGCACTTGGCCTTGTTAAACTTCATCCCATTGGACTCAGCCCACTGGTCCAGTCTGTTCAGATCCCTCTGAAGAGCCTCCCTACCCTCAGGCAGATCAACACTTCCTCCTAGTTTAGTGTCATCTGCAAACTTAGTGAGGGAGCATCCAATCCCTTCGTTGAGATCATTGATAAAGATGTTGAACCAGACTGGAGCCAGGACTGAGCCCTGGGGGACGCCACTCATGACCAGCCTCCAGCTGGATTATATATATATATTATATAAATTATAATCCACTGGAGCAAGTCACAGAGGCTGATGCCAGACCACAGGGTCCAGAGGTCCAGGATCACCTGCTCCAGCACTGTCCCCCCAACCATGCTGGATGGTGGAGCCAAAAGCCTTTACCTTGTTCTCTCCTGGAGCCATGTTCTCATAGATCTCCTTCAGCTTGCCATAATGTGGCCGTAGGAACTTGAGGGGTTTGGGAACAGAGGTCATGGAGGTGGTGGAAGAGCGGATCTGCCTCCGCAGCTCCTCCAGGGCCGGGCGGTAGAGGGACGTATCCTTCTCCTGCAGAAGGAAGCTGCCTGTCAGGAGGCAGGGGGCTGGTTCCTGTGCCATCACCCTGCCAGCCCTCCCCAAGCAAAGCCATGAGTAAAGTGAGGTGGAGGTCCCTCAGGCACAGGTCAGACAGGCAGCAAGGCTGGGGGGCAGGCAAGGAGGGGCTCCACTCAAGGTGAACCCACACCCCCTATCTCCAACTCACGAGTGAGTGACAGACTCAAGTCCAGGGCTGGAAGCAGCTCCCTGCTGAGAAGGGTGGCACACACTTACCCCCAAGCGCTCCACCAGCATCTCAAGCTCATCCTGCAGCTGTTTGTCCTCCTCAGACTGCCAAAATCCAGAGGAGAAAGCAGAGTTAAGGGTGCCCAGCACAAACACCCCCAGCGTGACAGGGGTGGGGGTGTCACCCCAAGCCAGTGACACAGTGACACCCCCCACCAGGACACCTTCCTGCCCCCATGTACCCAGTACTGGGACACCACCCCTTAAAAAAAGAAGGCCACCCCTTCCCAGGGAGCAAGGGGCACTGCCACTGTGTGGAAACAGCCCCACGGCAAGGGACATGAGGGGCACGCTGAGCACAGCCCTGTGGGGAGATACCCCCAGTGCCCATAGCCACCCCGGCCTGTGGGGAGCCGGGTGCTGAGGCCACCCCCGTGCCACCCCTCCTCAGTAGCCCCACCACACACCCCCCCGGTTACAGCCCAGCTTCCCTGCACGCCCGCGGCTGGCAGCAGGCTCGGGAGCTCCCGCCGCACAGACACACGCACACACCCACGCGGGAGCCTTCGGCTGCGTCACGGGGCGTCCCAGCGATGTCACAGCCCCCCCGCGGAGGCACCCCTCGCCTCGGTGACGTCACGCCCCCCTCCCGGGGGAGCCCCCGCACGCCGGTGACGTCACGCGCCTCCGCCGGAGGGAGACCCGCAGACGCGACGAGCCTCCCCGGAGGGGCGCCGGCCGCCCCCGTGACGTGGGATGACGCGATGTGACGTCCCGCCCCGCCGGTGACGCGGGCCCGGCCAGGCCGTGACTCAGCTGCTGCCCGCGGCCCGCGGCGGCGCTCACCAGCTCCTGCTCCTTCTCGGGCCCCGTGGGCGGGTCCCGGCGGTCCCGGCCCCAAGGCGGCGTGGGCTTCTCATCGCCGCCCGACCCGGGGCCGCCCTGCACCCGGCTCTGCCCGCCGCCGCCGCCAGCGTCCATGTCCGCTCCGCCGCGCGCTCTGCGCCTGCGCCCCGCACGCGCCCACCGCCAATCGCCGCCCGGCGCCGCCGTGACGACACCGCGGCGCGACTGGGGGGCGGGGCGAAGGGGCGGGGCAAGAGGCGGGGTGGACACACGTGTCCCGGCGCTACGCGGCGCTGGGCACCGGCACCGGCTGCGGTAGCGGCGGGAGGAGCGGGGAGTGTGGCCCGGCCCGGCCCGGCCCGGCCCTGCCCTGCCCTGCCCTGCCCGGCCCTGCCCCGCCCTGCCCTGCCGGGGAGCGCTGGCAGCAGGGGCCTGGAACCCGCAGCTCCGCCACCCTGGCACGGGGCACCGGGGCTGCCTGCGCTCGGCAGCATTGCCGGGGCTGGCGGGCTGGGCAGGGCCCCGCCGCGGCACGGACGCCCGTGGGCACCCCCGTGCCCCTTCACCCGTGTGCCCACACGCACCCCTCCTGCGTGCGTGTGCCACGCTGTGCCCCCAGCCCCGCAGTTCAGGCGGGTGGCACTGCCTTGCCCAGCCCTGCCGCACACCGCGGGGGCACCTTCCCACCCCGAAAGGGTGGAACTCCAGGCTGTGCTCGACGGAGACCCCCCGGGGCACCGGGCACGGTGCCACGCATCTCCCCACAAACGTTTTTCAAGGCATACGCTGCGTGCCCTGCACACCAGAGGGTAGGGAGGACCCTACCTGCAGTGAGACCCCCCCTGCACGCCGATACCACCCCCTGAGGTCACCTGCGGAGACAGCCGGTGTCAGTCACCCGGGCTCGGGAGGTGTCAGAGTGGGGTGCGAGGCTGCACGCACAGTCACGGCCTCGCCCACCACCGCAGCAGTGACGGTGGCTGCACACACGTGCGTGCATGTGGCTGCGTCACGCCGGGCGTGGTGACACAGGCCTGTGGGTGACCTCGGGGTGATGGTGACGTGGGGCACGGGGGTGGCGGTGCCAGGGTATGTGTGCACCCAGCCGGGCGTGTGCTGGTGCAGCAGCGTGTGCCGGGAAGCAGAGCAGGATGTGGGGCTGCGGCTCTGTGCTGTTACCGCCCCGCGGGCACAGTGCCGGTACCCGGGGCTCGGTGATGCCATGTGTCTCCCCGGGTGCTGAAGTCCAGTCCATGTGTCCGTGTGCCGGTGCACATCACGGGTGCCCAGGTGTGAGCCCGGGCACTGCTCCCGTGTCGGCGCGGGTGCCGGTCCGAGTGCCGGTGCGGGTGCCTCTCCCACCGGCCAGGGCGCAGGTGCCGGTGCGGGTCCCCGTCCTGGTGCCGGTGCGGCACCCCACGCCATGCCGGTGCCGGTGCGTCTCACCGTCCCGGTGCCGGTGGCGATGCCGGTGCAGACACCGGCGCGGGTGCGGCTCCCGTGCGGGAGCCGGTGCGGGGCTCCTCCCGTGAGCACGGCGGTCACCTTGGCGGCGGGGCTGGGCCGGGTGGAGCGGAGCGGTGCGACCGGGCTGGGCACCGGTGCCCTCGCTCCAGCCGCCCCCGAGGCGCCATCCCCGCCCTGTGCTTGCGGGGTCGCGCCCAGCCGGTACCAGCCCTTCGCGGTTGCATCCCTCCGCCGCGACCCCGGCCCTGCCCAGTCCCGGCCCCGGTCGGGGTCCCGGTGGCGGCGCGGCGCCCGGTGCGGGCCATGGCGGCGGCGGAGGCAGGCGGCGCTGCGGCGGCGGCAGCGGGGGCCCGGCGCGGCCCGGGCGGGGAGCGGAGCTAGGTGGGAGGCGGCCTGGGATGGCCAGGATGAACGTGGCCCTCCAGGAGCTCGGACACGCCGTGAGTGCCCGGGGCAGCGGCGCGGACCGCGCCGGGGCTGGCGGCGGGGCAGGGCGGGGGCAAAGGGCGGGGAGTGGGGCAGGAGGGGGGCGCGGGGGACACCGGCTGGGGGGGGCAGAGGGGACGGTGGGTGGTCCAGGCAGAGGAGGGGCCGGCGGCTGGAGAGCTCAAGCTGCGGGACCCCGCAGGAGGAAGGGATGGCAGAGATGGGGCAGCCCTGGGTGGGGTGGGGACGGGACGAGAGCCTGGGGGATGGATGCAGCGGGCTGCGTGGGGCCGGCACTGGGGGAACTGCGGGGCTGGAGGGTTCCGTTCCCCACGGTGGGGCTGAGAAGGGAAGGAAGGGCTCCCCCCAAACACCTGCTTGGGGTGGGGCAGAGGTGGTTCAGAGATCGTCCCATAGACCCCACTCCACCAAGGCATGGTGCCCACCTGGGGGATAGGGATGCTGCTCGTAGGCTGCCCCCCAAGGCAGCACCCCTGGAGGAAATAGGGCGCCCTGTCCCCGTGGGTCTCAGCCCCACGGAGAGGGCAAGAGGGTCCCAAGGACCAGATCCTGCTCCTGCCTAGAGGGTGCCGGGAGGTGCTGGGGAAGGGGTGCTGCCGACTGGTGCCTGGGAGGACAAGGACCACCCAGGAGGAGAGAGGAGCATGTTGGGGGAGGTGGTGCAGTGGGGGTGCCAGGCTGGCTGAGCTCCCACAGGATGCTGAGCCGTCCCTCCTAACGCCAGCAGCACCCAGGAACCCAACGCAGCGGTGGGCTCCTGCCAGCTGCCAACTTGTGCCCTCCTGCTGCAGTAGCGCTTGGTGAAGCCCCCTCCCTGTCTGGGCAGCGTGGCAGTGGGCAGAGCTGGGCACGGGGCACTTGCTCTGCTGCACCCCCTGCCCATCATCCTTCCTGGCCCCCAACACCAGCCCTGCAGGCAGCCCTGGGGGCATCAACCTCAGTCTGCAGCACAGATGGGAGGGGGACCTGCAGCCCACCCGTGCATTAACTCTGAAGCCTAAGGATGGCTTGCACCCAGCAGCGTTGCTGATTCTCTTCAGCCAAAGCCTCCAGCTTTTTCTTCCTGCTCCCCCCCACCCCACCCTCCAAGTTGCTGGCTCAGCTCCATCACATCCCTCTCGGCTGAGTCCTGACAGCTCAGCCAGTGCAAGCAGCCCCCACCGGGCTGCCCCACAAGGCCAGGGGTGAGGGGGTCCTACCCTGCCAGCTGACACCCCCTGTAGTGCCCACTTTCCCCTGCATGCTTGGCTTTATGCCCTGGGCACCCCCGGGACCAAGATTGGGGTGGGATGCATTTCCAGATGTTTCGGACCGGTGCACATCTGCATGGAAAGTTCCAGGCGGGGGAGGAGGGGCGAGGTAGCAGCACTAGGCAGTGGTTGCCTGGCAACGGGGACCACGTCTCCGTGGCGATGTGGCACCTGTCGGGAGGCTGATGCCACGGCTGCCATGGTGATGCAAAGGGATGCTCCGGCACGAGCCCCCCGCCAGGAGCTCTCCCCATGCTCCCCAGGGCCACCCAGGGCTGGAGACAGCCTCTGGGAGAGGTCCAGGAGCACCAAGGGGGGTCAGGGGCTGCCCCAGCCCCCCTGTGCACCCGCTGAGCGGGCACCAGCCCTTACAGCAAGAGCTGGAGGGCACAGTGGGCAGGGGGCAGCCGCCCCCGTGCCCCCGTCCCAGCCTGCTCCCTCCCTCAGCAGATGCCTGACTATAAGCGTGCCACGCTGCAGGACGACGAGGGGCCCGAGCCAGCGGGGGATGGCAGCGCCTCTCCCGACAGCGTGGAGGTGAGGTCTGCCCTGGCCCCTTCATCCTGCCCCTCTCCATCCTCCCTGGCACCCCTCCTTGCCCACAGCCGGGTGGGTGGGCAGCAGGAGCAGGGCCAGGAGCAAAGCCAGCCCTGGTTGTCCCCAGGGATGTGCTGGGTGGCAGCCAAAACGCGGCAGGGAGCGTGCCTGGGCTATCATCCTTCCTTGCTGCGGTGGGGGGCTGCCAGCACCCACTGCCAGCTTGCGGGGCTGGTGCCCTGGGCACCCGCAGAGGTATGCCCTGGTCCCCACCTTGTCATGCAGCTGAGCCAGGCACTGGGGAGTGGTAAGGGAGGGAAGGGGGAGCGGCAAGTTTTGGTGCCTCCGTGGTGCGATGGCAGGTCTTGCTCCTGCCCAGGTGGGGTTTCGGAAGGGGCCGGGGCCGCTGCTGAGCCGCCTGGCCTCGCGTAGCCAGCTGGAGCTGGTGCTCTGTGCCGTCGCCATCTCCTTGGCCCTGCTGCTCAGCGCTGCTGTTGTCACCCTGGCCATCCAGTACCGCAGAGGTAGGGAGGGGCACCGCGGCTCTGCCAGGACAGCGGTGGCATCCCCACACTCTGGAGGGAGGGGGGGCTGGATGATGCAGCGGGATGGGCAGGGATGGGTCAGTCTGGGGCTCCTGCTCTGGGTGTTCTGCCCACCCAGGGGTGCAGACAAGGCCTGGCCGCGCTCTGTGCCTCAGTTTCCCCTGGCACACACGTACAGCACTGGACATGCCTTCCCTGTGATTCAATGAAATCATCTGGCATCACCTGCCAGATCCCTCTCACAGCACATGCCTGACGGATGCCTGTGTCCGGGTGGCCAGCAAGATCCTTGAGGCCCTGGATGCAGAGACAGACCCATGCCAGGACTTCTACCAGTACTCATGTGGGGGCTGGATCAAGAGGAACCCGCTGCCCAACGGGCGCTCCAAGTGGAGCACCTTCAACAGCATCTGGGACCAGAACCAGGCCATCATGAAGCATCTCCTAGGTACGTGCTGGGCCACTGGGGTGGTGACCCCTGGGCACAGGCAGGCAGAGCCCCGGCATCCCCAGGGCTGACCCACAGCCTCCTGCAGAGAACGCCACCTTCAACTCCAGCAGCGAGGCGGAGAGGAAGACGCAGCGGTACTACCTGT
This sequence comes from Porphyrio hochstetteri, assembly GCA_020800305.1. NCBI lineage: Eukaryota > Metazoa > Chordata > Aves > Gruiformes > Rallidae > Porphyrio > Porphyrio hochstetteri. The sequence goes on along the minus strand of CM036914.1, from coordinate 7,895,481 downwards.
CCTGCCTCAAAGAGCAGAGGATAGAGGAGCTGGGCTCCCAGCCCCTCATGGAGCTCATTGACAAGGTGGGCGGCCATCCAGACATGAGCCGAGCTGTTGGGCCTAAGCCCGGTGTGTCTCCTGCTTGGCTCTTCACATTCCTGGGGAGGGGGCAGCCCTTGGGGATCGAGCCTCTCCCTCCTTGAGGTGCTGGGTCCATCTGCCAGCAGATTGGGGGGTGGAACATCACTGGCTCCTGGAACCAGACCAGCTTCATGGAGGTCCTGAAGATGGTGTCAGGCACGTACCGAGCAACCCCCTTCTTCACTGTGTACGTGGGTGCAGACTCCAAGAGCTCAAACAGTAACGTCATCCAGGTTGGCACCTTGGCACCGAGGGGTGGCAGACACCATGGGGCCACCACCAGGCTGCCCATCCTGCCCCTTTCTCTCTCCAGGTGGACCAGTCGGGGCTTTTCCTCCCATCCAGGGATTACTATCTGAACAAGACTGCCAACGAGAGGGTGAGGCTGGGTGCTAGGCAGGCTGCCTGTCAGGGTGGCACATTGCCCAGGCAGCAGGGCTGCCCCCTCTCCCCCAACCCCCAGGGCAGTGGGATGAGCTGCAGCCAGGGCTGAGCCAAGGCTCGGGGTCCCACCAGGTTCTGGCAGCGTACCTGGACTACATGGTGGAGCTGGGCACACTGCTGGGGGGGGCTCCTGAGCCCACCCGCCTCCAGATGCAGCAGGTGCTGGACTTTGAAACCCAGCTGGCCAACATCACCGTGCCCCAGGCTGAGCGGCGGGACGATGAGAAGATCTACCACAAGATGAGCATTGCAGAGCTGCAGGTGAGCACAGTGTGGTGCAGCCTGGGGAACCCCACTGGGGATGCAAGGGGATTTGTCCAGGGGTTTGGGGCAGAGGAGAAATTTGGGGTAGTGAGGCACCTTGGGACCTCTCTGAAGAGCACAGCCCCTGCCCTGGGGGGATCTTCCCATGCTGGGCAGGATGGGGCAGAGCTGTGCCAAGCTCCCAGGTGCTGCATCCCCGTGTCCCCCCCAGGCCCTTGCCCCTGCCGTTGACTGGCTGGATTACTTGTCCTATGCCCTGGCCCCGCTGGAGCTGGCTGACACGGAGCCCGTGGTGGTGTATGGGGACACCTACCTCCAGCAGGTCTCTGACCTCATCAACGGCACCGACCGGAGGTGAGGAAACTGTGAGCCCTGCACTGTGCCCCACTGAGTGCTGCCCCCATGATGGGGCCATGATCTGTGCTCACCGGTGGCTGGGACATCCCCCGTGGACCATGCCCATAGCACGTCTCTGTCCCTGCAGCATCCTGAACAACTACCTGATCTGGAACCTAGTGCAGAAGACAGCCTCCAGCCTGGACCAGCGCTTTGAGACGGCCCAGGAGAGGCTGCTGGAGACACTCTATGGCACCAGGAAGGTAATGGGGGGCCCTGGGACCACCCCTCTCTGTCCCCAGCTTGGAAGCAGCCAGGACCACGCCTGCCCTTGGGATGCCCTTGAGATGCCAAGCTCTGGGTGCTGCAGAGGGAACCCAGGGATCATCTTATGGGATGGGGTTTATCTGCTGAGCATCTCCCCCTCTGGGAGGGGGTAGAACCAGGCTGGGGAAAGGAAGGGGAATGGGGAGAGGGTTGGGGGTCTCACAGACCCCCATCTTGCTCCCACAGTCCTGCACGCCCCGCTGGCAAACCTGCATCTCCAACACGGATGACACGCTGGGGTTTGCCCTGGGCTCCCTTTTTGTCAAAGCCACCTTTGACCGGGACAGCAAGGCCATTGTGAGGACACTTCTGCCCCCATTCCCTCCCCATGAACATGCATGAACCCCTCCTTTCCCCCCAAAACTCCAGGGCTGGAAGGTGGGGAGCAGAGAAACGTGACCCCCGGCCCTGGGGAGGTCACATCCTGCTCACCCTGTCCCTGCCCGAGGGGCGGCGCGGGGGCTTCATTCCCTGCCCTCCCCAGGCTGAGGAGATGATCAGTGAGATTCGGGCAGCCTTCGAGGTGTCCCTGGACCAGCTGGACTGGATGGACGAGAAGACCCGGCAGGCTGCTAAGGAGAAGGTGACCCTAGGGAGAGCAGCGGGTGGGAGATGTCCCCCCCATCCTGGGAAGCCCCCCCTGCCCCCTTGTCACTGCCGGGGCCTCTCCCCAAGCAGGCGGATGCTATCTACGACATGATCGGCTTCCCTGACTTCATCCTGGACAACAAGGAGCTGGATGATGTCTATGATGGGGTAG